>OX336388.2:1665294650-1667794650 GCA_946902985.2 Meconema thalassinum
CGAAGTTACTGTTTACTGTCATAATTAGTATCGAAGTTACAGTTAGCTGCCATAATTTGTATCGAAATTACAGTTACTTGTCATAATTAGTATCGACGTTACAGTTACCTGCCATAATTTTTTATCAAAATTAAAGTTACTTGTCATAATTTGTAACGAAGTTAGAGTTACTTGTCATAATTAGTAACGAAGTTACAGTTACCTGTCATAATTACTATCGAAGTTACAGTTACTTGTCATAATTAGTATCGATGTTACTGTTACCTGTCATAAGTAGTATCGAAATTACAATTACCTGCCACAATTTGTATCGAAATTACAGTTACTTCTCATAATTAGTAACGAAGTTACACTTACCTGCCATAATTAGTATCGAAATTACAGTTACTTGTCATAATTAGTAACGAAGTTGCTGTTACCTGTCATAATTAGTATCGAAGTTACAGTTACTTGTCATAATAATTATCGAAGTTACTGTTACCTGTCATAATTAGTATCGAAGTTACAGTTACCTGCCATAATTTTTATAAAAATTACAGTTACTTGTCATAATTAGTAACGAAGTTAGAGTTACTTGTCATAATTAGTAACGAAGTTACAGTTACCTGTCATAATAAGTATCGAAGTTACAGTTACTTGTCATAAATAGTATCGAAGTTACTGTTACCTGTCATAATTAGTATCGAAATTACAATTACCTTCCACAATTTTATAGAAATTACAGTTACTTCTCATAATTAGTAACGAAGTTACACTTACCTGCCATAATTTGTATCGAAATTACAGTTACTTGTCATAATTAGTATCGAAGTTACAGTTTCCTTTCATAGTTAGTATCGATGTTACTGTTACCTGTCATAATTAGTATCGAAGTTACAGTTACCTGCCATAATTTGTATCGAAATTACAGTTACTTGTCATAATTAGTAACGAAGTTACAGTTACCTGTCATAATTAGTATCGAAGTTACAGTTACTTGTCATAATAATTTTCGAAGTTACTGTTACCTGTCATAATTAGTATCGAAGTTACAGTTACCTGCCAAAATTTGTATCGAAATTACAGTTACTTGTCATAATTAGTAACGATGTTACTGTTACCTGTCATAATTAGTATCGAAGTTACAGTTACTTGTCATAATTAGTATCGAAGTTACAGTTACTTTTCATAATTAGTATCGAAGTTACTGTTACCTGCCATAATTAGTATTGAAGTTACAGTTACCTATCATAATTTGTATCAAAATTACAGTTACTTGTCATAATTAGTAACGAATTTACAGTTACCTGTCATAATTAGTATCGAAGTTACAGTTACTTGTCATAACTAGTATCGAAGTTACTGTTACCTGTCATAATTAGTATCGAAGTTACTGTTACCTGCCAAAATTTGTACAGAAATTACCGTTACTTGTCATAATTAGTAACGATGTTACAGTTACCTGTCATAATTAGTATCGAAGTTACAGTTACCTGTCATAATTTGTATCGAAGTTATAGTTACTTGTCATAATTAGTATCGAAGTTACTGTTACCTGTCATAATTAGTTTCGAAGTTACAGTTACCTGCCATAATTTGTATCGAAATTACAGGGACTTGTCATAATTAGTAACGAAGTTAGAGTTACTTGTCATAATTAGTAACGAAGTTACAGTTAACTGTCATAATTAGTATCGAAGTTACAGTTACCTGCCATAATTATTATCGAAATTACTGTTTTCTGTCATAATTAGTATCGAAGTTACTGTTACCTGTCATAATTAGTATCGAAATTACAGTTACTTGTCATAATTAGTAACGAAGTTGCAGTTAACTGTCGTAATTAGTATCGAAGTTACAGTTACCTGCCATAATTATTATCGAAGTTACTGTTTTCTGTCATAATTAGTATCGAAGTTACTGTTTCCTGTCATAATTAGTATCGAAGTTACAGTTAGCTGCCATAATTTGTATCGAAATTACAGTTACTTGTCATAATTAGTATCGACGTTACAGTTAACCAGCCATAATTTTTTATCAAAATTAAAATTACTTGTCATAATTTGTAACGAAGTTAGAGTGACTTGTCATAATTAGTAACGAAGTTACAGTTACTTGTCATAATAATTATCGAAGTTACTGTTACCTGTCATAATTAGTATCGAAGTTACAGTTACCTGCCATAATTTGTATCGAAATTACAGTTACTTGTCATAATTAGTATCGAAGTTACAGTTTCCTTTCATAGTTAGTATCGATGTTACTGTTACCTGTCACAATTAGTATCGAAGATACAGTTACCTGCCATAATTTGTATCGAAATTACAGTTACTTGTCATAATTAGTAACGAAGTTACAGTTACCTGTCATAATTAGTATCGAAGTTACAGTTACTTGTCATAATAATTATCGAAGTTACTGTTACCTGTCATAATTAGTATCGAAGTTACAGTTACCTGCCAAAATTTGTATCGAAATTACAGTTACTTGTCATAATTAGTAACGATGTTACAGTTACCTGTCATAATTAGTATCGAAGTTACAGTTACTTGTCATAATTAGTATCGAAGTTAGAGTTACTTTTCATAATAAGTATCGAAGTTACTGTTACCTGCCATAATTAGTATTGGAGTTACAGTTACCTATCATAATTTGTATCAAAATTACAGTTACGTGTCATAATTAGTAACGAATTTACAGTTACCTGTCATAATTAGTATCGAAGTTACAGTTACTTGTCATAACTAGTATCGAAGTTACTGTTACCTGTCATAATTAGTATCGAAGTTACTGTGACCTGCCAAAATTTGTACCGAAATTACCGTTACTTGTCATAATTAGTAACGAAGTTACAGTTACCTGTCATAATAAGTATCGAAGTTACAGTTACTTGTCATAATTAGTATCGAAGTTTCTCTTCAATGTCATAATTAGTATCGAAGTTACATTTACCTGCCATAATTTGTATCGAAATTACAGTTGCTTGTCATAATTAGTAACGAAGATACAGTTAACTGTCATAGTTAGTATCGAAGTTACAGTTACCTGCCATAATTTGTGACGAAGTTACAGTTACTTGCCATAATTAATATAGAAATTACAGTTACTTGTAATATTAGTAACCTAGTTGCAGTTACCTGTCATAATTAGTATCGAAGTTACTGTTACCTGTCATAATTAGTATCGAAGTTACAGTTACCTGCCATAAATTTTATGAAAATTACAGTTACTTGTCATAATTAGTAACGAAGTTACAGTTACTTGTCATAATTAGTATCGAAGTTACTGTTACCTGTCATAATTAGTATCGAAGTTACAGTTACCTGCCATAATTTGTATCGAAATTACAGTTACTTGTCATAATTAGTAACGATGTTACAGTTACCTGTCATAATTAGTTTCGAAATTACAGTTTCTTGTTATAATTAGTATCGAAGTTACTGTTACTTGTCATAATTAGTATCGAAGTTACTGTTACCTGTCATAATTAGTATCAAAATTACAGTTACTTGTCATAATTAGTAACGAAGTTTCAGTAAACTGTCATAATTAGTATCGAAGTTACAGTTACCTGCCATGATTATTATCGAAGTTACTGTTACCTGTCATAATTAGTATCGAAGTTACAATTACCTGCCATAATTTGTATCAAAATTACAGTTACTTGTCATAATTAGTAACGAAGTTAGAGTTACCTGTCATAATTAGTATCGAAGATACAGTTACTCGTCATAATTTAATATCGAAGTTACAGTTACCTGCCATAATTTTTTATCAAAATTACAGTTACTTGTCATAATTAGTAACGAAGTTAGAGTTACTTGTCATAATTAGTAACGAAGTTACAGTTACCTGTCATAATTACTATCGAAGTTACAGTTACTTGTCATAATTAGTATCGAAGTTACTGTTACCTGTCATAATAAGTATCGAAGTTACAGTTACTTGTCATAATTAGTGTCGAAGTTACAGTTACCTGCCATAATCTTTTTTCATAATTACAGTTACTTGTCATAATTAGTAACGAAGTTAGAGTTGCTTGTCATAATTAGTATCGAATTTACTGTTGCCTGTCATAATTAGTATCGAAGTTACAGTTACCTGCCATAATTTGTATCAAAATTACAGTTACTTGTCATAATTAGTAACGAAGTTAGAGTTACTTGTCATAATTAGTAACGAAGTTACAGTTACCTGTCATAATTACTATCGAAGTTACAGTTACCTGTCATAATTAGTATCGAAGTTACTGTTACCTGTCATAATTAGTATCGAAATTACAATTACCTGCCACAATTTGTATCGAAATTACAGTAACTTCTCATAATTAGTAACGAAATTACACTTACCTGCCATAATTAGTATCTAAATTACAGTTACTTGTTATAATTAGTAACGAAGTTGCTGTTACCTGTCATAATTAGTATCGAAGTTACTGCTACCTCTCATAATTAGTATCGAAGTTACAGTTACCTGCCATAATTTTTTATCAAAATTACAGTTACTTGTCATAATTAGTAACGAAGTTAGGGTTACTTGTCATAATTTGTATCGAAGTTACAGTTACCTGTCATAATTAGTATCGAAGTTACAGTTACTTGTCATAATTAGTGTCGAAGTTACAGTTACCTGCCATATTTTTTTTTTTCAAAATTACAGTTAGTTGTCGTAATTAGTAACGAAGTTAGGGTTACTTGTCATAATTAGTATCGAAGTTACAGTTACCTACCATAATTTTTTATCAAAATTACAGTTACTTGTCATAATTAGTAACGAAGTTAGAGTTACTTGTCATAATTAGTAACGAAGTTACAGTTACCTGTCATAATTACTATCGAAGTTACAGTTACTTGTCATAATTAGTATCGATGTTACTGTTACCTGTCAAATTAGTAACGAAGTTACTGTTACCTGTCATAATTAGTATCGAAGTTACAGTTACCTGCCATAATTTGTAGCGAAATTACAGTTACTTGTCATAATTAGTAACGAAGTTACAGTTACCTGTCATAATTACTATCGAAGTTACAGTTACTTGTCATAATTAGTATCGAAGTTACTGTTACCTGTCATAATTAGTATCGATGTTACAGTTACCTGCCATAATTTGTATCGAAATTACAGTTACTTGTCATAATTAGTAACGAAGATACAGTTACCTGTCATAACTACTAGCGAAGTTACAGTTACTTGTCATAATTAGTATCGAAGTAACTGTTACCTGTCATAATTAGTATGGAAGTTACAGTTACCTGCCGTAATTTGTAACGAAATTACAGGGACATGTAATAATTTGTAACGAATTTAAAGTTACCTGCCATAATAAGTATCGAAAATAAAGTTTGTTATGATAATTAGTAACGAAGTTACAGTTACCTGTCATAATTAGTATCGAAATTACTGTTACCTGTCATATTTAATATTGAAGTTACATTTACCTACCATATATTTTTTTAACAAAATTACAGTTACTTGTCATAATTAGTAACGAAGATACAGTTACCTGCCATAATTTGTATCGAAATTACAGTTACTTGTCATAATTAGTAACGAAGTTACAGTTACCTGTCATATTTACTATCGAAGTTACAGTTACTTGTCATAATTAGTATCGAAGTTACTGTTACCTGTCATAATTAGTATCGAAGTTACAGTTACCTGTCATAATTTGTATCGAAGTTATAGTTAAATGTCATAATTAGTATCGAAGTTACTGTTACCTGTCATGATTAGTATCGAAGTTACAGTGACCTGCCATAATTTTTATCGAAATTACAGTTACTTGTCATAATTAGTAACGAACTTACAGTTACCTGTCATAATTAGTATCGAAGGTACAGTTACTTGTCATAATAAGTATCGATGTTACTGTTACCTGTCATATTTAGTATCGAAGTTAAAGTTACCTGCTAAAATTTGTATCGAAATTACAGTTACTTGTCATAGTTAGTAACGAAGTTACAGTTACCTGTCATATTTAGTATCGAAGTTACAGTTACTTGTCATAATTAGTAGCGATGTTACAGTTACCTGCCATAATTTGTATCGAAATTACAGGGACTTGTCATGATTAGTAACGAAGTTACAGTTACCTGCCATAATTAGTATCGAAATTAATGTTACTTGTATTAATTAGTAACGAAGTTACAGTTACCTGTCATAAATAGTATCGAAGTTACTGTTACCTGTCATAATTAGTATTGAAGTTACAGTTACCTACCATAATTTTTATCAAAATTTCAGTTACTTGTCATAATTAGTAACGAAGGTAGAGTTTCTTGTCATAATTAGTATCGAAGTTACAGTTACCTGTCATAATTTGTATCGAAGTTATAGTTACTTGTCATAATTAGTATCGATGTTACTGTTATCTGTCATAATTAGTATCGAGGTTACAGTTACCTGCCATAATTTGTATCGAAATTACAGTTCCTTGTCATTATTAGTATCGAAGTTACAGTTACCAGTCATAATTAGTATCGAAGGTACTGTTACCTGCCATAATTTGTATCGAATTTACAGTTACTTGACATAATTAGTAACGAAGTTTCAGTTACCTGTCATAATTTGTATCGAAATTACAGTTACTTGTCATAATTGGTAACGAAGTTACAGTTCCTGTCATAATTAGTATCGACGTTACTGTTACCTGTCATAATTAGTTTCAAAGTTACAGTTACCTGCCATAATTATTATCGAAATTACTGTTTTCTGTCATAATTAGTAACCGATGTTACTGTTACCTGTCATAATTAGTATCGAAATTACAGTTACTTGTCATAATTAGTAACGAAGTTACAGTTAACTGTCGTAATTAGTATCGAAGTTACAGTTACCTGCCATACTTATTATCGAAGTTACTGTTTTCTGTCATAATTAGTATCGAAGTTACTGTTTCCTGTCATAATTAGTATCGAAGTTACAGTTAGCTGCCATAATTTGTATCGAAATTACAGTTACTTGTCATAATTAGTATCGACGTTACAGTTACCTGCCATAAATTTTATCAAAATTAAAGTTACTTGTCATAATTTGTAACGAAGTTAGAGTTACTTGTCATAATTAGTAACGAAGTTACAGTTACCTGTCATAATTACTATCGAAGTTACAGTTACTTGTCATAATTAGTATCGAAGTTACTGTTACCTGTCATAATTAGTATCGAAATTACAATTACCTGCCACAATTTGTATCGAAATTACAGTTACTTCTCATAATTAGTAACGAAGTTACACTTACCTGCCATAATTAGTATCGAAATTACAGTTACTTGTCATAATTAGTAACGAAGTTGCTGTTACCTGTCATAATTAGTATCGAAGTTACAGTTACTTGTCATAATAATTATCGAAGTTACTGTTACCTGTCATAATTAGTATCGAAGTTACAGTTACCTGCCATAATTTGTATCGAAATTACAGTTACTTGTCATAATTAGTAACGAAGTTACAGTTACCTGTCATAATTAGTATCGAAGTTACAGTTACTTGTCATAATAATTATCGAAGTTACTGTTACCTGTCATAATTAGTATCGAAGTTACAGTTACCTGCCAAAATTTGTATCGAAATTACAGTTACTTGTCATAATTAGTAACGATGTTACAGTTACCTGTCATAATTAGTATCGAAGTTACAGTTACTTGTCATAATTAGTATCGAAGTTACAGTTACTTTTCATAATTAGTATCGAAGTTACTGTTACCTGCCATAATTAGTATTGAAGTTACATTTACCTATCATAATTTGTATCAAAATTACAGTTACTTGTCATAATTAGTAACGAATTTACAGTTACCTGTCATAATTAGTATCGAAGTTACAGTTACTTGTCATAACTAGTATCGAAGTTACTGTTACCTGTCATAATTAGTATCGAAGTTACTGTTACCTGCCAAAATTTGTACAGAAATTACCGTTACTTGTCATAATTAGTAACGAAGTTACAGTTACCTGTCATAATTAGTATCGAAGTTACAGTTACCTGTCATAATTTGTATCGAAGTTATAGTTACTTGTCATAATTAGTATCGAAGTTACTGTTACCTGTCATAATTAGTTTCGAAGTTACAGTTACCTGCCATAATTTGTATCGAAATTACAGGGGCTTGTCATAATTACTAACGAAGTTAGAGTTACTTGTCATAATTAGTAATGAAGTTACATTTAACTGTCATAATTAGTATCGAAGTTACAGTTACCTGCCATAATTATTATCGAAATTACTGTTTTCTGTCATAATTAGTATCGAAGTTACTGTTACCTGTCATAATTAGTATCGAAATTACAGTTACTTGTCATAATTAGTAACGAAGTTACAGTTAACTGTCGTAATTAATATCGAAGTTACAGTTACCTGCCATAATTATTATCGAAGTTACTGTTTTCTGTCATAATTAGTATCGAAGTTACTGTTTCCTGTCATAATTAGTATCGAAGTTACAGTTAGCTGCCATAATTTGTATCGAAATTACAGTTACTTGTCATAATTAGTATCGACGTTACAGTTACCTGCCATAATTTTTTATCAAAATTAAAGTTACTTGTCATAATTTGTAACGAAGTTAGAGTTACTTGTCATAATTAGTAACGAAGTTACAGTTACCTGTCATAATTACTATCGAAGTTACAGTTACTTGTCATAATTAGTATCGAAGTTACTGTTACCTGTCATAATTAGTATCGAAATTACAATTACCTGCCACAATTTGTATCGAAATTACAGTTACTTCTCATAATTAGTAACGAAGTTACACTTACCTGCCATAATTAGTATCGAAATTACAGTTACTTGTCATAATTAGTAACGAAGTTGCTGTTACCTGTCATAATTAGTATCGAAGTTACAGTTACTTGTCATAATAATTATCGAAGTTACTGTTACCTGTCATAATTAGTATCGAAGTTACAGTTACCTGCCATAATTTTTATAAAAATTACAGTTACTTGTCTTAATTAGTAACGAAGTTAGAGTTACTTGTCATAATTAGTAACGAAGTTACAGTTACCTGTCATAATAAGTATCGAAGTTACAGTTACTTGTCATAAATAGTATCGAAGTTACTGTTACCTGTCATAATTAGTATCGAAATTACAATTACCTTCCACAATTTGTATAGAAATTACAGTTACTTCTCATAATTAGTAACGAAGTTACACTTACCTGCCATAATTTGTATCGAAATTACAGTTACTTGACATAATTAGTATCGAAGTTACAGTTTCCTTTCATAGTTAGTATCGATGTTACTGTTACCTGTCATAATTAGTATCGAAGTTACAGTTACCTGCCATAATTTGTATCGAAATTACAGTTACTTGTCATAATTAGTAACGAAGTTACAGTTACCTGTCATAATTAGTATCGAAGTTACAGTTACTTGTCATAATAATTATCGAAGTTACTGTAACCTGTCATAATTAGTATCGAAGTTACAGTTACCTGCCAAAATTTGTATCGAAATTACAGTTACTTGTCATAATTAGTAACGATGTTACAGTTACCTGTCATAATTAGTATCGAAGTTACAGTTACTTGTCATAATTAGTATCGAAGTTACTGTTACTTTTCATAATTAGTATCGAAGTTACTGTTACCTGCCATAATTAGTATTGAAGTTACAGTTACCTATCATAATTTGTATCAAAATTACAGTTACTTGTCATAATTAGTAACGAATTTACAGTTACCTGTCATAATTAGTATCGAAGTTACAGTTACTTGTCATAACTATTATCGAAGTTACTGTTACCTGTCATAATTAGTATCGAAGTTACTGTTACCTGCCAAAATTTGTACCGAAATTACCGTTACTTGTCATAATTAGTAACGAAGTTACAGTTACCTGTCATAATTAGTATCGAAGTTACAGTTACTTGTCATAATTAGTATCGAAGTTTCTCTTCAATGTCATAATTAGTATCGAAGTTACATTTACCTGCCATAATTTGTATCGAAATTACAGTTGCTTGTCATAATTAGTAACGAAGATACAGTTAACTGTCATAGTTAGTATCGAAGTTACAGTTACCTGCCATAATTATTATCGAAGTTACTGTTACTTGTCATAATTAGTATCGAAGTTACTGTAACCTGTCATAATTAGTATCGAAATTACAGTTACCTGCCATAATTTGTATCGAAATTACAGTTACTTGTCATAATTTGTGATGAAGTTACAGTTTCTTGCCATAATTAATATAGAAATTACAGTTACTTGTAATAATTAGTAACCAAGTAGCAGTTACCTGTCATAATTAGTATCGAAGTTACTGTTACCTGTCATTATTAGTATCGAAGTTACAGTTACCTGCCATAATTTTTTATGAAAATTACAGTTACTTGTCATAATTAGTAACGAAGTTACAGTTACTTGTCATAATTAGTATCGAAGTTACTGTTACCTGTCATAATTAGTATCGAAGTTACAGTTACCTGCCATAATTTGTATCGAAATTACAGTTACTTGTCATAATTAGTAACGATGTTACAGTTACCTGTCATAATTTGTATCGAAATTACAGTTACTTGTCATAATTAGTAACGAAGTTACAGTTACCTGTCATATTTACTATCGAAGTTACAGTTACTTGTCATAATTAGTATCGAAGTTACTGTTACCTGTCATAATTAGTATCGATGTTACAGTTACCTGTCATAATTTGTATCGAAGTTATAGTTAAATGTCATAATTAGTATCGAAGTTACTGTTACCTGTCATGATTAGTATCGAAGTTACAGTGACCTGCCATAATTTTTATCGAAATTACAGTTACTTGTCATAATTAGTAACGAACTTACAGTTACCTGTCATAATTAGTATCGAAGGTACAGTTACTTGTCATAATAAGTATCGATGTTACTGTTACCTGTCATATTTATTATCGAAGTTAAAGTTACCTGCTAAAATTTGTATCGAAATTACAGTTACTTGTCATAGTTAGTAACAAAGTTACAGTTACCTGTCATATTTAGTATCGAAGTTACAGTTACTTGTCATAATTAGTAGCGATGTTACAGTTACCTGCCATAATTTGTATCGAAATTACAGGGACTTGTCATGATTAGTAACGAAGTTACAGTTACCTGCCATAAATAGTATCGAAATTAATGTTACTTGTATTAATTAGTAACGAAGTTACAGTTACCTGCCATAATCTTTTTTCATAATTACAGTTACTTGTCATAATTAGTAACGAAGTTACTGTTACCTGTCATAATTAGTATTGAAGTTACAGTTACCTACCATAATTTTTATCAAAATTTCAGTTACTTGTCATAATTAGTAACGAAGGTAGAGTTTCTTGTCATAATTAGTATCGAAGTTACAGTTACCTGTCATAATTTGTATCGAAGTTATAGTTACTTGTCATAATTAGTATCGAAGTTACTGTTACCTGTCATAATTAGTATCGAAGGTACTGTTACCTGCCATAATTTGTATCGAATTTACAGTTACTTGACATAATTAGTAACGAAGTTTCAGTTACCTGTCATAATTTGTATCGAAATTACAGTTACTTGTCATAATTGGTAACGAAGTTACAGTTCCTGTCATAATTAGTATCGAAGTTACTGTTACCTGTCATAATTAGTTTCGAAGTTACAGTTACCTGCCATAATTTGTATCGAAATTACAGGGACTTGTCATAATTAGTAACGAAGTTAGAGTTACTTGTCATAATTAGTAACGAAGTTACAGTTAACTGTCATAATTAGTATCGAAGTTACAGTTACCTGCCATAATTATTATCGAAATTACTGTTTTCTGTCATAATTAGTAACCGAAGTTACTGTTACCTGTCATAATTAGTATCGAAATTACAGTTACATGTCATAATTAGTATCGAAGTTACAGTTACTTGTCATAATAATTATCGAAGTTACTGTTACCTGTCATAATTAGTATCGAAGTTACAGTTACCTGCCATAATTTTTATAAAAATTACAGTTACTTGTCATAATTAGTAACGAAGTTAGAGTTACTTGTCATAATTAGTAACGAAGTTACAGTTACCTGTCATAATAAGTATCGAAGTTACAGTTACTTGTCATAAATAGTATCGAAGTTACTGTTACCTGTCATAATTAGTATCGAAATTACAATTACCTTCCACAATTTGTATAGAAATTACAGTTACTTCTCATAATTAGTAACGAAGTTACACTTACCTGCCATAATTTGTATCGAAATTACAGTTACTTGTCATAATTAGTATCGAAGTTACAGTTTCCTTTCATAGTTAGTATCGATGTTACTGTTACCTGTCATAATTAGTATCGAAGTTACAGTTACCTGCCATAATTTGTATCGAAATTACAGTTACTTGTCATAATTAGTAACGAAGTTACAGTTACCTGTCATAATTAGTATCGAAGTTACATTTACTTGTCATAATAATTATCGAAGTTACTGTTACCTGTCATAATTAGTATCGAAGTTACAGTTACCTGCCAAAATTTGTATCGAAATTACAGTTACTTGTCATAATTAGTAACGATGTTACAGTTACCTGTCATAATTAGTATCGAAGTTACAGTTACTTGTCATAATTAGTATCGAAGTTACAGTTACTTTTCATAATTAGTATCGAAGTTACTGTTACCTGCCATAATTAGTATTGAAGTTACAGTTACCTATCATAATTTGTATCAAAATTACTGTTACTTGTCATAATTAGTAACGAATTTACAGTTACCTGTCATAATTAGTATCGAAGTTACAGTTACTGGTCATAACTAGTATCGAAGTTACTGTTACCTGTCATAATTAGTATCGAAGTTACTGTTACCTGCCAAAATTTGTACCGAAATTACCGTTACTTGTCATAATTAGTAACGAAGTTACAGTTACCTGTCATAATTAGTATCGAAGTTACAGTTAGTTGTCATAATTAGTATCGAAGTTACTGTTACTTGTCATAATTAGTATCGAAGTCACTGTTACCTGTCATAATTAGTATCGAAATTACAATTACCTGCCATAATTTGTATCGAAATTACAGTTACTTGTCATAATTAGTAACGATGTTACAGTTACCTGTCATAATTAGTATCGAAGTTACAGTTACTTGTCATAATTAGTATCGAAGTTACTCTTCAATGTCATAATTTGTATCGAAATTACAGTTACTTGTCATAATTAGTAATGAAGTTACAGTTAACTCTCATAATTAGTACCGAAGTCACAGTTACCTGCCATAATTATTATCGAAGTAACTGTTACCTGTCATAATTAGTATCGAAGTTACTGTGTTCTGTCATAATTAGTATCAAAGTTACTGTTACCTGTCATAATTAGTATCGAAGTTACATTTACCTGCCAAAATTTGTATCGAAATTACAGTTACTTGTCATAATTAGTAACGATGTTAAAGTTACCTGTCATAATTAGTTTCGAAATTACAGTTTCTTGTCATAATTAGTATCGAAGTTACTGTTACTTGTCATAATTAGTATCGAAGTTACTGTTACCTGCCTTAATTTTTTATGAAAATTACAGTTACTTGTCATAATTAGTAACGAAGTTACAGTTACTTGTCATAATTAGTATCGAAGTTACTGTTACCTGTCATAATTAGTATCGAAGTTACAGTTACCTGCCATAATTTGTATCGAAATTACAGGGACTTGCCATAATTAGTAACGAAGTTACAGTTACCTGCCATAATTAGTATCGAAATTAATGTTACTTGTATTAATTAGTAACGAAGTTACAGTTACCTGTCATAAATAGTATCGAAGTTACTGTTACCTGTCATAATTAGTATTGAAGTTACAGTTACCTACCATAATTTTTATCAAAATTTCAGTTACTTGTCATAATTAGTAACGAAGGTAGAGTTTCTTGTCATAATTAGTATCGAAGTTACAGTTACCTGTCATAATTTGTACCGAAGTTATAGTTACTTGTCATAATTAGTATCGAAGTTACTGTTACCTGTCATAATTAGTATCGAGGTTACAGTTACCTGCCCTAATTTGTATCGAAATTACAGTTCCTTGTCATAATTAGTATCGAAGTTACAGTTACCAGTCATAATTAGTATCGAAGGTACTGTTACCTGCCATAATTTGTATCGAATTTACAGTTACTTGACATAACTAGTAACGAAGTTACAGTTACCTGTCATAATTTGTATCGAAATTACAGTTACTTGTCATAATTAGTAGCGAAGTTACAGTTTCCTGTCATAATTAGTATCGAAGTTACTGTTACCTGTCATAATTAGTTTCGAAGTTACAGTTACCAGCCATAATTTGTATCGAAATTACAGGGACTTGTCATAATTAGTAACGAAGTTAGAGTTACTTGTCATAATTAGTAACGAAGTTACAGTTAACTGTCATAATTAGTATCGAAGTTACAGTTACTTGTCATAATTAGTAACGAAGTTAGAGTTACTTGTCATAATTAGTAACGAAGTTACAGTTACCTGTCATAATTACTATCGAAGTTACAGTTACTTGTCATAATTAGTATCGATGTTACTGTTACCTGTCAAATTAGTAACGAAGTTACTGTTACCTGTCATAATTAGTATCGAAGTTACAGTTACCTGCCATAATTTGTAGCGAAATTACAGTTACTTGTCATAATTAGTAACGAAGTTACAGTTACCTGTCATAATTACTATCGAAGTTACAGTTACTTGTCATAATTAGTATCGAAGTTACTGTTACCTGTCATAATTAGTATCGATGTTACAGTTACCTGCCATAATTTGTATCGAAATTACAGTTACTTGTCATAAATAGTAACGAAGATACAGTTACCTGTCATAACTACTAGCGAAGTTACAGTTACTTGTCATAATTAGTATCGAAGTTACTGTTACCTGTCTTTATTAGTATGGAAGTTACAGTTACCTGCCGTAATTTGTAACGAAATTACAGGGACATGTAATAATTTGTAACGAATTTAAAGTTACCTGCCATAATAAGTATCGAAAATAAAGTTTGTTATGATAATTAGTAACGAAGTTACAGTTACCTGTCATAATTAGTATCGAAATTACTGTTACCTGTCATATTTAATATTGAAGTTACATTTACCTACCATATATTTTTTTATCAAAATTACAGTTACTTGTCATAATTAGTAACGAAGATACAGTTACCTGCCATAATTTGTATCGAAATTACAGTTACTTGTCATAATTAGTAACGAAGTTACAGTTACCTGTCATATTTACTATCGAAGTTACAGTTACTTGTCATAATTAGTATCGAAGTTACTGTTACCTGTCATAATTAGTATCGATGTTACAGTTACCTGTCATAATTTGTATCGAAGTTATAGTTAAATGTCATAATTAGTATCGAAGTTACTGTTACCTGTCATGATTAGTATCGAAGTTACAGTGACCTGCCATAATTTTTATCGAAATTACAGTTACTTGTCATAATTAGTAACGAACTTACAGTTACCTGTCATAATTAGTATCGAAGGTACAGTTACTTGTCATAATAAGTATCGATGTTACTGTTACCTGTCATATTTAGTATCGAAGTTAAAGTTACCTGCTAAAATTTGTATCGAAATTACAGTTACTTGTCATAGTTAGTAACGAAGTTACAGTTACCTGTCATATTTAGTATCGAAGTTACAGTTACTTGTCATAATCAGTAGCGATGTTACAGTTACCTGCCATAATTTGTATCGAAATTAAAGGGACTTGTCATGATTAGTAACGAAGTTACAGTTACCTGCCATAATTAGTATCGAAATTAATGTTACTTGTATTAATTAGTAACGAAGTTACAGTTACCTGTCATAAATAGTATCGAAGTTACTGTTACCTGTCATAATTAGTATTGAAGTTACAGTTACCTACCATAATTTTTATCAAAATTTCAGTTACTTGTCATAATTAGTAACGAAGGTAGAGTTTCTTGTCATAATTAGTATCGAAGTTACAGTTACCTGTCATAATTTGTATCGAAGTTATAGTTACTTGTCATAATTAGTATCGAAGTTACTGTTACCTGTCATAATTAGTATCGAGGTTACAGTTACCTGCCATAATTTGTATCGAAATTACAGTTCCTTGTCATTATTAATATCGAAGTTACAGTTACCAGTCATAATTAGTATCGAAGGTACTGTTACCTGCCATAATTTGTATCAAATTTACAGTTACTTGACATAATTAGTAACGAAGTTTCAGTTACCTGTCATAATTTGTATCGAAATTACAGTTACTTGTCATAATTGGTAACGAAGTTACAGTTCCTGTCATAATTAGTATCGAAGTTACTGTTACCTGTCATAATTAGTTTCGAAGTTACAGTTACCTGCCATAATTTGTATCGAAATTACAGGGACTTGTCATAATTAGTAACGAAGTTAAAGTTACTTGTCATAATTAGTAACGAAGTTACAGTTAACTGTCATAATTAGTATCGAAGTTACAGTTACCTGCCATAATTATTATCGAAATTACTGTTTTCTGTCATAATTTGTAACCGAAGTTACTGTTACCTGTCATAATTAGTATCGAAGTTACTGTTACCTGTCATAATTAGTTTCGAAGTTACAGTTACCTGCCATAATTTGTATCGAAATTACAGGGACTTGTCATAATTAGTAACGAAGTTAGAGTTACTTGTCATAATTAGTAACGAAGTTACAGTTAACTGTCGTAATTAGTATCGAAGTTACAGTTACCTGCCATACTTATTATCGAAGTTACTGTTTTCTGTCCTAATTAGTATCGAAGTTACTGTTTCCTGTCATAATTAGTATCGAAGTTACAGTTAGCTGCCATAATTTGCATCGAAATTACAGTTACTTGTCACAATTAGTATCGACGTTACAGTTACCTGCCATAATTTTTTATCAAAATTAAAGTTACTTGTCATAATTTGTAACGAAGTTAGAGTTACTTGTCATAATTAGTAACGAAGTTGCTGTTACTTGTCATAATTAGTATCGAAGTTACTGTTACCTGTCATAATTAGTATCGAAATTACAATTACCTGCCACATTTTGTATCGAAATTACAGTTACTTCTCATAATTAGTAACGAAGTTACACTTACCTGCCATAATTAGTATCGAAATTACAGTTACTTGTCATAATTAGTAACGAAGTTGCTGTTACCTGTCATAATTAGTATCGAAGTTACAGTTACTTGTCATAATAATTATCGAAGTTACCTGTTACCTGTCATAATTAGTATCGAAGTTACAGTTACCTGCCATAATTTTTATAAAAATTACAGTTACTTGTCATAATTAGTAACGAAGTTAGAGTTACTTGTCATAATTAGTAACGAAGTTACAGTTACCTGTCATAATAAGTATCGAAGTTACAGTTACTTGTCATAAATAGTATCGAAGTTACTGTTACCTGTCATAATTAATATCGAAATTACAATTACCTTCCACAATTTGTATAGAAATTACAGTTACTTCTCATAATTAGTAACGAAGTTACACTTACCTGCCATAATTTGTATCGAAATTACAGTTACTTGTCATAATTAGTATCGAAGTTACAGTTTCCTTTCATAGTTAGTATCGATGTTACTGTTACCTGTCATAATTAGTATCGAAGTTACAGTTACCTGCCATAATTTGTATCGAAATTACAACTACTTGTCATAATTAGTAACGAAGTTACAGTTACCTGTCATAATTAGTATCGAAGTTACTGTTACTTGTCATAATAATTATCGAAGTTACTGTTACCTGTCATAATTAGTATCGAAGTTACAGTTACCTGCCAAAATTTGTATCGAAATTACAGTTACTTGTCATAATTAGTAACGATGTTACAGTTACCTGTCATAATTAGTATCGAAGTTACAGTTACTTGTCATAATTAGTATCGAAGTTACAGTTACTTTTCATAATTAGTATCGAAGTTACTGTTACCTGCCATAATTAGTATTGAAGTTACAGTTACCTATCATAATTTGTATCAAAATTACAGTTACTTGTCATAATTAGTAACGAATTTACAGTTACCTGTCATAATTAGTATCGAAGTTACAGTTACTTGTCATAACTAGTATCGAAGTTACTGTTACCTGTCATAATTAGTATCGAAGTTACTGTTACCTGCCAAAATTTGTACCGAAATTACCGTTACTTGTCATAATTAGTAACGAAGTTACAGTACCTGTCATAATTAGTATCGAAGTTACAGTTACTTGTCATAATTAGTATCGAAGTTACTGTTACTTGTCATAATTAGTATCGAAGTCACTGTTACCTGTCATAATTAGTATCGAAATTACAATTACCTGCCATAATTTGTATCGAAATTACAGTTACTTGTCATAATTAGTAACGATGTTACAGTTACCTGTCATAATTAGTATCGAAGTTACAGTTACTTGTCATAATTAGTATCGAAGTTACTCTTCAATGTCATAATTTGTATCGAAATTACAGTTACTTGTCATAATTAGTAACGAAGTTACAGTTAACTCTCATAATTAGTATCGAAGTCACAGTTACCTGCCATAATTATTATCGAAGTAACTGTTACCTGTCATATATAGTATCGAAGTTACTGTGTTCTGTCATAATTAGTATCAAAGTTACTGTTACCTGTCATAATTAGTATCGAAGTTACATTTACCTGCCAAAATTTGTATCGAAACTACAGTTACTTGTCATAATTAGTAACGATGTTACAGTTACCTGTCATAATTAGTTTCGAAATTACAGTTTCTTGTCATAATTAGTATCGAAGTTACTGTTACTTGTCATAATTAGTATCGAAGTTACTGTTACCTGCCTTAATTTTTTATGAAAATTACAGTTACTTGTCATAATTAGTAACGAAGTTACAGTTACTTGTCATAATTAGTATCGAAGTTACTGTTACCTGTCATAATTAGTATCGAAGTTACAGTTACCTGCCATAATTTGTATCGAAATTACAGGGACTTGTCATAATTAGTAACGAAGTTACAGTTACCTGCCATAATTAGTATCGAAATTAATGTTACTTGTATTAATTTGTAACGAAGTTACAGTTACCTGTCATAAATAGTATCGAAGTTACTGTTACCTGTCATAATTAGTATTGAAGTTACAGTTACCTACCATAATTTTTATCAAAATTTCAGTTACTTGTCATAATTAGTAACGAAGGTAGAGTTTCTTGTCATAATTAGTATCGAAGTTACAGTTACCTGTCATAATTTGTATCGAAGTTATAGTTACTTGTCATAATTAGTATCGAAGTTACTGTTACCTGTCATAATTAGTATCGAGGTTACAGTTACCTGCCCTAATTTGTATCGAAATTACAGTTCCTTGTCATAATTAGTATCGAAGTTACAGTTACCAGTCATAATTAGTATCGAAGGTACTGTTACCTGCCATAATTTGTATCGAATTTACAGTTACTTGACATAACTAGTAACGAAGTTACAGTTACCTGTCATAATTTGTATCGAAATTACAGTTACTTGTCATAATTAGTAACGAAGTTACAGTTTCCTGTCATAATTAGTATCGAAGTTACTGTTACCTGTCATAATTAGTTTCGAAGTTACAGTTACCAGCCATAATTTGTATCGAAATTACAGGGACTTGTCATAATTAGTAACGAAGTAAGAGTTACTTGTCATAATTAGTAACGAAGATACAGTTAACTGTCATAATTATTATCGAAGTTACAGTTACCTGCCATAATTATTATCGAAGTTACTGTTTTCTGTCATAATTAGTATCGAAGTTACTGTTACCTGTCATAATTAGTATCGATATTACAGTTACTTGTCATAATTAGTATCGATGTTACTGTTACCTGTCATAATTAGTAACGAAGTTACTGTTACCTGTCATAATTAGTATCGAAGTTACAGTTACCTGCCATAATTTGTAGCGAAATTACAGTTACTTGTCATAATTAGTAACGAAGTTACAGTTACCTGTCATAATTACTATCGAAGTTACAGTTACTTGTCATAATTAGTATCGAAGTTACTGTTACCTGTCATAATTAGTATCGATGTTCCAGTTACCCGCCATAATTTGTATCGAAATTACAGTTACTTGTCATAATTAGTAACGAAGATACAGTTACCTGTCATAACTACTAGCGAAGTTACAGTTACTTGTCATAATTAGTATCGAAGTTACTGTTACCTGTCATAATTAGTATGGAAGGTACAGTTACCTGCCGTAATTTTTAACGAAATTACAGGGACATGTCATAATTTGTAACGAATTTAAAGTTACCTGCCATAATAAGTATCGAAAATAAAGTTTGTTATGATAATTAGTAACGAAGTTACAGTTACCTGTCATAATTAGTATCGAAATTACTGTTACCTGTCATATTTAATATTGAAGTTACATTTACCTACCATATATTTTTTTATCAAAATTACAGTTACTTGTCATAATTAGTAACGAAGATACAGTTACCTGCCATAATTTGTATAGAAATTACAGTTACTTGTCATAATTAGTAACGAAGTTACAGTTACCTGTCATATTTACTATCGAAGTTACAGTTACTTGTCATAATTAGTATCGAAGTTACTGTTACCTGTCATAATTAGTATCGAAAATACAGTTACCTGTCATAATTTGTATCGATGTTATAGTTAAATGTCATAATTAGTATCGAAGTTACTGTTACCTGTCATGATTAGTATCGAAGTTACAGTGACCTGCCATAAAATTTTATCGAAATTACAGTTACTTGTCATAATTAGTAACGAACTTACAGTTACCTGTCATAATTAGTATCGAAGGTACAGTTACTTGTCATAATAAGTATCGATGTTACTGTTACCTGTCATATTTAGTATCGAAGTTAAAGTTACCTGCTAAAATTTGTATCGAAATTACAGTTACTTGTCATAGTTAGTAACGAAGTTACAGTTACCTGTCATATTTAGTATCGAAGTTACAGTTACTTGTCATAATTAGTAGCGATGTTACAGTTACCTGCCATAATTTGTATCGAAATTACAGGGACTTGTCATGATTAGTAACGAAGTTACAGTTACCTGCCATAATTAGTATCGAAATTAATGTTACTTGTATTAATTAGTAACGAAGTTACAGTTACCTGTCATAAATAGTATCGAAGTTACTGTTACCTGACATAATTAGTATTGAAGTTACAGTTACCTACCATAATTTTTATCAAAATTTCATTTACTTGTCATAATTAGTAACGAAGGTAGAGTTTCTTGTCATAATTAGTAATGAAGTTACAGTTAACTGTCATAATTAGTATCGAAGTTACAGTTACCTGCCATAATTATTATCGAAATTACTGTTTTCTGTCATAATTAGTATCGAAGTTACTGTTACCTGTCATAATTAGTATCGAAATTACAGTTACTTGTCATAATTAGTAACGAAGTTACAGTTAACTGTCGTAATTAGTATCGAAGTTACAGTTACCTGCCATACTTATTATCGAAGTTACTGTTTTCTGTCATAATTAGTATCGAAGTTACTGTTTCCTGTCATAAATAGTATCGAAGTTACAGTTAGCTGCCATAATTTGTATCGAAATTACAGTTACTTGTCATAATTAGTATCGACGTTACAGTTACCTGCCATAATTTTTTATCAAAATTAAAGTTACTTGTCATAATTTGTAACGAAGTTAGAGTTACTTGTCATAATTAGTAACGAAGTTACAGTTACCTGTCATAATTACTATCGAAGTTACAGTTACTTGTCATAATTAGTATCGAAGTTACTGTTACCTGTCATAATTAGTATCGAAATTACAATTACCTGCCACAATTTGTATCGAAATTACAGTTACTTCTCATAATTAGTAACGAAGTTACACTTACCTGCCATAATTAGTATCGAAATTACAGTTACTTGTCATAATTAGTAACGAAGTTGCTGTTACCTGTCATAATTAGTATCGAAGTTACAGTTACTTGTCATAATAATTATCGAAGTTACTGTTACCTGTCATAATTAGTATCGAAGTTACAGTTACCTGCCATAATTTTTATAAAAATTACAGTTACTTGTCATAATTAGTAACGAAGTTAGAGTTACTTGTCATAATTAGTAACGAAGTTACAGTTACCTGTCATAATAAGTATCGAAGTTACAGTTACTTGTCATAAATAGTATCGAAGTTACTGTTACCTGTCATAATTAGTATCGAAATTACAATTACCTTCCACAATTTGTATAGAAATTACAGTTACTTCTCATAATTAGTTACGAAGTTAAACTTACCTGCCATAATTTGTATCGAAATTACAGTTACTTGTCATAATTAGTATCGAAGTTACAGTTTCCTTTCATAGTTAGTATCGATGTTACTGTTACCTGTCATAATTAGTATCGAAGTTACAGTTACCTGCCATAATTTGTATCGAAATTACAGTTACTTGTCATAATTAGTAACGAAGTTACAGTTACCTGTCATAATTAGTATCGAAGTTACAGTTACTTGTCATAATAATTATCGAAGTTACTGTTACCTGTCATAATTAGTATCGAAGTTACAGTTACCTGCCAAAATTTGTATCGAAATGACAGTTACTTGTCATAATTAGTAACGATGTTACAGTTACCTGTCATAATTAGTATCGAAGTTACAGTTACTTGTCATAATTAGTATCGAAGTTACAGTTACTTTTCATAATTAGTATCGAAGTTACTGTTACCTGCCATAATTAGTATTGAAGTTACAGTTACCTATCATAATTTGTATCAAAATTACAGTTACTTGTCATAATTAGTAACGAATTTACAGTTACCTGTCATAATTAGTATCGAAGTTACAGTTACTTGTCATAACTAGTATCGAAGTTACTGTTACCTGTCATAATTAGTATCGAAGTTACTGTTACCTGCCAAAATTTGTACCGAAATTACCGTTACTTGTCATAATTAGTAACGAAGTTACAGTTACCTGTCATAATTAGTATCGGAGTTACAGTTACTTGTCATAATTAGTATCGAAGTTACTGTTACTTGTCATAATTAGTATCGAAGTCACTGTTACCTGTCATAATTAGTATCGAAATTACAATTACCTGCCATAATTTGTATCGAAATTACAGTTACTTGTCATAATTAGTAACGATGTTACAGTTACCTGTCATAATTAGTATCGAAGTTACAGTTACTTGTCATAATTAGTATCGAAGTTACTCTTCAATGTCATAATTTGTATCGAAATTACAGTTACTTGTCATAATTAGTAACGAAGTTACAGTTAACTCTCATAATTAGTATCGAAGTCACAGTTACCTGCCATAATTATTATCGAAGTAACTGTTACCTGTCATAATTAGTATCGAAGTTACTGTGTTCTGTCATAATTAGTATCAAAGTTACTGTTACCTGTCATAATTAGTATCGAAGTTACATTTACCTGCCAAAATTTGTATCGAAATTACAGTTACTTGTCATAATTAGTAACGATGTTACAGTTACCTGTCATAATTAGTTTCGAAATTACAGTTTCTTGTCATAATTAGTATCGAAGTTACTGTTACTTGTCATAATTAGTATCGAAGTTACTGTTACCTGCCTTAATTTTTTATGAAAATTACAGTTACTTGTCATAATTAGTAACGAAGTTACAGTTACTTGTCATAATTAGTATCGAAGTTACTGTTACCTGTCATAATTAGTATCGATGTTACAGTTACCTGCCATAATTTGTATCGAAATTACAGTTACTTGTCATAATTAGTAACGAAGATACAGTTACCTGTCATAACTACTAGCGAAGTTACAGTTACTTGTCATAATTAGTATCGAAGTTACTGTTACCTGTCATAATTAGTATGGAAGTTACAGTTACCTGCCATAATTTGTAACGAAAATACAGGGACATGTCATAATTTGTAACGAATTTAAAGTTACCTGCCATAATAAGTATCGAAAATAAAGTTTGTTGTGATAATTAGTAACGAAGTTACAGTTACCTGTCATAATTAGTATCGAAGTTACTGTTACCTGTCATAATTAATATTGAAGTTACAGTTACCTACCATATTTTTTTAATCAAAATTACAGTTACTTGTCATAATTAGTAACGAAGATACAGTTACCTGCCATAATTTGTATCGAAATTACAGTTACTTGTCATAATTAGTAACGAAGTTACAGTTACCTGTCATATTTACTATCGAAGTTACAGTAACTTGTCATAATTAGTATCGAAGTTACTGTTACCTGTCATAATTAGTATCGAAGTTACAGTTACCTGTCATAATTTGTATCGAAGTTATAGTTAAATGTCATAATTAGTATCGAAGTTACTGTTACCTGTCATGATTAGTATCGAAGTTACAGTGACCTGCCATAATTTGTATCGATATTACAGTTACTTGTCATAATTAGTAACGAACTTACAGTTACCTGTCATAATTAGTATCGAAGGTACAGTTACTTGTCATAATAAGTATCGATGTTACTGTTACCTGTCATAATTAGTATCGAAGTTAAAGTTACCTGCTAAAATTTGTATCGAAATTACAGTTACTTGTCATAGTTAGTAACGAAGTTACAGTAACCTGTCATATTCAGTATCGAAGTTACAGTTACTTGTCATAATTAGTAGCGATGTTACAGTTACCTGCCATAATTTGTATCGAAATTACAGGGACTTGTCATGGTTAGTAACGAAGTTACAGTTACCTGCCATAATTAGTATCGAAATTAATGTTACTTGTATTAATTAGTAACGAAGTTACAGTTACCTGTCATAAATAGTATCGAAGTTACTGTTACCTGTCATAATTAGTATTGAAGTTACAGTTACCTACCATAATTTTTATCAAAATTTCAGTTACTTGTCATAATTAGTAACGAAGGTAGAGTTTCTTGTCATAATTAGTATCGAAGTTATAGTTACCTGTCATAATTTGTATCGAAGTTATAGTTACTTGTCATAATTAGTATCGAAGTTACTGTTACCTGTCATAATTAGTATCGAGGTTACAGTTAACTGCCATAATTTGTATCGAAATTACAGTTCCTTGTCATAATTAGTATCGAAATTACAGTTACTTGTCATAATTAGTATCGAAGTTACAGTTTCCTTTCATAGTTAGTATCGATGTTACTGTTACCTGTCATAATTAGTATCGAAGTTACAGTTACCTGCAATAATTTGTATCGAAATTACAGTTACTTGTCTTAATTAGTAACGATGTTACAGTTACCTGTCATAATTAGTATCGAAGTTACAGTTACTTGTCATAATTAGTATCGACGTTACTCTTCAATGTCATAACTGGTATCGAAGTAACTGTTACCTGCCAAAATTTGTATCGAAATTACAGTTACTTGTCATAATTAGTAACGAAGTTACAGTTACCTGTCATAATTAGTATCGAAGTTACAGTTACTTGTCATAATTAGTATCGAAGTTACAGTTACTTGTCATAATAAGTATCGAAGTTACTGTTACTTGTCATAATTAGTATCGAAGTCACTGTTACCTGTCATAATTAGTATCGAAATTACAATTACCTGCCATAATTTGTATCGAAATTACAGTTACTTGTCTTAATTAGTAACGATGTTACAGTTACCTGTCATAATTAGTATCGAAGTTACAGTTACTTGTCATAATTAGTATCGAAGTTACTCTTCAATGTCATAACTGGTATCGAAGTTACAGTTACCTGCCATAATTTGTATCGAAATTACAGTTACTTGTCATAATTAGTAACGAAGTTACAGTTAACTGTCATAATTAGTATCGAAGTCACAGTTACCTGCCATAATTTTTATCGAAGTAACTGTTACCTGTCATAATTAGTATCGAAGTTACTGTGTTCTGTCATAATTAGTATCAAAGTTACTGTTACCTGTCATAATTAGTATCGAAGTTACATTTACCTGCCAAAATTTGTATCGAAATTACAGTTACTTGTCATAATTAGTAACGATGTTACAGTTACCTGTCATAATTAGTTTCGAAATTACAGTTTCTTGTCATAATTAGTATCGAAGTTACTGTTACTTGTCATAATTAGTATCGAAGTTACTGTTACCTGCCTTAATTTTTTATGAAAATTACAGTTACTTTTCATAATTAGTAACGAATTTACAGTTACTTGTCATAATTAGTATCGAAGTTACTGTTACCTGTCATAATTAGTATCGAAGTTACAGTTACCTGCCATAATTTGTATCGAAATTACAGGGACTTGTCATAATTAGTAACGAAGTTACAGTTACCTGCCATAATTAGTATCGAAATTAATGTTACTTGTATTAATTAGTAACGAAGTTACAGTCACCTGTCATAAATAGTATCGAAGTTACTGTTACCTGTCATAATTAGTATTGAAGTTACAGTTACCTACCATAATTTTTATCAAAATTTCAGTTACTTGTCATAATTAGTAACGAAGGTAGAGTTTCTTGTCAAAATTAGTATCGAAGTTACAGTTACCTGTCATAATTTGTATCGAAGTAATAGTTACTTGTCATAATTAGTATCGAAGTTACTGTTACCTGTCATAATTAGTATCGAGGTTACAGTTACCTGCCCTAATTTGTATCGAAATTACAGTTCCTTGTCATAATTAGTATCGAAGTTACAGTTACCAGTCATAATTAGTATCGAAGGTACTGTTACCTGCCATAATTTGTATCGAATTTACAGTTACTTGACATAACTAGTAACGAAGTTACAGTTACCTGTCATAATTTGTATCGAAATTACAGTTACTTGTCATAATTAGTAACGAAGTTACAGTTTCCTGTCATAATTAGTATCGAAGTTACTGTTACCTGTCATAATTAGTTTCGAAGTTACAGTTACCAGCCATAATTTGTATCGAAATTACAGGGACTTGTCATAATTAGTAACGAAGTTAGAGTTACTTGTCATAATTAGTAACGAAGTTACAGTTAACTGTCATAATTAGTATCGAAGTTACAGTTACCTGCCATAATTATTATCGAAGTTACTGTTTTCTGTCATAATTAGTATCGAAGTTACTGTTACCTGTCATAATTAGTATCGAAATTACAGTTACTTGTCATAATTAGTAACGAAGTTACAGTTAACTGTCATAATTAGTATCGAAGTTACAGTTACCTGCCATAATTATTACCGAAGTTACTGTTTTCTGTCATAATTAGTATCGAAGTTACTCTTACCTGTCATAATTAGTATCGAAGTTACAGTTAGCTGCCATAATTGTATCGAAATTACAGTTACTTGTCATAATTAGTTACGAAGTTACAGTTACTTGCCATAATTTTTTATCAAAATTAAAGTTACTTGTTATAATTTGTAACGAAGTTAGAGATACTTGTCATAATTAGTAACGAAGTTACAGTTACCTGTCATAATTACTATCGAAGTTACAGTTACTTGTCATAATTAGTATCGAAGTTACTGTTACCTGTCATAATTAGTATCGAAATTACAATTACCTGCCACAATTTGTATCGAAATTACAGTTACTTCTCATAATTAGTATCGAAGTTACAGTTACTTGTCATAATTAGTATCGAAGTTACTACCTGTCATAATTAGTATCGAAATTACAATTACCTTCCACAATTTGTATAGAAATTACAGTTACTTCTCATAATTAGTAACGAAGTTACACTTACCTGCCATAATTTGTATCGAAATTACAGTTACTTGTCACAATTAGTATCGAAGTTACAGTTTCCTTTCATAGTTAGTATCGATGTTACTGTTACCTGTCATAATTAGTATCGAAGTTACAGTTACCTGCCATAATTTGTATCTAAATTACAGTTACTTGTCATAATTAGTAACGAAGTTACAGTTACCTGTCATAATTAGTATCGAAGTTACAGTTACTTGTCATAATAATTATCGAAGTTACTGTTACCTGTCATAATTAGTATCGAAGTTACAGTTACCTGCCATAATAAGTATTGAAGTTACAGTTACCTATCATAATTTGTATCGAAATTACAGTTACTTGTCATAATTAGTAACGAAGTTACAGTTACCTGTCATAATTAGTATCGAAGTTACAGTTACTTGTCATAATTAGTATCGAAGTTACAGTTACTTGTCATAATTAGTATCGAAGTTACTGTTACCTGCCATAATTAGTATTGAAGTTACAGTTACCTATCATAATTTGTATCAAAATTACAGTTACTTGTCATAATTAGTAACGAATTTACAGTTACCTGTCATAATTAGTATCGAAGTTACAGTTGCTTGTCATAATTAGTATCGAAGTTACTGTTACCTGTCATAATTATTATCGAAGTTACAGTTACCTGCCATAATTTGTATCAAAATTACAGTTACTTGTCATAATTAGTAACGAAGTTAGAGTTACTTGTCATAATTAGTAACGAAGTTACAGTTACCTGTCATATTTACTATCGAAGTTACAGTTACTTGTCATAATTAGTATCGAAGTTACTGTTACCTGTCATAATTAGTATCGAAGTTTCAGTTACCTGTCATAATTTGTATCGAAGTTATAGTTAAATATCATAATTAGTATCGAAGTTACTGTTACCTGTCATGATTAGTATCGAAGTTACAGTGACCTGCCATAATTTGTATCGAAATTACAGTTACTTGTCATAATTAGTAACGAACTTACAGTTACCTGTCATAATTAGTATCGAAGGTACAGTTACTTGTCATAATAAGTATCGATGTTACTGTTACCTGTCATAATTAATATCGAAGTTAAAGTAACCTGCTAAAATTTGTATCGAAATTACAGTTACTTGTCATAGTTAGTAACGAAGTTACAGTTACCTGTCATATTTAGTATCGAAGTTACAGTTACTTGTCATAATTAGTAGCGATGTTACAGTTACCTGCCATAATTGTTTATCGAAATTACAGGGACTTGTCATGATTAGTAACGAAGTTACAGTTACCTGCCATAATTAGTATCGAAATTAATGTTACTTGTATTAATTAGTAACGAAGTTACAGTTACCTGTCATAAATAGTATCGAAGTTACTGTTACCTGTCATAATTAGTATTGAAGTTACAGTTACCTACCATAATTTTTATCAAAATTTCAGTTACTTGTCATAATTAGTAACGAAGGTAGAGTTTCTTGTCATAATTAGTATCGAAGTTACAGTTACCTGTCATAATTTGTATCGAAGTTATAGTTACTTGTCATAATTAGTATCGAAGTTACTGTTACCTGTCATAATTAGTATCGAGGTTACAGTTACCTGCCATAATTTGTATCGAAATTACAGTTCCTTGTCATAATTAGTATCGAAGTTACAGTTACCAGTCATAATTAGTATCGAAGGTACTGTTACCTGCCATAATTTGTATCGTATTTACAGTTACTTGACATAATTAGTAACGAAGTTTCAGTTACCTGTCATAATTTGTATCGAAATTACAGTTACTTGTCATAATTAGTAACGAAGTTACAGTTCCCGTCATAATTAGTATCGAAGTTACTGTTACCTGTCATAATTAGTTTCGAAGTTACAGTTACCTGCCATAATTTGTATCGAAATTACAGGGACTTGTCATAATTAGTAACGAAGTTAGAGTTACTTGTCATAATTAGTAACGAAGTTACAGTTAACTGTCATAATTAGTATCTAAGTTACAGTTACCTGCCTTAATTATTATCGCAGTTACTGTTTTCTGTCATAATTAGTATCGAAGTTACTGTTACCTGTCATAATTAGTATCGAAATTACAGTTACTTGTCATAATTAGTAACGAAGTTACAGTTAACTGTCGTAATTAGTATCGAAGTTACAGTTACCTGCCATAATTATTATCGAAGTTACTGTTTTCTGTCATAATTAGTATCGAAGTTACTGTTTCCTGTCATAATTAGTATCGAAGTTACAGTTAGCTGCCATAATTTGTATCGAAATTACAGTTACTTGTCATAATTAGTATCGAAGTTACAGTTACCTGCCATAATTTTTTATCAAAATTAAAGTTACTTGCCATAATTTGTAACGAAGTTAGAGTTACTTGTCATAATTAGTAACGAAGTTACAGTTACCTGTCATAATTACTATCGAAGTTACAGTTACTTGTCATAATTAGTATCGAAGTTACTGTTACCTGTCATAATTAGTATCGAAATTACAATTACCTGCCACAATTTGTATCGAAATTACAGTTACTTCTCATAATTAGTAACGAAGTTACACTTACCTGCCATAATTAGTATCGAAATTACAGTTACTTGTCATAATTAGTAACGAAGTTGCTGTTACCTGTCATAATTAGTATCGAAGTTACAGTTACTTGTCATAATAATTATCGAAGTTACTGTTACCTGTCATAATAAGTATCGAAGTTACAGTTACATGCCATAATTTTTATAAAAATTACAGTAACTTGTCATAATTAGTAACGAAGGTAGAGTTTCTTGTCATAATTAGTATCGAAGTTACAGTTACCTGTCATAATTTTTATCAAAATTACAGTTACTTGTCATAATTAGTAACGAAGTTACAGTTACCTGTCATAATTAGTATCGAAGTTACAGTTACTTGTCATAATTAGTATCGAAGTTACTGTTACTTGTCATAATTAGTATCGAAGTCACTGTTACCTGTCATAATTAGTATCGAAATTACAATTACCTGCCATAATTTGTATCGAAATTACAGATACTTGTCATAATTAGTAACGATGTTACAGTTACCTGTCATAATTAGTATCGAAGTTACAGTTACTTGTCATAATTAGTATCGAAGTTACTCTTCAATGTCATAATTTGTATCGAAATTACAGTTACTTGTCATAATTAGTAACGAAGTTACAGTTAACTCTCATAATTAGTATCGAAGTCACAGTTACCTGCCATAATTATTATCGAAGTAACTGTTACCTGTCATAATTAGTATCGAAGTTACTGTGTTCTGTCATAATTAGTATCAAAGTTACTGTTACCTGTCATAATTAGTATCGAAGTTACATTTACCTGCCAAAATTTGTATCGAAATTACAGTTACTTGTCATAATTAGTAACGATGTTACAGTTACCTGTCATAATTTGTTTCGAAATTACAGTTTCTTGTCATAATTAGTATCGAAGTTACTGTTACTTGTCATAATTAGTATCGAAGTTACTGTTACCTGCCTTAATTTTTTATGAAAATTACAGTTACTTGTCATAATTAGTAACGAAGTTACAGTTACTTGTCATAATTAGTATCGAAGTTACTGTTACCTGTCATAATTAGTATCGATGTTACAGTTACCTGCCATAATTTGTATCGAAATTACAGTTACTTGTCATAATTAGTAACGAAGATACAGTTACCTGTCATAACTACTAGCGAAGTTACAGTTACTTGTCATAATTAGTATCGAAGTTACTGTTACCTGTCATAATTAGTATGGAAGTTACAGTTACCTGCCATAATTTGTAACGAAAATACAGGGACATGTCATAATTTGTAACGAATTTAAAGTTACCTGCCATAATAAGTATCGAAAATAAAGTTTGTTGTGATAATTAGTAACGAAGTTACAGTTACCTGTCATAATTAGTATCGAAGTTACTGTTACCTGTCATAATTAATATTGAAGTTACAGTTACCTACCATATATTTTTAATCAAAATTACAGTTACTTGTCATAATTAGTAACGAAGATACAGTTACCTGCCATAATTTGTATCGAAATTACAGTTACTTGTCATAATTAGTAACGAAGTTACAGTTACCTGTCATATTTACTATCGAAGTTACAGTAACTTGTCATAATTAGTATCGAAGTTACTGTTACCTGTCATAATTAGTATCGAAGTTACAGTTACCTGTCATAATTTGTATCGAAGTTATAGTTAAATGTCATAATTCGTATCGAAGTTACTGTTACCTGTCATGATTAGTATCGAAGTTACAGTGACCTGCCATAATTTGTATCGATATTACAGTTACTTGTCATAATTAGTAACGAACTTACAGTTACCTGTCATAATTAGTATCGAAGGTACAGTTACTTGTCATAATAAGTATCGATGTTACTGTTACCTGTCATAATTAGTATCGAAGTTAAAGTTACCTGCTAAAATTTGTATCGAAATTACAGTTACTTGTCATAGTTAGTAACGAAGTTACAGTTACCTGTCATATTCAGTATCGAAGTTACAGTTACTTGTCATAATTAGTAGCGATGTTACAGTTACCTGCCATAATTTGTATCGAAATTACAGGGACTTGTCATGGTTAGTAACGAAGTTACAGTTACCTGCCATAATTAGTATCGAAATTAATGTTACTTGTATTAATTAGTAACGAAGTTACAGTTACCTGTCATAAATAGTGTCGAAGTTACTGTTACCTGTCATAATTAGTATTGAAGTTACAGTTACCTACCATAATTTTTATCAAAATTTCAGTTACTTGTCATAATTAGTAACGAAGGTAGAGTTTCTTGTCATAATTAGTATCGAAGTTATAGTTACCTGTCATAATTTGTATCGAAGTTATAGTTACTTGTCATAATTAGTATCGAAGTTACTGTTACCTGTCATAATTAGTATCGAGGTTACAGTTAACTGCCATAATTTGTATCGAAATTACAGTTCCTTGTCATAATTAGTATCGAAGTTACAGTTACCAGTCATAATTAGTATCAAAGGTACTGTTACCTGCCATAATTTGTATCGAATTTACAGTTACTTGACATAATTAGTAACGAAGTTTCAGATACCTGTCATAATTTGTATCGAAATTACTGTTACTTGTCATAATTAGTAACGAAGTTACAGTTCCTGTCATAATTAGTATCGAAGTTACTGTTACCTGTCATAATTAGTTTCGAAGTTACAGTTACCTGCCATAATTTGTATCGAAATTACAGGGACTTGTCATAATTAGTAACGAAGTTAGAGTTACTTGTCATAATTAGTAACGAAGTTACAGTTAACTGTCATAATTAGTATCGAAGTTACAGTTACCTGCCATAATAATTATCGAAGTTACTGTTTTCTGTCATAATTAGTATCGAAGTTACTGTTACCTGTCATAATTAGTATCGAAATTACAGTTACTTGTCATAATTAATAACGAAGTTACAGTTAACTGTCGTAATTAGTATCGAAGTTACAGTTACCTGCCATAATTATTATCGAAGTTACTGTTTTCTGTCATAATTAGTATCGAAGTTACTGTTTCCTGTCATAGTTAGTATCGAAGTTACAGTTAGCTGCCATAATTTGTATCGAAATTACAGTTATTGTCATAATTAGTATCGAAGTTACAGTTACCTGCCATAATTTTTTATCAAAATTAAAGTTACTTGTCATAATTTGTAACGAAGTTAGAGTTACTTGTCATAATTAGTAACGAAGTTACAGTTACCTGTCATAATTACTATCGAAGTTACAGTTACTTGTCATAATTAGTATCGATGTTACTGTTACCTGTCATAATTAGTATCGAAATTACAATTACCTGCCACAATTTGTATCGAAATTACAGTTACTTCTCATAATTAGTAACGAAGTTACTCTTACCTGCTATAATTAGTATCGAAATTACAGTTACTTGTCATAATTAGTAACGAAGTTGCTGTTACCTGTCATAATTATTATCGAAGTTACAGTTACTTGTCATAATAATTATCGAAGTTACTGTTACCTGTCATAATTAGTATCGAAGTTACAGTTACCTGCCATAATTTTTCTAAAAATTACAGTTACTTGTCATAATTAGTAACGAAGTTAGAGTTACTTGCCATAATTAGTAACGAAGTTACAGTTACCTGTCATAATAAGTATCGAAATTACAGTTACTTGTCATAAATAGTATCGAAGTTACTGTTACCTGTCATAATTAGTATCGAAATTACAATTACCTTCCACAATTTGTATAGAAATTACAGTTACTTCTCATAATTAGTAACGAAGTTACACTTACCTGCCATAATTTGTATCGAAATTACAGTTACTTGTCATAATTAGTATCGAAGTTACAGTTTCCTTTCATAGTTAGTATCGATGTTACTGTTACCTGTCATAATTAGTATCGAAGTTACAGTTACCTGCAATAATTTGTATCGAAATTACAGTTACTTGTCTTAATTAGTAACGATGTTACAGTTACCTGTCATAATTAGTATCGAAGTTACAGTTACTTTTCATAATTAGTATCGAAGTTACTCTTCAATGTCATAACTGGTATCGAAGTAACTGTTACCTGCCAAAATTTGTATCGAAATTACAGTTACTTGTCATAATTAGTAACGAAGTTACAGTTACCTGTCATAATTAGTATCGAAGTTACAGTTACTTGTCATAATTAGTATCGAAGTTACAGTTACTTGTCATAATAAGTATCGAAGTTACTGTTACTTGTCATAATTAGTATCGAAGTCACTGTTACCTGTCATAATTAGTATCGAAATTACAATTACCTGCCATAATTTGTATCGAAATTACAGTTACTTGTCTTAATTAGTAACGATGTTACAGTTACCTGTCATAATTAGTATCGAAGTTACAGTTACTTGTCATAATTAGTATCGAAGTTACTCTTCAATGTCATAACTGGTATCGAAGTTACAGTTACCTGCCATAATTTGTATCGAAATTACAGTTACTTGTCATAATTAGTAACGAAGTTACAGTTAACTGTCATAATTAGTATCGAAGTCACAGTTACCTGCCATAATTTTTATCGAAGTAACTGTTACCTGTCATAATTAGTATCGAAGTTACTGTGTTCTGTCATAATTAGTATCAAAGTTACTGTTACCTGTCATAATTAGTATCGAAGTTACATTTACCTGCCAAAATTTGTATCGAAATTACAGTTACTTGTCATAATTAGTAACGATGTTACAGTTACCTGTCATAATTAGTTTCGAAATTACAGTTTCTTGTCATAATTAGTATCGAAGTTACTGTTACTTGTCATAATTAGTATCGAAGTTACTGTTACCTGCCTTAATTTTTTATGAAAATTACAGTTACTTGTCATAATTAGTAACGAATTTACAGTTACTTGTCATAATTAGTATCGAAGTTACTGTTACCTGTCATAATTAGTATCGAAGTTACAGTTACCTGCCATAATTTTTATCGAAATTACAGGGACTTGTCATAATTAGTAACGAAGTTACAGTTACCTGCCATAATTAGTATCGAAATTAATGTTACTTGTATTAATTAGTAACGAAGTTACAGTTACCTGTCATAAATAGTATCGAAGTTACTGTTACCTGTCATAATTAGTATTGAAGTTACAGTTACCTACCATAATTTTTATCAAAATTTCAGTTACTTGTCATAATTAGTAACGAAGGTAGAGTTTCTTGTCATAATTAGTATCGAAGTTACAGTTACCTGTCATAATTTGTATCGAAGTAATAGTTACTTGTCATAATTAGTATCGAAGTTACTGTTACCTGTCATAATTAGTATCGAGGTTACAGTTACCTGCCCTAATTTGTATCGAAATTACAGATCCTTGTCATAATTAGTATCGAAGTTACAGTTACCAGTCATAATTAGTATCGAAGGTACTGTTACCTGCCATAATTTGTATCGAATTTACAGTTACTTGACATAACTAGTAACGAAGTTACAGTTACCTGTCATAATTTGTATCGAAATTACAGTTACTTGTCATAATTAGTAACGAAGTTACAGTTTCCTGTCATAATTAGTATCGAAGTTACTGTTACCTGTCATAATTAGTTTCGAAGTTACAGTTACCAGCCATAATTTGTATCGAAATTACAGGGACTTGTCATAATTAGTAACGAAGTTAGAGTTACTTGTCATAATTAGTAACGAAGTTACAGTTAACTGTCATAATTAGTATCGAAGTTACAGTTACCTGCCATAATTATTATCGAAGTTACTGTTTTCTGTCATAATTAGTATCGAAGTTACTGTTACCTGTCATAATTAGTATCGAAATTACAGTTACTTGTCATAATTAGTAACGAAGTTACAGTTAACTGTCATAATTAGTATCGAAGTTACAGTTACCTGCCATAATTATTACCGAAGTTACTGTTTTCTGTCATAATTAGTATCGAAGTTACTCTTACCTGTCATAATTAGTATCGAAGTTACAGTTAGCTGCCATAATTGTATCGAAATTACAGTTACTTGTCATAATTAGTTACGAAGTTACAGTTACTTGCCATAATTTTTTATCAAAATTAAAGTTACTTGTTATAATTTGTAACGAAGTTAGAGATACTTGTCATAATTAGTAACGAAGTTACAGTTACCTGTCATAATTACTATCGAAGTTACAGTTACTTGTCATAATTAGTATCGAAGTTACTGTTACCTGTCATAATTAGTATCGAAATTACAATTACCTGCCACAATTTGTATCGAAATTACAGTTACTTCTCATAATTAGTATCGAAGTTACTGTTACTTGTCATAATTAGTATCGAAGTTACTACCTGTCATAATTAGTATCGAAATTACAATTACCTTCCACAATTTGTATAGAAATTACAGTTACTTCTCATAATTAGTAACGAAGTTACACTTACCTGCCATAATTTGTATCGAAATTACAGTTACTTGTCACAATTAGTATCGAAGTTACAGTTTCCTTTCATAGTTAGTATCGATGTTACTGTTACCTGTCATAATTAGTATCGAAGTTACAGTTACCTGCCATAATTTGTATCTAAATTACAGTTACTTGTCATAATTAGTAACGAAGTTACAGTTACCTGTCATAATTAGTATCGAAGTTACAGTTACTTGTCATAATAATTATCGAAGTTACTGTTACCTGTCATAATTAGTATCGAAGTTACAGTTACCTGCCATAATAAGTATTGAAGTTACAGTTACCTATCATAATTTGTATCGAAATTACAGTTAATTGTCATATTAGTAACGAAGTTACAGTTACCTGTCATAATTAGTATCGAAGTTACAGTTACTTGTCATAATTAGTATCGAAGTTACAGTTACTTGTCATAATTAGTATCGAAGTTACTGTTACCTGCCATAATTAGTATTGAAGTTACAGTTACCTATCATAATTTGTATCAAAATTACAGTTACTTGTCATAATTAGTAACGAATTTACAGTTACCTGTCATAATTAGTATCGAAGTTACAGTTGCTTGTCATAATTAGTATCGAAGTTACTGTTACCTGTCATAATTATTATCGAAGTTACAGTTACCTGCCATAATTTGTAACAAAATTACAGTTACTTGTCATAATTAGTAACGAAGTTAGAGTTACTTGTCATAATTAGTAACGAAGTTACAGTTTCCTGTCATAATTAGTATCGAAGTTACAGTAACTTGTCATAATTAGTATCGAAGTTACTGTTACCTGTCATAATTAGTATGGAAGTTACAGTTACCTGCCATAATTTGTAACGAAATTACAGGGACATGTCATAATTAGTAACGAATTTAAAGTTACCTGCCATAATAAGTATCGAAAATAAAGTTTGTTGTGATAATTAGTAACGAAGTTACAGTTACCTGTCATAATTAGTATCGAAGTTACTGTTACCTGTCATAATTAATATTGAAGTTACAGTTACCTACCATATTTTTTTAAATAAAAATTACAGTTACTTGACATAATTAGTAACGAAGATACAGTTACCTGCCATAATTTGTATCGAAATTACAGTTACTTGTCATAATTAGTAACGAAGTTACAGTTACCTGTCATATTTACTATCGAAGTTACAGTTACTTGTCATAATTAGTATCGAAGTTACTGTTACCTGTCATAATTAGTATCGAAGTTTCAGTTACCTGTCATAATTTGTATCGAAGTTATAGTTAAATATCATAATTAGTATCGAAGTTACTGTTACCTGTCATGATTAGTATCGAAGTTACAGTGACCTGCCATAATTTGTATCGAAATTACAGTTACTTGTCATAATTAGTAACGAACTTACAGTTACCTGTCATAATTAGTATCGAAGGTACAGTTACTTGTCATAATAAGTATCGATGTTACTGTTACCTGTCATAATTAATATCGAAGTTAAAGTAACCTGCTAAAATTTGTATCGAAATTACAGTTACTTGTCATAGTTAGTAACGAAGTTACAGTTACCTGTCATATTTAGTATCGAAGTTACAGTTACTTGTCACAATTAGTAGCGATGTTACAGTTACCTGCCATAATTGTTTATCGAAATTACAGGGACTTGTCATGATTAGTAACGAAGTTACAGTTACCTGCCATAATTAGTATCGAAATTCATGTTACTTGTATTAATTAGTAACGAAGTTACAGTTACCTGTCATAAATAGTATCGAAGTTACTGTTACCTGTCATAATTAGTATTGAAGTTACAGTTACCTACCATAATTTTTATCAAAATTTCAGTTACTTGTCATAATTAGTAACGAAGGTAGAGTTTCTTGTCATAATTAGTATCGAAGTTACAGTTACCTGTCATAATTAGTATCGAAGTTACTGTTACCTGTCATAATTAGTATCGAGGTTACAGTTGCCTGCCATAATTTGTATCGAAATTACAGTTCCTTGTCATAATTAGTATCGAAGTTACAGTTACCAGTCATAATTAGTATCGAAGGTACTGTTACCTGCCATAATTTGTATCGTATTTACAGTTACTTGACATAATTAGTAACGAAGTTTCAGTTACCTGTCATAATTTGTATCGAAATTACAGTTACTTGTCATAATTAGTAACGAAGTTACAGTTCCCGTCATAATTAGTATCGAAGTTACTGTTACCTGTCATAATTAGTTTCGAAGTTACAGTTACCTGCCATAATTTGTATCGAAATTACAGGGACTTGTCATAATTAGTAACGAAGTTAGAGTTACTTGTCATAATTAGTAACGAAGTTACAGTTAACTGTCATAATTAGTATCTAAGTTACAGTTACCTGCCATAATTATTATCGCAGTTACTGTTTTCTGTCATAATTAGTATCGAAGTTACTGTTACCTGTCATAATTAGTATCGAAATTACAGTTACTTGTCATAATTAGTAACGAAGTTACAGTTAACTGTCGTAATTAGTATCGAAGTTACAGTTACCTGCCATAATTATTATCGAAGTTACTGTTTTCTGTCATAATTAGTATCGAAGTTACTGTTTCCTGTCATAATTAGTATCGAAGTTACAGTTAGCTGCCATAATTTGTATCGAAATTACAGTTACTTGTCATAATTAGTATCGAAGTTACAGTTACCTGCCTTAATTTTTTATCAAAATTAAAGTTACTTGCCATAATTTGTAACGAAGTTAGAGTTACTTGTCATAATTAGTAACGAAGTTACAGTTACCTGTCATAATTACTATCGAAGTTACAGTTACTTGTCATAATTAGTATCGAAGTTACTGTTACCTGTCATAATTAGTATCGAAATTACAATTACCTGCCACAATTTGTATCGAAATTACAGTTACTTCTCATAATTAGTAACGACGTTACACTTACCTGCCATAATTAGTATCGAAATTACAGTTACTTGTCATAATTAGTAACGAAGTTGCTGTTACCTGTCATAATTAGTATCGAAGTTACAGTTACTTGTCATAATAATTATCGAAGTTACTGTTACCTGTCATAATAAGTATCGAAGTTACAGTTACATGCCATAATTTTTATAAAAATTACAGTAACTTGTCATAATTAGTAACGAAGTTAGAGTTACTTGTCATAATTAGTAACGAAGTTACAGTTACCTGTCATAATAAGTATCGAAGTTACAGTTACTTGTCATAAATAGTATCGAAGTTACTGTTACCTGTCATAATTAGTATCGAAATTACAATTACCTTCCACAATTTTTATAGAAATTACAGTTACTTCTCATAATTAGTAACGAAGTTACACTTACCTGCCATAATTTGTATCGAAATTACAGTTACTTGTCATAATTAGTATCGAAGTTACAGTTTCCTTTCATAGTTAGTATCGATGTTACTGTTACCTGTCATAATTAGTATCGAAGTTAAAGTTACCTGCCATAATTTGTATCGAAATTACAGTTACTTGTCATAATTGTTAACGAAGTTACAGTTACCTGTCATAATAAGTATCGAAGTTACAGTTACTTGTCATAATAAATATCGAAGTTACTGTTACCTGTCATAATTAGTATCGAAGTTACAGTTACCTGTCATAAATAGTATCGAAGTTACTGTTACCTGTCATAATTAGTATTGAAGTTAAAGTTACCTACCATAATTTTTATCAAAATTTCAGTTACTTGTCATAATTAGTAACGAAGGTAGAGTTTCTTGTAATAATTAGTATCGAAGTTACAGTTACCTGTCATAATTTGTATCGAAGTTATAGTTACTTGTCATAATTAGTATCGAAGTTACTGTTACCTGTCCTAATTAGTATCGAGGTTACAGTTACCTGCCCTAATTTGTATCGAAATTACAGTTCCTTGTCATAATTAGTATCGAAGTTACAGTTACCAGTCATAATTAGTATCGAAGGTATTGTTACCTGCCATAATTTGTATCGAAATTACAGTTACTTGTCATAATTAGTAACGAAGTTACAGTTACCTGTCATAATTAGTATCGAAGTTACAGTTACTTGTCAACATTAGTATCGAAGTTACAGTAACTTGTCATAATTAATATCGAAGTTACTGTTACCTGCCATAATTAGTATTGAAGTTACAGTTACCTATCATAATTTGTATCAAAATTACAGTTACTTGTCATAATTAGTAACGAATTTACAGTTACCTGTCATAATTAGTATCGAAGTTACAGTTACTTGTCATAACTAGTATCGAAGTTACTGTTACCTGTCATAATTAGTATCGAAGTTACTGTTACCTGCCAAAATTTGTACCGAAATTACCGTTACTTGTCATAATTAGTAACGAAGTTACCGTTACCTGTCATAATTAGTATCGATGTTACAGTTACTTGTCATAATTAGTATCGAAGTTACTGTTACTTGTCATAATTAGTATCGAAGTCACAGTTACCTGCCATAATTTGTATCAAAATTACAGGGACTTGTCATAAATAGTAACGAAGTTACAGTTAACTGTCATAATTATTATCGAAGTTACAGTTACCTGCCATAATTATTATCGAAGTTACTGTTTTCTGTCATAATTAGTATCGAAGTTACTCTTACCTGTCATAATTAGTATCGAAGTTACAGTTAGCTGCCATAATTTGTATCGAAATTACAGTTACTTGTCATAATTAGTATCGAAGTTACAGTTACTTGCCATAATTTTTTATCAAAATTAAAGTTACTTGTCATAATTTGTAACGAAGTTAGAGTTACTTGTCATAATTAGTAACGAAGTTACAGTTACCTGTCATAATTACTATCGAAGTTACAGTTACTTGTCATAATTAGTATCGAAGTTACTGTTACCTGTCATAATTAGTATCGAAATTACAATTACGTGCCACAATTTGTATCGAAATTACAGTTACTTCTCATAATTAGTAACGAAGTTACACTTACCTGCCATAATTAGTATCGAAATTACAGTTACTTGTCATAATTAGTAACGAAGTTGCTGCTACCTGTCATAATTAGTATCGAAGTTACAGTTACTTGTCATAATAATTATCGAAGTTACTGTTACCTGTCATAATTAGTATCGAAGTTACAGTTACCTGTCATAATTTTTATCAAAATTACAGTTACTTGTCATAATTAGTAACGAAGTTAGAGTTACTTGTCATAATTAGTAACGAAGTTACAGTTACCTGTCATAATTAGTATCGAAGTTACTGTTACTTGTCATAATTAGTATCGAAGTTACTACCTGTCATAATTAGTATCGAAATTACAATTACCTTCCACAATTTGTATAGAAATTACAGTTACTTCTCATAATTAGTAACGAAGTTACACTTACCTGCCATAATTTGTATCGAAGTTACAGTTATTTGTCATAATTAGTATCGAAGTTACAGTTACTTGTCATAATTAGTATCGAAGTTACAGTTACTTGTCATAATTAGTAACGAAGTTGCTGCTACCTGTCATAATTAGTATCGAAGTTACAGTTACTTGTCATAATAATTATCGAAGTTACTGTTACCTGTCATAATTAGTATCGAAGTTACAGTTACCTGTCATAATTTTTATCAAAATTACAGTTACTTGTCATAATTAGTAACGAAGTTAGAGTTACTTGTCATAATTAGTAACGAAGTTACAGTTACCTGTCATAATTAGTATCGAAGTTACTGTTACTTGTCATAATTAGTATCGAAGTTACTACCTGTCATAATTAGTATCGAAGTTACAGTTAGCTGCCATAAATTGTATCGAAATTACAGTTACTTGTCATAATTAGTAACGAAGTTACAGTTACCTGTCATATTTACTATCGAAGTTACAGTTACTTGTCATAATTAGTATCGAAGTTACTGTTACCTGTCATAATTAGTATCGAAGTTACAGTTACCTGTCATAATTTGTATCGAAGTTATAGTTAAATGTCATAATTAGTATCGAAGTTACTGTTACCTGTCATGATTAGTATCGAAGTTACAGTGACCTGCCATAATTTGTATCGAAATTACAGTTCCTTGTCATAATTAGTATCGAAGTTACAGTTACCAGTCATAATTAGTATCGAAGGTACTGTTACCTGCCATAATTTGTATCGAAATTACAGGGACTTGTCATGATTAGTAACGAAGTTACAGTTACCTGCCCTAATTAGTATCGAAATTAATGTTACTTGTATTAATTAGTAACGAAGTTACAGTTACCTGTCATAAATAGTATCGAAGTTACTGTTACCTGTCATAATTAGTATTGAAGGTACAGTTACCTACCATAATTTTTATCAAAATTTCAGTTACTTGTCATAATTAGTAACGAAGGTAGAGTTTCTTGTCATAATTAGTATCGAAGTTAGAGTTACCTGTCATAATTTGTATCGAAGTTATAGTTACTTGTCATAATTAGTATCGAAGTTACTGTTACCTGTCATAATTAGTATCGAGGTTACAGTTACCTGCCATAATTTGTATCGAAATTACAGTTCCTTGTCATAATTAGTATCGAAGTTACAGTTACCAGTCATAATTAGTATCGAAGGTACTGTTACCTGCCATAATTTGTATCGAATTTACAGTTACTTGACATAATTAGTAATGAAGTTGCAGTTACCTGTCATAATTTGTATCGAAATTACAGTTACTTGTCATAATTAGTAACGAAGTTACAGTTCCCGTCATAATTAGTATCGAAGTTACTGTTACCTGTCATAATTAGTTTCGAAGTTACAGTTACCTGCCATAATTTGTATCGAAATTACAGGGACTTGTCATAATTAGTAACGAAGTTAGAGTTACTTGTCATAATTAGTAACGAAGTTACAGTTAACTGTCATAATTAGTATCGAAGTTACAGTTACCTGCCATAATTATTATCGAAGTTACTGTTTTCTGTCATAATTAGTATCGAAGTTACTGTTACCTGTCATAATTAGTATCGAAATTACAGTTACTTGTCATAATTAGTAACGAAGTTACAGTTAACTGTCGTAATTAGTATCGAAGTTACAGTTACCTGCCATAATTATTATCGAAGTTACTGTTTTCTGTCACAATTAGTATCGAAGTTACTGTTTCCTGTCATAATTAGTATCGAAGTTACAGTTAGCTGCCATAATTTGTATCGAAATTACAGTTACTTGTCATAATTAGTATCGAAGTTACAGTTACCTGCCATAATTTTTTATCAAAATTAAAGTTACTTGTCATAATTTGTAACGAAGTTAGAGTTACTTGTCATAATTAGTAACGAAGTTACAGTTACCTGTCATAATTAGTATCGAAGTTACAGTTACTTGTCATAATAATTATCGAAGTTACTGTTACCTGTCATAATTAGTATCGAAGTTACAGTTACCTGCCAAAATTTGTATCGAAATTACAGTTACTTGTCATAATTAGTAACGAAGTTACATTTACCTGTCATAATTAGTATCGAAGTTACAGTTACTTGTCATAATTAGTATCGAAGTTACAGTTACTTGTCATAATTAGTATCGAAGTTACTGTTACCTGCCATAATTAGTATTGAAGTTACAGTTACCGATCATAATTTGTATCAAAATTACAGTTACTTGTCATAATTAGTAACGAATTTACAGTTACCTGTCATAATTAGTATCGAAGTTACAGTTACTTGTCATAATTAGTATCGAAGTTACTGTTACCTGTCATAATTATTATCGAAGTTACAGTTACCTGCCATAATTTGTATCAAAATTACAGTTACTTGTCATAATTAGTAACGAAGTTAGAGTTACTTGTCATAAATAGTAACGAAGTTACAGTTTCCTGTCATAATTAGTATCGAAGTTACAGTTACTTGTCATAATTAGTATCGAAGTTATTGTTACCTGTCATAATTAGTATCGAAATTACAATTACCTGCCAGAATTTGTATAGAAATTACAGTTACTTCTCATAATTAGTAACGAAGTTACACTTTCCTGCCATAATTTGTATCGAAATTACAGTTACTTGTCATAATTAGTATCGAAGTTACAGTTACTTGTCATAATTAGTATCGAAGTTACTGTTACCTGTCATAATTAGTATCGAAATTACAATTACCTGCCACAATTTGTATAGAAATTACAGTTACTTGTCATAATTAGTAACGAAGATACAGTTACCTGTCATAACTACTAGCGAAGTTACAGTTATTTGTCATAATTAGTATCGAAGTTACTGTTACCTGTCTTAATTAGTATGGAAGTTACAGTTACCTGCCATAATTTGTAACGAAATTACAGGGACATGTCATAATTAGTAACGAATTTAAAGTTACCTGCCATAATAAGTATCGAAAATAAAGTTTGTTGTGATAATTAGTAACGAAGTTACAGTTACCTGTCATAATTAGTATCGAAGTTACTGCTACCTGTCATAATTAATATTGAAGTTACAGTTACCTACCATATTTTTTTTATCAAAATTACAGTTACTTGACATAATTAGTAACGAAGATACAGTTACCTGCCATAATTTGTATCGAAATTACAGTTACTTGTCATAATAAGTAACGAAGTTACAGTTACCTGTCATATTTACTATCGAAGTTACAGTTACTTGTCATAATTAGTATCGAAGTTACTGTTACCTGTCATAATTAGTATCGAAGTTACAGTTACCTGTCATAATTTGTATCGAAGTTATAGTTAAATGTCATAATTAGTATCGAAGTTACTGTTACCTGTCATGATTAGTATCGAAGTTACAGTGACCTGCCATAATTTGTATCGAAATTACAGTTACTTGTCATAATTAGTAACGAACTTACAGTTTCCTGTCATAATTAGTATCGAAGGTACAGTTACTTGTCATAATAAGTATCGATGTTACTGTTACCTGTCATAATTAGTATCGAAGTTAAAGTTACCTGCTAAAATTTGGATCGAAATTACAGTTACTTGTCATAGTTAGTAACGAAGTTACAGTTACCTGTCATATTTAGTATCGAAGTTACAGTTACTTGTCATAATTAGTAGCGATGTTACAGTTACCTGCCATAATTTGTATCGAAATTACAGGGACTTGTCATGATTAGTAACGAAGTTACAGTTACCTGCCCTAATTAGTATCGAAATTAATGTTACTTGTATTAATTAGTAACGAAGTTACAGTTACCTGTCATAAATAGTATCGAAGTTACTGTTACCTGTCATAATTAGTATTGAAGTTACAGTTACCTACCATAATTTTTATCAAAATTTCAATTACTTGTCATAATTAGTAACGAAGGTAGAGTTTCTTGTCATAATTAGTATCGAAGTTACAGTTACCTGTCATAATTTGTATCGAAGTTATAGTTACTTGTCATAATTGGTATCGAAGTTACTGTTACCTGTCATAATTAGTATCGAGGTTACAGTTACCTGCCATAATTTGTATCGAAATTACAGTTCCATGTCATAATTAGTATCGAAGTTACAGTTACCAGTCATAATTAGTATCGAAGGTACTGTTACCTGCCATAATTTGTATCGAATTTACAGTTACTTGACATAATTAGTAATGAAGTTGCAGTTACCTGTCATAATTTGTATCGAAATTACAGTTACTTGTCATAATTAGTAACGAAGTTACAGTTCCCGTCATAATTAGTATCGAAGTTACTGTTACCTGTCATAATTAGTTTCGAAGTTACAGTTACCTGCCATAATTTGTATCGAAATTACAGAGACTTGTCATAATTAGTAACGAAGTTAGAGTTACTTGTCATAATTAGTAACGAAGTTACAGTTAACTGTCATAATTAGTATCGAAGTTACAGTTACCTGCCATAATTATTATCGAAGTTACTGTTTTCTGTCATAATTAGTATCGAAGTTACTGTTACCTGTCATAATTAGTATCGAAATTACAGTTACTTGTCATAATTAGTAACGAAGTTTCTGTTACCTGTCATAATTAGTATCGAAGTTACAGTAACTTGTCATAATAATTATCGAAGTTACTGTTACCTCTCATAATTATTATCGAAGTTACATTTACCTGCCATAATTTGTATCAAAATTACATTTACTTGTCATAATTAGTAACGAAGTTAAAGTTACTTGTCATAATTATTATCGAAGTTACTGTTTTCTGTCATAATTAGTATCGAAGTTACTGTTTCCTGTCATAATTAGTATCGAAGTTACAGTTAGCTGCCATAATTTGTATCGAAATTACAGTTACTTGTCATAATTAGTATCGAAGATACAGTTACCTGCCATAATTTTTTATCAAAATTAAAGTTACTTGTCATAATTTGTAACGAAGTTAGAGTTACTTGTCATAATTAGTAACGAAGTTACAGTTACCTGTCATAATAACTATCGAAGTTACAGTTACTTGTCATAATTAGTATCGAAGTTACTGTTACCTGTCATAATTAGTATCGAAATTACAATTACCTGCCACAATTTGTATCGAAATTACAGTTACTTCTCATAATTAGTAACGAAGTTACACTTACCTGCCATAATTAGTATCGAAATTACAGTTACTTGTCATAATTAGTAACGAAGTTTCTGTTACCTGTCATAATTAGTATCGAAGTTACAGTAACTTGTCATAATAATTATCGAAGTTACTGTTACCTCTCAAAATTATTATCGAAGTTACATTTACCTGCCATAATTTGTATCAAAATTACATTTCCTTGTCATAATTAGTAACGAAGTTAAAGTTACTTGTGATAATTAGTAACGAAGTTACAGTTTCCTGTCATAATTAGTATCGAAGTTACAGTTACTTGTCATAATTAGTATCGAAGTTACTGTTACCTGTCATAATTAGTATCGAAATTACAATTACCTGCCACAATTTGTATAGAAATTACAGTTACTTCTCATAATTAGTAACGAAGTTACACTTTCCTGCCATAATTTGTATCGAAATTACAGTTACTTGTCATAATTAGTATCGAAGTTACAGTTACATGTCATAATTAGTATCGAAGTTACTGTTACCTGTCATAATTAGTATCGAAATTACACTTACCTGCCACAATTTGTATAGAAATTACAGTTACTTGTCATAATTAGTAACGAAGATACAGTTACCTGTCATAACTACTAGCGAAGTTACAGTTACTTGTCATAATTAGTATCGAAGTTACTGTTACCTGTCATAATTAGTATGGAAGTTACAGTTACCTGCCATAATTTGTAACGAAATTACAGGGACATGTCATAATTAGTAACGAATTTAAAGTTACCTGCCATAATAAGTATCGAAAATAAAGTTTGTTGTGATAATTAGTAACGAAGTTACAGTTACCTGTCATAATTAGTATCGAAGTTACTGTTACCTGTCATAATTAATATTGAAGTTACAGTTACCTACCATATTTTTTTTAATCAAAATTACAGTTACTTGACATAATTAGTAACGAAGATACAGTTACCGGCCATAATTTGTATCGAAATTACAGTTACTTGTCATAATTAGTAACGAAGTTACAGTTACCTGTCATATTTACTATCGAAGTTACAGTTACTTGTCATAATTAGTATCGAAGTTACTGTTACCTGTCATAATTAGTATCGAAGTTACAGTTACCTGTCATAATTTGTATCGAAGTTATAGTTAAATGTCATAATTAGTATCGAAGTTACTGTTACCTGTCATGATTAGTATCGAAGCTACAGTGACCTGCCATAATTGTATCGAAATTACAGTTACTTGTCATAATTAGTAACGAACTTACAGTTACCTGTCATAATTAGTATCGTAGGTACAGTTACTTGTCATAATAAGTATCGATGTTACTGTTACCTGTCATAATTAGTATCGAAGTTAAAGTTACCTGCTAAAATTTGCATCGAAATTACAGTTACTTGTCATAGTTAGTAAGGAAGTTACAGTTACCTGTCATATTTAGTATCGAAGTTACAGTTACTTGTCATAATTAGTAGCGATGTTACAGTTACCTGCCATAATTTGTATCGAAATTACAGGGACTTGTCATGATTAGTAACGAAGTTACAGTTACCTGCCCTAATTAGTATCGAAATTAATGTTACTTGTATTAATTAGTAACGAAGTTACAGTTACCTGTCATAAATAGTATCGAAGTTACTGTTACCTGTCATAATTAGTATTGAAGTTACAGTTACCTACCATAATTTTTATCAAAATTTCAGTTACTTGTCATAATTAGTAACGAAGGTAGAGTTTCTTGTCATAATTAGTATCGAAGTTACAGTTACCTGTCATAATTTGTATCGAACTTATAGTTACTTGTCATAATTAGTATCGAAGTTACTGTTACCTGTCATAATTAGAATCGAGGTTACAGTTACCAGCCATAATTTGTATCGAAATTACAGTTCCTTGTCATAATAATTATCGAAGTTACTGTTATCGGTCATAATTAGTATCGAAGTTACAGTTACATGCCATAATTTTTATAAAAATTACAGTTACTTGTCATAATTAGTAACGAAGTTAGAGTTACTTGTCATAATTAGTAACGAAGTTACAGTTACCTGTCATAATAAGTATCGAAGTTACAGTTACTTGTCATAAATAGTATCGAAGTTACTGTTACCTGTCATAATTAGTATAGAAATTACAATTACCTTCCACAATTTGTATAGAAATTACAGTTACTTCTCATAATTAGTAACGAAGTTACACTTACCTGCCATAATTTGTATCGAAATTACAGTTACTTGTCATAATTAGTATCGAAGTTACAGTTTCCTTTCATAGTTAGTATCGATGTTACTGTTACCTGTCATAATTAGTATCGAAGTTAAAGTTACCTGCCATAATTTGTATCGAAATTACAGTTACTTGTCATAATTAGTAACGAAGTTACAGTTACCTGTCATAATTAGTATCGAAGTTACAGTTACTTGTCATAATAAATATCGAAGTTACTGTTACCTGTCATAATTAGTATCGAAGTTACAGTTACCTGCCAAAATTTGTATCGAAATTACAGTTACTTGTCATAATTAGCAACGAAGTTACAGTTACCTGTCATAATTAGTATCGAAGTTACAGTTACTTGTCATAATTAGTATCGAAGTTACAGTTACTTGTCATAATTAGTATCGAAGTTACTGTTACCTGCCATAATTAGTATTGAAGTTACAGTTACTTGTCATAACTAGTATCGAAGTTACTGTTACCTGTCATAATTAGTATCGAAGTTACTGTTACCTGCCAAAATTTGTACCGAAATTACAGTTACTTGTCATAATTAGTAACGAAGTTACAGTTACCTGTCATAATTAGTATCGAAGTTACAGTTACTTGTCATAATTAGTATCGAAGTTACTGTTACTTGTCATAGTTAGTAACGATGTTACAGTTACCTGTCATAATTAGTATCGAAGTTACAGTTACTTGTCATAATTAGTATCGAAGTTACTCTTCAATGTCATAATTGGTATCGAAGTTACAGTTACCTGCCATAATTTGTATCGAAATTACAGTTCCTTGTCATAATTAGTATCGAAGTTACAGTTACCAGTCATAAATAGTATCGAAGGTACTGTTACCTGCCATAATTTGTATCGAATTTACAGTTACTTGACATAACTAGTAACGAAGTTACAGTTACCTGTCATAATTTGTATCGAAATTACAGTTACTTGTCATAATTAGTAACGAAGTTACAGTTTCCTGTCATAATTAGTATCGAAGTTACTGTTACCTGTCATAATTAGTTTCGATGTTACAGTTACCAGCCATAATTTGTATCGAAATTACAGGGACTTGTCATAATTAGTAACGAAGTTAGAGTTACTTGCCATAATTAGTAACGAAGTTACAGTTAACTGTCATAATTAGTATCGAAGTTACAGTTACCTGCCATAATTATTATCGAAGTTACTGTTTTCTGTCATAATTAGTATCGATGTTACTGTTACCTGTCATAATTAGTATCGAAATTACAGTTACTTGTCATAATTAGTAACGAAGTTACAGTTAACTGTCATAATTAGTATCGAAGTTACAGTTACCTGCCATAATTATTATCGAAGTTACTGTTTTCTGTCATAATTAGTATCAAAGTTACTGTTACCTGTCATAATTAGTATCGAAGTTACAGTTAGCTGCCATAATTTGTATCGAAATTACAGTTACTTGTCATAATTAGTATCGAAGTTACAGTTACCTGCCATAATTTTTTATCAAAATTAAAGTTACTTGTCATAATTTGTAACGAAGTTAGAGTTAATTGTCGTAATTAGTAACGAAGTTACAGTTACCTGTCATAATTACTATCGAAGTTACAGTTACTTGTCATAATTAGTATCGAAGTTACTGTTACCTGTCATAATTAGTATCGAAATTACAATTACCTGCCACAATTTGTATCGAAATTACAGTTACTTCTCATAATTAGTAACGAAGTTACACTTACCTGCCATAATTAGTATCGAAATTACAGTTACTTGTCATAATTAGTAACGAAGTTGCTGCTACCTGTCATAATTAGTATCGAAGTTACAGTTACTTGTCATAATAATTATCGAAGTTACTGTTACCTGTCATAATTAGTATCGAAGTTACAGTTACCTGCCATAATTTTTATCAAAATTACAGTTACTTGTCATAATTGGTAACGAAGTTAGAGTTACTTGTCATAATTAGTAACGAAGTTACAGTTACCTGTCATAATTAGTATCGAAGTTACAGTTACTTGTCATAATTAGTATCGAAGTTACTACCTGTCATAATTAGTATCGAAATTGCAATTACCTTCCACAATTTGTATAGAAATTACAGTTACTTCTCATAATTAGTAACGAAGTTACACTTACCTGCCATAATTTGTATCGAAATTACAGTTACTTGTCATAATTAGTATCGAAGATACAGTTTCCTTTCATAGTTAGTATCGATGTTACTGTTACCTGTCATAATTAGTATCGAAGTTACAGTTACCTGCCATAATTTGTATCAAAATTACAGTTACTTGTCATAATTAGTAAAGAAGTTACAGTTACCTGTCATAATTAGTATCGAAGTTACAGTTACTTGTCATAATAATTATCGAAGTTACTGTTACCTGTCATAATTAGTATCGAAGTTATAGTTACCTGGCAAAATTTGTATCGAAATTACAGTTACTTGTCATAATTAGTAACGAAGTTACAGTTACCTGTCATAATTAGTAACGAAGTTACAGTTACCTGTCATAATAAGTATCGAAGTTACAGTTACTTGTCATAAATAGTATCGAAGTTACTGTTACCTGTCATAATTAGTATAGAAATTACAATTACCTTCCACAATTTGTATAGAAATTACAGTTACTTCTCATAATTAGTAACGAAGTTACACTTACCTGCCATAATTTGTATCGAAATTACAGTTACTTGTCATAATTAGTATCGAAGTTACAGTTTCCTTTCATAGTTAGTATCGATGTTACTGTTACCTGTCATAATTAGTATCGAAGTTAAAGTTACCTGCCATAATTTGTATCGAAATTACAGTTACTTGTCATAATTAGTAACGAAGTTACAGTTACCTGTCATAATTAGTATCGAAGTTACAGTTACTTGTCATAATAAATATCGAAGTTACTGTTACCTGTCATAATTAGTATCGAAGTTACAGTTACCTGCCAAAATTTGTATCGAAATTACAGTTACTTGTCATAATTAGTAACGAAGTTACAGTTACCTGTCATAATTAGTATCGAAGTTACAGTTACTTGTCATAATTAGTATCGAAGTTACAGTTACTTGTCATAATTAGTATCGAAGTTACTGTTACCTGCCATAATTAGTATTGAAGTTACAGTTACTTGTCATAACTAGTATCGAAGTTACTGTTACCTGTCATAATTAGTATCGAAGTTACTGTTACCTGCCAAAATTTGTACCGAAATTACAGTTACTTGTCATAATTAGTAACGAAGTTACAGTTACCTGTCATAATTAGTATCGAAGTTACAGTTACTTGTCATAATTAGTATCGAAGTTACTGTTACTTGTCATAGTTAGTAACGATGTTACAGTTACCTGTCATAATTAGTATCGAAGTTACAGTTACTTGTCATAATTAGTATCGAAGTTACTCTTCAATGTCATAATTGGTATCGAAGTTACAGTTACCTGCCATAATTTGTATCGAAATTACAGTTCCTTGTCATAATTAGTATCGAAGTTACAGTTACCAGTCATAAATAGTATCGAAGGTACTGTTACCTGCCATAATTTGTATCGAATTTACAGTTACTTGACATAACTAGTAACGAAGTTACAGTTACCTGTCATAATTTGTATCGAAATTACAGTTACTTGTCATAATTAGTAACGAAGTTACAGTTTCCTGTCATAATTAGTATCGAAGTTACTGTTACCTGTCATAATTAGTTTCGATGTTACAGTTACCAGCCATAATTTGTATCGAAATTACAGGGACTTGTCATAATTAGTAACGAAGTTAGAGTTACTTGCCATAATTAGTAACGAAGTTACAGTTAACTGTCATAATTAGTATCGAAGTTACAGTTACCTGCCATAATTATTATCGAAGTTACTGTTTTCTGTCATAATTAGTATCGATGTTACTGTTACCTGTCATAATTAGTATCGAAATTACAGTTACTTGTCATAATTAGTAACGAAGTTACAGTTAACTGTCATAATTAGTATCGAAGTTACAGTTACCTGCCATAATTATTATCGAAGTTACTGTTTTCTGTCATAATTAGTATCAAAGTTACTGTTACCTGTCATAATTAGTATCGAAGTTACAGTTAGCTGCCATAATTTGTATCGAAATTACAGTTACTTGTCATAATTAGTATCGAAGTTACAGTTACCTGCCATAATTTTTTATCAAAATTAAAGTTACTTGTCATAATTTGTAACGAAGTTAGAGTTAATTGTCGTAATTAGTAACGAAGTTACAGTTACCTGTCATAATTACTATCGAAGTTACAGTTACTTGTCATAATTAGTATCGAAGTTACTGTTACCTGTCATAATTAGTATCGAAATTACAATTACCTGCCACAATTTGTATCGAAATTACAGTTACTTCTCATAATTAGTAACGAAGTTACACTTACCTGCCATAATTAGTATCGAAATTACAGTTACTTGTCATAATTAGTAACGAAGTTGCTGCTACCTGTCATAATTAGTATCGAAGTTACAGTTACTTGTCATAATAATTATCGAAGTTACTGTTACCTGTCATAATTAGTATCGAAGTTACAGTTACCTGCCATAATTTTTATCAAAATTACAGTTACTTGTCATAATTGGTAACGAAGTTAGAGTTACTTGTCATAATTAGTAACGAAGTTACAGTTACCTGTCATAATTAGTATCGAAGTTACAGTTACTTGTCATAATTAGTATCGAAGTTACTACCTGTCATAATTAGTATCGAAATTGCAATTACCTTCCACAATTTGTATAGAAATTACAGTTACTTCTCATAATTAGTAACGAAGTTACACTTACCTGCCATAATTTGTATCGAAATTACAGTTACTTGTCATAATTAGTATCGAAGATACAGTTTCCTTTCATAGTTAGTATCGATGTTACTGTTACCTGTCATAATTAGTATCGAAGTTACAGTTACCTGCCATAATTTGTATCAAAATTACAGTTACTTGTCATAATTAGTAAAGAAGTTACAGTTACCTGTCATAATTAGTATCGAAGTTACAGTTACTTGTCATAATAATTATCGAAGTTACTGTTACCTGTCATAATTAGTATCGAAGTTATAGTTACCTGGCAAAATTTGTATCGAAATTACAGTTACTTGTCATAATTAGTAACGAAGTTACAGTTACCTGTCATAATTAGTATCGAAGTTACAGATACTTGTCATAATTAGTATCGAAGTTACAGTTACTTGTCATAATTAGTATCGAAGTTACTGTTACCTGCCATAATTAGTATTGAAGTTACAGTTACCTATCATAATTTGTATCAAAATTACAGTTACTTGTCATAATTAGTAACGAATTTACAGTTACCTGTCATAATTAGTATCGAAGTTACAGTGACTTGTCATAATTAGTATCGAAGTTACTGTTACCTGTCATAATTATTATCGAAGTTACAGTTACCTGCCATAATTTGTATCAAAATTACAGTTACTTGTCATAATTAGTAACGAAGTTAGAGTTACTTGTCATAATTAGTAACGAAGTTACAGTTACCTGTCATAATTAGTATCGAAGTTACAGTTACTTGTCATAATTAGTATCGAAGTTACTGTAACCTGTCATAATTAGTATCGAAATTACAATTACCTGCCACAATTTGTATAGAAATTACAGTTACTTCTCATAATTAGTAACGAAGTTACACTTTCCTGCCATAATTTGTATCGAAATTACAATTACTTGTCATAATTAGTAACGAAGTTACAGTTACTTGTCATAATTAGTATCGAAGTTACTGTTACCTGTCATAATTAGTATCGAAATTACAATTACCTGCCACAATTTGTATAGAAATTACAGTTACTTGTCATAATTAGTAACGAAGATACAGTTACCTGTCATAACTACTAGCGAAGTTACAGTTACTTGTCATAATTAGTATCGAAGTTACTGTTACCTGTCATAATTAGTATCGAAGTTACAGTTACCTGTCATAATTTGTATCGAAGTTATAGTTAAATGTCATAATTAGTATCGAAGTTACTGTTACCTGTCATGATTAGTATCGAAGTTACAGTGACCTGCCATAATTTGTATCAAAATTACAGTTACTTGTCATAATTAGAAACGAACTTACAGTTACCTGTCATAATTAGTATCGAAGGTACAGTTACTTGTCATAATAAGTATCGATGTTACTGTTACCTGTCATAATTAGTATCGGAGTTAAAATTACCTGCTAAAATTTGTATCGAAATTACAGTTACTTGTCATAGTTAGTAACGAAGTTACAGTTACCTGTCATATTTAGTATCGAAGTTACAGTTACTTGTCATAATTAGTAGCGATGTTACAGTTACCTGCCATAATTTGTATCGAAATTACAGGGACTTGTCATGATTAGTAACGAAGTTACAGTTACCTGCCATAATTAGTATCGAAATTAATGTTACTTGTATTAATTAGTAACGAAGTTACAGTTACCTGTCATAAATAGTATCGAAGTTACTGTTACCTGTCATAATTAGTATTGAAGTTACAGTTACCTACCATATTTTTTTATAAAATTACAGTTACTTGTCATAATTAGTAACGAAGATACAGTTACCTGCCATAATTTGTATCGAAATTACAGTTACTTGTCATAATTAGTAACGAAGGTAGAGTTTCTTGTCATAATTAGTATCGAAGTTACAGTTACCTGTCATAATTTGTATCGAAGTTATAGTTACTTGTCATAATTAGTATCGAAGTTACTGTTACCTGTCATAATTAGTATCGAGGTTACAGTTACCTGCCATAATTTGTATCGAAATTACAGTTCCTTGTCATAATTAGTATCGAAGTTACAGTTACCAGTCATAATTAGTATCGAAGGTATTGTTACCTGCCATAATTTGTATCGAATTTACAGTTACTTGACATAATTAGTAACGAAGTTTCAGTTACCTGTCATAATTTGTATCGAAATTACAGTTACTTGTCATAATTAGTAACGAAGTTACAGTTCCTGTCATAATTAGTTTCGAAGTTACAGTTACCTGCCATAATTTGTATCGAAATTACAGGGACTTGTCATAATTAGTAACGAAGTTTGAGTTACTTGTCATAATTAGTAACGAAGTTACAGTTAACTGTCATAATTGGTATCGAAGATACAGTTACCTGCCATAATTATTATCGAAGTTACTGTTTTCTGTCATAATTAGTATCGAAGTTACAGTTACCTGTCATAATTAGTATCGAAATTACAGTTACTTGTCATAATTAGTAACGAAGTTACAGTTAACTGTCGTAATTAGTATCGAAGTTACAGTTACCTGCCATAAGTATTATCGAAGTTACTGTTTTCTGTCATAATTAGTATCGAAGTTACTGTTTCCTGTCATAATTAGTATCGAAGTTACAGTTAGCTGCCATAATTTGTATCGAAATTACAGTTACTTGTCATAATTAGTATCGAAGTTACAGTTACCTGCCATAATTTTTTATCAAAATTAAAGTTACTTGTCATAATTTGTAACGAAGTTAGAGTTACTTGTCATAATTAGTAACGAAGTTACAGTTACCTGTCATAATTACTATCGAAGTTACAGTAACTTGTCATAATTAGTATCGAAGTTACTGTTACCTGTCATAATTAGTATCGAAATTACAATTACCTGCCACAATTTGTATAGAAATTACAGTTACTTCTCATAATTAGTAACGAAGTTACACTTACCTGCCATAATTTGTATCGAAATTACAGTTACTTGTCATAATTAGTATCGAAGTTACAGTTTCCTTTCATAGTTAGTATCGATGTTACTGTTACCTGTCATAATTAGTATCGAAGTTACAGTTACCTGCCATAATTTGTATCGAAATTACAGTTACTTGTCATAATTAGTAACGAAGTTACAGTTAACTGTCATAATTAGTATCGAAGTTACAGTTACCTGCCAAAATTTGTATCGAAATTACAGTTACTTGTCATAATTAGTAACGATGTTACAGTTACCTGTCATAATTATTATCGAAGTTACAGTTACTTGTCATAATTAGTATCGAAGTTACTCTTCAATGTCATAATTGGTATCGAAGTTACAGTTACCTGCCAAAATTTGTACCGAAATTACAGTTACTTGTCATAATTAGTAACGATGTTACAGTTACCTGTCATAATTAGTTTCGAAATTACAGTTTCTTGTCATAATTAGTATCGAAGTTACTGTTACTTGTCATAATTAGTATCGAAGTTACTGTTACCTGCCTTAATTTTTTATGAAAATTACAGTTACTTGTCATAATTAGTAACGATGTTACAGTTACTTGTCATAATTAGAATCGAAGTTACTGTTACCTGTCATAATTAGTATCGAAGTTACAGTTACCTGCCATAATTTGTATCGAAATTACAGGGACTTGTCATAATTAGTAACGAAGTTACAGTTACCTGTCATAATAAGTATCGAAGTTACAGTTACTTGTCATAAATAGTATCGAAGTTACTGTTACCTGTCATAATTAGTATCGAAATTACAATTACCTTCCACAATTTGTATAAAAATTACAGTTACTTCTCATAATTAGTAACGAAGTTACACTTACCTGCCATAATTTGTATCGAAATTACAGTTACTTGTCATAATTAGTATCGAAGTTACAGTTTCCTTTCATAGTTAGTATCGATGTTACTGTTACCTGTCATAATTAGTATCGAAGTTAAAGTTACCTGCCATAATTTGTATCGAAATTACAGTTACTTGTCATAATTAGTAACGAAGTTACAGTTACCTGTCATAATTAGTATCGAAGTTACAGTTACTTGTCATAATAAATATCGAAGTTACTGTTACCTGTCATAATTAGTATCGAAGTTACAGTTACCTGCCAAAATTTGTATCGAAATTACAGTTACTTGTCATAATTAGTAACGAAGTTACTGTTACCTGTCATAATTAGTATCGAAGTACAGTTACTTGTCATAATTAGTATCGAAGTTACAGTTACTTGTCATAATTAGTATCGATGTTACTGTTACCTGCCATAATTAGTATTGAAGTTACAGTTACCTATCATAATTTGTATCAAAATTACAGTTACTTGTCATAATTAGTAACGAATTTACAGTTACCTGTCATAATTAGTATCGAAGTTACAGTTACTTGTCATAACTAGTATCGAAGTTACTGTTACCTGTCCTAATTAGTATCGAAGTTACTGTTACCTGCCAAAATTTGTACCGAAATTACCGTTACTTGTCATAATTAGTAACGAAGTTACAGTTACCTGTCATAATTAGTATCGAAGTTACAGTTACTTGTCATAATTAGTACCGAAGTTACTGTTACTTGTCATAATTAGTATCGAAGTCACTGTTACCTGTCATAATTAGTATCGAAATTACAATTACCTGCCATAATTTGTATCGAAATTACAGTTACTTGTCATAATTAGTAACGATGTTACAGTTACCTGTCATAATTAGTATCGAAGTTACAGTTACTTGTCATAATTAGTATCGAAGTTACTCTTCAATGTCATAATTGGTATCGAAGTTACAGTAACCTGCCATAATTTGTATCGAAATTACAGTTACTTGTCATAATTAGTAACGAAGTTACAGTTAACTGTCATAATTATTATCGAAGTAACTGTTACCTGTCATAATTAGTATCGAAGTTACTGTGTTCTGTCATAATTAGTATCAAAGTTACTGTTACCTGTCATAATTAGTATCGAAGTTACAATTACCTGCCAAAATTTGTATCGAAATTACAGTTACTTGTCATAAATAGTAACGATGTTACAGTTACCTGTCATAATTAGTTTCGAAATTACAGTTTCTTGTCATAATTAGTATCGAAGTTACTGTTACTTGTCATAATTAGTATCAAAGTTACTGTTACCTGCCTTAATTTTTTATGAAAATTACAGTTACTTGTCATAATTAGTAACGAAGTTACAGTTACTTGTCATAATTAGTATCGAAGTTACTGTTACCTGTCATAATTAGTATCGAAGTTACAGTTACCTGCCATAATTTGTATCGAAATTACAGGGACTTGTCATAATTAGTAACGAAGTTACAGTTACCTGCCATAATTAGTATCGAAATTAATGTTACTTGTATTAATTAGTAACGAAGTTACAGTTACCTGTCATAAATAGTATCGAAGTTACTGTTACCTGTCATAATTAGTATTGAAGTTACAGTTACCTACCATAATTTTTATCAAAATTTCAGTTACTTCTCATAATTAGTTACGAAGGTAGAGTTTCTTGTCATAATTAGTATCGAAGTTACAGTTACCTGTCATAATTTGTATCGAAGTTATAGTTACTTGTCATAATTAGTATCGAAGTTACTGTTACCTCTCATAATTAGTATCGAGGTTACAGTTACCTGCCCTAATTTGTTTCGAAATTACAGTTCCTTGTCATAATTAGTATCGAAGTTACAGTTACCAGTCATAAATAGTATCGAAGGTACTGTTACCTGCCATAATTTGTATCGAATTTACAGTTACTTGACATAACTAGTAACGAAGTTACAGTTACCTGTCATAATTTGTATCGAAATTACAGTTACTTGTCATAATTAGTAACGAAGTTACAGTTTCCTGTCATAATTAGTATCGAAGTCACAGTTACCTGCCATAATTATTATCGAAGTAACTGTTACCTGTCATAATTAGTATCGAAGTTACTGTGTTCTGTCATAATTAGTATCAAAGTTACTGTTACCTGTCATAATTAGTATCGAAGTTACAATTACCTGCCAAAATTTGTATCGAAATTACAGTTACTTGTCATAAATAGTAACGATGTTACAGTTACCTGTCATAATTAGTTTCGAAATTACAGTTTCTTGTCATAATTAGTATCGAAGTTACTGTTACTTGTCATAATTAGTATCAAAGTTACTGTTACCTGCCTTAATTTTTTATGAAAATTACAGTTACTTGTCATAATTAGTAACGAAGTTACAGTTACTTGTCATAATTAGTATCGAAGTTACTGTTACCTGTCATAATTAGTATCGAAGTTACAGTTACCTGCCATAATTTGTATCGAAATTACAGGGACTTGTCATAATTAGTAACGAAGTTACAGTTACCTGCCATAATTAGTATCGAAATTAATGTTACTTGTATTAATTAGTAACGAAGTTACAGTTACCTGTCATAAATAGTATCGAAGTTACTGTTACCTGTCATAATTAGTATTGAAGTTACAGTTACCTACCATAATTTTTATCAAAATTTCAGTTACTTCTCATAATTAGTTACGAAGGTAGAGTTTCTTGTCATAATTAGTATCGAAGTTACAGTTACCTGTCATAATTTGTATCGAAGTTATAGTTACTTGTCATAATTAGTATCGAAGTTACTGTTACCTCTCATAATTAGTATCGAGGTTACAGTTACCTGCCCTAATTTGTTTCGAAATTACAGTTCCTTGTCATAATTAGTATCGAAGTTACAGTTACCAGTCATAAATAGTATCGAAGGTACTGTTACCTGCCATAATTTGTATCGAATTTACAGTTACTTGACATAACTAGTAACGAAGTTACAGTTACCTGTCATAATTTGTATCGAAATTACAGTTACTTGTCATAATTAGTAACGAAGTTACAGTTTCCTGTCATAATTAGTATCGAAGTTACTGTTACCTGTCATAATTAGTTTCGATGTTACAGTTACCAGCCATAATTTGTATCGAAATTACAGGGACTTGTCATAATTAGTAACGAAGTTAGAGTTACTTGTCATAATTAGTAACGAAGTTACAGTTAACTGTCATAATTAGTATCGAAGTTACAGTTACCTGCCATAATTATTATCGAAGTTACTGTTTTCTGTCATAATTAGTATCGATGTTACTGTTACCTGTCATAATTAGTATCGAAATTACAGTTACTTGTCATAATTAGTAACGAAGTTACAGTTAACTGTCATAATTAGTATCGAAGTTACAGTTACCTTCCATAATTATTATCGAAGTTACTGTTTTCTGTCATAATTAGTATCGAAGTTACTGTTACCTGTCATAATTAGTATCGAAGTTACAGTTAGCTGCCATAATTTGTATCGAAATTACAGTTACTTGTCATAATTAGTATCGAAGTTACAGTTACCTGCCATAATTTTTTATCAAAATTAAAGTTACTTGTCATAATTTGTAACGAAGTTAGAGTTAATTGTCGTAATTAGTAACGAAGTTACAGTTACCTGTCATAATTACTATCGAAGTTACAGTTACTTGTCATAATTAGTATCGAAGTTACTGTTACCTGTCATAATTAGTATCGAAATTACAATTACCTGCCACAATTTGTATCGAAATTACAGTTACTTCTCATAATTAGTAACGAAGTTACACTTACCTGCCATAATTAGTATCGAAATTACAGTTACTTGTCATAATTAGTAACGAAGTTGCTGCTACCTGTCATAATTAGTATCGATGTTACAGTTACTTGTCATAATAATTATCGAAGTTACTGTTACCTGTCATAATTAGTATCGAAGTTACAGTTACCTGCCATAATTTTTATCAAAATTACAGTTACTTGTCATAATTAGTAACGAAGTTAGAGTTACTTGTCATAATTAGTAACGAAGTTACAGTTACCTGTCATAATTAGTATCGAAGTTACAGTTACTTGTCATAATTAGTATCGAAGTTACTACCTGTCATAATTAGTATCGAAATTACAATTACCTTCCACAATTTGTATAGAAATTACAGTTACTTCTCATAATTAGTAACGAAGTTACACTTACCTGCCATAATTTGTATCGAAATTACAGTTACTTGTCATAATTAGTATCGAAGATACAGTTTCCTTTCATAGTTAGTATCGATGTTACTGTTACCTGTCATAATTAGTATGGAAGTTACAGTTACCTGCCATAATTTGTATCAAAATTACAGTTACTTGTCATAATTAGTAACGAAGTTAGAGTTACTTGTCATAATTAGTAACGAACTTACAGTTACCTGTCATAATTAGTATCGAAGTTACAGTTACTTGTCATAATTAGTATCGAAGTTACTGTAACCTGTCATAATTAGTACCGAAATTACAATTACCTGCCACAATTTGTATAGAAATTACAGTTACTTCTCATAATTAGTAACGAAGTTACACTTTCCTGCCATAATTTGTATCGAAATTACAGTTACTTGTCATAATTAGTAACGAAGTTACAGTTACTTGTCATAATTAGTATCGAAGTTACTGTTACCTGTCATAATTAGTATGGAAGTTACAGTTACCTGCCATAATTTGTAACGAAATTACAGGGACATGTCATAATTAGTAACGAATTTAATGTTACCTGCCATAATAAGTATCGAAAATAAAGTTTGTTGTGATAATTAGTAACGAAGTTACAGTTACCTGTCATAATTAGTATCGAAGTTACTGTTACCTGTCATAATTAATATTGAAGTTACAGTTACCTACCATATTTTTTTATCAAAATTACAGTTACTTGTCATAATTAGTAACGAAGATACAGTTACCTGCCATAATTTGTATCGAAATTAGAGTTACTTGTCATAATTAGTAACGAAGTTACAGTTACCTGTCATATTTACTATCGAAGTTACAGTTACTTGTCATAATTAGTATCGAAGTTACTGTTACCTGTCATAATTAGTATCGAAGTTACAGTTACCTGTCATAATTTGTATCGAAGTTATAGTTAAATGTCATAAATAGTATCGAAGTTACTGTTACCTGTCATGATTAGTATCGAAGTTACAGTGACCTGCCATAATTTGTATCGAAATTACAGTTACTTGTCATAATTAGTAACGAACTTACAGTTACCTTTCATAATTAGTATCGAAGGTACAGTTACTTGTCATAATAAGTATCGATGTTACTGTTACCTGTCATAATTAGTATCGGAGTTAAAGTTACCTGCTAAAATTTGTATCGAAATTACAGTTACTTGTCATAGTTAGTAACGAAGTTACAGTGACCTGTCATATTTAGTATCGAAGTTACAGTTACTTGTCATAATTAGTAGCGATGTTACAGTTACCTGCCATAATTTGTATCGAAATTACAGGGACTTGTCATGATTAGTAACGAAGTTACAGTTACCTGCCATAATTAGTATCGAAATTAATGTTACTTTTATTAATTAGTAACGAAGTTACAGTTACCTGTCATAAATAGTATCGAAGTTACTGTTACCTGTCATAATTAGTATTGAAGTTACAGTTACCTACCATATTTTTTATCAAAATTACAGTTACTGGTCATAATTAGTAACGAAGATACAGTTACCTGCCATGATTTGTATCGAAATTACAGTTACCTGTCATAATTAGTAACGAAGGTAGAGTTTCTTGTCATAATTAGTATCGAAGTTAAAGTTACCTGTCATAATTTGTATCGAAGTTATAGTTACTTGTCATAATTAGTATCGAAGTTACTGTTATCTGTCATAATTAGTATCGAGGTTACAGTTACCTGCCATAATTTGTATCGAAATTACAGTTCCTTGTCATAATTAGTATCGAAGTTACAGTTACCAGTCATAATTAGTATCGAAGGTACTGTTACCTGCCATAATTTGTATCGAATTTACAGTTACTTGACATAATTAGTAACGAAGTTTCAGTTACCTGTCATAATTTGTATCGAAATTACAGTTACTTGTCATAATTAGTAACGATGTTACAGTTCCTGTCATAATTAGTATCGAAGTTACTGTTACCTGTCATAATTAGTTTCGAAGTTACAGTTACCTGCCATAATTTGTATCGAAATTACAGGGACTTGTCATAATTAGTAACGAAGTTTGAGTTACTTGTCATAATTAGTAACGAAGTTACAGTTAACTGTCATAATTAGTATCGAAGTTACAGTTACCTGCCATAATTATTATCGAAGTTACTGTTTTCTGTTATAATTAGTATCGAAGTTACAGTTACCTGTCATAATTAGTATCGAAATTACAGTTACTTGTCATAATTAGTAACGAAGTTACAGTTAACTGTCGTAATTAGTATCGAAGTTACAGTTACCTGCCATAAGTATTATCGAAGTTACTGTTTTCTGTCATAATTAGTATCGAAGTTACTGTTTCCTGTCATAATTAGTATCGAAGTTACAGTTAGCTGCCATAATTTGTATCGAAATTACAGTTACTTGTCATAATTAGTATCGAAGTTACAGTTACCTGCCATAATTTTTTATCAAAATTAAAGTTACTTGTCATAATTTGTAACGAAGTTAGAGTTACTTGTCATAATTAGTAACGAAGTTACAGTTACCTGTCATAATTACTATCGAAGTTACAGTAACTTGTCATAATTAGTATCGAAGTTACTGTTACCTGTCATAATTAGTATCGAAATTACAATTACCTGCCACAATTTGTATAGAAATTACAGTTACTTCTCATAATTAGTAACGAAGTTACACTTACCTGCCATAATTTGTATCGAAATTACAGTTACTTGTCATAATTAGTATCGAAGTTACAGTTACCTGTCATAATTAGTATCGAAGTTACAGTTACCTGCCATAATTTGTATCGAAATTACAGTTACTTGTCATAATTAGTAACGAAGTTACAGTTAACTGTCATAATTAGAATCGAAGTTACAGTTACCTGCCAAAATTTGTATCGAAATTACAGTTACTTGTCATAATTAGTAACGATGTTACAGTTACCTGTCATAATTATTATCGAAGTTACAGTTACTTGTCATAATTAGTATCGAAGTTACTCTTCAATGTCATAATTGGTATCGAAGTTACAGTTACCTGCCAAAATTTGTATCGAAATTACCGTTACTTGTCATAATTAGTAACGATGTTACAGTTACCTGTCATAATTAGTTTCGAAATTACAGTTTCTTGTCATAATTAGTATCGAAGTTACTGTTACTTGTCATAATTAGTATCGAAGTTACTGTTACCTGCCTTAATTTTTTATGAAAATTACAGTTACTTGTCATAATTAGTAACGATGTTACAGTTACTTGTCATAATTAGAATCGAAGTTACTGTTACCTGTCATAATTAGTATCGAAGTTACAGTTACCTGCCATAATTTGTATCGAAATTACAGGGACTTGTCATAATTAGTAACGAAGTTAGAGTTACTTGTCATAATTAGTAACGAAGTTACAGTTAACTGTCATAATTAGTATCGAAGTTACAGTTACCTGCCATAATTATTATCGAAGTTACTGTTTTCTGTCATAATTAGTATCGAAGTTACTGTTACCTGTCATAATTAGTATCGAAATTACAGTTACTTGTCATAATTAGTAACGAAGTTACAGTTAACTGTCATAATTAGTATCGAAGTTACAGTTACCTGCCATAATTATTATCGAAGTTACTGTTTTCTGTCATAATTAGTATCGAAGTTACTGTTACCTGTCATAATTAGTATCGAAGTTACAGTTAGCTGCCATAATTTGTATCGAAATTACAGTTACTTGTCATAATTAGTATCGAAGTTACAGTTACCTGCCATAATTTTTTATCAAAATTAAAGTTACTTGTCATAATTTGTAACGAAGTTAGAGTTACTTGTCATAATAAGTAACGAAGTTACAGTTACCTGTCATAATTACTATCGAAGTTACAGTTACTTGTCATAATTAGTATCGAAGTTACTGTTACCTGTCATAATTAGTATCGAAATTACAATTACCTGCCACAATTTGTATCGAAATTACAGTTACTTCTTATAATTAGTAACGAAGTTACACTTACCTGCCATAACTAGTATCGAAATTACAGTTACTTGTCATAATTAGTAACGAAGTTGCTGCTACCTGTCATAATTAGTATCGAAGTTACAGTTACTTGTCATAATAATTACCGAAGTTACTGTTACCTGTCATAATTAGTATCGAAGTTACAGTTACCTGCCATAATTTTTATCAAAATTACAGTTACTTGTCATAATTAGTAACGAAGTTAGAGTTACTTGTCATAATTAGTAACGAAGTTACAGTTACCTGTCATAATTAGTATCGAAGTTACAGTTACTTGTCATAATTAGTATCGAAGTTACTACCTGTCATAATTAGTATCGAAATTACAATTACCTTCCACAATTTGTATAGAAATTACAGTTACTTCTCATAATTAGTAACGAAGTTACACTTACCTGCCATAATTTGTATCGAAATTACAGTACTTGTCATAATTAGTATCGAAGTTACAGTTTCCTTTCATAGTTAGTATCGATGTTACTGTTACCTGTCATAATTAGTATCGAAGTTACAGTTACCTGCCATAATTTGTGTCAAAATTACAGTTACTTGTCATAATTAGTAACGAAGTTACAGTTACCTGTCATAATTAGTATCGAAGTTACAGTTACTTGTCATAATAATTATCGAAGTTACTGTTACCTGTCATAATTAGTATCGAAGTTACAGTTACCTGCCAAAATTTGTATCGAAATTACAGTTACTTGTCATAATTAGTAACGAAGTTACAGTTACCTGTCATAATTAGTATCGAAGTTACAGTTACTTGTCATAATTAGTATCGAAGTTACAGTTACTTGTCATAATTATTATCGAAGTTACTGTTACCTGCCATAATTAGTATTGAAGTTACAGTTACCTATCATAATTTGTATCAAAATTACAGTTACTTGTCATAATTAGTAACGAATTTACAGTTACCTGTCATAATTAGTATTGAAGTTACAGTTACTTGTCATAATTAGTATCGAAGTTACTGTTACCTGTCATAATTATTATCGAAGTTACATTTACCTGCCATAATTTGTATCAAAATTACAGTTACTTGTCATAATTAGTAACGAAGTTAGAGTTACTTGTCATAATTAGTAACGAAGTTACAGTTACCTGTCATAATTAGTATCGAAGTTACAGTTACTTGTCATAATTAGTATCGAAGTTACTGTTACCTGTCATAATTAGTATCGAAATTACAATTACCTGCCACAATTTGTATAGAAATTACAGTTACTTCTCATAATTAGTAACGAAGTTACACTTTCCTGCCATAATTTGTATCGAAATTACAGTTACTTGTCATAATTAGTATCGAAGTTACAGTTACTTGTCATAATTAGTATCGAAGTTACTGTTACCTGTCATAATTAGTATCGAAATTACAATTACCTGCCACAATTTGTATAGAAATTACAGTTACTTCTCATAATTAGTAACGAAGTTACACTTTCCTGCCATAATTTGTATCGAAATTACAGTTACTTGTCATAATTAGTATCGAAGTTACAGTGTCCTGTCATAGTTAGTATCGATGTTACTGTTACCTGTCATAATTAGTATCGAAGTTACAGTTACCTGTCATAATATGTATCAAAATTACAGTTACTTGTCATAATTAGTAACGAATTTACAGTTACCTGTCATAATTAGTATCGAAATTACAGTTACTTCTCATGATTAGTAACGAAGTTACACTTTCCTGCCATAATTTGTATCAAAATTACAGTTCCTTGTCATAATTAGTATCGAAGTTACAGTTACCAGTCATAATTAGTATCGAAGGTACTGTTACCTGCCATAATTTTTATCGAATTTACAGTTACTTGACATAATTAGTAACGAAGTTTCAGTTACCTGTCATAATTTGTATCGAAATTACAGTTACTTGTCATAATTAGTAACGAAGTTACAGTTCCTGTCATAATTAGTATCGAAGTTACTGTTACCTGTCATAATTAGTTTCGAAGTTACAGTTACCTGCCATAATTTGTATCGAAATTACAGGGACTTGTCATAATTAGTAACGAAGTTTGAGTTACTTGTCATAATTAGTAACGAAGTTACAGTTAACTGTCATAATTAGTATCGAAGTTACAGTTACCTGCCATAATTATTAACGAAGTTACTGTTTTCTGTCATAATTAGTATCGAAGTTACAGTTACCTGTCATAATTAGTATCGAAATTACAGTTACTTGTCATAATTAGTAACGAAGTTACAGTTAACTGTCGTAATTAGTATCGAAGTTACAGTTACCTGCCATAAGTATTATCGAAGTTACTGTTTTCTGTCATAATTAGTATCGAAGTTACTGTTTCCTGTCATAATTAGTATCGAAGTTACAGTTAGCTGCCATAATTTGTATCGAAATTACAGTTACTTGTCATAATTAGTATCGAAGTTACAGTTACCTGCCATAATTTTTTATCAAAATTAAAGTTACTTGTCATGATTTGTAACGAAGTTAGAGTTACTTGTCATAATTAGTAACGAAGTTACAGTTACCTGTCATAATTACTATCGAAGTTACAGTAACTTGTCATAATTAGTATCGAAGTTACTGTTACCTGTTATAATTAGTATCGAAATTACAATTACCTGCCACAATTTGTATAGAAATTACAGTTACTTCTCATAATTAGTAACGAAGTTACACTTTCCTGCCATAATTTGTATCGAAATTACAGTTACTTGTCATAATTAGTATCGAAGTTACAGTTACCTGCCATAATTTTTTATCAAAATTAAAGTTACTTGTCATAATTTGTAACGAAGTTAGAGTTACTTGTCATAATTAGTAACGAAGTTACAGTTACCTGTCATAATTACTATCGAAGTTACAGTTACTTGTCATAATTAGTATCGAAGTTACAGTTTCCTTTCATAGTTAGTATCGATGTTACTGTTACCTGTCATAATTAGTATCGAAGTTACAGTTACCTGCCATAATTTGTATCGAAATTACAGTTACTTGTCATAATTAGTAACGAAGTTACAGTTACCTGTCATAATTAGTATCGAAGTTACAGTTACCTGCCAAAATTTGTATCGAAATTACAGTTACTTGTCATAATTAGTAACGATGTTACAGTTACCTGTCATAATTATTATCGAAGTTACAGTTACTTGTCATAATTAGTATCGACGTTACTCTTCAATGTCATAATTGGTATCGAAGTTACAGTTACCTGCCAAAATTTGTATCGAAATTACAGTTACTTGTCATAATTAGTAACGATGTTACAGTTACCTGTCATAATTAGTTTCGAAATTACAGTTTCTTGTCATAATTAGTATCGAAGTTACTGTTACTTGTCATAATTAGTATCGAAGTTACTGTTACCTGCCTTAATTTTTTATGAATATTACAGTTACTTGTCATAATTAGTAACGATGTTACAGTTACTTGTCATAATTAGAATCGAAGTTACTGTTACCTGTCATAATTAGTATCGAAGTTACAGTTACCTGCCTTAATATGTATCGAAATTACAGGGACTTGTCATAATTAGTAACGAAGTTACAGTTACCTGCCATAATTGGTATCGAAATTAATGTTACTTGTATTAATTAGTAACGAAGTTACAGTTACCTGTCATAAATAGTATCGAAGTTACTGTTACCTGTCATAATTAGTATTGAAGTTACAGTTACCTACCATAATTTTTATCAAAATTTCAGTTACTTGTCATAATTAGTAACGAAGGTAGAGTTTCTTGTCATAATTAGTATCGAAGTTACAGTTACCTGTCATAATTTGTATCGAAGTTATAGTTACTTGTCATAATTAGTATCGAAGTTACTGTTACCTGTCATAATTAGTATCGAGGTTACAGTTACCTGCCCTAATTTGTATCGAAATTACAGTTACTTGTCATAATTAGTATCGAAGTTACTACCTGTCATAATTAGTATCGAAATTACAATTACCTTCCACAATTTGTATAGAAATTACAGTTACTTCTCATAATTAGTAACGAAGTTACACTTACCTGCCATAATTTGTATCGAAATTACAGTTACTTGTCATAATTAGTATCGAAGATACAGTTTCCTTTCATAGTTAGTATCGATGTTACTGTTACCTGTCATAATTAGTATCGAAGTTACAGTTACCTGCCATAATTTGTATCAAAATTACAGTTACTTGTCATAATTAGTAAAGAAGTTACAGTTACCTGTCATAATTAGTATCGAAGTTACAGTTACTTGTCATAATAATTATCGAAGTTACTGTTACCTGTCATAATTAGTATCGAAGTTACAGATACTTGTCATAATTAGTAACGAAGTTACAGTTACTTGTCATAATTAGTATCGAAGTTACTGTTACCTGCCATAATTAGTATTGAAGTTACAGTTACCTATCATAATTTGTATCAAAATTACAGTTACTTGTCATAATTAGTAACGAATTTACAGTTACCTGTCATAATTAGTATCGAAGTTACAGTTACTTGTCATAATTAGTATCGAAGTTACTGTTACCTGACATAATTATTATCGAAGTTACAGTTACCTGCCATAATTTGTATCAAAATTACAGTTACTTGTCATAATTAGTAACGAAGTTAGAGTTACTTGTCATAATTAGTAACGAAGTTACAGTTACCTGTCATAATTAGTATCGAAGTTACAGTTACTTGTCATAATTAGTATCGAAGTTACTGTAACCTGTCATAATTAGTATCTAAATTACAATTACCTGCCACAATTTGTATAGAAATTACAGTTACTTCTCATAATTAGTAACGAAGTTACACTTTCCTGCCATAATTTGTATCGAAATTACAGTTACTTGTCATAATTAGTAACGAAGTTACAGTTACTTGTCATAATTAGTATCGAAGTTACTGTTACCTGTCATAATTAGTATCGAAATTACAATTACCTGCCACAATTTGTATAGAAATTACAGTTACTTGTCATAATTAGTAACGAAGATACAGTTACCTGTCATAACTACTAGCGAAGGTACAGTTACTTGTCATAATTAGTATCGAAGTTACTCTTACCTGTCATAATTAGTATGGAAGTTACAGTTACCTGCCATAATTTGTAACAAAATTACAGGGACATGTCATAATTAGTAACGAATTTAAAGTTACCTGCCATAATAAGTATCGAAAATAAAGTTTGTTGTGATAATAAGTAACGAAGTTACAGTTACCTGTCATAATTAGTATCGAAGTTACTGTTACCTGTCATAATTAATATTGAAGTTACAGTTACCTACCATATTTTTTATCAAAATTACAATTACTTGTCATAATTAGTAACGAAGATACAGTTACCTGCCATAATTTGTATCGAAATTACAGTTACTTGTCATAATTAGTAACGAAGTTACAGTTACCTGTCATGTTTACTATCGAAGTTACAGTTACTTGTCATAATTAGTATCGAAGTTACTGTTACCTGTCATAATTAGTATCGAAGTTACAGTTACCTGTCATAATTTGTATCGAAGTTATAGTTAAATGTCATAATTAGTATCGAAGTTACTGTTACCTGTCATGATTAGTATCGAAGTTACAGTGACCTGCCATAATTTGTATCGAAATTACAGTTACTTGTCATAATTAGTAACGAACTTACAGTTACCTGTCATAATTAGTATCGAAGGTACAGTTACTTGTCATAATAAGTATCGATGTTACTGTTACCTGTCATAATTAGTATCGAAGTTAAAGTTACCTGCTAAAATTTGTATCGAAATTACAGTTACTTGTCATAGTTAGTAACGAAGTTACAGTTACCTGTCATATTTAGTATCGAAGTTACAGTTACTTGTCATAATTAGTAGCGATGTTACAGTTACCTGCCATAATTTGTATCGAAATTACAGGGACTTGTCATGATTAGTAACGAAGTTACAGTTACCTGCCATAATTAGTATCGAAATTAATGTTACTTGTATTAATTAGTAACGAAGTTACAGTTACCTGTCATAAATAGTATCGAAGTTACTCTTACCTGTCATAATTAGTATTGAAGTTACAGTTACCTACCATATTTTTTTATCAAAATTACAGTTACTTGTCATAATTAGTAACGAAGATACAGTTACCTGCCATAATTTGTATCGAAATTACAGTTACTTGTCATAATTAGTAACGAAGGTAGAGTTTCTTGTCATAATTAGTATCGAAGTTACAGTTACCTGTCATAATTTGTATCGAAGTTATAGTTACTTGTCATAATTAGTATCGAAGTTACTGTTACCTGTCATAATTAGTATCGAGGTTACAGTTACCTGCCATAATTTGTATCGAAATTACAGTTCCTTGTCATAATTAGTATCGAAGTTACAGTTACCAGTCATAATTAGTATCGAAGGTACTGTTACCTGCCATAATTTGTATCGAATTTACAGTTACTTGACATAATTAGTAACGAAGTTTCAGTTACCTGTCATAATTTGTATCGAAATTACAGTTACTTGTCATAATTAGTAACGAAGTTACAGTTCCTGTCATAATTAGTATCGAAGTTACTGTTACCTGTCATAATTAGTTTCGAAGTTACAGTTACCTGCCATAATTTGTATCGAAATTACAGGGACTTGTCATAATTAGTAACGAAGTTTGAGTTACTTGTCATAATTAGTAACGAAGTTACAGTTAACTGTCATAATTAGTATCGAAGTTACAGTTACCTGCCATAATTATTATCGAAGTTACTGTTTTCTGTCATAATTAGTATCGAAGTTACAGTTACCTGTCATAATTAGTATCGAAATTACAGTTACTTGTCATAATTAGTAACGAAGTTACAGTTAACTGTCGTAATTAGTATCGAAGTTACAGTTACCTGCCATAAGTATTATCGAAGTTACTGTTTTCTGTCATAATTAGTATCGAAGTTACTGTTTCCTGTCATAATTAGTATCGAAGTTACAGTTAGCTGCCATAATTTGTATCGAAATTACAGTTACTTGTCATAATTAGTATCGAAGTTACAGTTACCTGCCATAATTTTTTATCAAAATTAAAGTTACTTGTCATAATTTGTAACGAAGTTAGAGTTACTTGTCATAATTAGTAACGAAGTTACAGTTACCTGTCATAATTACTATCGAAGTTACAGTAACTTGTCATAATTAGTATCGAAGTTACTGTTACCTGTCATAATTAGTATCGAATTTACAATTACCTGCCACAATTTGTATAGAAATTACAGTTACTTCTCATAATTAGTAACGAAGTTACAGTTACCTGCCAAAATTTGTATCGAAATTACCGTTACTTGTCATAATTAGTAACGATGTTACAGTTACCTGTCATAATTAGTTTCGAAATTACAGTTTCTTGTCATAATTAGTATCGAAGTTACTGTTACTTGTCATAAATAGTATCGAAGTTACTGTTACCTGCCTTAATTTTTTATGAAAATTACAGTTACTTGTCATAATTAGTAACGATGTTACAGTTACTTGTCATAATTAGAATCGAAGTTACTGTTACCTGTCATAATTAGTATCGAAGTTACAGTTACCTGCCATAATTTGTATCGAAATTACAGGGACTTGTCATAATTAGTAACGAAGTTAGAGTTACTTGTCATAATTAGTAACGAAGTTACAGTTAACTGTCATAATTAGTATCGAAGTTACAGTTACCTGCCATAATTATTATCGAAGTTACTGTTTTCTGTCATAATTAGTATCGAAGTTACTGTTACCTGTCATAATTAGTATCGAAATTACAGTTACTTGTCATAATTAGTAACGAAGTTACAGTTAACTGTCATAATTAGTATCGAAGTTACAGTTACCTGCCATAATTATTATCGAAGTTACTGTTTTCTGTCATAATTAGTATCGAAGTTACTGTTAGCTGCCATAATTTGTATCGAAATTACAGTTACTTGTCATAATTAGTATCGAAGTTACAGTTACCTGCCATAATTTTTTATCAAAATTAAAGTTACTTGTCATAATTTGTAACGAAGTTAGAGTTACTTGTCATAATAAGTAACGAAGTTACAGTTACCTGTCATAATTACTATCGAAGTTACAGTTACTTGTCATAATTAGTATCGAAGTTACTGTTACCTGTCATAATTAGTATCGAAATTACAATTACCTGCCACAATTTGTATCGAAATTACAGTTACTTCTTATAATTAGTAACGAAGTTACACTTACCTGCCATAACTAGTATCGAAATTACAGTTACTTGTCATAATTAGTAACGAAGTTGCTGCTACCTGTCATAATTAGTATCGAAGTTACAGTTACTTGTCATAATAATTACCGAAGTTACTGTTACCTGTCATAATTAGTATCGAAGTTACAGTTACCTGCCATAATTTTTATCAAAATTACAGTTACTTGTCATAATTAGTAACGAAGTTAGAGTTACTTGTCATAATTAGTAACGAAGTTACAGTTACCTGTCATAATTAGTATCGAAGTTACAGTTACTTGTCATAATTAGTATCGAAGTTACTACCTGTCATAATTAGTATCGAAATTACAATTACCTTCCACAATTTGTATAGAAATTACAGTTACTTCTCATAATTAGTAACGAAGTTACACTTACCTGCCATAATTTGTATCGAAATTACAGTACTTGTCATAATTAGTATCGAAGTTACAGTTTCCTTTCATAGTTAGTATCGATGTTACTGTTACCTGTCATAATTAGTATCGAAGTTACAGTTACCTGCCATAATTTGTGTCAAAATTACAGTTACTTGTCATAATTAGTAACGAAGTTACAGTTACCTGTCATAATTAGTATCGAAGTTACAGTTACTTGTCATAATAATTATCGAAGTTACTGTTACCTGTCATAATTAGTATCGAAGTTACAGTTACCTGCCAAAATTTGTATCGAAATTACAGTTACTTGTCATAATTAGTAACGAAGTTACAGTTACCTGTCATAATTAGTATCGAAGTTACAGTTACTTGTCATAATTAGTATCGAAGTTACAGTTACTTGTCATAATTATTATCGAAGTTACTGTTACCTGCCATAATTAGTATTGAAGTTACAGTTACCTATCATAATTTGTATCAAAATTACAGTTACTTGTCATAATTAGTAACGAATTTACATTTACCTGTCATAATTAGTATTGAAGTTACAGTTACTTGTCATAATTAGTATCGAAGTTACTGTTACCTGTCATAATTATTATCGAAGTTACATTTACCTGCCATAATTTGTATCAAAATTACAGTTACTTGTCATAATTAGTAACGAAGTTAGAGTTACTTGTCATAATTAGTAACGAAGTTACAGTTACCTGTCATAATTAGTATCGAAGTTACAGTTACTTGTCATAATTAGTATCGAAGTTACTGTTACCTGTCATAATTAGCATCGAAATTACAATTACCTGCCACAATTTGTATAGAAATTACAGTTACTTCTCATAATTAGTAACGAAGTTACACTTTCCTGACATAATTTGTATCGAAATTACAGTTACTTGTCATAATTAGTATCGAAGTTACAGTTACTTGTCATAATTAGTATCGAAGTTACTGTTACCTGTCATAATTAGTATCGAAATTACAATTACCTGCCACAATTTGTATAGAAATTACAGTTACTTCTCATAATTAGTAACGAAGTTACACTTTCCTGCCATAATTTGTATCAAAATTACAGTTACTTGTCATAATTAGTATCGAAGTTACAGTGTCCTGTCATAGTTAGTATCGATGTTACTGTTACCTGTCATAATTAGTATCGAAGTTACAGTTACCTGTCATAATATGTATCAAAATTACAGTTACTTGTCATAATTAGTAACGAATTTACAGTTACCTGTCATAATTAGTATCGAAATTACAGTTACTTCTCATGATTAGTAACGAAGTTACACATTCCTGCCATAATTTGTATCAAAATTACAGTTCCTTGTCATAATTAGTATCGAAGTTACAGTTACCAGTCATAATTAGTATCGAAGGTACTGTTACCTGCCATAATTTTTATCGAATTTACAGTTACTTGACATAATTAGTAACGAAGTTTCAGTTACCTGTCATAATTTGTATCGAAATTACAGTTACTTGTCATAATTAGTAACGAAGTTACAGTTCCTGTCATAATTAGTATCGAAGTTACTGTTACCTGTCATAATTAGTTTCGAAGTTACAGTTACCTACCATAATTTGTATCGAAATTACAGGGACTTGTCATAATTAGTAACGAAGTTTGAGTTACTTGTCATAATTAGTAACGAAGTTACAGTTAACTGTCATAATTAGTATCGAAGTTACAGTTACCTGCCATAATTATTAACGAAGTTACTGTTTTCTGTCATAATTAGTATCGAAGTTACAGTTACCTGTCATAATTAGTATCGAAATTACAGTTACTTGTCATAATTAGTAACGAAGTTACAGTTAACTGTCGTAATTAGTATCGAAGTTACAGTTACCTGCCATAAGTATTATCGAAGTTACTGTTTTCTGTCATAATTAGTATCGAAGTTACTGTTTCCTGTCATAATTAGTATCGAAGTTACAGTTAGCTGCCATAATTTGTATCGAAATTACAGTTACTTGTCATAATTAGTATCGAAGTTACAGTTACCTGCCATAATTTTTTATCAAAATTAAAGTTACTTGACATAATTTGTAACGAAGTTAGAGTTACTTGTCATAATTAGTAACGAAGTTACAGTTACCTGTCATAATTACTATCGAAGTTACAGTAACTTGTCATAATTAGTATCGAAGTTACTGTTACCTGTTATAATTAGTATCGAAATTACAATTACCTGCCACAATTTGTATAGAAATTACAGTTACTTCTCATAATTAGTAACGAAGTTACACTTTCCTGCCATAATTTGTATCGAAATTACAGTTACTTGTCATAATTAGTATCGAAGTTACAGTTACCTGCCATAATTTTTTATCAAAATTAAAGTTACTTGTCATAATTTGTAACGAAGTTAGAGTTACTTGTCATAATTAGTAACGAAGTTACAGTTACCTGTCATAATTACTATCGAAGTTACAGTTACTTGTCATAATTAGTATCGAGGTTACAGTTTCCTTTCATAGTTAGTATCGATGTTACTGTTACCTGTCATAATTAGTATCGAAGTTACAGTTACCTGCCATAATTTGTATCGAAATTACAGTTACTTGTCATAATTAGTAACGAAGTTACAGTTACCTGTCATAATTAGTATCGAAGTTACAGTTACCTGCCAAAATTTGTATCGAAATTACAGTTACTTGTCATAATTAGTAACGATGTTACAGTTACCTGTCATAATTATTATCGAAGTTACAGTTACTTGTCATAATTAGTATCGAAGTTACTCTTCAATGTCATAATTGGTATCGAAGTTACAGTTACCTGCCAAAATTTGTATCGAAATTACAGTTACTTGTCATAATTAGTAACGATGTTACAGTTACCTGTCATAATTAGTTTCGAAATTACAGTTTCTTGTCATAATTAGTATCGAAGTTACTGTTACTTGTCATAATTAGTATCGAAGTTACTGTTACCTGCCTTAATTTTTTATGAATATTACAGTTACTTGTCATAATTAGTAACGATGTTACAGTTACTTGTCATAATTAGAATCGAAGTTACTGTTACCTGTCATAATTAGTATCGAAGTTACAGTTACCTGCCTTAATATGTATCGAAATTACAGGGACTTGTCATAATTAGTAACGAAGTTACAGTTACCTGCCATAATTGGTATCGAAATTAATGTTACTTGTATTAATTAGTAACGAAGTTACAGTTACCTGTCATAAATAGTATCGAAGTTACTGTTACCTGTCATAATTAGTATTGAAGTTACAGTTACCTACCATAATTTTTATCAAAATTTCAGTTACTTGTCATAATTAGTAACGAAGGTAGAGTTTCTTGTCATAATTAGTATCGAAGTTACAGTTACCTGTCATAATTTGTATCGAAGTTATAGTTACTTGTCATAATTAGTATCGAAGTTACTGTTACCTGTCATAATTAGTATCGAGGTTACAGTTACCTGCCCTAATTTGTATCGAAATTACAGTTACTTGTCATAATTAGTATCGAAGTTACTACCTGTCATAATTAGTATCGAAATTACAATTACCTTCCACAATTTGTATAGAAATTACAGTTACTTCTCATAATTAGTAACGAAGTTACACTTACCTGCCATAATTTGTATCGAAATTACAGTTACTTGTCATAATTAGTATCGAAGATACAGTTTCCTTTCATAGTTAGTATCGATGTTACTGTTACCTGTCATAATTAGTATCGAAGTTACAGTTACCTGCCATAATTTGTATCAAAATTACAGTTACTTGTCATAATTAGTAAAGAAGTTACAGTTACCTGTCATAATTAGTATCGAAGTTACAGTTACTTGTCATAATAATTATCGAAGTTACTGTTACCTGTCATAATTAGTATCGAAGTTACAGATACTTGTCATAATTAGTAACGAAGTTACAGTTACTTGTCATAATTAGTATCGAAGTTACTGTTACCTGCCATAATTAGTATTGAAGTTACAGTTACCTATCATAATTTGTATCAAAATTACAGTTACTTGTCATAATTAGTAACGAATTTACAGTTACCTGTCATAATTAGTATCGAAGTTACAGTTACTTGTCATAATTAGTATCGAAGTTACTGTTACCTGACATAATTATTATCGAAGTTACAGTTACCTGCCATAATTTGTATCAAAATTACAGTTACTTGTCATAATTAGTAACGAAGTTAGAGTTACTTGTCATAATTAGTAACGAAGTTACAGTTACCTGTCATAATTAGTATCGAAGTTACAGTTACTTGTCATAATTAGTATCGAAGTTACTGTAACCTGTCATAATTAGTATCTAAATTACAATTACCTGCCACAATTTGTATAGAAATTACAGTTACTTCTCATAATTAGTAACGAAGTTACACTTTCCTGCCATAATTTGTATCGAAATTACAGTTACTTGTCATAATTAGTAACGAAGTTACAGTTACTTGTCATAATTAGTATCGAAGTTACTGTTACCTGTCATAATTAGTATCGAAATTACAATTACCTGCCACAATTTGTATAGAAATTACAGTTACTTGTCATAATTAGTAACGAAGATACAGTTACCTGTCATAACTACTAGCGAAGTTACAGTTACTTGTCATAATTAGTATCGAAGTTACTGTTACCTGTCATAATTAGTATGGAAGTTACAGTTACCTGCCATAATTTGTAACAAAATTACAGGGACATGTCATAATTAGTAACGAATTTAAAGTTACCTGCCATAATAAGTATCGAAAATAAAGTTTGTTGTGATAATAAGTAACGAAGTTACAGTTACCTGTCATAATTAGTATCGAAGTTACTGTTACCTGTCATAATTAATATTGAAGTTACAGTTACCTACCATATTTTTTATCAAAATTACAATTACTTGTCATAATTAGTAACGAAGATACAGTTACCTGCCATAATTTGTATCGAAATTACAGTTACTTGTCATAATTAGTAATGAAGTTACAGTTACCTGTCATGTTTACTATCGAAGTTACAGTTACTTGTCATAATTAGTATCGAAGTTACTGTTACCTGTCATAATTAGTATCGAAGTTACAGTTACCTGTCATAATTTGTATCGAAGTTATAGTTAAATGTCATAATTAGTATCGAAGTTACTGTTACCTGTCATGATTAGTATCGAAGTTACAGTGACCTGCCATAATTTGTATCGAAATTACAGTTACTTGTCATAATTAGTAACGAACTTACAGTTACCTGTCATAATTAGTATCGAAGGTACAGTTACTTGTCATAATAAGTATCGATGTTACTGTTACCTGTCATAATTAGTATCGAAGTTAAAGTTACCTGCTAAAATTTGTATCGAAATTACAGTTACTTGTCATAGTTAGTAACGAAGTTACAGTTACCTGTCATATTTAGTATCGAAGTTACAGTTACTTGTCATAATTAGTAGCGATGTTACAGTTACCTGCCATAATTTGTATCGAAATTACAGGGACTTGTCATGATTAGTAACGAAGTTACAGTTACCTGCCATAATTAGTATCGAAATTAATGTTACTTGTATTAATTAGTAACGAAGTTACAGTTACCTGTCATAAATAGTATCGAAGTTACTCTTACCTGTCATAATTAGTATTGAAGTTACAGTTACCTACCATATTTTTTTATCAAAATTACAGTTACTTGTCATAATTAGTAACGAAGATACAGTTACCTGCCATAATTTGTATCGAAATTACAGTTACTTGTTATAATTAGTAACGAAGGTAGAGTTTCTTGTCATAATTAGTATCGAAGTTACAGTTACCTGTCATAATTTGTATCGAAGTTATAGTTACTTGTCATAATTAGTATCGAAGTTACTGTTACCTGTCATAATTAGTATCGAGGTTACAGTTACCTGCCATAATTTGTATCGAAATTACAGTTCCTTGTCATAATTAGTATCGAAGTTACAGTTACCAGTCATAATTAGTATCGAAGGTACTGTTACCTGCCATAATTTGTATCGAATTTACAGTTACTTGACATAATTAGTAACGAAGTTTCAGTTGCCTGTCATAATTTGTATCGAAATTACAGTTACTTGTCATAATTAGTAACGAAGTTACAGTTCCTGTCATAATTAGTATCGAAGTTACTGTTACCTGTCATAATTAGTTTCGAAGTTACAGTTACCTGCCATAATTTGTATCGAAATTACAGGGACTTGTCATAATTAGTAACGAAGTTTGAGTTACTTGTCATAATTAGTAACGAAGTTACAGTTAACTGTCATAATTAGTATCGAAGTTACAGTTACCTGCCATAATTATTATCGAAGTTACTGTTTTCTGTCATAATTAGTATCGAAGTTACAGTTACCTGTCATAATTAGTATCGAAATTACAGTTACTTGTCATAATTAGTAACGAAGTTACAGTTAACTGTCGTAATTAGTATCGAAGTTACAGTTACCTGCCATAAGTATTATCGAAGTTACTGTTTTCTGTCATAATTAGTATCGAAGTTACTGTTTCCTGTCATAATTAGTATCGAAGATACAGTTAGCTGCCATAATTTGTATCGAAATTACAGTTACTTGTCATAATTAGTATCGAAGTTACAGTTACCTGCCATAATTTTTTATCAAAATTAAAGTTACTTGTCATAATTTGTAACGAAGTTAGAGTTACTTGTCATAATTAGTAACGAAGTTACAGTTACCTGTCATAATTACTATCGAAGTTACAGTAACTTGTCATAATTAGTATCGAAGTTACTGTTACCTGTCATAATTAGTATCGAATTTACAATTACCTGCCACAATTTGTATAGAAATTACAGTTACTTCTCATAATTAGTAACGAAGTTACACTTACCTGCCATAATTTGTATCGAAATTACAGTTACTTGTCATAATTAGTATCGAAGTTACAGTTTCCTTTCATAGTTAGTATCGATGTTACTGTTACCTGTCATAATTAGTATCGAAGTTACAGTTACCTGCCATAATTTGTATCGAAATTACAGTTACTTGTCATAATTAGTAACGAAGTTACAGTTAACTGTCATAATTAGTATCGAAGTTACAGTTACCTGCCAAAATTTGTATCGAAATTACAGTTACTTGTCATAATTAGTAACGATGTTACAGTTACCTGTCATAATTATTATCGAAGTTACAGTTACTTGTCATAATTAGTATCGAAGTTACTCTTCAATGTCATAATTGGTATCGAAGTTACAGTTACCTGCCAAAATTTGTATCGAAATTACAGTTACTTGTCATAATTAGTAACGATGTTACAGTTACCTGTCATAATTAGTTTCGAAATTACAGTTTCTTGTCATAATTAGTATCGAAGTTACTGTTACTTGTCATAATTAGTATCGAAGTTACTGTTACCTGCCTTAATTTTTTATGAAAATTACAGTTACTTGTCATAATTAGTAACGATGTTACAGTTACTTGTCATAATTAGAATCTAAGTTACTGTTACCTGTCATAATTAGTATCGAAGTTACAGTTACCTGCCATAATTTGTATCGAAATTACAGGGACTTGTCATAATTAGTAACGAAGTTACAGTTACCTGCCATAATTAGTATCGAAATTAATGTTACTTGTATTAATTAGTAACGAAGTTACAGTTACCTGTCATAAATAGTATCGAAGTTACTGTTACCTGTCATAATTAGTATTGAAGTTACAGTTACCTACCATAATTTTTATCAAAATTTCAGTTACTTGTCATAATTAGTAACGAAGGTAGAGTTTCTTGTCATAATTAGTATCGAAGTTACAGTTACCTGTCATAATTTGTATCGAAGTTATAGTTACTTGTCATAATTAGCATCGAAGTTACTGTTACCTGTCATAATTAGTATCGAGGTTACAGTTACCTGCCCTAATTTGTATCGAAATTACAGTTCCTTGTCATAATTAGTATCGAAGTTTCAGTTACCAGTCTTAATTAGTATCGAAGTTACAGTTACCTGCCATAATTTGTATCGAATTTACAGTTACTTGACATAACTAGTAACGAAGTTACAGTTACCTGTCATAATTTGTATCGAAATTGCAGTTAATTGTCATAATTAGTAACGAAGTTACAGTTTCCTGTCATAATTAGTATCGAAGTTACTGTTACCTGTCATAATTAGTTTCGAAGTTACAGTTACCAGCCATAATTTGTATCGAAATTACAGGGACTTGTCATATTTAGTAACGAAGTTAGAGTTACTTGTCATAATTAGTAACGAAGTTACAGTTAACTGTCATAATTAGTATCGAAGTTACAGTTACCTGCCATAATTATTATCGAAGTTACTGTTTTCTGTCATAATTAGTATCGAAGTTACTGTTACCTGTCATAATTAGTATCGAAATTACAGTTACTTGTCATAATTAGTAACGAAGTTACAGTTACCTGTCATATTTACTATCGAAGTTACAGTTACTTGTCATAATTAGTATCGAAGTTACTGTTACCTGTCATAATTAGTATCGAAGTTACAGTTACCTGTCATAATTTGTATCGAAGTTATAGTTAAATGTCATAATTAGTATCGAAGTTACTGTTACCTGTCATGATTAGTATCGAAGTTACAGTGACCTGCCATAATTTGTATCGAAATTACAGTTACTTGTCATAATTAGTAACGAACTTAAAGTTACCTGTCATAATTAGTATCGAAGGTACAGTTACTTGTCATAATAAGTATCGATGTTACTGTTACCTGTCATAATTAGTATCGAAGTTAAAGTTACCTGCTAAAATTTGTATCGAAATTACAGTTACTTGTCATAGTTAGTAACGAAGTTACAGTTACCTGTCATATTTAGTATCGAAGTTACAGTTACTTGTCATAATTAGTAGCGATGTTACAGTTACCTGCCATAATTTGTATCGAAATTACAGGGACTTGTCATGATTAGTAACGAAGTTACAGTTACCTGCCATAATTAGTATCGAAATTAATGTTACTTGTATTAATTAGTAACGAAGTTACAGTTACCTGTCATAAATAGTATCGAAGTTACTCTTACCTGTCATAATTAGTATTGAAGTTACAGTTACCTACCATATTTTTTTATCAAAATTACAGTTACTTGTCATAATTAGTAACGAAGATACAGTTACCTGCCATAATTTGTATCGAAATTACAGTTACTTGTCATAATTAGTAACGAAGGTAGAGTTTCTTGTCATAATTAGTATCGAAGTTACAGTTACCTGTCATAATTTGTATCGAAGTTATAGTTACTTGTCATAATTAGTATCGAAGTTACTGTTACCTGTCATAATTAGTATCGAGGTTACAGTTACCTGCCATAATTTGTATCGAAATTACAGTTCCTTGTCATAATTAGTATCGAAGTTACAGTTACCAGTCATAATTAGTATCGAAAGTACTGTTACCTGCCATAATTTGTATCGAATTTACAGTTACTTGACATAATTAGTAACGAAGTTTCAGTTACCTGTCATAATTTGTATCGAAATTACAGTTACTTGTCATAATTAGTAACGAAGTTACAGTTCCTGTCATAATTAGTATCGAAGTTACTGTTACCTGTCATAATTAGTTTCGAAGTTACAGTTACCTGCCATAATTTGTATCGAAATTACAGGGACTTGTCATAATTAGTAACGAAGTTTGAGTTACTTGTCATAATTAGTAACGAAGTTACAGTTAACTGTCATAATTAGTATCGAAGTTACAGTTACCTGCCATAATTATTATCGAAGTTACTGTTTTCTGTCATAATTAGTATCGAAGTTACAGTTACCTGTCATAATTAGTATCGAAATTACAGTTACTTGTCATAATTAGTAACGAAGTTACAGTTAACTGTCGTAATTAGTATCGAAGTTACAGTTACCTGCCATAAGTATTATCGAAGTTACTGTTTTCTGTCATAATTAGTATCGAAGTTACTGTTTCCTGTCATAATTAGTATCGAAGTTACAGTTAGCTGCCATAATTTGTATCGAAATTACAGTTACTTGTCATAATTAGTATCGAAGTTACAGTTACCTGCCATAATTTTTTATCAAAATTAAAGTTACTTGTCATAATTTGTAACGAAGTTAGAGTTACTTGTCATAATTAGTAACGAAGTTACAGTTACCTGTCATAATTACTATCGAAGTTACAGTAACTTGTCATAATTAGTATCGAAGTTACTGTTACCTGTCATAATTAGTATCGAAATTACAATTACCTGCCACAATTTGTATAGAAATTACAGTTACTTCTCATAATTAGTAACGAAGTTACACTTACCTGCCATAATTTGTATCGAAATTACAGTTACTTGTCATAATTAGTATCGAAGTTACAGTTTCCTTTCATAGTTAGTATCGATGTTACTGTTACCTGTCATAATTAGTATCGAAGTTACAGTTACCTGCCATAATTTGTATCGAAATTACAGTTACTTGTCATAATTAGTAACGAAGTTACACTTAACTGTCATAATTAGTATCGAAGTTACAGTTACCTGCCAAAATTTGTATCGAAATTACAGTTACTTGTCATAATTAGTAACGATGTTACAGTTACCTGTCATAATTATTATCGAAGTTACAGTTACTTGTCATAATTAGTATCGAAGTTACTCTTCAATGTCATAATTGGTATCGAAGTTACAGTTACCTGCCAAAATTTGTATCGAAATTACAGTTACTTGTCATAATTAGTAACGATGTTACAGTTACCTGTCATAATTAGTTTCGAAATTACAGTTTCTTGTCATAATTAGTATCGAAGTTACTGTTACTTGTCATAATTAGTATCGAAGTTACTGTTACCTGCCTTAATTTTTTATGAAAATTACAGTTACTTGTCATAATTAGTTACGATGTTACAGTTACTTGTCATAATTAGAATCTAAGTTACTGTTACCTGTCATAATTAGTATCGAAGTTACAGTTACCTGCCATAATTTGTATCGAAATTACAGGGACTTGTCATAATTAGTAACGAAGTTACAGTTACCTGCCATAATTAGTATCGAAATTAATGTTACTTGTATTAATTAGTAACGAAGTTACAGTTACCTGTCATAAATAGTATCGAAGTTACTGTTACCTGTCATAATTAGTATTGAAGTTACAGTTACCTACCATAATTTTTATCAAAATTTCAGTTACTTGTCATAATTAGTAACGAAGGTAGAGTTTCTTGTCATAATTAGTATCGAAGTTACAGTTACCTGTCATAATTTGTATCGAAGTTATAGTTACTTGTCATAATTAGCATCGAAGTTACTGTTACCTGTCATAATTAGTATCCAGGTTACAGTTACCTGCCCTAATTTGTATCGAAATTACAGTTCCTTGTCATAATTAGTATCGAAGTTTCAGTTACCAGTCTTAATTAGTATCGAAGTTACAGTTACCAGTCATAATTAGTATCGAAGGTACTGTTACCTGCCATAATTTGTATCGAATTTACAGTTACTTGACATAACTAGTAACGAAGTTACAGTTACCTGTCATAATTTGTATCGAAATTGCAGTTAATTGTCATAATTAGTAACGAAGTTACAGTTTCCTGTCATAATTAGTATCGAAGTTACTGTTACCTGTCATAATTAGTTTCGAAGTTACAGTTACCAGCCATAATTTGTATCGAAATTACAGGGACTTGTCATAATTAGTAACGAAGTTAGAGTTACTTGTCATAATTAGTAACGAAGTTACAGTTAACTGTCATAATTAGTATCGAAGTTACAGTTACCTGCCATAATTATTATCGAAGTTACTGTTTTCTGTCATAATTAGTATCGAAGTTACTGTTACCTGTCATAATTAGTATCGAAATTACAGTTACTTGTCATAATTAGTAACGAAGTTACAGTTAACTGTCATAATTAGTATCGAAGTTACAGTTACCTGCCATAATTATTATCGAAGTTACTGTTTTCTGTCATAATTAGTATCGAAGTTACTGTTACCTGTCATAATTAGTATCGAAGTTACAGTTAGCTGCCATAATTTGTATCGAAATTACAGTTACTTGTCATAATTAGTATCGAAGTTACAGTTACCTGCCATAATTTTTTATCAAAATTAAAGTTACTTGTCATAATTTGTAACGAAGTTAGAGTTACTTGTCATAATTAGTAACGAAGTTACAGTTACCTGTCATAATTACTATCGAAGTTACAGTTACTTGTCATAATTAGTATCGAAGTTACTGTTACCTGTCATAATTAGTATCGAAATTACAATTACCTGCCACAATTTGTATCGAAATTACAGTTACTTCTTATAATCAGTAACGAAGTTACACTTACCTGCCATAACTAGTATCGAAATTACAGTTACTTGTCATAATTAGTAACGAAGTTGCTGCTACCTGTCATAATTAGTATCGAAGTTACAGTTACTTGTCATAATAATTATCGAAGTTACTGTTACCTGTCATAATTAGTATCGAAGTTACAGTTACCTGCCATAATTTTTATCAAAATTACAGTTTCTTGTCATAATTAGTAACGAAGTTAGAGTTACTTCTCATAATTAGTAACGAAGTTACAGTTACCTGTCATAATTAGTATCGAAGTTACAGTTACTTGTCATAATTAGTATCGAAGTTACTACCTGTCATAATTAGTATCGAAATTACAATTACCTTCCACAATTTGTATAGAAATTACAGTTACTTCTCATAATTAGTAACGAAGTTACACTTACCTGCCATAATTTGTATCGAAATTACAGTTACTTGTCATAATTAGTATCGAAGTTACAGTTTCCTTTCATAGTTAGTATCGATGTTACTGTTACCTGTCATAATTAGTATCGAAGTTACAGTTACCTGCCATAATTTGTGTCAAAATTACAGTTACTTGTCATAATTAGTAACGAAGTTACAGTTACCTGTCATAATTAGTATCGAAGTTACAGTTACTTGTCATAATAATTATCGAAGTTACTGTTACCTGTCATAATTAGTATCGAAGTTACAGTTACCTGCCAAAATTTGTATCGAAATTACAGTTACTTGTCATAATTAGTAACGAAGTTACAGTTACCTGTCATAATTAGTATCGAAGTTACAGTTACTTGTCATAATTAGTATCGAAGTTACAGTTACTTGTCATAATTAGTATCGAAGTTACTGTTACCTGCCATAATTAGTATTGAAGTTACAGTTACCTATCATAATTTGTATCAAAATTACAGTTACTTGTCATAATTAGTAACGAATTTACAGTTACCTGTCATAATTAGTATCGAAGTTACAGTTACTTGTCATAATTAGTATCGAAGTTACTGTTACCTGTCATAATTATTATCGAAGTTACAGTTACCTGCCATAATTTGTATCAAAATTACAGTTACTTGTCATAATTAGTAACGAAGTTAGAGTTACTTGTCATAATTAGTAACGAAATTACAGTTACCTGTCATAATTAGTATCGAAGTTACAGTTACTTGTCATAATTAGTATCGAAGTTACTGTTACCTATCATAATTAGTATCGAAATTACAATTACCTGCCACAATTTGTATAGAAATTACAGTTACTTCTCATAATTAGTAACGAAGTTACACTTTCCTGCCATAATTTGTATCGAAATTACAGTTACTTGTCATAATTAGTATCGAAGTTACAGTTACTTGTCATAATTAGTATCGAAGTTACTGTTACCTGTCATAATTAGTATCGAAATTACAATTACCTGCCACAATTTGTATAGAAATTACAGTTACTTCTCATAATTAGTAACGAAGTTACACTTTCCTGCCATAATTTGTATCGAAATTACAGTTACTTGTTATAATTAGTATCGAAGTTACAGTTTCCTGTCATAGTTAGTATCGATGTTACTGTTACCTGTCATAATTAGTATCGAAGTTACAGTTACCTGTCATAATATGTATCAAAATTACAGTTACTTGTCATAATTAGTAACGAATTTACAGTTACCTGTCATAATTAGTATCGAAATTACAGTTACTTCTCATAATTAGTAACGAAGTTACACTTTCCTGCCATAATTTTTATCAAAATTACAGTTACTTGTCATAATTAGTAACGAAGTTACAGTTACCTGTCATAATTAGTATCGATGTTACAGTTACATGTCATAATAATTATCGAAGTTACTGTTACCTGTCATAATTAGTATCGAAGTTACAGTTACCTGCCAAAATTTGTATCGAAATTACAGTTACTTGTTATAATTAGTAACGAAGTTACAGTTACCTGTCATAATTAGTATCGAAGTTACAGTTACTTGACATAATTAGTATCGAAGTTACAGTTACTTGTCATAATTAGTATCGAAGTTACTGTTACCTGCCATAATTAGTATTGAAGTTACAGTTACCTATCATAATTTGTATCTAAATTACAGTTACTTGTCATAATTAGTAACGAATTTACAGTTACCTGTCATAATTAGTATCGAAGTTACAGTTACCTGTCATAATTAGTATCGAAGTTACTGTTACTTGTCATAATTAGTATCGAAGTTACTGTTACCTGTCATAATTAGTATCGAAGTTACAGTAACCTGCCATAATTTGTATCGAAATAGCTGTTACTTGTCATAATTAGTAACGAAGTTACAGTTACCTGTCATAATTAGTATCGAAGTTACAGTTACGTGTCATAATTAGTAACGAAGTTACTGTTACCTGTCATAATTAGTATCGAAGTTACAGTTACCTGCCAAAGTTTGTATCAAAATACAGTTACCTGTCATAATTAGTATCGAAGTTACAGTTACTTGTCTTAATTAGTATCGATGTTACCGTTACCTGCCATAATTTTTTTTCAAAATTATAGTTACTTGTCATAATTAGTATCGAAGTTACTGTTACCTGTCATAATTAGTATCGAGGTTACAGTTACCTGCCATAATTTGTATCGAAATTACAGTTCCTTGTCATAATTAGTATCGAAGTTACAGTTACCAGTCATAATTAGTATCGAAGGTACTGTTACCTGCCATAATTTGTATCGAATTTACAGTTACTTGACATAATTAGTAACGAAGTTTCAGTTACCTGTCATAATTTGTATCGAAATTACAGTTACTTGTCATAATTAGTAATGAAGTTACAGTTCCTGTCATAATTAGTATCGAAGTTACTGTTACCTGTCATAATTAGTTTCGAAGTTACAGTTACCTGCCATAATTTGTATCGAAATTACAGGGACTTGTCATAATTAGTAACGAAGTTTGAGTTACTTGTCATAATTAGTAACGAAGTTACAGTTAACTGTCATAATTAGTATCGAAGTTACAGTTACCTGCCATAATTATTATCGAAGTTACTGTTTTCTGTCATAATTAGTATCGAAGTTACAGTTACCTGTCATAATTAGTATCGAAATTACAGTTACTTGTCATAATTAGTAACGAAGTTACAGTTAACTGTCGTAATTAGTATCGAAGTTACAGTTACCTGCCATAAGTATTATCGAAGTTACTGTTTTCTGTCATAATTAGTATTGAAGTTACTGTTTCCTGTCATAATTAGTATCTAAGTTACAGTTAGCTGCCATAATTTGTATCGAAATTACAGTTACTTGTCATAATTAGTATCGAAGTTACAGTTACCTGCCATAATTTTTTATCAAAATTAAAGTTACTTGTCATAATTTGTAACGAAGTTAGAGTTACTTGTCATAATTAGTAACGAAGTTACAGTTACCTGTCATAATTACTATCGAAGTTACAGTAACTTGTCATAATTAGTATCGAAGTTACTGTTACCTGTCATAATTAGTATCGAAATTACAATTACCTGCCACAATTTGTATAGAAATTACAGTTACTTCTCATAATTAGTAACGAAGTTACACTTACCTGCCATAATTTGTATCGAAATTACAGTTACTTGTCATAATTAGTATCGAAGTTACAGTTTCCTTTCATAGTTAGTATCGATGTTACTGTTACCTGTCATAATTACTATCGAAGTTACAGTTACCTGCCATAATTTGTATCGAAATTACAGTTACTTGTCATAATTAGTAACGAAGTTACAGTTACCTGTCATAATTAGTATCGAAGTTACAGTTACCTGCCAAAATTTGTATCGAAATTACAGTCACTTGTCATAATTAGTAACGATGTTACAGTTACCTGTCATAATTATTATCGAAGTTACAGTTACTTGTCATAATTAGTATCGAAGTTACTCTTCAATGTCATAATTGGTATCGAAGTTACAGTTACCTGCCAAAATTTGTATCGAAATTACAGTTACTTGTCATAATTAGTAACGATGTTACAGTTACCTGTCATAATTAGTTTCGAAATTACAGTTTCTTGTCATAATTAGTATCGAAGTTACTGTTACTTGTCATAATTAGTATCGAAGTTACTGTTACCTGCCTTAATTTTTTATGAAAATTACAGTTACTTGTCATAATTAGTAACGATGTTACAGTTACTTGTCATAATTAGAATCGAAGTTACTGTTACCTGTCATAATTAGTATCGAAGTTACAGTTACCTGCCATAATTTGTATCGAAATTACAGGGACTTGTCATAATTAGTAACGAAGTTACAGTTACCTGCCATAATTAGTATCGAAATTAATGTTACTTGTATTAATTAGTAACGAAGTTACAGTTACCTGTCATAAATAGTATCGAAGTTACTGTTACCTGTCATAATTAGTATTGAAGTTACAGTTACCTACCATAATTTTTATCAAAATTTCAGTTACTTGTCATAATTAGTAACGAAGGTAGAGTTTCTTGTCATAATTAGTATCGAAGTTACAGTTACCTGTCATAATTTGTATCGAAGTTATAGTTACTTGTCATAATTAGTATCGAAGTTACTGTTACCTGTCATAATTAGTATCGAGCTTACAGTTACCTGCCCTAATTTGTATCGAAATTACAGTTCCTTGTCATAATTAGTATCGAAGTTTCAGTTACCAGTCATAATTAGTATCGAAGTTACAGTTACCAGTCATAATTAGTATCGAAGGTACTGTTACCTGCCATAATTTGTATCGAATTTACAGTTACTTGACATAACTAGTAACGAAGTTACAGTTACCTGTCATAATTAGTATCGAAGTTACTGTTACCTGTCATAATTAGTTTCGAAGTTACAGTTACCAGCCATAATTTGTATCGAAATTACAGGGACTTGTCATAATTAGTAACGAAGTTAGAGTTACTTGTCATAATTAGTAACGAAGTTACAGTTAACTGTCATAATTAGTATCGAAGTTACAGTTACCTGCCATAATTATTATCGAAGTTACTGTTTTCTGTCATAATTAGTATCGAAGTTACTGTTACCTGTCATAATTAGTATCGAAATTACAGTTACTTGTCATAATTAGTAACGAAGTTACAGTTAACTGTCATAATTAGTATCGAAGTTACAGTTACCTGCCATAATTATTATCGAAGTTACTGTTTTCTGTCATAATTAGTATCGAAGTTACTGTTACCTGTCATAATTAGTATCGAAGTTACAGTTAGCTGCCATAATTTGTATCGAAATTACAGTTACTTGTCATAATTAGTATCGAAGTTACAGTTACCTGCCATAATTTTTTATCAAAATTAAAGTTACTTGTCATAATTTGTAACGAAGTTAGAGTTACTTGTCATAATTAGTAACGAAGTTACAGTTACCTGTCATAATTACTATCGAAGTTACAGTTACTTGTCATAATTAGTATCGAAGTTACTGTTACCTGTCATAATTAGTATCGAAATTACAATTACCTGCCACAATTTGTATCGAAATTACAGTTACTTCTTATAATTAGTAACGAAGTTACACTTACCTGCCATAACTAGTATCGAAGTTACAGTTACTTGTCATAATAATTATCGAAGTTACTGTTACCTGTCATAATTAGTATCGAAGTTACAGTTACCTGCCAAAATTTGTATCGAAATTACAGTTACTTGTCATAATTAGTAACGAAGTTACAGTTACCTGTCATAATTAGTATCGAAGTTACAGTTACTTGTCATAATTAAAATCGAAGTTACAGTTACTTGTCATAATTAGTATCGAAGTTACTGTTACCTGCCATAATTAGTATTGAAGTTACAGTTACCTATCATAATTTGTATCAAAATTACAGTTACTTGTCATAATTAGTAACGAATTTACAGTTACCTGTCATAATTAGTATCGAAGTTACAGTTACATGTCATAATTAGTATCGAAGTTACTGTTACCTGTCATAATTATTATCGAAGTTACAGTTACCTGCCATAATTTGTATCAAAATTACAGTTACTTGTCATAATTAGTAACGAAGTTAGAGTTACTTGTCATAATTAGTAACGAAGTTACAGTTACCTGTCATAATTAGTATCGAAGTTACAGTTACTTGTCATAATTAGTATCGAAGTTACTGTTACCTGTCATAATTAGTATCGAAATTACAATTACCTGCCACAATTTGTATAGAAATTACAGTTACTTCTCATAATTAGTAACGAAGTTACACTTTCCTGCCATAATTTGTATCGAAATTACAGTTACTTGTCATAATTAGTATCGAAGTTACAGTTACTTGTCATAATTAGTATCGAAGTTACTGTTACCTGTCATAATTAGTATCGAAATTACAATTACCTGCCACAATTTGTATAGAAATTACAGTTACTTCTCATAATTAGTAACGAAGTTACACTTTCCTGCCATAATTTGTATCGAAATTACAGTTACTTGTCATAATTAGTATCGAAGTTACAGTTTCCTGTCATAGTTAGTATCGATGTTACTGTTACCTGTCATAATTAGTATCGAAGTTACAGTTACCTGTCATAATATGTATCAAAATTACAGTTACTTGTCATAATTAGTAACGAATTTACAGTTACCTGTCATAATTAGTATCGAAATTACAGTTACTTCTCACAATTAGTAACGAAGTTACACTTTCCTGCCATAATTTGTATCAAAATTACAGTTACTTGTCATAATTAGTAACGAAGTTACAGTTACCTGTCATAATTAGTATCGATGTTACAGTTACATGTCATAATAATTATCGAAGTTACTGTTACCTGTCATAATTAGTATCGAAGTTACAGTTACCTGCCAAAATTTGTATCGAAATTACAGTTACTTGTTATAATTAGTAACGAAGTTACAGTTACCTGTCATAATTAGTATCGAAGTTACAGTTACTTGTCATAATTAGTATCGAAGTTACAGTTACTTGTCATAATTAGTATCGAAGTTACTGTTACCTGCCATAATTAGTATTGAAGTTACAGTTACCTATCATAATTTGTATCAAAATTACAGTTACTTGTCATAATTAGTAACGAATTTACAGTTACCTGTCATAATTAGTATCGAAGTTACAGTTACCTGTCATAATTAGTATCGAAGTTACTGTTACTTGTCATAATTAGTATCGAAGTTACTGTTACCTGTCATAATTAGTATCGAAGTTACAGTAACCTGCCATAATTTGTATCGAAATAGCTGTTACTTGTCATAATTAGTAACGAAGTTACAGTTACCTGTCATAATTAGTATCGAAGTTACAGTTACGTGTCATAATTAGTAACGAAGTTACTGTTACCTGTCATAATTAGTATCGAAGTTACAGTTACCTGCCAAAGTTTGTATCAAAATACAGTTACCTGTCATAATTAGTATCGAAGTTACAGTTACTTGTCTTAATTAGTATCGATGTTACCGTTACCTGCCATAATTTTTTTTCAAAATTATAGTTACTTGTCATAATTAGTATCGAAGTTACTGTTACCTGTCATAATTAGTATCGAGGTTACAGTTACCTGCCATAATTTGTATCGAAATTACAGTTCCTTGTCATAATTAGTATCGAAGTTACAGTTACCAGTCATAATTAGTATCGAAGGTACTGTTACCTGCCATAATTTGTATCGAATTTACAGTTACTTGACATAATTAGTAACGAAGTTTCAGTTACCTGTCATAATTTGTATCGAAATTACAGTTACTTGTCATAATTAGTAATGAAGTTACAGTTCCTGTCATAATTAGTATCGAAGTTACTGTTACCTGTCATAATTAGTTTCGAAGTTACAGTTACCTGCCATAATTTGTATCGAAATTACAGGGACTTGTCATAATTAGTAACGAAGTTTGAGTTACTTGTCATAATTAGTAACGAAGTTACAGTTAACTGTCATAATTAGTATCGAAGTTACAGTTACCTGCCATAATTATTATCGAAGTTACTGTTTTCTGTCATAATTAGTATCGAAGTTACAGTTACCTGTCATAATTAGTATCGAAATTACAGTTACTTGTCATAATTAGTAACGAAGTTACAGTTAACTGTCGTAATTAGTATCGAAGTTACAGTTACCTGCCATAAGTATTATCGAAGTTACTGTTTTCTGTCATAATTAGTATTGAAGTTACTGTTTCCTGTCATAATTAGTATCTAAGTTACAGTTAGCTGCCATAATTTGTATCGAAATTACAGTTACTTGTCATAATTAGTATCGAAGTTACAGTTACCTGCCATAATTTTTTATCAAAATTAAAGTTACTTGTCATAATTTGTAACGAAGTTAGAGTTACTTGTCATAATTAGTAACGAAGTTACAGTTACCTGTCATAATTACTATCGAAGTTACAGTAACTTGTCATAATTAGTATCGAAGTTACTGTTACCTGTCATAATTAGTATCGAAATTACAATTACCTGCCACAATTTGTATAGAAATTACAGTTACTTCTCATAATTAGTAACGAAGTTACACTTACCTGCCATAATTTGTATCGAAATTACAGTTACTTGTCATAATTAGTATCGAAGTTACGGTTTCCTTTCATAGTTAGTATCGATGTTACTGTTACCTGTCATAATTACTATCGAAGTTACAGTTACCTGCCATAATTTGTATCGAAATTACAGTTACTTGTCATAATTAGTAACGAAGTTACAGTTACCTGTCATAATTAGTATCGAAGTTACAGTTACCTGCCAAAATTTGTATCGAAATTACAGTCACTTGTCATAATTAGTAACGATGTTACAGTTACCTGTCATAATTATTATCGAAGTTACAGTTACTTGTCATAATTAGTATCGAAGTTACTCTTCAATGTCATAATTGGTATCGAAGTTACAGTTACCTGCCAAAATTTGTATCGAAATTACAGTTACTTGTCATAATTAGTAACGATGTTACAGTTACCTGTCATAATTAGTTTCGAAATTACAGTTTCTTGTCATAATTAGTATCGAAGTTACTGTTACTTGTCATAATTAGTATCGAAGTTACTGTTACCTGCCTTAATTTTTTATGAAAATTACAGTTACTTGTCATAATTAGTAACGATGTTACAGTTACTTGTCATAATTAGAATCGAAGTTACTGTTACCTGTCATAATTAGTATCGAAGTTACAGTTACCTGCCATAATTTGTATCGAAATTACAGGGACTTGTCATAATTAGTAACGAAGTTACAGTTACCTGCCATAATTAGTATCGAAATTAATGTTACTTGTATTAATTAGTAACGAAGTTACAGTTACCTGTCATAAATAGTATCGAAGTTACTGTTACCTGTCATAATTAGTATTGAAGTTACAGTTACCTACCATAATTTTTATCAAAATTTCAGTTACTTGTCATAATTAGTAACGAAGGTAGAGTTTCTTGTCATAATTAGTATCGAAGTTACAGTTACCTGTCATAATTTGTATCGAAGTTATAGTTACTTGTCATAATTAGTATCGAAGTTACTGTTACCTGTCATAATTAGTATCGAGCTTACAGTTACCTGCCCTAATTTGTATCCAAATTACAGTTCCTTGTCATAATTAGTATCGAAGTTTCAGTTACCAGTCATAATTAGTATCGAAGTTACAGTTACCAGTCATAATTAGTATCGAAGGTACTGTTACCTGCCATAATTTGTATCGAATTTACAGTTACTTGACATAACTAGTAACGAAGTTACAGTTACCTGTCATAATTAGTATCGAAGTTACTGTTACCTGTCATAATTAGTTTCGAAGTTACAGTTACCAGCCATAATTTGTATCGAAATTACAGGGACTTGTCATAATTAGTAACGAAGTTAGAGTTACTTGTCATAATTAGTAACGAAGTTACAGTTAACTGTCATAATTAGTATCGAAGTTACAGTTACCTGCCATAATTATTATCGAAGTTACTGTTTTCTGTCATAATTAGTATCGAAGTTACTGTTACCTGTCATAATTAGTATCGAAATTACAGTTACTTGTCATAATTAGTAACGAAGTTACAGTTAACTGTCATAATTAGTATCGAAGTTACAGTTACCTGCCATAATTATTATCGAAGTTACTGTTTTCTGTCATAATTAGTATCGAAGTTACTGTTACCTGTCATAATTAGTATCGAAGTTACAGTTAGCTGCCATAATTTGTATCGAAATTACAGTTACTTGTCATAATTAGTATCGAAGTTACAGTTACCTGCCATAATTTTTTATCAAAATTAAAGTTACTTGTCATAATTTGTAACGAAGTTAGAGTTACTTGTCATAATTAGTAACGAAGTTACAGTTACCTGTCATAATTACTATCGAAGTTACAGTTACTTGTCATAATTAGTATCGAAGTTACTGTTACCTGTCATAATTAGTATCGAAATTACAATTACCTGCCACAATTTGTATCGAAATTACAGTTACTTCTTATAATTAGTAACGAAGTTACACTTACCTGCCATAACTAGTATCGAAGTTACAGTTACTTGTCATAATAATTATCGAAGTTACTGTTACCTGTCATAATTAGTATCGAAGTTACAGTTACCTGCCAAAATTTGTATCGAAATTACAGTTACTTGTCATAATTAGTAACGAAGTTACAGTTACCTGTCATAATTAGTATCGAAGTTACAGTTACTTGTCATAATTAAAATCGAAGTTACAGTTACTTGTCATAATTAGTATCGAAGTTACTGTTACCTGCCATAATTAGTATTGAAGTTACAGTTACCTATCATAATTTGTATCAAAATTACAGTTACTTGTCATAATTAGTAACGAATTTACAGTTACCTGTCATAATTAGTATCGAAGTTACAGTTACATGTCATAATTAGTATCGAAGTTACTGTTACCTGTCATAATTATTATCGAAGTTACAGTTACCTGCCATAATTTGTATCAAAATTACAGTTACTTGTCATAATTAGTAACGAAGTTAGAGTTACTTGTCATAATTAGTAACGAAGTTACAGTTACCTGTCATAATTAGTATCGAAGTTACAGTTACTTGTCATAATTAGTATCGAAGTTACTGTTACCTGTCATAATTAGTATCGAAATTACAATTACCTGCCACAATTTGTATAGAAATTACAGTTACTTCTCATAATTAGTAACGAAGTTACACTTTCCTGCCATAATTTGTATCGAAATTACAGTTACTTGTCATAATTAGTATCGAAGTTACAGTTACTTGTCATAATTAGTATCGAAGTTACTGTTACCTGTCATAATTAGTATCGAAATTACAATTACCTGCCACAATTTGTATAGAAATTACAGTTACTTCTCATAATTAGTAACGAAGTTACACTTTCCTGCCATAATTTGTATCGAAATTACAGTTACTTGTCATAATTAGTATCGAAGTTACAGTTTCCTGTCATAGTTAGTATCGATGTTACTGTTACCTGTCATAATTAGTACCGAAGTTACAGTTACCTGTCATAATATGTATCAAAATTACAGTTACTTGTCATAATTAGTAACGAATTTACAGTTACCTGTCATAATTAGTATCGAAATTACAGTTACTTCTCACAATTAGTAACGAAGTTACACTTTCCTGCCATAATTTGTATCAAAATTACAGTTACTTGTCATAATTAGTAACGAAGTTACAGTTACCTGTCATAATTAGTATCGATGTTACAGTTACATGTCATAATAATTATCGAAGTTACTGTTACCTGTCATAATTAGTATCGAAGTTACAGTTACCTGCCAAAATTTGTATCGAAATTACAGTTACTTGTTATAATTAGTAACGAAGTTACAGTTACCTGTCATAATTAGTATCGAAGTTACAGTTACTTGTCATAATTAGTATCGAAGTTACAGTTACTTGTCATAATTAGTATCGAAGTTACTGTTACCTGCCATAATTAGTATTGAAGTTACAGTTACCTATCATAATTTGTATCAAAATTACAGTTACTTGTCATAATTAGTAACGAATTTACAGTTACCTGTCATAATTAGTATCGAAGTTACAGTTACCTGTCATAATTAGTATCGAAGTTACTGTTACTTGTCATAATTAGTATCGAAGTTACTGTTACCTGTCATAATTAGTATCGAAGTTACAGTAACCTGCCATAATTTGTATCGAAATAGCTGTTACTTGTCATAATTAGTAACGAAGTTACAGTTACCTGTCATAATTAGTATCGAAGTTACAGTTACGTGTCATAATTAGTAACGAAGTTACTGTTACCTGTCATAATTAGTATCGAAGTTACAGTTACCTGCCAAAGTTTGTATCAAAATACAGTTACCTGTCATAATTAGTATCGAAGTTACAGTTACTTGTCTTAATTAGTATCGATGTTACCGTTACCTGCCATAATTTTTTTTCAAAATTATAGTTACTTGTCATAATTAGTATCGAAGTTACTGTTACCTGTCATAATTAGTATCGAGGTTACAGTTACCTGCCATAATTTGTATCGAAATTACAGTTCCTTGTCATAATTAGTATCGAAGTTACAGTTACCAGTCATAATTAGTATCGAAGGTACTGTTACCTGCCATAATTTGTATCGAATTTACAGTTACTTGACATAATTAGTAACGAAGTTTCAGTTACCTGTCATAATTTGTATCGAAATTACAGTTACTTGTCATAATTAGTAATGAAGTTACAGTTCCTGTCATAATTAGTATCGAAGTTACTGTTACCTGTCATAATTAGTTTCGAAGTTACAGTTACCTGCCATAATTTGTATCGAAATTACAGGGACTTGTCATAATTAGTAACGAAGTTTGAGTTACTTGTCATAATTAGTAACGAAGTTACAGTTAACTGTCATAATTAGTATCGAAGTTACAGTTACCTGCCATAATTATTATCGAAGTTACTGTTTTCTGTCATAATTAGTATCGAAGTTACAGTTACCTGTCATAATTAGTATCGAAATTACAGTTACTTGTCATAATTAGTAACGAAGTTACAGTTAACTGTCGTAATTAGTATCGAAGTTACAGTTACCTGCCATAAGTATTATCGAAGTTACTGTTTTCTGTCATAATTAGTATTGAAGTTACTGTTTCCTGTCATAATTAGTATCTAAGTTACAGTTAGCTGCCATAATTTGTATCGAAATTACAGTTACTTGTCATAATTAGTATCGAAGTTACAGTTACCTGCCATAATTTTTTATCAAAATTAAAGTTACTTGTCATAATTTGTAACGAAGTTAGAGTTACTTGTCATAATTAGTAACGAAGTTACAGTTACCTGTCATAATTACTATCGAAGTTACAGTAACTTGTCATAATTAGTATCGAAGTTACTGTTACCTGTCATAATTAGTATCGAAATTACAATTACCTGCCACAATTTGTATAGAAATTACAGTTACTTCTCATAATTAGTAACGAAGTTACACTTACCTGCCATAATTTGTATCGAAATTACAGTTACTTGTCATAATTAGTATCGAAGTTACAGTTTCCTTTCATAGTTAGTATCGATGTTACTGTTACCTGTCATAATTACTATCGAAGTTACAGTTACCTGCCATAATTTGTATCGAAATTACAGTTACTTGTCATAATTAGTAACGAAGTTACAGTTACCTGTCATAATTAGTATCGAAGTTACAGTTACCTGCCAAAATTTGTATCGAAATTACAGTCACTTGTCATAATTAGTAACGATGTTACAGTTACCTGTCATAATTATTATCGAAGTTACAGTTACTTGTCATAATTAGTATCGAAGTTACTCTTCAATGTCATAATTGGTATCGAAGTTACAGTTACCTGCCAAAATTTGTATCGAAATTACAGTTACTTGTCATAATTAGTAACGATGTTACAGTTACCTGTCATAATTAGTTTCGAAATTACAGTTTCTTGTCATAATTAGTATCGAAGTTACTGTTACTTGTCATAATTAGTATCGAAGTTACTGTTACCTGCCTTAATTTTTTATGAAAATTACAGTTACTTGTCATAATTAGTAACGATGTTACAGTTACTTGTCATAATTAGAATCGAAGTTACTGTTACCTGTCATAATTAGTATCGAAGTTACAGTTACCTGCCATAATTTGTATCGAAATTACAGGGACTTGTCATAATTAGTAACGAAGTTACAGTTACCTGCCATAATTAGTATCGAAATTAATGTTACTTGTATTAATTAGTAACGAAGTTACAGTTACCTGTCATAAATAGTATCGAAGTTACTGTTACCTGTCATAATTAGTATTGAAGTTACAGTTACCTACCATAATTTTTATCAAAATTTCAGTTACTTGTCATAATTAGTAACGAAGGTAGAGTTTCTTGTCATAATTAGTATCGAAGTTACAGTTACCTGTCATAATTTGTATCGAAGTTATAGTTACTTGTCATAATTAGTATCGAAGTTACTGTTACCTGTCATAATTAGTATCGAGCTTACAGTTACCTGCCCTAATTTGTATCGAAATTACAGTTCCTTGTCATAATTAGTATCGAAGTTTCAGTTACCAGTCATAATTAGTATCGAAGTTACAGTTACCAGTCATAATTAGTATCGAAGGTACTGTTACCTGCCATAATTTGTATCGAATTTACAGTTACTTGACATAACTAGTAACGAAGTTACAGTTACCTGTCATAATTTGTATCGAAATTGCAGTTACTTGTCATAATTAGTAACGAAGTTACAGTTTCCTGTCATAATTAGTATCGAAGTTACTGTTACCTGTCATAATTAGTTTCGAAGTTACAGTTACCAGCCATAATTTGTATCGAAATTACAGGGACTTGTCATAATTAGTAACGAAGTTAGAGTTACTTGTCATAATTAGTAACGAAGTTACAGTTAACTGTCATAATTAGTATCGAAGTTACAGTTACCTGCCATAATTATTATCGAAGTTACTGTTTTCTGTCATAATTAGTATCGAAGTTACTGTTACCTGTCATAATTAGTATCGAAATTACAGTTACTTGTCATAATTAGTAACGAAGTAACAGTTAACTGTCATAATTAGTATCGAAGTTACAGTTACCTGCCATAATTATTATCGAAGTTACTGTTTTCTGTCATAATTAGTATCGAAGTTACTGTTACCTGTCATAATTAGTATCGAAGTTACAGTTAGCTGCCATAATTTGTATCGAAATTACAGTTACTTGTCATAATTAGTATCGAAGTTACAGTTACCTGCCATAATTTTTTATCAAAATTAAAGTTACTTGTCATAATTTGTAACGAAGTTAGAGTTACTTGTCATAATTAGTAACGAAGTTACAGTTACCTGTCATAATTACTATCGAAGTTACAGTTACTTGTCATAATTAGTATCGAAGTTACTGTTACCTGTCATAATTAGTATCGAAATTACAATTACCTGCCACAATTTGTATCGAAATTACAGTTACTTCTTATAATTAGTAACGAAGTTACACTTACCTGCCATAACTAGTATCGAAGTTACAGTTACTTGTCATAATAATTATCGAAGTTACTGTTACCTGTCATAATTAGTATCGAAGTTACAGTTACCTGCCAAAATTTGTATCGAAATTACAGTTACTTGTCATAATTAGTAACGAAGTTACAGTTACCTGTCATAATTAGTATCGAAGTTACAGTTACTTGTCATAATTAAAATCGAAGTTACAGTTACTTGTCATAATTAGTATCGAAGTTACTGTTACCTGCCATAATTAGTATTGAAGTTACAGTTACCTATCATAATTTGTATCAAAATTACAGTTACTTGTCATAATTAGTAACGAATTTACAGTTACCTGTCATAATTAGTATCGAAGTTACAGTTACATGTCATAATTAGTATCGAAGTTACTGTTACCTGTCATAATTATTATCGAAGTTACAGTTACCTGCCATAATTTGTATCAAAATTACAGTTACTTGTCATAATTAGTAACGAAGTTAGAGTTAATTGTCATAATTAGTAACGAAGTTACAGTTACCTGTCATAATTAGTATCGAAGTTACAGTTACTTGTCATAATTAGTATCGAAGTTACTGTTACCTGTCATAATTAGTATCGAAATTACAATTACCTGCCACAATTTGTATAGAAATTACAGTTACATCTCATAATTAGTAACGAAGTTACACTTTCCTGCCATAATTTGTATCGAAATTACAGTTACTTGTCATAATTAGTATCGAAGTTACAGTTACTTGTCATAATTAGTATCGAAGTTACTGTTACCTGTCATAATTAGTATCGAAATTACAATTACCTGCCACAATTTGTATAGAAATTACAGTTACTTCTCATAATTAGTAACGAAGTTACACTTTCCTGCCATAATTTGTATCGAAATTACAGTTACTTGTCATAATTAGTATCGAAGTTACAGTTTCCTGTCATAGTTAGTATCGATGTTACTGTTACCTGTCATAATTAGTATCGAAGTTACAGTTACCTGTCATAATATGTATCAAAATTACAGTTACTTGTCATAATTAGTAACGAATTTACAGTTACCTGTCATAATTAGTATCGAAATTACAGTTACTTCTCACAATTAGTAACGAAGTTACACTTTCCTGCCATAATTTGTATCAAAATTACAGTTACTTGTCATAATTAGTAACGAAGTTACAGTTACCTGTCATAATTAGTATCGATGTTACAGTTACATGTCATAATAATTATCGAAGTTACTGTTACCTGTCATAATTAGTATCGAAGTTACAGTTACCTGCCAAAATTTGTATCGAAATTACAGTTACTTGTTATAATTAGTAACGAAGTTACAGTTACCTGTCATAATTAGTATCGAAGTTACAGTTACTTGTCATAATTAGTATCGAAGTTACAGTTACTTGTCATAATTAGTATCGAAGTTACTGTTACCTGCCATAATTAGTATTGAAGTTACAGTTACCTATCATAATTTGTATCAAAATAACAGTTACTTGTCATAATTAGTAACGAATTTACAGTTACCTGTCATAATTAGTATCGAAGTTACAGTTACCTGTCATAATTAGTATCGAAGTTACTGTTACTTGTCATAATTAGTATCGAAGTTACTGTTACCTGTCATAATTAGTATCGAAGTTACAGTAACCTGCCATAATTTGTATCGAAATAGCTGTTACTTGTCATAATTAGTAACGAAGTTACAGTTACCTGTCATAATTAGTATCGAAGTTACAGTTACGTGTCATAATTAGTAACGAAGTTACTGTTACCTGTCATAATTAGTATCGAAGTTACAGTTACCTGCCAAAATTTGTATCAAAAATACAGTTACCTGTCATAATTAGTATCGAAGTTACAGTTACTTGTCTTAATTAGTATCGAAGTTACCGTTACCTGCCATAATTTTTTTTCAAAATTAGAGTTACTTGTCATAATTAGTATCGAAGTTACTGTTACCTGTCATAATTAGTATCAAAGTTACAGTTACCTGCCATAATTTGTATCGAAATTACAGTTCCTTGTCATAATTAGTATCGAAGTTACAGTTACCTGTCCTAATTAGTATCGAAGGTACTGTTACCTGCCATAATTTGTATCGAAATTACAGGTACTTGTCATAATTAGTAACGAAGTTACAGTTACCTGTCATAATTTGTATCGAAATTACAGTTACTTGTCTTAATTAATAACGAAGTTACAGTTTCCTGTCATAATTAGTATCGAAGTTACTGTTACCTGACATAATTAGTATCGAAGTTACTGTTACCTGCCATAATTTGTATCGAAATTACAGGGACTTGTCATAATTGGTAACGAAGTTACAGTTACCTACATTAATTAGTATTGAAATTAAAGTTACTTGTCATAATTAGTATCGAAGTTACAGTTACCTGTCATAATTAGTATCGAAGTTACTGTTACCTGTCATAATTAGTATTGAAGTTACAGTTACCTACCATAATTTTTATCAAAATTACTGTTACTTGTCAAAATTAGTAACGAAGCTAGAGTATCTTGTCATAAATAGTATCGAAGTTACTCTTACCTGTCATAATTTGTATCGAAATTACAGTTACTTGTCATAATTATTAATATCGAAGTTACAGTTACTTGACATTATTAGTAACGAAGTTACAGTAACCTGTCATAATTAGTATCGAAGTTACTGATACCTGATATAATTAGTATCGAAGTTACAGTTACCTGCCATAATTTGTATCGAAATTACAGTTACTTGTCATAATTAGTAACGAAGTTACGGTAACCTGTCATAATTTGTATCGAAATTACAGTTACTTGTCATAATTAGTATCGAAGTTACAGTTACTTGACATAATTAGTAACGAAGTTACAGTAACCTGTCATAATTAGTATCGAAGTTACTGTTACCTGTCATAATTAGTATCGAAGTTACAGTTAGCTGCCATAATTTTTTATCAAAATTAGAGTTACTTGTCATAATTATTAACGAAGTTACAGTTACTTGTCATAATTAGTATCGAAGTTACTGTTACCTGTCATAATTAGTATCAAAGTTACAGTTACCTGCCTTAATTTGTATCGAAATTACAGGGAATTGTCATAATTAGTAACGAAGTTACAGTTTCCTGTCATAATTAGTATCGAAGTTACTGTTACCTGTCATAATTAGTATGGATGTTACAGTTACCTGCCATAATTTGTATCGAAATTACAGGGAATTGTCATAATTAGTAACGAAGTTCGAGTTTCTTGTCATAATTAGTATCGAAGTTACAGTTACCTGTCATAATTTGTATCGAAGTTATAGTTACTTCTCATAATTAGTATCGAAGTTACTGTTACCTGTCATAATTAGTATCGAAGATACAGTTGCCTGCCATAATTTGTATCGAAATTACAGTTACTTGTCATAATTAGTTACGAAGTTACAATTACCTGTCATAATTAGTATCGAAGTTACAGTTACTTGTCATAATTAATATCTAAGTTACTGTTACCTGTCATAATTAGTATCGAAGTAACAGTTACCTGCCAAAATTTGTATCGAAATTACAGTTACTTGTCATAATTAGTAACGAAGCTTGTGTTACCTGTCATAATTAGTATCGAAGTTACAGTTACTTGTCATAATTAGTATCGAAGTTACCGTTACCTGCCATAATTTTTTATCAAAATTAGAGTTACTTGTCATAATTAGTATCGAAGTTACTGTTACCTGTCATAATTAGCATCAAAGTTACAGTTACCTGCCATAATTTGTATCGAAATTACAGTTACTTGTCATAATTAGTAACGAAGTTACAGTTACCTGTCATAATTTGTATCGAAATTACAGTTACTTGTCATAATTAGTAACGAGTTACAGTTTCCTCTCATATTTAGTATCGAAGTTACAGTTACCTGCCAAAATTTGTATCGAAATTACAGTTACTTGTCATAATTAGTAACGAAGTTACTGTTACCTGTCATAATTAGTATCGAAGTTACAGTTACTTGTCATAATTAATATCGAAGTTACTGTTACCTGTCATAATTAGTATCGATGTTACAGTTACCTGCCAAAATTTGTATCGAAATTACAGTTACTTGTCATAATTAGTAACGAAGTTACTGTTACCTGACATAATTAGTATCGGAGTTACAGTTACCTGCCATAATTTGTATCGAAATTACAGGGACTTGTCATAATTAGTAACGAAGTTACAGTTACCTACCATAATTTTTATCAAAATTACTGTTACTTGTCATAATTAGTAACGAAGCTAGAGTTTCTTGTCATAATTAGTATCGAAGTTACTGTTACCTGTCATAATTTGTATCGAAATTACAGTAACTTGTCATAATAAGTATCGAAGTTACATTTACTTGACATAATTAGTAACGAAGTTACAGTGACCTGTCAGAATTAGTATCGAAGTTACTGATACCTGATATAATTAGTATCGAAGTTACAGTTACCTGCCATAATTTGTATCGAAATTACAGTTACTTGTCATAATTAGTAACGAAGTTACGGTAACCTGTCAAAATTTGTATCGAAATTACAGTTACTTGTCATAATTAGTATCGAAGTTACAGTTACTTGACATAATTAGTAACGAAGTTACAGTAACCTGTCATAATTATTATCGAAGTTACTGTTACCTGTCATAATTAGTATCGAAGTTACAGTTACCTGCCATAATTTTTATCAAAATTAGAGTTACTTGTCTAATTAGTAACGAAGTTACAGTTACTTGTCATAATTAGTATCGAAGTTACTGTTACCTGTCATTATTAGTATCAAAGTAACAGTTACCTGCCATAATTTTCATCAAAATTAGAGTTACTTGTCATAATTAGTAACGAAGTTACAGTAACCTGTCATAATTAGTATCGAAGGTACTGTTACTTGTCATAATTAGTAACGAAGTTACAGTTACCTGTCATAATTTGTATCGAAATTACAGTTACTTGTCATAATTAGTAACGAAGTTACAGTTTCCTGTCATAGTTAGTAACGAAGTTACTGTTACCTGTCATAATTAGTATGGAATTTACAGTTACCTGCCATAATTTGTATCGAAATTACAGGGAATTGTCATAATTAGTAACGAAGTTCGAGTTTCTTGTCATAATTAGTATCGAAGTTACAGTTACCTGTCATTATTTGTATCGAAGTTATAGTTACTTCTCTTAATTAGTATCGAAGTTACTGTTACCTGTCATAATTAGTATCGAGGATACAGTCACCTGCCATAATTTGTATCGAAATTACAGTTACTTGTCATAATTAGTGACGAAGTTACTGTTACCTGTCATAATTAGTATCGGAGTTACAGTTACTTGTCATAATTAGTATCGAAGTTACTGTTACCTGTCATAATTAGTATCGAAGTTACAGTTACCTGCCAAAATTTGTATCGAAATTACAGTTACTTGTCATAATTAATAACGAAGTTGCAGTTACCTGTCATAATTAGTATCGAAGTTACAGTTACTTGTCATAATTAGTATCGAAGTTACAGTTACCTGCGATAATTTGTATCGAAATTACAGGGACTTGTCATTATTAGTAACGAAGTTACAGTTACCTGCCATAATTAGTATCGAAATTAAAGTAAGTTGTCGTAATTAGTAACGAAGATACAGTCACCTGTCATAATTAGTATCGATGTTACAGTTACTTGTAATAATTAGCATCGAAGTTACCGTTACCTGCCATAATTTGTATCGAAATTACAGGGACTTGTCATAATTAGTAACGAAGTTACAGTTACCTGCCATAAATAGTATCAAAATTAAAGTAACTTGTCATAATTAGTAACGAAGTTACAGTTACCTGTCATAATTAGTATCGAAGTTAGTGTTACCTGTCATAATAAGTATTGAAGTTACAGTTACCTACCATAATTTTTTATCAAAATTACAGTTACTTGTCATAATTAGTAACGAAGTTAGAGTTTCTTGTCATAATTAGTATCGAAGTTACAGTTACCTGTCATAATTTGATTCGAAGTTATAGTTACTTTTCATAATTAGTATCAAAGTTACTGTTACCTGTCATAATTAGTATCGAAGTTACAGTTACCTGCCATAATTTGTATCGAAATTACAGTTCCTTGTCATAATTAGTATCGAAGTTACAGTTACCTGTCATAATTAGTATCCAAGTAACTGTTACCTGCCATAATTTGTATCGAAGTTACAGTTACTTGTCATAATTAGTTACGAAGTTACAGTTACCTGTCATAATTAGTATCGAAGTTACAGTTACTTGTCATAATTAGTATCGTAGTTACTGTTACCTGTCATAATTAGTATCGAAGTTACTGTTACCTGTCATAATTATTATTGAAGTTACAGTTACCTACAATAATTTTTTATCAAAATTACAGTTAATGGTCATAATTAGTAACGAAGTTAGAGTTTCTTGTCATAAATAGTATCGAGGTTACAGTTACCTGTCATAATTTGTATCGAAGTTGTAGTTACTTGTCATAATTAGTATCGAAGTTGCTGTTACCTGTCATAATTAGTATCGAAGTTACAGTTACCTGCCATAATTTGTATCGAAATTACAGTTACTTGTCATAATAATTATCGAAGTTACTGTTACCTGTCATAATTAGTATCGAAGTTACAGTTACCTGCCAAAATTTGTATCGAAATTACAGTTCCTTGTCATAATTAGTAACGAAGTTACAGTTACCTGTCATAATTAGTATCGAAGTTACAGTTACTTGTCATAATTAGTATCGAAGTTACTACCTGTCATAATTAGTATCGAAATTACAATTACCTTCCACAATTTGTATAGAAATTACAGTTACTTCTCATAATTAGTAACGAAGTTACACTTACCTGCCATAATTTGTATCGAAATTACAGTTACTTGTCATAATTAGTATCGAAGTTACAGTTTCCTTTCATAGTTAGTATCGATGTTACTGTTACCTGTCATAATTAGTATCGAAGTTACAGTTACCTGCCATAATTTGTGTCAAAATTACAGTTACTTGTCATAATTAGTAACGAAGTTACAGTTACCTGTCATAATTAGTATCGAAGTTACAGTTACTTGTCATAATAATTATCGAAGTTACTGTTACCTGTCATAATTAGTATCGAAGTTACAGTTACCTGCCAAATTTTGTATCGAAATTACAGTTACTTGTCATAATTAGTAACGAAGTTACAGTTACCTGTCATAATTAGTATCGATGTTACAGTTACTTGTCATAATTAGTATCGAAGTTACAGTTACTTGTCATAATTAGTATCGAAGTTACTGTTACCTGCCATAATTAGTATTGAAGTTACAGTTACCTATCATAATTTGTATCAAAATTACAGTTACTTGTCATAATTAGTAACGAATTTACAGTTACCTGTCATAATTAGTATCGAAGTTACAGTTACTTGTCATAATTAGTATCGAAGTTACTGTTACCTGTCATAATTATTATCGAAGTTACAGTTACCTGCCATAATTTGTATCAAAATTACAGTTACTTGTCATAATTAGTAACGAAGTTAGAGTTACTTGTCATAATTAGTAACGAAGTTACAGTTACCTGTCATAATTAGTATCGAAGTTACAGTTACTTGTCATAATTAGTATCGACGTTACTGTTACCTGTCATAATTAGTATCGAAATTACAATTACCTGCCACAATTTGTATAGAAATTACAGTTACTTCTCATAATTAGTAACGAAGTTACACTTTCCTGCCATAATTTGTATCGAAATTGCAGTTACTTGTCATAATTAGTATCGAAGTTACAGTTACTTGTCATAATTAGTATCGAAGTTACTGTTACCTGTCATAATTAGTATCGAAATTACAATTACCTGCCACAATTTGTATAGAAATTACAGTTACTTCTCATAATTAGTAACGAAGTTACACTTTCCTGCCATAATTTGTATCAAAATTACAGTTACTTGTCATAATTAGTAACGAAGTTACAGTTACCTGTCATAATTAGTATCGATGTTACAGTTACATGTCATAATAATTATCGAAGTTACTGTTACCTGTCATAATTAGTATCGAAGTTACAGTTACCTGCCAAAATTTGTATCGAAATTACAGTTACTTGTTATAATTAGTAACGAAGTTACAGTTACCTGTCATAATTAGTATCGAAGTTACAGTTACTTGCCATAATTAGTATCGAAGTTACATTTACTTGTCATAATTAGTATCGAAGTTACTGTTACCTGCCATAATTAGTATTGAAGTTACAGTTACCTATCATAATTTGTATCAAAATTACAGTTACTTGTCATAATTAGTAACGAATTTACAGTTACCTGTCATAATTAGTATCGAAGTTACAGTTACCTGTCATAATTAGTATCGAAGTTACTGTTACTTGTCATAATTAGTATCGAAGTTACTGTTACCTGTCATAATTAGTATCGAAGTTACAGTAACCTGCCATAATTTGTATCGAAATAGCTGTTACTTGTCATAATTAGTAACGAAGTTACAGTTACCTGTCATAATTAGTATCGAAGTTACAGTTACGTGTCATAATTAGTAACGAAGTTACTGTTACCTGTCATAATTAGTATCGAAGTTACAGTTACATGCCAAAATTTTTATCAAAAATACAGTTACCTGTCATAATTAGTATCGAAGTTACAGTTACTTGTCTTAATTAGTATCGAAGTTACCGTTACCTGCCATAATTTTTTTTTCAAAATTAGAGTTACTTGTCATAATTAGTATCGAAGTTACTGTTACCTGTCATAATTAGTATCAAAGTTACAGTTACCTGCCATAATTTGTATCGAAATTACAGTTCCTTGTCATAATTAGTATCGAAGATACAGTTACCTGTCTTAATTAGTATCGAAGGTACTGTTACCTGCCATAATTTGTATCGAAATTACAGGTACTTGTCATAATTAGTAACGAAGTTACAGTTACCTGTCATAATTTGTATCGAAATTACAGTTACTTGTCTTAATTAATAACGAAGTTACAGTTTCCTGTCATAATTAGTATCGAAGTTACTGTTACCTGACATAATTAGTATCGAAGTTACTGTTACCTGCCATAATTTGTATCGAAATTACAGGGACTTGTCATAATTGGTAACGAAGTTACAGTTACCTACATTAATAAGTATTGAAATTAAAGTTACTTGTCATAATTAGTATCGAAGTTACAGTTACCTGTCATAATTAGTATCGATGTAACTGTTACCTGTCATAATTAGTATTGAAGTTACAGTTACCTACCATAATTTTTATCAAAATTACTGTTACATGTCAAAATTAGTAACGAAGCTAGAGTATCTTGTCATAAATAGTATCGAAGTTACTCTTACCTGTCATAATTTGTATCGAAATTACAGTTACTTGTCATAATTAGTATCGAAGTTACAGTTACTTGACATTATTAGTAACGAAGTTACAGTAACCTGTCATAATTAGTATCGAAGTTACTGATACCTGATATAAATAGTATCGAAGTTACAGTTACCTGCCATAATTTGTATCGAAATTACAGTTACTTGTCATAATTAGTAACGAAGTTACGGTAACCTGTCATAATTTGTATCGAAATTACAGTTACTTGTCATAATTAGTATCGAAGTTACAGTTACTTGACATAATTAGTAACGAAGTTACAGTAACCTATCATAATTAGTATCGAAGTTACTGTTACCTGTCATAATTAGTATCGAAGTTACAGTTAGCTGCCATAATTTTTTATCAAAATTAGAGTTACTTGTCATAATTATTAACGAAGTTACAGTTACTTGTCATAATTAGTATCGAAGTTACTGTTACCTGTCATAATTAGTATCAAAGTTACAGTTACCTGCCTTAATTTGTATAGAAATTACAGGGAATTGTCATAATTAGTAACGAAGTTACAGTTTCCTGTCATAATTAGTATCGAAGTTACTGTTACCTGTCATAATTAGTATGGATGTTACAGTTACCTGCCATAATTTGTATCGAAATTACAGGGAATTGTCATAATTAGTAACGAAGTTCGAGTTTCTTGTCATAATTAGTATCGAAGTTACAGTTATCTGTCATAATTTGTATCGAAGTTATAGTTACTTCTCATAATTAGTATCGAAGTTACTGTTACCTGTCATAATTAGTATCGAAGATACAGTTGCCTGTCATAATTTGTATCGAAATTACAGTTACTTGTCATAATTAGTTACGAAGTTACAATTACCTGTCATAATTAGTATTGAAGTTACAGTTACTTGTCATAATTAATATCTATGTTACTGTTACCTGTCATAATTAGTATCGAAGTAACAGTTACCTGCCAAAATTTGTATCGAAATTACAGTTACTTGTCATAATTAGTAACGAAGCTACAGTTACCTGTCATAATTAGTATCGAAGTTACAGTTACTTGTCATAATTAGTATCGAAGTTACCGTTACCTGCCATAATTTTTTATCAAAATTAGAGTTACTTGTCATAATTAGTATCGAAGTTACTGTTACCTGTCATAATTAGCATCAAAGTTACAGTTACCTGCCATAATCTGTATCGAAATTACAGTTACTTGTCATAATTAGTAACGAAGTTACAGTTACCTGTCATAATTTGTATCGAAATTACAGTTACTTGTCATAATTAGTAACGAGTTACAGTTTCCTCTCATATTTAGTATCGAAGTTACAGTTACCTGCCAAAATTTGTATCGAAATTACAGTTACTTGTCATAATTAGTAACGAAGTTACTGTTACCTGTCATAATTAGTATCGAAGTTACAGTTACTTGTCATAATTAATATCGAAGTTACTGTTACCTGTCATAATTAGTATCGATGTTACAGTTACCTGCCAAAATTTGTATCGAAATTACAGTTACTTGTCATAATTAGTAACGAAGTTACTGTTACCTGACATAATTAGTATCGGAGTTACAGTTACCTGCCATAATTTGTATCGAAATTACAGGGACTTGTCATAATTAGTAACGAAGTTACAGTTACCTACCATAATTTTTATCAAAATTACTGTTACTTGTTATAATTAGTAACGAAGCTAGAGTTTCTTGTCATAATTAGTATCGAAGTTACTGTTACCTGTCATAATTTGTATCGAAATTACAGTAACTTGTCATAATAAGTATCGAAGTTACAGTTAATTGACATAATTAGTAACGAAGTTACAGTGACCTGTCAGAATTAGTATCGAAGTTACTGATACCTGATATAATTAGTATCGAAGTTACAGTTACCTGCCATAATTTGTATCGAAATTACAGTTACTTGTCATAATTAGTAACGAAGTTACGGTAACCTGTCAAAATTTGTATCGAAATTACAGTTACTTGTCATAATTAGTATCGAAGTTACAGTTACTTGACATAATTAGTAACGAAGTTACAGTAACCTGTCATAATTAGTATCGAAGTTACTGTTGCCTGTCATAATTAGTATCGAAGTTACAGTTACCTGCCATAATTTTTATCAAAATTAGAGTTACTTGTCTAATTAGTAACGAAGTTACAGTTACTTGTCATAATTAGTATCGAAGTTACTGTTACCTGTCATTATTAGTATCAAAGTAACAGTTACCTGCCATAATTTTTATCAAAATTAGAGTTACTTGTCATAATTAGTAACGAAGTTACAGTTACCTGTCATAATTAGTATCGAAGGTACTGTTACTTGTCATAATTAGTAACGAAGTTACAGTTACCTGTCATAATTTGTATCGAAATTACAGTTACTTGTCATAATTAGTAACGAAGTTACAGTTTCCTGTCATAGTTAGTAACGAAGTTACTGTTACCTGTCATAATTAGTATGGAAGTTACAGTTACCTGCCATAATTTGTATCGAAATTACAGGGAATTGTCATAATTAGTAACGAAGTTCGAGTTTCTTGTCATAATTAGTATCGAAGTTACAGTTACCTGTCATTATTTGTATCGAAGTTATAGTTACTTCTCTTAATTAGTATCGAAGTTACTGTTACCTGTCATAATTAGTATCGAGGATACAGTCACCTGCCATAATTTGTATCGAAATTACAGTTACTTGTCATAATTAGTGACGAAGTTACTGTTACCTGTCATAATTAGTATCGGAGTTACAGTTACTTGTCATAATTAGTATCGATGTTACTGTTACCTGTCATAATTAGTATCGAAGTTACAGTTACCTGCCAAAATTTGTATCGAAATTACAGTTACTTGTCATAATTAATAACGAAGTTACAGTTACCTGTGATAATTAGTATCGAAGTTACAGTTACTTGTCATAATTAGTATCGAAGTTACAGTTACCTGCGATAATTTGTATCGAAATTACAGGGACTTGTCATTATTAGTAACGAAGTTACAGTTACCTGCCATAATTAGTATCGAAATTAAAGTAACTTGTCATAATTAGTAACGAAGATACAGTCACCTGTCATAATTAGTATCGATGTTACAGTTACTTGTAATAATTAGCATCGAAGTTACCGTTACCTGCCATAATTTGTATCGAAATTACAGGGAATTGTCATAATTAGTAACGAAGTTACAGTTACCTGCCATAAATAGTATCAAAATTAAAGTAACTTGTCATAATTAGTAACGAAGTTACAGTTACCTGTCATAATTAGTATCGAAGTTACTGTTACCTGTCATAATAAGTATTGAAGTTACAGTTACCTACCATAATTTTTTATCAAAATTACAGTTACTTGTCATAATTAGTAACGAAGTTAGAGTTTCTTGTCATAATTAGTATCGAAGTTACAGTTACCTGTCATAATTTGATTCGAAGTTATAGTTACTTTTCATAATTAGTATCAAAGTTACTGTTACCTGTCATAATTAGTATCGAAGTTACAGTTACCTGCCATAATTTGTATCGAAATTACAGTTCCTTGTCATAATTAGTATCGAAGTTACAGTTACCTGTCATAATTAGTATCCAAGTAACTGTTACCTGCCATAATTTGTATCGAAGTTACAGTTACTTGTCATAATTAGTTACGAAGGTACAGTTACCTGTCATAATTAGTATCGAAGTTACAGTTACTTGTCATAATTAGTATCGTAGTTACTGTTACCTGTCATAATTAGTATCGAAGTTACTGTTACCTGTCATAATTATTATTGAAGTTACAGTAACCTACAATAATTTTTTATCAAAATTACAGTTAATGGTCATAATTAGTAACGAAGTTAGAGTTTCTTGTCATAAATAGTATCGAGGTTACAGTTACCTGTCATAATTTGTATCGAAGTTGTAGTTACTTGTCATAATTAGTATCGAAGTTGCTTTTACCTGTCATAATTAGTATCGAAGTTACAGTTACCTGCCATAATTTGTATCGAAATTACAGTTACTTGTCATAATTAGTAACGAAGTTACAGTTACCTGTCATAATTAGTATCGAAGTTACAGTTTCTTGTCATAATTAGTATCGAAGTTACTGTTACCTGTCATAATAAGTATCGAAGTTACAGTTACCTGCCAAAATTTGAATCGAAATTACAGTTACTTGTCATAATTAGTAACGAAGTTACAGTTGCCTGTCATAATTCGTATCGAAGTTACAGTTACTTGTCATAATTAGTATCGAAGTTACTGTTACTTGTCATAATATGTATCGAAGTTATTGTTACCTGTCATAATTAGTATCGAAATTACAATTACCTGCCATAATTTGTATCGAAATTTCAGGGACTTGTCATAATAAGTAACGAAGTTACAGTAACCTGCCATAATTAGTATCGAAATTAAAGTTACTTGTCATAATGAGTAACGAAGTTAGAGTTTCTTGTCATAATTAGTATCGAAGTTACAGTTACCTGTCATAATTTGTATCGAAGTTATAGTTACTTGTCATAATTAGTATCGAAGGTGCTGTTACCTGTCATAATTAGTATCGAATTTACATTTACCTGCCATAATTTGTATCGAAATTACAGTTACTTGTCATAATTAGTAACGAAGTTACAGTTACCTGTCATAATTAGTATCGAAGTTACAGTTACTTGTCATCATTAGTATCGAAGTTACTGTAACCTGTCATAATTAGTATCGAAGTTACAGTTACCTGCCAAAATTTGTATCGAAATTACAGTTACTCGTCATAATTAGTAACGAAGTTACAGTTACCTGTCATAATTAGTATGGAAGTTACAGTTACTCGTCATAATTAGTATCGAAGTTACCGTTACCTGCCATAATTTTTTATCAAAATTAGAGTTACTTGTCATAATTAGTATCGAAGTTACTGTTACCTGTCATAATTAGTATCAAAGTTACCGTTACCTGCCATAATTTGTATCGAAATTAGAGTTCCTTGTCATAATTAGTATCGAAGTTACAGTAACCTGTCATAATTAGTATCGAAGGTACTGTAACCTGCCATAATTTGTATCGAAATTACAGTTACTTGTCATAATTAGTAACGAAGTTACAGTTACCTGTCATAATTTGTATCGAAATTACAGTTACTTGTCATAATTAGTAACGAAGTTACAGTTTCCTGTCATAATAAGTATCGAAGTTACTGTTACCTGACATAACTAGTATCGAAGTTACAGTTACCTGCCATAATTTGTATCGAAATTACAGTTACTCGTCATAATTAGTAACGAAGTTACAGTTACCTGTCCTAATTAGTATGGAAGTTACAGTTACTTGTCATAATTAGTATCGAAGTTACCGTTACCTGCCATAATTTTTTATCAAAATTAGAGTTACTTGTCATAATTAGTATCGAAGTTACTGTTACCTGTCATAATTAGTATCAAAGTTACCGTTACCTGCCATAATTTGTATCGAAATTAGAGTTCCTTGTCATAATTAGTATCGAAGTTACAGTAACCTGTCATAATTAGTATCGAAGGTACTGTAACTTGCCATAATTTGTATCGAAATTACAGTTACTTGTCATAATTAGTAACGATGTTACAGTTACCTGTCATAATTAGTATCGACGTTACTGTTACATGTCATAATTAGTATTGAAGTTACAGTTACCTACCATAATTTTTATAAAAAATACTGTTACTTGTCATAATTAGTAACGAAGCTAGAGTTTCTTGTCATAATTAGTATCGAAGTTACTGATACCTGTCATAATTTGTATCTAAATTACAGTAACTTGTCATAATTAGTATCGAAGTTACTGTTACCTGCCATAATTTGTATCGAAATTACAGTTACTTGTCATAATTAGCAACGAAGTTACGGTAACCTGTCATAATTTGTATCGAAATTACAGTTACTTGTCATAATTAGAATCGAAGTTACAGTTACTTTACATAATTAGTAACGAAGTTACAGTAACCTGTCATAATTATTATCGAAGTTACTGTTACCTGTCATAATTCGTATCGAAGTTACAGTTACCTGCCATAATTTTTTATCAAAATTAGAGTTACTTGTCCTAATTAGTAAAGAAGCTAGAGTTTCTTGTCATAATTAGTATCGAAGTTACTGTTACCTGTCATAATTTGTATCGAAATTACAGTTACTTGTCTTAATTACTAACGAATTTACAGTTACCTGTCATAATTAGTATCGAAGTTACAGTTTCTTGTCATAATTAGTATCGAAGTTACTGTTACCTGTCATAATAAGTATCGAATTTACAGTTACCTGCCAAAATTTGAGTCGAAATTACAGTTACTTGTTATAATTAGTAACGAAGTTACAGTTACCTGTCATAATAAGTATCGAAGTTACAGTTTTTGTCATAATTAGTATCGAAATTACTGTTACTTGTCATAATAAGTATCGAAGTTACTGTTACCTGTCATAATTGGTATCGAAATTACAATTACCTGCCATAATTTGTATCGAAATTACAGGGACTTGTCATAATTAGTAATCGAAGTTACAGTAACCTGCAATAATTAGTATCGAAATTAAAGTTACTTGTCATAATAAGTAACGAAGTTACAGTTACCTGTCATTATTAGTATCGAAGTTACTGTTACCTGTCATAATTAGTATTGAAGTTACAGTTACCTACAATAATTTTTTCTCAAAATTACAGTTACTTGTCATAATTAGTAACGAAGTTAGAGTTTCTTGTCATAATTAGTATCGAAGTTACAGTTACCTGTCATAATTTGTATCGAAGTTACAGTTACTTGTCTAAATTAGTATCGAAGGTGCTGTTACCTGTCATAATTAGTATCGAAGTTACAGTTACCTGCCAAAATTTGTATCGAAATTACATTTACTTGTCATAATTAGTAACGAAGTTACAGTTACCTGTCATAATTAGTATCGAAGTTACAGTTACTTGTCATAATTAGTATCGAAGTTACCGTTACCCGCCATAATTTTTTTATCTAAATTAGAGTTACTTGTCATAATTAGTATCGATGTTACTGTTACCTGTCATAATTAGTATCAAAGTTACAGTTACCTGCCATAATTTGTATCGAAATTAGAGTTCCTTGTCATAATTAGTATCGAAGTTACAGTTACCTGTCATAATTAGTATCGAAGGTACTGTAACCTGCCATAATTTGTATCGAAATTACAGTTACTTGTCATAATTAGTAACGAAGTTACAGTTACCTGTCATAATTTGTATCGAAATTACAGTTACTTGTCATAATTAGTAACGAAGTTACAGTTACCTGTCATAATTTGTAACGAAATTACAGTAACTTGTCATAATTAGTAACGAAGTTACAGTTTCCTGTCATAATTAGTATCGAAGTTACTGTTACCTGACATAACTAGTATCGAAGTTACAGTTACCTGCCATAATTTGTATCGAAATTACAGGGACTCGTCATAATTAGTAACGAAGTTACAGTTACCTACCTTAATTAGTATCGAAATTAAAGTTACTTGTCATAATTAGTATCGAAGTTACAGTTACCTGTCATAATTAGTATCGACGTTACTGTTACATGTCATAATTAGTATTGAAGTTACAGTTACCTACCAAAATTTTTATCAAAATTACTGTTACATGTCATAATTAGTAACGAAGCTAGAGTTTCTTGTCATAATTAGTATCGAAGTTACTGTTACCTGTCATAATTTGTATCTAAATTACAGTAACTTGTCATAATTAGTATCGAAGTTACAGTTACTTGACATAATTAGTAACGAAGTTACAGTAACCTGTCATAATTAGTATCGAAGTTACTGATAACTGATATAATTAGTACCGAAGTTACAGTTACCTGCCATAATTTGTATTGAAATTACAGTTACTTGTCATAATTAGTAACGAAGATACAGTCACCTGTCATAATTAGTATCGAAGTTAGAGTATCTTGTAATAATTAGTATCGAAGTTACCGTTACCTGCCATAATTTGTATCGAAATTACAGGGACTTGTTATAATTAGTAACGAAGTTACAGTTACCTGCCATAAATAGTATCGAAATTAAAGTAAATTTTCATAATTAGTAACGAAGTTACAGTTACCTGTCATAATTAGTATCGAAGTTACTGTTACCTGTCATAATAAGTATTGAAGTTACAGTTACCTACCATAATTTTTTATCAAAATTACAGTTACTTGTCATAATTAGTAACGAATTTAGAGTTTCTTGTCATAATTAGTATCGAAGTTACAGTTACCTGTCTTAATTTGATTCGAAGTTATAGTTACTTGTCATAATTAGTATCCAAGTTACTGTTACCTGCCATAATTTGTATCGAAGTTACAGTTACTTGTCATAATTAGTTACGAAGTTACAGTTACCTGTCATAATTAGTATCGAAGTTACAGTTACTTGTCATAATTAGTATTGTAGTTACTGTTACCTGTCATAATTAGTATCGAAGTTACAGTTACCTGCCATAATTTGTATCGAAATTACAGGGACTTGTCATAATTAGTAACGAAGTTACAGTTACCTACCTTAATTAGTATCGAAATTATAGTTACTTGTCATAATCAGTATCGATGTTACAGTTACCTGTCATAATTAGTATCGACGTTACTGTTACCTGTCATAATTAGTATTGAAGTTACAGTTACCTACCATAATTTTTATCAAAATTACAGTTAATGGTCATAATTAGTAACGAAGTTAGAGTTTCTTGTCATAATTAGTATCGAGGTTACAGTTACCTGTCATAATTTGTATCGAAGTTGTAGTTACTTGTCATAATTAGTATCGAAGTTGCCGTTACCTGTCATAATTAGTATCGAAGTTACAGTTACTTGCTATAATTTTTATCGAAATTACAGTTACTTGTCATAATTAGTAACGAAGTTACAGTTACCTGTCATAATTAGTATCGAAGTGAAAGTTTCTTGTCATAATTAGTATCGAAGTTACTGTTACCTGTCATAATAAGTATCGAAGTTACAGTTACCTGCCAAAATTTGAATCGAAATTACAGTTACTTGTCACAATTAGTAACGAAGTTACAGTTACCTGTCATAATTAGTATCAAAGTTACAGTTACTTGTCATAATTAGTATCGAAGTTACTGTTACTTGTCATAATATGTATCGTAGTTACTGTTCCCTGTCATAATTAGAATCGAAATTACAATTACCTGCCATAATTTGTATCGAAATTTCAGGGACTTGTCATAATTAGTAACGAAGTTTCAGTAACCTGCCCTAATTAGTATCGAAATTAAAGTTACTTGTCATAATTAGTAACGAAGTTAGAGTTTCTTGTCATAATTGGTATCGAAGTTACAGTTACCTGTCATAATTTGTATCGAAGATATAGTTACTTGTCATAATTAGTATCGAAGGTGCTGTTACCTGTCATAATTAGTATCGAAGTTACAGTTACCTGCCATAATTTGTATCGAAATTACAGTTACTTGTCATAATTAGTAACGAAGTTACAGTTACCAGTCATAATTAGTATCGAAGTTACAGTTACTTGTCATAATTATTATCGAAGTTTCTGTTACCTGTCATAATTAGTATCGAAGTTACAGTTACCTGCCAAAATTTGTATCGAAATTACAGTTACTTGTCATAATTAGTAACGAAGTTACAGTTACCTGTCATAATTAGTATCGGAGTTACAGTTACTTGTCATAATTAGTATCGAAGTTACCGTTACCTGCCATAAATTTTTATCAAAATTAGAGTTACTTGTCATAATTAGTATCGAAGTTACTGTTACCTGTCACAATTAGTATCAAAGTTACAGTTACCTGCCATAATTTGTATCGAAATTAGAGTTCCTTGTCATAATTAGTATCGAAGTTACAGTTACCTGTCATAATTAGTGTCGAAGGTACTGTAACCTGCCATTATTTGTATCGAAATTACAGTTACTTGTTATAATTAGTAACGAAGTTACAGTTACCTGTCATAATTTGTATCGAAATTGCAGTTACTTGTCATAATTAGTAATGAAGTTACAGTTTCCTGTCATAATTAGTATCGAAGTTACTGTTACCTGACATAACTAGTATCGAAGATACAGTTACCTGCCATAATTTGTAACGAAATTACAGGGACTTTTCATAATTAGTAACGAAGTTACAGTTACCTACCTTAATTAGTATCGAAATTAAAGTTACTTGTCATAATTAGTATCGAAGTTACAGTTACCTGTCATAATTAGTATCGAAATTACAGTAACTTGTCATAATTAGTATCGAAGTTACAGTTACTTGACATAATTAGTAACGAAGTTACAGTAACCTGTCATAATTAGTATCGAAGTTACTGATAACTGATATAATTAGTATTGAAGTTACAGTTACCTGCCATAATTTGTATCGAAATTACAGTAACTTGCCATAATTAGTAACGAAGTTACGGTAACCTGTCATAATTTAATCGAAATTACAGTTACTTGTCATAATTAGCATCGAAGTTACAGTTACTTGACATAATTAGTAACGAAGTTGCAGTAACCTGTCATAATTAGTATCGAAGTTACTGTTACCTGTCATAATTAGTATCGAAGTTACAGTTACCTGCCGTAATTTTTTATCAAAATTAGATTTACTTGTCATAATTAGTTACGAAGTTACAGTTACTTGTCATAATTAGTATCGAAGTTACTGTTACCTGTCATAATTAATATCAAAGTTACAGTTACCTGCCGTAATTTGTATCAAAATTACTGTTCCTTGTCATAATTAATATCGAAGTTACAGTTACCTGTCATAATTAGTATCGAAGGTACTGTTACTTGTCATAATTAGTAACGAAGTTATAGTTACCTGTCATAATTTGTATCGAAATTACAGTTACTTGTCATAATTAGTAACGAAGTTACAGTTTCCTGTCATAATTAGTATCGAAGTTCCTGTTACCTGTCATAATTAGTGTGGAAGTTACAGATACCTGCCATAATTTGTATCGAAATTACAGCGAATTCTCATAATTAGTAACGAAGTTCGAGTTTCTTGTCATAATTAGTATCGAAGTTACAGTTACCTGTCATAATTTGTATCGATGTTATAGTTACTTGTCATAATTAGTATCGAAGTTACAGTTACCTGCCATAATTTGTATCGAAATTACAGTTACTTGTCTTAATTAGTGACGAAGTTACAGCTACCTGTCATAATTAGTATCGGAGTTACAGTTGCTTGTCATAATTAGTATCGAAGTTACTGTTTCCTGTCATAATTAGTATCGAAGTTACAGTTACCTGCCAAAATTAGTATCGAAATTACAGTTACTTGTGAACCGTTTTTATCAGGTTCATTATTTTTTGTCATATTATTATTATTATTATTATTATTATTATTATTATTATTATTATTATTATTATCATCATTTCCTTCATGTCGCATTATTGTGACATACGTTTCTCTGTCTCACCTACTGCGTTCAAACTTTGTAATTCTGCGTAAATGTTTCGTCAGGTGGTGAAACTTTTCACCCCTACTGACACTGTGTTACCATTGGTTGAAGCATAACTTGTTACTAAGCTTTGCTTCTCCCATTGGCCCCCTTTATGTTCTGGAGAGGGGGAGTTCTACGACTTATTTTTCCCGAGCGGCGTTACTGCGTTCCTTTTAGAGAAGGTGGCTTCCTTCCATTTCTGACCATCATGTGAAACGGTCACAGCCTAGGTGTGTCGGCCTTTTCGCCCGTGCCCAACGCAACTAAACGTAAGTACGATTCGATCACTTGGTTTTATCTGGCATGCTATCATTTTTGAATTTCAGTTTATCAATTTCCCTTTCTTATGATGATGTGAATTCGATCCATGAACCCAAGTCCCTTCGCCTTTGTTTACGTTAGTTTAGCGAAGCCTCTGTGTTTATTTGTCATCCCTACCTTTCATGTAATCGGTTTTATTTTTTACTCAAATCTCTCAGGTCTGAAATATATGCTACTTTTCTGCGAGGCTTACCAACGCTCTGTATTACGTCACAAATTGATGTGCACTCTTTCGAGGTATCTTTCATTTGATTGTCGTATCAGAGTTTGTTTTTTTTTTGGGTCAAGGTATCATTGGAGTAACGGAGCCATGTCTCATTTCGCCTCCTATTTGATCCTTCCCTCTGTTTTAGGAAAAGTGTGTGAGCGATGGTCTTTGTGTTAGTCACTGTCCATTCGTCATGCCTTAATTCCTTTGTTTCTTCGTATGTCGTTATATTTAGACATAACTACCTCTACGTAAGCCTATATTTTCCTACAAAGCATATTTCTTAGCTGATCGATTTTTCCTTTCATTTCCTGTCCCGGTAATGTCAATTAATTTAATGTAATACTCATTTTCCTTTATTTTTATGTGTTAATTTTGTGTTGTTTCCTCTGGCTTCGTTATATTACGTAACTCCGTGTCATCCCCCGTCTCCCACCCCCCACCCCCGTTTCCTACATACGCACCCTTCTCATCCCCACCACTCCCCCCCCCCCCCCTTACCCCATGATTTCACAACATCATGAGCTTTTTGGAAGTCTGTTCTTGGCAAGGGCATTCTAGTCCAGGTCATCCTCGTAAGTAGAGGTGTTCTCTTATTCGACTCATCCATACTCTCTATCTTTTTCGTTTTTTTTTGTTTATTTTTGTATTTTAAATTTTGGTTATCGAGTCGCGCTTACGGTTTAGTTGCACATTGATTGTAAGTACTTTTTAATTAATCTTGTTTCATCTTTGTTAGTGCTTACGTTCATTTATACACTTTTCTCTTGAGATTGTTTTTGTGTCCCCCTTTCTTAGGTACCATCTTTAGTCATTAATTTTATTTTATTTGCTATTAAGCGATTTTATACCTCTTCACGTTTACCTTTCATTTTGTGTTTAGATATATCCTTACTCTTATGCGCACCTGTTTTAGTTTACTTTAAATACAATAGTAAATAGTTCACTTGGTTTCGTCCTCTTTCATTTGTAATTTTAAGTTCCCTCATCTCTCGTTCGATTTCGTCGGTCTTGGCTTCGTACTGTAACGCAGTCACGACCTTAACGCTTCTGGGTTCATCGATCAATTAGATAAATTCAATTCCGCTTTTGATTTGTTTTAAACAATTCATTCGATTCCCTTTTTGGAAAGTATCTTTCTTTCGATCCGGAATCTTGGGCCCAGCACGCATCGAAAGAGACATCCTTTCCCCGCTCCTTAGCGATCCTGTTTAAGGTGTTGTTTTCACTTCTACTGTATTTCCTCACGCCTCTGCTATTTTGTCTAACGTAAAAGCACAAGCGGTGCAAATGGTAAATCAGAGCGTGGTTAAACGCGAAATCGTTCCCTTTAGGTTACCAAACTTATATATATATATTTTTTTTTTTTCAATTATTACAATGTTGTCTTTCTGAGTTTAAGATACCTGTACTGAATTGTTCCCCCATCCCCGAAGAAAGTGCGGAGTGTGAAAGCATTTCTCGAGTGAACAAGACATCCAAAGAATCTAGTTCCGAGGTGAAGAGTGCAACAAGTTAGTGAGTACTTCGCAACGCTGGAATAGGACGCATTACGGTATTGTGACCTTTATTTTACTAAGTTAAAGTGTTTTACTTTTCTCCTTGTCTATTGTCATGTCTAAGTCAGAATTCCCACCCGTCAAAAAGGAGTTAAATTTTATGGGCTTTGAATCTTTAACAATGCCCACGCCACTATTGCAAGATACGACACAGGACCTGCTAATGATAGACCCTCCCCTTTTAGATTGCTCCATCGCCCCTGTAGGCACTGTTAATAGTGCTCGCCACAACGAAAATGTTGCATCAGTAGTGAGTAGGTGGGGTTTGACTTTTTCCGGAGAAAACAATACCTCATCAGTTTTTTGTTTTATCCAACGTGTGGAGGAATTGTGTTATTGTCACGATATTAATCCCGACAATATTGTACGTTGCTTACCTATTCTTTTGTCTGGAAAAGCGCTGATGTGGCATCGCACTACTCCGAATTTTTATAAGTCATGGGACGAATTTGTAGGGTGCATTAAGGACCGTTTCACGCCACAAGATTTCGATTTCGCTCTCAAAAACAAGAAATATACTCCCGTACTCAGGCTCCTGGGGAGATGATCGACGATTATGTAACCTCAGTTCGGCTGTTAGCAGCGAACCTCCCCCAACCCTTTCATCCCAGGGATCTGTTGGAAATTATATACAGGAATTTAAATCCCACTTATAAATACTTCATTCGGCGTACATCCATTTTTTCCATCGAGGACATCATATCGCAAGGCCGTGAGTATGAATTAAATGCACGAGCCTGTTCGAACTATACTCCACCTCCAAGAGCCGATAATACGATTTTCCCCGAGTTAGCCTACTCCCCCCAGACAACACTGTCTAGCCCAGCTGTCGACCGAACAAAAGACGACACCTTACGGTTTAAGCCGTCTGCTCGCCGTGCTGAGTCCCTTTCTAGGAATTCTAACCCAAGCCCTTCTGTGGCTCGTAATTCTTCTGCTGTTTCCCGTGAAAGGACTACAAACACCCCAACAACAATCACACGCAATGTTTCTTCTGGTCGCATAACTTGTTGGAACTGTAATGAACTTGGACATCATTTTAAAATGTGTTCTTTAAAACGCCGAAAATTCTGTTTTGGCTGTGGGATGAATGAGGTCACGACTCGTTCCTGTCCAAATTGTAATTCCAACCAGGAAAACTCATAGGGAGGTGTTCTGAGTTCGACTCCCGGAGCAGTCCTCCATCCAAACTTGACAATGCATCTAATTTCGATGTTGTGTTACAACCAGGAGTCTCAGTAAATTTCGATAATGTCTCGGCACCTGCTATTTTGGATACAGGCGCCACCAGAAGTTTCATCCACCGTTCAGTGGCAGATAGCATTCGATCTTCGCAAAAACACCCCGTGCAGAATAAATGTCAGTTCCTCTCTGCGGGATCGTCAGTTATCGACGTTGCCGAAACTATTCTATGTCGCATTAAAATTCACGGATTTTCTTGGAAACATGTTTTTCATGTGGTTAACAATTTCTCCACTCAATGTATTTTAGGAATTGACTTTATGCATAAAACTGGTATGCAGTTGGATTTTATTAACGATTCATTTTGTTTCAAATTTCGCTCAGATAAAATGTTCCCCTTTGAAGAATGTACTTCTAACTACGTTGATGTGTCTCCTGTATTTTCCGTACATCTTCCATTAACTTTGATGTCCGAGCAACGTGATACTCTGAACGATTTAGTTGAGGAATTTTCTGATGTCCTCACAGAAGATTTAGGTTCTGCTGTAAATCACGAATGCCACATTGACTTGAGCGACAATGTACCTGTTCGAAGTCCTCCATTTCCTTGTAATCCGCCCAAGCTCTTGGCCATGAAAAAGTATATCAATGATTTGCAAGATCGGGGAGTAGTAGTTCCTTCCAAATCAGCTTATGGGTCTCCTGCTTTCTTAATTCCCAAGAAAGAAGAAGGCGAGTACCGGCTAGTCATAGACTACCGAAAATTGAACAAGAAGGTAGTCTTTGATAATTTCCCACTGCCTACTATTGAGAGTGCTTTTCAACATTTCCACGGGGCCAATGTGTATTCGATGATTGATCTAAATAGTGCCTATTATCAGATTCCTTTGGATGCTGAGAGTCGCGACTTCACTGCTTTTAACACCCCTTTCGGGTTATATAATTTCAAACGTCTTCCGATGGGTGTAGCTGTTGGTGCACAAGTCCTCAGTCGCGTGCTAGACGACATCTTGGGAGACCTGAAGTTCAATTTTGTATTTAATTATCTTGACGATTTAGTCGTATACAGCAGATCTTTTGAGGAGCATGTCGTTCATCTTAGGGAAGTTTTCTCCCGCCTCAGGAAGGCCGGCCTCACTATCAATCCAAAAAAGACCTCTTTGGGCTGTACTCAAATTAAATTTCTGGGTCACATTCTGTCAGCCGATGGTATCCGTGTCATACCCGAGCGCGCAGATTGCATTCAGCAGTTACCTGTACCCACCACAGTTAGGGCCTTGAGAAGAGTAATGGGTATGTTCACGTTCTATTCTCGTTTTATCAAAAACTTCTCTGACATTTCGGCACCTCTAAATGCTCTCAAAAAGAAGAATGTGAAATTTGTGTGGGGGCCAGAACAGGACAAAGCTTTCAATGTTTTGAAAGAAGCCCTTATGTCAGCACCAGTACTGCACACGCCTGATTTCGAATCAGCTTTCTTTTTACATTGTGACGCCAGTGATTTGGCCATTTCTAGTGTTTTGAGCCAGCGTGTGGATGGAAAATTTGCACCAGTGGCCTTCGCGAGTCGTATGTTAAATCAACATGAACGACGTTACTCAATTTTCGAGAAGGAAAGTCTTGCTGTGGTATTTGGATGTGAAAAATTCAGGACCTTTTTGGAACACCGTCACTTTACTGTTTTTACCGACAATGAGGCTTTGAAATGGAGTCTTTCTCACGTGAAAAAGCTTGGACGCATCAACAGGTGGATTTTGAGGTTGTCATCTTTTAAGTTTGATTTCATCCACGTAAAAGGGAGCGAGAACCCGGTAGCAGACTGCCTGTCACGCATGTTTGAAGAGACCCCTAGGACTCCAATCGAGAGCGTTTCTATCAGTACACCACTTCAAGAAAATCTTTTCCTATTGCAACATTGTCCTTGGTCTTTTGTGGATATCCGGAAATTCCAGTCTGAGGATCCATTTTGCACTGACCTCCGTGCAAAAATTGCAAACAAAGATCCGGCAGTAAGCAACTTTTGTGTTCGAAATGATGTTATTGGCTATGTTCTTCCTAACTCTTCTAAATTTAGAATTTTTGCTCCATTAGCAGTACGTGATATGCTTTTGACATATTATCATGATTCTGCACTGGGAACTCATGCAGGGATGCAGCGCACTTTCCGTAAGATATCCGGTGAATTTTATTGGCCCTCAATTAAAGTAGATGCTTTAGCTCATGTCAGAAGATGTTTAACCTGCCAGCGTTCTAAACCTGCCCAGAACACTCGTGTAGGCTTCCACCAAGCTGGTATCGTCACTCGTCCCGGCGAACGCCTTTTCATTGATTACTTTGGTCCAGTCGTGAGATCAAAATCTGGCAATCAAGCCATTTTAACTGTCATTGATGGTTTTTCGAAGTTTGTTTGGTTATTCCCAGTAAAGAATATCACTTCTCAGACTACTATCCATTTCTTGTCTAGATATATATTTGGAGTTTTTGGTCCTCCCAAGTACCTTGTGTCAGATAACGCCTCTGTATTCCGTTCCAAAGCCTTTGAAACTATGGTATTTAACTGGGGCATCCAACATATTTTCTTGTCACCGTATCGACCGCAGGGAAATCACGTAGAGCGTTTTCACAAAAACTTGAAGGCTTGTATGTCCGCTTTTCACAATGCCGATCAAACCTCCTGGGATACGAACCTACAGTATTTCAGTCTCGGGTTCAATACCTCTTTCCATTCGTCCGTTCAAACTACTCCAGCGGAATTATTCCTAGGCCGATCGCTTGTCGACCCCTTGCTGCTCAAATGGAATATTGAATATCTTTCCGAACCCTCTCGCACTACCTCTGTTGCTCAAAAATGGGCCATCGCTACCGGTCACCTCAAGAAAGCAAAAGCCAGAGTAGCGAAGCGCTACAACTTAGGCCGTCATGATGTTAAATTCCAAATTGGGGACAAAGTTTTGTGTCGTTTACATCCTTTGAGTGACGCTACCAAACAAATTTCCAGTAAGCTGTGCTTACGTTGGTCAACTCCCAAGACTATTTCACGCTTTTTAAATCCTGTCTCAGTCGAGTTAGTGGATGATCACGATAATTCAGTGACTTCGGCCCACGTCACGCAGTTGAAAAAATTTGTCAAATGATCTTGTGAATTTCGCCTCGCTATAATGTTGTGTTTTTGTTTTCCTTTTATTCTAATTGGATGCCCGAGCTCCTTAATAGCCAACCTAGCATGTGAGCCTATTCTGATCTTAATTCGTGTGCTTCCTTTTCATTTATTCCTGTGACAAGAAAGGAGACACCCGTGGCCTTTTTCTCGTACGTGAGTGTGTCGTGAATACTTGACATCTCTGTCAAACTATATATTTGCCTGAGGCCGTCAGTATATACCTGGTCGGTCACTATTTGCAAACCACCCCTACTCCTCTTTTGCACTGCCCCTCGGCTTAACTCCTATTGTTCGACGACAGACAAGGACCCTTCAACACTTCCTGTTTGACCTTGTAGGAACTTGGTATTTATTTTACATTTATTCATGTAATTGACTTTTTGTGTCATGGTTTTGAGATATCATGCACCTTAGTGTCATCTTGATTTTGATATTTATTGTGAAGTCATATATTTTGTTAGGTTTTAAATTGTCAAGTGTTCTCAGCATATCGTGTATTGTCTAGCAACCATCCAGAGGGTTGGCGAGTGACAACAAACAACCTTTGTGTACCTGAGCTAACACAGCTGAGGGTCTTCTCGGAACTCGTTAACGGACCAGTCACCCTTCACTGGGTCTATACATGGCTTTATTTTTCAGCAGCTGAAAAGGAGAGTACTTTCCCTTTCGAAGACATTATGACACTATTGCATATTCCTCGTTGACGCAACGAAAGGTCCTATATACAGGGTGTCCCAAATGTATTTTTTTTTTAAATGTGATCACGATTTAACTTTGTCTATCTTTTCTCATCAGAGGCTGGAGAGATTTACAGTCCCGAGGTAACGTCCATCTTGAAGATTTCGACATCCGCATCATCATGAACTAGCAAGAACAATGATCACTATTTAATATATGAACTCACTGTATTTCTTTTTGAACGCAGTACTTTTGACGTTAGTGGCTAGTGTTGACGAGCAATGAAGGGGGTACCACCTTCATTTCACGGTCAGATTAGTCAACTGTTCATTTTTTTTGTATTCTCCTAGAGGTCCTTAGTACCCAATTTTTTTAGTATTCAATTTTTTTCCCCCTTTACATATTTTTCCTCTCTTTTTGTACGAAAAAAGAAATTTCCATGGCCATGAAAATTCCTTTTTTTTGGGAGAGCAGGGGAATTTTGAACCGTTTTTATCAGGTTCATTATTTTTTGTCATATTATTATTATTATTATTATTATTATTATTATTATTATTATTATTATTATTATTATTATCATCATTTCCTTCATGTCGCATTATTGTGACATACGTTTCTCTGTCTCACCTACTGCGTTCAAACTTTGTAATTCTGCGTAAATGTTTCGTCAGGTGGTGAAACTTTTCACCCCTACTGACACTGTGTTACCATTGGTTGAAGCATAACTTGTTACTAAGCTTTGCTTCTCCCATTGGCCCCCTTTATGTTCTGGAGAGGGGGAGTTCTACGACTTATTTTTCCCGAGCGGCGTTACTGCGTTCCTTTTAGAGAAGGTGGCTTCCTTCCATTTCTGACCATCATGTGAAACGGTCACAGCCTAGGTGTGTCGGGCTTTTCGCCCGTGCCCAACGCAACTAAACGTACGATTCGATCACTTGGTTTTATCTGGCATGCTATCATTTTTGAATTTCAGTTTATCAATTTCCCTTTCTTATGATGATGTGAATTCGATCCATGAACCCAAGTCCCTTCGCCTTTGTTTACGTTAGTTTAGCGAAGCCTCTGTGTTTATTTGTCATCCCTACCTTTCATGTAATCGGTTTTATTTTTTACTCAAATCTCTCAGGTCTGAAATATATGCTACTTTTCTGCGAGGCTTACCAACGCTCTGTATTACGTCACAAATTGATGTGCACTCTTTCGAGGTATCTTTCATTTGATTGTCGTATCAGAGTTTGTTTTTTTTGGGTCAAGGTATCATTGGAGTAACGGAGCCATGTCTCATTTCGCCTCCTATTTGATCCTTCCCTCTGTTTTAGGAAAAGTGTGTGAGCGATGGTCTTTGTGTTAGTCACTGTCCATTCGTCATGCCTTAATTCCTTTGTTTCTTCGTATGTCGTTATATTTAGACATAACTACCTCTACGTAAGCCTATATTTTCCTACAAAGCATATTTCTTAGCTGATCGATTTTTCCTTTCATTTCCTGTCCCGGTAATGTCAATTAATTTAATGTAATACTCATTTTCCTTTATTTTTATGTGTTAATTTTGTGTTGTTTCCTCTGGCTTCGTTATATTACGTAACTCCGTGTCATCCCCCCTCTCCCACCCCCCACCCCCGTTTCCTACATACGCACCCTTCTCATCCCCACCACTCCCCCCCCCCCCCTTACCCCATGATTTCACAACATCATGAGCTTTTTGGAAGTCTGTTCTTGGCAAGGGCATTCTAGTCCAGGTCATCCTCGTAAGTAGAGGTGTTCTCTTATTCGACTCATCCATACTCTCTATCTTTTTCGTTTTTTTTGGTTTATTTTTGTATTTTAAATTTTGGTTATCGAGTCGCGCTTACGGTTTAGTTGCACATTGATTGTAAGTACTTTTTAATTAATCTTGTTTCATCTTTGTTAGTGCTTAAGTTCATTTATACACTTTTCTCTTGAGATTGTTTTTGTGTCCCCCTTTCTTAGGTACCATCTTTAGTCATTAATTTTATTTTATTTGCTATTAAGCGATTTTATACCTCTTCACGTTTACCTTTCATTTTGTGTTTAGATATATCCTTACTCTTATGCGCACCTGTTTTAGTTTACTTTAAATACAATAGTAAATAGTTCACTTGGTTTCGTCCTCTTTCATTTGTAATTTTAAGTTCCCTCATCTCTCGTTCGATTTCGTCGGTCTTGGCTTCGTACTGTAACGCAGTCACGACCTTCACGCTTCTGGGTTCATCGATCAATTAGATAAATTCAATTCCGCTTTTGATTTGTTTTAAACAATTCATTCGATTCCCTTTTTGGAAAGTATCTTTCTTTCGATCCGGAATCTTGGGCCCAGCACGCATCGAAAGAGACATCCTTTCCCCGCTCCTTAGCGATCCTGTTTAAGGTGTTGTTTTCACTTCTACTGTATTTCCTCACGCCTCTGCTATTTTGTCTAACGTAAAAGCACAAGCGGTGCACTTGTCATAATTAATAACGAAGTTACAGTTACCTGTCATAATTAGTATCGAAGTTACAGTTACTTGTCATAATAAGTATCGAAGTTACAGTTACCTGCCATAATTAGTATCGAAGGTTTTGTTACTTGTCACAATTAGTAACGAAGTTACAGTTACCTGCCATAATTAGTATCGAAATTAATGTTACTTGTCATAATTAGTAACGAAGTTACAGTTTCCTGTCATAATTAGTATCGAAGTTACTGTTACCTGTCATAATTAGTATTGAAGTTACAGTTACCGACCATAATTTTTTATCAAAATTACAGTTACTTGTCATAATTAGTAACGAAGTTAGAGTTTCTTGTCATAATTAGAATCGAAGTTACAGCAACCTGTCATAATTTTTATCGAAGTTATAGTTACTTGTCATAATTAGTATCGAAGGTGTTGTTACCTATCATAATTAGTAACGAAGTTACAGGAACCTGCAATAATTAGTATCGAAATTAAAGTTACTTGTCATAATAAGTAACGAAGTTACAGTTACCTGTCATAATTAGTATCGAAGTTACTGTTACCTGTCATAATTAGTACTGAAGTTACAGTTACCTACAATAATTTTTTATCAAAATTACAGTTACTTGTCATAATTAGTAACGAAGTTAGAGTTTCTTGTCATAATTAGTATCGAAGTTACAGTTACCTGTCATAATTTGTATCGAAGTTATAGTTACTTGTCATAATTAGTATTGAAGGTGTTGTTACCTGTCATAATTAGTTTCGAAGTTACAGTTACCTGCCATAATTTGTATCGAAATTACAGTTACTTGTCATAATTAGTAACGAAGTTACAGTTACCTGTCATAATTAGTATCGAAGTTACAGTTACTTGTCATAATTAGTATCGAAGTTACCGTTACCTGCCATAATTTTTTATCAAAATTAGAGTTACCTGTCATAATTAGTATCGAAGGTACTGTAACCTGCCATAATTTGTATCGAAATTACAGTTACTTGTCATAATTAGTAGCGAAGTTACAGTTACCTGTCATAATTTGTATCGAAATTACAGTTACTTGTCATAATTAGTAACGAAGTTACAGTTTCATCTCATAATTAGTATCGAAGTTACAGTTACCTGCCAAAATTTGTATCGAAATTACAGTTACTTGTCATAATTAGTAACGAAGTTACTGTTACCTGTCATAATTAGTATCGACGTTACAGTTACCTGCCATAATTTGTATCGAAATTACAGGGACTTGTCATAATAAGTATCGAAGTTACAGTTACTTGACATAATTAGTAACGAAGTTATAGTGACCTGTCAGAATTAGTATCGAAGTTACTACTACCAGATATAATTAGTATCGAAGTTACAGTTACCTACCTTAATTAGTATCGAAATTAAAGTTACTTGTCATAATTAGTATCGAAGTTACAGTTACCTGTCATAATTAGTATCGACGTTACTGTTACCTGTCATAATTAGTATTGAAGTTACAGTTACCTACCATAATTTTTATCAAAATTACTGTTACTTGTCATAATTAGTAACGAAGCTAGAGTTTCTTGTCATAATTAGTATCGAAGTTACTGTTACCTGTCATAATTTGTATCGAAATTACAGTAACTTGTCATAATAAGTATCGAAGTTACAGTTACTTGACATAATTAGTAACGAAGTTATAATGACCTGTCAGAATTAGTATCGAAGTTACTACTACCTGATATAATTAGTATCGAAGTTACAGTTACCTGCCATAATTTGTATCGAAATTACTGTTACTTGTCATAATTAGTAACGAAGTTACGGTAACCTGTCATAATTGGTATCGAAATTACAGTTACTTGTCATAATTAGTATCGAATTTACAGTTACTTGACATAATTAGTTACGAAGTTACAGTAACCTGTCATAATTAGTATCGAAGTTACAGTTACCTGCCATAATTTTTTATCAAAATTAGAGTTACTTGTCATAATTAGTAACGAAGTTGCAGTTACTTGTCATAATTAGTATCGAAGTTACTGTTACCTGTCATTATTAGTATCAAAGTTACAGTTACCTGCCATAATTTGTATCAAAATTACTGTTCCTTGTCATAATTAATATCGAAGTTACAGTTACCTGTCATAATTAGTATCGAAGGTACTGTTACTTGTCATAATTAGTAACGAAGTTACAGTTACCTGTCATAATTTGTATCGAAATTACAGTTACTTGTCATAATTAGTAACGAAGTTACAGTTTCCTGTCATAATTAGTATCGAAGTTACTGTTACCTGTCATAATTAGTATGGAAGTTACAGTTACCTGCCATAATTTGTATCGAAATTACAGGGAATTGTCATAATTAGTAACGAAGTTCGAGTTTCTTGTCATAATTAGTATCGAAGTTACAGTTACCTGTCATAATTTGTATCGATGTTAAAGTTACTTCTCATAATTAGTATCGAAGTTACTGTTACCTGTCATAATTAGTATCGAGGATACAGTTACCTGCCATAATTTGTATCGAAATTACAATTACTTGTCATAATTAGTGACGAAGTTACAGTTACCTGTCATAATTAGTATCGGAGTTACAGTTACTTGTCATAATTAGTATCGAAGTTACTGTTACCTGTCATAATTAGTATCGATGTTACAGTTACCTGCCAAAATTTGTATCGAAATTACAGTTACTTGTCATAATTAATAACGAAGTTACAGTTACCTGTCATAATTAGTATCGAAGTTACAGTTACTTGTCATAATTAGTACCGAAGTTACAGGTACCTGCCATAATTTGTATCGAAATTACAGGGACTTGTCATTATTAGTAACGAAGTTACAGTTACCTGCCATAATAAGTATCGAAAATAAAGTAACTTGTCATAATTAGCAACGAAGATACAGTCACCTGTCATAATTAGTATCGAAGTTACAGTTACTTGTAATAATTTGTATCGAAGTTACCGTTACCTGCCATAATTTGTATCGAAATTACAGGGACTTGTCATAATTAGTAACGAAGTTACAGTTACCTGACATAAATAGTATCGAAATTAAAGTAAATTGTCATAATAAGTAACGAAGTTACAGTTACCTGTCATAATTAGTATCGAAGTTACTGTTACCTGTCATAATAAGTATTGAAGTTACAGTTACCTACCATAATTTTTTATCAAAATTACAGTTACTTGTCATAATTAGTAACGAAGTTAGAGTTTCTTGTCATAATTAGTATCGAAGTTACAGTTACCTGTCTTAATTTGTTCGAAGTTATAGTTACTTGTCATAATTAGTATCCAAGTTACTGTTACCTGCCATAATTTGTATCGAAGTTACAGTTACTTGTCATAATTAGTTACGAAGTTACAGTTACCTGTCATAATTAGTATCGAAGTTACAGTTACTTGTCATAATTAGTATTGTAGTTACTGTTACCTGTCATAATTAGTATCGAAGTTACAGTTACCTGCCATAATTTGTATCGAAATTACAGGGACTTGTCATAATTAGTAACGAAGTTACAGTTACCTACCTTAATTAGTATCGAAATTAAAGTTACTTGTCATAATTAGTATCGAAGTTACAGTTACCTGTCATAATTAGTATCGACGTTACTGTTACCTGTCATAATTAGTATTGAAGTTACAGTTACCTACCATGATTTTTATCAAAATTTCTGTTACTTGTCATAATTAGTAACGAAGCTAGAGTTTCTTGTCATAATTAGTATCGAAGTTACTGTTACCTGTCATAATTTGTATCGAAATTACAGTAACTTGTCATAATAAGTATCGAAGTTACAGTTACTTGACATAATTAGTAACGAAGTTACAGTGACCTGTCAGAATTAGTATCGAAGTTACTACTACCTGATATAATTAGTATCGAAGTTACAGTTACCTGCCATAATATGTATCGAAATTACAGTTACTTGTCATAATTAGTAACGAAGTTACGGTAACCTGTCATAATTTGTATCGAAATTACAGTTACTTGTCATAATTAGTATCGAATTTACAGTTACTTGACATAATTAGTTACGAAGTTACAGTAACCTGTCATAATTAGTATCGAAGTTACTGTTACCTGTCATAATTAGTATCGAAGTTACAGTTACCTGCCATAATTTTTTATCAAAATTAGAGTTACTTGTCATAATTAGTAACGAAGTTGCAGTTACTTGTCATAATTAGTATCGAAGTTACTGTTACCTGTCATTATTAGTATCAAAGTTACAGTTACCTGCCATAATTTGTATCAAAATTACTGTTCCTTGTCATAATTAATAACGAAGTTACAGTTACCTGTCATAATTAGTATCGAAGTTACAGTTACTTTTCATAATTAGTACCGAAGTTACAGGTACCTGCCATAATTTGTATCGAAATTACAGGGACTTGTCATTATTAGTAACGAAGTTACAGTTACCTGCCATAATTAGTATCGAAATTAAAGTAACTTGTCATAATTAGTGACGAAGATACAGTCACCTGTCATAATTAGTATCGAAGTTACAGTTACTTGTAATAATTAGTATCGAAGTTACCGTTACCTGCCATAATTTGTATCGAAATTACAGGGACTTGTCATAATTAGTAACGAAGTTACAGTTACCTGCCATAAATAGTATCGAAATTAAAGTAAATTGTCATAATTTGTAACGAAGTTACAGTTACCTGTCATAATTAGTATCGAAGTAACTGTTACCTGTCATAATAAGTATTGAAGTTACAGTTACCTACCATAATTTTTTATCAAAATTACAGTTACTTGTCATAATTAGTAACGAAGTTAAGAGTTTCTTGTCATAATTAGTATCGAAGTTACAGTTACCTGTCTTAATTTGATTCGAAGTTATAGTTACTTGTCATAATTATTATCCAAGTTACTGTTACCTGCCATAATTTGTATCGAAGTTACAGTTACTTGTCATAATTAGTTACGAAGTTACAGTTACCTGTCATAATTAGTATCGAAGTTACAGTTACTTGTCATAATTAGTATTGTAGTTACTGTTACCTGTCATAATTAGTATCGATGTTACAGTTACCTGCCATAATTTGTATCGAAATTACAGGGACTTGTCATAATTAGTAACGAAGTTACAGTTACCTACCTTAATTAGTATCGAAATTAAAGTTACTTGTCATAATCAGTATCGAAGTTACAGTTACCTGTCATAATTAGTATCGACGTTACTGTTACCTGTCATAATTAGTATTGAAGTTACAGTTACCTACCATAATTTTTATCAAAATTACAGTTAATGGTCATAATTAGTAACGAAGTTAGAGTTTCTTGTCATAATTAGTATCGAGGTTACAGTTACCTGTCATAATTTGTATCGAAGTTGTAGTTACTTGTCATAATTAGTATCGAAGTTGCTGTTACCTGTCATAATTAGTATCGAAGTTACAGTTACCTGCCATAATTTGTATCGAAATTACAGTTACTTGTCATAATTAGTAACGAAGTTACAGTTACCTGTCATAATTAGTATCGAAGTTAAAGTTTCTTGTCTTAATTAGTCTCGAAGTTACTGTTACCTGTCATAATAAGTATCGAAGTTACAGTTACCTGCCAAAATTTGAATCGAAATTACAGTTACTTGTCACAATTAGTAACGAAGTTACAGTTACCTGTCATAATTAGTATCGAAGTTACAGTTACTTGTCATAATTATTATCGAAGTTACTGTTACTTGTCATAATATGTATCGAAGTTACTGTTACCTGTCATAATTAGTATCGAAATTACAATTACCTGCCATAATTTGTATCGAAATTTCAGGGACTTGTCATAATTAGTAACGAAGTTACAGTAACCTGCCATAATTAGTATCGAAGTTAAAGTTACTTGTCATAATTAGTAACGAAGTTAGAGTTTCTTGTCATAATTGGTATCGAAGTTACAGTTACCTGTCATAATTTGTATCGAAGATATAGTTACTTGTCATAATTAGTATCGAAGGTGCTGTTACCTGTCATAATTAGTATCGAAGTTACAGTTACCTGCCATAATTTGTATCGAAATTACAGTTACTTGTCATAATTAGTAACGAAGTTACAGTTACCAGTCATAATTAGTATCGAAGTTACAGTTACTTGTCATAATTATTATCGAAGTTTCTGTTACCTGTCATAATTAGTATCGAAGTTACAGTTACCTGCCAAAATTTGTATCGAAATTACAGATACTTGTCATAATTAGTAACGAAGTTACAGTTACCTGTCATAATTAGTATCGAAGTTACAGTTACTTGTCATAATTAGTATCGAAGTTACCGTTACCTGCCATAAATTTTTATCAAAATTAGAGTTACTTGTCATAATTAGTATCGAAGTTACTGTTACCTGTCACAATTAGTATCAAAGTTACAGTTACCTGCCATAATTTGTATCGAAATTAGAGTTCCTTGTCATAATTAGTATCGAAGTTACAGTTACCTGTCATAATTAGTATCGAAGGTACTGTAACCTGCCATAATTTGTATCGAAATTACAGTTACTTGTTATAATTAGTAACGAAGTTACAGTTACCAGTCATAATGTGTATCGAAATTGCAGTTACTTGTCATAGTTAGTAACGAAGTTACAGTTTCCTGTCATAATTAGTATCGAAGTTACTGTTACCTGACATAACTAGTATCGATGTTACAGTTACCTGCCATAATTTGTAACGAAATTACTGGGACTTGTCATAATTAGTAACGAAGTTACAGTTACCTACATTAATTAGTATCGAAATTAAAGTTACTTGTCATAATTAGTATCGAAGTTACAGTTACCTGTCATAATTAGTATCGAAATTACAGTAACTTGTCATAATTAGTATCGAAGTTACAGTTACTTGACATAATTAGTAACGAAGTTACAGTAACCTGTCATAATTAGTATCGAAGTTACTGATAACTGATATAATTAGTATCGAAGTTACAGTTACCTGCCATAATTAGTATCGAGGTTACAGTTACCTGTCATAATTTGTATCGAAGTTGTAGTTACTTGTCATAATTAGTATCGAAGTTGCTGTTACCTGTCATAATTAGTATCGAAGTTACAGTTACCTGCCATAATTTGTATCGAAATTACAGTTACTTGTCATAATTAGTAACGAAGTTACAGTTACCTGTCATAATTAGTATCGAAGTTAAAGTTTCTTGTCTTAATTAGTATCGAAGTTACTGTAACCTGTCATAATAAGTATCGAAGTTACAGTTACCTGCCAAAATTTGAATCGAAATTACAGTTACTTGTCACAATTAGTAACGAAGTTACAGTTACCTGTCATAATTAGTATCGAAGTTACACTTACTTGTCATAATTAGTATCGAAGTTACTGTTACTTGTCATAATATGTATCGAAGTTACTGTTACCTGTCATAATTAGTATCGAAATTACAATTACCTGCCATAATTTGTATCGAAATTTCAGGGACTTGTCATAATTAGTAACGAAGTTACAGTAACCTGCCATAATTAGTATCGAAATTAAAGTTACTTGTCATAATTAGTAACGAAGTTAGAGTTTCTTGTCATAATTGGTATCGAAGTTACAGTTACCTGTCATAATTTGTACCGAAGATATAGTTACTTGTCATAATTAGTATCGAAGGTGCTGTTACCTGTCATAATTAGTATCGATGTTACAGTTACCTGCCATAATTTGTATCGAAATTACAGTTACTTGTCATAATTGGTAACGAAGTTACAGTTACCAGTCATAATTAGTATCGAAGTTACAGTTACTTGTCATAATTATTATCGAAGTTTCTGTTACCTGTCATAATTAGTATCGAAGTTACATTTACCTGCCAAAATTTGTATCGAAATTACAGTTACTTGTCATAATTAGTAACGAAGTTACAGTTACCTGTCATAATTAGTATCGAAGTTACAGTTACTTGTCATAATTAGTACCGAAGTTACCGTTACCTGCCATAAATTTTTATCAAAATTAGAGTTACTTGTCATAATTAGTATCGAAGTTACTGTTACCTGTCACAATTAGTATCAAAGTTACAGTTACCTGCCATAATTTGTATCGAAATTAGATTTCCTTGTCATAATTAGTATCGAAGTTACAGTTACCTGTCATAATTAGTATCGAAGGTACTGTAACCTGCCATAATTTGTATCGAAATTACAGTTACTTGTTATAATTAGTAACGAAGTTACAGTGACCTGTCATAATTTGTATCGAAATTGCAGTTACTTGTCATAATTAGTAACGAAGTTACAGTTTCCTGTCATAATTAGTATCGAAGTTACTGTTACCTGACATAACTAGTATCGAAGTTACAGTTACCTGCCATAATTTGTAACGAAATTACAGGGACTTGTCATAATTAGTAACGATGTTACAGTTACCTACCTTAATTAGTATCGAAATTAAAGTTACTTGTCATAATTAGTATCGAAGTTACAGTTACCTGTCATAATTAGTATCGAAATTACAGTAACTTGTCATAATTAGTATCGAAGTTACAGTTACTTGACATAATTAGTAACGAAGTTACAGTAACCTGTCATAATTAGTATCGAAGTTACTGATAACTGATATAATTAGTATCGAAGTTACAGTTACCTGCCATAATTTGTATCGAAATTACAGTTACTTGTCATAATTAGTAACGAAGTTACGGTAACCTGTCATAATTTAATCGAAATTACAGTTACTTGTCATAATTAGCATCGAAGTTACAGTTACTTGACATAATTAGTAACGAAGTTACAGTAACCTGTCATAATTAGTATCGAAGTTACTGTTACCTGTCATAATTAGTATCGAAGTTACAGTTACCTGGCGTAATTTTTTATCAAAATTAGATTTACTTGTCATAATTAGTTACGAAGTTACAGTTACTTGTCATAATTAGTATCGAAGTTACTGTTACCTGTCATAATTAGTATCAAAGTTACAGTTACCTGCCGTAATTTGTATCAAAATTAATGTTCCTTGTCATAATTAATATCGAAGTTACAGTTACCTGTCATAATTAGTATCGAAGGTACTGTTACTTGTCATAATTTGTAACGAAGTTACAGTTACCTGTCATAATTTGTATCGAAATTACAGTTACTTGTCATAATTAGTAACGAAGTTACAGTTACCTGTCATAATTTGTATCGAAATTACAGTTAATTGTCATAATTAGTAACGACGTTACAGTTTCCTGTCATAATTAGTATCGAAGTTACTGTTACCTGTCATAATTAGTATGGAAGTTACAGTTACCTGCCATAATTTGTATCGAAATTACAGGGAATTGTCATAATTAGTAACGAAGTTCGAGTTTCATGTCATAATTAGTAGCGAAGTTACAGTTACCTGTCATAATTTGTATCGATGTTAAAGTTACTTCTCATAATTAGTATCGAAGTTACTGTTACCTGTCATAATAAGTATCGAAGATACAGTAACCTGCCATAATTTGTATCGAAATTACAGTTACTTGTCATAATTAGTGACGAAGTTACAGTTACCTGTCATAATTAGTATCGGAGTTACAGTTACTTGTCATAATTAGTATCGAAGTTACTGTTACCTGTCATAATAAGTATTGAAGTTACAGTTACCTACCATAATTTTTTATCAAAATTACAGTTACTTGTCATAATTAGTAACGAAGTTAGAGTTTCTTGTCATAATTAGTATCGAAGTTACTGTTACCTGTCTTAATTTGATTCGAAGTTATAGTTACTTGTCATAATTAGTATCCAAGTTACTGTTACCTGCCATAATTTGTATCGAAGTTACAGTTACTTGTCACAATTAGTTACGAAGTTACAGTTACCTGTCATAATTAGTATCGAAGTTACAGTTACTTGTCGTAATTAGTATTGTAGTGACTGTTACCTGTCATAATTAGTATCGAAGTTACAGTTACCTGCCATAATTTGTATCGAAATTACAGGGACTTGTCATAATTAGTAAGGAAGTTACAGTTACCTACCTTAATTAGTATCGAAATTAAAGTTACTTGTCATAATTAGTATCGACGTTACTGTTACCTGTCATAATTAGTATTGAAGTTACAGTTACCTACCATAATTTTTATCAAAATTACAGTTAATGGTCATAATTAGTAACGAAGTTAGAGTTTCTTGTCATAATTAGTATCGAGGTTACAATTACCTGTCATAATTTGTATCGAAGTTGTAGTTACTTGTCATAATTAGTATCGAAGTTGCTGTTACCTGTCATAATTAGTATCGAAGTTACAGTTACCTGCCATAATTTGTATCGAAATTACAGTTACTTGTCATAATTAGTAACGAAGTTACAGTTGCCTGTCATAATTAGTATCGAAGTTAAAGTTTCTTGTCTTAATTAGTATCGAAGTTACTGTTACCTGTCATAATAAGTATCGAAGTTACAGTTACCTGCCAAAATTTGAATCGAAATTACAGTTACTTGTCACAATTAGTAACGAAGTTACAGTTACCTGTCATAATTAGTATCGATGTTACAGTTACTTGTCATAATTAGTATCGAAGTTACTGTTACTTGTCATAATATGTATCGAAGTTACTGTTACCTGTCATAATTAGTATCGAAATTACAATTACCTGCCATAATTCGTATCGAAATTTCAGGGACTTGTCATAATTAGTAACGAAGTTACAGTAACCTGCCATAATTAGTATCGAAATTAAAGTTACTTGTCATAATTAGTAACGAAGTTAGAGTTTCTTGTCATAATTGGTATCGAAGTTACAGTTACCTGTCATAATTTGTATCGAAGATATAGTTACTTGTCATAATTAGTATCGAAGGTGCTGTTACCTGTCATAATTAGTATCGAAGTTACAGTTACCTGCCATAATTTGTATCGAAATTACAGTTACTTGTCATATTTAGTAACGAAGTTACAGTTACCAGTCATAATTAGTATCGAAGTTACAGTTACTTGTCATAATTATTATCGAAGTTTCTGTTACCTGTCATAATTAGTATCGAAGTTACAGTTACCTGCCAAAATTTGTATCGAAATTACAGTTACTTGTCATAATTAGTAACGAAGTTACAGTTACCTGTCATAATTAGTATCGAAGTTACAGTTACTTGTCATAATTAGTATCGAAGTTACCGTTACCTGCCATAAATTTTTATCAAAATTAGAGTTACTTGTCATAATTAGTATCGAAGTTACTGTTACCTGTCACAATTAGTATCAAAGTTACAGTTACCTGCCATAATTTGTATCGAAATTAGAGTTCCTTGTCATAATTAGTATCGAAGTTACAGTTACCTGTCATAATTAGTATCGAAGGTACTGTAACCTGCCATAATTTGTATCGAAATTACAGTTACTTGTTATAATTAGTAACGGAGTTACAGTTACCTGTCATAATTTGTATCGAAATTGCAGTTACTTGTCATAATTAGTAACGAAGTTGCAGTTTCCTGTCATAATTAGTATCGAAGTTACTGTTACCTGACATAACTAGTATCGAAGTTACAGTTACCTGCCATAATTTGTAACGAAATTACAGGGACTTGTCATAATTAGTAACGAAGTTACAGTTACCTACCTTAATTAGTATCGAAATTAAAGTTACTTGTCATAATAAGTATCGAAGTTACAGTTACCTGTCATAATTAGTATCGAAATTACAGTAACTTGTCATAATTAGTATCGAAGTTACAGTTACTTGACATAATTAGTAACGAAGTTACAGTAATCTGTCATAATTTAATCGAAATTACAGTTACTTGTCATAATTAGCATCGAAGTTACAGTTACTTGACATAATTAGTAACGAAATTACAGTAACCTGTCATAATTAGTATCGAACTTACTGTTACCTGTCAAAATTAGTATCGAAGTTACAGTTACCTGCCGTAATTTTTTTATCAAAATTAGATTTACTCGTCATAATTAGTTACGAAGTTACAGTTACTTGTCATAATTAGTATCGAAGTTACTGTTACCTGTCATAATTAGTATCAAAGTTACAGTTACCTGCCGTAATTTGTATCAAAATTAGTGTTCCTTGTCATAATTAATATCGAAGTTACAGTTACCTGTCATAATTAGTATCGAAGGTACTGTTACTTGTCATAATTAGTAACGAAGTTACAGTTACCTGTTATAATTTGTATCGAAATTACAGTTACTTGTCATAATTAGTAACGAAGTTACAGTTTCCTGTCATAATTAGTATCGAAGTTCCTGTTACCTGTCATAATTAGTATGGAAGTTACAGATACCTGCCATAATTTGTATCGAAATTACAGCGAATTGTCATAATTAGTAACGAAGTTCGAGTTTCTTGTCATAATTAGTATCGAAGTTACAGTTACCTGTCATAATTTGTATCGATGTTATAGTTACTTGTCATAATTAGTATCGAAGTTACAGTTACCTGCCATAATTTGTATCGAAATTACAGTTACTTGTCTTAATTAGTGCGAAGATACTGCTACCTGTCTTAATTAGTATCGGAGTTACAGTTGCTTGTCTTAATTAGTATCGAAGTTACTGTTACCTGTCATAATTAGTATCGAAGTTAGAGTTACCTGCCAAAATTTGTATCGAAATTACAGTTACTTGTCATAATTAATAACGAAGTTACAGTTACCTGTCATAATTAGTATCGAAGTTACAGTTACTTGTCATAATAAGTATCGAAGTTACAGTTACCTGCCATAATTAGTATCGAAGGTACTGTTACTTGTCATAATTAGTAACGAAGTTACAGTTACCTGCCATAATTAGTATCGAAATTAATGTTACTTGTCATAATTAGTAACGAAGTTACAGTTTCCTGTCATAATTAGTATCGTAGTTACTGTTACCTGTCATAATTAGTATTGAAGTTACAGTTACCGACCATAATTTTTTATCAAAATTACAGTTACTTGTCATAATTAGTAACGAAGTTAGAGTTTCTTGTCATAATTAGAATCGAAGTTACAGCAACCAGTCATAATTTTTATCGAAGTTATAGTTACTTTTCATAATTAGTATCGAAGGTGTTGTTACCTGTCATAATTAGTAACGAAGTTACAGGAACCTGTAATAATTAGTATCGAAATTAAAGTTACTTGTCATAATAAGTAACGAAGTTACAGTTACCTGTCATAATTAGTATCGAAGTTACTGTTACCTGTCATAATTAGTATTGAAGTTACTGTTACCTACAATAATTTTTTATCAAAATTACAGTTACTTGTCATAATTAGTAACGAAGTTAGAGTTTCTTGTCATAATTAGTATCGAAGTTACAGTTACCTGTCATAATTTGTATCGAAGTTATAGTTACTTGTCATAATTAGTATTGAAGGTGTTGTTACCTGTCATAATTAGTATCGAAGTTACAGTTACCTGCCATAATTTGTATCGAAATTACAGTTACTTGTCATAATTAGTTACGAAGTTACAGTTACCTTTCATAATTAGTATCGAAGTTACAGTTACTTGCCATAATTAATATCGAAGTTACTGTTACCTGTCATAATTAGTATCGAAGTTACAGTTACCTGCCAAAATTTGTATCGAAATTACAGTTACTTGTCATAATTAGTAACGAAGTTACAGTTACCTGTCATAATTAGTATCGAAGTTACAGTTACTTGTCATAATTAGTAACGAAGTTACAGTTACCTGTCATAATTTGTATCGAAATTACAGTTACTTGTCATAATTAGTAACGAAGTTACAGTTTCCTCTCATAATTAGTATCGAAGTTACAGTTACCTGCTAAAATTTGTATCGAAATTACAGTTACTTGTCATAATTAGTAACGAAGTTACTGTTACCTGTCATAATTAGTATCGACGTTACAGTTACCTGCCATAATTTGTATCGAAATTACAGGGACTTGTCATAATTAGTAACGAAGTTACAGTTACCTACCTTAATTAGTATCGAAATTAAAGTTACTTGTCATAATTAGTATCGAAGTTACAGTTACCTGTCGTAATTAGTATCGACGTTACTGTTACCTGTCATAATTAGTATTGAAGTTACAGTTACCTACCATAATTTTTTATCAAAATTACAGTTACTTGTCATAATTAGTAACGAAGTTAGAGTTTCTTGTCATAATTAGTATCGAAGTTACTGTTACCTGTCTTAATTTGATTCGAAGTTATAGTTACTTGTCATAATTAGTATCCAAGTTACTGGTACCTGCCATAATTTGTATCGAAGTTACAGTTACTTGTCATAATTAGTTACGAAGTTACAGTTACCTGTCATAATTAGTATCGAAGTTACAGTTACTTGTCGTAATTAGTATTGTAGTGACTGTTACCTGTCATAATTAGTATCGAAGTTACAGTTACCTGCCATAATTTGTATCGAAATTACAGGGACTTGTCATAATTAGTAAGGAAGTTACAGTTACCTACCTTAATTAGTATCGAAATTAAAGTTACTTGTCATAATTAGTATCGACGTTACTGTTACCTGTCATAATTAGTATTGAAGTTACAGTTACTTACCATAATTTTTATCAAAATTACAGTTAATGGTCATAATTAGTAACGAAGTTAGAGTTTCTTGTCATAATTAGTATCGAGGTTACAATTACCTGTCATAATTTGTATCGAAGTTGTAGTTACTTGTCATAATTAGTATCGAAGTTGCTGTTACCTGTCATAATTAGTATCGAAGTTACAGTTACCTGCCATAATTTGTATCGAAATTACAGTTACTTGTCATAATTAGTAACGAAGTTACAGTTGCCTGTCATAATTAGTATCGAAGTTAAAGTTTCTTGTCTTAATTAGTATCGAAGTTACTGTTACCTGTCATAATAAGTATCGAAGTTACAGTTACCTGCCAAAATTTGAATCGAAATTACAGTTACTTGTCACAATTAGTAACGAAGTTACAGTTACCTGTCATAATTAGTATCGATGTTACAGTTACTTGTCATAATTAGTATCGAAGTTACTGTTACTTGTCATAATATGTATCGAAGTTACTGTTACCTGTCATAATTAGTATCGAAATTACAATTACCTGCCATAATTTGTATCGAAATTTCAGGGACTTGTCATAATTAGTAACGAAGTTACAGTAACCTGCCATAATTAGTATCGAAATTAAAGTTACTTGTCATAATTAGTAACGAAGTTAGAGTTTCTTGTCATAATTGGTATCGAAGTTACAGTTACCTGTCATAATTTGTATCGAAGATATAGTTACTTGTCATAATTAGTATCGAAGGTGCTGTTACCTGTCATAATTAGTATCGAAGTTACAGTTACCTGCCATAATTTGTATCGAAATTACAGTTACTTGTCATATTTAGTAACGAAGTTACAGTTACCAGTCATAATTAGTATCGAAGTTACAGTTACTTGTCATAATTATTATCGAAGTTTCTGTTACCTGTCATAATTAGTATCGAAGTTACAGTTACCTGCCAAAATTTGTATCGAAATTACAGTTACTTGTCATAATTAGTAACGAAGTTACAGTTACCTGTCATAATTAGTATCGAAGTTACAGTTACTTGTCATAATTAGTATCGAAGTTACCGTTACCTGCCATAAATTTTTATCAAAATTAGAGTTACTTGTCATAATTAGTATCGAAGTTACTGTTACCTGTCACAATTAGTATCAAAGTTACAGTTACCTGCCATAATTTGTATCGAAATTAGAGTTCCTTGTCATAATTAGTATCGAAGTTACAGTTACCTGTCATAATTAGTATCGAAGGTACTGTAACCTGCCATAATTTGTATCGAAATTACAGTTACTTGTTATAATTAGTAACGGAGTTACAGTTACCTGTCATAATTTGTATCGAAATTGCAGTTACTTGTCATAATTAGTAACGAAGTTGCAGTTTCCTGTCATAATTAGTATCGAAGTGACTGTTACCTGACATAACTAGTATCGAAGTTACAGTTACCTGCCATAATTTGTAACGAAATTACAGGGACTTGTCATAATTAGTAACGAAGTTACAGTAACCTACCTTAATTAGTATCGAAATTAAAGTTACTTGTCATAATAAGTATCGAAGTTACAGTTACCTGTCATAATTAGTATCGAAATTACAGTAACTTGTCATAATTAGTATCGAAGTAACAGTTACTTGACATAATTAGTAACGAAGTTACAGTAATCTGTCATAATTTAATCGAAATTACAGTTACTTGTCATAATTAGCATCGAAGTTACAGTTACTTGACATAATTAGTAACGAAGTTACAGTAACCTGTCATAATTAGTATCGAACTTACTGTTACCTGTCAAAATTAGTATCGAAGTTACAGTTACCTGCCGTAATTTTTTTATCAAAATTAGATTTACTCGTCATAATTAGTTACGAAGTTACAGTTACTTGTCATAATTAGTATCGAAGTTACTGTTACCTGTCATAATTAGTATCAAAGTTACAGTTACCTGCCGTAATTTGTATCAAAATTAGTGTTCCTTGTCATAATTAATATCGAAGTTACAGTTACCTGTAATAATTAGTATCGAAGGTACTGTTACTTGTCATAATTAGTAACGAAGTTACAGTTACCTGTTATAATTTGTATCGAAATTACAGTTACTTGTCATAATTAGTAACGAAGTTACAGTTTCCTGTCATAATTAGTATCGAAGTTCCTGTTACCTGTCATAATTAGTATGGAAGTTACAGATACCTGCCATAATTTGTATCGAAATTACAGCGAATTGTCATAATTAGTAACGAAGTTCGAGTTTCTTGTCATAATTAGTATCGAAGTTACAGTTACCTGTCATAATTTGTATCGATGTTATAGTTACTTGTCATAATTAGTATCGAAGTTACAGTTACCTGCCATAATTTGTATCGAAATTACAGTTACTTGTCTTAATTAGTGACGAAGATACTGCTACCTGTCATAATTAGTATCGGAGTTACAGTTGCTTGTCTTAATTAGTATCGAAGTTACTGTTACCTGTCATAATTAGTATCGAAGTTAGAGTTACCTGCCAAAATTTGTATCGAAATTACAGTTACTTGTCATAATTAATAACGAAGTTACAGTTACCTGTCATAATTAGTATCGAAGTTACAGTTACTTGTCATAATAAGTATCGAAGTTACAGTTACCTGCCATAATTAGTATCGAAGGTACTGTTACTTGTCATAATTAGTAACGAAGTTACAGTTACCTGCCATAATTAGTATCGAAATTAATGTTACTTGTCATAATTAGTAACGAAGTTACAGTTTCCTGTCATAATTAGTATCGTAGTTACTGTTACCTGTCATAATAAGTATTGAAGTTACAGTTACCGACCATAATTTTTTATCAAAATTACAGTTACTTGTCATAATTAGTAACGAAGTTAGAGTTTCTTGTCATAATTAGAATCGAAGTTACAGCAACCAGTCATAATTTTTATCGAAGTTATAGTTACTTGTCATAATTAGTATCGAAGGTGTTGTTACCTATCATAATTAGTAACGAAGTTACAGGAACCTGTAATAATTAGTATCGAAATTAAAGTTACTTGTCATAATAAGTAACGAAGTTACAGTTACCTGTCATAATTAGTATCGAAGTTACTGTTACCTGTCATAATTAGTATTGAAGTTACAGTTACCTACAATAATTTTTTATCAAAATTACAGTTACTTGTCATAATTAGTAACGAAGTTAGAGTTTCTTGTCATAATTAGTATCGAAGTTACAGTTACCTGTCATAATTTGTATCGAAGATATAGTTACTTGTCATAATTAGTATTGAAGGTGTTGTTACCTGTCATAATTAGTATCGAAGTTACAGTTACCTGCCATAATTTGTATCGAAATTACAGTTACTTGTCATAATTAGTTACGAAGTTACAGTTACCTTTCATAATTAGTATCGAAGTTACAGTTACTTGTCATAATTAATATCGAAGTTACTGTTACCTGTCATAATTAGTATCGAAGTTACAGTTACCTGCCAAAATTTGTATCGAAATTACAGTTACTTGTCATAATTAGTAACGAAGTTACAGTTACCTGTCATAATTAGTATCGAAGTTACAGTTACTTGTCATAATTAGTAACGAAGTTACAGTTACCTGTCATAATTTGTATCGAAATTACAGTTACTTGTCATAATTAGTAACGAAGTTACAGTTTCCTCTCATAATTAGTATCGAAGTTACAGTTACCTGCTAAAATTTGTATCGAAATTACAGTTACTTGTCATAATTAGTAACGAAGTTACTGTTACCTGTCATAATTAGTATCGACGTTACAGTTACCTGCCATAATTTGTATCGAAATTACAGGGACTTGTCATAATTAGTAACGAAGTTACAGTTACCTACCTTAATTAGTATCGAAATTAAAGTTACTTGTCATAATTAGTATCGAAGTTACAGTTACCTGTCGTAATTAGTATCGACGTTACTGTTACCTGTCATAATTAGTATTGAAGTTACAATTACCTACCATAATTTTTATCAAAATTACTGTTACTTGTCATAATTAGTAACGAAGCTAGATTTTCTTGTCATAATTAGTATCGAAGTTACTGTTACCTGTCATAATTTGTATAAAATTACAGTAACTTGTCATAATAAGTATCGAAGTTACAGTTACTTGACATAATTAGTAACGAAGTTACAGTGACCTGTCAGAATTAGTATCGAAGTTACTACTACCTGATATAATTAGTATCGATGTTACAGTTACCTGCCATAATTTGTATCGAAATTACAGTTACTTGTCATAATTAGTAACGAAGTTACGGTAACCTGTCATAATTTGTATCGAAGTTACTGTTACCTGTCATAATTTGTATCGAAATTACAGTAACTTGTCATAATAAGTATCGAAGTTACAGTTACTTGACATAATTAGTTATGAAGTTACAGTAACCTGTCATAATTAGTATCGAAGTTACTGTTACCTGTCATAATTAGTATCGAAGTTACAGTTACCTGCCATAATTTTTTATCAAAATTAGAGTTACTTGTCATAATTAGTAACGAAGTTGCAGTTACTTGTCATAATTAGTATCGAAGTTACTGTTACCTGTCATTATTAGTATCAAAGTTACAGTTACCTGCCATAATTAGTATCAAAATTACTGTTCCTTGTCATAATTAATATCGAAGTTACAGTTTCCTGTCATAATTAGTATCGAAGTTACTGTTACCTGTCATAATTAGTATGGAAGTTACAGTTACCTGCCATAATTTGTATCGAAATTACAGGGAATTGTCCTAATTAGTAACGAAGTTCGAGTTTCTTGTCATAATTAGTATCGAAGTTACAGTTACCTGTCATAATTTGTATCGATGTTAAAGTTACTTCTCATAATTAGTATCGAAGTTACTGTTACCTGTCATAATTAGTATCGAGGATACAGTTACCTGCCATAATTTGTATCGAAATTACAGTTACTTGTCATAATAAGTGACGAAGTTACAGTTACCTGTCATAATTAGTATCGGAGTTACAGTTACTTGTCATAATTAGTATCGAAGTTACTGTTACCTGTCATAACTAGTATCGATGTTACAGTTACCTGCCAAAATTTGTATCGAAATTACAATTACTTGTCATAATTAATAACGAAGTTACAGTTACCTGTCATAATTAGTATCGAAGTTACAGTTAATAATCATAATTAGTACCGATTAGTACCGAAGTTACAGTTACCTGCCATAATTTGTATCGAAATTACAGGGACTTGTCATTATTAGTAACGAAGTTACAGTTACCTGCCATAATTAGTATCGAAATTAAAGTAACTTGTCATAATTAGTAAGGAAGATACAGTCACCTGTCATAATTAGTATCGAAGTTACAGTTACCTGTAATAATTAGTATCGAAGTTACCGTTACCTGCCATAATTTGTATCGAAATTACAGGGACTTGTCATTATTAGTAACGAAGTTACAGTTACCTGCCATAATTAGTATCGAAATTAAAGTAACTTGTCATAATTAGTAAGGAAGATACAGTCACCTGTCATAATTAGTATCGAAGTTACAGTTACCTGTAATAATTAGTATCGAAGTTACCGTTACCTGCCATAATTTGTATCGAAATTACAGGGACTTGTCATAATTAGTATCGAAGTTACAGTTACCTGTCATAATTTGATTCGAAGTTATAGTTACTTGTCATAATTAGTATCCAAGTTACTGTTACCTGCCATAATTTGTATCGAAGTTACAGTTGTCATTTAGACTTTCACGGCCCGTGTTATTATTCATAATGTTGAATTTTGGGCTTATGCCGTGTTTTATTATATTGCAATTCGACGCGTTTCGAAAGAAACCATGTCTTTCATCGTCAGGAATAATCTGGAATACGACAATGTTGCTAAGAGAAAGCAACGAAGAACATATAGAAGGTGCCCAAAGATGGACGCCATTATAGCCCCATGTTAGGGACAACGGAAAGCAGCAGTGAATTACTTTCTCAGGGTTCTGATAATAGGTAGCCAGGATTCACTGAGATTGTAGCCGGTGTCGCGGTTGAAATTATCTGGGTGTTTACGTATTTCAACCGCCTCCCTGATGATTCTGGGACGATATTGCTTTATACGGGCAAGAACATCCACCCCTTGGAACATGACATCATGGCCAGGTGTTAAAGCATGATCGGCAACAGCTGATTTATCAGGTTGAATGAGCCTGATACATCTATTATGTTCCTTAATGCGAGTGCATATTGTTCTCGAAGTCTGCCCGATGTAAACCTTGCCACAAGTACAGGGAACTCTGTAGATACCCGGTTGTTGCAATTTAGGCAAACTGTCCTTAGTTGGTCGCAGGAGTTGCCTAATCTTAACAGAAGTTCCAAATACAGTCCGTATGTTGTATCGACGTAGGATTTTAGCAATACGATCCGTTGTGTTATGTATGTACGGAAGGTAAGCAGTTCCTCTTACATCTCTTTTCTCAACTGACGTCCTATTATTATTTGTTGGTTTCAGAACCGTAGAAATCAAAGCCTTGCTATAACCGTTGCTCTCAAAGGTGGTTCGCAGGGTGTTAATTTCTTCTTGTAAAGAAGACACTTCACAAATCCTCCTAGCCCTGGTAGTTAGAGTTGTAAGGATACCATGTTTCTGGGCAGGGTGATGGTGAGAACTTGCGTGGAGATATCTATTGGTGTGTGTTGGCTTACGAAAAACGCTGTGTCCTAAAGATCCATCCTCTTTCTTGGTGACGAGAACATCTAAAAAAGGTATTTTGCCGTCAGATTCCTTTTCCATGGTGAAACAAATAGAAGGGTGCTGGAGATTAAGGTGATCCAGGAAATGGCTAAGATTTTCCTCACCTTCCGTCCAAACAACGAACGTGTCATCCACATAACGCCACCAGATCTTCGGTTTGAAAGGAGCCTACATATGCCCTTTCCATATACTTAGGTAGACTACTTCAGCCGCTTCTGGGTAACACGCCTTCGTACATTAAGGATTCCACACACTTCGTGGAAATGTTAAACGCTATAACACTTCAGCCGGGTGATATTCTAGTGAATCTCGACGTGGTGTCTCTGTTTACGTGAGTACCTATTGATGGTGTTATGTCTCTCATTAATGGACTTTTTCCTGAAGACATCACAAGACTTTTTTATCACTGCATGACCTCCTCCTACTTTATATGGAATGGGAATTTTTATGAGCAGACTGATGGTGTGGCCATGGGTAGTCCTCTCTCTCCTGTTGTGGCTAATTTCTTCATGGAGAACTTTGAAGAGAAAGCTTTGTCGTCGGCTCCTTTCAAACCGAAGATCTGGTGGCGTTATGTGGATGACACGTTCGTTGTTTGGACGGAAGGTGAGGAAAATCTTAGCCATTTCCTGGATCACCTTAATCTCCAGCATCCTTCTATTTGTTTCACCATGGAAAAGGAATCTGACGGCAAAATACCTTTTTTAGATGTTCTCGTCACCAAGAAAGAGGATGGATCTTTAGGACACAGCGTTTTTCGTAAGCCAACACACACCAATAGATATCTCCACGCAAGTTCTCACCATCACCCTGCCCAGAAACATGGTATCCTTACAACTCTAACTACCAGGGCTAGGAGGATTTGTGAAGTGTCTTCTTTACAAGAAGAAATTAACACCCTGCGAACCACCTTTGAGAGCAACGGTTATAGCAGGCTTTGATTTCTACGGTTCTGAAACCAACAAATAATAATAGGACGTCAGTTGAGAAAAGAGATGTAAGAGGAACTGCTTACCTTCCGTACATACATAACACAACGGATCGTATTGCTAAAATCCTACGTCGATACAACATACGGACTGTATTTGGAACTTCTGTTAAGATTAGGCAACTCCTGCGACCAACTAAGGACAGTTTGCCTAAATTGCAACAACCGGGTATCTACAGAGTTCCCTGTACTTGTGGCAAGGTTTACATCGGGCAGACTTCGAGAACAATATGCACTCGCATTAAGGAACATAATAGATGTATCAGGCTCATTCAACCTGATAAATCAGCTGTTGCCGATCATGCTTTAACACCTGGCCATGATGTCATGTTCCAAGGGGTGGATGTTCTTGCCCGTATAAAGCAATATCGTCCCAGAATCATCAGGGAGGCGGTTGAAATACGTAAACACCCAGATAATTTCAACCGCGACACCGGCTACAATCTCAGTGAATCCTGGCTACCTATTATCAGAACCCTGAGAAAGTAATTCACTGCTGCTTTCCGTTGTCCCTAACATGGGGCTATAATGGCGTCCATCTTTGGGCACCTTCTATATGTTCTTCGTTGCTTTCTCTTAGCAACATTGTCGTATTCCAGATTATTCCTGACGATGAAAGACATGGTTTCTTTCGAATCGCGTCGAATTGCAATATAATAAAACACGGCATAAGCCCAAAATTCAACATTATGAATAATAACACGGGCCGTGAAAGTCTAAATGACAATATTAGAAACCTCTATGGGGAGGATATTTTCCGACTGATGTCTAGATTCAGTAGGTTACGACGCAAGAAGGTGTGTCTAATCTCTTCACTCGCTTTTCTCCTAAGATGCCGGGATCATGATATTCTACCGAATTTTGTTATCTTGAAGCATTCCTTCAGAACACCTAAGGCAACGAGAATCTATCGCCGTGCAAGCAAGGCGTTATTGATAGAGAGGTTACAGCATACTCGTAAGCAGTTGGATTTTATTTCGAGGGAGTTACTACAGCTACATCTACGCCTCTCAAACTTCGTAAGTGAGGAATTATGGAATATCTTCGATCGTAATTCTTCAGTGCAAGCTAACAGCGTTCTAGATCAGGTGAGGGACAGACATATTTCCAAATATGATAGGTTATGTCAGCTGCAGAAATCTCAAGCCATTAGACTTGATGCTAACAAGGTTGTCGTAAATTTGTCCAGCAACCCCCTAAGTGATACCCAACAGGCAGTTCTCGCTAAAGGTCTCAATTTTGCTGTAGCGCCTAGAAGAATTCCTATTGAAGAACTTATTACATCCGTAGAATCCTCAGTACATCACCTCACACCTGAAGAGGCCGAGGAAGCCAGGCAAGAATGTTCCCGAGTTCTCAAGACAGCTAAGCCACCTAACACCAACATAAAACAAGGCGAAAGCCGGGCACATAAAGATCTAAGGGACAATTCTGATATTATCGTTCTCCCCGCTGACAAGGGTAATGCGACAGTGGTATTGGATAAGGTTGATTATGATTCCAAGATCTCGTCTTTGTTATCAGATCCTGTATATAGGATTAATAGTCGTGATCCTACTACTCGCTACTCAAATGTCACCGTCAAATTGATCAAGCAATCATCTATTCCAGCGGATGCAGCGAAGACTCTCCTTCCAGGGGATGCTATTCCTCCGAGACTCTATGGTCTTCCTAAAATACATAAGGACGAAGTTCCTCTTAGACCCATTGTTAGTACGATTGGTTCTCCTACATATGCCCTTTCCAAATACTTAGGTAGACTACTTCAGCCGCTTCTGGGTAACACGCCTTCGTACATTAAGGATTCCACACACTTCGTGGAAAAGTTAAAAGCTATAACACTTCAGCCGGGTGATATTCTAGTGAGTCTCGACGTGGTGTCTCTGTTTACGAGAGTACCTATTGATGGTGTTATGTCTCTCATTAATAGACTTTTTCCTGAAGACATCACAAGACTTTTTTATCACTGCATGACCTCCTCCTACTTTCTATGGAATGGGAATTTTTATGAGCAGACTGATGGTGTGGCCATGGGTAGTCCTCTCTCTCCTGTTGTGGCTAATTTCTTCATGGAGAACTTTGAAGAGAAAGCTTTGTCGTCGGCTCCTTTCAAACCGAAGATCTGGTGGCGTTATGTGGATGACACGTTCGTTGTTTGGACGGAAGGTGAGGAAAATCTTAGCCATTTCCTGGATCACCTTAATCTCCAGCACCCTTCTATTTGTTTCACCATGGAAAAGGAATCTGACGGCGAAATACCTTTTTTAGATGTTCTCGTCACCAAGAAAGAGGATGGATCTTTAGGACACAGCGTTTTTCGTAAGCCAACACACACCAATAGATATCTCCACGCAAGTTCTCACCATCACCCTGCCCAGAAACATGGTATCCTTACAACTCTAACTACCAGGGCTAGGAGGATTTGTGAAGTGTCTTCTTTACAAGAAGAAATTAACACCCTGCGAACCACCTTTGAGAGCAACGGTTATAGCAAGGCTTTGATTTCTACGGTTCTGAAACCAACAAATAATAATAGGACGTCAGTTGAGAAAAGAGATGTAAGAGGAACTGCTTACCTTCCGTACATACATAACACAACGGATCGTATTGCTAAAATCCTACGTCGATACAACATACGGACTGTATTTGGAACTTCTGTTAAGATTAGGCAACTCCTGCGACCAACTAAGGACAGTTTGCCTAAATTGCAACAACCGGGTATCTACAGAGTTCCCTGTACTTGTGGCAAGGTTTACATCGGGCAGACTTCGAGAACAATATGCACTCGCATTAAGGAACATAATAGATGTATCAGGCTCATTCAACCTGATAAATCAGCTGTTGCCGATCATGCTTTAACACCTGGCCATGATGTCATGTTCCAAGGGGTGGATGTTCTTGCCCGTATAAAGCAATATCGTCCCAGAATCATCAGGGAGGCGGTTGAAATACGTAAACACCCAGATAATTTCAACCGCGACACCGGCTACAATCTCAGTGAATCCTGGCTACCTATTATCAGAACCCTGAGAAAGTAATTCACTGCTGCTTTCCGTTGTCCCTAACATGGGGCTATAATGGCGTCCATCTTTGGGCACCTTCTATATGTTCTTCGTTGCTTTCTCTTAGCAACATTGTCGTATTCCAGATTATTCCTGACGATGAAAGACATGGTTTCTTTCGAAACGCGTCGAATTGCAATATAATAAAACACGGCATAAGCCCAAAATTCAACATTATGAATAATAACACGGGCCGTGAAAGTCTAAATGACAATATTAGAAACCTCTATGGGGAGGATATTTTCCGACTGATGTCTAGATTCAGTAGGTTACGACGCAAGAAGGTGTGTCTAATCTCTTCACTCGCTTTTCTCCTAAGATGCCGGGATCATGATATTCTACCGAATTTTGTTATCTTGAAGCATTCCTTCAGAACACCTAAGGCAACGAGAATCTATCGCCGTGCAAGCAAGGCGTTATTGATAGAGAGGTTACAGCATACTCGTAAGCAGTTGGATTTTATTTCGAGGGAGTTACTACAGCTACATCTACGCCTCTCAAACTTCGTAAGTGAGGAATTATGGAATATCTTCGATCGTATTTCTTCAGTGCAAGCTAACAGCGTTCTAGATCAGGTGAGGGACAGACATATTTCCAAATATGATAGGTTATGTCAGCTGCAGAAATCTCAAGCCATTAGACTTGATGCTAACAAGGTTGTCGTAAATTTGTCCAGCAACCCCCTAAGTGATACCCAACAGGCAGTTCTCGCTAAAGGTCTCAATTTTGCTGTAGCGCCTAGAAGAATTCCTATTGAAGAACTTATTACATCCGTAGAATCCTCAGTACATCACCTCACACCTGAAGAGGCCGAGGAAGCCAGGCAAGAATGTTCCCGAGTTCTCAAGACAGCTAAGCCACCTAACACCAACTTAAAACAAGGCGAAAGCCGGGCACTTAAAGATCTAAGGGACAATTCTGATATTATTGTTCTCCCCGCTGACAAGGGTAATGCGACAGTGGTATTGGATAAGGTTGATTATGATTCCAAGATCTCGTCTTTGTTATCAGATCCTGTATATAGGATTAATAGTCGTGATCCTACTACTCGCTACTCAAATGTCACCGTCAAATTGATCAAGCAATCATCTTTTCCAGCGGATGCAGCGAAGACTCTCCTTCCAGGGGATGCTATTCCTCCGAGACTCTATGGTCTTCCTAAAATACATAAGGACGAAGTTCCTCTTAGACCCATTGTTAGTACGATTGGTTCTCCTACATATGCCCTTTCCAAATACTTAGGTAGACTACTTCAGCCGCTTCTGGGTAACACGCCTTCGTACATTAAGGATTCCACACACTTCGTGGAAAAGTTAAAAGCTATAACACTTCAGCCGGGTGATATTCTAGTGAGTCTCGACGTGGTGTCTCTGTTTACGAGAGTACCTATTGATGGTGTTATGTCTCTCATTAATGGACTTTTTCCTGAAGACATCACAATACTTTTTTATCACTTCATGACCTCCTCCTACTTTCTATGGAATGGGAATTTTTATGAGCAGACTGATGGTGTGGCCATGGGTAGTCCTCTCTCTCCTGTTGTGGCTAATTTCTTCATGGAGAACTTTGAAGAGAAAGCTTTGTCGTCGGCTCCTTTCAAACCGAAGATCTGGTGGCGTTATGTGGATGACACGTTCGTTGTTTGGACGGAAGGTGAGGAAAATCTTAGCCATTTCCTGGATCACCTTAATCTCCAGCACCCTTCTATTTTTTTCACCATGGAAAAGGAATCTGACGGCAAAATACCTTTTTTAGATGTTCTCGTCACCAAGAAAGAGGATGGATCTTTAGGACACAGCGTTTTTCGTAAGCCAACACACACCAATAGATATCTCCACGCAAGTTCTCACCATCACCCTGCCCGGAAACATGGTATCCTTACAACTCTAACTACCAGGGCTAGGAGGATTTGTGAAGTGTCTTCTTTACAAGAAGAAATTAACACCCTGCGAACCACCTTTGAGAGCAACGGTTATAGCAAGGCTTTGATTTCTACGGTTCTGAAACCAACAAATAATAATAGGACGTCAGTTGAGAAAAGAGATGTAAGAGGAACTGCTTACCTTCCGTACATACATAACACAACGGATCGTATTGCTAAAATCCTACGTCGATACAACATACGGACTGTATTTGGAACTTCTGTTAAGATTAGGCAACTCCTGCGACCAACTAAGGACAGTTTGCCTAAATTGCAACAACCGGGTATCTACAGAGTTCCCTGTACTTGTGGCAAGGTTTACATCGGGCAGACTTCGAGAACAATATGCACTCGCATTAAGGAACATAATAGATGTATCAGGCTCATTCAACCTGATAAATCAGCTGTTGCCGATCATGCTTTAACACCTGGCCATGATGTCATGTTCCAAGGGGTGGATGTTCTTGCCCGTATAAAGCAATATCGTCCCAGAATCATCAGGGAGGCGGTTGAAATACGTAAACACCCAGATAATTTCAACCGCGACACCGGCTACAATCTCAGTGAATCCTGGCTACCTATTATCAGAACCCTGAGAAAGTAATTCACTGCTGCTTTCCGTTGTCCCTAACATGGGGCTATAATGGCGTCCATCTTTGGGCACCTTCTATATGTTCTTCGTTGCTTTCTCTTAGCAACATTGTCGTATTCCAGATTATTCCTGACGATGAAAGACATGGTTTCTTTCGAAACGCGTCGAATTGCAATATAATAAAACACGGCATAAGCCCAAAATTCAACATTATGAATAATAACACGGGCCGTGAAAGTCTAAATGACAATATTAGAAACCTCTATGGGGAGGATATTTTCCGACTGATGTCTAGATTCAGTAGGTTACGACGCAAGAAGGTGTGTCTAATCTCTTCACTCGCTTTTCTCCTAAGATGCCGGGATCATGATATTCTACCGAATTTTGTTATCTTGAAGCATTCCTTCAGAACACCTAAGGCAACGAGAATCTATCGCCGTGCAAGCAAGGCGTTATTGATAGAGAGGTTACAGCATACTCGTAAGCAGTTGGATTTTATTTCGAGGGAGTTACTACAGCTACATCTACGCCTCTCAAACTTCGTAAGTGAGGAATTATGGAATATCTTCGATCGTATTTCTTCAGTGCAAGCTAACAGCGTTCTAGATCAGGTGAGGGACAGACATATTTCCAAATATGATAGGTTATGTCAGCTGCAGAAATCTCAAGCCATTAGACTTGATGCTAACAAGGTTGTCGTAAATTTGTCCAGCAACCCCCTAAGTGATACCCAACAGGCAGTTCTCGCTAAAGGTCTCAATTTTGCTGTAGCGCCTAGAAGAATTCCTATTGAAGAACTTATTACATCCGTAGAATCCTCAGTACATCACCTCACACCTGAAGAGGCCGAGGAAGCCAGGCAAGAATGTTCCCGAGTTCTCAAGACAGCTAAGCCACCTAACACCAACTTAAAACAAGGCGAAAGCCGGGCACTTAAAGATCCAAGGGACAATTCTGATATTATCGTTCTCCCCGCTGACAAGGGTAATGCGACAGTGGTATTGGATAAGGTTGATTATGATTCCAAGATCTCGTCTTTGTTATCAGATCCTGTATATAGGATTAATAGTCGTGATCCTACTACTCGCTACTCAAATGTCACCGTCAAATTGATCAAGCAATCATCTATTCCAGCGGATGCAGCGAAGACTCTCCTTCCAGGGGATGCTATTCCTCCGAGACTCTATGGTCTTCCTAAAATACATAAGGACGAAGTTCCTCTTAGACCCATTGTTAGTACGATTGGTTCTCCTACATATGCCCTTTCCAAATACTTAGGTAGACTACTTCAGCCGCTTCTGGGTAACACGCCTTCGTACATTAAGGATTCCACACACTTCGTGGAAAAGTTAAAAGCTATAACACTTCAGCCGGGTGATATTCTAGTGAGTCTCGACGTGGTGTCTCCGTTTACGAGAGTACCTATTGATGGTGTTATGTCTCTCATTAATGGACTTTTTCCTGAAGACATCACAAGACTTTTTTATCACTGCATGACCTCCTCCTACTTTCTATGGAATGGGAATTTTTATGAGCAGACTGATGGTGTGGCCATGGGTAGTCCTCTCTCTCCTGTTGTGGCTAATTTCTTCATGGAGAACTTTGAAGAGAAAGCTTTGTCGTCGGCTCCTTTCAAACCGAAGATCTGGTGGCGTTATGTGGATGACACGTTCGTTGTTTGGACGGAAGGTGAGGAAAATCTTAGCCATTTCCTGGATCACCTTAATCTCCAGCACCCTTCTATTTTTTTCACCATGGAAAAGGAATCTGACGGCAAAATACCTTTTTTAGATGTTCTCGTCACCAAGAAAGAGGATGGATCTTTAGGACACAGCGTTTTTCGTAAGCCAACACACACCAATAGATATCTCCACGCAAGTTCTCACCATCACCCTGCCCGGAAACATGGTATCCTTACAACTCTAACTACCAGGGCTAGGAGGATTTGTGAAGTGTCTTCTTTACAAGAAGAAATTAACACCCTGCGAACCACCTTTGAGAGCAACGGTTATAGCAAGGCTTTGATTTCTACGGTTCTGAAACCAACAAATAATAATAGGACGTCAGTTGAGAAAAGAGATGTAAGAGGAACTGCTTACCTTCCGTACATACATAACACAACGGATCGTATTGCTAAAATCCTACGTCGATACAACATACGGACTGTATTTGGAACTTCTGTTAAGATTAGGCAACTCCTGCGACCAACTAAGGACAGTTTGCCTAAATTGCAACAACCGGGTATCTACAGAGTTCCCTGTACTTGTGGCAAGGTTTACATCGGGCAGACTTCGAGAACAATATGCACTCGCATTAAGGAACATAATAGATGTATCAGGCTCATTCAACCTGATAAATCAGCTGTTGCCGATCATGCTTTAACACCTGGCCATGATGTCATGTTCCAAGGGGTGGATGTTCTTGCCCGTATAAAGCAATATCGTCCCAGAATCATCAGGGAGGCGGTTGAAATACGTAAACACCCAGATAATTTCAACCGCGACACCGGCTACAATCTCAGTGAATCCTGGCTACCTATTATCAGAACCCTGAGAAAGTAATTCACTGCTGCTTTCCGTTGTCCCTAACATGGGGCTATAATGGCGTCCATCTTTGGGCACCTTCTATATGTTCTTCGTTGCTTTCTCTTAGCAACATTGTCGTATTCCAGATTATTCCTGACGATGAAAGACATGGTTTCTTTCGAAACGCGTCGAATTGCAATATAATAAAACACGGCATAAGCCCAAAATTCAACATTATGAATAATAACACGGGCCGTGAAAGTCTAAATGACAATATTAGAAACCTCTATGGGGAGGATATTTTCCGACTGATGTCTAGATTCAGTAGGTTACGACGCAAGAAGGTGTGTCTAATCTCTTCACTCGCTTTTCTCCTAAGATGCCGGGATCATGATATTCTACCGAATTTTGTTATCTTGAAGCATTCCTTCAGAACACCTAAGGCAACGAGAATCTATCGCCGTGCAAGCAAGGCGTTATTGATAGAGAGGTTACAGCATACTCGTAAGCAGTTGGATTTTATTTCGAGGGAGTTACTACAGCTACATCTACGCCTCTCAAACTTCGTAAGTGAGGAATTATGGAATATCTTCGATCGTATTTCTTCAGTGCAAGCTAACAGCGTTCTAGATCAGGTGAGGGACAGACATATTTCCAAATATGATAGGTTATGTCAGCTGCAGAAATCTCAAGCCATTAGACTTGATGCTAACAAGGTTGTCGTAAATTTGTCCAGCAACCCCCTAAGTGATACCCAACAGGCAGTTCTCGCTAAAGGTCTCAATTTTGCTGTAGCGCCTAGAAGAATTCCTATTGAAGAACTTATTACATCCGTAGAATCCTCAGTACATCACCTCACACCTGAAGAGGCCGAGGAAGCCAGGCAAGAATGTTCCCGAGTTCTCAAGACAGCTAAGCCACCTAACACCAACATAAAACAAGGCGAAAGCCGGGCACATAAAGATCTAAGGGACAATTCTGATATTATCGTTCTCCCCGCTGACAAGGGTAATGCGACAGTGGTATTGGATAAGGTTGATTATGATTCCAAGATCTCGTCTTTGTTATCAGATCCTGTATATAGGATTAATAGTCGTGATCCTACTACTCGCTACTCAAATGTCACCGTCAAATTGATCAAGCAATCATCTATTCCAGCGGATGCAGCGAAGACTCTCCTTCCAGGGGATGCTATTCCTCCGAGACTCTATGGTCTTCCTAAAATACATAAGGACGAAGTTCCTCTTAGACCCATTGTTAGTACGATTGGTTCTCCTACATATGCCCTTTCCAAATACTTAGGTAGACTACTTCAGCCGCTTCTGGGTAACACGCCTTCGTACATTAAGGATTCCACACACTTCGTGGAAAAGTTAAAAGCTATAACACTTCAGCCGGGTGATATTCTAGTGAGTCTCGACGTGGTGTCTCTGTTTACGAGAGTACCTATTGATGGTGTTATGTCTCTCATTAATAGACTTTTTCCTGAAGACATCACAAGACTTTTTTATCACTGCATGACCTCCTCCTACTTTCTATGGAATGGGAATTTTTATGAGCAGACTGATGGTGTGGCCATGGGTAGTCCTCTCTCTCCTGTTGTGGCTAATTTCTTCATGGAGAACTTTGAAGAGAAAGCTTTGTCGTCGGCTCCTTTCAAACCGAAGATCTGGTGGCGTTATATGGATGACACGTTCGTTGTTTGGACGGAAGGTGAGGAAAATCTTAGCCATTTCCTGGATCACCTTAATCTCCAGCACCCTTCTATTTGTTTCACCATGGAAAAGGAATCTGACGGCGAAATACCTTTTTTAGATGTTCTCGTCACCAAGAAAGAGGATGGATCTTTAGGACACAGCGTTTTTCGTAAGCCAACACACACCAATAGATATCTCCACGCAAGTTCTCACCATCACCCTGCCCAGAAACATGGTATCCTTACAACTCTAACTACCAGGGCTAGGAGGATTTGTGAAGTGTCTTCTTTACAAGAAGAAATTAACACCCTGCGAACCACCTTTGAGAGCAACGGTTATAGCAAGGCTTTGATTTCTACGGTTCTGAAACCAACAAATAATAATAGGACGTCAGTTGAGAAAAGAGATGTAAGAGGAACTGCTTACCTTCCGTACATACATAACACAACGGATCGTATTGCTAAAATCCTACGTCGATACAACATACGGACTGTATTTGGAACTTCTGTTAAGATTAGGCAACTCCTGCGACCAACTAAGGACAGTTTGCCTAAATTGCAACAACCGGGTATCTACAGAGTTCCCTGTACTTGTGGCAAGGTTTACATCGGGCAGACTTCGAGAACAATATGCACTCGCATTAAGGAACATAATAGATGTATCAGGCTCATTCAACCTGATAAATCAGCTGTTGCCGATCATGCTTTAACACCTGGCCATGATGTCATGTTCCAAGGGGTGGATGTTCTTGCCCGTATAAAGCAATATCGTCCCAGAATCATCAGGGAGGCGGTTGAAATACGTAAACACCCAGATAATTTCAACCGCGACACCGGCTACAATCTCAGTGAATCCTGGCTACCTATTATCAGAACCCTGAGAAAGTAATTCACTGCTGCTTTCCGTTGTCCCTAACATGGGGCTATAATGGCGTCCATCTTTGGGCACCTTCTATATGTTCTTCGTTGCTTTCTCTTAGCAACATTGTCGTATTCCAGATTATTCCTGACGATGAAAGACATGGTTTCTTTCGAAACGCGTCGAATTGCAATATAATAAAACACGGCATAAGCCCAAAATTCAACATTATGAATAATAACACGGGCCGTGAAAGTCTAAATGACAATATTAGAAACCTCTATGGGGAGGATATTTTCCGACTGATGTCTAGATTCAGTAGGTTACGACGCAAGAAGGTGTGTCTAATCTCTTCACTCGCTTTTCTCCTAAGATGCCGGGATCATGATATTCTACCGAATTTTGTTATCTTGAAGCATTCCTTCAGAACACCTAAGGCAACGAGAATCTATCGCCGTGCAAGCAAGGCGTTATTGATAGAGAGGTTACAGCATACTCGTAAGCAGTTGGATTTTATTTCGAGGGAGTTACTACAGCTACATCTACGCCTCTCAAACTTCGTAAGTGAGGAATTATGGAATATCTTCGATCGTATTTCTTCAGTGCAAGCTAACAGCGTTCTAGATCAGGTGAGGGACAGACATATTTCCAAATATGATAGGTTATGTCAGCTGCAGAAATCTCAAGCCATTAGACTTGATGCTAACAAGGTTGTCGTAAATTTGTCCAGCAACCCCCTAAGTGATACCCAACAGGCAGTTCTCGCTAAAGGTCTCAATTTTGCTGTAGCGCCTAGAAGAATTCCTATTGAAGAACTTATTACATCCGTAGAATCCTCAGTACATCACCTCACACCTGAAGAGGCCGAGGAAGCCAGGCAAGAATGTTCCCGAGTTCTCAAGACAGCTAAGCCACCTAACACCAACTTAAAACAAGGCGAAAGCCGGGCACTTAAAGATCTAAGGGACAATTCTGATATTATTGTTCTCCCCGCTGACAAGGGTAATGCGACAGTGGTATTGGATAAGGTTGATTATGATTCCAAGATCTCGTCTTTGTTATCAGATCCTGTATATAGGATTAATAGTCGTGATCCTACTACTCGCTACTCAAATGTCACCGTCAAATTGATCAAGCAATCATCTTTTCCAGCGGATGCAGCGAAGACTCTCCTTCCAGGGGATGCTATTCCTCCGAGACTCTATGGTCTTCCTAAAATACATAAGGACGAAGTTCCTCTTAGACCCATTGTTAGTACGATTGGTTCTCCTACATATGCCCTTTCCAAATACTTAGGTAGACTACTTCAGCCGCTTCTGGGTAACACGCCTTCGTACATTAAGGATTCCACACACTTCGTGGAAAAGTTAAAAGCTATAACACTTCAGCCGGGTGATATTCTAGTGAGTCTCGACGTGGTGTCTCTGTTTACGAGAGTACCTATTGATGGTGTTATGTCTCTCATTAATGGACTTTTTCCTGAAGACATCACAATACTTTTTTATCACTTCATGACCTCCTCCTACTTTCTATGGAATGGGAATTTTTATGAGCAGACTGATGGTGTGGCCATGGGTAGTCCTCTCTCTCCTGTTGTGGCTAATTTCTTCATGGAGAACTTTGAAGAGAAAGCTTTGTCGTCGGCTCCTTTCAAACCGAAGATCTGGTGGCGTTATGTGGATGACACGTTCGTTGTTTGGACGGAAGGTGAGGAAAATCTTAGCCATTTCCTGGATCACCTTAATCTCCAGCACCCTTCTATTTTTTTCACCATGGAAAAGGAATCTGACGGCAAAATACCTTTTTTAGATGTTCTCGTCACCAAGAAAGAGGATGGATCTTTAGGACACAGCGTTTTTCGTAAGCCAACACACACCAATAGATATCTCCACGCAAGTTCTCACCATCACCCTGCCCGGAAACATGGTATCCTTACAACTCTAACTACCAGGGCTAGGAGGATTTGTGAAGTGTCTTCTTTACAAGAAGAAATTAACACCCTGCGAACCACCTTTGAGAGCAACGGTTATAGCAAGGCTTTGATTTCTACGGTTCTGAAACCAACAAATAATAATAGGACGTCAGTTGAGAAAAGAGATGTAAGAGGAACTGCTTACCTTCCGTACATACATAACACAACGGATCGTATTGCTAAAATCCTACGTCGATACAACATACGGACTGTATTTGGAACTTCTGTTAAGATTAGGCAACTCCTGCGACCAACTAAGGACAGTTTGCCTAAATTGCAACAACCGGGTATCTACAGAGTTCCCTGTACTTGTGGCAAGGTTTACATCGGGCAGACTTCGAGAACAATATGCACTCGCATTAAGGAACATAATAGATGTATCAGGCTCATTCAACCTGATAAATCAGCTGTTGCCGATCATGCTTTAACACCTGGCCATGATGTCATGTTCCAAGGGGTGGATGTTCTTGCCCGTATAAAGCAATATCGTCCCAGAATCATCAGGGAGGCGGTTGAAATACGTAAACACCCAGATAATTTCAACCGCGACACCGGCTACAATCTCAGTGAATCCTGGCTACCTATTATCAGAACCCTGAGAAAGTAATTCACTGCTGCTTTCCGTTGTCCCTAACATGGGGCTATAATGGCGTCCATCTTTGGGCACCTTCTATATGTTCTTCGTTGCTTTCTCTTAGCAACATTGTCGTATTCCAGATTATTCCTGACGATGAAAGACATGGTTTCTTTCGAAACGCGTCGAATTGCAATATAATAAAACACGGCATAAGCCCAAAATTCAACATTATGAATAATAACACGGGCCGTGAAAGTCTAAATGACAATATTAGAAACCTCTATGGGGAGGATATTTTCCGACTGATGTCTAGATTCAGTAGGTTACGACGCAAGAAGGTGTGTCTAATCTCTTCACTCGCTTTTCTCCTAAGATGCCGGGATCATGATATTCTACCGAATTTTGTTATCTTGAAGCATTCCTTCAGAACACCTAAGGCAACGAGAATCTATCGCCGTGCAAGCAAGGCGTTATTGATAGAGAGGTTACAGCATACTCGTAAGCAGTTGGATTTTATTTCGAGGGAGTTACTACAGCTACATCTACGCCTCTCAAACTTCGTAAGTGAGGAATTATGGAATATCTTCGATCGTATTTCTTCAGTGCAAGCTAACAGCGTTCTAGATCAGGTGAGGGACAGACATATTTCCAAATATGATAGGTTATGTCAGCTGCAGAAATCTCAAGCCATTAGACTTGATGCTAACAAGGTTGTCGTAAATTTGTCCAGCAACCCCCTAAGTGATACCCAACAGGCAGTTCTCGCTAAAGGTCTCAATTTTGCTGTAGCGCCTAGAAGAATTCCTATTGAAGAACTTATTACATCCGTAGAATCCTCAGTACATCACCTCACACCTGAAGAGGCCGAGGAAGCCAGGCAAGAATGTTCCCGAGTTCTCAAGACAGCTAAGCCACCTAACACCAACTTAAAACAAGGCGAAAGCCGGGCACTTAAAGATCCAAGGGACAATTCTGATATTATCGTTCTCCCCGCTGACAAGGGTAATGCGACAGTGGTATTGGATAAGGTTGATTATGATTCCAAGATCTCGTCTTTGTTATCAGATCCTGTATATAGGATTAATAGTCGTGATCCTACTACTCGCTACTCAAATGTCACCGTCAAATTGATCAAGCAATCATCTATTCCAGCGGATGCAGCGAAGACTCTCCTTCCAGGGGATGCTATTCCTCCGAGACTCTATGGTCTTCCTAAAATACATAAGGACGAAGTTCCTCTTAGACCCATTGTTAGTACGATTGGTTCTCCTACATATGCCCTTTCCAAATACTTAGGTAGACTACTTCAGCCGCTTCTGGGTAACACGCCTTCGTACATTAAGGATTCCACACACTTCGTGGAAAAGTTAAAAGCTATAACACTTCAGCCGGGTGATATTCTAGTGAGTCTCGACGTGGTGTCTCCGTTTACGAGAGTACCTATTGATGGTGTTATGTCTCTCATTAATGGACTTTTTCCTGAAGATATCACAAGACTTTTTTATCACTGCATGACCTCCTCCTACTTTCTATGGAATGGGAATTTTTATGAGCAGACTGATGGTGTGGCCATGGGTAGTCCTCTCTCTCCTGTTGTGGCTAATTTCTTCATGGAGAACTTTGAAGAGAAAGCTTTGTCGTCGGCTCCTTTCAAACCGAAGATCTGGTGGCGTTATGTGGATGACACGTTCGTTGTTTGGACGGAAGGTGAGGAAAATCTTAGCCATTTCCTGGATCACCTTAATCTCCAGCACCCTTCTATTTGTTTCACCATGGAAAAGGAATCTGACGGCGAAATACCTTTTTTAGATGTTCTCGTCACCAAGAAAGAGGATGGATCTTTAGGACACAGCGTTTTTCGTAAGCCAACACACACCAATAGATATCTCCACGCAAGTTCTCACCATCACCCTGCCCGGAAACATGGTATCCTTACAACTCTAACTACCAGGGCTAGGAGGATTTGTGAAGTGTCTTCTTTACAAGAAGAAATTAACACCCTGCGAACCACCTTTGAGAGCAACGGTTATAGCAAGGCTTTGATTTCTACGGTTCTGAAACCAACAAATAATAATAGGACGTCAGTTGAGAAAAGAGATGTAAGAGGAACTGCTTACCTTCCGTACATACATAACACAACGGATCGTATTGCTAAAATCCTACGTCGATACAACATACGGACTGTATTTGGAACTTCTGTTAAGATTAGGCAACTCCTGCGACCAACTAAGGACAGTTTGCCTAAATTGCAACAACCGGGTATCTACAGAGTTCCCTGTACTTGTGGCAAGGTTTACATCGGGCAGACTTCGAGAACAATATGCACTCGCATTAAGGAACATAATAGATGTATCAGGCTCATTCAACCTGATAAATCAGCTGTTGCCGATCATGCTTTAACACCTGGCCATGATGTCATGTTCCAAGGGGTGGATGTTCTTGCCCGTATAAAGCAATATCGTCCCAGAATCATCAGGGAGGCGGTTGAAATACGTAAACACCCAGATAATTTCAACCGCGACACCGGCTACAATCTCAGTGAATCCTGGCTACCTATTATCAGAACCCTGAGAAAGTAATTCACTGCTGCTTTCCGTTGTCCCTAACATGGGGCTATAATGGCGTCCATCTTTGGGCACCTTCTATATGTTCTTCGTTGCTTTCTCTTAGCAACATTGTCGTATTCCAGATTATTCCTGACGATGAAAGACATGGTTTCTTTCGAAACGCGTCGAATTGCAATATAATAAAACACGGCATAAGCCCAAAATTCAACATTATGAATAATAACACGGGCCGTGAAAGTCTAAATGACAATATTAGAAACCTCTATGGGGAGGATATTTTCCGACTGATGTCTAGATTCAGTAGGTTACGACGCAAGAAGGTGTGTCTAATCTCTTCACTCGCTTTTCTCCTAAGATGCCGGGATCATGATATTCTACCGAATTTTGTTATCTTGAAGCATTCCTTCAGAACACCTAAGGCAACGAGAATCTATCGCCGTGCAAGCAAGGCGTTATTGATAGAGAGGTTACAGCATACTCGTAAGCAGTTGGATTTTATTTCGAGGGAGTTACTACAGCTACATCTACGCCTCTCAAACTTCGTAAGTGAGGAATTATGGAATATCTTCGATCGTATTTCTTCAGTGCAAGCTAACAGCGTTCTAGATCAGGTGAGGGACAGACATATTTCCAAATATGATAGGTTATGTCAGCTGCAGAAATCTCAAGCCATTAGACTTGATGCTAACAAGGTTGTCGTAAATTTGTCCAGCAACCCCCTAAGTGATACCCAACAGGCAGTTCTCGCTAAAGGTCTCAATTTTGCTGTAGCGCCTAGAAGAATTCCTATTGAAGAACTTATTACATCCGTAGAATCCTCAGTACATCACCTCACACCTGAAGAGGCCGAGGAAGCCAGGCAAGAATGTTCCCGAGTTCTCAAGACAGCTAAGCCACCTAACACCAACTTAAAACAAGGCGAAAGCCGGGCACTTAAAGATCTAAGGGACAATTCTGATATTATTGTTCTCCCCGCTGACAAGGGTAATGCGACAGTGGTATTGGATAAGGTTGATTATGATTCCAAGATCTCGTCTTTGTTATCAGATCCTGTATATAGGATTAATAGTCGTGATCCTACTACTCGCTACTCAAATGTCACCGTCAAATTGATCAAGCAATCATCTTTTCCAGCGGATGCAGCGAAGACTCTCCTTCCAGGGGATGCTATTCCTCCGAGACTCTATGGTCTTCCTAAAATACATAAGGACGAAGTTCCTCTTAGACCCATTGTTAGTACGATTGGTTCTCCTACATATGCCCTTTCCAAATACTTAGGTAGACTACTTCAGCCGCTTCTGGGTAACACGCCTTCGTACATTAAGGATTCCACACACTTCGTGGAAAAGTTAAAAGCTATAACACTTCAGCCGGGTGATATTCTAGTGAGTCTCGACGTGGTGTCTCTGTTTACGAGAGTACCTATTGATGGTGTTATGTCTCTCATTAATGGACTTTTTCCTGAAGACATCACAATACTTTTTTATCACTTCATGACCTCCTCCTACTTTCTATGGAATGGGAATTTTTATGAGCAGACTGATGGTGTGGCCATGGGTAGTCCTCTCTCTCCTGTTGTGGCTAATTTCTTCATGGAGAACTTTGAAGAGAAAGCTTTGTCGTCGGCTCCTTTCAAACCGAAGATCTGGTGGCGTTATGTGGATGACACGTTCGTTGTTTGGACGGAAGGTGAGGAAAATCTTAGCCATTTCCTGGATCACCTTAATCTCCAGCACCCTTCTATTTTTTTCACCATGGAAAAGGAATCTGACGGCAAAATACCTTTTTTAGATGTTCTCGTCACCAAGAAAGAGGATGGATCTTTAGGACACAGCGTTTTTCGTAAGCCAACACACACCAATAGATATCTCCACGCAAGTTCTCACCATCACCCTGCCCGGAAACATGGTATCCTTACAACTCTAACTACCAGGGCTAGGAGGATTTGTGAAGTGTCTTCTTTACAAGAAGAAATTAACACCCTGCGAACCACCTTTGAGAGCAACGGTTATAGCAAGGCTTTGATTTCTACGGTTCTGAAACCAACAAATAATAATAGGACGTCAGTTGAGAAAAGAGATGTAAGAGGAACTGCTTACCTTCCGTACATACATAACACAACGGATCGTATTGCTAAAATCCTACGTCGATACAACATACGGACTGTATTTGGAACTTCTGTTAAGATTAGGCAACTCCTGCGACCAACTAAGGACAGTTTGCCTAAATTGCAACAACCGGGTATCTACAGAGTTCCCTGTACTTGTGGCAAGGTTTACATCGGGCAGACTTCGAGAACAATATGCACTCGCATTAAGGAACATAATAGATGTATCAGGCTCATTCAACCTGATAAATCAGCTGTTGCCGATCATGCTTTAACACCTGGCCATGATGTCATGTTCCAAGGGGTGGATGTTCTTGCCCGTATAAAGCAATATCGTCCCAGAATCATCAGGGAGGCGGTTGAAATACGTAAACACCCAGATAATTTCAACCGCGACACCGGCTACAATCTCAGTGAATCCTGGCTACCTATTATCAGAACCCTGAGAAAGTAATTCACTGCTGCTTTCCGTTGTCCCTAACATGGGGCTATAATGGCGTCCATCTTTGGGCACCTTCTATATGTTCTTCGTTGCTTTCTCTTAGCAACATTGTCGTATTCCAGATTATTCCTGACGATGAAAGACATGGTTTCTTTCGAAACGCGTCGAATTGCAATATAATAAAACACGGCATAAGCCCAAAATTCAACATTATGAATAATAACACGGGCCGTGAAAGTCTAAATGACAATATTAGAAACCTCTATGGGGAGGATATTTTCCGACTGATGTCTAGATTCAGTAGGTTACGACGCAAGAAGGTGTGTCTAATCTCTTCACTCGCTTTTCTCCTAAGATGCCGGGATCATGATATTCTACCGAATTTTGTTATCTTGAAGCATTCCTTCAGAACACCTAAGGCAACGAGAATCTATCGCCGTGCAAGCAAGGCGTTATTGATAGAGAGGTTACAGCATACTCGTAAGCAGTTGGATTTTATTTCGAGGGAGTTACTACAGCTACATCTACGCCTCTCAAACTTCGTAAGTGAGGAATTATGGAATATCTTCGATCGTATTTCTTCAGTGCAAGCTAACAGCGTTCTAGATCAGGTGAGGGACAGACATATTTCCAAATATGATAGGTTATGTCAGCTGCAGAAATCTCAAGCCATTAGACTTGATGCTAACAAGGTTGTCGTAAATTTGTCCAGCAACCCCCTAAGTGATACCCAACAGGCAGTTCTCGCTAAAGGTCTCAATTTTGCTGTAGCGCCTAGAAGAATTCCTATTGAAGAACTTATTACATCCGTAGAATCCTCAGTACATCACCTCACACCTGAAGAGGCCGAGGAAGCCAGGCAAGAATGTTCCCGAGTTCTCAAGACAGCTAAGCCACCTAACACCAACTTAAAACAAGGCGAAAGCCGGGCACTTAAAGATCCAAGGGACAATTCTGATATTATCGTTCTCCCCGCTGACAAGGGTAATGCGACAGTGGTATTGGATAAGGTTGATTATGATTCCAAGATCTCGTCTTTGTTATCAGATCCTGTATATAGGATTAATAGTCGTGATCCTACTACTCGCTACTCAAATGTCACCGTCAAATTGATCAAGCAATCATCTATTCCAGCGGATGCAGCGAAGACTCTCCTTCCAGGGGATGCTATTCCTCCGAGACTCTATGGTCTTCCTAAAATACATAAGGACGAAGTTCCTCTTAGACCCATTGTTAGTACGATTGGTTCTCCTACATATGCCCTTTCCAAATACTTAGGTAGACTACTTCAGCCGCTTCTGGGTAACACGCCTTCGTACATTAAGGATTCCACACACTTCGTGGAAAAGTTAAAAGCTATAACACTTCAGCCGGGTGATATTCTAGTGAGTCTCGACGTGGTGTCTCCGTTTACGAGAGTACCTATTGATGGTGTTATGTCTCTCATTAATGGACTTTTTCCTGAAGACATCACAAGACTTTTTTTATCACTGCATGACCTCCTCCTACTTTCTATGGAATGGGAATTTTTATGAGCAGACTGATGGTGTGGCCATGGGTAGTCCTCTCTCTCCTGTTGTGGCTAATTTCTTCATGGAGAACTTTGAAGAGAAAGCTTTGTCGTCGGCTCCTTTCAAACCGAAGATCTGGTGGCGTTATGTGGATGACACGTTCGTTGTTTGGACGGAAGGTGAGGAAAATCTTAGCCATTTCCTGGATCACCTTAATCTCCAGCACCCTTCTATTTGTTTCACCATGGAAAAGGAATCTGACGGCAAAATACCTTTTTTAGATGTTCTCGTCACCAAGAAAGAGGATGGATCTTTAGGACACAGCGTTTTTCGTAAGCCAACACACACCAATAGATATCTCCACGCAAGTTCTCACCATCACCCTGCCCAGAAACATGGTATCCTTACAACTCTAACTACCAGGGCTAGGAGGATTTGTGAAGTGTCTTCTTTACAAGAAGAAATTAACACCCTGCGAACCACCTTTGAGAGCAACGGTTATAGCAAGGCTTTGATTTCTACGGTTCTGAAACCAACAAATAATAATAGGACGTCAGTTGAGAAAAGAGATGTAAGAGGAACTGCTTACCTTCCGTACATACATAACACAACGGATCGTATTGCTAAAATCCTACGTCGATACAACATACGGACTGTATTTGGAACTTCTGTTAAGATTAGGCAACTCCTGCGACCAACTAAGGACAGTTTGCCTAAATTGCAACAACCGGGTATCTACAGAGTTCCCTGTACTTGTGGCAAGGTTTACATCGGGCAGACTTCGAGAACAATATGCACTCGCATTAAGGAACATAATAGATGTATCAGGCTCATTCAACCTGATAAATCAGCTGTTGCCGATCATGCTTTAACACCTGGCCATGATGTCATGTTCCAAGGGGTGGATGTTCTTGCCCGTATAAAGCAATATCGTCCCAGAATCATCAGGGAGGCGGTTGAAATACGTAAACACCCAGATAATTTCAACCGCGACACCGGCTACAATCTCAGTGAATCCTGGCTACCTATTATCAGAACCCTGAGAAAGTAATTCACTGCTGCTTTCCGTTGTCCCTAACATGGGGCTATAATGGCGTCCATCTTTGGGCACCTTCTATATGTTCTTCGTTGCTTTCTCTTAGCAACATTGTCGTATTCCAGATTATTCCTGACGATGAAAGACATGGTTTCTTTCGAAACGCGTCGAATTGCAATATAATAAAACACGGCATAAGCCCAAAATTCAACATTATGAATAATAACACGGGCCGTGAAAGTCTAAATGACAATATTAGAAACCTCTATGGGGAGGATATTTTCCGACTGATGTCTAGATTCAGTAGGTTACGACGCAAGAAGGTGTGTCTAATCTCTTCACTCGCTTTTCTCCTAAGATGCCGGGATCATGATATTCTACCGAATTTTGTTATCTTGAAGCATTCCTTCAGAACACCTAAGGCAACGAGAATCTATCGCCGTGCAAGCAAGGCGTTATTGATAGAGAGGTTACAGCATACTCGTAAGCAGTTGGATTTTATTTCGAGGGAGTTACTACAGCTACATCTACGCCTCTCAAACTTCGTAAGTGAGGAATTATGGAATATCTACGATCGTATTTCTTCAGTGCAAGCTAACAGCGTTCTAGATCAGGTGAGGGACAGACATATTTCCAAATATGATAGGTTATGTCAGCTGCAGAAATCTCAAGCCATTAGACTTGATGCTAACAAGGTTGTCGTAAATTTGTCCAGCAACCCCCTAAGTGATACCCAACAGGCAGTTCTCGCTAAAGGTCTCAATTTTGCTGTAGCGCCTAGAAGAATTCCTATTGAAGAACTTATTACATCCGTAGAATCCTCAGTACATCACCTCACACCTGAAGAGGCCGAGGAAGCCAGGCAAGAATGTTCCCGAGTTCTCAAGACAGCTAAGCCACCTAACACCAACTTAAAACAAGGCGAAAGCCGGGCACTTAAAGATCCAAGGGACAATTCTGATATTATCGTTCTCCCCGCTGACAAGGGTAATGCGACAGTGGTATTGGATAAGGTTGATTATGATTCCAAGATCTCGTCTTTGTTATCAGATCCTGTATATAGGATTAATAGTCGTGATCCTACTACTCGCTACTCAAATGTCACCGTCAAATTGATCAAGCAATCATCTATTCCAGCGGATGCAGCGAAGACTCTCCTTCCAGGGGATGCTATTCCTCCGAGACTCTATGGTCTTCCTAAAATACATAAGGACGAAGTTCCTCTTAGACCCATTGTTAGTACGATTGGTTCTCCTACATATGCCCTTTCCAAATACTTAGGTAGACTACTTCAGCCGCTTCTGGGTAACACGCCTTCGTACATTAAGGATTCCACACACTTCGTGGAAAAGTTAAAAGCTGTAACACTTCAGCCGGGTGATATTCTAGTGAGTCTCGACGTGGTGTCTCTGTTTACGAGAGTACCTATTGATGGTGTTATGTCTCTCATTAATGGACTTTTTCCTGAAGACATCACAAGACTTTTTTATCACTGCATGACCTCCTCCTACTTTCTATGGAATGGGAATTTTTATGAGCAGACTGATGGTGTGGCCATGGGTAGTCCTCTCTCTCCTGTTGTGGCTAATTTCTTCATGGAGAACTTTGAAGAGAAAGCTTTGTCGTCGGCTCCTTTCAAACCGAAGATCTGGTGGCGTTATGTGGATGACACGTTCGTTGTTTGGACGGAAGGTGAGGAAAATCTTAGCCATTTCCTGGATCACCTTAATCTCCAGCACCCTTCTATTTGTTTCACCATGGAAAAGGAATCTGACGGCAAAATACCTTTTTTAGATGTTCTCGTCACCAAGAAAGAGGATGGATCTTTAGGACACAGCGTTTTTCGTAAGCCAACACACACCAATAGATATCTCCACGCAAGTTCTCACCATCACCCTGCCCGGAAACATGGTATCCTTACAACTCTAACTACCAGGGCTAGGAGGATTTGTGAAGTGTCTTCTTTACAAGAAGAAATTAACACCCTGCGAACCACCTTTGAGAGCAACGGTTATAGCAAGGCTTTGATTTCTACGGTTCTGAAACCAACAAATAATAATAGGACGTCAGTTGAGAAAAGAGATGTAAGAGGAACTGCTTACCTTCCGTACATACATAACACAACGGATCGTATTGCTAAAATCCTACGTCGATACAACATACGGACTGTATTTGGAACTTCTGTTAAGATTAGGCAACTCCTGCGACCAACTAAGGACAGTTTGCCTAAATTGCAACAACCGGGTATCTACAGAGTTCCCTGTACTTGTGGCAAGGTTTACATCGGGCAGACTTCGAGAACAATATGCACTCGCATTAAGGAACATAATAGATGTATCAGGCTCATTCAACCTGATAAATCAGCTGTTGCCGATCATGCTTTAACACCTGGCCATGATGTCATGTTCCAAGGGGTGGATGTTCTTGCCCGTATAAAGCAATATCGTCCCAGAATCATCAGGGAGGCGGTTGAAATACGTAAACACCCAGATAATTTCAACCGCGACACCGGCTACAATCTCAGTGAATCCTGGCTACCTATTATCAGAACCCTGAGAAAGTAATTCACTGCTGCTTTCCGTTGTCCCTAACATGGGGCTATAATGGCGTCCATCTTTGGGCACCTTCTATATGTTCTTCGTTGCTTTCTCTTAGCAACATTGTCGTATTCCAGATTATTCCTGACGATGAAAGACATGGTTTCTTTCGAAACGCGTCGAATTGCAATATAATAAAACACGGCATAAGCCCAAAATTCAACATTATGAATGAAGTTACAGTTACTTGTCATAATTAGTTACGAAGTTACAGTTACCTGTCATAATTAGTATCGAAGTTACAGTTACTTGTCATAATTAGTATTGTACTTACTGTTACCTGTCATAATTAGTATCGAAGTTACTGTTACCTGTCATAATTAGTATTGAAGTTACAGTTAACTACAATAATTTTTTATCAAAATTACAGTTAATGATCATAATTAGTAACGAAGTTAGAGTTTCTTGTCATAATTAGTATCGAGGTTACAGTTACCTGTCATAATTTGTATCGAAGTTGTAGTTACTTGTCATAATTAGTATCGAAGTTGCTGTTACCTGTCATAATTAGTATTGAAGTTACAGTTACCTGTCATAATTTGTATCGAAGATATAGTTACTTGTCATAATTAGTATCGAAGGTGCTGTTACCTGCCATAATTAGTATCGAAGTTACAGTTACCTGCCATAATTTGTATCGAAATTACAGTTACTTGTCATAATTAGTAACGAAGTTACAGTTACCAGTCAAAATTAGTAGCGAAGTTACAGTTACTTGTCATAATTATTATCGAAGTTACTGTTACCTGTCATAATTAGTATTGAAGTTACAGTTACCTGCCAAAATTTGTATCGAAATTACAGTTACTTGTCATAATTAGTAACGAAGTTACAGTTACCTGTCATAATTAGTATCGAAGTTACAGTTACTTGTCATAATTAGTATCGAAGTTACCGTTACCTGCCATAATTTTTTATCAAAATTAGAGTTACTTGTCATAATTAGTATCGAAGTTACTGTTACCTGTCATAATTAGTATCAAAGTTACAGTTACCTGCCATAATTTGTATCGAAATTAGAGTTCCTTGTCATAATTAGTATCGAAGATACAGTTACCTGTCATAATTAGTATCGAAGGTACTGTAACCTGCCATAATTTGTAACGAAATTACAGGGACTTGTCATAATTAGTAACGAAGTTACAGTTACCTACCTTAATTAGTATCGAAATTAAAGTTACTTGTCATAATTAGTATCGAAGTTACAGTTACCTGTCATATTTAGTATCGAAATTACAGTAACTTGTCATAATTAGTATCGAAGGTACAGTTATTTGACATAATTAGTAACGAAGTTACAGTAACCTGTCATAATTAGTATCGAAGTTACTGATAACTGGTATAATTAGTATCGAAGTTACAGTTACCTGCCATAATTTGTATCGAAATTACAGTTTCTTGTCATAATTAGTAACGAAGTTACGGTAACCTGTCATAATTTGTATCTAAATTACAGTTACTTGTCATAATTAGCATCGAAGTTACAGTTACTTGACATAATTAGTAACGATGTTTCAGTAACCTGTCATAATTAGTAACGAAGTTACAGTTACTTGTCATAATTAGTATCGAAGTTATTGTTACCTGTCATAATTAGTTTCAAAGTTACAGTTACCTGCCGTAATTTGTATCAAAATTACTGTTCCTTGTCATAATTAATATCGAAGTTACAGTTACCTGTCAAAATTAGTATCGAAGGTACTGTTACTTGTCATAATTAGTAACGAAGTTACAGTTATCTGTCATAATTTGTATCGAAATTACAGTTACTTGTCATAATTAGTAACGAAGTTACAGTTTCCGGTCATAATGAGTATCGAAGTTCCTGTTACCTGTCATAATTAGTATGGAAGTTACAGATACCTGCCATAATTTGTATCGAAATTACAAGGAATTGTCATAATTAGTAACGAAGTTCGAGTTTCTTGTCATAATTAGTATCGAAGTTACAGTTACCAGTCATAATTTGTATCGATGTTATAGTTACTTGTCATAATTAGTATCGAAGTTACAGTTACCTGCCATAATTTGTATCGAAATTACAGTTACTTGTCATAATTAGTGACGAAGTTACAGCTACCTGTCATAATTGCTATCGGAGTTACAGTTGCTTGTCATAATTAGTATCGAAGTTACTGTTACCTGTCATAATTAGTATCGAAGTTACAGTTACCTGCCAAAATTTGTATCGAAATTACAGTTACTTGTCATAATTAATAACGAAGTTACAGTTACCTGTCATAATTAGTATCGAAGTTACAGTTACTTGTCATAATTAGTATCGAAGTTACAGTTACCTGCCATAATTAGTATCGAAGGTACTGTTACTTGTCATAATTAGTAACGAAGTTACAGTTACCTGCCATAATTAGTATCGAAATTAATGTTACTTGTCATAATTAGTAACGAAGTTACAGTTTCCTGTCATAATTAGTATCGAAGTTACTGTTACCTGTCATAATTAGTATTGAAGTTACAGTTACCGACCATAATTTTTTATCAAAATTACAGTTACTTGTCATAATTAGTAACGAAATTAGAGTTTCTTGTCATAATTAGAATCGAAGTTACAGTAACCAGTCATAATTTTTATCGAAGTTATAGTTACTTGTCATAATTCGTATCGAAGTTACTGTTACCTGTCATAATTAGTATCGAAGTTACAATTACCTGCCAAAATTTGAATCGAAATTACAGTTACTTGTCATAATTAGTAACGAAGTTACAGTTACTTGTCATAATTAGTATCGAAGTTACTGTTACTTGTCATAATATGTATCGAAGTTACTGTTACCTGTCATAATTAGTATCGAAATTACAATTACCTGCCATAATTTGTATCGAAATTTCAGGGACTTGTCATAATTAGTAACGAAGTTACAGTAACCTGCCATAATTAGTTTCGAGATTAAAGTTACTTGTCATAATTAGTAACGAACTTAGAGTTTCTTGTCATAATTAGTATCGAAGTTACAGTTACCTGTCATAATTTGTATCGAAGATATAGTTACTTGTCATAATTAGTATCGAAGGTGCTGTTACCTGCCATAATTAGTATCGAAGTTACAGTTACCTGCCATAATTTGTATCGAAATTACAGTTACTTGTCATAATTAGTAACGAAGTTACAGTTACCAGTCATAATTAGTATGGAAGTTACAGTTACTTGTCATAATTATTATCGAAGTTACTGTTACCTGTCATAATTAGTATCGAAGTTACAGTTACCTGCCAAAATTTGTATCGAAATTACAGTTACTTGTCATAATTAGTAACGAAGTTACAGTTACCTGTCATAATTAGTATCGAAGTTACAGTTACTTGTCATAATTAGTATCGAAGTTACCGTTACCTGCCATAATTCTTTATCAAAATTAGAGTTACTTGTCATAATTAGTATCGAAGTTACTGTTACCTGTCATAATTAGTATCAAAGTTACAGTTACCTGCCATAATTTGTATCGAAATTAGAGTTCCTTGTCATAATTATTATCGATGATACAGTTACCTGTCATAATTAGTATCGAAGGTACTGTAACCTGCCATAATTTGTATCGAAATTACAGTTACTTGTTATAATTAGTAACTAAGTTACAGTTACCTGTCATAATTTATATCGAAATTGCAGTTACTTGTCATAATTCGTAACGAAGTTACAGTTTCCTGTCATAATTAGTATCGAAGTTACTGTTACCTGACATAACTAGTATCGAAGTTACAGTTACCTGCCATAATTTGTAACGAAATTACAGGGACTTGTCATAATTAGTAACGAAGTTACAGTTACCTACCTTAATTAGTATCGAAATTAAAGTTACTTGTCATAATTAGTATCGAAGTTACAGTTACCTGTCATAATTAATATCGAAATTACAGTAACTTGTCATAATTAGTATCGAAGTTACAGTTATTTGACATAATTAGTAACGAAGTTACAGTAACCTGTCATAATTAGTATCGAAGTTACTGGTAACTGATATAATTAGTATCGAAGTTACAGTTACCTGCCATAATTTGTATCGAAATTACAGTTACTTGTCATAATTAGTAACGAAGTTAAGGTAACCTGTCATAATTTGTATCTAAATTACAGTTACTTGTCATAATTAGCATCGAAGTTACAGTTACTTGACATAATTAGTAACGAAGTTACAGTAACCTGTCATAATTAGTATCGAAGTTACTGTTACCTGTCATAATTAGTACCGAAGTAACTGTTACCTGTCATAATTAGTATCGAAGTTACAGTTACCTGCCGTAATTTTTTATCAAAATTAGATTTACTTGTCATAATTAGTAACGAAGTTACAGTTACTTGCCATAATTAGTATCGAAGTTATTGTTACCTGTCATAATTAGTATCAAATTTACAGTTACCTGCCGTAATTTGTATCAAAATTACTGTTCCTTGTCATAATTAATATCGAAGTTACAGTTACCTGTCATAATTAGTATCGAAGGTACTGTTACTTGTCATAATTAGTAACGAAGTTACAGTTACCTGTCATAATTTGTATCGAAATTACAGTTACTTGTCATAATTAGTAACGAAGTTACAGTTTCCTGTCATAATTAGTATCGAAGTTCCTGTTACCTGTCAAAATTAGTATGGAAGTTACAGATACCTGCCATAATTTGTATCGAAATTACAAGGAATTGTCATAATTAGTAACGAAGTTCGAGTTTCTTGTCATAATTAGTATCGAAGTTACAGTTACCAGTCATAATTTGTATCGATGTTATAGTTACTTGTCATAATTAGTATCGAAGTTACAGTTACCTGCCATAATTTGTATCGAAATTACAGTTACTTGTCATAATTAGTGACGAAGTTACAGCTACCTGTCATAATTGCTATCGGAGTTACAGTTGCTCGTCATAATTAGTATCGAAGTTACTGTTACCTGTCATAATTAGTATCGAAGTTACAGTTACCTGCCAAAATTTGTATCGAAATTACAGTTACTTGTCATAATTAATAACGAAGTTACAGTTACCTGTCATAATTAGTATCGAAGTTACAGTTACTTGTCATAATTAGTATCGAAGTTACAGTTACCTGCCATAATTAGTATCGAAGGTACTGTTACTTGTCATAATTAGTAACGAAGTTACAGTTACCTGCCATAATTAGTATCGAAATTAATGTTACTTGTCATAATTAGTAACGAAGTTACAGTTTCCTGTCATAATTAGTATCGAAGTTACTGTTACCTGTCATAATTAGTATTGAAGTTACAGTTACCGACCATAATTTTTTATCAAAATTACAGTTACTTGTCATAATTAGTAACGAAATTAGAGTTTCTTGTCATAATTAGAATCGAAGTTACAGTAACCAGTCATAATTTTTATCGAAGTTATAGTTACTTGTCATAATTCGTATCGAAGTTACTGTTACCTGTCATAATTAGTATCGAAGTTACAATTACCTGCCAAAATTTGAATCGAAATTACAGTTACTTGTCATAATTAGTAACGAAGTTACAGTTACTTGTCATAATTAGTATCGAAGTTACTGTTACTTGTCATAATATGTATCGAAGTTACTGTTACCTGTCATAATTAGTATCGAAATTACAATTACCTGCCATAATTTGTATCGAAATTTCAGGGACTTGTCATAATTAGTAACGAAGTTACAGTAACCTGCCATAATTAGTTTCGAGATTAAAGTTACTTGTCATAATTAGTAACGAAGTTAGAATTTCTTGTCATAATTAGTATCGAAGTTACAGTTACCTGTCATAATTTGTATCGAAGATATAGTTACTTGTCATAATTAGTATCGAAGGTGCTGTTACCTGCCATAATTAGTATCGAAGTTACAGTTACCTGCCATAATTTGTATCGAAATTACAGTTACTTGTCATAATTAGTAACGAAGTTACAGTTACCAGTCATAATTAGTATCGAAGTTACAGTTACTTGTCATAATTATTATCGAAGTTACTGTTACCTGTCATAATTAGTATCGAAGTTACAGTTACCTGCCAAAATTTGTATCGAAATTACAGTTACTTGTCATAATTAGTAACGAAGTTACAGTTACCTGTCATAATTAGTATCGAAGTTACAGTTACTTGTCATAATTAGTATCGAAGTTACCGTTACCTGCCATAATTCTTTATCAAAATTAGAGTTACTTGTCATAATTAGTATCGAAGTTACTGTTACCTGTCATAATTAGTATCAAAGTTACAGTTACCTGCCATAATTTGTATCGAAATTAGAGTTCCTTGTCATAATTATTATCGATGATACAGTTACCTGTCATAATTAGTATCGAAGGTACTGTAACCTGCCATAATTTGTATCGAAATTACAGTTACTTGTTATAATTAGTAACTAAGTTACAGTTACCTGTCATAATTTATATCGAAATTGCAGTTACTTGTCATAATTCGTAACGAAGTTACAGTTTCCTGTCATAATTAGTATCGAAGTTACTGTTACCTGACATAACTAGTATCGAAGTTACAGTTACCTGCCATAATTTGTAACGAAATTACAGGGACTTGTCATAATTAGTAACGAAGTTACAGTTACCTACCTTAATTAGTATCGAAATTAAAGTTACTTGTCATAATTAGTATCGAAGTTACAGTTACCTGTCATAATTAATATCGAAATTACAGTAACTTGTCATAATTAGTATCGAAGTTATTGTTACCTGTCATAATTAGTATCAAATTTACAGTTACCTGCCGTAATTTGTATCAAAATTACTGTTCCTTGTCATAATTAATATCGAAGTTACAGTTACCTGTCATAATTAGTATCGAAGGTACTGTTACTTGTCATAATTAGTAACGAAGTTACAGTTACCTGTCATAATTTGTATCGAAATTACAGTTACTTGTCATAATTAGTAACGAAGTTACAGTTTCCTGTCATAATTAGTATCGAAGTTCCTGTTACCTGTCATAATTAGTATGGAAGTTACAGATACCTGCCATAATTTTTATCGAAATTACAAGGAATTGTCATAATTAGTAACGAAGTTCGAGTTTCTTGTCATAATTAGTATCGAAGTTACAGTTACCTGTCATAATTTGTATCGATGTTATAGTTACTTGTCATAATTAGTATCGAAGTTACAGTTACCTGCCATAATTTGTATCGAAATTACAGTTACTTGTCATAATTAGTGACGAAGTTACAGCTACCTGTCATAATTAGTATCGGAGTTACAGTTGCTTGTCATAATTAGTATTGTAGTTACTGTTACCTGTCATAATTTGTATCGAAGTTACAGTTACCTACCTTAATTAGTATCGAAATTAAAGTTACTTGTCATAATCAGTATCCAAGTTACAGTTACCTGTCATAATTAGTATCGACGTTACTGTTACCTGTCATAATTAGTATTGAAGTTACAGTTACCGTCCATAATTTTTATCAAAATTACAGTTAATGGTCATAATTAGTAACGAAGTTCGAGTTTCTTGTCATAATTAGTATCGAGGTTACAGTTACCTGTCATAATTTGTATCGAAGTTGTAGTTACTTGTCATAATTAGTATCGAAGTTGCTGTTACCTGTCATAATTAGTATCGAAGTAACAGTTACCTGCCATAATTTGTATCGAAATTACAGTTACTTGTCATAATTAGTAACGAAGTTACAGTTGCCTGTCATAATAAGTATCGAAGTTAAAGTTTCTTGTCTTAATTAGTATCGAAGTTACTGTTACCTGTCTTAATAAGTATCGAAGTTACAGTTACCTGCCAAAATTTGAATCGAAATTACAGTTACTTGTCACAATTAGTAACGAAGTTACAGTTACCTGTCATAATTAGTATCGATGTTACAGTTACTTGTCATAATTAGTATCGAAGTTACTGTTACTTGTCATAATATGTATCGAAGTTACTGTTACCTGTCATAATTAGTATCGAAATTACAATTACCTGCCATAATTTGTATCGAAATTTCAGGGACTTGTCATAATTAGTAACGAAGTTACAGTAACCTGCCATAATTAGTATCGAAATTAAAGTTACTTGTCATAATTAGTAACGAAGTTAGAGTTTCTTGTCATAATTGGTATCGAAGTTACAGTTACCTGTCATAATTTGTATCGAAGATATAGTTACTTGTCATAATTAGTATCGAAGGTGCTGTTACCTGTCATAATTAGTAACGAAGTTACAGTTACCAGTCATAATTAGTATCGAAGTTACAGTTACTTGTCATAATTATTATCGAAGTTTCTGTTACCTGTCATAATTAGTATCGAAGTTACAGTTACCTGCCAAAATTTGTATCGAAATTACAGTTACTTGTCATAATTAGTAACGAAGTTACAGTTACCTGTCATAATTAGTATCGAAGTTACAGTTACTTGTCATATTTAGTATCGAAGTTACCGTTACCTGCCATAAATTTTCATCAAAATTAGAGTTACTTGTCATAATTAGTATCGAAGTTACTGTTACCTGTCACAATTAGTATCAAAGTTACAGTTACCTGCCATAATTTGTATCGAAATTAGAGTTCCTTGTCATAATTAGTATCGAAGTTACAGTTACCTGTCATAATTAGTATCGAAGGTACTGTAAACTGCCATAATTTGTATCGAAATTACAGTTACTTGTTATAATTAGTAACGGAGTTACAGTTACCTGTCATAATTTGTATCGAAATTGCAGTTACTTGTCATAATTAGTAACGAAGATACAGTTTCCTGTCATAATTAGTATCGAAGTTACTGTTACCTGACATAACTAGTATCTAAGTTACAGTTACCTGCCATAATTTGTAACGAAATTACAGGGACTTGTCATAATTAGTAACGAAGTTACAGTAACCTGTCATAATTAGTATCGAAGTTACTGTTACCTGTCATAATTAGTATCGAAGTTACAGTTACCTGCCGTAATTTTTTATCAAAATTATATTTACTTGTCATGATTAGTTACGAAGTTACAGTTACTTGTCATAATTAGTATCGAAGTTACTGTTACCTGTCATAATTAGTATCAAAGTTACAGTTACCTGCCGTAATTTGTATCAAAATTATTGTTCCTTGTCATAATTAGTATCGAAGGTACTGTTACTTGTCATAATTAGTAACGAAGTTACAGTTACCTGTCATAATTTGTATCGAAATTGCAGTTACTTGTCATAATTAGTAACGAAGTTACAGTTTCCTTTCATAATTAGTATCGACGTTCCTGTTACCTGTCATAATTAGTATGGAAGTTACAGATACCTGCCATAATTTGTATCGAAATTACAGCGAATTGTCATAATTAGTAACGAAGTTCGAGTTTCTTGTCATAATTAGTATCGAAGTTACAGTTACCTGTCATAATTTGTATCGATGTTATAGTTACTTGTCATAATTAGTATCGAAGTTACAGTTACCTGCGATAATTTGTATCGAAATTACAGTTACTTGTCTTAATTAGTGACGAAGATACAGCTACCTGTCATAATTAGTATCGGAGTTACAGTTGCTTGTCATAATTAGTATCGAAGTTACTGTTACCTGTCATAATTAGTATCGAAGTTACAGTTACCTGCCAAAATTTGTATCGAAATTACAGTTACTTGTCATAATTAATAACGAAGTTACAGTTACCTGTCATAATTAGTATCGAAGTTACAGTTACTTGTCATAATACGTATCGAAGTTACAGTTACCTGCCATAATTAGTATCGAAGGTACTGTTACTTGTCAAAATTAGTAACGAAGTTACAGTTACCTGCCATAATTAGTATCGAAATTAATGTTACTTGTCATAATTAGTAACGAAGTTACAGTTTCCTGTCATAATTAGTATCGTAATTACTGTTACCTGTCATAATTAGTATTGAAGTTACAGTTACCGACCATAATTTTTTATCAAAATTACAGTTACTTGTCATAATTAGTAACGAAGTTAGAGTTTCTTGTCATAATTAGAATCGAAGTTACAGCAACCAGTCATAATTTTTATCGAAGTTATAGTTACTTGTCATAATTAGTATCGAAGGTGTTGTTACCTGTCATAATTAGTAACGAAGTTACAGGAACCTGCAATATTTAGTATCGAAATTAAAGTTACTTGTCATAATAAGTAACGAAGTTACAGTTACCTGTCATAATTAGTATCGAAGTTACTGTTACCTGTCATAATTAGTATTGAAGTTACAGTTACCTACAATAATTTTTTATCAAAATTACAGTTACTTGTCATAATTAGTAACGAAGTTAGAGTTTCTTGTCATAATTAGTACCGAAGTTACAGTTACCTGTCAACATTTGTATTGAAGTTATAGTTACTTGTCATAATTAGTATTGAAGGTGTTGTTACCTGTCATAATTAGTATCGAAGTTACAGTTACCTGCCATAATTTGTATCGAAATTACAGTTACTTGTCATAATTAGTTACGAAGTTACAGTTACTTTTCATAATTAGTATCGAAGTTACAGTTACTTGTCATAATTAATATCGAAGTTACTGTTACCTGTCATAATTAGTATCGAAGTTACAGTTACCTGCCAAAATTTGTATCGAAATTACAGTTACTTGTCATAATTAGTAACGAAGTTACAGTTACCTGTCATAATTAGTATCGAAGTTACAGTTACTTGTCATAATTAGTATCGAAGTTACCGTTACCTGCCATAATTTTTTATCAAAATTAGAGTTACCTGTCATAATTAGTATCGAAGGTACTGTAACCTGCCATAATTTGTATCGAAATTGCAGTTACTTGTCATAATTAGTAACGAAGTTACAGTTACCTGTCATAATTTGTATCGAAATTACAGTTACTTGTCATAATTAGTAACGAAGTTACAGTTTCCTCTCATAATTAGTATCGAAGTTACAGTTACCTGCTAAAATTTGTATCGAAATTACAGTTACTTGTCATAATTAGTAAAGAAGTTACTGTTACCTGTCATAATTAGTATCGACGTTACAGTTACCTGCCATAATTTGTATCGAAATTACAGGGACTTGTCATAATTAGTAACGAAGTTACAGTTACCTACCTTAATTAGTATCGAAATTAAAGTTACTTGTCATAATTAGTATCGAAGTTACAGTTACCTGTCGTAATTAGTATCGACGTTACTGTTACCTGTCATAATTAGTATTGAAGTTACAATTACCTACCATAATTTTTATCAAAATTACTGTTACTTTTCATAATTAGTAACGAAGCTAGAGTTTCTTGTCATAATTAGTATCGAAGTTACTGTTACCTGTCATAATTTGTATCGAAATTACAGTAACTTGTCATAATAAGTATCGAAGTTACAGTTACTTGACATAATTAGTAACGAAGTTACAGTGACCTGTCAGAATTAGTATCGAAGTTACTACTACCTGATATAATTAGTATCGAAGTTACAGTTACCTGCCATAATTTGTATCGAAATTACAGTTACTTGTCATAATTAGTAACGAAGTTACGGTAACCTGTCATAATTTGTATCGAAGTTACTGTTACTGTCATAATTTGTATCGAAATTACAGTAACTTGTCATAATAAGTATCGAAGTTACAGTTACTTGACATAATTAGTTACGAAGTTACAGTAACCTGTCATAATTAGTATCGAAGTTACTGTTACCTGTCATAATTAGTATCGAAGTTACAGTTACCTGCCATAATTTTTTATCAAAATTAGAGTTACTTGTCATAATTAGTAACGAAGTTGCAGTTACTTGTCATAATTAGTATCGAAGTTACTGTTACCTGTCATTATTAGTATCAAAGTTACAGTTACCTGCCATAATTAGTATCAAAATTACTGTTACTTGTCATAATTAGTAACGAAGTTAGAGTTTCTTGTCATAATTAGTATCGAAGTTACTGTTACCTGTCATAATTTGTATCGAAATTACAGTTAATTGTCATAATTAGTATCGAAATTACAGTTCCTTGTCATAATTAGTATCGAAGTTACAGTTACCTGTCATAATTAGTATCGAAGGTACTGTTACTTGACATAACTAGTAACGAAGTTACAGTTACCTGTCATAATTTGTATCGAAATTACAGTAACTTGTCATAATTAGTAACGAAGTCACAGTTTCCTGTCATAATTGGTATCGAAGTAACTGTCACCTGTCATAATTAGTATGGAACTTACAGTTACCTGCCATAATTTGTATCGAAATTAAAGTTTCTTGTCATAATTAGTAACGAAGTTACAGTTACCTGTCATAATTAGTATCGAAGTAACTGTTACTTGTCATAATTAGTATCGAAGTTACTGTTACCTGTCATAATTAGTATCGAAGTTACAGTTACCTGCCATAATTTGTATCGAAATTGCTGTTACTTGTCATAATTAGTAACGAAGTTACAGTTACCTGTCATAATTAGTATCGAAGTTACAGTTACTTGTCATAATTAGTATCGAAGTTACTGTTACCTGTCATATTTAGTATCGAAGTTACAGTTACCTGGCAAAATTTGTATCGAAATTACAGTTACTTGTCATAATTAGTATCGAAGTTACTGTTACTTGCCATAATTAATATCGAAGTTACTGTTACCTGTCATAATTAGTATCGAAGTTACAGTTACTTGTCATAATTAGTATCGAAGTTACAGTAACTTGTCATAATTAGTATTGAAGTTACAGTTACCTACAATAATTTTTTATCAAAATTACAGTTACTTGTCATAATTAGTAACGATGTTAGAGTTTCTTGTCATAATTAGTATCGAAGTTACAGTTACCTGTCATAATTTGTACCGAAGTTATAGTTACTTGTCATAATTAGTATCGAAGTTACTGTTACCTGTCATAATTAGTATCGAAGTTACAGTTACCTCCCATAATTTGTATCGAAATTACAGTTACTTGTCATAATTAGTAACGAAGTTACAGTTACCTGTCAAAATTAGTATCGAAGTTACAGTTACTTGTCGTAATTAGTATCGAAGTTACTGTTACCTGTCATAATAAGTATCGAAGTTACAGTTACCTGCCAAATTTGAATCGAAATTACTGTTACTTGTCATAATTAGTAACGAAGTTACAGTTACCTGTCATAATTAGTATCGAAGATACAGTTTCTTGATATAATTAGTATCGAATTTACTGTTACTTGTCATAATTAGTATCGAAGTTACTGTTACCTGTCATAATTAGTATCGACATTACAATTACCTGCCATAATTTGTAACGAAATTACAGCTACTTGTCATAATTAGTAACGAAGTTACAGTTACCTGTCATAATTAGTATCGAAGTTACAGTTACTTGTCATGATTTGTAACGAAGTTACTGTTACCTGTCATAATTAGTATCGAAGTTACAGTTACCTGCCATAATTAGTATCGAAGTAACTGTTACCTGTCATAATTAGTATCGAAGTTACAGTTACCTGCCATAATTTGTATCGAAATTACAGTTACTTGTCATAATTAGTAACGAAGTTACAGTTACCTGTCATAATTAGTATCGATGTTACAGTTACTTCTCATAATTAGTATCGAAGTTACTGTTACCTGTCATAATTATTATCGATGTTACAGTTACATGCCAAAATTTGTATCGAAATTACAGTTACTTGTCATAATTAGTATCGAAGTTACTGTTACTTGTCATAATTAATATCGAAGTTACTGTTTCCTGTCATAATTAGTATCGAAGTTACAGTTACTTGTCATAATTAGTATCGAAGTTACAGTTATTTGTCATAATTAGTATCGAAGTTACAGTTACCTGTCATAATAAGTATCGACATTACAATTACCTGCCATAATTTGTAACGAAATTACAGTTACTTGTCATAATTAGTAACGAAGTTACAGTTACCTGTCATAATCAGTATCGAAGTTACAGTTACTTGTCATGATTAGTATCGAAGTTACTGTTGCCTGTCATAATAAGTATCGAAGTTACAGTTACCTGCCATAATTAGTATCGATGTTACTGTTACCTGTCATAATTAGTATCGAAGTCACAGTTACCTGCCATAATTTGTATCGAAATTACAGTTACTTGTCATAATTAGTAACGATGTTACAGTAACCTGTCATAATTAGTATCGAAGTTACTGTTACCTGTATAAATAAGTATCGAAGTTACAGTTACCTGCCATAATTTTTTATCAAAATTAGAGTTACTTGTCATAATTAGTATCAAAGTTACTGTTACCTGTCATAATTAGTATCAAAGTTACATTTACCTGCCATAATTTGTATCGAAATTACAGTTCCTTATCATAATTAGTATCGAAGTTACAGTTACCTGTCATAATTAGTATCGAAGGTACTGTTACCTGCCATAATTTGTATCGAAATTACAGTTACTTGTCATAATTAGTAACGAAGTTACAGTAACCTGTATTAATTTGTATCGAAATTACAGTTACTTGTCATAATTAGTAACGAAGTTACAGTTTCCTGTCATAATTAGTATCGAAGTTACTGTTACCTGACATAATTAGTATCGAAGTTACATTTACCTGCCATAATTTGTATCGAAATTACAGGGACTTGTCATAATTAGTAACGAAGTTAGAGTTGCCTACCATAATTAGTATCGAAATTAAAGTTACGTGTCATAATTAGTATCTAAGTTACAGTTACCTGTCATAATTAGTATCGAAGTAACTGTTACCTGTCATAATTAGTATTGAAGTTACAGTTACCTACCATAATTTTCTATCAAAATTACAGTTACTTGTCATAATTAGTAACGAAGTTACAGTAACCTGTATTAATTTGTATCGAAATTACAGTTACTTGTCATAATTAGTAACGAAGTTACGGTAACCTGTCATAAATTGTATCGAAATTACAGTTACTTGTCATAATTAGTATCGAAGTTACAGTTACTTGACATAATTACTAACGAAGTTACTGTAACCTGTCATAATTAGGATCGAAGTTACTTTTACCTGTCATAATTAGTATCGAAGTTACAGTTACCAGCCATAATTTTTTATCAAAATTAGAGTTACTTGTCATAATTAGTAACGAAGTTACAGTTACTTGTCATAATTAGTATCGATGTTACTATTATGTCACAATTAGTATTGAAGTTACAGTTACCTACAATAATTTTTTATCAAAATTAGAGTTACTTGTCATAATTAGTAACGAAGTTAGAGTTTCTGGTCATAATTAGTATCGAAGTTACAGTTACCTGTCATAATTTGTATCGAAGTTATAGTTACTTGTCATAATTAGTAACGAAGTTGCTGTTACCTGCCATAATTTGTATCGAAATTACAGTTCCTTGTCATAATTAGTATCGAAGTTACAGTTACCTGTCATAATTAGTGTCGAAGGTACTGTTACTTGTCATAATTAGTAACGAAGTTACAGTTACCTGTCATAATTTGTATCGAAATTACAGTTACTTGTCATAATTAGTAACGAAGTCACAGTTTCCTGTCATACTTGGTATCGAAGTTACTGTTACCTGTCATAATTAGTATGGAAGTTACAGTTACCTGCCATAATTTGTATCGAAATTAAAGTTACTTGTCATAATTAGTAACGAAGTTACAGTTACCTGTCATAATTAGTATCGATGTTACTGTTACTTGTCATAATTAGTATCGAAGTTACTGTTACCTGTCATAATTAGTATCGAAGTTACAGTTATCTCACATAATTTGTATCGAAATTGCTGTTACTTGTCATAATTAGTAACGAAGTTACAGTTACCTGTCATAATTAGTATCGAAGTTACAGTTCTTTTCATAATTAGAATCGAAGTTACTGTTTCCTGTCAAAATTAGTATCGAAATTACAGTTACCTGCCAAATGTTGCATCGAAATTACAGTTACTTGTCATAATGATTAACGATGTTACAGTTACCTGACATAATTAGTATCGAAGTTACAGTTACTTTTCATAATTAGTATCGAAGTTACCGTTGCCTGCCATAATTTGTATCGAAATTACAGGGACTTGTCATAATTAGTAACGAAGTTACAGTTACCTGCCATAATTAGTATCGAAATCAAAGTTACTTGTCATAATTAGTAACGAAGTTACAGTTACCTGTCATAATTAGTATCGAAGTTACTGTAACCTGTCATAATTAGTGTTGAAGATACATTTACCTACCATAATTTTTTATCAAAATTACAGTTACTTGTCATAATTAGTAACGAAGTTAGAGTTTCTTGTCATAATTATTATCGAAGTTACAGTTACCTGTCAGAATTTGATTCGAAGTTATTGTTACTTGTCATAATCAGTATCGAAGTTACTGTTACCTGTCATAATTAGTATCGAAGTTACAGTTACCTGCCATAATTTGTATCGAAATTACAGTTCCTTGTCATAATTAGCATCGAAGTTACAGTTACCTCTCATAATTAGTATCGAAGGCACTGTTACCTGACATAATTTGTATCGAAATTACAGTTACTTGTCATAATTAGTTACGAAGTTACAGTTACCTGTCATAATTTGTATCGAAATTACAGTTACTTGTCATAATTCGTAACGAACTTACAGTTTCCTGTCATAATTAGTATCGAAGTTACTGTTACCTGTCATAATTAGTATCGAAGTTACAGTTACCTGCCATAATTTGTATCGAAATTACAGGGACTTGTCATAATTAGTAACGAAGTTATAGTAACCTGCCATAATTAGTATCGAAATTAAAGTTACTTGTCATAACAAGAAACGAATTTACAGTTACCTGTCATAATTAGTATCGAAGTTACTGTTACCTGTCATAATTAGTATCGAAGTTACAGTTACCTGCCAAAATTTGTATCGAAATTACAGTTACTTGTCATAATTAATAACGAAGTTACAGTTACCTGTCATAATTAGTATCGAAGTTACAGTTACTTGTCATAATAAGTATCGAAGTTACAGTTACCTGCCATAATTAGTATCGAAGGTACTGTTACTTGTCAAAATTAGTAACGAAGTTACAGTTACCTGCCATAATTAGTATCGAAATTAATGTTACTTGTCATAATTAGTAACGAAGTTACAGTTTCCTGTCATAATTAGTATCGTAGTTACTGTTACCTGTCATAATTAGTATTGAAGTTACAGTTACCGACCATAATTTTTTATCAAAATTACAGTTACTTGTCATAATTAGTAACGAAGTTAGAGTTTCTTGTCATAATTAGAATCGAAGTTACAGCAACCAGTCATAATTTTTATAGAAGTTATAGTTACTTGTCATAATTAGTATCGAAGGTGTTGTTACCTGTCATAATTAGTAACGAAGTTACAGGAACCTGCAATAATTAGTATCGATATTAAAGTTACTTGTCATAATAAGTAACGAAGTTACAGTTACCTGTCATAATTAGTATCGAAGTTACTGTTACCTGTCATAATTAGTATTGAAGTTACAGTTACCTACAATAATTTTTTTATCAAAATTACAGTTACTTGTCATAATTAGTAACGAAGTTAGAGTTTCTTGTCATAATTAGTACCGAAGTTACAGTTACCTGTCAAAATTTGTATTGAAGTTATAGTTACTTGTCATAATTAGTATTGAAGGTGTTGTTACCTGTCATAATTAGTATCGAAGTTACAGTTAACTGCCATAATTTGTATCAAAATTACAGTTACTTGTCATAATTAGTTACGAAGTTACAGTTACCTTTCATAATTAGTATCGAAGTTACAGTTACTTGTCATAATTAATATCGAAGTTACTGTTACCTGTCATAATTAGTATCGAAGTTACAGTTACCTGCCAAAATTTGTATCGAAATTACAGTTACTTGTCATAATTAGTAACGAAGTTACAGTTACCTGTCATAATTAGTATCGAAGTTACAGTTACTTGTCATAATTAGTATCGAAGTTACCGTTACCTGCCATAATTTTTTATCAAAATTAGAGTTACCTGTCATAATTAGTATCGAAGGTACTGTAACCTGCCAAAAATTGGTATAGAAATTACAGTTACTTGTCATAATTAGTAACGAAGTTACAGTTACCTGTCATAATTTGTATCGAAATTACAGTTACTTGTCATAATTAGTAACGAAGTTACAGTTTCCTCTCATAATTAGTATCGAAGTTACAGTTACCTGCTAAAATTTGTATCGAAATTACAGTTACTTGTCATAATTAGTAAAGAAGTTACTATTACCTGTCATAATTAGTATCGACGTTACAGTTACCTGCCATAATTTGTATCGAAATTACAGGGACTTGTCATAATTAGTAACGAAGTTACAGTTACCTACCTTAATTAGTATCGAAATTAAAGTTACTTGTCATAATTAGTATCGAAGTTACAGTTACCTGTCGAAATTAGTATCGACGTTACTGTTACCTGTCATAATTAGTATTGAAGTTACAGTTACCTACCATAATTTTTTATCAAAATTACTGTTACTTGTCATAATTAGTAACGAAGCTAGAGTTTCTTGTCATAATTAGTATCGAAGTTACTGTTACCTGTCATAATTTGTATCGAAATTACAGTAACTTGTCATAATAAGTATCGAAGTTACAGTTACTTGACATAATTAGTAACGAAGTTACAGTGACCTGTCAGAATTAGTATCGAAGTTACTACTACCTGATATAATTAGTATCGAAGTTACAGTTACCTGCCATAATTTGTATCGAAATTACAGTTACTTGTCATAATAAGTAACGAAGTTACGGTAACCTGTCATAATTTGTATCGAAGTTACTGTTACCTGTCATAATTTGTATCGAAATTACAGTAACTTGTCATAATAAGTATCGAAGTTACAGTTACTTGACATAATTAGTTACGAAGTTACAGTAACCTGTCATAATTAGTATCGAAGTTACTGTTACCTGTCATAATTAGTATCGAAGTTACAGTTACCTGCCATAATTTTTTATCAAAATTAGAGTTACTTGTCATAATTAGTAACGAAGTTGCAGTTACTTGTCATAATTAGTATCGAAGTTACTGTTACCTGTCATTATTAGTATCAAAGTTACAGTTACCTGCCATAATTAGTATCAAAATTACTGTTACTTGTCATAATTAGTAACGACGTTAGAGTTTCTTGTCATAATTAGTATCGAAGTTACTGTTACCTGTCATAATTTGTATCGAAATTACAGTTAATTGTCATAATTAGTATCGAAATTACAGTTCCTTGTCATAATTAGTATCGAAGTTACAGTTACCTGTCATAATTAGTATCGAAGGTACTGTTACTTGACATAACTAGTAACGAAGTTACAGTTACCTGTCATAATTTGTATCGAAATTACAGTTACTTGTCATAATTAGTAACGAAGTCACAGTTTCCTGTCATAATTGGTATCGAAGTAACTGTCACCTGTCATAATTAGTATGGAACTTACAGTTACCTGCCATAATTTGTATCGAAATTAAAGTTTCTTGTCATAATTAGTAACGAAGTTACAGTTACCTGTCATAATTAGTATCGAAGTAACTGTTACTTGTCATAATTAGTATCGAAGTTACTGTTACCTGTCATAATTAGTATCGAAGTTACAGTTACCTGCCATAATTTGTATCGAAATTGCTGTTACTTGTCATAATTAGTAACGAAGTTACAGTTACCTGTCATAATTAGTATCGAAGTTACAGTTACTTGTCATAATTAGTATCGAAGTTACTGTTTCCTGTCATATTTAGTATCGAATTTACAGTTACCTGGCAAAATTTGTATCGAAATTACAGTTACTTGTCATAATTAGTATCGAAGTTACTGTTACTTGCCATAATTAATATCGAAGTTACTGTTACCTGTCATAATTAGTATCGAAGTTACAGTTACTTGTCATAATTAGTATCGAAGTTACAGTAACTTGTCATAATTAGTATTGAAGTTACAGTTACCTACAATAATTTTTTATCAAAATTACAGTTACTTGTCATAATTAGTAACGAAGTTAGAGTTTCTTGTCATAATTAGTATCGAAGTTACAGTTACCTGTCATAATTTGTATCGAAGTTATAGTTACTTGTCATAATTAGTATCGAAGTTTCTGTTACCTGTCATAATTAGTATCGAAGTTACAGTTACCTCCCATAATTTGTATCGAAATTACAGTTACTTGTCATAATTAGTAACGAAGTTACAGTTACCTGTCAAAATTAGTATCGATGTTACAGTTACTTGTCGTAATTAGTATCGAAGTTACTGTTACCTGTCATAATAAGTATCGAAGTTACAGTTACCTGCCAAATTTGAATCGAAATTACTGTTACTTGTCATAATTAGTAACGAAATTACAGTTACCTGTCATAATTAGTATCGAAGTTACAGTTACTTGTCATGATTAGTAACGAAGTTACTGTTACCTGTCAAAATTAGTATCGAAGTTACAGTTACCTGCCATAATTAGTATCGAAGTTACTGTTACCTGTCATAATTAGTATCGAAGTTACAGTTACCTGCCATAATTTGTATCGAAATTACAGTTACTTGTCATAATTAGTAACGAAGTTACAGTTACCTGTCATAATTAGTATCGATGTTACAGTTACTTGTCATAATTAGTATCGAAGTTACTGTTACCTGTCATAATTATTATCGATGTTACAGTTACCTGCCAAAATTTGTATCGAAATTACAGTTACTTGTCATAATTAGTATCGAAGTTACTGTTAATTGTCATAATTAATATCGAAGTTACTGTTTCCTGTCATAATTAGTATCGAAGTTACAGTTACTTGTCATAATTAGTATCGAAGTTACAGTTATTTGTCATAATTAGTATCGAAGTTACAGTTACCTGTCATAATAAGTATCGACATTACAATTACCTGCCATAATTTGTAACGAAATTACAGTTACTTGTCATAATTAGTACCGAAGTTACAGTTACCTGTCATAATCAGTATCGAAGTTACAGTTACTTGTCATGATTAGTATCGAAGTTACTGTTACCTGTCATAATAAGTATCGAAGTTACAGTTACCTGCCATAATTAGTATCGAAGTTACTGTTACCTGTCATAATTAGTATCGAAGTCACAGTTACCTGCCATAATTTGTATCGAAATTACAGTTACTTGTCATAATTAGTAACGATGTTACAGTAACCTGTCATAATTAGTATCGAAGTTACTGTTACCTGTATAAATTAGTATCGAAGTTACAGTTACCTGCCATAATTTTTTATCAAAATTAGAGTTACTTGTCATAATTAGTATCAAAGTTACTGTTACCTGTCATAATTAGTATCAAAGTTACATTTACCTGCCATAATTTGTATCGAAATTACAGTTCCTTATCATAATTAGTATCGAAGTTACAGTTACCTGTCATAATTAGTATCGAAGGTACTGTTACCTGCCATAATTTGTATCGAAATTACAGTTACTTGTCATAATTATTAACGAAGTTACAGTAACCTGTATTAATTTGTATCGAAATTACAGTTACTTGTCATAATTAGTAACGAATTTACAGTTTCCTGTCATAATTAGTATCGAAGTTACTGTTACCTGACATAATTAGTATCGAAGTTACATTTACCTGCCATAATTTGTATCGAATATACAGGGACTTGTCATAATTAGTAACGAAGTTACAGTTGCCTACCATAATTAGTATCGAAATTAAAGTTACTTGTCATAATTAGTATCTAAGTTACAGTTACCTGTCATAATTAGTATCGAAGTAACTGTTACCTGTCATAATTAGTATTGAAGTTACAGTTACCTACCATAATTTTCTATCAGAATTACTGTTACTTGTCATAATTAGTAACGAAGTTACCGTTACTTGACATAATTAGTAACGAAGTTACAGTAACCCGTCATAATTAGTATCGAAGTTACTGATACCTGATATAATTAGTATCGAAGTTACAGTTACCTGCCATAATTTGTATCGAAATTACAGTTACTTGTCATAATTAGTAACGAAGTTACGGTAACCTGTCATAAATTGTATCGAAATTACAGTTACTTGTCATAATTAGTATCGAAGTTACAGTTACTTGACATAATTAGTAACGAAGTTACTGTAACCTGTCATAATTAGGATCGAAGTTACTGTTACCTGTCATAATTAGTATCGAAGTTACAGTTACCAGCCATAATTTTTTATCAAAATTAGAGTTACTTGTCATAATTAGTAACGAAGTTACAGTTACTTGTCATAATTAGTATCGATGTTACTATTATGTCACAATTAGTATTGAAGTTACAGTTACCTACAATAATTTTTTATCAAAATTAGAGTTACTTGTCCTAATTAGTAACGAAGTTAGAGTTTCTGGTCATAATTTGTATCGAAGTTACAGTTACCTGTCATAATTTGTATCGAAGTTATAGTTATTTGTCATAATTAGTAACGAAGTTGCTGTTACCTGCCATAATTTGTATCGAAATTACAGTTCCTTGTCATAATTAGTATCGAAGTTACAGTTACCTGTCATAATTAGTATCGAAGGTACTGTTACTTGTCATAATTAGTAACGAAGTTACAGTTACCTGTCATAATTTGTATCGAAATTACAGTTACTTGTCATAATTAGTATCGAAGTTACTGTTACCTGTCATAATTAGAATCGAAGTTACAGTTACCTACCAAATTTTGTATCGAAATTACAGTTACTTGTCATAATTAGTAACCAAGTTACAGTTACCTGTCAAAATTAGTATCGAAGTTACAGTTACTTGTCGTAATTAGTATCGAAGTTACTGTTACCTGTCATAATAAGTATCGAAGTTACAGTTACCTGCCAAATTTGAATCGAAATTACTGTTACTTGTCATAATTAGTAACGAAATTACAGTTACCTGTCATAATTAGTATCGAAGTTACAGTTACTTGTCATGATTAGTAACGAAGTTACTGTTACCTGTCATAATTAGTATCGAAGTTACAGTTACCTGCCATAATTAGTATCGAAGTAACTGTTACCTGTCATAATTAGTATCGAAGTTACAGTTACCTGCCATAATTTGTATCGAAATTACAGTTACTTGTCATAATTAGTAACGAAGTTACAGTTACCTGTCATAATTAGTATCGATGTTACAGTTACTTGTCATAATTAGTATCGAAGTTACTGTTACCTGTCATAATTATTATCGATGTTACAGTTACCTGCCAAAATTTGTATCGAAATTACAGTTACTTGTCATAATTAGTATCGAAGTTACTGTTACTTGTCATAATTAATATCGAAGTTACTGTTTCCTGTCATAATTAGTATCGAAGTTACAGTTACTTGTCATAATTAGTATCGAAGTTACAGTTATTTGTCATAATTAGTATCGAAGTTACAGTTACCTGTCATAATAAGTATCGACATTACAATTACCTGCCATAATTTGTAACGAAATTACAGTTACTTGTCATAATTAGTAACGAAGTTACAGTTACCTGTCATAATCAGTATCGAAGTTACAGTTACTTGTCATGATTAGTATCGAAGTTACTGTTACCTGTCATAATAAGTATCGAAGTTACAGTTACCTGCCATAATTAGTATCGAAGTTACTGTTACCTGTCATAATTAGTATCGAAGTCACAGTTACCTGCCATAATTTGTATCGAAATTACAGTTACTTGTCATAATTAGTAACGATGTTACAGTAACCTGTCATAATTAGTATCGAAGTTACTGTTACCTGTATAAATTAGTATCGAAGTTACAGTTACCTGCCATAATTTTTTATCAAAATTAGAGTTACTTGTCATAATTAGTATCAAAGTTACTGTTACCTGTCATAATTAGTATCAAAGTTACATTTACCTGCCATAATTTGTATCGAAATTACAGTTCCTTATCATAATTAGTATCGAAGTTACAGTTACCTGTCATAATTAGTATCGAAGGTACTGTTACCTGCCATAATTTGTATCGAAATTACAGTTACTTGTCATAATTATTAACGAAGTTACAGTAACCTGTATTAATTTGTATCGAAATTACAGTTACTTGTCATAATTAGTAACGAATTTACAGTTTCCTGTCATAATTAGTATCGAAGTTACTGTTACCTGACATAATTAGTATCGAAGTTACATTTACCTGCCATAATTTGTATCGAAATTACAGGGACTTGTCATAATTAGTAACGAAGTTACAGTTGCCTACCATAATTAGTATCGAAATTAAAGTTACTTGTCATAATTAGTATCTAAGTTACAGTTACCTGTCATAATTAGTATCGAAGTAACTGTTACCTGTCATAATTAGTATTGAAGTTACAGTTACCTACCATAATTTTCTATCAAAATTACTGTTACTTGTCATAATTAGTAACGAAGTTACCGTTACTTGACATAATTAGTAACGAAGTTACAGTAACCCGACATAATTAGTATCGAAGTTACTGATACCTGATATAATTAGTATCGAAGTTACAGTTACCTGCCATAATTTGTATCGAAATTACAGTTACTTGTCATAATTAGTAACGAAGTTACGGTAACCTGTCATAAATTGTATCGAAATTACAGTTACTTGTCATAATTAGTATCGAAGTTACAGTTACTTGACATAATTAGTAACGAAGTTACTGTAACCTGTCATAATTAGGATCGAAGTTACTGTTACCTGTCATAATTAGTATCGAAGTTACAGTTACCAGCCATAATTTTTTATCAAAATTAGAGTTACTTGTCATAATTAGTAACGAAGTTACAGTTACTTGTCATAATTAGTATCGATGTTACTATTATGTCACAATTAGTATTGAAGTTACAGTTACCTACAATAATTTTTTATCAAAATTAGAGTTACTTGTCCTAATTAGTAACGAAGTTAGAGTTTCTGGTCATAATTTGTATCGAAGTTACAGTTACCTGTCATAATTTGTATCGAAGTTATAGTTACTTGTCATAATTAGTAACGAAGTTGCTGTTACCTGCCATAATTTGTATCGAAATTACAGTTCCTTGTCATAATTAGTATCGAAGTTACAGTTACCTGTCATAATTAGTATCGAAGGTACTGTTACTTGTCATAATTAGTAACGAAGTTACAGTTACCTGTCATAATTTGTATCGAAATTACAGTTACTTGTCATAATTAGTATCGAAGTTACTGTTACCTGTCATAATTAGAATCGAAGTTACAGTTACCTACCAAATTTTGTATCGAAATTACAGTTACTTGTCATAATTAGTAACCAAGTTACAGTTACCTGTCATAATTAGTATCGATGTTACTGTTACTTGTCATAATTAGTATCGAAGTTACTGTTACCTGTCATAATTAGTATCGAAGTTACAGTTATCTCACATAATTTGTATCGAAATTGCTGTTACTTGTCATAATTAGTAACGAAGTTACAGTTACCTGTCATAATTAGTATCGAAGTTACAGTTCTTTTCATAATTAGAATCGAAGTTACTGTTTCCTGTCAAAATTAGTATCGAAGTTACAGTTACCTGCCAAAATTTGCATCGAAATTACAGTTACTTGTCATAATGATTAACGATGTTACATTTACCTGTCATAATTAGTATCGAAGTTACAGTTACTTGTCATAATTAGTATCGAAGTTACCGTTGCCTGCCATAATTTGTATCGAAATTACAGGGACTTGTCATAATTAGTAACGAAGTTACAGTTACCTGCCATAATTAGTATCGAAATCAAAGATACTTGTCATAATTAGTAACGAAGTTACAGTTACCTGTCATAATTAGTATCGAAGTTACTGTAACCTGTCATAATTAGTATTGAAGATACATTTACCTACCATAATATTTTATCAAAATTACAGTTACTTGTCATAATTAGTAACGAAGTTAGAGTTTCTTGTCATAATTATTATCGAAGTTACAGTTACCTGTCAGAATTTGATTCGAAGTTATTGTTACTTGTCATAATCAGTATGAAGTTACTGTTACCTGTCATAATTAGTATCGAAGTTACAGTTACCTGCCATAATTTGTATCGAAATTACAGTTCCTTTTCATAATTAGCATCGAAGTTACAGTTACCTCTCATAATTAGTATCGAAGGTACTGTTACCTGACATAATTTTTATCGAAATTACAGTTACTTGTCATAATTAGTTACGAAGTTACAGTTACCTGTCATAATTTGTATCGAAATTACAGTTACTTGTCATAATTCGTAACGAACTTACAGTTTCCTGTCATAATTAGTATCGAAGTTACTGTTACCTGTCATAATTAGTATCGAAGTTACAGTTACCTGCCATAATTTGTATCGAAATTACAGGGACTTGTCATAACAAGAAACGAATTTACAGTTACCTGTCATAATTAGTATCGAAGTTACTGTTACCTGTCATAATAAGTATCGAAGTTACAGTTACTTGTCATGATTAGTAACGAAGTTACTGTTACCTGTCATAATTAGTATCGATGTTACAGTTAGCTGCCATAAATAGTATCGAAGTTACAGTTACCTGTCATAATTAGTATCGAAGGTACTGTTACTTGTCATAATTAGTAACGAAGTTACAGTTACCTGTCATAATTTGTATCGAAATTACAGTTACTTGTCATAATTAGTAACGAAGTTACAGTTTCCTGTCATAATTGGTATCGAAGTTACTGTTACCTGTCATAATTAGTATGGAAGTTACAGTTACCTGCCATAATTTGTATCGAAATTAAAGTTACTTGTCATAATTAGTAACGAAGTTACAGTTACCTGTCATAATTAGTATCGATGTTACTGTTACTTGTCATAATTAGTATCGAAGTTACTGTTACCTGTCATAATTAGTATCGAAGTTACAGTTATCTCACATAATTTGTATCGAAATTGCTGTTACTTGTCATAATTAGTAACGAAGTTACAGTTACCTGTCATAATTAGTATCGAAGTTACAGTTCTTTTCATAATTAGAATCGAAGTTACTGTTTCCTGTCAAAATTAGTATCGAAGTTACAGTTACCTGCCAAAATTTGCATCGAAATTACAGTTACTTGTCATAATGATTAACGATGTTACATTTACCTGTCATAATTAGTATCGAAGTTACAGTTACTTGTCATAATTAGTATCGAAGTTACCGTTGCCTGCCATAATTTGTATCGAAATTACAGGGACTTGTCATAATTAGTAACGAAGTTACAGTTACCTGCCATAATTAGTATCGAAATCAAAGATACTTGTCATAATTAGTAACGAAGTTACAGTTACCTGTCATAATTAGTATCGAAGTTACTGTAACCTGTCATAATTAGTATTGAAGATACATTTACCTACCATAATATTTTATCAAAATTACAGTTACTTGTCATAATTAGTAACGAAGTTAGAGTTTCTTGTCACAATTATTATCGAAGTTACAGTTACCTGTCAGAATTTGATTCGAAGTTATTGTTACTTGTCATAATCAGTATCGAAGTTACTGTTACCTGTCATAATTAGTATCGAAGTTACAGTTACCTGCCATAATTTGTATCGAAATTACAGTTCCTTGTCATAATTAGCATCGAAGTTACAGTTACCTCTCATAATTAGTATCGAAGGTACTGTTACCTGACATAATTTGTATCGAAATTACAGTTACTTGTCATAATTAGTTACGAAGTTACAGTTACCTGTCATAATTTGTATCGAAATTACAGTTACTTGTCATAATTCGTAACGAACTTACAGTTTCCTGTCATAATTAGTATCGAAGTTACTGTTACCTGTCATAATTAGTATCGAAGTTACAGTTACCTGCCATAATTTGTATCGAAATTACAGTTACTTGTCATAATTAGTAACGAAGTTAGAGTTTCTTGTCATAATTATTATCGAAGTTACAGTTACCTGTCATAATTTTTATCGAAGTTACTATTACCTGTCTTAATTAGTATCGAAGTTACAGTTACCTCCCTTAATTTGTATCGAAATTACAGTTACTTGTCATAATTAGTAACGAAGTTACAGTTACCTGTCAAAATTAGTATCGAAGTTACAGTTACTTGTCGTAATTAGTATCTAAGTTACTCTTACCTGTCATAATAAGTATCGAAGTTACAGTTACCTGCCAAAATTTGAATCGAAATTACAGTTACTTGTCATAATTAGTAACGAAGTTACAGTTACCTGTCATAATTAGTATCGAAGTTAGAGTTACTTGTCATAATTAGTATCGAAGTTACTGTTACTTGTCATAATTAGTATCGAAGTTACTGTTACCTGTCATAATAAGTATCGACATTACAATTACCTGCCATAATTTGTAACGAAATAACAGTTACTTGTCATAAGTAGTAACGAAGTTACAGTTACCTGTCATAATTAGTATCGAAGTTACAGTTACTTGTCATGATTAGTAACGAAGTTACTGTTACCTGTCATAATAAGTATCGAAGTTACAGTTACCTGCCATAATTAGTATCGAAGTTACTGTTACCTGTCATAATTAGTATCGAAGTTACCGTTACCTGCCATAATTTGTATCGAAATTACAGTTACTTGCCATAATTAGTAACGAAGTTACAGTTACCTGTCATAATTAGTATCGATGTTACAGTTACTTGCCATAATTAGTATCGAAGTAACTGTTACCTGTCAAAATTAGTATCGAAGTTACAGTTACCTGCCAAAATTTGTATCGAAATTACAGTTTCTTGTCATAATTAGTATCGAAGCTATTGTTACTTGTCATAATTAATATCGAAGTCACTGTTACCTGTCATAATTAGTATCGAAGTTACAGTTACTTGTCATAATTAGTATCGAAGTTACAGTTACTTGTCATAATTAGTATCGAAGTTACATTTACCTGTCATAATTAGTATCGAAGTTACAGTTTCTTGTCATAATTAGTAACGATGTTACAGTAACCTGTCATAATTAGTATCGAAGTTACTGTTACCTGTATAAATTAGTATCGAAGTTACAGTTACCTGCCATAATTTTTTATATAAATTAGAGTTACTTGTCATAATTAGTATCAAAGTTACTGTTACCTGTCATAATTAGTATCAAAGTTACATTTACCTGCCATAATTTGTATCGAAATTACAGTTCCTTATCATAATTAGTATCGAAGTTACAGTTACCTGTCATAATTAGTATCGAAGGTACTGTTACCTGCCATAATTTGTATCGAAATTACAGTTACTTGTCATAATTAGTAACGAAGTTACAGTAACCTGTATTAATTTGTATCGAAATTACAGTTACTTGTCATAATTAGTAACGAAGTTACAGTTTCCTGTCATAATTAGTATCGAAGTTACTGTTACCTGACATAATTAGTATCGAAGTTACATTTACCTGCCATAATTTGTATCGAAATTACAGGGACTTGTCATAATTAGTAACGAAGTTACAGTTGCCTACCATAATTAGTATCGAAATTAAAGTTACTTGTCATAATTAGTATCTAAGTTACAGTTACCTGTCATAATTAGTATCGAAGTAACTGTTACCTGTCATAATTAGTATTGAAGTTACAGTTACCTACCATAATTTTCTATCAAAATTACTGTTACTTGTCATAATTAGTAACGAAGTTAGAGTTTCTTGTCATAATTAGTATCGAAGTTACTGTTACCTGTCATAATTTGTATCGAAATTACAGTTAATTGTCATAATTAGTAACGAAGTTACCGTTACTTGACATAATTAGTAACGAAGTTACAGTAACCTGTCATAATTAGTATCGAAGTTACTGATACCTGATATAATTAGTATCGAAGTTACAGTTACCTGCCATAATTTGTATCGAAATTACAGTTACTTGTCATAATTAGAAACGAAGTTACGGTAACCTGTCATAAATTGTATCGAAATTACAGTTACTTGTCATAATTAGTATCGAAGTTACAGTTGCTTGACATAATTAGTAACGAAGTTACTGTAACCTGTCATAATTAGGATCGAAGTTACTGTTACCTGTCATAATTAGTATCGAAGTTACAGTTACCAGCCATAATTTTTTATCAAAATTAGAGTTACTTGTCATAATTAGTAACGAAGTTACAGTTACTTGTCATAATTAGTATCGATGTTACTATTATGTCACAATTAGTATTGAAGTTACAGTTACCTACAATAATTTTTTATCAAAATTACAGTTACTTGTCATAATTAGTAACGAAGTTAGAGTTTCTGGTCATAATTTGTATCGAAGTTACAGTTACCTGTCATAATTTGTATCGAAGTTATAGTTACTTGTCATAATTAGTAACGAAGTTGCTGTTACCTGCCATAATTTGTATCGAAATTACAGTTCCTTGTCATAATTAGTATCGAAGTTACAGTTACCTGTCATAATTAGTATCGAAGGTACTGTTACATGTCATAATTAGTAACGAAGTTACAGTTACCTGTCATAATTTGTATCGAAATTACAGTTACTTGTCATAATTAGTAACGAAGTCACAGTTTCCTGTCATAATTGGTATCGAAGTTACTGTTACCTGTCATAATTAGTATGGAAGTTACAGTTACCTGCCATAATTTGTATCGAAATTAAAGTTACTTGTCATAATTAGTAACGAAGTTACAGTTACCTGTCATAATTAGTATCGATGTTACTGTTACTTGTCATAATTAGTATCGAAGTTACTGTTACCTGTCATAATTAGTATCGAAGTTACAGTTATCTCACATAATTTGTATCGAAATTGCTGTTACTTGTCATAATTAGTAACGAAGTTACAGTTACCTGTCATAATTAGTATCGATGTTACAGTTATTTTCATAATTAGAATCGAAGTTACTGTTTCCTGTCAAAATTAGTATCGAAGTTACAGTTACCTGCCAAAATTTGCATCGAAATTACAGTTACTTGTCATAATGATTAACGATGTTACATTTACCTGTCATAATTAGTATCGAAGTTACAGTTACTTGTCATAATTAGTATCGAAGTTACCGTTGCCTGCCATAATTTGTATCGAAATTACAGGGACTTGTCATAATTAGTAACGAAGTTACAGTTACCTGCCATAATTAGTATCGAAATCAAAGATACTTGTCATAATTAGTAACGAAGTTACAGTTACCTGTCATAATTAGTATCGAAGTTACTGTAACCTGTCATAATTAGTATTGAAGATACATTTACCTACCATAATATTTTATCAAAATTACAGTTACTTGTCATAATTAGTAACGAAGTTAGAGTTTCTTGTCATAATTCTTATCGAAGTTACAGTTACCTGTCAGAATTTGATTCGAAGTTATTGTTACTTGTCATAATCAGTATCGAAGTTACTGTTACCTGTCATAATTAGTATCGAAGTTACAGTTACCTGCCATAATTTGTATCGAAATTACAGTTCCTTGTCATAATTAGCATCGAAGTTACAGTTACCTCTCATAATTAGTATCGAAGGTACTGTTACCTGACATAATTTGTATCGAAATTACAGTTACCTGTCATAATTAGTTACGAAGTTACAAATACCTGTCATAATTTGTATCGAAATTACAGTTACTTGTCATAATTCGTAACGAACTTACAGTTTCCTGTCATAATTAGTATCGAAGTTACTGTTACCTGTCATAATTAGTATCGAAGTTACAGTTACCTGCCATAATTTGTATCGAAATTACAGGGACTTGTCATAATTAGTAACGAAGTTATAGTAACCTGCCATAATTAGTATCGAAATTAAAGTTACTTGTCATAACAAGAAACGAATTTACAGTTACCTGTCATAATTAGTATCGAAGTTACTGTTACCTGTCATAATTAGTATCGAAGTTACAGTTACTTGTCATGATTAGTAACGAAGTTACTGTTACCTGTCATAATTAGTATCGAAGTTACAGTTACCTGCCATAATTAGTATCGAAGTTACTGTTACCTGTCATAATTAGTATCGAAGTTACAGTTACCTGCCATAATTTGTATTGAAATTACAGTTACTTGTCATAATTAGTAACGAAGTTAGAGTTTCTTGTCATAATTATTATCGAAGTTACAGTTACCTGTCATAATTTTTATCGAAGTTACTATTACCTGTCTTAATTAGTATCGAAGTTACAGTTACCTCCCTTAATTTGTATCGAAATTACAGTTACTTGTCATAATTAGTAACGAAGTTACAGTTACCTGTCAAAATTAGTATCGAAGTTACAGTTACTTGTCGTAATTAGTATCTAAGTTACTCTTACCTGTCATAATAAGTATCGAAGTTACAGTTACCTGCCAAAATTTGAATCGAAATTACAGTTACTTGTCATAATTAGTAACGAAGTTACAGTTACCTGTCATAATTAGTATCGAAGTTAGAGTTACTTGTCATAATTAGTATCGAAGTTACTGTTACTTGTCATAATTAGTATCGAAGTTACTGTTACCTGTCATAATAAGTATCGACATTACAATTACCTGCCATAATTTGTAACGAAATAACAGTTACTTGTCATAATTAGTAACGAAGTTACAGTTACCTGTCATAATTAGTATCGAAGTTACAGTTACTTGTCATGATTAGTAACGAAGTTACCTGTCATAATTAGTATCGAAGTTACAGTTACCTGCCATAATTAGTATCGAAGTTACTGTTACCTGTCATAATTAGTATCGAAGTTACCGTTACCTGCCATAATTTGTATCGAAATTACAGTTACTTGTCATAATTAGTAACGAAGTTACAGTTACCTGTCATAATTAGTATCGATGTTACAGTTACTTGTCATAATTAGTATCGAAGTGACTGTTACCTGTCAAAATTAGTATCGAAGTTACAATTACCTGCCAAAATTTGTATCGAAATTACAGTTACTTGTCATAATTGGTATCGAAGCTATTGTTACTTGTCATAATTAATATCGAAGTCACTGTTACCTGTCATAATTAGTATCGAAGTTACAGTTACTTGTCATAATTAGTATCGAAGTTACAGTTACTTGTCATAATTAGTATCGAAGTTACATTTACCTGTCATAATTAGTATCGAAGTTACAGTTTCTTGTCGTAATTAGAAATGAAGATACAGTTACCTGTCATAATAAGTATCGAAATTACAGTTACTTGTCATAATTAGTATCGAAGTTACAGTTACTTGTCATAATAAGTAACGATGTTACAGTAACCTGTCATAATTAGTATCGAAGTTACTGTTACCTGTATTAATTAGTATCGAAGTTACTGTTACCTGTCATTTTTAGTATCGAAGTTACAGTTACCTGGCAAAATTTGTATCGCAATTACAGTTACTTGTCATAATTATTAACGAAGTTACAGTTACCTGTCATAATTAGTATCGAAGTTACAACTACTTGTCATAATTAGTATCGAAGTTACCGTTACCTGCCATAATTTGTATCGAAATTACAGGGACTTGTCATAATTAGTAACGAAGTTACAGTTACCTGCCATAATTAGTGTAGAAATTAAAGTTACTTGTCATAATTAGTAACAAAGTTACAGTTAACTGTCATAATTAGTATCGAAGTTACTGTTACCTGTCATAATTAGCATTGAAGATACAGTTACCTACATTTTTTTAATCAAAATTACAGTTACTTGTCATAATTAGTAACGAATTTACAGTAACCTGCCATAATTAGTATCGAAATTAATGTTACTTGTCATAATAAGTAACGAATTTACAGTTACCTGTCATAATTAGCATCGAAGTTACTGTTACCTGTCATAATTAGTACTGAAGTTACAGTTACCTACAATATTTTTTTAATCAAAATTACAGTTACTTTTCATAATTAGTAACGAAGTTTGAGTTTCTTGTCATAATTAGTATCGAAGTTACAGTTACCTGTCATAATTTGTATCGATGTTATAGTTACTTGTCATAATTAGTATCGAAGTTACTGTTACCTGTCATAATTAGTATCGAAGTTACAGTTACCTGCCATAATTTGTATCGAAATTACAGTTACTTGTCATAATTAGTAACGAAGTTACAGTTACCTGTCATAATTAGTATCGAAGTTTCAGTTACTTGTCATAATTAGTATCGAAGTTACTGTTACCTGTCATAATAAGTATCGAAGTTGCAATTACCTGCCAAAATTTGAATCGAAATTACAGTTACTTGTCATAATTAGTAACGTCGTTACAGTTACCTGTCATAATTAGTATCGAAGTTACAGTTACTTTTCATAATTAGTATCGATGTTACTGTTAATTGTCATAATTAGTATCGAAGTTATTGTTACCTGTCATAATTATTATCGAAATTACAATTACCTGCCATAATTTGTAACGAAATTACAGTTACTTGTCATAATTAGTAACGAAGTTACAGTTACCTGTCATAATTAGTATCGAAGTTACAGTTACTTGTCATGATTAGTATCGAAGTTACTGTTACCTGTCATAATTAGTATCGAAGTTACAGTTACCTGCCATAATTAGTATCGAAGTTACTGTTACCTGTCATAATTAGTATCGAAGTTACAGTTACCTGCCATAATTAGTATCGAAATTACAGTTACTTGTCATAATTAGTAACGAAGTTACAGTTACCTGTCATAAATAGTATCGAAGTTACAGTTACTTTTCATGATTAGTATCGAAGTTACTGTTACCTGTCATAATTAGTATCGAAGTTACAGCTACCTGCAAAAATTTGTATCGAAATTACAGTTACTTGTCATAATTAGTATCGATGTTACTGTTACCTGTCATAATTAGTATCGAAGTTACAGTTACTTGTCATAATTAGTATCGAAGTTACAGTTACTCGTCCTAATTAGTATCGAAGTTACATTAACCTGTCATAATTATTATCGAAGTTTCAGTTTCTTGTCATAATTAGTATCGAAGTTACAGTTACTTGTCATAATTAGTAACGATGTTACAGTAACCTGTCATAATTAGTATCGAAGTTACTGTTACCTGTATTAATTAGTATCGAAGTTACAGTTACCAGCCATAATTTTTTATCAAAATTAGTGTTACTTGTCATAATTAGTTACGAAGTTACAGTTACTTGTCATAATTAGTATAGAAGTTACTGTTACCTGTCATAATTAGTATCAAAGTTACAGTTACCTGCCATAATTTGTATCGAAATTACAGTTCCTTGTCATAATTAGTATCGAAGTTACACTTACCTGTCATAATTAGTATCGAAGGTACTGTTACCTGCCATAATTTGTATCGAAATTACAGCTACTTGTCATAATTAGTAACGAAGTTACAGTTACCTGTCATAATTTGTATCGAAATTACAGTTACTTGTCATAATTAGTATCGAAGTTACTGTTACCTGTCATAATAAGTATCGAAGTTAGAGTTACCTGCCAAAATTTGAATCGAAATTACAGTTACTTGTCATAATTAGTAACGAAGTTACAGTTACCTGTCATAATTAGTATCGAAGTTACAGTTACTTGTCATAATTAGTATCGAAGTAACTGTTACTGTCATAATAAGTATCGAAGTTGCAGTTACCTGCCAAAATTTGAATCGAAATTACAGTTACTTGTCATAATTAGTAACGAAGTTACAGTTTCCAGTCATAATTAGTATCGAAGTTACTGTTACCTGACATAATTAGTATCGAAGTTACAGTTACCTGCCATAATTTGTATCGAAATTACAGGGACTTGACCTAATTAGTAACGAAGTAACAGTTACCTGACATAATTAGTATCGAATTTACAGTTACCTGCCATAATTTGTATCGAAATTACAGGGACTTCTCCTAATTAGTAACGAAGTTACAGTTGCCTGTCATATTTAATATCGAAGGTACTGTAACCTGCCATAATTTGTATCGAAATTACAGCAACTTGTCATAATTAGTAACGATGTTACAGTTTCCTGTCATAATTAGTATCGAAGTTACTGTTACCTGACATAATAAGTATCGAAGTTACAGTTACCTGCTATAATTTGTATCGAAATTACAGGGACTTGTCATAATTAGTAACGAAGTTACAGTTACCTACCATAATTAATATCGAAATGAAAGTTACTTTTCATAATTAGTATCGAAGTTGCAGTTACCTGTCATTATTAGTATCGAAGTTACTGTTACCTGTCATAATTAGTATTGAAGTTACAGTTACCTAGCATAATTTTTTATCAAAATTACTGTTACTTGTCATAATTAGTAACGAAGTTAGAGTTTCTTGTCATAAGTAGTATCGAAGTTACTGTTACCTGTCTTAATTTGTATCGAAATTACAGTTACTTGTCGAAATTAGTATAGAAGTTACTGTTACTTGACATAATTAGTAACGAAGTTACAGTAACCTGTCATAATTAGTATCGAAGTTACTGACACCTGATATAATTAGTACCGAAGTTACAGTTACCTGCCATAATTTGTATCGAAATTACAGTTACTTGTCATAATTAGTAACGAAGTAACGGTAACCTGTCATAATTTGTATCGAAATTACAGTTACTTGTCATAATTAGTATCGAAGTTACAGTTACTTGACATAATTAGTAACGAAGTTACAGTAACCTGTCATAATTATTATCGAAGTTAATGTTACCTGTCATAATTAGTATCGAAGTTAGAGTTACCTGCCACAATTTGTTATCAAAATTAGAGTTACTTGTCATAATTAGTAACGAAGTTACAGTTACTTGTCATAATTAGTATCGAAGTTACTTTTACCTGTCATAATTAGTATCAAAGTTACAGTTACCTGCTATAATTTGTATCAAAATTACTGTTCCTTGTCATAATTAATATAGAAGTTACAGTTACCTGTCATAATTAGTATCGAAGGTACTGTTACTTGTCATAAGTAGTAACGAAGTTACAGTTACCTGTCATAATTTGTATCGAAATTACAGTTACTTGTTATAATTAGTAACGAAGTTACAGTTTCCTTTCATAATTAGTATCGAAGTTACTGTTATCTGTCATAATTAGTATGGAAGTTACAGTTACCTGCCATAATTTGTATCGAAATTACAGGGACTTGTCATAATTAGTAACGAAGTTCGAGTTTCTTGTCATAATTAGTATCGAAGTTACAGTTACCTGTCATAATTTGTATCGAAGTTATAGTTACTTGTCATAATTAGTATCGAAGTTACTGTTACCTGTCATAATTAGTATCGAAGTTACAGTTACCTGCCATAATTTGTATCGAAATTACTGTTACTTGTCATAATTAGTGACGAAGTTACAGTTACCTGTCATAATTAGTATCGATGTTACAGTTACTTGTCATAATTAGTATCGAAGTTACTGTTACCTGTCATAATTAGTATCGAAGTTACAGTTACCTGCCAAAATTTTTATCAAAATAAGAGTTACTTGTCATAATTAATAACGAAGTTACAGTTACCTGTCATAATTAGTGTCGAAGTTACAGTTACTTGTCATAATTAGTATCGAAGTTACAGTTACCTGCCATAATTTGTATCGAAATTACAGGGACTTGTCATAATTAGTAACGAAGTTACAGTTACCTGTCATAATTTGTATCGAAATTACAGTTACTTGTCATAATTAGTATCGAAGTTACTGTTACCTGTCATAATAAGTATCGAATTTAGAGTTACCTGCCAAAATTTGAATCGAAATTACAGTTACTTGTCATAATTAGTAACGAAGTTACAGTTACCTGTCATAATTAGTATCGAAGTTACAGTTACTTGTCATAATTAGTATCGAAGTAACTGTTACTGTCATAATAAGTATCGAAGTTGCAGTTACCGGCCAAAATTTGAATCGAAATTACAGTTACTTGTCATAATTAGTAACGAAGTTACAGTTTCCAGTCATAATTAGTATCGAAGTTACTGTTACCTGACATAATTAGTATCGAAGTTACAGTTACCTGCCATAATTTGTATCGAAATTACAGGGACTTGTCCTAATTAGTAACGAAGTTACAGTTACCTGACATAATTAATATCGAAGTTACAGTTACCTGTCATAATTAGTATCGAAGGTACTGTTACTTGTCATAAGTAGTAACGAAGTTACAGTTGCCTACCATAATTAGTATCGAAATTAAAGTTACTTGTCATAATTAGTATCTAAGTTACAGTTACCTGTCATAATTAGTATCGAAGTTACTGTTACCTGACATAATAAGTATCGAAGTTACAGTTACCTGCTATAATTTGTATCGAAATTACAGGGACTTGTCATAATTAGTAACGAAGTTACAGTTACCTACCATAATTAATATCGAAATTAAAGTTACTTTTCATAATTAGTATCGAGGTTGCAGTTACCTGTCATAATTAGTATCGAAGTTACTGTTACCTGTCATTTTTTATCAAAATTACTGTTACTTGTCATAATTAGTAACGAAGTTAGAGTTTCTTGTCATAAGTAGTATCGAAGTTACTGTTACCTGTCTTAATTTGTATCGAAATTACAGTTACTTGTCATAATTAGTATAGAAGTTACTGTTACTTGACATAATTAGTAACGAAGTTACAGTAACCTGTCATAATTAGTATCGAAGTTACTGACACCTGATATAATTAGTACCGAAGTTACAGTTACCTGCCATAATTTGTATCGAAATTACAGTTACTTGTCATAATTAGTAACGAAGTAACGGTAACCTGTCATAATTTGTATCGAAATTACAGTTACTTATCATAATTAGTATCGAAGTTACAGTTACTTGACATAATTAGTAACGAAGTTACAGTAACCTGTCATAATTATTATCGAAGTTAATGTTACCTGTCATAATTAGTATCGAAGTTACAGTTACCTGCCACAATTTGTTATCAAAATTAGAGTTACTTGTCATAATTAGTAACGAAGTTACAGTTACTTGTCATAATTAGTATCGAAGTTACTTTTACCTGTCATAATTAGTATCAAAGTTACAGTTACCTGCTATAATTTGTATCAAAATTACTGTTCCTTGTCATAATTAATATCGAAGTTACAGTTACCTGTCATAATTAGTATCGAAGGTACTGTTACTTGTCATAAGTAGTAACGAAGTTACAGTTACCTGTCATAATTTGTATCGAAATTACAGTTACTTGTTATAATTAGTAACGAAGTTACAGTTTCCTTTCATAATTAGTATCGAAGTTACTGTTATCTGTCATAATTAGTATGGAAGTTACAGTTACCTGCCATAATTTGTATCGAAATTACAGGGACTTGTCATAATTAGTAACGAAGTTCGAGTTTCTTGTCATAATAAGTATCGAAGTTACAGTTACCTGTCATAATTTGTATCGAAGTTATAGTTACTTGTCATAATTAGTATCGAAGTTACTGTTACCTGTCATAATTAGTATCGAAGTTACAGTTACCTGCCATAATTTGAATCGAAATTACTGTTACTTGTCATAATTAGTGACGAAGTTACAGTTACCTGTCATAATTAGTATCGAAGTTACAGTTACTTGTCATAATTAGTATCGAAGTTACTGTTACCTGTCATAATTAGTATCGAAGTTACAGTTACCTGCCAAAATTTTTATCGAAATAAGAGTTACTTGTCATAATTAATAACGAAGTTACAGTTACCTGTCATAATTAGTGTCGAAGTTACAGTTACTTGTCATAATTAGTATCGAAGTTACAGTTACCTGCCATAATTTGTATCGAAATTAAAGGGACTTGTCATAATTAGTAACGATGTTACAGTTACCTGCCATAATTAGTATCGAAATTAAAGTTACTTGTCATAATTAGTAACGAAGTTACAGTTTCCTGTCATAATTAGTATCGAAGTTACTGTTACCTGTCATAATTAGTATTGAAGTTACAGTTACCTACCTTAATTTTTTATCAAAATTACAGTTACTTGTCATAATTAGTAACGAAGTTAGAGTTTCTTGTCATAATTAGAATCGAAGTTACAGTAACCAGTCATAATTTTTATCCAAGTTATAATTACTTGTCATAATAAGTACCGAATTTACTGTTACCTGTCATAATTTGTATCGAAATTACAGTTACTTGTCATAATTAGTAACGAAGTTACAGTTACCTGTCATAATTAGTATCGAAGTTACATTTACTTGTCATAATTAGTATCGAAGTAACTGTTACCTGTCATAATTAGTATCGAAATTACAGTTACTTGTCATAATTAGTATCGAAGTTACAGATACCTGCCATAATTAGTATCGAAGTTACTGTTACCTGCCATAATTTGTATCGGAATTACAGTTACTTGTCATAATTAGTAACGAAGTTACAGTTACAGTCATAATTAGTATTGAAGTTACAGTTACCTACCATAATTTTTATCAAAATTACTGTTACTTGTCATAATTATTAACGAAGTTAGAGTTTCTTGTCATAATTAGTATCGAAGTTACTGTTACCTGTCATATTTTGTATTGAAATTACAGTTACTTGTCATAATTAGAATCGAAGCTACAATTACTTGACATAATTAGTAACGAAGTTACAGTAACCTGTCATAATTAGTAACGAAGTTACCGTTACCTGTCATAATTAGTATCGAAGTTACTGTTACCTGTCATAATTAGTATGGAAGTTACAGTTACCTGCCATAATTTGTATCGAAATTACAGGGACTTGTCATAATTAGTAACGAAGTTCGAGTTTCTTGTCATAATTAGTATCGAAGTTATAGTTACTTGTCATAATTAGTATCGAATTACTGTTACCTGTCATAATTAGTATCGAAGTTACTGTTACCTGCCATAATTTGTAACGAAATTACAGTTACTTGTCATAATTAGCGACGAAGTTACAGTTACCTGTCATAATTAGTATCGAAGTAACAGTTACATGTCATAATTAGTATCGAAGTTACAGTTACCTGCCATAATTTGTATCGAAATTACAGTTACTTGTCATAATTAGTAACGAAGTTACAGTTACCTGTCATAATTAGTATCGAAGTTACAGTTACTTTTCATGATTAGTATCGAAGTTACTGTTACCTGTCATAATTAGTATCGAAGTTACAGTTACCTGCAAAAATTTGTATCGAAATTACAGATACTTGTCATAATTAGTATCGATGTTACTGTTACTTGTCATAATTAATATCGAAGTTACTGTTACCTGTCATAATTAGTATCGAAGTTACAGTTACTTGTCATAATTAGTATCGAAGTTACAGTTACTCGTCATAATTAGTATCGAAGTTACATTTACCTGTCATAATTAGTATCGAAGTTTCAGTTTCTTGTCATAATTAGTAATGAAGATACAGTTACCTGTCATTATAAGTATCGAAGTTACAGTTACTTGTCATAATTAGTATCGAAGTTACAGTTACTTGTCATAATTAGTAACGATGTTACAGTAACCTGTCATAATAAGTATCGAAGTTACTGTTACCTGTATTAATTAGTATCGAAGTTACAGTTACCAGCCATAATTTTTTATCAAAATTAGAGTTACTTGTCATAATTAGTAACGAAGATACAGTTACTCGTCATAATTAGTATCGAAGTTACTGTTACCTGTCATAATTAGTATCAAAGTTACAGTTACCTGCCATAATTTGTATCGAAATTACAGTTCCTTGTCATAATTAGTATCGAAGTTACAGTAACCTGTCATAATTATTATCGAAGTTAATGTTACCTGTCATAATTAGTATCGAAGTTACAGTTACCTGCCACAATTTTTTATCAAAATTAGAGATACTTGTCATAATTAGTAACGAGGTTACAGTTACTTGTCATAATTAGTATCGAAGTTACTGTTACCTGTCATAATTAGTATCAAAGTTACAGTTACCTGCTATAATTTGTATCAAAATTACTGTTCCTTGTCATAATTAATATCGAAGTTACAGTTACCTGTCATAATTAGTATCGAAGGTACTGTTACTTGTCATAATTAGTATCGAAGTAACTGTTACTGTCATAATAAGTATCGAAGTTACATTTACCTGCCAAAATTTGAATCGAAATTACAGTTACTTGTCATAATTAGTAACGAAGTTACAGTTTCCAGTCATAATTAGTATCGAAGTTACTGTTACCTGACATAATTAGTATCGAAGTTACAGTTACCTGCCATAATTTGTATCGAAATTACAGGGACTTTTCCTAATTAGTAACGAAGTTACAGTTGCCTGTCATAATTAGTATCGAAGGTACTGTAACCTGCCATAATTTGTATCGAAATTACAGCAACTTGTCATAATTAGTAACGATGTTACAGTTTCCTGTCATAATTAGTATCGAAGTTACTGTTACCTGACATAATAAGTATCGAAGTTACAGTTACCTGCTATAATTTGTATCGAAATTACAGGGACTTGTCATAATTAGTAACGAAGTTAGAGTTTCTTGTCATAATTAGTATCGAAGTTACTGTTACCTGTCTTAATTTGTATCGAAATTAGAGTTGCTTGTCATAATTAGTATAGAAGTTACTGTTACTTGACATAATTAGTAACGAAGTTACAGTAACTTGTCATAATTAGTATCGAAGTTACTGACACCTGATATAATTAGTACCGAAGTTACAGTTACCTGCCATAATTTGTATCGAAATTACAGTTACTTGTCATAATTAGTAACGAAGTAACGGTAACCTGTCATAATTTGTATCGAAATTACAGTTACTTGTCATAATTAGTATCGAAGTTACAGTTACTTGACATAATTAGTAACGAAGTTACAGTAACCTGTCATAATTATTATCGAAGTTAATGTTACCTGTCATAATTAGTACCGAAGTTACAGTTACCTGCCACAATTTGTTATCAAAATTAGAGTTACTTGTCATAATTAGTAACGAAGTTACAGTTACTTGTCATATTTAGTATCGAAGTTACTGTTACCTGTCATAATTAGTATCAAAGTTACAGTTACCTGCTATAATTTGTATGAAAATTACTGTTCCTTGTCATAATTAATATCGAAGTTTCAGTTACCTGTCATAATTAGTATCGAAGGTACTGTTACTTGTCATAAGTAGTAACGAAGTTACAGTTACCTGTCATAATTTGTATCGAAATTACAGTTACTTGTCATAATTAGTAACGAAGTTACAGTTTCCTTTCATAATTAGTATCGAAGTTACTGTTATCTGTCATAATTTGTATGGAAGTTACAGTTACCTGCCATAATTTGTATCGAAATTACAGGGACTTGTCATAATTAGTAACGAAGTTCGAGTTTCTTGTCATAATTAGTATCGAAGTTACAGTTATCTGTCATAATTTGTATCGAAGTTATAGTTACTTGTCATAATTAGCATCGAAGTTATCGATATTACAGTTACTTGTCATAATTAGTGACGAAGTTACAGTTACCTGTCATAATTAGTATCGAAGTTACATTTACTTGTCATAATTAGTATCGAAGTAACTGTTACCTGTCATAATTAGTATCGAAATTACAGTTACTTGTCATAATTAGTATCGAAGTTACAGATACCTGCCATAATTAGTATCGAAGTTACTGTTACCTGCCATAATTTGTATCGGAATTACAGTTACTTGTCATAATTAGTAACGAAGTTACAGTTACAGTCATAATTAGTATTGAAGTTACAGTTACCTACCATAATTTTTATCAAAATTACTGTTACTTGTCATAATTATTAACGAAGTTAGAGTTTCTTGTCATAATTAGTATCGAAGTTACTGTTACCTGTCATATTTTGTATTGAAATTACAGTTACTTGTCATAATTAGAATCGAAGCTACAATTACTTGACATAATTAGTAACGAAGTTACAGTAACCTGTCATAATTAGTAACGAAGTTACCGTTACCTGTCATAATTAGTATCGAAGTTACTGTTACCTGTCATAATTAGTATGGAAGTTACAGTTACCTGCCATAATTTGTATCGAAATTACAGGGACTTGTCATAATTAGTAACGAAGTTCGAGTTTCTTGTCATAATTAGTATCGAAGTTATAGTTACTTGTCATAATTAGTATCGAATTACTGTTACCTGTCATAATTAGTATCGAAGTTACTGTTACCTGCCATAATTTGTAACGAAATTACAGTTACTTGTCATAATTAGCGACGAAGTTACAGTTACCTGTCATAATTAGTATCGAAGTAACAGTTACATGTCATAATTAGTATCGAAGTTACAGTTACCTGCCATAATTTGTATCGAAATTACAGTTACTTGTCATAATTAGTAACGAAGTTACAGTTACCTGTCATAATTAGTATCGAAGTTACAGTTACTTTTCATGATTAGTATCGAAGTTACTGTTACCTGTCATAATTAGTATCGAAGTTACAGTTACCTGCAAAAATTTGTATCGAAATTACAGATACTTGTCATAATTAGTATCGATGTTACTGTTACTTGTCATAATTAATATCGAAGTTACTGTTACCTGTCATAATTAGTATCGAAGTTACAGTTACTTGTCATAATTAGTATCGAAGTTACAGTTACTCGTCATAATTAGTATCGAAGTTACATTTACCTGTCATAATTAGTATCGAAGTTTCAGTTTCTTGTCATAATTAGTAATGAAGATACAGTTACCTGTCATTATAAGTATCGAAGTTACAGTTACTTGTCATAATTAGTATCGAAGTTACAGTTACTTGTCATAATTAGTAACGATGTTACAGTAACCTGTCATAATAAGTATCGAAGTTACTGTTACCTGTATTAATTAGTATCGAAGTTACAGTTACCAGCCATAATTTTTAATCAAAATTAGAGTTACTTGTCATAATTAGTAACGAAGATACAGTTACTCGTCATAATTAGTATCGAAGTTACTGTTACCTGTCATAATTAGTATCAAAGTTACAGTTACCTGCCATAATTTGTATCGAAATTACAGTTCCTTGTCATAATTAGTATCGAAGTTACAGTAACCTGTCATAATTATTATCGAAGTTAATGTTACCTGTCATAATTAGTATCGAAGTTACAGTTACCTGCCACAATTTTTTATCAAAATTAGAGATACTTGTCATAATTAGTAACGAGGTTACAGTTACTTGTCATAATTAGTATCGAAGTTACTGTTACCTGTCATAATTAGTATCAAAGTTACAGTTACCTGCTATAATTTGTATCAAAATTACTGTTCCTTGTCATAATTAATATCGAAGTTACAGTTACCTGTCATAATTAGTATCGAAGGTACTGTTACTTGTCATAATTAGTATCGAAGTAACTGTTACTGTCATAATAAGTATCGAAGTTACATTTACCTGCCAAAATTTGAATCGAAATTACAGTTACTTGTCATAATTAGTAACGAAGTTACAGTTTCCAGTCATAATTAGTATCGAAGTTACTGTTACCTGACATAATTAGTATCGAAGTTACAGTTACCTGCCATAATTTGTATCGAAATTACAGGGACTTTTCCTAATTAGTAACGAAGTTACAGTTGCCTGTCATAATTAGTATCGAAGGTACTGTAACCTGCCATAATTTGTATCGAAATTACAGCAACTTGTCATAATTAGTAACGATGTTACAGTTTCCTGTCATAATTAGTATCGAAGTTACTGTTACCTGACATAATAAGTATCGAAGTTACAGTTACCTGCTATAATTTGTATCGAAATTACAGGGACTTGTCATAATTAGTAACGAAGTTAGAGTTTCTTGTCATAATTAGTATCGAAGTTACTGTTACCTGTCTTAATTTGTATCGAAATTAGAGTTGCTTGTCATAATTAGTATAGAAGTTACTGTTACTTGACATAATTAGTAACGAAGTTACAGTAACTTGTCATAATTAGTATCGAAGTTACTGACACCTGATATAATTAGTACCGAAGTTACAGTTACCTGCCATAATTTGTATCGAAATTACAGTTACTTGTCATAATTAGTAACGAAGTAACGGTAACCTGTCATAATTTGTATCGAAATTACAGTTACTTGTCATAATTAGTATCGAAGTTACAGTTACTTGACATAATTAGTAACGAAGTTACAGTAACCTGTCATAATTATTATCGAAGTTAATGTTACCTGTCATAATTAGTACCGAAGTTACAGTTACCTGCCACAATTTGTTATCAAAATTAGAGTTACTTGTCATAATTAGTAACGAAGTTACAGTTACTTGTCATATTTAGTATCGAAGTTACTGTTACCTGTCATAATTAGTATCAAAGTTACAGTTACCTGCTATAATTTGTATGAAAATTACTGTTCCTTGTCATAATTAATATCGAAGTTTCAGTTACCTGTCATAATTAGTATCGAAGGTACTGTTACTTGTCATAAGTAGTAACGAAGTTACAGTTACCTGTCATAATTTGTATCGAAATTACAGTTACTTGTCATAATTAGTAACGAAGTTACAGTTTCTTTCATAATTAGTATCGAAGTTACTGTTATCTGTCATAATTTGTATGGAAGTTACAGTTACCTGCCATAATTTGTATCGAAATTACAGGGACTTGTCATAATTAGTAACGAAGTTCGAGTTTCTTGTCATAATTAGTATCGAAGTTACAGTTATCTGTCATAATTTGTATCGAAGTTATAGTTACTTGTCATAATTAGCATCGAAGTTATCGATATTACAGTTACTTGTCATAATTAGTGACGAAGTTACAGTTACCTGTCATAATTAGTATCGAAGTTACATTTACTTGTCATAATTAGTATCGAAGTAACTGTTACCTGTCATAATTAGTATCGAAATTACAGTTACTTGTCATAATTAGTATCGAAGTTACAGATACCTGCCATAATTAGTATCGAAGTTACTGTTACCTGCCATAATTTGTATCGGAATTACAGTTACTTGTCATAATTAGTAACGAAGTTACAGTTACAGTCATAATTAGTATTGAAGTTACAGTTACCTACCATAATTTTTATCAAAATTACTGTTACTTGTCATAATTATTAACGAAGTTAGAGTTTCTTGTCATAATTAGTATCGATGTTACTGTTACCTGTCATATTTTGTATTGAAATTACAGTTACTTGTCATAATTAGAATCGAAGCTACAATTACTTGACATAATTAGTAACGAAGTTACAGTAACCTGTCATAATTAGTAACGAAGTTACCGTTACCTGTCATAATTAGTATCGAAGTTACTGTTACCTGTCATAATTAGTATGGAAGTTACAGTTACCTGCCATAATTTGTATCGAAATTACAGGGACTTGTCATAATTAGTAACGAAGTTCGAGTTTCTTGTCATAATTAGTATCGAAGTTATAGTTACTTGTCATAATTAGTATCGAATTACTGTTACCTGTCATAATTAGTATCGAAGTTACTGTTACCTGCCATAATTTGTAACGAAATTACAGTTACTTGTCATAATTAGTGACGAAGTTACAGTTACCTGTCATAATTAGTATCGAAGTAACAGTTACTTGTCATAATTAGTATCGAAGTTACAGTTACCTGCCATAATTTGTATCGAAATTACAGTTACTTGTCATAATTAGTAACGAAGTTACAGTTACCTGTCATAATTAGTATCGAAGTTACAGTTACTTTTCATGATTAGTATCGAAGTTACAGTTACCTGTCATAATTAGTATCGAAGTTACAGTTACCTGCAAAAATTTGTATCGAAATTACAGATACTTGTCATAATTAGTATCGATGTTACTGTTACTTGTCATAATTAATATCGAAGTTACTGTTACCTGTCATAATTAGTATCGAAGTTACAGTTACTTGTCATAATTAGTATCGAAGTTACAGTTACTCGTCATAATTAGTATCGAAGTTACATTTACCTGTCATAATTAGTATCGAAGTTTCAGTTTCTTGTCATAATTAGTAATGAAGATACAGTTACCTGTCATTATAAGTATCGAAGTTACAGTTACTTGTCATAATTAGTATCGAAGTTACAGTTACTTGTCATAATTAGTAACGATGTTACAGTAACCTGTCATAATAAGTATCGAAGTTACTGTTACCTGTATTAATTAGTATCGAAGTTACAGTTACCAGCCATAATTTTTTATCAAAATTAGAGTTACTTGTCATAATTAGTAACGAAGATACAGTTACTCGTCATAATTAGTATCGAAGTTACTGTTACCTGTCATAATTAGTATCAAAGTTACAGTTGCCATAATTTGTATCGAAATTACAGTTCCTTGTCATAATTAGTATCGAAGTTACAGTAACCTGTCATAATTATTATCGAAGTTAATGTTACCTGTCATAATTAGTATCGAAGTTACAGTTACCTGCCACAATTTTTATCAAAATTAGAGATACTTGTCATAATTAGTAACGAGGTTACAGTTACTTGTCATAATTAGTATCGAAGTTACTGTTACCTGTCATAATTAGTATCAAAGTTACAGTTACCTGCTATAATTTGTATCAAAATTACTGTTCCTTGTCATAATTAATATCGAAGTTACAGTTACCTGTCATAATTAGTATCGAAGGTACTGTTACTTGTCATAATTAGTATCGAAGTAACTGTTACTGTCATAATAAGTATCGAAGTTACATTTACCTGCCAAAATTTGAATCGAAATTACAGTTACTTGTCATAATTAGTAACGAAGTTACAGTTTCCAGTCATAATTAGTATCGAAGTTACTGTTACCTGACATAATTAGTATCGAAGTTACAGTTACCTGCCATAATTTGTATCGAAATTACAGGGACTTGTCCTAATTAGTAACGAAGTTACAGTTACCTGACATAATTAGTATCGAATTTACAGTTACCTGCCATAATTTGTATCGAAATTTCAGGGACTTTTCCTAATTAGTAACGAAGTTACAGTTGCCTGTCATAATTAGTATCGAAGGTACTGTAACCTGCCATAATTTGTATCGAAATTACAGCAACTTGTCATAATTAGTAACGATGTTACAGTTTCCTGTCATAATTAGTATCGAAGTTACTGTTACCTGACATAATAAGTATCGAAGTTACAGTTACCTGCTATAATTTGTATCGAAATTACAGGGACTTGTCATAATTAGTAACGAAGTTACAGTTACCTACCATAATTAATATCGAAATTAAAGTTACTTTTATTAATTAGTATCGAAGTTGCAGTTACCTGTCATGATTAGTATCGAAGTTACTGTTACCTGTCATAATTAGTATTGAAGTTACAGTTACCTAGCATAATTTTTTATCAAAATTACTGTTACTTGTCATAATTAGTAACGAAGTTAGAGTTTCTTGTCATAATTAGTATCGAAGTTACTGTTACCTGTCTTAATTTGTATCGAAATTAGAGTTACTTGTCATAATTAGTATAGAAGTTACTGTTACTTGACATAATTAGTAACGAAGTTACAGTAACCTGTCATAATTAGTATCGAAGTTACTGACACCTGATATAATTAGTACCGAAGTTACAGTTACCTGCCATAATTTGTATCGAAATTACAGTAACTTGTCATAATTAGTAACGAAGTAACGGTAACCTGTCATAATTTGTATCGAAATTACAGTTACTTGTCATAATTAGTATCGAAGTTACAGTTACTTGACATAATTAGTAACGAAGTTACAGTAACCTGTCATAATTATTATCGAAGTTAATGTTACCTGTCATAATTAGTACCGAAGTTACAGTTACCTGCCACAATTTGTTATCAAAATTAGAGTTACTTGTCATAATTAGTAACGAAGTTACAGTTACTTGTCATAATTAGTATCGAAGTTACTGTTACCTGTCATAATTAGTATCAAAGTTACAGTTACCTGCTATAATTTGTATGAAAATTACTGTTCCTTGTCATAATTAATATCGAAGTTTCAGTTACCTGTCATAATTAGTATCGAAGGTACTGTTACTTGTCATAAGTAGTAACGAAGTTACAGTTACCTGTCATAATTTGTATCGAAATAACAGTTACTTGTCATAATTAGTAACGAAGTTACAGTTTCCTTTCATAATTAGTATCGAAGTTACTGTTATCTGTCATAATTAGTATGGAAGTTACAGTTACCTGCCATAATTTGTATCGAAATTACAGGGACTTGTCATAATTAGTAACGAAGTTCGAGTTTCTTGTCATAATTAGTATCGAAGTTACAGTTATCTGTCATAATTTGTATCGAAGTTATAGTTACTTGTCATAATTAGTATCGAAGTTATCGATATTACAGTTACTTGTCATAATTAGTGACGAAGTTACAGTTACCTGTCATAATTAGTATCGAAGTTACATTTACTTGTCATAATTAGTATCGAAGTAACTGTTACCTGTCATAATTAGTATCGAAATTACAGTTACTTGTCATTATTAGTATCGAAGTTACAGATACCTGCCATAATTAGTATCGAAGTTACTGTTACCTGCCATAATTTGTATCGGAATTACAGTTACTTGTCATAATTAGTAACGAAGTTACAGTTACAGTCATAATTAGTATTGAAGTTACAGTTACCTACCATAATTTTTATCAAAATTACTGTTACTTGTCATAATTATTAACGAAGTTAGAGTTTCTTGTCATAATTAGTATCGAAGTTACTGTTACCTGACATATTTTGTATTGAAATTACAGTTACTTGTCATAATTAGAATCGAAGCTGTAATTACTTGACATAATTAGTAACGAAGTTACAGTAACCTGTCATAATTAGTAACGAAGTTACCGTTACCTGTCATAATTAGTATCGAAGTTACTGTTACCTGTCATAATTAGTATGGAAGTTACAGTTACCTGCCATAATTTGTATCGAAATTACAGGGACTTGTCATAATTAGTAACGAAGTTCGAGTTTCTTGTCATAATTAGTATCGAAGTTATAGTTACTTGTCATAATTAGTATCGAATTACTGTTACCTGTCATAATTAGTATCGAAGTTACTGTTACCTGCCATAATTTGTAACGAAATTACAGTTACTTGTCATAATTAGTGACGAAGTTACAGTTACCTGTCATAATTAGTATCGAAGTAACAGTTACTTGTCATAATTAGTATCGAAGTTACGGTTACCTGCCATAATTTGTATCGAAATTACAGTTACTTGTCATAATTAGTAACGAAGTTACAGTTACCTGTCATAATTAGTATCGAAGTTACAGTTACTTTTCATGATCAGTATCGAAGATACTGTTACCTGTCATAATTAGTATCGAAGTTACAGTTACCTGCAAAAATTTGTATCGAAATTACAGATACTTGTCATAATTAGTATCGATGTTACTGTTTCTTGTCATAATTAATATCGAAGTTACTGTTACCTGTCATAATTAGTATCGAAGTTACAGTTACTTGTCATAATTAGTATCGAAGTTACAGTTACTCGTCATAATTAGTATCGAAGTTACATTTACCTGTCATAATTAGTATCGAATTTTCAGTTTCTTGTCATAATTAGTAATGAAGATACAGTTACCTGTCATTATAAGTATCGAAGTTACAGTTACTTGTCATAATTAGTATCGAAGTTACAGTTACTTGTCATAATTAGTAACGATGTTACAGTAACCTGTCATAATAAGTATCGAAGTTACTGTTACCTGTATTAATTAGTATCGAAGTTACAGTTACCAGCCATAATTTTTTATCAAAATTAGAGTTACTTGTCATAATTAGTAACGAAGATACAGTTACTCGTCATAATTAGTATCGAAGTTACTGTTACCTGTCATAATTAGTATCAAAGTTACAGTTACCTGCCATAATTTGTATCGAAATTACAGTTCCTTGTCATAATTAGTATCGAAGTTACAGTAACCTGTCATAATTATTATCGAAGTTAATGTTACCTGTCATAATTAGTATCGAAGTTACAGTTACCTGCCACAATTTTTTATCAAAATTAGAGATACTTGTCATAATTAGTAACGAGGTTACAGTTACTTGTCATAATTAGTATCGAAGTTACTGTTACCTGTCATAATTAGTATCAAAGTTACAGTTACCTGCTATAATTTGTATCAAAATTACTGTTCCTTGTCATAATTAATATCGAAGTTACAGTTACCTGTCATAATTAGTATCGAAGGTACTGTTACTTGTCATAATTAGTATCGAAGTAACTGTTACTGTCATAATAAGTATCGAAGTTACATTTACCTGCCAAAATTTGAATCGAAATTACAGTTACTTGTCATAATTAGTAACGAAGTTACAGTTTCCAGTCATAATTAGTATCGAAGTTACTGTTACCTGACATAATTAGTATCGAAGTTACAGTTACCTGCCATAATTTGTATCGAAATTACAGGGACTTGTCCTAATTAGTAACGAAGTTACAGTTACCTGACATAATTAGTATCGAATTTACAGTTACCTGCCATAATTTGTATCGAAATTTCAGGGACTTTTCCTAATTAGTAACGAAGTTACAGTTGCCTGTCATAATTAGTATCGAAGGTACTGTAACCTGCCATAATTTGTATCGAAATTACAGCAACTTGTAATAATTAGTAACGATGTTACAGTTTCCTGTCATAATTAGTATCGAAGTTACTGTTACCTGACATAATAAGTATCGAAGTTACAGTTACCTGCTATAATTTGTATCGAAATTACAGGGACTTGTCATAATTAGTAACGAAGTTACAGTTACCTACCATAATTAATATCGAAATTAAAGTTACTTTTCATAATTAGTATCGAAGTTGCAGTTACCTGTCATGATTAGTATCGAAGTTACTGTTACCTGTCATAATTAGTATTGAAGTTACAGTTACCTAGCATAATTTTTTATCAAAATTACTGTTACTTGTCATAATTAGTAACGAAGTTAGAGTTTCTTGTCATAATTAGTATCGAAGTTACTGTTACCTGTCTTAATTTGTATCGAAATTAGAGTTACTTGTCATAATTAGTATAGAAGTTACTGTTACTTGACATAATTAGTAACGAAGTTACAGTAACCTGTCATAATTAGTATCGAAGTTACTGACACCTGATATAATTAGTACCGAAGTTACAGTTACCTGCCATAATTTGTATCGAAATTACAGTAACTTGTCATAATTAGTAACGAAGTAACGGTAACCTGTCATAATTTGTATCGAAATTACAGTTACTTGTCATAATTAGTATCGAAGTTACAGTTACTTGACATAATTAGTAACGAAGTTACAGTAACCTGTCATAATAATTATCGAAGTTAATGTTACCTGTCATAATTAGTACCGAAGTTACAGTTACCTGCCACAATTTGTTATCAAAATTAGAGTTACTTGTCATAATTAGTAACGAAGTTACAGTTACTTGTCATAATTAGTATCGAAGTTACTGTTACCTGTCATAATTAGTATCAAAGTTACAGTTACCTGCTATAATTTGTATGAAAATTACTGTTCCTTGTCATAATTAATATCGAAGTTTCAGTTACCTGTCATAATTAGTATCGAAGGTACTGTTACTTGTCATAAGTAGTAACGAAGTTACAGTTACCTGTCATAATTTGTATCGAAATTACAGTTACTTGTAATAATTAGTAACGAAGTTACAGTTTCCTTTCATAATTAGTATCGAAGTTACTGTTATCTGTCATAATTAGTATGGAAGTTACAGTTACCTGCCATAATTTGTATCGAAATTACAGGGACTTGTCATAATTAGTAACGAAGTTCGAGTTTCTTGTCATAATTAGTATCGAAGTTACAGTTATCTGTCATAATTTGTATCGAAGTTATAGTTACTTGTCATAATTAGTATCGAAGTTATCGATATTACAGTTACTTGTCATAATTAGTGACGAAGTTACAGTTACCTGTCATAATTAGTATCGAAGTTACATTTACTTGTCATAATTAGTATCGAAGTAACTGTTACCTGTCATAATTAGTATCGAAATTACAGTTACTTGTCATAATTAGTATCGAAGTTACAGATACCTGCCATAATTAGTATCGAAGTTACTGTTACCTGCCATAATTTGTATCGGAATTACAGTTACTTGTCATAATTAGTAACGAAGTTACAGTTACAGTCATAATTAGTATTGAAGTTACAGTTACCTACCATAATTTTTATCAAAATTACTGTTACTTGTCATAATTATTAACGAAGTTAGAGTTTCTTGTCATAATTAGTATCGAAGTTACTGTTACCTGTCATATTTTGTATTGAAATTACAGTTACTTATCATAATTAGAATCGAAGCTATAATTACTTGACATAATTAGTAACGAAGTTACAGTAACCTGTCATAATTAGTAACGAAGTTACCGTTACCTGTCATAATTAGTATCGAAGTTACTGTTACCTGTCATAATTAGTATGGAAGTTACAGTTACCTGCCATAATTTGTATCGAAATTACAGGGACTTGTCATAATTAGTAACGAAGTTCGAGTTTCTTGTCATAATTAGTTTCGAAGTTATAGTTACTTGTCATAATTAGTATCGAATTACTGTTACCTGTCATAATTAGTATCGAAGTTACTGTTACCTGCCATAATTTGTAACGAAATTACAGTTACTTGTCATAATTAGTGACGAAGTTACAGTTACCTGTCATAATTAGTATCGAAGTAACAGTTACTTGTCATAATTAGTATCGAAGTTAGAGTTACCTGCCATAATTTGTATCGAAATTCCAGTTACTTGTCATAATTAGTAACGAAGTTACAGTTACCTGTCATAATTAGTATCGAAGTTACAGTTACTTTTCATGATCAGTATCGAAGTTACTGTTACCTGTCATAATTAGTATCGAAGTTACAGTTACCTGCAAAAATTTGTATCGAAATTACAGATACTTGTCATAATTAGTATCGATGTTACTGTTTCTTGTCATAATTAATATCGAAGTTACTGTTACCTGTCATAATTAGTATCGAAGTTACAGTTACTTGTCATAATTAGTATCGAAGTTACAGTTACTCGTCATAATTAGTATCGAAGTTACATTTACCTGTCATAATTAGTATCGAAGTTTCAGTTTCTTGTCATAATTAGTAATGAAGATACAGTTACCTGTCATTATAAGTATCGAAGTTACAGTTACTTGTCATAATTAGTATCGAAGTTACAGTTACTTGTCATAATTAGTAACGATGTTACAGTAACCTGTCATAATAAGTATCGAAGTTACTGTTACCTGTATTAATTAGTATCGAAGTTACAGTTACCAGCAATAATTTTTTATCAAAATTAGAGTTACTTGTCATAATTAGTAACGAAGATACAGTTACTCGTCATAATTAGTATCGAAGTTACTGTTACCTGTCATAATTAGTATCAAAGTTACAGTTACCTGCCATAATTTGTATCGAAATTACAGTTCCTTGTCATAATTAGTATCGAAGTTACAGTAACCTGTCATAATTATTATCGAAGTTAATGTTACCTGTCATAATTAGTATCGAAGTTACAGTTACCTGCTTCATTTTTTTAATCAAAATTAGAGTTACTTGTCATAATTAGTAACGAGGTTACAGTTACTTGTCATAATTAGTATCGAAGTTACTGTTACCTGTCATAATTAGTATCAAAGTTACAGTTACCTGGTATAATTTGTATCAAAATTACTGTTCCTTGTCATAATTAATATCGAAGTTACAGTTACCTGTCATAATTAGTATCGAAGGTACTGTTACTTGTCATAATTAGTATCGAAGTAACTGTTACTGTCATAATAAGTATCGAAGTTACATTTACCTGCCAAAATTTGAATCGAAATTACAGTTACCTGTCATAATTAGTAACGAAGTTACAGTTTCCAGTCATAATTAGTATCGAAGTTACTGTTACCTGACATAATTAGTATCGAAGTTACAGTTACCTGCCATAATTTGTATCGAAATTACAGGGACTTGTCCTAATTAGTAACGAAGTTAGAGTTACCTCACATAATTAGTATCGAATTTACAGTTACCTGCCATAATTTGTATCGAAATTACAGGGACTTTTCCTAATTAGTAACGAAGTTACAGTTGCCTGTCATAATTAGTATCGAAGGTACTGTAACCTGCCATAATTTGTATCGAAATTACAGCAACTTGTCATAATTAGTAACGATGTTACAGTTTCCTGTCATAATTAGTATCGAAGTTACTGTTACCTGACATAATAAGTATCGAAGTTACAGTTACCTGCTATAATTTGTATCGAAATTACAGGGACTTGTCATAATTAGTAACGAAGTTACAGTTACCTACCATAATTAATATCGAAATTAAAGTTACTTTTCATAATTAGTATCGAAGTTGCAGTTACCTGTCATAATTAGTATCGAAGTTACTGTTACCTGTCATAATTAGTATTGAAGTTACAGTTACCTAGCATAATTTTTTATCAAAATTACTGTTACTTGTCATAATTAGTAACGAAGTTAGAGTTTCTTGTCATAATTAGTATCGAAGTTACTGTTACCTGTCTTAATTTGTATCGAAATTACAGTTACTTGTCATAATTAGTATAGAAGTTACTGTTACTTGACATAATTAGTAACGAAGTTACAGTAACCTGTCATAATTAGTATCGAAGTTACTGACACCTGATTTAATTAGTACCGAAGTTACAGTTACCTGCCATAATTTGTATCGAAATTACAGTTACTTGTCATAATTAGTAACGAAGTAACGGTAACCTGTCATAATTTGTATCGAAATTACAGTTACTTGTCATAATTAGTATCGAAGTTACAGTTACTTGACATAATTAGTAACGAAGTTACAGTAACCTGTCATAATTATTATCGAAGTGAATGTTACCTGTCATAATTAGTACCGAAGTTACAGTTACCTGCCACAATTTGTTATCAAAATTAGAGTTACTTGTCATAATTAGTAACGAAGTTACAGTTACTTGTCATAATTAGTATCGAAGTTACTGTTACCTGCCATAATTAGTATCAAAGTTACAGTTACCTGCTATAATTTGTATGAAAATTACTGTTCTTTGTCATAATTAATATCGAAGTTTCAGTTACCTGTCATAATTAGTATCGAAGGTACTGTTACTTGTCATAAGTAGTAACGAAGTTACAGTTACCTGTCATAATTTGTATCGAAATTACAGTTACTTGTCATAATTAGTAACGAAGTTACAGTTTCCTTTCATAATTAGTATCGAAGTTACTGTTATCTGTCATAATTAGTATGGAAGTTACAGTTACCTGCCATAATTTGTATCGAAATTACAGGGACTTGTCATAATTAGTAACGAAGTTCGAGTTTCTTGACATAATTAGTATCGAAGTTACAGTTATCTGTCATAATTTGTATCGAAGTTATAGTTACTTGTCATAATTAGTATCGAAGTTATCGATATTACAGTTACTTGTCATAATTAGTGACGAGGTTACAGTTACCTGTCATAATTAGTATCGAAGTTACAGTTACTTGTCATAATTAGTATCGAAGTTACTGTTACCTGTCATAATTAGTATCGAAGTTACAGTTACCTGCCAAAATTTTTATCGAAATAAGGGTTACTTGTCATAATTAATAACGAAGTTACAGTTACCTGTCATAATTAGTGTCGAAGTTACAGTTACTTGTCATAATTAGTATCGAAGTTACAGTTACCTGCCATAATTTGTATCGAAATTACAGGGACTTGTCATAATTAGTAACGATGTTACAGTTACCTGCCATAATTAGTATCGAAATTAAAGTTACTTCTCATAATTAGTAACGAAGTTACAGTTTCCTGTCATAATTAGTATCGAAGTTACTGTTACCTGTCATAATTAGTATTGAAGTTACAGTTACCTACCTTAATTTTTTTATCAAAATTACAGTTACTTGTCATAATTAGTAATGAAGTTAGAGTTTCTTGTCATAATTAGAATCGATGTTACAGTAACCAGTCATAATTTTTATCCAAGTTATAGTTACTTGTCATAATAAGTACCGAAGTTACTGTTACCTGTCATAATTAGTATCGAAGTTACAGTTACCTGCCATAATTTGTATCGAAATTACAGTTACTTGTCATAATTAGTAACGAAGTTACAGTTACCTGTCATAATTAGTATCGAAGTTACATTTACTTGTCATAATTAGTATCGAAGTTACTGTTACCTGTCATAATTAGTATCGAAATTACAGTTACTTGTCATAATTAGTATCGAAGTTACAGATACCTGCCATAATTAGTATCGAAGTTACTGTTACCTGCCTTAATTTGTATCGGAATTACAGTTACTTGTCATAATTAGTAACGAAGTTACAGTTACAGTCATAATTAGTATTGAAGTTACAGTTACCTAACATAATTTTTATCAAAATTACTGTTACTTGTCATAATTATTAACGAAGTTAGAGTTTCTTGTCATAATTAGTATCAAAGTTACTGTTACCTGTCATATTTTGTTTTGAAATTACATTTACTTGTCATAATTAGAATCGAAGCTACAATTACTTGACATAATTAGTAACGAAGTTACAGTAATGAAAATCCACAGCCTGCTTCCAGTCTCCGACCGGGTTACAGTAACCTGTCATAATTAGTAACGAAGTTACCGTTACCTGTCATAATTAGTATCGAAGTTACTGTTACCTGTCATAATTAGTATGGAAGTTTCAGTTACCTGCCATAATTTGTATCGAATTTACAGGGACTTGTCATAATTAGTAACGAAGTTCGAGTTTCTTGTCATAATTAGTATCGAAGTTATAGTTACTTGTCATAATTAGTATCGAATTACTGTTACCTGTCATAATTAGTATCGAAGTTACTGTTACCTGCCATAATTTGTAACGAAATTACAGTTACTTGTCATAATTAGTGACGAAGTTACAGTTACCTGTCATAATTAGTATCGAAGTAACAGTTACTTGTCATAATTAGTATCGAAGTTACAGTTACCTGCCATAATTTGTATCGAAATTACCGTTACTTGTCATAATTAGTAACGAAGTTACAGTTACCTGTCATAATTAGTATCGAAGTTACAGTTACTTTTCATGATTAGTATCGAAGTTACTGTTACCTGTCATAATTAGTATCGAAGTTACAGTTACCTGCAAAAATTTGTATCGAAATTACAGATACTTGTCATAATTAGTATCGATGTTACTGTTACTTGTCATAATTAATATCGAAGTTACTGTTACCTGTCATAATTAGTATCGAAGTTACAGTTACTTGTCATAATTAGTATCGAAGTTACAGTTACTCGTCATAATTAGTATCGAAGTTACATTTACCTGTCATAATTAGTATCGAAGTTTCAGTTTCTTGTCATAATTAGTAATGAAGATACAGTTACCTGTCATTATAAGTATCGAAGTTACAGTTACTTGTCATAATTAGTATCGAAGTTACAGTTACTTGTCATAATTAGTAACGATGTTACAGTAACCTGTCATAATAAGTATCGAAGTTACTGTTACCTGACATAATAAGTATCGAAGTTACAGTTACCTGCTATAATTTGTATCGAAATTACAGGGACTTGTCATAATTAGTAACGAAGTTACAGTTACCTACCATAATTAATATCGAAATTAAAGTTACTTTTCATAATTAGTATCGAAGTTGCAGTTACCTGTCATAATTAGTATCGAAGTTACTGTTACCTGCCATAATTTGTAACGAAATTACAGTTACTTGTCATAATTAGTGACGAAGATACAGTTACTCGTCATAATTAGTATCGAAGTTACTGTTACCTGTCATAATTAGTATCAAAGTTACAGTTACCTGCCATAATTTGTATCGAAATTACAGTTCCTTGTCATAATTAGCATCGAAGTTACAGTAACCTGTCATAATTATTATCGAAGTTAATGTTACCTGTCATAATTAGTATCGAAGTTACAGTTACCTGCCACAATTTTTTATCAAAATTAGAGATACTTGTCATAATTAGTAACGAGGTTACAGTTACTTGTCATAATTAGTATCGAAGTTACTGTTACCTGTCATAATTAGTATCAAAGTTACAGTTACCTGCTATAATTTGTATCAAAATTACTGTTCCTTGTCATAATTAATATCGAAGTTACAGTTACCTGTCATAATTAGTATCGAAGGTACTGTTACTTGTCATAATTAGTATCGAAGTAACTGTTACTGTCATAATAAGTATCGAAGTTACATTTACCTGCCAAAATTTGAATCGAAATTACAGTTACTTGTCATAATTAGTAACGAAGTTACAGTTTCCAGTCATAATTAGTATCGAAGTTACTGTTACCTGACATAATTAGTATCGAAGTTACAGTTACCTGCCATAATTTGTATCGAAATTACAGGGACTTGTCCTAATTAGTAACGAAGTTACAGTTACCTGACATAATTAGTATCGAATTTACAGTTACCTGCCATAATTTGTACCGAAATTTCAGGGACTTTTCCTAATTAGTAACGAAGTTACAGTTGCCTGTCATAATTAGTATCGAAGGTACTGTAACCTGCCATAATTTGTATCGAAATTACAGCAACTTGTCATAATTAGTAACGATGTTACAGTTTCCTGTCATAATTAGTATCGAAGTTACTGTTACCTGACATAATAAGTATCGAAGTTACAGTTACCTGCTATAATTTGTATCGAAATTACAGGGACTTGTCATAATTAGTAACGAAGTTACAGTTACCTACCATAATTAATATCGAAATTAAAGTTACTTTTCATAATTAGTATCGAAGTTGCAGTTACCTGTCATAATTAGTATCGAAGTTACTGTTACCTGTCATAATTAGTTTGAAGTTACAGTTACCTAGCATAATTTTTTATCAAAATTACTGTTACTTGTCATAATTAGTAACGAAGTTAGAGTTTCTTGTCATAATTAGTATCGAAGTTACTGTTACCTGTCTTAATTTGTATCGAAATTAGAGTTACTTGTCATAATTAGTATAGAAGTTACTGTTACTTGACATAATTAGTAACGAAGTTACAGTAACCTGTCATAATTAGTATCGAAGTTACTGACACCTGATATAATTAGTACCGAAGTTACAGTTACCTGCCATAATTTGTATCGAAATTACAGTAACTTGTCATAATTAGTAACGAAGTAACGGTAACCTGTCATAATTTGTATCGAAATTACAGTTACTTGTCATAATTAGTATCGAAGTTACAGTTACTTGACATAATTAGTAACGAAGTTACAGTAACCTGTCATAATTATTATCGAAGTTAATGTTACCTGTCATAATTAGTACCGAAGTTACAGTTACCTGCCACATTTTGTTATCAAAATTAGAGTTACTTGTCATAATTAGTAACGAAGTTACAGTTACTTGTCATAATTAGTATCGAAGTTACTGTTACCTGTCATAATTAGTATCAAAGTTACAGTTACCTGCTATAATTTGTATGAAAATTACTGTTCCTTGTCATAATTAATATCGAAGTTTCAGTTACCTGTCATAATTAGTATCGAAGGTACTGTTACTTGTCATAAGTAGTAACGAAGTTACAGTTACCTGTCATAATTTGTATCGAAATTACAGTTACTTGTCATAATTAGTAACGAAGTTACAGTTTCCTTTCATAATTAGTATCGAAGTTACTGTTATCTGTCATAATTAGTATGGAAGTTACAGTTACCTGCCATAATTTGTATCGAAATTACAGGGACTTGTCATAATTAGTAACGAAGTTCGAGTTTCTTGTCATAATTAGTATCGAAGTTACAGTTATCTGTCATAATTTGTATCGAAGTTATAGTTACTTGTCATAATTAGTATCGAAGTTATCGATATTACAGTTACTTGTCATAATTAGTGACGAAGTTACAGTTACCTGTCATAATTAGTATCGAAGTTACATTTACTTGTCATAATTAGTATCGAAGTAACTGTTACCTGTCATAATTAGTATCGAAATTACAGTTACTTGTCATAATTAGTATCGAAGTTACAGATACCTGCCATAATTAGTATCGAAGTTACTGTTACCTGCCATAATTTGTATCGGAATTACAGTTACTTGTCATAATTAGTAACGAAGTTACAGTTACAGTCATAATTAGTATTGAAGCTACAGTTACCTACCATAATTTTTATCAAAATTACTGTTACTTGTCATAATTATTAACGAAGTTAGAGTTTCTTGTCATAATTAGTATCGAAGTTACTGTTACCTGTCATATTTTGTATTGAAATTACAGTTACTTGTCATAATTAGAATCGAAGCTATAATTACTTGACATAATTAGTAACGAAGTTACAGTAACCTGTCATAATTAGTAACGAAGTTACCGTTACCTGTCATAATTAGTATCGAAGTTACTGTTACCTGTCATAATTAGTATGGAAGTTACAGTTACCTGCCATAATTTGTATCGAAATTACAGGGACTTGTCATAATTAGTAACGAAGTTCGAGTTTCTTGTCATAATTAGTATCGAAGTTATAGTTACTTGTCATAATTAGTGTCGAATTACTGTAACCTGTCATAATTAGTATCGAAGTTACTGTTACCTGCCATAATTTGTAACGAAATTACAGTTACTTGTCATAATTAGTGACGAAGTTACAGTTACCTGTCATAATTAGTATCGAAGTAACAGTTACTTGTCATAATTAGTATCGAAGTTACAGTTACCTGCCATAATTTGTATCGAAATTACAGTTACTTGTCATAATTAGTAACGAAGTTACAGTTACCTGTCATAATTAGTATCGAAGTAACAGTTACTTTTCATGATCAGTATCGAAGTTACTGTTACCTGTCATAATTAGTATCGAAGTTACAGTTACCTGCAAAAATTTGTATCGAAATTACAGATACTTGTCATAATTAGTATCGATGTTACTGTTTCTTGTCATAATTAATATCGAAGTTACTGTTACCTGTCATAATTAGTATCGAAGTTACAGTTACTTGTCATAATTAGTATCGAAGTTACAGTTACTCGTCATAATTAGTATCGAAGTTACATTTACCTGTCATAATTAGTATCGAAGTTTCAGTTTCTTGTCATAATTAGTAATGAAGATACAGTTACCTGTCATTATAAGTATCGAAGTTACAGTTACTTGTCATAATTAGTATCGAAGTTACAGTTACTTGTCATAATTAGTAACGATGTTACAGTAACCTCTCATAATAAGTATCGAAGTTACTGTTACCTGTATTAATTAGTATCGAAGTTACAGTTACCAGCCATAATTTTTTATCAAAATTAGAGTTACTTGTCATAATTAGTAACGAAGATACAGTTACTCGTCATAATTAGTATCGAAGTTACTGTTACCTGTCATAATTAGTATCAAAGTTACAGTTACCTGCCATAATTTGTATCGAAATTACAGTTCCTTGTCATAATTAGTATCGAAGTTACAGTAACCTGTCATAATTATTATCGAAGTTAATGTTACCTGTCATAATTAGTATCGAAGTTACAGTTACCTGCCACATTTTTTTATCAAAATTAGAGTTACTTGTCATAATTAGTAACGAGGTTACAGTTACTTGTCATAATTAGTATCGAAGTTACTGTTACCTGTCATAATTAGTATCAAAGTTACAGTTACCTGGTATAATTTGTATCAAAATTACTGTTCCTTGTCATAATTAATATCGAAGTTACAATTACCTGTCATAATTAGTATCGAAGGTACTGTTACTTGTCATAATTAGTATCGAAGTAACTGTTACTGTCATAATAAGTATCGAAGTTACATTTACCTGCCAAAATTTGAATCGAAATTACAGTTACCTGTCATAATTAGTAACGAAGTTACAGTTTCCAGTCATAATTAGTATCGAAGTTACTGTTACCTGACATAATTAGTATCGAAGTTACAGTTACCTGCCATAATTTGTATCGAAATTACAGGGACTTGTCCTAATTAGTAACGAAGTTAGAGTTACCTCACATAATTAGTATCGAATTTACAGTTACCTGCCATAATTTGTATCGAAATTACAGGGACTTTTCCTAATTAGTAACGAAGTTACAGTTGCCTGTCATAATTAGTATCGAAGGTACTGTAACCTGCCATAATTTGTATCGAAATTACAGCAACTTGTCATAATTAGTAACGATGTTACAGTTTCCTGTCATAATTAGTATCGAAGTTACTGTTACCTGACATAATAAGTATCGAAGTTACAGTTACCTGCTATAATTTGTATCGAAATTACAGGGACTTGTCATAATTAGTAACGAAGTTACAGTTACCTACCATAATTAATATCGAAATTAAAGTTACTTTTCATAATTAGTATCGAAGTTGCAGTTACCTGTCATAATTAGTATCGAAGTTACTGTTACCTGTCATAATTAGTATTGAAGTTACAGTTACCTAGCATAATTTTTTATCAAAATTACTGTTACTTGTCATAATTAGTAACGAAGTTAGAGTTTCTTGTCATAATTAGTATCGAAGTTACTGTTACCTGTCTTAATTTGTATCGAAATTACAGTTACTTGTCATAATTAGTATAGAAGTTACTGTTACATGACATAATTAGTATCGAAGTTACAGTTACTTTTCATGATCAGTATCGAAGTTACTGTTACCTGTCATAATTAGTATCGAAGTTACAGTTACCTGCAAAAATTTGTATCGAAATTACAGATACTTGTCATAATTAGTATCGATGTTACTGTTTCTTGTCATAATTAATATCGAAGTTACTGTTACCTGTCATAATTAGTATCGAAGTTACAGTTACTTGTCATAATTAGTATCGAAGTTACAGTTACTCGTCATAATTAGTATCGAAGTTACATTTACCTGTCATAATTAGTATCGAAGTTTCAGTTTCTTGTCATAATTAGTAATGAAGATACAGTTACCTGTCATTATAAGTATCGAAGTTACAGTTACTTGTCATAATTAGTATCGAAGTTACAGTTACTTGTCATAATTAGTAACGATGTTACAGTAACCTCTCATAATAAGTATCGAAGTTACTGTTACCTGTATTAATTAGTATCGAAGTTACAGTTACCAGCCATAATTTTTTATCAAAATTAGAGTTACTTGTCATAATTAGTAACGAAGATACAGTTACTCGTCATAATTAGTATCGAAGTTACTGTTACCTGTCATAATTAGTATCAAAGTTACAGTTACCTGCCATAATTTGTATCGAAATTACAGTTCCTTGTCATAATTAGTATCGAAGTTACAGTAACCTGTCATAATTATTATCGAAGTTAATGTTACCTGTCATAATTAGTATCGAAGTTACAGTTACATGCCACATTTTTTTATCAAAATTAGAGTTACTTGTCATAATTAGTAACGAGGTTACAGTTACTTGTCATAATTAGTATCGAAGTTACTGTTACCTGTCATAATTAGTATCAAAGTTACAGTTACCTGGTATAATTTGTATCGAAATTACAGTTACTTGTCATAATTAGTATAGAAGTTACTGTTACTTGACATAATTAGTAACGAAGTTACAGTAACCTGTCATAATTAGTATCGAAGTTACTGACACCTGATATAATTAGTATCGAAGTTACAGTTACCTGCCATAATTTGTATCGAAATTACAGTTACTTGTCATAATTAGTAACGAAGTAACGGTAACCTGTCATAATTTGTATCGAAATTACAGTTACTTGTCATAATTAGTATCGAAGTTACAGTTACTTGACATAATTAGTAACGAAGTTACAGTAACCTGTCATAATTATTAACGAAGTTAATGTTACCTGTCATAATTAGTACCGAAGTTACAGTTACCTGCCACAATTTGTTATCAAAATTAGAGTTACTTGTCATAATTAGTAACGAAGTTACAGTTACTTGTCATAATTAGTATCGAAGTTACTGTTACCTGCCATAATTAGTATCAAAGTTACAGTTACCTGCTATAATTTGTATGAAAATTACTGTTCTTTGTCATAATTAATATCGAAGTTTCAGTTACCTGTCATAATTAGTATCGAAGGTACTGTTACTTGTCATAAGTAGTAACGAAGTTACAGTTACCTGTCATAATTTGTATCGAAATTACAGTTACTTGTCATAATTAGTAACGAAGTTACAGTTTCCTTTCATAATTAGTATCGAAGTTACTGTTATCTGTCATAATTAGTATGGAAGTTACAGTTACCTGCCATAATTTGTATCGAAATTACAGGGACTTGTCATAATTAGTAACGAAGTTCGAGTTTCTTGTCATAATTAGTATCGAAGTTACAGTTATCTGTCATAATTTGTATCGAAGTTATAGTTACTTGTCATAATTAGTATCGAAGTTATCGATATTACAGTTACTTGTCATAATTAGTGACGAGGTTACAGTTACCTGTCATAATTAGTATCGAAGTTACAGTTACTTGTCATAATTAGTATCGAAGTTACTGTACCTGTCATAATTAGTATCGAAGTGACAGTTACCTGCCAAAATTTTTATCGAAATAAGGGTTACTTGTCATAATTAATAACGAAGTTACAGTTACCTGTCATAATTAGTGTCGAAGTTACAGTTACTTGTCATAATTAGTATCGAAGTTACAGTTACCTGCCATAATTTGTATCGAAATTACAGGGACTTGTCATAATTAGTAACGATGTTACAGTTACCTGCCATAATTAGTATCGAAATTAAAGTTACTTCTCATAATTAGTAACGAAGTTACAGTTTCCTGTCATAATTAGTATCGAAGTTACTGTTACCTGTCATAATTAGTATTGAAGTTACAGTTACCTACCTTAATTTTTTATCAAAATTACAGTTACTTGTCATAATTAGTAACGAAGTTAGAGTTTCTTGTCATAATTAGAATCGATGTTACAGTAACCAGTCATAATTTTTATCCAAGTTATAGTTACTTGTCATAATAAGTACCGAAGTTACTGTTACCTGTCATAATTAGTATCGAAGTTACAGTTACCTGCCATAATTTGTATCGAAATTACAGTTACTTGTCATAATTAGTAACGAAGTTACAGTTACCTGTCATAATTAGTATCGAAGTTACATTTACTTGTCATAATTAGTATCGAAGTTACTGTTACCTGTCATAATTAGTATCGAAATTACAGTTACTTGTCATAATTAGTATCGAAGTTACAGATACCTGCCATAATTAGTATCGAAGTTACTGTTACCTGCCTTAATTTGTATCGGAATTACAGTTACTTGTCATAATTAGTAACGAAGTTACAGTTACAGTCATAATTAGTATTGAAGTTACAGTTACCTACCATAATTTTTATCAAAATTACTGTTACTTGTCATAATTATTAACGAAGTTAGAGTTTCTTGTCATAATTAGTATCAAAGTTACTGTTACCTGTCATATTTTGTATTGAAATTACAGTTACTTGTCATAATTAGAATCGAAGCTACAATTACTTGACATAATTAGTAACGAAGTTACAGTAATGAAAATTCACAGCCTGCTTCCAGTCTCCGACCGGGTTACAGTAACCTGTCATAATTAGTAACGAAGTTACCGTTACCTGTCATAATTAGTATCGAAGTTACTGTTACCTGTCATAATTAGTATGGAAGTTTCAGTTACCTGCCATAATTTGTATCGAAATTACAGGGACTTGTCATAATTAGAAACGAAGTTCGAGTTTCTTGTCATAATTAGTATCGAAGTTATAGTTACTTGTCATAATTAGTATCGAATTACTGTTACCTGTCATAATTAGTATCGAAGTTACTGTTACCTGCCATAATTTGTAACGAAATTACAGTTACTTGTCATAATTAGTGACGAAGTTACAGTTACCTGTCATAATTAGTATCGAAGTAACAGTTACTTGTCATAATTAGTATCGAAGTTACAGTTACCTGCCATAATTTGTATCGAAATTACCGTTACTTGTCATAATTAGTAACGAAGTTACAGTTACCTGTCATAATTAGTATCGAAGTTACAGTTACTTTTCATGATTAGTATCGAAGTTACTGTTACCTGTCATAATTAGTATCGAAGTTACAGTTACCTGCAAAAATTTGTATCGAAATTACAGATACTTGTCATAATTAGTATCGATGTTACTGTTACTTGTCATAATTAATATCGAAGTTACTGTTACCTGTCATAATTAGTATCGAAGTTACACTTACTTGTCATAATTAGTATCGAAGTTACAGTTACTCGTCATAATTAGTATCGAAGTTACATTTACCTGTCATAATTAGTATCGAAGTTTCAGTTTCTTGTCATAATTAGTAATGAAGATACAGTTACCTGTCATTATAAGTATCGAAGTTACAGTTACTTGTCATAATTAGTATCGAAGTTACAGTTACTTGTCATAATTAGTAACGATGTTACAGTAACCTGTCATAATAAGTATCGAAGTTACTGTTACCTGTATTAATTAGTATCGAAGTTACAGTTACCAGCCATAATTTTTTATCAAAATTAGAGTTACTTGTCATAATTAGTAACGAAGATACAGTTACTCGTCATAATTAGTATCGAAGTTACTGTTACCTGTCATAATTAGTATCAAAGTTACAGTTACCTGCCATAATTTGTATCGAAATTACAGTTCCTTGTCATAATTAGTATCGAAGTTACAGTTACCTGTCATAATTAGTATCGAAGGTACTGTTACCTGCCATAATTTGTATCGAAATTACAGCTACTTGTCATAATTAGTAACGAAGTTACAGTTACCTGTCATAATTTGTATCGAAATTACAGTTACTTGTCATAATTAGTATCGAAGTTACTGTTACCTGTCATAATAAGTATCGAAGTTAGAGTTACCTGCCAAAATTTGAATCGAAATTACAGTTACTTGTCATAATTAGTAACGAAGTTACAGTTACCTGTCATAATTAGTATCGAAGTTACAGTTACTTGTCATAATTAGTATCGAAGTAACTGTTACTGTCATAATAAGTATCGAAGTTACAGTTACCTGCCAAAATTTGAATCGAAATTACAGTTACTTGTCATAATTAGTAACGAAGTTACAGTTTCCAGTCATAATTAGTATCGAAGTTACTGTTACCTGACATAATTAGTATCGAAGTTACAGTTACCTGCCATAATTTGTATCGAAATTACAGGGACTTGTCCTAATTAGTAACGATGTTACAGTTACCTGACATAATTAGTATCGAATTTACAGTTACCTGCCATAATTTGTATCGAAATTACAGGGACTATTCCTAATTAGTAACGAAGTTACAGTTGCCTGTCATAATTAGTATCGAAGGTACTGTAACCTGCCATAATTTGTATCGAAATTACAGCAACTTGTCATAATTAGTAACGATGTTACAGTTTCCTGTCATAATTAGTATCGAAGTTACTGTTACCTGTATTAATTAGTATCGAAGTTACAGTTACCTGCCATAATTTTTTATCTAAATTAGAGTTACCTGTCATAATTAGTAACGAAGTTACACTTACTTGTCATAATTAGTATCGAAGTTACTGTTACCTGTCATAATTAGTTTCAAAGTTACAGTTACCTGCCAAAATTTGTATCGAAATTACAGTTACTTGTCATAATTAGTATCGAAGCTACTGTTACTTGTCATAATTAATATCGAAGTCACTGTTACCTGTCATAATTAGTATCGAAGTTACAGTTACTTGTCATAATTAGTATCGAAGTTACAGTTACTTGTCATAATTAGTATCGAAGTTACATTTACCTGTCATAATTAGTATCGAAGTTACAGTTTCTTGTCGTAATTAGAAATGAAGATACAGTTACCTGTCATAATAAGTATCGAAGTTACAGTTACTTGTCATAATTAGTATCGAAGTTACAGTTACTTGTCATAATAAGTAACGATGTTACAGTAACCTGTCATAATTAGTATCGAAGTTACTGTTACCTGTATTAATTAGTATCGAAGTTACAGTTACCTGCCATAATTTTTTATCTAAATTAGAGTTACCTGTCATAATTAGTAACGAAGTTACACTTACTTGTCATAATTAGTATCGAAGTTACTGTTACCTGTCATAATTAGTTTCAAAGTTACAGTTACCTGCCATAATTTGTATCGAAATTACAGTTACTTTTCATAATTAGTAACGAAGTCACAGTTTCCTGTCATAATTGCTACCGAAGTTACTGTTACCTGTCATAATTAGTATGGAAGTTACAGTTACCTGCCATAATTAGTATCGAAGTTACTGTTACCTGTCATAATTAGTATCGAAGTTACAGTTACCTGCCATAATTTGTATCGAAATTACTGTTACTTGTCATAATTAGTAACGAAGTTACAGTTACTTGTCATAATTAGTATCGAAGTCACTATTATGTCATAATTACTGTAGTATTGAAGTTACAGTTACCTACAATAATTTTTTATCAAAATTACAGTTACTTGTAATAATTAGTAACGAAGTTAGAGTTTCTTGTCATAATTAGTATCGAAGTTACAGTTACCTGTCATAATTTGTATCGAAGTTATAGTTACTTGTCATAATTAGTATCGAAGTTGCTGTTACCTGCCATAATTTGTATCGAAATTACAGTTCCTTGTCATAATTAGTATCGAAGTTACAGTTACCTGTCATAATTAGTATCGAAGGTACTGTTACTTGTCATAACTAGTAACGAAGTTACAGTTACCTGCCATAATTTGTATCGAAATTACAGTTACTTGTCATAATTAGTAACGAAGTCACAGTTTCCTGTCATAATTGGTATCGAAGTTACTGTTACCTGTCATAATTAGTATGGAAGTTACTGTTACCTACCATAATTTGTATCGAAATTAAAGTTACTTGTCATAATTAGTAACGAAGTTACAGTTACCTGTCATAATTAGTATCGAAGTTACTGTTACTTGTCATAATTAGTATCGAAGTTACTGTTACCTGTCATTTTTAGTATCGAAGTTACAGTTACCTGGCAAAATTTGTATCGAAATTACAGTTACTTGTCATAATTATTAACGAAGTTACAGTTACCTGTCATAATTAGTATCGAAGTTACAACTACTTGTCATAATTAGTATCAAAGTTACCGTTACCTGCCATAATTTGTATCGAAATTACAGGGACTTGTCATAATTAGTAACGAAGTTACAGTTACCTGCCATAATTAGTGTAGAAATTAAAGTTACTTGTCATAATTAGTAACAAAGTTACAGTTAACTGTCATAATTATTATCGAAGTTACTGTTACCTGTCATAATTAGCATTGAAGATACAGTTACCTACAATTTTTTTTTTATCAAAATTACAGTTACTTGTCATAATTAGTAACGAATTTACAGTAACCTGCCATAATTAGTATCGAAATTAATGTTACTAGTCATAATAAGTAACGAATTTACAGTTACCTGTCATAATTAACATCGAAGTTACTGTTACCTGTCATAATTAGTACTGAAGTTACAGTTACCTACAATATTTTTTTATCAAAATTACAGTTACTTTTCATAATTAGTAACGAAGTTACATTTTCCTTTCATAATTAGTATCGAAGTTACTGTTATCTGTCATAATTAGTATGGAAGTTACAGTTACCTGCCATAATTTGTATCGAAATTACAGGGACTTGTCATAATTAGTAACGAAGTTCGAGTTTCTTGTCATAATTAGTATTGAAGTTACAGTTACCTGTCATAATTTGTATCGTAGTAATAGTTACTTGTCATAATTAGTATCGAAGTTACTGTTACCTGTCATAATTAGTATCGAAGTTACAGTTACCTGCCATAATTTGTATCGAAATTACTGTTACTTGTCATAATTAGTGACGAAGTTACAGTTACCTGTCATAATTAGTATCGAAGTTACAGTTACTTGTCATAATTAGTATCGAAGTTACTGTTACCTGTCATAATTAGTATCGAAATTACAGTTACTTGTCATAATTAGTATCGAAGTTACAGATACCTGCCATAATTAGTATCGAAGTTACTGTTACCTGCCATAATTTGTATCGGAATTACAGTTACTTGTCATAATTAGTAACGAAGTTACAGTTACAGTCATAATTAGTATTGATGTTACAGTTACCTACCATAATTTTTATCAAAATTACTGTTACTTGTCATAATTATTAACGAAGTTAGAGTTTCTTGTCATAATTAGTATCGAAGTTACAGTTACTTGTCATAATTAGTAACGAAGTTACCGTTACCTGTCATAATTAGTATCGAAGTTACTGTTACCTATCATAATTAGTATGGAAGTTACAGTTACCAGCCATAATTTGTACCGAAATTACACGGACTTGTCATAATTAGTAACGAAGTTCGAGTTTCTTGTCATAATTAGTATCGAAGTTATAGTTACTTGTCATAATTAGTATCGAATTACTGTTACCTGTCATAATTAGTATCGAAGTTACTGTTACCTGCCATAATTTGTAACGAAATTACAGTTACCTGTCATAACTAGTATCGAAGTAACAGTTACTTGTCATAATTAGTATCGAAGTTACAGTTACCTGCCATAATTTGTATCGAAATTACAGGGACTTGTCATAATTAGTAACGAAGTTACAGTTTCCTGTCATAATTAGTATTGAAGTTACTGTTACCTGTCATAATTAGTATTGAAGTTACAGTTACCTACCATAATTTTTTATCAAAATTACAGTTACTTGTCATAATTAGTAACGAAGTTTGAGATTCTTGTCATAGTTAGAATCGAAGTTACAGTAACCAGTCATAATTTTTATCGAAGTTATAGTTACTTGTCATAATTAGTATCGAAGTAACTGTTACCTGTCATAATTAGTATCGAAGTTACAGTTACCTGCCCTAATTTGTATCGAAATTAGGGTTACTTGTCATAATTAGTAACGAAGTTACAGTTACCTGTCATAATAAGTATCGAAGTTACTGTTACTTGTCATAATTAGTATCGAAGTTACTGTTACCTGTCATAATTAGTATCGAAGTTACAGTTACCTGCCAAAATTTGTATCGAAATTTCAGTTACTTGTCATGATTAGTAACGAAATTACAGTTACCTGCCATAATTTGTATCGAAATTACAGTTCCTTGTCATAATTAGTATCGAAGTTACAGTTACCTGTCATAATTAGTATCGAAGGTACTGTTACTTGCCATAATTAGTAACGAAGTTACAGTTACCTGTCATAATTTGTATCGAAATTACAGTTACTTGTCATAATTAGTAACGAAGTTACAGTTTCCTGTCATAATTAGTATCGAAGTAACTGTTACCTGTCATAATTAGTATGGATGTTACAGTTACCTGCCATAATTTGTATCGAAATTAAACTTACTTGTCATCATTAGCAACGATGTTACAGTAACCTGTCATAATTAGTATCGAAGTTAATGTTACTTGTCATAATTAGTATCGAAGTTACTGTTACCTGTCATAATTAGTATCGAAGTTACTGTTACCTGCCATATTTTGTATCGAAATTACTGTTACTTGTCATAATTAGTAACGAAGTTACAGTTACCTGTCATAATTAGTATCGAAGTTACAGTTACTTGTCATAATTAGTATCGAAGTTACTGTTACCTGTCATAATTTGAATCGAAGTTACAGTTACCTGCCAAAATTTGTATCGAAATTACAGTTACTTGTCATAATTAGTAACCAAGTTACAGTTACCTGTCATAATTAGTATCGAAGTTACTATTACTTGTAATAATTAGTATCGAAGTTACCGTTACCTGCCATAATTTGTATCGAAATTACAGGGACTTGTCATAATTAGTATCGAAATTAAAGTTACTTGTGATAATTAGTAACGAAGTTGCAGTTACCTGTCATAATTAGTATCGAAGTTAATGTTACCTGTCATAATTAATATTGAAGTTACAGTTACCTACCATAATTTTTTATCAAAATTACAGTTACTTGTCATAATTGGTAACGAAGTTAGAGTTTCTTGTCATAATTAGTATCGAAGTTACAGTTACCTGTCATAATTTGATTCGAAGTTATAGTTACTTGTCATAATTAGTATCGAAGTTACTGTTACCAGTCACAATTGGTATCGAAGTTACAGTTACCTGCCATAATTTGTATCGAAATTACAGTTCCTTGTCATAATTAGTATCGAAGTTACAGTTACCTGTCATAATTAGTATCGAAGTTACTGTTGCCTGCCATAATTTGTATCGAAATTACAGTTACTTGTCATAATTAGTTACGAATTTACAGTTACCTGTCATAATTAGTATCGAAGTTACAGTTACTTGTCATAATTAGTATCGTAGTTACTCTTACCTGTCATAATTAGTATCGAAGTTACTGTTACCTGTCATAATTAGTATTGATGTTACAGTTACCTACCATAATGTTTATCAAAATTACTGTTACTTGTCATAATTAATATCGAAGTTACAGTTACCTGTCATAATTAGTATCGAAGGTACTGTTACTTGTCATAAGTAGTAACGAAGTTACAGTTACCTGTCATAATTTGTATCGAAGTTATAGTTACTTGTCATAAATAGTATCGAAGTTACTGTTACCTGTCATATTTAGTATCGAAGTTACAGTTACCTGCCATAATTTGTATCGAAATTACAGTTACTTGTCATAATTAGTGACGAAGTTACGGTTACCTGTCATAATTAGTATCGAAGTTACAGTTACTTGTCATAATTAGTATCGAAGTTACTGTTACCTGTCATAATAAGTATCGAAGTTACAGTTACCTGCCAAAATTTGTATCGAAATTAGAGTTACTTGTCATAATTAATAACGAAGTTACAGTTACCTGTCATAATTAGTGTCGAAGTTACAGTTACTTGTCATAATTAGTGTCGAAGTTACAGTTACTTGTCATAATTAGTATCGAAGTTACAGTTACCTGCCATAATTTCTATCGAAATTACAGGGACTTGTCATAATTAGTAACGATGTTACATTTACCTGCCATAATTAGTATCGAAATTAAAGTTACTTGTCATAATTAGTAACGAAGTTACAGTTTCCTGTCATAATTAGTATCGAAGTTACTGTTACCTGTCATAATTAGTATTGAAGTTACAGTTACCTACCTTAAATTTTTATCAAAATTACAGTTACTTGTTATAATTAGTAACGAAGTTAGAGTTTCTTGTCATAATTAGATTCGAAGTTACAGTAACCAGTCATAATTTTTATCGAAGTTATAGTTACTTGTCATAATAAGTACCGAAGTTACTGTTACCTGTCATAATTAGTATCGAAGTTACAGCTACCTGCCATAATTTGTATCGAAATTACAGTTACTTGTCATAATTAGTAACGAAGTTACAGTTACCTGTCATAATTAGTATCGAAGTTACATTTACTTGTCATAATTAGTATCGAAGTTACTGTTACCTGTCATAATTAGTATCGAAATACAGTTACTTGTCATAATTAGTAAAGAAGTTAAAGTTCCTTGTCATAATTAGTATCGAAGTTACTGTTACCTGTCATAATTAGTATGGAAGTTACAGTTACCTGCCATAATTTGTATCGAAATTACAGTTCCTTGTCATAATTAGTATCGAAGTTACAGTAACCTGTCATAATTAGTATCGAAGTTACTGTTACCTGCCATAATTTGTATCTAAATTACAGTTACTTGTCATAATTAGTAACGAAGTTACAGTTACAGTCATAATTAGTATTGAAGTTACAGTTACCTACCATAATTTTTTTTATCAAAATTACTGTTACTTGTCATAATTATTAACGAAGTTAGAGTTTCATGTCATAATTAGTATCGAAGTTACTGTTACCTGTCATATTTTGTATCGAAATTACAGTTACTTGTCATAATTAGAATCGAAGCTACAATTACTTGACATAATTAGTAACGAAGTTACAGTTACCTGTCATAATTAGTAACGATGTTACAGTTACCTGTCATAATTTGTATCGAAATTACAGTTACTTGTCATAATTAGTAACGAAGTTACAGTTTGCTGTCATAATTAGTATCGAAGTTACTGTTACTTGTCATAATTAGTATGGAAGTTACAGTTACCTGCCATAATTTGTATCGAAATTACAGGGACTTCTCATAATTAGTAACGAAGTTCGAGTTTCTTGTCATAATTAGTATCGAAGTTACAGTTGCCTGTCATAATTTGTATCGAAGTTATAGTTACTTGTCATAATTAGTATCGAATTACTGTTACCTGTCATAATTAGTATCGAAGTTACTGTAACCTGCCATAATTTGTAACGAAATTACAGTTACTAGTCATAATTAGTGACGAATTTACAGTTACCTGTCATAATTAGTATCGAAGTTACAGTTACCTGCCATAATTTGTATCGAAATTACAGGGACTTGTCATAATTAGTAACGAAGTTACAGTTTCCTGCCATAATTAGTATCGAAATTAAAGTTACTTGTCATAATGAGTAACGAAGTTTTAGTTTCCTGTCATAATTAGTATCGAAGTTACTGTTACCTGTCATATTTAGTATTGAAGTTACAGTTACCTACCATAATTTTTTATCGAAATTACAGTTACTTGTCATAATTAGTAACGAAGTTTGAGTTTCTTGTCATAATTAGAATCGAAGTTACAGTAACCAGTCATAATTAGTATCGAAGTTACAGTTACCTGCCATAATTTGTATCGAAATTAGAGTTACTTGTCATAACTAGTAACGAAGTTACAGTTACCTGTCATAATAAGTATCGAAGTTACTGTTACTTGTCATAATTAGTATCGAAGTTACTGTTACCTGTCATAATTAGTATCGAAGTTACAGTTACCTGCCAAAATTTGTATCGAAATTACAGTTACTTGTCATAATTAGTAACGAAATTACAGTTACCTGCCATAATTTGTATCGAAATTACAGTTCCTTGTCATAATTAGTATCGAAGTTACAGTTACCTGTCATAATTATTATCTAAGGTACTGTTACTTGTCATAATTAGTAACGAAGTAACAGTTACCTGTCATAATTTGTATCGAAAATACAATTACATGTCATAATTAGTAACGAACAAGAGTTTAGTGCTTTTCAGTCGGTCAACACGAATGTACCCAAAAGAGATGGGTTATGCCCTTATCCTGAAATAAATTACATGAGATTAATAAAACATGTAATTTATTTCAGGATTAGGGCATAACCCATCTCTTTTGGGTACATTCGTGTTGACCGACTGAAAAGCACTAAACTCTTGTTTACTAAGGCAACACTGAAAATATGGCTTCAAACACCACAATTTAGTAACGAAGTTACAGTTTCCTGTCATAATTAGTATCGAAGTAACTGTTACCTGTCATAATTAGTATGGAAGTTACAGTTACCTGCCATAATTTGTATCGAAATTAAAGTTACTTGTCATCATTAGCAACGATGTTACAGTAACCTGTCATAATTAGTATCGAAGTTAATGTTACTTGTCATAATTAGTATCGAAGTTACTGTTACCTTTCATAATTAGTATCGAAGTTACAGTTACCTGTCATAATTAGTATCGAAGTTACAGTTACTTGTCATAATTAGTATCGAAGTTACTGTTACCTGTCATAATTAGAATCGAAGTTACAGTTACCTGCCAAAATTTGTATCGAAATTACAGTTACTTGTCATAATTAGTAACCAAGTTACAGTTACCTGTCATAATTAGTATCGAAGTTACAGTTACTTGTAATAATTAGTATCGAAGGTACCGTTACCTGCCATAATTTGTATCGAAATTACAGGGACTTGTCATAATTAGTAACGAAGTTACAGTTACCTGCCATAATTAGTATCGAAATTAAAGTTGCTTGTGATAATAAGTAACGAAGTTACTGTTACCTGTCATAATTAGTATTGAAGTTACAGTTACCTACCATAATTTTTTAACAAAATTACAGTTACTTGTCATAATTAGTTACGAAGTTAGAGTTTCTTGTCATAATTAGTATCGAAGTTACAGTTACCTGTCATAATTTGATTCTAAGTTATAGTTACTTGTCATAATTAGTATCGAAGTTACTGTTACCAGTCACAATTAGTATCGAAGTTACAGTTACCTGCCATAATTTGTATCGAAATTACAGTTCCTTGTCATAATAAGTATCGAAGTTACAGTTACCTGTCATAAATAGTATCGAAGTTACTGTTATCTGTCATAATTAGTATCGAAGTTACAGTTACTTGTCAAATTAGTATCGTAGTTACTCTTACCTGTCATAATTAGTATCGAAGTTACTGTTACCTGTCATAATTAGTATCGAAGTTACAGTTACCTGCCATAATTTGTATCGAAATTACAGTTACTTGTCATAATTAGTGACGAAGTTACAGTTACCTGTCATAGTTAGTATCGAAGTTACAGTTACTTGCCATAATTAGTATCGAAGTTACTGTTACCTGTCATAATTAGTATCGATGTTACAGTTACCTGCCAAAATTTGAATCGAAATTAGAGTTACTTGTCATAATTATTAACGAAGTTACAGACACCTGTCATAATTAGTGTCGAAGTTACAGTTACTTGTCATAATTAGTATCGATGTTACATTTACCTGCCATAATTTGTATCGAAATTACAGTGACTTGTCATAATTAGTAACGATGTTGCAGTTACCTGCCATAATAAGTATCGAAATTAAAGTTACTTGTCATAATTAGTAACGAAGTTACAGTTTCCTGTCATAATTAGTATCGAAGTTACTGTTACCTGTCATAATTAGTATTGAAGTTACAGTTACCTACCTTAATTTTTTATCAAAATTACAGTTACTTGTCATAATTAGTAACGAAGTTAGAGTTTCTTGTCATAATTAGAATCGAAGTTACAGTAACCAGTCATAATTTTTATCGAAGTTATAGTTACTTGTCATAATAAGTACCGAAATTATTGTTACCTGTCATAATTAGTATCGAAGTTACAGTTACCTGCCATAATTTGTATCGAAATTACAGTTACTAGTCATAATTAGTAACGAAGTTACAGTTACCTGTCATAATTAGTATCGAAGTTACATTTACTTGTCATAATTAGTATCGAAGTTACTGTTACCTGTCATAACTAGTATCGAAATTACAGTTACTTGTCATAATTAGTAACGAAGTTACAGTTTCTTGTCATAATTAGTATCGAAGTTACTGTTACCTGTATAATTAGTATGGAAGTTACAGTTACCTGCCATAATTTGTATCGAAATTACAGTTCCTTGTCATAATTAGTATCGAAGTTACAGTTACCTGTCATAATTAGTATCGAAGTTACTGTTACCTGCCATAATTTGTATCGAAATTACAGTTACTTGTCATAATTAGTAACGAAGTTACAGTTACAGTCATAATTAGTATTGAAGTTACAGTTACCTACCATAATTTTTTTTCGAAATTACTGTAACTTGTCATAATTATTAACGAAGTTAGAGTTTCTTGGCATAATTAGTATCTAAGTTACTGTTACCTGTCATATTTTGTATCGAAATTACAGTTACTTGTCATAATTAGAATCGAAGCTACAATTACTTGACATAATTAGTAACGAAGTTACAGTAACCTGTCATAATTAGTAACGTAGTTACAGTTTCCTGTCATAATTTGTATCGAAATTACAGTTACTTGTCATAATTAGTATGGAAGTTACATTTACCTGCCATAATTTGTATCGAAATTACAGGGACTTGTCATAATTAGTAACGAAGTTCGAGTTTCTTGTCATAATTAGTATCGAAGTTACAGTTACCTGTCATAATTTGTATCGAAGTTATAGTTACTTGTCATAATTAGTATCGAATTAATGTTACCTGTCATAATTAGTTACTGTTACCTGCCATAATTTGTAACGAAAAAACAGTTACTTGTCATAATTAGTGACGAAGTTACAGCCACCTGTCATAATTAGTATCGAAGTTACAGGTTCCTGCCATATTTTTTGTATCGAAATTACAGGGACATGTCATAATTAGTAACGAAGTTACAGTTTCCTGTCATAATTAGTATCGAAGTTACTGTTACCTGTCATAATTAGTATGGAAGTTACAGTTACCTGCCATAATTTGTATCGAAATTACAGGGACTTGTCATAATTAGTAACGAAGTTCGAGTTTCTTGTCATAATTAGTATCGAAGTTACAGTTACCTGTCATAATTTGTATCGAAGTTATAGTTACTTGTCATAATTAGTATCGAATTAATGTTACCTGTCATAATTAGTATCGAAGTTACTGTTACCTGCCATAATTTGTAACGAAATTACAGTTTCCTGTCATAATTAGTATCGAAGTTACTGTTACCTGTCATAATTAGTATTGAAGTTACAGTTACCTACCATAATTTTTTATCAAAATTACAGTTACTTGTCATAATTAGTAACGAAGTTTGAGTTTCTTGTCATAATTAGAATCGAAGTTACAGTAACCAGTCATAATTTTTATCGAAGTTATAGTTACTTGTCATAATTAGTATCGAAGTTACTGTTACCTGTCATAATTAGTATCGAAGTTACTGTTACCTGTCATAATTAGTATTGAAGTTACAGTTACCTACCATAATTTTTTTATCAAAATTACAGTTGCTTGTCATAATTAGTAACGAAGTTAGAGTTTCTTGTCATAATTAGTATCGAAGTTACAGTTACCTGTCATAATTTGATTCGAAGTTATAGTTACTTGTCATAATTAGTATCGAAGTTACTGTTACCAGTCACAATTAGTATCGAAGTTACAGTTACCTCCCATAATTTATATCGAAATTACAGTTCCTTGTCATAATTAGTATTGAAGTTACAGTTACCTGTCATAATTAGTATCGAAGTTACTGTTACCTGCCATAATTTGTACCGAAATTACAGTTACTTGTCATGATTAGTTACGAAGTTACAGTTACCTGTCATAATTAGTATCGAAGTTACAGTTACTTGTCATAATTAGTATCGTAGTTACTCTTACCTGTCATAATTAGTATCGAAGTTACTGTTACCTGTCATAATTAGTATTGATGTTACAGTTACTTACCATAATTTTTTATCAAAATTACTGTTACTTGTCATAATTAGTATCGAAATTAGAGTTTCTTGTCATAATTAGTATCGAAGTTACTGTTACCTGTCTTAATTTGTATCGAAATTACAGTTACTTGTCATAGTTAGTATAGAAGTTACTGTTACTTGACATAATAAGTAACGAAGTTACAGTAACCTGTCATAATTAGTATCGAAGTTACTGATACCTGATATAATTAGTACCGAAGTTACAGATACCTGCCATAATTTGTATCGAAATTACAGTTACTTGTCATAATTAGTAACGAAGTTACGGTAACCTGTCATAATTTGTATCGAAATTACAGTTACTTGTCATAATTAGTATCGAAGTTACAGTTACTTGACATAATTAGTAACGAAGTTACAGTAACCTGTCATAATTAGTATCGAAGTTAATGTTACCTGTCATAAGTAGTATCGAAGTTACGGTTACCTGCCATAATTTTTTATCAAAATTATAGTTACTTGTCATAATTAGTAACGAAGTTACAGTTACTTGTCATAATTAGTATCGAAGTTACTGTTACCTGTCATAATTAGTATCAAAGTTACAGTTACCTGCCATAATTTGTATCAAAATTACTGTTCCTTGTCATAATTAATATCGAAGTTACAGTTACCTGTCATAATTAGTATCGAAGGTACTGTTACTTGTCATAAGTAGTAACGAAGTTACAGTTACCTGTCATAATTTGTATCGAAATTACAGTTACTTGTCATAATTAGTAACGAAGTTACAGTTTCCTGTCATAATTACTATCGAAGTTACTGTTATCTGTCATAATTAGTATGGAAGTTACAGTTACCTGCCATAATTTGTATCGAAATTACAGGGACTTGTCATAATTATTAACGAAGTTCGAGTTTCTTGTCATAATTAGTATCGAAGTTACAGTTACCTGTCATAATTTGTATCGAAGGTATTGTTACTTGTCATAAGTAGTAACGAAGTTACAGTTACCTGTCATAATTTGTATCGAAGTTACAGTTACTTGTCATAATTAGTATCGAAGTTACTGTTACCTGTCATAATTAGTATCGAAGTTACAGTTACCTGCCATAATTTGTATCGAAATTACAGTTACTTATCATAATTAGTGACGAAGTTACAGTTACCTGTCATAATTAGTATCGAAGTTACAGTTACTTGTCATAATTAGTATCGAAGTTACTGTTACTTGTCATAATTAGTAACGAAGTTACAGTTTCCTGTCATAATTAGTATCGAAGTAACTGTTACCTGTCATAATTGGTATGGAAGTTACAGTTACCTGCCATAATTTGTATCGAAATTAAAGTAATTTGTCATCATTAGCAACGATGTTACAGTAACCTGTCATAATTAGTATCGAAGTTAATGTTACTTGTCATAATTAGTATCGAAGGTACTGTTACCTGTCATAATTAGTATCGAAATTAAAGTAACTTGTCATCATTAGCAACGATGTTACAGTAACCTGTCATAATTAGTATCGAAGTTAATGTTACTTGTCATAATTAGTATCGAAGGTACTGTTACCTGTCATAATTAGTATCGAAGTTACTGTTACCTGCCATATTTTGTATCGAAATTACTGTTACTTGTCATAATTAGTAACGAAGTTACAGTTACCTGTCATAATTAGTATCGAAGTTACTGTTACTTGTAATAATTAGTATTGAAGTTACCGTTACCTGCCATAATTTGTATCGAAATTACAGGGACTTGTCCTAATTAGTATCGAAATTAAAGTTACTTGTGATAATTAGTAACGAAGTTGCAGTTACCTGTCATAATTAGTATCGAAGTTAATGTTACCTGTCATAATTAATATTGAAGTTACAGTTACCTACCATAATTTTTTATCAGAATTACAGTTACTTGTCATAATAAGTAACGAAGTTAGAGTTTCTTGTCATAATTAGTATCGAAGTTACAGTTACCTGTCATAATTTGTATCGAAGTTATAGTTACTTGTCATAATTAGTATAGAATTAATGTTACCTGTCATAATTAGTTACTGTTACCTGCCATAATTTGTAACGAAATTACAGTTACTTGTCATAATTAGTGACGAAGTTACAGCCACCTGTCATAATTAGTATCGAAGTTACAGGTTCCTGCCATATTTTTTGTATCGAAATTACAGGGACATGTCATAATTAGTAACGAAGTTACAGTTTCCTGTCATAATTAGTATCGAAGTTACTGTTACCTGTCATAATTAGTATGGAAGTTACAGTTACCTGCCATAATTTGTATCGAAATTACAGGGACTTGTCATAATTAGTAACGAAGTTCGAGTTTCTTGTCATAATTAGTATCGAAGTTACAGTTACCTGTCATAATTTGTATCGAAGTTATAGTTACTTGTCATAATTAGTATCGAATTAATGTTACCTGTCATAATTAGTATCGAAGTTACTGTTACCTGCCATAATTTGTAACGAAATTACAGTTTCCTGTCATAATTAGTATCGAAGTTACTGTTACCTGTCATAATTAGTATTGAAGTTACAGTTACCTACCATAATTTTTATCAAAATTACAGTTACTTGTCATAATTAGTAACGAAGTTTGAGTTTCTTGTCATAATTAGAATCGAAGTTACAGTAACCAGTCATAATTTTTATCGAAGTTATAGTTACTTGTCATAATTAGTATCGAAGTTACTGTTACCTGTCATAATTAGTATCGAAGTTACTGTTACCTGTCATAATTAGTATCGAAGTTACAGTTACCTGCCATAATTTGTATCGACATTAGAGTTACTTGTCATAATTAGTAACGAAATTACAGTTTCCTGTCGTAATTAGTATCGAAGTTACTGTTACCTGTCATAATTAGTATTGAAGTTACAGTTACCTACCATAATTTTTTATCAAAATTACAGTACCTTGTCATAAATAGTAACGAAGTTTGAGTTTCTTGTCATAATTAGAATCGAAGTTACAGTAACCAGTCATAATTTTTATCGAAGTTATAGTTACTTGTCATAATTAGTATCGAAGTTACTGTTACCTGTCATAATTAGTATCGAAGTTACTGTTACCTGTCATAATTAGTATTGAAGTTACAGTTACCTACCATAATTTTTTTATCAAAATTACAGTTGCTTGTCATAATTAGTAACGAAGTTAGAGTTTCTTGTCATAATTAGTATCGAAGTTACAGTTACCTGTCATAATTTGATTCGAAGTTATAGTTACTTGTCATAATTAGTATCGAAGTTACTGTTACCAGTCACAATTAGTATCGAAGTTACAGTTACCTCCCATAATTTGTATCGAAATTACAGTTCCTTGTCATAATTAGTATTGAAGTTACAGTTACCTGTCATAATTAGTATCGAAGTTACTGTTACCTGCCATAATTTGCATCGAAATTACAGTTACTTGTCATGATTAGTTACGAAGTTACAGTTACCTGTCATAATTAGTATCGAAGTTACAGTTACTTGTCATAATTAGTATCGTAGTTACTCTTACCTGTCATAATTAGTATCGAAGTTACTGTTACCTGTCATAATTAGTATTGATGTTACAGTTACTTACCATAATTTTTTATCAAAATTACTGTTACTTGTCATAATTAGTAACGAAATTAGAGTTTCTTGTCATAATTAGTATCGAAGTTACTGTTACCTGTCTTAATTTGTATCGAAATTACAGTTACTTGTCATAGTTAGTATAGAAGTTACTGTTACTTGACATAATAAGTAACGAAGTTACAGTAACCTGTCATAATTAGTATCGAAGTTACTGATACCTGATATAATTAGTACCGAAGTTACAGATACCTGCCATAATTTGTATCGAAATTACAGTTACTTGTCATAATTAGTAACGAAGTTACGGTAACCTGTCATAATTTGTATCGAAATTACAGTTACTTGTCATAATTAGTATCGAAGTTACAGTTACTTGACATAATTAGTAACGAAGTTACAGTAACCTGTCATAATTAGTATCGAAGTTAATGTTACCTGTCATAATTAGTATCGAAGTTACGGTTACCTGCCATAATTTTTTATCAAAATTATAGTTACTTGTCATAATTAGTAACGAAGTTACAGTTACTTGTCATAATTAGTATCGAAGTTACTGTTACCTGTCATAATTAGTATCAAAGTTACAGTTACCTGCCATAATTTGTATCAAAATTACTGTTCCTTGTCATAATTAATATCGAAGTTACAGTTACCTGTCATAATTAGTATCGAAGGTACTGTTACTTGTCATAAGTAGTAACGAAGTTACAGTAACCTGTCATAATTTGTATCGAAATTACAGTTACATGTCATAATTAGTAACGAAGTTACAGTTTCCTGTCATAATTACTATCGAAGTTACTGTTATCTGTCATAATTAGTATGGAAGTTACAGTTACCTGCCATAATTTGTATCGAAATTACAGGGACTTGTCATAATTATTAACGAAGTTCGAGTTTCTTGTCATAATTAGTAACGAAGTTACAGTTACCTGTCATAATTTGTATCGAAGGTACTGTTACTTGTCATAAGTAGTAACGAAGTTACAGTTACCTGTCATAATTTGTATCGAAGTTACAGTTACTTGTCATAATTAGTATCGAAGTTACTGTTACCTGTCATAATTAGTATCGAAGTTACAGTTACCTGCCATAATTTGTATCGAAATTACAGTTACTTATCATAATTAGTGACGAAGTTACAGTTACCTGTCATAATTAGTATCGAAGTTACAGTTACTTGTCATAATTAGTATCGAAGTTACTGTTACCTGTCATAATTAGTATCGAAGTTAATGTTACCTGTCATAATTAATATTGAAGTTACAGTTACCTACCATAATTGTTTATCAGAATTACAGTTACTTGTCATAATAAGTAACGAAGTTAGAGTTTCTTGTCATAATTAGTATCGAAGTTACAGTTACCTGTCATAATTTGATTCGAAGTTATAGTTACTTGTCATAATTAGTATCGAAGTTACTGTTACCAGTCACAATTCGTATCAAAGTTACAGTTACCTGCCATAATTTGTATCGAAATTACAGTTCCTTGTCATAATTAGTATCGAAGTTACAGTTAGCTGTCATAATTAGTATCGAAGTTACTGTTACCTGCCATAATTTGTATCGAAATTACAGTTACTTGTCATAATTAGTTACGAAGTTACAGTTACCTGTCATAATTAGTATCGAAGGTACTGTTACTTGTCATAAGTAGTAACGAAGTTACAGTTACCTGTCATAATTTGTATCGAAATTACAGTTACTTGTCATAATTAGTAACGAAGTTACAGTTTCCTTTCATAATTAGTAACGAAGTTACTGTTATCTGTCATAATTAGTATTGAAGTTACAGTTACCTACCTTTATTTTTTATCAAAATTACAGTTACTTGTCATAATTAGTAACGAAGTTAGAGTTTCTTGTCATAATTAGAATCGAAGTTACAGTAACCAGTCATAATTTTTATCGAAGTTATAGTTACTTGTCATAATAAGTACCGAAGTTACTGTTACCAGTCACAATTAGTATCGAAGTTACTGTTACCTGCCATAATTTGTATCGAAATTACAGTTACTTGTCATAATTAGTTACGAAGTTACAGTTTCCTTTCATAATTAGTAACGAAGTTACTGTTACCTGTCATAATTAGTATCGAAGTTACAGTTACCTGCCAAAATTTGTATCGAAATTACAGTTACTTGTCATAATTAGTATCGATGTTACAGTTACCTGTCATAATTAGTATCGAAGGTACTGTTACTTGTCATAAGTAGTAACGAAGTTACAGTTACCTGTCATAATTTGTATCGAAATTACAGTTACTTGTCATAATTAGTAACGAAGTTACAGTTTCCTTTCATAATTAGTAACGAAGTTACTGTTATCTGTCATAATTAGTATGGAAGTTACAGTTACCTGCCATAAATTGTATCGAAATTACAGGGACTTGTCATAATTAGTAACGAAGTTCGAGTTTCTTGTCATAATTAGTATCGAAGTTACAGTTACCTGTCATAATTTGTATCGAAGTTATAGTTACTTGTCATAATTAGTATCGAAGTTACTGTTACCAGTCACAATTAGTATCGAAGTTACAGTTACCTGCCATAATTTGTATCGAAATTACAGTTCCTTGTCATAATTAGTATCGAAGTTACAGTTACCTGTCATAATTAGTATCGAAGTTACTGTTACCTGCCATAATTTGTATCGAAATTACAGTTACTTGTCATAATTAGTTACGAAGTTACAGTTACCTGTCATAATTAGTATCGAAGGTACTGTTACTTATCATAAGTAGTAACGAAGTTACAGTTACCTGTCATAATTTGTATCGAAATTACAGTTACTTGTCATAATTAGTAACGAAGTTACAGTTTCCTTTCATAATTAGTATCGAAGTTACTGTTATCTGTCATAATTAGTATGGAAGTTACAGTTACCTGCCATAATTTGTATCGGAATTACAGGGACATGTCATAATTAGTAACGAAGTTCGAGTTTCTTGTCATAATTAGTATCGAAGTTACAGTTACCTGTCATAATTTGTATCGAAGTTATAGTTACTTGTCATAATTAGTATCGATGTTACTGTTACCTGTCATAATTAGTATCGAAGTTACAGTTACCTGCCATAATTTGTATCGAAATTACAGTTACTTTCATAATTAGTGACGAAGTTACGGTTACCTGTCATAATTAGTATCGAAGATACAGTTACTTGTCATAATTAGTAACGAAGTTACAGTTTCCTTTCATAATTAGTATCGAAGTTACTGTTATCTGTCATAATTAGTATGGAAGTTACAGTTACCTGCCATAATTTGTATCGAAATTACAGGGACTTGTCATAATTAGTAACGAAATTCGAGTTTCTTGTCATAATTAGTATCAATGTTACTGTTACCTGTCATAATTAGTATTGATGTTACAGTTACTTACCATAATTTTTTATCAAAATTACTGTTACTTGTCATAATTAGTAACGAAATTAGAGTTTCTTGTCATAATTAGTATCGAAGTTACTGTTACCTGTCTTAATTTGTATCGAAATTACAGTTACTTGTCATAGTTAGTATAGAAGTTACTGTTACTTGACATAATTAGTAACGAAGTTACAGTAACCTGTCATAATTAGTATCGAAGTTACTGATACCTGATATAATTAGTACCGAAGTTACAGTTACCTGCCATAATTTGTATCGAAATTACAGTTACTTGTCATAATTAGTTACGAAGTTACAGTTACCTGTCATAATTAGTATCGAAGGTACTGTTACTTGTCATAAGTAGTAACGAAGTTACAGTTACCTGTCATAATTTGTATCGAAATTACAGTTACTTGTCATAATTAGTAACGAAGTTACAGTTTCCTTTCATAATTAGTAACGAAGTTACTGTTATCTGTCATAATTAGTATTGAAGTTACAGTTACCTACCTTTATTTTTTATCAAAATTACAGTTACTTGTCATAATTAGTAACGAAGTTAGAGTTTCTTGTCATAATTAGAATCGAAGTTACAGTAACCAGTCATAATTTTTATCGAAGTTATAGTTACTTGTCATAATAAGTACCGAAGTTACTGTTACCAGTCACAATTAGTATCGAAGTTACTGTTACCTGCCATAATTTGTATCGAAATTACAGTTACTTGTCATAATTAGTTACGAAGTTACAGTTTCCTTTCATAATTAGTAACGAAGTTACTGTTACCTGTCATAATTAGTATCGAAGTTACAGTTACCTGCCAAAATTTGTATCGAAATTACAGTTACTTGTCATAATTAGTATCGATGTTACAGTTACCTGTCATAATTAGTATCGAAGGTACTGTTACTTGTCATAAGTAGTAACGAAGTTACAGTTACCTGTCATAATTTGTATCGAAATTACAGTTACTTGTCATAATTAGTAACGAAGTTACAGTTTCCTTTCATAATTAGTAACGAAGTTACTGTTATCTGTCATAATTAGTATGGAAGTTACAGTTACCTGCCATAAATTGTATCGAAATTACAGGGACTTGTCATAATTAGTAACGAAGTTCGAGTTTCTTGTCATAATTAGTATCGAAGTTACAGTTACCTGTCATAATTTGTATCGAAGTTATAGTTACTTGTCATAATTAGTATCGAAGTTACTGTTACCAGTCACAATTAGTATCGAAGTTACAGTTACCTGCCATAATTTGTATCGAAATTACAGTTCCTTGTCATAATTAGTATCGAAGTTACAGTTACCTGTCATAATTAGTATCGAAGTTACTGTTACCTGCCATAATTTGTATCGAAATTACAGTTACTTGTCATAATTAGTTACGAAGTTACAGTTACCTGTCATAATTAGTATCGAAGGTACTGTTACTTATCATAAGTAGTAACGAAGTTACAGTTACCTGTCATAATTTGTATCGAAATTACAGTTACTTGTCATAATTAGTAACGAAGTTACAGTTTCCTTTCATAATTAGTATCGAAGTTACTGTTATCTGTCATAATTAGTATGGAAGTTACAGTTACCTGCCATAATTTGTATCGAAATTACAGGGACATGTCATAATTAGTAACGAAGTTCGAGTTTCTTGTCATAATTAGTATCGAAGTTACAGTTACCTGTCATAATTTGTATCGAAGTTATAGTTACTTGTCATAATTAGTATCGATGTTACTGTTACCTGTCATAATTAGTATCGAAGTTACAGTTACCTGCCATAATTTGTATCGAAATTACAGTCACTTTCATAATTAGTGACGAAGTTACGGTTACCTGTCATAATTAGTATCGAAGATACAGTTACTTGTCATAATTAGTAACGAAGTTACAGTTTCCTTTCATAATTAGTATCGAAGTTACTGTTATCTGTCATAATTAGTATGGAAGTTACAGTTACCTGCCATAATTTGTATCGAAATTACAGGGACTTGTCATAATTAGTAACGAAATTCGAGTTTCTTGTCATAATTAGTATCAATGTTACTGTTACCTGTCATAATTAGTATTGATGTTACAGTTACTTACCATAATTTTTTATCAAAATTACTGTTACTTGTCATAATTAGTAACGAAATTAGAGTTTCTTGTCATAATTAGTATCGAAGTTACTGTTACCTGTCTTAATTTGTATCGAAATTACAGTTACTTGTCATAGTTAGTATAGAAGTTACTGTTACTTGACATAATTAGTAACGAAGTTACAGTAACCTGTCATAATTAGTATCGAAGTTACTGATACCTGATATAATTAGTACCGAAGTTACAGTTACCTGCCATAATTTGTATCGAAATTACAGTTACTTGTCATAATTAGTAACGAAGTTACGGTAACCTGTCATAATTTGTATCGAAATTACAGTTACTTGTCATAATTAGTATCGAAGTTACAGTTACTTGACATAATTAGTAACGAAGTTACAGTAACCTGTCATAATAAGTATCGAAGTTAATGTTACCTGTCATAATTAGTATCGAAGTTACGGTTACCTGCCATAATTTTTTATCAAAATTATAGTTACTTGTCATAATTAGTAACGAAGTTACAGTTACTTGTCATAATTAGTATCGAAGTTACTGTTTCCTGTCATAATTAGTATCAAAGTTACAGTTACCTGCCATAATTTGTATCAAAATTACTGTTCCCTGTCATAATTAGTATCGAAGGTACTGTTACTTGTCATAAGTAGTAACGAAGTTACAGTTACCTGTCATAATTTGTATCGAAATTACAGTTACTTGTCATAATTAGTAACGAAGTTACAGTTTCCTGTCATAATTACTATCGAAGTTACTGTTATCTGTCATAATTAGTATGGAAGTTACAGTTACCTGCCATAATTTGTATCGAAATTACAGGGACTTGTCATAATTATTAACGAAGTTCGAGTTTCTTGTCATAATTAGTATCGAAGTTACAGTTACCTGTCATAATTTGTATCGAAGGTACTGATACTTGTCATAAGTAGTAACGAAGTTACAGTTACCTGTCATAATTTGTATCGAAGTTACAGTTACTTGTCATAATTAGTATCGAAGTTACTGTTACCTGTCATAATTAGTATCGAAGTTACAGTTACCTGCCATAATTTGTATCGAAATTACAGTTACTTATCATTATTAGTGACGAAGTTACAGTTACCTGTCATAATTAGTATCGAAGTTACTGTTACTTGTCATAATTAGTATCGAAGTTACTGTTACCTGTCATAATTAGTATCGAAGTTTCAGTTACCTGCCAAAATTTGTATCGAAATTACAGTTACTTGTCATAATTAGTATCGAAGTTACAGTTACCTGTCATAATTAGTATCGAAGGTACTGTTACTTGTCATAATTAGTATCGAAGTTACTGTTACCTGTCATAATTAGTATCAAAGTTACAGTTACCTGCCATAATATGTATCAAAATTACTGTTCCTTGTCATAATTAATATCGAAGTTACAGTTTCCTGTCATAATTAGTATCGAAGTAACTGTTACCTGTCATAATAAGTATGGAAGTTACAGTTACCTGCCATAATTTGTATCGAAATTAAAGTAACTTGTCATCATTAGCAACGATGTTACAGTAACCTGTCATAATTAGTATCGAAGTTAATGTTACTTGTCATAATTAGTATCGAAGGTACTGTTACCTGTCATAATTAGTATCGAAGTTACTGTTACCTACCATAATTTTTTATCAGAATTACAGTTACTTGTCATAATAAGTAACGAAGTTAGAGTTTCTTGTCATAATTAGTATCGAAGTTACAGTTACCTGTCATAATTTGATTCGATGTTATAGTTACTTGTCATAATTAGTATCGAAGTTACTGTTACCAGTCACAATTAGTATCGAAGTTACAGTTACCTGCCATAATTTGTATCGAAATTACAGTTCCTTGTCATAATTAGTATCGAAGTTACAGTTACCTGTCATAATTAGTATCGAAGTTACTGTTACCTGCCATAATTTGTATCGAAATTACAGTTACTTGTCATAATTAGTTACGAAGTTACAGTTATCTGTCATAATTAGTATCGAAGGTACTGTTACTTGTCATAAGTAGTAACGAAGTTACAGTTACCTGTCATAATTTGTATCGAAATTACAGTTACTTGTCATAATTAGTAACGAAGTTACAGTTTCCTTTCATAATTAGTATCGAAGTTACTGTTATCTGTCATAATTAGTATGGAAGTTACAGTTACCTGCCATAATTTGTATCGAAATTACAGGGACTTGTCATAATTAGTAACGAAGTTCGAGTTTCTTGTCATAATTAGTATCGAAGTTACAGTTACCTGTCATAATTTGTATCGAAGTTATAGTTACTTGTCATAATTAGTATCGAAGTTACTGTTACCAGTCACAATTAGTATCGAAGTTACAGTTACCTGCCATAATTTGTATCGAAATTACAGTTCCTTGTCATAATTAGTATCGAAGTTACAGTTACCTGTCATAATTAGTATCGAAGTTACTGTTACCTGCCATAATTTGTATCGAAATTACAGTTACTTGTCATAATTAGTTACGAAGTTACAGTTACCTGTCATAATTAGTATCGAAGGTACTGTTACTTATCATAAGTAGTAACGAAGTTACAGTTACCTGTCATAATTTGTATCGAAATTACAGTTACTTGTCATAATTAGTAACGAAGTTACAGTTTCCTTTCATAATTAGTATCGAAGTTACTGTTATCTGTCATAATTAGTATGGAAGTTACAGTTACCTGCCATAATTTGTATCGAAATTACAGGGACTTGTCATAATTAGTAACGAAGTTCGAGTTTCTTGTCATAATTAGTATCGAAGTTACAGTTACCTGTCATAATTTGTATCGAAGTTATAGTTACTTGTCATAATTAGTATCGATGTTACTGTTACCTGTCATAATTAGTATCGAAGTTACAGTTACCTGCCATAATTTGTATCGAAATTACAGTTACTTGTCATAATTAGTGACGAAGTTACGGTTACCTGTCATAATTAGTATCGAAGTTACAGTTACATGTCATAATTAGTATCGAAGTTACTGTTACCTGTTATAATTAGTATCGAAGTTACAGTTACCTGCCAAAATTTGTATCGAAATAAGAGTTACTTGTCATAATTAATAACGAAGTTACAGTTACTTGTCATAATTAGTGTCGAAGTTACAGTTACTTGTCATAATTAGTATCGAAGTTACAGTTACCTGCCATAATTTGTATCGAAATTACAGGGACTTGTCATAATTAGTAACGATGTTACAGTTACCTGCCATAATTAGTATCGAAATTAAAGTTACTTGTCATAATTAGTTACGAAGTTACAGTTTCCTGTCATAATTAGTATCGAAGTTACTGTTACCTGTCATAATTAGTATCGAAGTTACAGTTACCTGCCATAATTTGTATCGAAATTACAGTTACTTGTCATAATTAGTAACGAAGTTACAGTTACCTGTCATAATTAGTATCGAAGTTACATTTACTTGTCATAATTAGTATCGAAGTTACTGTTACCTGTCATAATTAGTATCGAAATTACAGTTACTTGTCATAATTAGTAACGAAGTTACAGTTTCTTGTCATAATTAGTATCGAAGTTACTGTTACCTGTCATAATTAGTATGGAAGTTACAGTTACCTGCCGTAATTTGTATCGAAATTACAGTTCCTTGTCATAATTAGTATCGAAGTTACAGTTACCTGTCATAATTAGTATCGAAGTAACTGTTACCTGCCATAATTTGTATCGAAATTACAGTTACTTGTCATAATTAGTAACGAAGTTACAGTTACAGTCATAATTAGTATTGAAGTTACAGTTACCTACCATAATTTTTTATCAAAATTACTGTTACTTGTCATAATTATTAACGAAGTTAGAGTTTCTTGTCATAATTAGTATCGAAGTTACTGTTACCTGTCATATTTTGTATCGAAATTACAGTTACTTGTCATAATTAGAATCGAAGCTACAATTACTTGACATAATTAGTAACGAAGTTACAGTAACCTGTCATAATTAGTAACGAAGTTACAGTTACCTGTCATTATTTGTATCGAAATTACAGTTACTTGTCATAATTAGTAACGAAGTTACAGTTTCCTGTCATAATTAGTATCGAAGTTACTGTTACCTGTCATAATTAGTATGGAAGTTACAGTTACCTGCCATACTTTGTATCGAAATTACAGGGACTTGTCATAATTAGTAACGAAGTTCGAGTTTCTTGTCATAATTAGTATCGTAGATACTGTTGCCTGTCATAATTTGTATCGAAGTTATAGTTACTTGTCATAATTAGTATCGAATTACTGTTACCTGTCATAATTAGTATCGAAGTTACTGTTACCTGCCATAATTTCTAACGAAATTACAGTTACTAGTCATAATTAGTGACGAAGTTACAGTTAGCTGTCATAATTAGTATCGAAGTTACAGTTACCTGCCATAATTTGTATCGAAATTACAGGGACTTGTCATAATTAGTAACGAAGTTACAGTTTCCTGCCATAATTAGTATCGAAATTAAAGTTACTTGTCATAATGAGTAACGAAGTTACAGTTTCCTGTCATAATTAGTATCGAGGGTTACTGTTACCTGTCATATTTAGTATTGAAGTTACAGTTACCTACCATAATGTTTTATCGAAATTACAGTTACTTGTCATAATTAGTAACGAAGTTTGAGTTTCTTGTCATAATTAGATTCGAAGTTACAGTAACCAGTCATAATTTTTATCGAAGTTATAGTTACTTGTCATAATTAGTATCGAAGTTACTGTTACCTGTCATAATTAGTATCGAAGTTACAGTTACCTGCCATAATTTGTATCGAAATTAGAGTTACTTGTCATAATTAGTAACGAAGTTACAGTTACCTGTCATAATAACTATCGAAGTTACTGTTACTTGTCATAATTAGAATCGAAGTTACTGTTACCTGTCATAATTAGTGTTGAAGTTACAGTTACCTACCATAATTTTTTATCAAAATTACAGTACCTTGTCATAAATAGTAACGAAGTTTGAGTTTCTTGCCATGATTAGAATCGAAGTTACAGTAACCAGTCATAATTTTTATCGAAGTTAGAGTTACTTGTCATAATTAGTATCGAAGTTACTGTTACCTGTCATAATTAGTATCGAAGTTACTGTTACCTGTCATAATTAGTATTGAAGTTACAGTTACCTACCATAATTTTTTATCAAAATTACAGTTACTTGTCATAATTAGTAACGAAGTTAGAGTTTCTTGTCATAATTAGTATCGAAGTTACAGTTACCTGTCATAATTTGATTCGAAGTTATAGTTACTTGTCATAATTAGTATCGAAGTTACTGTTACCAGTCACAATTAGTATCGAAGTTACAGTTACCTCCCATAATTTGTATCGAAATTACAGTTCCTTGTCATAATTAGTATCGAAGTTACAGTTACCTGTCATAATTAGTATCGAAGTTACTGTTACCTGCCATAATTTGTATCGAAATTACAGTTACTTGTCATAATTAGTTACGAGGTTACAGTTACCTGTCATAATTAGTATCGAAGTTACAGTTACTTGTCATAATTAGTATCGTAGTTACTCTTACCTGTCATAATTAGTATCGAAGTTACTGTTACCTGTCATAATTAGTATTGATGTTACAGTTACTTACCATAATTTTTTATCAAAATTACTGTTACTTGTCATAATTAGTAACGAAATTAGAGTTTCTTGTCATAATTAGTATCGAAGTTACTGTTACCTGTCTTAATTTGTATCGAAATTACAGTTACTTGTCATAGTTAGTATAGAAGTTACTGTTACTTGACATAATTAGTAACGAAGTTACAGTAACCTGTCATAATTAGTATCGAAGTTACTGATACCTGATATAATTAGTACCGAAGTTACAGTTACCTGCCATAATTTGTATCGAAATTACAGTTACTTGTCATAATTAGTAACGAAGTTACGGTAACCTGTCATAATTTGTATCGAAATTACAGTTACTTGTCATAATTAGTATCGAAGTTACAGTTACTTGACATAATTAGTAACGAAGTTACAGTAACCTGTCATAATTAGTATCGAAGTTAATGTTACCTGTCATAATTAGTATCGAAGTTACGGTTACCTGCCAAAATTTTTTATCAAAATTATAGTTACTTGTCATAATTAGTAACGAAGTTACAGTTACTTGTCATTATTAGTATCGAAGTTACTGTTACCTGTCATAATTAGTATTAAAGTTACAGTTACCTGCCATAATTTGTATCAAAATTACTGTTCCTTGTCATAATTAATATCGAAGTTACAGTTACCTGTCATAATTAGTATCGAAGGTACTGTTACTTGTCATAAGTAGTAACGAAGTTACAGTTACCTGTCATAATTTGTATCGAAATTACAGTTACTTGTCATAATTAGTAACGAAGTTACAGTTTCCTGTCATAATTACTATCGAAGTTACTGTTATCTGTCATAATTAGTATGGAAGTTACAGTTACCTGCCATAATTTGTATCGAAATTACAGGGACTTCTCATAATTATTAACGAAGTTCGAGTTTCTTGTCATAATTAGTATCGAAGTTACGGTTACCTGCCAAAATTTTTTATCAAAATTATAGTTACTTGTCATAATTAGTAACGAAGTTACAGTTACTTGTCATTATTAGTATCGAAGTTACTGTTACCTGTCATAATTAGTATTAAAGTTACAGTTACCTGCCATAATTTGTATCAAAATTACTGTTCCTTGTCATAATTAATATCGAAGTTACAGTTACCTGTCATAATTAGTATCGAAGGTACTGTTACTTGTCATAAGTAGTAACGAAGTTACAGTTACCTGTCATAATTTGTATCGAAGTTACAGTTACTTGTCATAATTAGTATCGAAGTTACTGTTACCTGTCATAATTAGTATCGAAGTTACAGTTACCTGCCATAATTTGTATCGAAATTACAGTTACTTATCATAATTAGTGACGAAGTTACAGTTACCTGTCATAATTAGTATCGAAGTTACAGTTACTTGTCATAATTAGTATCGAAGTTACTGTTACCTGTCATAATTAGTATCGAAGTTACAGTTACCTGCCAAAATTTGTATCGAAATTGCAGTTACTTGTCATAATTAGTATCGAAGTTACAGTTACCTGTCATGATTAGTATCGAAGGTACTGTTACTTGTCATAATTAGTAACGAAGTTACAGCTACCTGTCATAATTTGTATCGAAATTACAGTTACTTGTCATAATTAGTAACGAAGTTACAGTATCATGTCATAATTAGTATCGAAGTAACTGTTACCTGTCATAATTAGTATGGAAGTTACAGTTACCTGCCATAATTTGTATCGAAATTAAAGTAACTTGTCATCATTAGCAACGATGTTACAGTAACCTGTCATAATTAGTATCGAAGTTAATGTTACTTGTCATAATTAGTATCGAAGGTACTGTTACCTGTCATAATTAGTATCGAAGTTACTGTTACCTGCCATATTTTGTATCGAAATTACTGTTACTTGTCATAATTAGTAACGAAGTTACAGTTACCTGTCATAATTAGTATCGAAGTTACAGTTACTTGTCATAATTAGTATCGAAGTTAGTGTTACCTGTCATGATTAGAATCGAAGTTACAGTTACCTGCCAAAATTTGTATCGAAATTACAGTTACTTGTCATAATTAGTAACCAAGTTACAGTTACCTGTCATAATTAGTATCGAAGTTACTGTTACTTGTAATAATTAGTATCGAAGTTACCGTTACCTGCCATAATTTGTATCGAAAATACAGGGACTTGTCCTAATTAGTATCGAAATTAATGTTACTTGTGATAATTAGTAACGAAGTTGCAGTTACCTGTCATAATTAGTATCGAAGTTAATATTACCTGTCATAATTAATATTGAAGTTACAGTTACCTACCATAATTTTTTATCAGAATTACAGTTACTTGTCATAATAAGTAACGAAGTTAGAGTTTCTTGTCATAATTAGTATCGAAGTTACAGTTACCTGTCATAATTTGATTCGAAGTTATAGTTACTTGTCATAATTAGTATCGAAGTTACTGTTACCAGTCACAATTAGTATCGAAGTTACAGTTACCTGCCATAATTTGTATCGAAACTACAGTTCCTTGTCATAATTAGTATCGAAGTTACAGTTACCTGTCATAATTAGTATCGAAGTTACTGTTACCTGCCATAATTTGTATCGAAATTACAGTTACTTGTCATAATTAGTTACGAAGTTACAGTTACCTGTCATAATTAGTATCGAAGGTACTGTTACTTGTCATAAGTAGTAACGAAGTTACAGTTACCTGTCATAATTTGTATCGAAATTACAGTTACTTGTCATAATTAGTAACGAAGTTACAGTTTCCTTTCATAATTAGTATCGAAGTTACTGTTATCTGTCATAATTATTATTGAAGTTACAATTACCTACCTTAATTTTTTATCAAAATTACAGTTACTTGTCATAATTAGTAACGAAGTTAGAGTTTCTTGTCATAATTAGAATCGAAGTTACAGTAACCAGTCATAATTTTTATCGAAGTTATATTTACTTGTCATAATAAGTACCGAAGTTACTGTTACCAGTCACAATTAGTATCGAAGTTACTGTTACCTGCCACAATTTGTATCGAAATTACAGTTACTTGTCATAATTAGTTACGAAGTTACAGTTACCTGTCATAATTAGTATCGAAGGTACTGTTACTTGTCATAAGTAGTAACGAAGTTACAGTTACCTGTCATAATTTGTATCGAAATTACAGTTACTTGTCATAATTAGTAACGAAGTTACAGTTTCCTTTCATAATTAGTATCGAAGTTACTGTTATCTGTCATAATTAGTATGGAAGTTACAGTTACCTGCCATAATTTGTATCGAAATTACAGGGACTTGTCATAATTAGTAACGAAGTTCGAGTTTCTTGTCATAATTAGTATCGAAGTTACAGTTACCTGTCATAATTTGTATCGAAGTTATAGTTACTTGTCATAATTAGTATCGAAGTTACTGTTACCAGTCACAATTAGTATGGAAGTTACAGTTACCTGTCGTAATTTGTATCGAAATTACAGTTCCTTGTCATAATTAGTATCGAAGTTACAGTTACCTGTCATAATTAGTATCGAAGTTACTGTTACCTGCCATAATTTGTATCGAAATTACAGTTACTTGTCATAATTAGTTACGAAGTTACAGTTACCTGTCATAATTAGTATCGAAGGTACTGTTACTTATCATAAGTAGTAACGAAGTTACAGTTACCTGTCATAATTTGTATCGAAATTACAGTTACTTGTCATAATTAGTAACGAAGTTACAGTTTCCTTTCATAATTAGTATCGAAGTTACTGTTATCTGTCATAATTAGTATGGAAGTTACAGTTACCTGCCATAATTTGTATCGAAATTACAGGGACTTGTCATAATTAGTAACGAAGTTCGAGTTTCTTGTCATAATTAGTATCGAAGTTACAGTTACCTGTCATAATTTGTATCGAAGTTATAGTTACTTGTCATAATTAGTATCGATGTTACTGTTACCTGTCATAATTAGTATCGATGTTACAGTTACCTGCCATAATTTGTATCGAAATTACAGTTACTTGTCATAATTAGTGACGAAGTTACGGTTACCTGTCATAATTAGTATCGAAGTTACAGTTACTTGTCATAATTAGTATCGAAGTTACTGTTACCTGTCATAATTAGTATCGAAGTTACAGTTACCTGCCAAAATTTGTATCGAAATAAGAGTTACTTGTCATAATTAATAACGAAGTTACAGTTACTTGTCATAATTAGTATCGAAGTTACAGTTACCTGCCAAAATTTGTATCGAAATTACAGGGACTTGTCATAATTAGTAACGATGTTACAGTTACCTGCCATAATTAGTATCGAAATTAAAGTTACTTGTCATAATTAGTAACGAAGTTACAGTTTCCTGTCATAATTAGTATCGAAGTTACGGTTACCTACCTTAATTTTTTATCAAAATTACAGTTACTTGTCATAATTAGTAACGAAGTTAGAGTTTCTTGTCATAATTAGAATCGAAGTTACAGTAACCAGTCATAATTTTTATCGAAGTTATAGTTACTTGTCATAATAAGTACCGAAGTTACTATTACCTGTCAAAATTAGTATCGAAGTGACAGTTACCTGCCATAATTTGTATCGAAATGAGCCATGTTTAACATCTCTCATTTCTTTATTTTCTTTGGCGGCCGTCCCGGTAGACTCAGACGCCATGTGAGGTACTTTCTGTCCGGACGTGCCTTGAGGCTCTCCGCCTTATTATTTAAAATGTAATGTTTTTCCTGTTTATTTAACATTGTTATTATGCCGAAGCCTTCCATTTACTCATGTAAGTAATACATCTAACCTTGTGTCCACTATGCTCATTTCCTAAATTTAACCTTTGTTTTTGATCTTTGTCGTGTGCTTGGATTTGCTGTGGAACCAATCGTAATGGCGGTCTCCTGTTTTATTTTGTTTGAGTCTTCGTTTAACCTTTTATTTGTGCCGTGAAATATATCTGGGAGTGATTTTGTGAGTGTATTTTTTTTCTTGCTGCCAGGTGCATTGATGCTGTTTTGATTGGGCATATCTTCGAATGGGTCTCCCGTTGTTTGTGGACGTTGGCGTTTCGACCATTCTCCCAACACGAGGCATGACACCATATATTTTAGCCCTTATGTTTTCCCTTCATTCCATGCTTCGGGCAACTGGATCACGGCGGTAACTTTAAGTACGCCTTACCGTATTCAGCTCGAACTCGGTACGTAAGTTGGGGACCATATAGGTTTAGCATGTTTTGCTAGACTACCTACAAGCACGAGTTGCTTTGAGTTTTATTTCTGCATCGTCGGCTGGCATTTTGTGTGTTTGACTGCGTGTATGTATCTTGATATATTTCACGGACACCTGACGTCATTTGTTTCTTCTTATAGTATCTTTGGTTTTGCTTTTCTTTTCTCTGGGGACTGCCAGCTCGATCGCATCCCCATTGCTCGCCACAGCCTCTGCGACACGCACACAGCCTCTTGTTTTATCTTTGCTATGCTTGTTATTTGTGGTCGTCATGACAACCATCCATCTCTAGGCAGAGAAGTGATTGTTGTTGACCAGCGACTGGCTCGATTGCCTCTTGATCTTTTACTTCCTCCCTTTTTACATCGTTTTCACCGAAGTGAGCACAGGTATGAATTTAATTTGTTCACGTTATTTACTATCGTAAGTTATTTATTGTTATTTATATTTATCTTCCCCGTTTGAAAGTGACTTTATTTGACCCCTAGGTGAAGGGTATTCTTTTTTGTGTGTGTTATTCTGGCCGGGTTTCTTTGTGTGTTCGGTTTCAATTCATTAAATTTCCATTTCTTTACCCAAGTGTCTTATTTAGTAGTGTTTGGCGATCGGGTTGCTCGCTCTCTCTCTCTCTCTCTTCAAACCTAGGCCTAACTTATTCTAGCTTTCTAGCACCAGGAGGGTATTCCTACCACTCGTCGTGGGACCACCTTCACGGAGTCTGGAGTCGCTCGGCACATCTGGCCTGCAAGTACGGGCCCAGCACAGGTCAGAAATTAACATCCATTTCCACTGCGTACTCCTTTCTTTTCTAGTTGGTTCCAGTGATGCAGCTAGGAGGCACGCCTAGAATATGTTTATTTTAAGAGGGCGGTGCAGAAATTACAGTTACTTGTCATAATTAGTAACGAAGTTACAGTTACCTGTCATAATTAGTATCGAAGTTACATTTACTTGTCATAATTAGTATCGAAGTTACTGTTACCTGTCATAATTAGTATCGAAATTACAGTTACTTGTCATAATTAGTAACGAAGTTACAGTTTCTTGTCATAATTAGTATCGAAGTTACTGTTACCTGTCATAATTAGTATGGAAGTTACAGTTACCTGCCATAATTTGTATCGAAATTACAGTTCCTTGTCATAATTAGTATCGAAGTTACAATTACCTGTCATAATTAGTATCGAAGTAACTGTTACCTGCCATAATTTGTATCGAAATTACAGTTACTTGTCATAATTAGTAACGAAGTTACAGTTACAGTCATAATTAGTATTGAAGTAACAGTTACTAACCATAATTTTTTATCAAAATTACTGTTACTTGTCATAATTATTAACGAAGTTAAGGTTTCTTGTCATAATTAGTATCGAAGTTACTGTTACCTGTCATATTTTGTATCGAAATTACAGTTACTTGTCATAATTAGAATCGAAGCTACAATTACTTGACATAATTAGTAACGAAGTTACAGTAACCTGTCATAATTAGTAACGAAGTTACAGTTACCTGTCATAATTTGTATCGAAATTACAGTTACTTGTCATAATTAGTAACGAAGTTACAGTTTCCTGTCATAATTAGTATCGAAGTTACTGTTACCTGTCATAATTAGTATGGAAGTTACAATTATCTGCCATACTTTGTATCGAAATTACAGGGACTTGTCATAATAAGTAACGAAGTTCGAGTTTCTTGTCATAATTAGTATCGTTGTTACTGTTGCCTGTCATAATTTGTATCGAAGTTATAGTTACTTGTCATAATTAGTATCGAATTACTGTTACCTGTCATAATTAGTATCGAAGTTACTGTTACCTGCTATAATTTATAACGAAATTACAGTTACTAGTCATAATTAGTGACGAAGTTACAGTTACCTGTCATAATTAGTATCGAAGTTACAGTTACCTGCCATAATTTGTATCGAAATTACAGGGACTTGTCATAATTAGTAACGAAGTTACAGTTTCCTGCCATAATTAGTATCGAAATTAAAGTTACTTGTCATAATGAGTAACGAAGTTACAGTTACCTGTCATAATTAGTATCGAAGTTACTGTTACCTGCCATAATTTGTATCGAAATTACAGTTACTTGTCATAATTAGTTACGAAGTTACAGTTACCTGTCATAATTAGTATCGAAGGTACTGTTACTTGTCATAAGTAGTAACGAAGTTACAGTTACCTGTCATAATTTGTATCGAAATTACAGTTACTTGTCATAATTAGTATCGAAGTTACAGTTACCTGTCATAATTAGTATCTAAGGTACTGTTACTTGTCATAATTAGTAACGAAGTAACAGTTACCTGTCATTATTTGTATCGAAATTACAATTACTTGTCATAATTAGTAACGAACAAGAGTTTAGTGCTTTTCAGTCGGTCAACACGAATGTACCCCAAAGAGATGGGTTATGCCCTAATCCTGAAATAAATTACATGAGATTAATAAAACATGTAATTTATTTCAGGATTAGGGCATAACCCATCTCTTTTGGGTACATTCGTGTTGACCGACTGAAAAGCACTAAACTCTTGTTTACTAAGGCAACACTGAAAATATGGCTTCAAACACCACAATTTAGTAACGAAGTTACAGTTTCCTGTCATAATTAGTATCGAAGTAACTGTTACCTGTCATAATTAGTATGGAAGTTACAGTTACCTGCCATAATTTGTATCGAAATTAAAGTTACTTGTCATCATTAGCAACAATGTTACAGTAACCTGTCATAAATAGTTTCGAAGATAATGTTACTTGTCATAATTAGTATCGAAGTTACTTTTACCTGTCATAATTAGTATCGAAGTTACAGTTACCTTTCATAATTAGTATCGAAGTTACAGATACTTGTCATAATTAGTATCGAAGTTACTGTTACCTGTCATAATTAGAATCGAAGTTACAGTTACCTGCCAAAATTTGTATCGAAATTACAGTTACTTGTCATAATTAGTAACCAAGTTACAGTTACCTGTCATAATTAGTATCGAAGTTACAGTTACTTGTAATAATTAGTATCGAAGTTACCGTTACCTGCCATAATTTGTATCGAAATTACAGGGACTTGTCATAATTAGTAACGAAGTTACAGTAACCTGCCATAATTAGTATCGAAATTAAAGTTACTTGTGATAATTAGTAACGAAGTTACAGTTACCTGTCATAATAAGTATCGAAGTTACTGTTACCTGTCATAATTAGTATTGAAGTTACAGTTACCTACCATAATTTTTTATCAAAATTACAGTTACTTGTCATATTTAGTAACGAAGTTAGAGTTTCTTGTCATAATTAGTATCGAAATTACAGTTACTTGTCATAATTAGTTACGAAGTTACAGTTACCTGTCATAATTAGTATCGAAGTTACAGTTACTTGTCATAATTAGTATCGTAGTTACTCTTACCTGTCATAATGAGTATCTAAGTTACTGTTACCTGTCATCATTAGTATTGATGTTACAGTTACCTACCATAAATTTTTATCAAAATTACTGTTACTTGTCATAATTAATATCGAAGTTACAGTTACCTGTCATAATTAGTATCGAAGGTACTGTTACTTGTCATAAGTAGTAACGAAGTTACAGTTACCTGTCATAATTTGTATCGAAATTACAGTTACTTGTCATAATTAGTAACGAAGTTACAGTTTCCTTTCATAATTAGTATCGAAGTTACTGTTATCTGTCATAACTAGTATGGATGTTACAGTTACCTGCCATAATTTATATCGAAATTACAGGGACTTGTCATAATTAGTAACGAAGTTCGAGTTTCTTGTCATAATTAGTATCGAAGTTACAGTTACCTGTCATAATTTGCATCGAAGTTATAGTTACTTGTCATAATTAGTATCGAAGTTACTGTTACCTGTCATAATTAGTATCGAAGTTACAGTTACCTGCCATAATTTGTATCGAAATTACAGTTACTTGTCATAATTAGTGACGAAGTTACGGTTACCTGTCATAATTAGTATCGAAGTTACAGTTACTTGTCTAATTAGTATCGAAGTTACTGTTACCTGCCATAATTAGTATCGAAGTTACAGTTACCTGCCAAAATTTGTATCGAAATTACAGTTACTTGTCATAATTAGTAACGAAATTACAGTTACCTGCCATAATTTGTATCGAAATTACAGTTCCTTGTCATAATTAGTATCGAAGTTACAGTTACCTGTCATAATAAGTATCGAAGGTACTGTTACTTGTCATAATTAGTAACGAAGTTACAGCTACCTGTCATAATTTGTATCGAAATTACAGTTACTTGTCATAATTAGTAACGAAGTTACAGTTTCCTGTCATAATAAGTATCGAAGTAACTGTTACCTGTCATAATTAGTATGGAAGTTACAGTTACCTGCCATAATTTGTATCGAAATTAAAGTAACTTGTCATCATTAGCAACGATGGTACAGTAACCTGTCATAATTAGTATCGAAGTTAATGTTACTTGTCATAATTAGTATCGAAGGTACTGTTACCTGTCATAATTAGTATCGAAGTTACTGTTACCTGCCATATTTTGTATCGAAATTACTGTTACTTGTCATAATTAGTAACGAAGTTACAGTTACCTGTCATAATTAGTATCGAAGTTACAGTTACTTGTCATAATTAGTATCGAAGTTAGTGTTACCTGTCATAATTAGTATCGAAGTTAATGTTACCTGTCATAATTAATATTGAAGTTACAGTTACCTACCATAATTTTTTATCAAAATTACAGTTACTTGTCATAATAAGTAACGAAGTTAGAGTTTCTTGTCATAATTAGTATCGAAGTTACAGTAACCTGTCATAATTTGATTCGAAGTTATAGTTACTTGTCATAATTAGTATCGAAGTTACTGTTACCAGTCACAATTAGTATCGAAGTTACAGTTTCCTGCCATAATTTGTATCGAAATTACAGTTCCTTGTCATAATTAGTATCGAAGTTACAGTTACCTGTCATAATTAGTATCGAAGTTACTGTTACCTGCCATAATTTGTATCGAAATTACAGTTACTTGTCATAATTAGTTACGAAGTTACAGTTACCTGTCATAATTAGTATCGAAGGTACTGTTACTTGTCATAAGTAGTAACGAAGTTACAGTTACCTGTCATAATTTGTATCGAAATGACAGTTACTTGTCATAATTAGTAACGAAGTTACAGTTTCCTTTCATAATTAGTATCGAAGTTACTGTTATCTGTCATAATTAGTATGGAAGTTACAGTTACCTGCCATAATTTGTATCGAAATTACAGGGACTTGTCATAATTAGTAACGAAGTTCGTGTTTCTTGTCAAATTAGTATCGAAGTTACAGTTACCTGTCATAATTTGTATCGAAGTTATAGTTACTTGTCATAATTAGTATAGAAGTTACTGTCACCTGTCATAATTAGTATCGAAGTTACAGTTACCCGCCATAATTTGTATCGAAATTACAGTTACTTGTCATAATTAGTGACGAAGTTACGGTTACCTGTCATAATTAGTATCGAAGTTACAGTTACTTGTCATAATTAGTATCGAAGTTACTGTTACCTGTCATAATTAGTATCGAAGTTACAGTTACCTGCCAAAATTTGTATCGAAATAAGAGTTACTTGTCATAATTAATAACGAAGTTACAGTTACTTGTCATAATTAGTGTCGAAGTTACAGTTACTTGTCATAATTAGTATCGAAGTTACAGTTACCTGCCATAATTTGTATCGAAATTACAGGGACTTGTCATAATTAGTAACGATGTTACAGTTACCTGCCATAATTAGTATCGAAATTAAAGTTACTTGTCATAATTAGTAACGAAGTTACAGTTTCCTGTCATAATTAGTATCGAAGTTACTGTTACCTGTCATAATTAGTATTGAAATTACAGTTACCTACCTTAATTTTTTATCAAAATTACAGTTACTTGTCATAATTAGTAACGAAGTTAGAGTTTCTTGTCATAATTAGAATCGAAGTTACAGTAACCAGTCATAATTTTTATCGAAGTTATAGTTACTTGTCATAATAAGTACCGAAGTTACTATTACCTGTCATAATTAGTATCGAAGTTACAGTTACCTGCCATAATTTGTACCGAAATTACAGTTACTTGTCAGAATTAGTAACGAAGTTACAGTTACCTGTCATAATTAGTATCGAAGTTACATTTACTTGTCATAATTAGTATCGAAGTTACTGTTACCTGTCATAATTAGTATCGAAATTACAGTTACTTGTCATAATTTGTAACGAAGTTACAGTTTCTTGTCATAATTAGTATCGAAGTTACTGTTACCTGTCATAATTAGTATGGAAGTTACAGTTACCTGCCATAATTTGTATCGAAATTACAGTTCCTTGTCATAATTAGTATCGAAGTTACAGTTACCTGTCATAATTAGTATCGAAGTAACTGTTACCTGCCATAATTTGTATCGAAATTACAGTTACTTGTCATAATTAGTAACGAAGTTACAGTTACAGTCATAATTAGTATTGAAGTTACAGTTACCTACCATAATTTTTTATCAAAATTACTGTTACTTGTCATAATTATTAACGAAGTTAGAGTTTCTTGTCATAATTAGTATCGAAGTTACTGTTACCTGTCATATTTTGTATCGAAATTACAGTTACTTGTCATAATTAGAATCGAAGCTACAATTACTTGACATAATTAGTAACGAAGTTACAGTAACCTGTCATAATTAGTAACGAAGTTACAGTTACCTGTCATAATTTGTATCGAAATTACAGTTACTTGTCATAATTAGTAACGAAGTTACAGTTTCCTGTCATAATTAGTATCGAAGTTACTGTTACCTGTCATAATTAGTATGGAAGTTACAGTTACCTGCCATAATTTGTATCGAAATGACAGGGACTTGTCATAATTAGTAACGAAGTTCGAGTTTCTTGTCATAATTAGTATCGAAGTTACTGTTGCCTGTCATAATTTGTATCGAAGTTATAGTTACTTGTCATAATTAGTATCGAATTACTGTTACCTGTCATAATTAGTATCGAAGTTACTGTTACCTGCCATAATTTGTAACGAAATTACAGTTACTAGTCATAATTAGTGACGAAAATACAGTTACCTGTCATAATTAGTATCGAAGTTACAGTTACCTGCCATAATTTGTATCGAAATTACAGGGACTTGTCATAATTAGTAACGAAGTTACAGTTTCCTGCCATAATTAGTATCGAAATTAAAGTTACTTGTCATAATGAGTAACGAAGTTACAGTTTCCTGTCATAATTAGTATCGAGGGTTACTGTTACCTGTCATATTTAGTATTGAAGTTACAGTTACCTACCATAATTTTTTATCGAAATTACAGTTACTTGTCGTAATTAGTAACGAAGTTTGAGTTTCTTGTCAAAATTAGAATCGAAGTTACAGTAACCAGTCATAATTTTTATCGAAGTTATAGTTACTTGTCATAATTAGTACCGAAGTTACTGTTACCTGTCATAATTAGTATCGAAGTTACAGTTACCTGCCATAATTTGTATTGAAATTAGAGTTACTTGTCATAATTAGTAACGAAGTTACAGTTACCTGTCATAATAAGTATCGAAGTTACTGTTACTTGTAATAATTAGAATCGAAGTTACTGTTACCTGTCATAATTAGTATCGAAGTTACAGTTACCTGCCAAAATTTGTATCGAAATTACAGTTACTTGTCATAATTAGTAACGAAATTAAAGTTACCTGCCATAATTTGTATCGAAATTACAGTTCCTTGTCATAATTAGTATCGAAGTTACAGTTACCTGTCATAATTAGTATCTAAGGTACTGTTACTTGTCATAATTAGTAACGAAGTAACAGTTACCTGTCATTATTTGTATCGAAATTACAATTACTTGTCATAATTAGTAACGGACAAGAGTTTAGTGCTTTTCAGTCGGTCAACACGAATGTACCCAAAAGAGATGGGTTATGCCCTAATCCCGAAATAAATTACATGAGATTAATAAAACATGTAATTTATTTCAGGATTAGGGCATAACCCATCTCTTTTGGGTACATTCGTGTTGACCGACTGAAAAGCACTAAACTCTTGTTTGCTAAGGCAACACTGTAAATATGGCTTCAAACACCACAATTTAGTAACGAAGTTACAGTTTCCTGTCATAATTAGTATCGAAGTAACTGTTACCTGTCATAATTAGTATGGAAGTTACAGTTACCTGCCGTAATTTGTATCGAAATTAAAGTTACTTGTCATCATTAGCAACGATGTTACAGTAACCTGTCATAATTAGTATCGAAGATAATGTTACTTGTCTTAATTAGTATCGAAGTTACTGTTACCTGTCATAATTAGTATCGAAGGTACTGATACTTGTCATAATTAGTAACGAAGTTACAGCTACCTGTCATAATTTGTATCGAAATTACAGTTACTTGTCATAATTAGTAACGAAGTTACAGTTTCCTGTCATAATTAGTATCGAAGTAACTGTTACCTGTCATAATTAGTATGGAAGTTACAGTTACCTGCCATAATTTGTATCGAAATTAAAGTAACTTGTCATCATTAGCAACGATGGTACAGTAACCTGTCATAATTAGTATCGAAGTTAATGTTACTTGTCATAATTAGTATCGAAGGTACTGTTACCTGTCATAATTAGTATCGAAGTTACTGTTACCTGCCATATTTTGTATCGAAATTACTGTTACTTGTCATAATTAGTAACGAAGTTACAGTTACCTGTCATAATTAGTATCGAAGTTACAGTTACTTTTCATAATTAGTATCGAAGTTAGTGTTACCTGTCATAATTAGTATCGAAGTTAATGTTACCTGTCATAATTAATATTGAAGTTACAGTTACCTACCATAATTTTTTATCAAAATTACAGTTACTTGTCATAATAAGTAACGAAGTTAGAGTTTCTTGTCATAATTAGTATCGAAGTTACAGTTACCTGTCATAATTTGATTCGAAGTTATAGTTACTTGTCATAATTAGTATCGAAGTTACTGTTACCAGTCTCAATTAGTATCGAAGTTACAGTTTCCTGCCATAATTTGTATCGAAATTACAGTTCCTTGTCATAATTAGTATCGAAGTTACAGTTACCTGTCATAATTAGTATCGAAGTTACTGTTACCTGCCATAATTTGTATCGAAATTACAGTTACTTGTCATAATTAGTTACGAAGTTACAGTTACCTGTCATAATTAGTATCGAAGGTACTGTTACTTGTCATAAGTAGTAACGAAGTTACAGTTACCTGTCATAATTTGTATCGAAATTACAGTTACTTGTCATAATTAGTAACGAAGTTACAGTTTCCTTTCATAATTAGTATCGAAGTTACTGTTATCTGTCATAATTAGTATGGAAGTTACAGTTACCTGCCATAATTTGTATCGAAATTACAGGGAATTGTCATAATTAGTAACGAAGTTCGAGTTTCTTGTCAAATTAGTATCGAAGTTACAGTTACCTGTCATAATTTGTATCGAAGTTATAGTTACTTGTCATAATTAGTATCGAAGTTACTGTCACCTGTCATAATTAGTATCGAAGTTACAGTTACCCGCCATAATTTGTATCGAAATTACAGTTACTTGTCATAATTAGTGACGAAGTTACGGTTACCTGTCATAATTAGTATCGAAGTTACAGATACTTGTCATAATTAGTATCGAAGTTACTGTTACCTGTCATAATTAGTATCGAAGTTACAGTTACCTGCCAAAATTTGTATCGAAATAAGAGTTACTTGTCATAATTAATAACGAAGTTACAGTTACCTGCCATAATTTGTATCGAAATTACAGGGACTTGTCATAATTAGTAACGATGTTACAGTTACCTGCCATAATTAGTATCGAAATTAAAGTTACTTGTCATAATTAGTAACGAAGTTACAGTTTCCTGTCATAAATAGTATCGAAGTTACTGTTACCTGTCATAATTAGTATTGAAATTAAAGTTACCTACCTTAATTTTTTATCAAAATTACAGTTACTTGTCATAATTAGTAACGAAGTTAGAGTTTCTTGTCATAATTAGAATCGAAGTTACAGTAACCAGTCATAATTTTTATCGAAGTTATAGTTACTTGTCATAATAAGTACCGAAGTTACTATTACCTGTCATAATTAGTATCGAAGTTACAGTTACCTGCCATAATTTGTATCGAAATTACAGTTACTTGTCAGAATTAGTAACGAAGTTACAGTTACCTGTCATAATTAGTATCGAAGTTACATTTACTTGTCATAATTAGTATCGAAGTTACTGTTACCTGTCATAATTAGTATCGAAATTACAGTTACTTGTCATAATTTGTAACGAAGTTACAGTTTCTTGTCATAATTAGTATCGAAGTTACAGTTACCTGCCATAATTTGTATCGAAATTAGAGTTACTTGTCATAATTAGTAACGAAGTTACAGTTACCTGTCATAATAAGTATCGAAGTTACTGTTACTTGTAATAATTAGAATCGAAGTTACTGTTACCTGTCATAATTAGTATCGAAGTTACAGTTACCTGCCAAAATTTGTATCGAAATTACAGTTACTTGTCATAATTAGTAACGAAATTACAGTTACCTGCCATAATTTGTATCGAAATTACAGTTCCTTGTCATAATTAGTATCGAAGTTACAGTTACCTGTCATAATTAGTATCTAAGGTACTGTTACTTGTCATAATTAGTAACGAAGTAACAGTTACCTGTCATTATTTGTATCGAAATTACAATTACTTGTCATAATTAGTAACGAACAAGAGTTTAGTGCTTTTCAGTCGGTCAACACGAATGTACCCAAAAGAGATGGGTTATGCCCTAATCCCGAAATAAATTACATGAGATTAATAAAACATGTAATTTATTTCAGGATTAGGGCATAACCCATCTCTTTTGGGTACATTCGTGTTGACCGACTGAAAAGCACTAAACTCTTGTTTACTAAGGCAACACTGTAAATATGGCTTCAAACACCACAATTTAGTAACGAAGTTACAGTTTCCTGTCATAATTAGTATCGAAGTTACTGTTACCTGTCATAATTAGTATGGAAGTTACAGTTACCTGCCATAATTTGTATCGAAATTAAAGTTATTTGTCATCATTAGCAACGATGTTACAGTAACCTGTCATAATTAGTATCGAAGATAATGTTACTTGTCATAATTAGTATCGAAGTTACTGTTACCTGTCATAATTAGTATCGAAGTTACAGTTACCTGTCATAATTAGTATCGAAGTTACAGTTACTTGTCATAATTAGTATCGAAGTTACTGTTACCTGTCATAATTAGAATCGAAGTTACAGTTACCTGCCAAAATTTGTATCGAAATTACAGTTACTTGTCATAATTAGTAACCAAGTTACAGTTACCTGTCATAATTAGTATCGAAGTTACTGTTACTTGTAATAATTAGTATCGAAGTTACCGTTACCTGCCATAATTTGTATCGAAATTACAGGGACTTGTCATAATTAGTATCGAAATTAAAGTTACTTGTGATAATTAGTAACGAAGTTGCAGTTACCTGTTATAATTAGTATCGAAGTTAATGTTACCTGTCATATATTAATATTGAAGTTACAGTTACCTACCATAATTGTTTATCAAAATTACAGTTACTTGTCATAATAAGTAACGAAGTTAGAGTTTCTTGTCATAATTAGTATCGAAGTTACAGTTACCTGTCATAATTTGATTCGAAGTGATAGTTACTTGTCATAATTAGTATCGAAGTTACTGTTACCAGTCACAATTAGTATCGATGTTACAGTTTCCTGCCATAATTTGTATCGAAATTACAGTTCCTTGTCATAATTAGTATCGAAGTTACAGTTACCTGTCATAATTAGTATCGAAGTTACTGTTACCTGCCATAATTTGTATCGAAATTACAGTTACTTGTCATAATTAGTTACGAAGTTACAGTTACCTGTCATAATTAGTATCGAAGGTACTGTTACTTGTCATAAGTAGTAACGAAGTTACAGTTACCTGTCATAATTTGTATCCAAATTACAGTTACTTGTCATAATTAGTAACGAAGTTACAGTTTCCTTTCATAATTAGTATCGAAGTTACTGTTATCTGTCATAATTAGTATGGAAGTTACAGTTACCTGCCATAATTTGTATCGAAATTAAAGGGACTTGTCATAATTAGTAACGAAGTTCGAGTTTCTTGTCATAATTAGTATCGAAGTTACAGTTACCTGTCATAATTTGTATCGAAGTTATAGTTACTTGTCATAATTAGTATCGAAGTTACTGTTACCTGTCATAATTAGTATCGAAGTTACAGTTACCTGCCATAATTTGTATCGAAATTACAGTTACTTGTCATAATTAGTGACGAAGTTACGGTTACCTGTCATAATTAGTATTGAAGTTACAGTTACTTGTCATAATTAGTATCGAAGTTACTGTTACCTGTCATAATTAGTATCGAAGTTACAGTTACCTGCCAAAATTTGTATCGAAATAAGAGTTACTTGTCATAATTAATAACGAAGTTACAGTTACTTGTCATAATTAGTGTCGAAGTTACAGTTACTTGTCATAATTAGTATCGAAGTTACAGTTACCTGCCATAATTTGTATCGAAATTACAGGGACTTGTCATAATTAGTAACGATGTTACAGTTACCTGCCATAATTAGTATCGAAATTAAAGTTACTTGTCATAATTAGTAAGGAAGTTACAGTTTCCTGTCATAATTAGTATCGAAGTTACTGTTACCTGTCATAATTAGTATTGAAGTTACAGTTACCTACCTTATTTTTTATCAAAATTACAGTTACTTGTCATAATTAGTAACGAAGTTAGAGTTTCTTGTCATAATTAGAATCGAAGTTACAGTAACCAGTCATAATTTTTATCGAAGTTATAGTTACTTGTCATAATAAGTACCCAAGTTACTATTACCTGTCATAATTAGTATCGAAGTTACAGTTACCTGCCATAATTTGTATCGAAATTACAGTTACTTGTCATAATTAGTAACGAAGTTACAGTTACCTGTCATCATTAGTAACGAAATTACAGTTACCTGCCATAATTTGTATCGAAATTACATTTCCTTGTCATAATTAGTATCGAAGTTACAGTTACCTGTCATAATTAGTATCGAAGTTACAGTTACTTGTCATAATTAGTATCGTAGTTACTCTTACCTGTCATAATTAGTATCGAAGTAACTGTTACCTGTCATAATTAGTATTGATGTTACAGTTACCTACCATAATTTTTTATCAAAATTACTGTTACTTGTCATAATTAATATCGAAGTTACAGTTACCTGTCATAATTAGTATCGAAGGTACTGTTACTTGTCATAAGTAGTAACGAAGTTAAAGTTACCTGTCATAAGTTGTATCGAAATTACAGTTACTTGTCATAATTAGTAACGAAGTTACAGTTTCCTTTCATATTTAGTATCGAAGTTACTGTTATCTGTCATAATTAGTATCGAAGTTAGAGTTACCTGCCATAATTTTTATCGAAATTACAGTTACTTGTCATAATTAGTGACGAAGTTACTGTTACCTGTCATAATTAGTATCGAAGTTACAGTTACTTGTCATAATTAGTATCGAAGTTACTGTTACCTGTCATAATTAGTATCGAAGTTACAGTTACCTGCCGTAATTTGTATCGAAATTACAGGGACTTGTCATAATTAGTAACGAAGTTCGAGTTTCTTGTCATAATTAGTAACGAAGTTACAGTTACCTGTCATAATTTGTACCGAAGTTATATTTACTTGTCATAATTAGTATCCATGTTACTGTTACCTGTCATACTATGTATCCAAGTTAGAGTTACCTGCCATAATTTGTATCGAAATTACAGTTACTTGTCATAATTAGTGACGAAGTTACTGTTACCTGTCATAATTAGTATCGAAGTTACAGTTACTTGTCATAATTAGTATCGAAGTTACTGTTACCTGTCATAATTAGTATCGAAGTTACAGTTACCTGCCAAAATTTGTATCGAAATTAGAGTTACTTGTCATAATTAATAACGAAGTTACAGTTACCTGTCATAATTAGTGTCGAAGTTACAGTTACTTGTCATAATTAGTATCGATGTTACAGTTACCTGCCATAATTTGTATCGAAATTACAGTGACTTGTCATAATTAGTAACGATGTTACAGCTACCTGCCATAATTAGTATCGAAATTAAAGTTACTTGTCACAATTAGTAACGAAATTACAGTTTCCTGTCATAATTAGTATCGAAGTTACTGTTACCTGTCATAATTAGTATTGAAGTTACAGTTACCTACCTTAATTTTTTATCAAAATTACAGTTACTTGTCATAATTAGTAACGAAGTTAGAGTTTCTTGTCATAATTAGAATCGAAGTTACAGTAACCAGTCATAATTTTTATCGAAGTTATAGTTACTTGTCATAATAAGTACCGAAGTTACTGTTACCTGTCATAATTAGTATCGAAGTTACAGTTACCTGCCATAATTTGTATCGAAATTACAGTTACTTGTCATAATTAGTAACGAAGTTACATTTACCTGTCATAATTAGTATCGAAGTTACATTTACTTGTCATAATTAGTATCGAAGTTACTGTAACCTGTCATAATTAGTATCGAAATTACAGTTACTTGTCATAATTAGTAACGAAGTTACAGTTTCTTGTCATAATTAGTATCGAAGTTACTGTTACCTGTCATAATTAGTATGGAAGTTACAGTTACCTGCCATAATTTGTATCGAAATTACAGTTCCTTGTCATAATTAGTATCGAAGTTACAGTTACCTGGCATAATAGGTATCGAAGTTACTGTTACCTGCCATAATTTGTATCGAAATTACAGTTACTTGTCATAATTAGTAACGAAGTTACAGTTACAGTCATAATTAGTATTGAAGTTACAGTTACCTACCATAATTTTTTATCGAAATTACTGTAACTTGTCATAATTAGTAACGAAGTTAGAGTTTCTTGTCATAATTAGTATCGAAGTTACTGTTACCTGTCATATTTTGCATCGAAATTACAGTTACTTGTCATAATTAGATTCGAAGCTACAATTACTCGACATAATTAGTAACGAAGTTACAGTAACCTGTCATAATTAGTAACGAAGTTACAGTTACCTGTCATAATTTGTATCGAAATTACAGTTACTTGTCATAATTAGTAACGAAGTTACAGTTTCCTGTCATAATTAGTATCGAAGTTACTGTTACCTGTCATAATTAGTATGGATGTTACAGTTACCTGCCATAATTTGTATCGAAATTACAGGGACTTGTCATAATTAGTAACGAAGTTCGAGTTTCTTGTCATAATTAGTATCGAAGTTACAGTTACCTGTCATAATTTGTATCGAAGTTATAGTTACTTGTCATAATTAGTATCGAATTAATATTACCTGTCATAATTAGTATCGAAGTTACTGTTACCTGCCATAATTTGTAACGAAATTACAGTTACTTGCCATAATTAGTGACGAAGTTACAGTTACCTGTCATAATTAGTATCGAAGTAATTGTTACCTGTCATAATTAGTATGGAAGTTACAGTTACCTGCCATAATTTGTATCGAAATTAAAGTTACTTGTCATCATTAGCATCGATGTTACAGTAACCTGCCATAATTAGTATCGAAGATAATGTTACATGTCATAATTAGTATCGAAGTTACTGTTACCTGTCATAAATAGTATCGAAGTTACAGTTACCTGTCATAATTAGTATCGAAGTTACAGTTACTTGTCATAATTAGTATCGAAGTTACTGTTACCTGTCATAATTAGAATCGAAGTTACAGTTACCTGCCAAAATTTGTATCGAAATTACAGTTACTTGTCATAATTAGTAACTAAGTTACAGTTACCTGTCATAATTAGTATCGAAGTTACAGTTACGTGTAATAATTAGTATCGAAGTTACCGTTACCTGCCATAATTTGTATCGAAATTACAGGGACTTGTCATAATTAGTAACGAAGTTACAGTTACCTGCCATAATTAGTATCGAAATTAAAGTTACTTGTGGTAATTAGTAACGAAGTTACAGTTACCTGTCATTATAAGTATCGAAGTTACTGTTACCTGTCATAATTAGTATTGAAGTTACAGTTACCTACCATAATTTTTTATCAAAATTACAGTTACTTGTCATATTTAGTAACGAAGTAAGAGTTTCTTGTCATAATTAGTATCGAAATTACAGTTACTTGTCATAATTAGTTACGAAGTTACAGTTACCTGTCATAATTAGTATCGAAGTTACAGTTACTTGTCATAATTAGTATCGCAGTTACTCTTACCTGTCATAATTAGTATGGAAGTTACAGTTACCTGCCATAATTTGTATCGAAATTACAGGGACTTGTCATAATTAGTAACGAAGTTCGAGTTTCTTGTCATAATTAGTATCGAAGTTACAGTTACCTCTCATAATTTGTATCGAAGTTATAGTTACTTGTCATAATTAGTATCGAATTAATATTACCTGTCATAATTAGTATCGAAGTTACTGTTACCTGCCATAATTTGTAACGAAATTACAGTTACTTGCCATAATTAGTGACGAAGTTACAGTTACCTGTCATAATTAGTATCGAAGTAACTGTTACCTGTCATAATTAGTATGGAAGTTACAGTTACCTGCCATAATTTGTATCGAAATTAAAGTTACTTGTCATCATTAGCAACGATGTTACAGTAACCTGCCATAATTAGTATCGAAGATAATGTTACTTGTTTTAAGTAGTAACAAAGTTACAGTTACCTGTCATAATTTGTATCGAAATTACAGTTACTTGTCATAATTAGTAACGAAGTTACAGTTTCCTTTCATAATTAGTATCGAAGTTACTGTTACCTGTCATATTTAGTATGGAAGTTACAGTTACCTGCCATAATTTGTATCGAAATTACAGGGACTTGTCATAATTAGTAACGAAGTTCTAGTTTCTTGTCATAATTAGTATCGATGTAACAGTTGCCTGCCATAATTAATATCGAAGATAATGTTACTTGTCATAATTAGTATCGAAGTTACTGTTACCTGTCACAATTAGTATCGAAGTTACAGTTACCTGCCATAATTTGTATCTAAATTACAGTTCCTTGTCATAATAAGTATCGAAGTTACAGTTACCTGTCATAATTAGTATCGAAGTTACTGTTACCTGCCATAATTTATATCGAAATTACAGTTACTTGTCATAATTAGTTACGAAGTTACAGTTACCTGTCATAATTAGTATCGAAGTTACAGTTACTTGTCATAATTAGTATCGTAGTTACCCTTACCTGTCATAATTAGTATCGAAGTAACTGTTACCTGTCATAATTAGTATCGAAGTTACTGTTACCTGTCATAATTAGTATTGAAGTTACAGTTACCTACCATAATTTTTTATCAAAATTACAGTACCTTGTCATAATTAGTAACGAAGTTTGAGTTTCTTGTCATAATTAGAATCGAAGTTACAGTAACCAGTCAAAATTTTTATCGAAGTTATAGTTACTTGTCATAATTACTATCGAAGTTACTGTTACCTGTCATAATTAGTATCGATGTTACTGTTACATGTCATAATTAGTATTGAAGTTACAGTTACCTGCCATAATTTGTATCGAAATTACAGGGACTTGTCATAATTAGTAACGAAGTTACAGTTTCCTTTCATAATTAGTATCGAAGTTACTGTTATCTGTCATAATTAGTATGGAAGTTACAGTTACCTGCCGTAATTTGTATCGAAATTACAGTGACTTGTCATAATTAGTAACGATGTTACAGCTACCTGCCATAATTAGTATCGAAATTAAAGTTACTTGTCACAATTAGTAACGAAGTTACAGTTTCCTGTCATAATTAGTATCGAAGTTACTGTTACCTGTCATAATTAGTATTGAAGTTACAGTTACCTGCCTTAATTTTTTATCAAAATTACAGTTACTTGTCATAATTAGTAACGAAGTTAGAGTTTCTTGTCATAATTAGAATCGAAGTTACAGTAACCAGTCATAATTTTTATCGAAGTTATAGTTACTTGTCATAATAAGTACCGAAGTTACTGTTACCTGTCATAATTAGTATCGAAGTTACAGTTACCTGCCATAATTTGTATCGAAATTACAGTTACTTGTCATAATTAGTAACGAAGTTACAGTTACCTGTCATAATTAGTATCGAAGTTACATTTACTTGTCATAATTAGTATCGAAGTTACTGTTACCTGTCATAATTAGTATCGAAATTACAGTTACTTGTCATAATTAGTAACGAAGTTACAGTTTCTTGTCATAATTAGTATCGAAGTTACTGTTACCTGTCATAATTAGTATGGAAGTTACAGTTACCTGCCATAATTTGTATCGAAATTACAGTTCCTTGTCATAATTAGTACCGAAGTTACAGTCACCTGGCATAATTAGTATCGAAGTTACTGTTACCTGCCATAATTTGTATCGAAATTACAGTTACTTGTCATAATTAGTAACGAAGTTACAGTTACAGTCATAATTAGTATTGAAGTTACAGTTACCTACCATAATTTTTTATCGAAATTACTGTAACTTGTCATAATTATTAACGAAGTTAGAGTTTCTTGTCATAATTAGTATCGAAGTTACTGTTACCTGTCATATTTTGTATCGAAATTTCAGTTACTTGTCATAATTAGAATCGAAGCTACAATTACTTGATATAATTAGTAACGAAGTTACAGTAACCTGTCATAATTAGTAACGAAGTTACAGTTACCTGTCATAATTTGTATCGAAATTACAGTTACTTGTCATAATTAGTAACGAAGTTACAGTTTCCTGTCATAATTAGTATCGAAGTTACTGTTACCTGTCATAATTAGTATGGAAGTTACAGTTACCTGCCATAATTTGTATCGAAATTACAGGGACTTATCATAATTAGTAACGAAGTTCGAGCTTCTTGTCATAATTAGTATCGAAGTTACAGTTACCTGTCATAATTTGTATCGAAGTTATAGTTACTTGTCATAATTAGTATCGAATTAATATTACCTGTCATAATTAGTATCGAAGTTACTGTTACCTGCCATAATTTGTAACGAAATTACAGTTACTTGTCATAATTAGTGACGAAGTTACAGTTACCTGTCATAATTAGTATCGAAGTTACAGTTACCTGCCATAATTTGTATCGAAATTACAGGGACTTGTCATAATTAGTAACGAAGTTACAGTTTCCTGCCATAATTAGTATCGAAATTAAAGTTACTTGTCATAATTTGTATCGAAGTTACCGTTACCTGCCACAATTTGTAACGAAATTACAGTTTCCTGTCATAATTAGTATCGAAGTTACTGTTACCTGTCATAATTAGTATTGAAGTTACAGTTACCAACCATAATTTTTTATCAAAATTACAGTTACTTGTCATAATTAGTAACGAAGTTTGAGTTTCTTGTCATAATTAGAATCGAAGTTACAGTAACCAGTCATAATTTTTAACGAAGTTATAGTTACTTGTCATAATAAGTATCGAAGTTACTGTTATCTGTCATAATTAGTATCGAAGTTACTGTTACCTGTCATAATTAGTATCGAAGTTACAGTTACCTGCCATAATTTGTATCGACATTAGAGTTACTTGTCATAATTAGTAACGAAATTACAGTTTCCTGTCATAATTAGTATCGAAGTTACTGTTACCTGTCATAATTAGTATTGAAGTTACAGTTACCTACCATAATTTTTTATCAAAATTACAGTACCTTGTCATAATTAGTAACGAAGTTTGAGTTTCATGTCATAATTAGAATCGAAGTTACAGTAACCAGTCAAAATTTTTATCGAAGTTATAGTTACTTGTCATAATTACTATCGAAGTTACTGTTACCTGTCATAATTAGTATCGATGTTACTGTTACATGTCATAATAAGTATTGAAGTTACAGTTACCTGCCATAATTTGTATCGAAATTACAGGGACTTGTCATAATTAGTAACGAAGCTTGAGTTTCTTGTCATAATTAGAATCGAAGTTACAGTAACCAGTCATAATTTTTATCGATGTTATATTTACTTGTCATAATTACTATCGAAGTTACTGTTACCTGTCATAATTAGTATCGAAGTTACAGTTACCTGCCATAATTTGTATCGACATAAGAGTTACTTGTCATAATTAGTAACGAAGTTACAGTTACCTGTCATAATAAGTATCGAAGTTACTGTTACTTGTCATAATTAGTATCGAAGTTACTGTTACCTGTCATAATTAGTATCGAAGTTACAGTTACCTGCCAAAATTTGTATCGAAATTACAGTTACTTGTCATAATTAGTAACGAAATTACAGTTACCTGCCATAAATTGTATCGAAATTACAGTTCCTTGTCATAATTAGTATCGAAGTTACAGTTACCTGCCATAATTAGTATCGAAGGTACTGTTACTTGTCATAATTAGTAACGAAGATACAGTTACCTGTCATAATTTGTATCGAAATTACAGTTACTTGTCATAATTAGTAACGAAGTTACAGTTTCCTGTCATAATTAGTATCGAAGTAACTGTGACCTGTCATAATTAGTATGGAAGTTACAGTTACCTGCCATAATTTGTATCTAAATTAAAGTTACTTGTCATCATTAGCAACGATGTTACAGTAACCTGTCATAATTAGTATCGAAGTTAATGTTACTTGTCATAATTAGTATCGAAGTTACAGTTACCTGTCATAATTAGTGTCGAAGTTACTGTTACCTGCCATATTTTGTATCGAAATTACTGTTACTTGTCATAATTAGTAAAGAAGTTACAGTTACCTGTCATAATTTGTATCGAAGTTACAGTTACTTGTCATAATTAGTATCGAAGTTAGTGTTACCTGTCATAATTAGAATCGAAGTTACAGTTACCTGCCAAAATTTGTATCGAAATTACAGTTACTTGTCATAATTAGTAACCAAGTTACTGTTACCTGTCATAATTAGTATCGAAGTTACAGTTACTTGTAATAATTAGTATCGAAGTTACCGTTACCTGCCATAATATGTATCGAAATTACAGGGACTTGTCATAATTAGTAACGAAGTTACAGTTACCTGCCATAATTAGTATCGAAATTAAGTTACTTGAGAAAATTAGTGACGAAGTTACAGTTACCTCTCATAATTAGTATCGAAGTTACTGTTACCTGTCATAATTAGTATTGAAGTTACTGTTACCTACCATAATTTTTTATCAAAATTACAGTTACTCGTCATAATTAGTAACGAAGTTAGAGTTTCTTGTCATAATTAGTATCGAAGTTACAGTTTCCTGTCATAATTTGATTCGAAGTTATAGTTACTTGTCATAATTAGTATCGAAGTTACTGTTACCAGTCACAATTAGTATCGAAGTTACAGTTACCTGCCATAATTTGTATCGAAATTACACTTCCTTGTCATAATTAGTATCGAAGTTACAGTTACCTGTCATAATTAGTATCCAAGTTACTGTTACCTGCCATAATTTGTATCGAAATTACAGTTACTTGTCATAATTAGTTACGAAGTTACAGTTACCTGTCATAATTAGTATCGAAGTTACAGTTACTTGTCATAATTAGTATCGTAGTTACTCTTACCTGTCATAATTAGTATCGAAGTTACTGTTACCTGTCATAATTAGTATTGATGTTACAGTTACTTACCATAATTTTTTATCAAAATTACTGTTACTTGTCATAATTAGTAACGAAGTTAGAGTTTCTTGTCATGATTAGTATCGAAGTTACTGTTACCTGTCTTAATTTGTATCGAAATTACAGTGACTTGTCATAGTTAGTATAGAAGTTACTGTTACTTGACATAATTATTAACGAAGTTACAGTAACCTGTCATAATTAGTATCGAAGTTACTGATACCTGATATAATTAGTACCGAAGTTACAGTTACCTGCCATAATTTGTATCGAAATTACAGTTACTTGTCATAATTAGTAACGAAGTTACGGTAACCTGTCATAATTTGTATCGAAATTACAGTTACTTGTCATAATTAGTATCGAAGTTACAGTTACTTTACATAATTAGTAACGAAGTTACAGTAACCTGTCATAATTAGTATCGAAGTTAATGTTATCTGTCATAATTAGTATCGAAGTTACAGTTACCTGCTATAATTTTTTATCAAAATTAGAGTTACTTGTCATAATTAGTAACGAAGTTACAGTTACTTGTCATAATTAGTATCGAAGTTTCTGTTACCTGTCATAATTAGAATCAAAGTTACAGTTACCTGCCATAATTGGTATCAAAATTACTGTTCCTTGTCATAATTAATATCGAAGTTACAGTTACCTGTCATAATTAGTATCGAAGGTACTGTTACTTGTCATAAGTAGTAACGAAATTACCGTTACCTGTCGTAATTTGTATCGAAATTACAGTTACTTGTCATAATTAGTAACGAAGTTACATTTTCCTGTCATAATTAGTATCGAAGTTACTGTTATCTGTCATAATTAGTATGGAAGTTACAGTTACCTGCCATAATTTGTATCGAAATTACAGGGACTTGTCATAATTATTAACGAAGTTCGAGTTTCTTGTCATAATTAGTATCGAAGTTACAGTTACCTGTCATAATTTGTATCGAAGTTATAGTTACTTGTCATAATTAGTATCGAAGTTACTGTTACCTGTCATAATTAGTATCGAAGTTACAGTTACCTGCCGTAATTTGTATCGAAATTACAGTTACTTATCATAATTAGTAACGAAGTTACAGTTTCCTGTCATAATTAGTATCGAAGTTACTGTTACCTGTCATAATTAGTATTGAAGTTACAGTTACCTACCATAATTGTTTATCAAAATTACAGTTACTTGTCATAATTAGTAACGAAGTTTGAGTTTCTCGTCATAATTAGAATCGAAGTTACAGTAACCAGTCATACTTTTTATCGAAGTTATAGTTACTTGTCATAATTAGTATCGAAGTTACTGTTACCTGTCATAATTAGTACCGAAGTTACATTTACCTGCCATAATTTGTATCGAAATTACAGTTACTTGTCATAATTAGTAACGAAGTTACAGTTACCTGCCATAATTTGTATCGAAATTACAGTTCCTTGTCATAATTAGTATCGAAGTTACAGTTACCTGTCATAATAAGTATCGAAGGTACTGTTACTTGTCATAATTAGTAACGAAGTTACAGTTACCTGTCATAATTTGTATCGAAATTACAGTTACTTGTCATAATTAGTAACGAAGTTACAGTTTCCTGTCATAATTAGTATCGAAGTAACTGTTACCTGTCATAATTAGTATGGAAGTTACAGTTACCTGCCATAATTTGAATCGAAATAAAAGTTACTTGTCATCATTAGCAACGATGTTACAGTAACCTGTCATAATTAGTATCGAAGTTAATGTTACTTGTCATAATTAGTATCGAAGTTACTGTTACCTGCCATATTTTGTATGGAAATTACTGTTACTTGTCATAAATAGTAACGAAGTTACAGTTACCTGTCATAATTAGTATCGAAATTACAGTTACTTGTCATAATTAGTATCGAAGCTACTGTTACCTGTCATAATTAGAATCGAAGTTACAGTTACCTGCCAAAATTTGTATCGAAATTACAGTTACTTGTCATAATTAGTAACCAAACTACAGTTACCTGTCATAATTAGTATCGAAGTTACAGTTACTTGTAATAATTAGTATCGAAGTTACCGTTACCCGCCATAATTTGTATCGAAATTAAAGGGACTTGTAATAATTAGTAACGAAGTTACAGTTACCTGCCATAATTAATATCGAAATTAATGTTTTTTGTGATAATTAGTAACGAAGTTACAGTTACCTGTCATAATAAGTATCGAAGTTACTCTTACCTGTCATAATTAGTATTGATGTTACAGTTACCTACCATAATTTTTTATCAAAATTACAGTTACTTGTCATAATTAGTAACGAAGTTAGAGTTTCTTGTCATAATTAGTATCGAAGTTACAGTTACCTGTCATAATTTGATTCGAAGTTATAGTTACTTGTCATAATTAGTATCGAAGTTACTGTTACCAGTCACAATTAGTATCGAAGTTACAGTTACCTGCCATAATTTGTATCGAAATTACAGTTCCCTGTCATAATTAGTATCGAAGTTACAGTTACTTGTCATAATTAGTATCGAAGTTACTGTTACCTGCCATAATTTGTATCGAAATTACAGTTACTTGTCATAATTAGTTACGAAGTTACAGTTACCTGTCATAATTAGTATCGAAGTTACAGTTACTTGTCATAATTAGTATCTTAGTTACTGTTACCTGTCATAATTAGTATCGAAGTTACTCTTACCTGTCATAATTAGTATTGAAGTTACAGTTACCTACAATAATTTTTAATCACAATTACAATTACTCGTCATAATTAGTAACGATGTTAGAGTTTCTTGTCATAATTAGTATTGAAGTTACAGTTACCTGTCATAATTTGTATCGAAGTTATAGTTACTTGTCATAATTAGTATCGAAGTTGCTGTTACCTGTCATAATTAGTATCGAAGTTACAGTTACCTGCCATAATTTGTATCGAAATTACAGTTACTTGTCGTAATTAGTAACGAAGTTACAGTTACCTGTCATAATTAGTATCGAAGTTACAGTTACTTGTCATAATTAGTATCGAAGTTACTGTTACCTGTCATAATAAGTATCGAAGTTACAGTTACCTGCCAAAATTTGAATCGAAATTACAGTTACTTGTCATAATTAGTAACGAAGTTACAGTTACCTGTCATAATTAGTATCGAAGTTACAGTTACCTGTCATAATTAGTATCGAAATTACAGTTACTTGTCATAATTAGTATCGAAGTTACTGTTACCTGTCAAAATTAGTAACGATGATACAGTTACCTGCCAAAATTTGTATCGAAATTACAGTTACTTGTCATAGTTAATAACGAAGTTACAGTTACCTGTCATAATTAGTATCGAAGTTACAGTTACTTGTCATAATTAGTATCGATGTTACAGTTACCTGGCATAATTTGTATCGAAATTACAGGGACTTGTCATAATTAATAACGAAGTTACAGTTACCTGTCATAATTAGTATCGAAGTTACAGTTACTTGTCATAATTAGTATCGAAGTTACTGTTACCTGTCATAATAAGTATCGAAGTTACAGTTACCTGCCAAAATTTGAATCGAAATTACAGTTACTTGTCATAATTAGTAACGAAGTTACAGTTACCTGTCATAATTAGTATCGAAGTTACAGTTACCTGTCATAATTAGTATCGAAGTTACAGTTACTTGTCATAATTAGTATCGAAGTTACTGTTACCTGTGAAAATTAGTAACGATGATACAGTTACCTAACATAATTTTTTATCAAAATTACAGTTACTTGTCATAATTAGTAACGAAGTTTGAGTTTCTTGTCATAATTAGTATCGAAGTTACTGTTACCTGTCATAATTAGTATTGAAGTTACAGTTACCTACAATAATTTTTTATCAAAATTACAGTTACTTGTCATAATTAATAACGAAGTTACAGTTACCTGTCATAATAAGTATCGAAGTTACTGTTACCTGTCATAATTAGTAATGAAGTTACAGTTACCTACCATAATTTTTTATCAAAATTACAGTTACTTGTCATAATTAGTAACGAAGTTACAGTTACCTGCCATAATTTGTATCCAAATTACAGGGACTTGTCATAATTAGTAACGAAGTTACAGTTTCCAGCCATAACTAGTATCGAAATTAAAGTTACTTGTCATAATTAGTAACGTTGTTACAGTTTCCTGTCATAATTAGTATCGAAGTTACTGTTACCTGTCATAATTAGTAATGAAGTTACAGTTACCTACCATAATTTTTTATCAAAATTACAGTTACTTGTCATAATTAGTAACGAAGTTTGAGTTTCTTGTCATAATTAGAATCAAAGTTACAGTAACCAGTCATAATTTTTATCGAAGTTATAGTTACTTGTCATAATTAGTATCGAAGTTACTGTTACCTGTCGTAATTAGTATCGAAGTTACAGTTACCTGCCATAATTAGTATCGAAATTAGAGTTACTTGTCATTATTAGTAACGAAGTTACAGTTACCTGTCATAATTAGTATCGAAGTTACAGTTACCTGCCAAAATTTGAATCGAAATTACAGTTACTTGTCATAATTAGTAACGAAGTTACAGTTACCTGTCATAATTAGTATCGAAGTTACAGTTACCTGTCATAATTAGTATCAAAATTACAGTTACTTGTCATAATTAGTATCGAAGTTACTGTTACCTGTCAAAATTAGTAACGATGATACAGTTACCTGCCAAAATTTGTATCGAAATTACAGTTACTTGTCATAGTTAATAACGAAGTTACAGTTACCTGTCATAATTAGTATCGAAGTTACAGTTACTTGTCATAATTAGTATCGATGTTACAGTTACCTGGCATAATTTGTATCGAAATTACAGGGACTTGTCATAATTAATAACGAAGTTACAGTTACCTGTCATAATTAGTATCGAAGTTACAGTTACTTGTCATAATTAGTATCGAAGTTACTGTTACCTGTCATAATAAGTATCGAAGTTACAGTTACCTGCCAAAATTTGAATCGAAATTACAGTTACTTGTCATAATTAGTAACGAAGTTACAGTTACCTGTCATAATTAGTATCGAAGTTACAGTTACCTGTCATAATTAGTATCGAAGTTACAGTTACTTGTCATAATTAGTATCGAAGTTACTGTTACCTGTGAAAATTAGTAACGATGATACAGTTACCTAACATAATTTTTTATCAAAATTACAGTTACTTGTCATAATTAGTAACGAAGTTTGAGTTTCTTGTCATAATTAGTATCGAAGTTACTGTTACCTGTCATAATTAGTATTGAAGTTACAGTTACCTACAATAATTTTTTATCAAAATTACAGTTACTTGTCATAATTAATAACGAAGTTACAGTTACCTGTCATAATAAGTATCGAAGTTACTGTTACCTGTCATAATTAGTAATGAAGTTACAGTTACCTACCATAATTTTTTATCAAAATAACAGTTACTTGTCATAATTAGTAACGAAGTTACAGTTACCTGCCATAATTTGTATCCAAATTACAGGGACTTGTCATAATTAGTAACGAAGTTACAGTTTCCAGCCATAACTAGTATCGAAATTAAAGTTACTTGTCATAATTAGTAACGAAGTTACAGTTTCCTGTCATAATTAGTATCGAAGTTACTGTTACCTGTCATAATTAGTAATGAAGTTACAGTTACCTACCATAATTTTTTATCAAAATTACAGTTACTTGTCATAATTAGTAAGGAAGTTTGAGTTTCTTGTCATAATTAGAATCAAAGTTACAGTAACCAGTCATAATTTTTATCGAAGTTATAGTTACTTGTCATAATTAGTATCGAAATTACTGTTACCTGTCGTAATTAGTATCGAAGTTACAGTTACCTGCCATAATTAGTATCGAAATTAGAGTTACTTGTCATTATTAGTAACGAAGTTACAGTTACCTGTCATAATTAGTATCGAAGTTACAGTTACTTGTCATAATTAGTATGGAAGTTGCTGTTACCTGTCATAATTAGTATCGAAGTTACAGTTACCTGCCAAAAGTTGTATCGAAATTACAGTTACTTGTCATAATTAGTAACGAAGTTACAGTTACCTCCCATAATTTGTATCGAAATAACAGTTCCTTGTCATAATTAGTATCGAAGTTACAGTTACCTGTCGTAATTAGTATCGAAGGTACTGTTACTTGTCATAATTAGTAACGAAGTTACAGTTTCCTGTCATAATTAGTATCGAAGTTACTGTTACCTGTCATAATTAGTAATGAAGTTACAGTTACCTACCATAATTTTTTATCAAAATTACAGTTACTTGTCATAATTAGTAACGAAGTTTGAGTTTCGTGTCATAATTAGAATCGAAGTTACAGTAACCAGTCATAATTTTTATCGAAGTTATAGTTACTTGTCATAATTAGTATCGAAGTTACTGTTACCTCTCATAATTAGTATCGAAGTTACAGTTACCTGCCATAAGTATCGAAGTTACAGTTACCTGCCATAATTTGTATCGAAATTAGAGCTTCTTGTCATAATTAGTAACGAAGTTACAGTTACCTGTCATAATAAGTATCGAAGTTACTGTTACTTGTCATAATTAGTATCGAAGTTACTGTTACCTGTCATAATTAGTATCGAAGTAACAGTTACCTGCCAAAATTTGTATCGAAATTACAGTTACTTGTCATAATTAGTAACGAAGTTACAGTTACCTGCCATAATTTGTATCGAAATTACAGTTCATTGTCATAATTAGTATCGAAGTTACAGTTTCCTGTCATAATTAGTATCGAAGGTACTGTTACTTGTCATAATTAGTAACGAAGTTACAGTTACCTGTCATAATTTGTATCGAAATTAAAGTTACTTGTCATCTTTAGCAACGATGTTACAGTAACCTGTCATAATTAGTATCGATGTTAATGTTACTTGTCATAATAAGTATCGAAGTTACTGTTACCTGTCATAATTAATATCGAAGTTACTGTTACCTACCATAATTTTTTATCAAAATTACAGTTACTTGTCATAATTAGTAACGAAGTTTGAGTTTCGTGTCATAATTAGAATCGAAGTTACAGTAACCAGTCATAATTTTTATCGAAGTTATAGTTACTTGTCATAATTAGTATCGAAGTTACTGTTACCTCTCATAATTAGTATCGAAGTTACAGTTACCTGCCATAAGTATCGAAGTTACAGTTACCTGCCATAATTTGTATCGAAATTAGAGCTTCTTGTCATAATTAGTAACGAAGTTACAGTTACCTGTCATAATAAGTATCGAAGTTACTGTTACTTGTCATAATTAGTATCGAAGTTACTGTTACCTGTCATAATTAGTATCGAAGTAACAGTTACCTGCCAAAATTTGTATCGAAATTACAGTTACTTGTCATAATTAGTAACGAAGTTACAGTTACCTGCCATAATTTGTATCGAAATTACAGTTCATTGTCATAATTAGTATCGAAGTTACAGTTTCCTGTCATAATTAGTATCGAAGGTACTGTTACTTGTCATAATTAGTAACGAAGTTACAGTTTCCAGCCATAACTAGTATCGAAATTAAAGTTACTTGTCATAATTAGTAACGTTGTTACAGTTTCCTGTCATAATTAGTATCGAAGTTACTGTTACCTGTCATAATTAGTAATGAAGTTACAGTTACCTACCATAATTTTTTATCAAAATTACAGTTACTTGTCATAATTAGTAACGAAGTTTGAGTTTCTTGTCATAATTAGAATCAAAGTTACAGTAACCAGTCATAATTTTTATCGAAGTTATAGTTACTTGTCATAATTAGTATCGAAGTTACTGTTACCTGTCGTAATTAGTATCGAAGTTACAGTTACCTGCCATAATTAGTATCGAAATTAGAGTTACTTGTCATTATTAGTAACGAAGTTACAGTTACCTGTCATAATTAGTATCGAAGTTACAGTTACCTGCCAAAATTTGAATCGAAATTACAGTTACTTGTCATAATTAGTAACGAAGTTACAGTTACCTGTCATAATTAGTATCGAAGTTACAGTTACCTGTCATAATTAGTATCAAAATTACAGTTACTTGTCATAATTAGTATCGAAGTTACTGTTACCTGTCAAAATTAGTAACGATGATACAGTTACCTGCCAAAATTTGTATCGAAATTACAGTTACTTGTCATAGTTAATAACGAAGTTACAGTTACCTGTCATAATTAGTATCGAAGTTACAGTTACTTGTCATAATTAGTATCGATGTTACAGTTACCTGGCATAATTTGTATCGAAATTACAGGGACTTGTCATAATTAATAACGAAGTTACAGTTACCTGTCATAATTAGTATCGAAGTTACAGTTACTTGTCATAATTAGTATCGAAGTTACTGTTACCTGTCATAATAAGTATCGAAGTTACAGTTACCTGCCAAAATTTGAATCGAAATTACAGTTACTTGTCATAATTAGTAACGAAGTTACAGTTACCTGTCATAATTAGTATCGAAGTTACAGTTACCTGTCATAATTAGTATCGAAGTTACAGTTACTTGTCATAATTAGTATCGAAGTTACTGTTACCTGTGAAAATTAGTAACGATGATACAGTTACCTAACATAATTTTTTATCAAAATTACAGTTACTTGTCATAATTAGTAACGAAGTTTGAGTTTCTTGTCATAATTAGTATCGAAGTTACTGTTACCTGTCATAATTAGTATTGAAGTTACAGTTACCTACAATAATTTTTTATCAAAATTACAGTTACTTGTCATAATTAATAACGAAGTTACAGTTACCTGTCATAATAAGTATCGAAGTTACTGTTACCTGTCATAATTAGTAATGAAGTTACAGTTACCTACCATAATTTTTTATCAAAATAACAGTTACTTGTCATAATTAGTAACGAAGTTACAGTTACCTGCCATAATTTGTATCCAAATTACAGGGACTTGTCATAATTAGTAACGAAGTTACAGTTTCCAGCCATAACTAGTATCGAAATTAAAGTTACTTGTCATAATTAGTAACGAAGTTACAGTTTCCTGTCATAATTAGTATCGAAGTTACTGTTACCTGTCATAATTAGTAATGAAGTTACAGTTACCTACCATAATTTTTTATCAAAATTACAGTTACTTGTCATAATTAGTAAGGAAGTTTGAGTTTCTTGTCATAATTAGAATCAAAGTTACAGTAACCAGTCATAATTTTTATCGAAGTTATAGTTACTTGTCATAATTAGTATCGAAATTACTGTTACCTGTCGTAATTAGTATCGAAGTTACAGTTACCTGCCATAATTAGTATCGAAATTAGAGTTACTTGTCATTATTAGTAACGAAGTTACAGTTACCTGTCATAATTAGTATCGAAGTTACAGTTACTTGTCATAATTAGTATGGAAGTTGCTGTTACCTGTCATAATTAGTATCGAAGTTACAGTTACCTGCCAAAAGTTGTATCGAAATTACAGTTACTTGTCATAATTAGTAACGAAGTTACAGTTACCTCCCATAATTTGTATCGAAATAACAGTTCCTTGTCATAATTAGTATCGAAGTTACAGTTACCTGTCGTAATTAGTATCGAAGGTACTGTTACTTGTCATAATTAGTAACGAAGTTACAGTTTCCTGTCATAATTAGTATCGAAGTTACTGTTACCTGTCATAATTAGTAATGAAGTTACAGTTACCTACCATAATTTTTTATCAAAATTACAGTTACTTGTCATAATTAGTAACGAAGTTTGAGTTTCGTGTCATAATTAGAATCGAAGTTACAGTAACCAGTCATAATTTTTATCGAAGTTATAGTTACTTGTCATAATTAGTATCGAAGTTACTGTTACCTCTCATAATTAGTATCGAAGTTACAGTTACCTGCCATAAGTATCGAAGTTACAGTTACCTGCCATAATTTGTATCGAAATTAGAGCTTCTTGTCATAATTAGTAACGAAGTTACAGTTACCTGTCATAATAAGTATCGAAGTTACTGTTACTTGTCATAATTAGTATCGAAGTTACTGTTACCTGTCATAATTAGTATCGAAGTAACAGTTACCTGCCAAAATTTGTATCGAAATTACAGTTACTTGTCATAATTAGTAACGAAGTTACAGTTACCTGCCATAATTTGTATCGAAATTACAGTTCATTGTCATAATTAGTATCGAAGTTACAGTTTCCTGTCATAATTAGTATCGAAGGTACTGTTACTTGTCATAATTAGTAACGAAGTTACAGTTACCTGTCATAATTTGTATCGAAATTAAAGTTACTTGTCATCTTTAGCAACGATGTTACAGTAACCTGTCATAATTAGTATCGATGTTAATGTTACTTGTCATAATAAGTATCGAAGTTACTGTTACCTGTCATAATTAATATCGAAGTTACTGTTACCTGCCATATTTTGTATCGAAATTACTGTTACTTGTCATAAATAGTAACGAAGTTACAGGTACCTGTCATAATTAGTATCGAAGTTACAGTTACTTGTCATAATTAGTATCGAAGTTACTGTTACCTGTCATAATTAGAATCGAAATTACAGTTACCTGCCAAAATTTGTATCGAAATTACAGTTACTTGTCATAATTAGTAACCAAGTTACAGTTACCTGTCATAATTAGTATCGAAGTTACAGTTACTTGTAATAATTAGTATCGAAGTTACCGTTACCCGCCATAATTTGTATCGAAATTACAGGGACTTGTAATAATTAGTAACGAAGTTACAGTTACCTGCCATAATTAGTATCGAAATTAAAGTTACTTGTGATAATTAGTAACGAAGTTACAGTTACCTGTCATAATAAGTATCGAAGTTACTGTTACCTGTCATAATTAGTATTGAAGTTACAGTTACCTGTCATAATTTGTATTGATGTTACAGTTACTTACCATAATTTTTTATCAAAATTACTGTTACTTGTCATAATTAGTAACGAAGTTAGAGTTTCTTGTCATAATTAGAATCGCAGTTACTGTTACCTGTCTTAATTTGTATCGAAATTACAGTAACTTGTTATAGTTAGTATAGAAGTTACTGTTACTTGACATAATTAGTAACGAAGTTACAGTAACCTGTCATAATTAGTATCGAAGTTACTGATACCTGATATAATTAGTACCGAAGTTACAGTTACCTGCCATAATTTGTATCGAAATTACAGTTACTTGTCATAATTAGTAACGAAGTTACGGTAACCTGTCATAATTTGTATCGAAATTACAGTTACTTGTCATAATTAGTATCGAAGTTACAGTTACTAGACATAATTAGTAACGAAGTTACAGTAACCTGTCATAATTAGTATCGAAGTTAATGTTACCTGTCATAATTAGTATCGAAGTTACAGTTACCTGCCATAATGTTTAATCAAAATTAGAGTTACTTGTCATAATTAGTAACGAAGTTACAGTTTCCTGTCATAATTATTATTGAAGTTACTGTTACCTGTCATAATTAGCAATGAAGTTACAGTTACCTACCATAATTTTTTATCAAAATTACAGTTACTTGTCATAATTAGTAACGAAGTTTGAGTTTCTTGTCATAATTAGAATCGAAGTTACAGTAACCAGTCATAATTTTCATCGAAGTTATAGTTACTTGTCATAATTAGTATCGAAGTTACTGTTACCTGTCATAAATAGTATCGAAGTTACAGTTACCTGCCATAATTAGTATCGAAATTAGAGTTACTTGTCATTATTAGTAACGAAGTTACAGTTACCTGTCATAATTAGTATCGAAGTTACAGTTACTTGTCATAATTAGTATCGAAGTTACTGTTACCTGTCATAATTAGTATCGAAGTTACAGTTACCTGCCAAAATTTGTATCGAAATTACAGTTGCTTGTCATAATTAGTAACGAAGTTACAGTTACCTGCCATAATTTGTATCGAAATTACAGTTCCTTGTCATAATAAGTATCGAAGTTACAGTTACCTGTCGTAATTAGTATCGAAGGTATTGTTACTTGTCATAATTAGTAACGAAGTTACAGTTACCTGTCATAATTTGTTTCGAAATTACAGTTACTTGTCATAATTAGTAACGAAGTTACAGTTTCCTGTCTTAATTAGTATCGAAGTTACTGTTACCTGTCATAATTAGTAATGAAGTTACAGTTAGTTACCTACCATAATTTTTTATCAAAATTATAGTTACTTGTCATAATTAGTAACTAAGTTTGAGTTTCTTGTCATAATTAGAATCGAAGTTACAGTAACCAGTCATAATTTTTATCGAAGTTATAGTTACTTGTCATAATTAGTATCGAAGTTACTGTTACCTGTCATAATTAGTATCGAAGTTACAGTTACCTGCCATAATTAGTACCGAAATTAGAGTTACATGTCATTATTAGTAACGAAGTTACAGTTACCTGTCATAATTAGTATCGAAGTTACAGTCACTTGTCATAATTAGTATCGAAGTTACTGTTACCTGTCATAATTAGTATCGAAGTTACAGTTACATGCCAAAATTTGTATCGAAATTACAGTTACTTGTCATAATTAGTAACGAAGTTACAGTTACCTGCCATAATTTGTATCGAAATTACAGTTCCTTGTCTTAATTAGTATCGAAGTTACAGTTACCTGTCGTAATTAGTATCGAAGGTACTGTTACTTGTCATAATTAGTAACGAAGTTACAGTTACCTGTCATAATTTGTATCGAAATTACAGTTACTTGTAATAATTAGTACCGAAGTTACAGTTACCTGCCATAATTTGTATCGAAATTAGAGTTTCTTGTCATAATTAGTAACGAAGTTACAGTTACCTGTCATAATAAGTATTGAAGTTACTGTTACTTGTCATAATTAGTATCGAAGTTACTGTTACCTGTCATAATTAGTATCGAAGTAACAGTTACCTTTAAAAATTTGTATCGAAATTACAGTTACTTGTCATAATTAGTAACGAAGTTACAGTTTCTGCCATAATTTGTATCGAAATTACAGTTCCTTGTCATAATTAGTATCGAAGTTACAGTTACCTGTCATAATTAGTATCGAAGGTACTGTTACTTGTCATAATTAGTAACGAAGTTACAGTTACCTGTCATAATTTGTATCGAAATTAAAGTTACTTGTCATCTTTAGCAACGATGTTGCAGTAACCTGTCATAGTTAGTATCGAAGTTAATATTACTTGTCATAATTAGTATCGAAGTTACTGTTACCTGTCATAATTAGTATCGAAGTTACTGTTACCTGCCATATTTTGTATCGAAATTACTGTTACTTGTCATAAATAGTAACGAAGTTACAGTTACCTGTCATAATTAGTATCGAAGTTATGGTTACTTGTCATAATTAGTATCGAAGTTATAGTTACTTGTCATAATTAGTATCGAAGTTTGCATATTAAGGCTTTCACGGCCCGGATTATTATATAAATAATTCATGCTTTTGGGCTAATGCCGTGTGTATTTAAAATTTATACCATACGTTTCGGAGAAACCTTGCCTCCTTTTTCAATGGAAATAAACAATGTGGCCAAAGAAAGTATTTCAATGAGATTACAAAAAAAAAAAAAAATATATAGATAAATTCCTCTGTTCGTCACCAGAGAGCAGCTGCCAGAAATTACTGTATCGACCATGGTGGAACGGCGGACAGAGAAGTTAGTAACGAGAAGGTAAAGGGGACGGTGTGAAAATATAGAAACTCCTCGAAGAATGAGGAGGGGGGGGGGGGGGAGGGGGGAGGGTTAGATGGATATAAGGACACATAAATAAAAGGGAATTGTATCTGAACGATACCTAACGTCATACAGTCAACGGCGAAAAAACAGCTGGAAACTCCTCCAGTGACGAACAAAGGAGATCAAATCCAGGCTCTGAGCCCTAGAGGGAAAATGTACAATTTTAAATATGTGAAGAACAGAGAGACTGAGAGGAACTATCTCCCTAGATCCTTAATAACTGGTAGCCAAGTGTCACTTAGCTGATATCCAGTGTCTCTGTTAAAATTATTGGGATTTTTACGAATTTCAACTGCCTCCCTTATAATTCTAGACCAGTTGTGCTTAACAAGGGCAAGCGCATGGACATCCTTGAAACATACATCGTGCCCTGAAGACAGGGCATGTTCAGCTATAGCTGATTTGTCAGGTTGGTTTAGACGGATGTTCCTTTGATGCTCTTTGATGCGAGTTGCAATAGACCGTCTTGTTTGTCCAACGTAGACTTTTCCGCAAGTACATGGGACTTCATACACCCCAGGTTGTAGTATTGGGGACAATTTATCTTTATCGCCGTTGACTGTATGACGTTAGGTATCGTTCAGATACACTTCCCATTTATTTATGTGTCCTTATATCCATCTAACCCTCCCCCCTCCCCCCCCCCCTCCTCATTCTTCGAGGAGTTTCTATATTTTCACACCGTCCCCTTTACCTTCTCGTTACTAACTTCTCTGTCCGCCGTTCCACCATGGTCGATACAGTAATTTCTGGCAGCTGCTCTCTGGTGACGAACAGAGGAATTTATCTATATATTTTTTTTTTTTTTTGTAATCTCATTGAAATACTTTCTTTGGCCACATTGTTTATTTCCATTGAAAAAGGAAGCAAGGTTTCTCCGAAACGTATGGTATAAATTTTAAATACACACGGCATTAGCCCAAAAGCATGAATTATTTATATAGTATCGAAGTTACTGTTACCTGTCATAATTAGAATCGAAGTTACAGTTACCAGCCAAAATTTGTATCGAAATTACAGTTACTTGTCATAATTAGTAACCAAGTTACAGTTACCTGTCATAATTAGTATCGAGGTTACAGTTACTTGTAATAATTAGTATCGAAGTTACCGTTACCCGCCATAATTTGTATCGAAATTACAGGGACTTGTAATAATTAGTAACGAAGTTACAGTTACCTGCCATAATTAGTATCGAAATTAAAGTTACTTGTGATAATTAGTAACGAAGTTACAGTTACCTGTCATAATAAGTATCGAAGTTACTGTTACCTGTCATAATTAGTATTGAAGTTACAGTTACCTACCATAATTTTTTATCAAAATTACAGTTACTTGTCATAATTAGGAACGAAGTTACAGTTACCTGTCATAATTAGTATCGATGTTACAGTTACTTGTCATAATTAGTATCGAAGTTACTGTTACCAGTCATAATAAGTATCGAAGTTACAGTTACCTGCCAAAATTTGAATCGATATTACAGTTACTTGTCATAATTAGTAACGAAGTTACAGTTACCTGTCATAATTAGTATCGAAGTTACAGTTACCTGTCATAATTAGTATCGAAGTTACAGTTACTTTTCATAATTAGTATCGAAGTTACTGTTACCTGTCAAAATTAGTAACGATGATACAGTTACCTGCCAAAATTTGTATCGAAATTACAGTTACTTGTCATAGTTAATAACGAAGTTACAGTTACCTGTCATAATTAGTATCGAAGTTACAGTTACTTGTCATAATTAGTATCGAGGTTACAGTTACCTGCCATAATTTGTATCGAAATTACAGGGACTTGTCATAATTAGTAACGAAGTTACAGTGTCCTGCCATAATTAATATCGAAATTAATGTTACTTGTCATAATTAGTAACGAAGTTACAGTTTCCTGTCATAATTAGTATCGAAGTTACTGTTACCTGTCATAATTAGTATTGAAGTTACAGTTACCTACCATAATTTTTTATCAAAATTACAGTTACTTGTCATAATTAGTAACGAAGTTTGAGTTTCTTGTCATAATTAGTATCGAAGTTCCTGTTACCTGTCATAATTAGTATTGAAGTTACAGTTACCTACAATAATTTTTTATCAAAATTACAGTTACTTGTCATAATTAATAACGAAGTTACAGTTACCTGTCATAATTAGTATCGAAGTTACAGTTACTTGTCATAATTAGTATCGAAATTACAGTTACCTGCCATAATTTGTATCGAAATTACAGGGACATGTCATAATTAGTAACGAAGTTACAGATTCCTGCCATAACCAGTATCGAAATTAAAGTTACTTGTCATAATTAGTAACGAAGTTTGAGTTTCTTGTCATAATTAGAATCGAAGTTACAGTAACCAGTCATAATTTTTATCGAAGTTATAGTTACTTGTCATAATTAGTATCGAAGTTACTGTTACCTGTCATAATTAGTATCGAAGTTACAGTTACCTGCCATAATTAGTATCGAAATTAGAGTTACTTGTCATTATTAGTAACGAAGTTACAGTTACCTGTCATAATTAGTATCGAAGTTACATTTACCTGTCTTAATTAGTATCGAAGTTACAGTTACTTGTCATAATTGGTATCGAAGTTACTGTTACCTGTCAAAATTAGTAACGATGATACAGTTACCTGCCAAAATTTGTATCGAAATTACAGTTACTTGTCATAGTTAATAACGAAGTTACAGTTACCTGTCATAATTAGTATCGAAGTTACAGTTACTTGTCATAATTAGTATCGAGGTTACAGTTACCTGCCATAATTTGTATCGAAATTACAGGGACTTGTCATAATTAGTAACGAAGTTACAGTTTCCTGCCATAATTAATATCGAAATTAAAGTTACTTGTCATAATTAGTAACGAAGTTACAGTTTCCTGTCATAATTAGTATCGAAGTTACTGTTACCTGTCATAATTAGTATTGAAGTTACAGTTACCTACCATAACTTTTTATCAAAATTACAGTTACTTGTCATAATTAGTAACGAAGTTTGAGATTTTTTTGTCATAATTAGTATCGAAGTTACTGTTACCTGTCATAATTAGTATTGAAGTTACAGTTACCTACAATAATTTTTTATCAAAATTACAGTTACTTGTCATAATTAATAACGAAGTTACAGTTACCTGTCATAATTAGTATCGAAGTTACAGTTACTTGTCATAATTAGTATCGAAGTTACAGTTACCTGCCATAATTTGTATCGAAATTACAGGGACTTGTCATAATTAGTAACGAAGTTACAGTTTCCTGCCATAACTAGTATCGAAATTAAAGTTACTTGTCATAATTAGTAAAGAAGTTACAGTTTCCTGTCATAATTAGTATCGAAGTTACTGTTACCTGTCATAATTAGTAATGAAGTTACAGTTACCTACCACAATTTGTTATCAAAATTACAGTTACTTGTCATAATTAGTAACGAAGTTTGAGTTTCTTGTCATAATTAGAATCGAAGTTACAGTTACCTGCCATAATTAGTATCGACATTAGAGTTACTTGTCATTATTAGTAACGAAGTTACAGTTACCTGTCATAATTAGTATCGAAGTTACAGTTACTTGTCATAATTAGTATCGAAGTTACTGTTACCTGTCATAATTAGTATCGAAGTTACAGTTACCTGCCAAAATTTGTATCGAAATTACAGTTACTTGTCATAATTAGTAACGAAGTTACAGTTACCTGCCATAATTTGTATCGAAATTACAGTTCCTTGTCATAATTAGTATCGAAGTTACAGTTACCTGTCGTAATAAGTATCGAAGGAATTGTTACTTGTCATAATTAGTAACGAAGTTACAGTTACCTGTCATAATTTGTATCGAATTTACAGTTACTTGTCATAATTAGTAACGAAGTTACAGTTTCATTTCATAATTAGTATCGAAGTTACTGTTACCTGTCATAATTAGTAATGAAGTTACAGTTACCTACCATAATTTTTTATCAAAATTATAGTTACTTGTCATCATTAGTAACGAAGTTTGAGTTTCTTGTCATAATTAGAATCGAAGTTACAGTAACCAGTCATAATTTTTATCGAAGTTGTAGTTACTTGTCATAATTAGTATCGAAGTTACTGTTACCTGTCATAATTAGTATCGAAGTTACAGTTACCTGCCATAATTAGTATCGAAATTAGAGTTGCTTGTCATTATTAGTAACGAAGTTACAGTTACCTGTCATAATTAGTATCGAAGTTACAGTTACTTGTCATAATTAGTATCGAAGTTACTGTTACCTGTCATAATTAGTATCGAAATTACAGTTACATGCCAAAATTTGTATCGAAATTACAGTTACTTGTCATAATTAGTAACGAAGTTACAGTTACCTGCCATAATTTGTATCGAAATTACTGTTCCTTGTCATAATTAGTATCGAAGTTACCTGTCGTAATTAGTATCGAAGGTACTGTTACTTGTCATAATTAGTAACGAAGTTACAGTTACCTGTCATAATTTGTATCGAAATTACAGTTACTTGTCATAATTAGTACCGAAGTTACAGTTACCTGCCATAATTTGTATCGAAATTAGAGTTTCTTGTCATAATTAGTAACGAAGTTACAGTTACCTGTCATAATAAGTATCGAAGTTACTGTTACTTGTCATAATTAGTATCGAAGTTACTGTTACCTTTCATAATTAGTATCGAAGTAACAGTTACCTGCCAAAATTTGTATCGAAATTACAGTTACTTGTCATAATTAGTAACGAAGTTACAGTTACCTGCCATAATTTGTATCGAAATTACAGTTCCTTGTCATAATTAGTATCGAAGTTACAGTTACCTGTCATAATTAGTATCGAAGGTACTGTTACTTGTCATAATTAGTAACGAAGTTACAGTTACCTGTCATAATTTGTATCGAAATTAAAGTTACTTGTCATCTTTAGCAACGATGTTACAGTAACCTGTCATAATTAGTATCGAAGTTAATGTTACTTGTCATAATTAGTATCGAAGTTACTGTTACCTGTCATAATTAGTATCGAAGTTACTGTTACCTGCCATATTTTGTATCGAAATTACTGTTACTTGTCATAAATAGTAACGAAGTTACAGTTACCTGTCATAATTAGTATCGAAGTTAGAGTTACTTGTCATAATTAGTATCGAAGTTACTGTTACCTGTCATAATTAGAATCGAAGTTACAGTTACCTGCCAAAATTTGTATCGAAATTACAGTTACTTGTCATAATTAGTAACCAAGTTACAGTTACCTGTCATAATTAGTATCGAAGTTACAGTTACTTGTAATAATTAGTATCAAAGTTACCGTTACCCGCCATAATTTGTATCGAAATTACAGGGACATGTAATAATTAGTAACGAAGTTACAGTTACCTGCCATAATTAGTATCGAAATTAAAGTTACTTGTGTTAATTAGTAACGAAGTTACAGTTACCTGTCATAATAAGTATCGAAGTTACTGTTACCTGTCATAATTAGTATTGAAGTTACACTTACCTACCATAATTTTTATCAAAATTACAGTTACTTGTCAGAATTAGTAACGAAGATAGAGTTTCTTGTCATAATTAGTATCGAAGTTACAGTTACCTGTCATAATTTGATTCGAAGTTATAGTTACTTGTCATAATTAGTATCGAAGTTACTGTTACCAGTCACAATTAGTATCGAAGTTACAGTTACCTGCCATAATTTGTATCGAAATTACAGTTCCCTGTCATAATTAGTATCGAAGTTACAGTTACTTGTCATAATTAGTATCGAAGTTACTGTTACCTGCCATAATTTTTATCGAAATTACAGTTACTTGTCATAATTAGTTACGAAGTTACAGTTACATGTCATAATTAGTATCGAAGTTACAGTTACTTGTCATAATTAGTATCGTAGTTACTGTTACCTGTCATAATTAGTATCGAAGTTACTGTTACCTGTCATAATTAGTATTGAAGTTACAGTTACCTACAATAATTTTTAATCAAAATTACAGTTACTTTTCATAATTAGTAACGAAGTTAGAGTTTCTTGTCATAATTAGTATTGAAGTTACAGTTACCTGTCATAATTTGTATCGAAGTTATAGTTACTTGTCATAATTAGTATCGAAGTTGCTGTTACCTGTCATAATTAGTATCGAAGTTACAGTTACTTGTCGTAATTAGTAACGAAGTTACAGTTACCTGTCATAATTAGTATCGAAGTTACAGTTACTTGTCATAATTAGTATCGAAGTTACTGTTACCTGTCATAATAAGTATCGAAGTTACAGTTACCTGCCAAAATTTGAATCGAAATTACAGTTACTTGTCATAATTAGTAACGAAGTTACAGTTACCTGTCATAATTAGTAATGAAGTTACAGTTACCTACCATAATTTTTTATCAAAATTACAGTTACTTGTCATAATTAGTAACGACGTTTGAGTTTCTTGTCATAATTAGAATCGAAGTTACAGTAACCAGTCATAATTTTTATCGAAGTTATAGTTACTTGTCATAATTAGTATCGAATTTACTGTTACCTGTCATAATTAGTATCGAAGTTACAAATACCTGCCATAATTAGTATCGAAATTTGAGTTACTTGTCATTATTAGTAACGAAGTTACAGTTACCTGTCATAATTAGTACCGAAGTTACAGTTACTTGTCATAATTAGTATCGACGTTACTGTTACCTGTCATAATTAGTATCGAAGTTACAGTTACCTGCCAAAATTTGTATCGAAATTACAGTTACTTGTCATAATTAGTAACGAAGTTACAGTTACCTGCCATAATTTGTATCGAATTTACAGTTCCTTGTCATAATTAGTATCGAAGTTACAGTTACCTGTCGTAATAAGTATCGAAGGTACTGTTACTTGTCATAATTAGTAACGAAGTTACAGTTACCTGTCATAATTTGTATCGAAATTACAGTTACTTGTCATAATTAGTATCGACGTTACTGTTACCTGTCATAATTAGTATCGATGTTACAGTTACCTGCCAAAATTTGTATCGAAATTACAGTTACTTGTCATAATTAGTACCGAAGTTACAGTTACCTGCCATAATTTGTATCGAAATTAGAGTTTCTTGTCATAATTAGTAACGAAGTTACAGTTACCTGTCATAATAAGTATCGAAGTTACTGTTACTTGTCATAATTAGTATCGAAGTTACTGTTACCTCTCATAATTAGTATCGAAGTAACAGTTACCTGCCAAAATTTGTATCGAAATTACAGTTACTTGTCATAATTAGTAACGAAGTTACAGTTACCTGCCATAATTTGTATCGAAATTACAGTTCCTTGTCATAATGAGTATCGAAGTTACAGTTACCTGTCATAATTAGTATCGAAGGTACTGTTACTTGTCATAATTAGTAACGAAGTTACAGTTACCTGTCATAATTTGTATCGAAATTAAAGTTACTTGTCATCTTTAGCAACGATGTTACAGTAACCTGTCATAATTAGTATCGAAGTTAATGTTACTTGTCATAATTAGTATCGAAGTTACTGTTACCTGTCATAATTAGTATCGAAGTTACTGTTACCTGCCATATTTTGTATCGAAATTACTGTTACTTGTCATAAATAGTAACGAAGTTACAGTTACCTGTCATAATTAGTATCGAAGTTAGAGTTACTTGTCATAATTAGTATCGAAGTTACTGTTACCTGTCATAATTAGAATCGAAGTTACAGTTACCTGCCAAAATTTGTATCGAAATTACAGTTACTTGTCATAATTAGTAACCAAGTTACAGTTACCTGTCATAATTAGTATCGAAGTTACAGTTACTTGTAATAATTAGTATCAAAGTTACCGTTACCCGCCATAATTTGTATCGAAATTACAGGGACTTGTAATAATTAGTAACGAAGTTACAGTTACCTGCCATAATTAGTATCGAAATTAAAGTTACTTGTGATAATTAGTAACGAAGTTACAGTTACCTGTCATAATAAGTATCGAAGTTACTGTTACCTGTCATAATTAGTATTGAAGTTACACTTACCTACCATAATTTTTATCAAAATTACAGTTACTTTTCATAATTAGTAACGAAGTTAGAGTTTCTTGTCATAATTAGTACCGAAGTTACAGTTACCTGTCATAATTTGATTCGAAGTTATAGTTACTTGTCATAATTAGTATCGAAGTTACTGTTACCAGTCACAATTAGTATCGAAATTACAGTTACTTGTCATAATTAGTATCGAAGTTACAGTTACTTGTCATAATTAGTATCGAAGTTACTGTTACGTGCCATAATTTTTATCGAAATTACAGTTACTTGTCATAATTAGTTACGAAGTTACAGTTACATGTCATAATTAGAATCGAAGTTACAGTTACTTGTCATAATTAGTATCGTAGTTACTGTTACCTGTCATAATTAGTATCGAAGTTACTGTTACCTGTCATAATTAGTATTGAAGTTACAGTTACCTACAATAATTTTTAATCAAAATTACAGTTACTTTTCATAATTAGTAACGAAGTTAGAGTTTCTTGTCATAATTAGTATTGAAGTTACAGTTACCTGTCATAATTTGTATCGAAGTTATAGTTACTTGTCATAATTAGTATCGAAGTTGCTGTTACCTGTCATAATTAGTATCGAAGTTACAGTTACCTGCCATAATTTGTATCGAAATTACAGTTACTTGTCGAAATTAGTAACGAAGTTACAGTTACCTGTCATAATTAGTATCGAAGTTACAGTTACTTGTCATAATTAGTATCGAAGTTACTGTTACCTGTCATAATAAGTATCGAAGTTACAGTTACCTGCCAAAATTTGAATCGAAATTACAGTTACTTGTCATAATTAGTAACGAAGTTACAGTTACCTGTCATAATTAGTAATGAAGTTACAGTTACCTACCATAATTTTTTATCAAAATTACAGTTACTTGTCATAATTAGTAACGACGTTTGAGTTTCTTGTCATAATTAGAATCGAAGTTACAGTAACCAGTCATAATTTTTATCGAAGTTATAGTTACTTGTCATAATTAGTATCGAATTTACTGTTACCTGTCATAATTAGTATCGAAGTTACAGTTACCTGCCATAATTAGTATCGAAATTAGAGTTACTTGTCATTATTAGTAACGAAGTTACAGTTACCTGTCATAATTAGTATCGAAGTTACAGTTACTTGTCATAATTAGTATCGAAGTTACTGTTACCTGTCATAATTAGTATCGAAGTTACAGTTACCTGCCAAAATTTGTATCGAAATTACAGTTACTTGTCATAATTAGTAACGAAGTTACAGTTACCTGCCATAATTTGTATCGAATTTACAGTTCCTTGTCATAATTAGTATCGAAATTACAGTTACCTGCCGTAATAAGTATCGAAGGTACTGTTACTTGTCATAATTAGTAACGAAGTTACAGTTACCTGTCATAATTTGTATCGAAATTACAGTTACTTGTCATAATTAGTATCGACGTTACTGTTACCTGTCATAATTAGTATCGATGTTACAGTTACCTGCCAAAATTTGTATCGAAATTACAGTTACTTGTCATAATTAGTAACGAAGTTACAGTTACCTGCCATAATTTGTATCGAAATTACAGTTCCTTGTCATAATTAGTAACGAAGTTACAGTTTCCTGTCATAATTAGTATCGAAGTTACTGTTACCTGTCATAATTAGTAATGAAGTTACAGTTACCTACCATAATTTTTTATCAAAATTACAGTTACTTGTCATAATTAGTAACGATGTTTGAGTTTCTTGTCATAATTAGAATCGAAGTTACAGTAACCAGTCATAATTTTTATCGAAGTTATAGTTACTTGTCATAATTAGTATCGAAGTTACTGTTACCTGTCATAATTAGTATCGAAGTTACAGTTACCTGCCATAATTAGTATCGAAATTAGAGTTACTTGTCATTATTAGTAACGAAGTTACAGTTACCTGTCATAATTAGTATCGAAGTTACAGTTACTTGTCATAATTAGTATCGAAGTTACTGTTTCCTGTCATAATTAGTATCGAAGTTACAGTTACCTGCCAAAATTTGTATCGAAATTACAGTTACTTGTCATAATTAGTAACGAAGTTACAATTACCTGCCATAATTTGTATAGAAATTACAGTTCCTTGTCATAATTAGTATCGAAGTTACAGTTACCTGTCGTAATTAGTATCGAAGGTACTGTTACTTGTCATAATTAGTAACGAAGTTACAGTTACCTGTCATAATTTGTATCGAAATTACAGTTACTTGTCATAATTAGTACCGAAGTTACAGTTACCTGCCATAATTAGTATCGAAATTAGAGTTACTTGTCATTATTAGTAACGAAGTTACAGTTACCTGTCATAATTAGTATCGAAGTTACAGTTACTTGTCATAATTAGTATCGAAGTTACTGTTACCTGTCATAATTAGAATCGAAGTTACAGTTACCTGCCAAAATTTGTATCGAAATTACAGTTACTTGTCATAATTAGTAACCAAGTTACAGTTACCTGTCATAATTAGTATCGAAGTTACAGTTACTTGTAATAATTAGTATCGAAGTTACCGCTACCCGCCATAATTTGTATCGAAATTACAGGGACTTGTAATAATTAGTAACGAAGTTACAGTTACCTGCCATAATTAGTATCGAAATTAAAGTTACTTGTGATAATTAGTAACGAAGTTACAGTTACCTGTCATTATAAGTATCGAAGTTACTGTTACCTGTCATAATTAGTATTGAAGTTACAGTTACCTACCATAATTTTTATCAAAATTACAGTTACTTGTCATAATTAGTAACGAAGTTAGAGTTTCTTCTCATAATTAGTATCGAAGTTACAGTTACCTGTCATAATTTGATTCGAAGTTATAGTTACTTGTCATAATTAGTATCGAAGTTACTGTTACCAGTCACAATTAGTATCAAAGTTACAGTTACCTGCCATAATTTGTATCGAAATTACAGTTCCCTGCCATAATTAGTATCGAAGTTACAGTTACTAGTCATAATTAGTATCGAAGTTACTCTTACCTGCCATAATTTTTATCGAAATTGCAGTAACTTGTCATAATTAGTTACGAAGTTACAGTTACCTGTCATAATTAGTATCGAAGTTACAGTTACTTGTCATAATTAGTATCGTAGTTACTGTTACCTGTCATAATTAGTATCGAAGTTACTGTTACCTGTCATAATTAGTATTGAAGTTACAGTTACCTACAATAATTTTTAATCAAAATTACAGTTACTTGTCATAATTAGTAACGAAGTTAGAGTTTCTTGTCATAATTAGTATGGAAGTTACAGTTACCTGTCATAATTTGTATCGAAGTTATAGTTACTTGTCATAATTAGTATCGAAGTTGCTGTTACCTGTCATAATTAGTATCGAAGTTACAGTTACCTGCCATAATTTGTATCGAAATTACAGTTACTTGTCGTAATTAGTAACGAAGTTACAGTTACCTGTCATAATTAGTATCGAAGTTACAGTTACTTGTCATAATTAGTATCGAAGTTACTGTTACCTGTCATAATAAGTATCGAAGTTACAGTTACCTGCCAAAATTTGAATCGAAATTACAGTTACTTGTCATAATTAGTAACGAAGTTACAGTTACCTGTCATAATTAGTATCGAAGTTACAGTTACTTGTCATAATTAGTATCGAAGTTACTGTTACTTGTCATAATTAGTATCGAAGTTACTGTTACCTGTCATAATTATCACCGAAATTACAATTACCTGCAATAATTTGTTTCAAAATTACAGTTACTTGTCATAATTAGTAACGAAGTTTGAGTTTCTTGTCATAAGTAGTATCGAAGTTACTGTTACCTGTCATAATTAGTATCGAAGTTACTGTTACCTGCCATATTTTGTATCGAAATTACTGTTACTTGTCATAAATAATAACGAAGTTACAGTTACCTGTCATAATTAGTATCGAAGTTACAGTTACTTGTCATAATTAGTATCGAAGTTACTGTTACCTGTCATAATTAGAATCGAAGTTACAGTAACCTGCCAAAATTTGTATCGAAATTACAGTTACTTGTCATAATTAGTAACCAAGTTACAGTTACCTGTCATAATTAGTATCGAAGTTACAGTTACTTGTAATAATTAGTATCGAAGTTACCGTTACCCGCCATAATTCGTATCGAATTTACAGGGACTTGTAATAATTAGTAACGAAGTTACAGTTACCTGCCATAATTAGTATCGAAATTAAAGTTACTTGTGATAATTAGTAACGAAGTTACAGTTACCTGTCATAATAAGTATCGAAGTTACTGCTACCTGTCATAATTAGTATTGAAGTTACAGTTACCTACCATAATTTTTTATCAAAATTACAGTTACTTGTCATAATTAGTAACGAAGTTAGAGTTTCTTGTCATAATTAGTATCGAAGTTACAGTTACCTGTCATAATTTGATTCGAAGTTATAGTTACTTGTCATAATTAGTATCGAAGTTACTGTTACCAGTCACAATTAGTATCGAAGTTACAGTTACCTGCCATAATTTGTATAGAAATTACAGTTCCCTGTCATAATTAGTATCGAAGTTACAGTTACTTGTCATAATTAGTATCGAAGTTACTGTTACCTGCAATAATCTTTATCGAAATTACAGTTACTTTCTCATAATTAGTTACGAAGTTACAGTTACCTGTCATAATTAGTATCGAAGTTACAGTTACTTGTCATAATTAGTATCGTAGTTACTGTTACCTGTCATAATTAGTATCGAAGTTACTGTTACTTGTCATAATTAGTATCGAAGTTACTGTTACCTGTCATAATTAGTATCGAAGTAACAGTTACCTGCCAAAATTTGTATCGAAATTACAGTTACTTGTCATAATTAGTAACGAAGTTACAGTTACCTGCCATAATTTGAATCGAAATTACAGTTCCTTGTCATAATTAGTATCGAAGTTACAGTTACCTGTCATAATTAGTATCGAAGGTACTGTTACTTGTCATAATTAGTAACGAAGTTACAGTTACCTGTCATAATTTGTATCGAAATTAAAGTTACTTGTCATCTTTAGCAACGATGTTACAGTAACCTGTCATAATTAGTATCGAAGTTAATGTTACTTGACATAATTAGTATCGTAGTTACTGTTACCTGTCATAATTAGTATCGAAGTTACTGTTACTTGTCATAATTAGTATCGAAGTTACTGTTACCTGTCATAATTAGTATCGAAGTAACAGTTACCTGTCATAATTTGTATCGAAATTACAGTTACTTGTCATAATTAGTACCGAAGTTACAGTTACCTGCCATAATTAGTATCGAAATTAGAGTTACTTGTCATTATTAGTAACGAAGTTACAGTTACCTGTCATAATTAGTATCGAAGTTACAGTTACTTGTCATAATTAGTATCGAAGTTACTGTTACCTGTCATAATTAGAATCGAAGTTACAGTTACCTGCCAAAATTTGTATCTAAATTACAGTTACTTGTCATAATTAATAACCAAGTTACAGTTACCTGTCATAATTAGTATCGAAGTTACAGTTACTTGTAATAATTAGTATCGAAGTTACCGCTACCCGCCATAATTTGTATCGAAATTACAGGGACTTGTAATAATTAGTAACGAAGTTACAGTTACCTGCCATAATTAGTATCGAAATTAAAGTTACTTGTGATAATTAGTAACGAAGTTACAGTCACCTGTCATAATAAGTATCGAAGTTACTGTTACCTGTCATAATTAGTATTGAAGTTACAGTTACCTACCATAATTTTTATCAAAATTACAGTTACTTGTCATAATTAGTAACGAAGTTAGAGTTTCTTCTCATAATTAGTATCGAAGTTACAGTTACCTGTCATAATTTGATTCGAAGTTATAGTTACTTGTCATAATTAGTATCGAAGTTACTGTTACCAGTCACAATTAGTATCAAAGTTACAGTTACCTGCCATAATTTGTATCGAAATTACAGTTCCCTGCCATAATTAGTATCGAAGTTACAGTTACTAGTCATAATTAGTATCGAAGTTACTCTTACCTGCCATAATTTTTATCGAAATTGCAGTAACTTGTCATAATTAGTTACGAAGTTACAGTTACCTGTCATAATTAGTATCGAAGTTACAGTTACTTGTCATAATTAGTATCGTAGTTACTGTTACCTGTCATAATTAGTATCGAAGTTACTGTTACCTGTCATAATTAGTATTGAAGTTACAGTTACCTACAATAATTTTTAATCAAAATTACAGTTACTTGTCATAATTAGTAACGAAGTTATAGTTTCTTGTCATAATTAGTATGGAAGTTACAGTTACCTGTCATAATTTGTATCGAAGTTATAGTTACTTGTCATAATTAGTATCGAAGTTGCTGTTACCTGTCATAATTAGTATCGAAGTTACAGTTACCTGCCATAATTTGTATCGAAATTACAGTTACTTGTCGTAATTAGTAACGAAGTTACAGTTACCTGTCATAATTAGTATCGAAGTTACAGTTACTTGTCATAATTAGTATCGAAGTTACTGTTACCTGTCATAATTAGTATCGAAGTAACAGTTACCTGCCAAAATTTGTATCGAAATTACAGTTACTTGTCATAATTAGTAACGAAGTTACAGTTACCTGCCATAATTTGAATCGAAATTACAGTTCCTTGTCATAATTAGTATCGAAGTTACAGTTACCTGTCATAATTAGTATCGAAGGTACTGTTACTTGTCATAATTAGTAACGAAGTTACAGTTACCTGTCATAATTTGTATCGAAATTAAAGTTACTTGTCATCTTTAGCAACGATGTTACAGTAACCTGTCATAATTAGTATCGAAGTTAATGTTACTTGACATAATTAGTATCGAAGTTACTGTTACCTGGCATAATTAGTATCGAAGTTACTGTTACCTGCCATATTTTGTATCGAAATTACTGTTACTTGTCATAAATAGTAACGAAGTTACAGTTACCTGTCATAATTAGTATCGAAGTTACAGTTACTTGTCATAATTAGTATCTAAGTTACTGTTACCTGTCATAATTAGAATCGAAGTTACAGTTACCTGCCAAAATTTGTATCGAAATTACAGTTACTTGTCATAATTAGTAACCAAGTTACAGTTACCTGTCATAATTAGTATCGAAGTTACAGTTACTTCTAATAATTAGTATCGAAGTTACCGTTACCCGCCATAATTTGTATCGAAATTACAGGGACTTGTAATAATTAGTATCGAAGTTACAGTTACCTGCCATAATTAGTATCGAAATTAAAGTTTCTTGTGATAATTAGTAACGAAGTTACAGTTACCTGTCATAATAAGTATCGAAGTTACTGTTACCTGTCATAATTAGTATAGAAGTTACAGTTACCTACCATAATTTTTTATCAAAATTACAGTTACTTGTCATAATTAGTAACGAAGTTAGAGTTTCTTGTCATAATAAGTATCGAAGTTACAGTTACCTGTCATAATTTGATTCGAAGTTATAGTTACTTGTCATAATTAGTATCGAAGTTACTGTTACCAGTCACAATTAGTATCGAAGTTACAGTTGCCTGCCATAATTTGTATCGAAATTACAGTTCCCTGTCATAATTAGTATCGAAGTTACAGTTACTTGTCATAATTAGTATCGAAGTTACTGTTACCTGCCATAATTTTTATCGAAATTACAGTTACTTTCTCATAATTAGTTACGAAGTTACAGTTACCTGTCATAATTAGTATCGAAGTTACAGTTACTTGCCATAATTAGTATCGTAGTTACTGTTACCTGTCATAATTAGTATCGAAGTTACTGTTACCTGTCATAATTAGTATTGAAGTTACAGTTACCTACAATAATTTTTAAACAAAATTACAGTTACTTGTCATAATTAGTAACGAAATTAGAGTTTCTTGTCATAATTAGTATCGAAGTTACTGTTACCTGTCATAATTAGTATTGAAGTTACAGTTACCTACAATAATTTTTTATCAAAATTACAGTTACTTGTCATAATTAATAACGAAGTTACAGTTACCTGTCATAATTAGTATCGAAGTTACAGTTACTTGTCATAATTAGTATCGAAGTTACAGTTACCTGCCATAATTTGTATCGAAATTACAGGGACTTGTCATAATTAGTAACGAAGTTACAGTTTCCTGCCATAACTAGTATCGAAATTAAAGTTACTTGTCATAATTAGTAACGAAGTTACAGTTTCCTGTCATAATTAGTATCGAAGTTACTGTTACCTGTCATAATTAGTAATGAAGTTACAGTTACCTACCATAATTTTTTATCAAAATTACAGTTACTTGTCATAATTAGTAACGAAGTTTGAGTTTCTTGTCATAATTAGAATCGAAGTTACAGTAACCAGACATAATTTTTATCGAAGTTATAGTTACTTGTCATAATTAGTATCGAAGTTACTGTTACCTGTCATAATTAGTATCGAAGTTACAGTTACCTGCCATAATTAGTATCGAAATTAGAGTTACTTGTCATTATTAGTAACGAAGTTACAGTTACCTGTCATAATTAGTATCGAAGTTACAGTTACTTGTCATAATTAGTATCGAAGTTACTGTTACCTGTCATAATTAGTATCGAAGTTACAGTTACCTGCCAAAATTTGTATCGAAATTACATTTACTTGTCATAAGTAGTAACGAAGTTACAGTTACCTACCATAATTTTTTATCAAAATTACAGTTACTTGTCATAATTAGTAACGAAGTTAGAGTTTCTTCTCATAATTAGTATCGAAGTTACAGTTACCTGTCATAATTTGATTCGAAGTTATAGTTACTTGTCATAATTAGTATCGAAGTTACTGTTACCAGTCACAATTAGTATCAAAGTTACAGTTACCTGCCATAATTTGTATCGAAATTACAGTTCCCTGCCATAATTAGTATCGAAGTTACAGTTACTAGTCATAATTAGTATCGAAGTTACTCTTACCTGCCATAATTTTTATCGAAATTGCAGTAACTTGTCATAATTAGTTACGAAGTTACAGTTACCTGTCATAATTAGTATCGAAGTTACAGTTACTTGTCATAATTAGTATCGTAGTTACTGTTACCTGTCATAATTAGTATCGAAGTTACTGTTACCTGTCATAATTAGTATTGAAGTTACAGTTACCTACAATAATTTTTAATCAAAATTACAGTTACTTGTCATAATTAGTAACGAAGTTATAGTTTCTTGTCATAATTAGTATGGAAGTTACAGTTACCTGTCATAATTTGTATCGAAGTTATAGTTACTTGTCATAATTAGTATCGAAGTTGCTGTTACCTGTCATAATTAGTATCGAAGTTACAGTTACCTGCCATAATTTGTATCGAAATTACAGTTACTTGTCGTAATTAGTAACGAAGTTACAGTTACCTGTCATAATTAGTATCGAAGTTACAGTTACTTGTCATAATTAGTATCGAAGTTACTGTTACCTGTCATAATTAGTATCGAAGTAACAGTTACCTGCCAAAATTTGTATCGAAATTACAGTTACTTGTCATAATTAGTAACGAAGTTACAGTTACCTGCCATAATTTGAATCGAAATTACAGTTCCTTGTCATAATTAGTATCGAAGTTACAGTTACCTGTCATAATTAGTATCGAAGGTACTGTTACTTGTCATAATTAGTAACGAAGTTACAGTTACCTGTCATAATTTGTATCGAAATTAAAGTTACTTGTCATCTTTAGCAACGATGTTACAGTAACCTGTCATAATTAGTATCGAAGTTAATGTTACTTGACATAATTAGTATCGAAGTTACTGTTACCTGGCATAATTAGTATCGAAGTTACTGTTACCTGCCATATTTTGTATCGAAATTACTGTTACTTGTCATAAATAGTAACGAAGTTACAGTTACCTGTCATAATTAGTATCGAAGTTACAGTTACTTGTCATAATTAGTATCTAAGTTACTGTTACCTGTCATAATTAGAATCGAAGTTACAGTTACCTGCCAAAATTTGTATCGAAATTACAGTTACTTGTCATAATTAGTAACCAAGTTACAGTTACCTGTCATAATTAGTATCGAAGTTACAGTTACTTCTAATAATTAGTATCGAAGTTACCGTTACCCGCCATAATTTGTATCGAAATTACAGGGACTTGTAATAATTAGTATCGAAGTTACAGTTACCTGCCATAATTAGTATCGAAATTAAAGTTTCTTGTGATAATTAGTAACGAAGTTACAGTTACCTGTCATAATAAGTATCGAAGTTACTGTTACCTGTCATAATTAGTATAGAAGTTACAGTTACCTACCATAATTTTTTATCAAAATTACAGTTACTTGTCATAATTAGTAACGAAGTTAGAGTTTCTTGTCATAATAAGTATCGAAGTTACAGTTACCTGTCATAATTTGATTCGAAGTTATAGTTACTTGTCATAATTAGTATCGAAGTTACTGTTACCAGTCACAATTAGTATCGAAGTTACAGTTGCCTGCCATAATTTGTATCGAAATTACAGTTCCCTGTCATAATTAGTATCGAAGTTACAGTTACTTGTCATAATTAGTATCGAAGTTACTGTTACCTGCCATAATTTTTATCGAAATTACAGTTACTTTCTCATAATTAGTTACGAAGTTACAGTTACCTGTCATAATTAGTATCGAAGTTACAGTTACTTGCCATAATTAGTATCGTAGTTACTGTTACCTGTCATAATTAGTATCGAAGTTACTGTTACCTGTCATAATTAGTATTGAAGTTACAGTTACCTACAATAATTTTTAAACAAAATTACAGTTACTTGTCATAATTAGTAACGAAATTAGAGTTTCTTGTCATAATTAGTATCGAAGTTACTGTTACCTGTCATAATTAGTATTGAAGTTACAGTTACCTACAATAATTTTTTATCAAAATTACAGTTACTTGTCATAATTAATAACGAAGTTACAGTTACCTGTCATAATTAGTATCGAAGTTACAGTTACTTGTCATAATTAGTATCGAAGTTACAGTTACCTGCCATAATTTGTATCGAAATTACAGGGACTTGTCATAATTAGTAACGAAGTTACAGTTTCCTGCCATAACTAGTATCGAAATTAAAGTTACTTGTCATAATTAGTAACGAAGTTACAGTTTCCTGTCATAATTAGTATCGAAGTTACTGTTACCTGTCATAATTAGTAATGAAGTTACAGTTACCTACCATAATTTTTTATCAAAATTACAGTTACTTGTCATAATTAGTAACGAAGTTTGAGTTTCTTGTCATAATTAGAATCGAAGTTACAGTAACCAGACATAATTTTTATCGAAGTTATAGTTACTTGTCATAATTAGTATCGAAGTTACTGTTACCTGTCATAATTAGTATCGAAGTTACAGTTACCTGCCATAATTAGTATCGAAATTAGAGTTACTTGTCATTATTAGTAACGAAGTTACAGTTACCTGTCATAATTAGTATCGAAGTTACAGTTACTTGTCATAATTAGTATCGAAGTTACTGTTACCTGTCATAATTAGTATCGAAGTTACAGTTACCTGCCAAAATTTGTATCGAAATTACATTTACTTGTCATAAGTAGTAACGAAGTTACAGTTACCTACCATAATTTTTTATCAAAATTACAGTTACTTGTCATAATTAGTAACGAAGTTAGAGTTTCTTGTCATAATTAGTATCGAAGTTACAGTTACCTGTCATAATTTGATTCGAAGTTATAGTTACTTGTCATAATTAGTATCGATGTTACTGTTACCAGTCACAATTAGTATCGAAGTTACAGTTGCCTGCCATAATTTGTATCGAAATTACAGTTCCCTGTCATAATTAGTATCGAAGTTACAGTTACTTGTCATAATTAGTATCGAAGTTACTGTTACCTGCCATAATTTTTATCGAAATTACAGTTACTTTCTCATAATTAGTTACGAAGTTACAGTTACCTGTCATAATTAGTATCGAAGTTACAGTTACTTGCCATAATTAGTATCGTAGTTACTGTTACCTGTCATAATTAGTATCGAAGTTACTGTTACCTGTCATAATTAGTATTGAAGTTACAGTTACCTACAATAATTTTTAATCAAAATTACAGTTACTTGTCATAATTAGTAACGAAATTAGAGTTTCTTGTCATAATTAGTATTGAAGTTACAGTTACCTGCCATAATTTGTATCGAAGTTATAGTTACTTGTCATAATTAGTATCGAAGTTGCTGTTACCTGTCATAATTAGTATCGAAGTTACAGTTACCTGCCATAATTTGTATCGAAATTACTGTTACTTGTCGTAATTAGTAAATTAGTTACAGTTACCTGTCGTAATTAGTATCGAAGTTACAGTTACTTGTCATAATTAGTATCGAAGTTACTGTTACCTGTCATAATAAGTATCGAAGTTACAGTTACCTGCCAAAATTTGAATCGAAATTACAGTTCCTTGTCATAATTAGTATCGAAGTTACAGTTACCTGTCATAATTAGTATCGAAGGTACTGTTACTTGTCATAATTAGTAACGAAGTTACAGTTACCTGTCATAATTTGTATCGAAATTAAAGTTACTTGTCATCTTTAGCAACGATGTTACAGTAACCTGTCATAAATAGTATCGAAGTTAATGTTACTTGACATAATTAGTATCGTAGTTACTGTTACCTGTCATAATTAGTATCGAAGTTACTGTTACTTGTCATAATTAGTATCGAAGTTACTGTTACCTGTCATAATTAGTATCGAAGTAACAGTTACCTGTCATAATTTGTATCGAAATTACAGTTACTTGTCATAATTAGTACCGAAGTTACAGTTACCTGCCATAATTAGTATCGAAATTAGAGTTACTTGTCATTATTAGTAACGAAGTTACAGTTACCTGTCATAATTAGTATCGAAGTTACAGTTACTTGTCATAATTAGTATCGAAGTTACTGTTACCTGTCATAATTAGAATCGAAGTTACAGTTACCTGCCAAAATTTGTATCGAAATTACAGTTACTTGTCATAATTAGTAACCAAGTTACAGTTACCTGTCATAATTAGTATCGAAGTTACAGTTACTTGTAATAATTAGTATCGAAGTTACCGCTACCCGCCACAATTTGTATCGAAATTACAGGGACTTGTAATAATTAGTAACGAAGTTACAGTTACCTGCCATAATTAGTATCGAAATTAAAGTTACTTGTGATAATTAGTAACGAAGTTACAGTTACCTGTCATAATAAGTATCGAAGTTACTGTTACCTGTCATAATTAGTATTGAAGTTACAGTTACCTACCATAATTTTTATCAAAATTACAGTTACTTGTCATAATTAGTAACGAAGTTAGAGTTTCTTCTCATAATTAGTATCGAAGTTACAGTTACCTGTCATAATTTGATTCGAAGTTATAGTTACTTGTCATAATTAGTATCGAAGTTACTGTTACCAGTCACAATTAGTATCAAAGTTACAGTTACCTGCCATAATTTGTATCGAAATTACAGTTCCCTGCCATAATTAGTATCGAAGTTACAGTTACTAGTCATAATTAGTATCGAAGTTACTCTTACCTGCCATAATTTTTATCGAAATTGCAGTAACTTGTCATAATTAGTTACGAAGTTACAGTTACCTGTCATAATTAGTATCGAAGTTACAGTTACTTGTCATAATTAGTATCGTAGTTACTGTTACCTGTCATAATTAGTATCGAAGTTACTGTTACCTGTCATAATTAGTATTGAAGTTACAGTTACCTACAATAATTTTTAATCAAAATTACAGTTACTTGTCATAATTAGTAACGAAGTTAGAGTTTCTTGTCATAATTAGTATGGAAGTTACAGTTACCTGTCATAATTTGTATCGAAGTTATAGTTACTTGTCATAATTAGTATCGAAGTTGCTGTTACCTGTCATAATTAGTATCGAAGTTACAGTTACCTGCCATAATTTGTATCGAAATTACAGTTACTTGTCGTAATTAGTAACGAAGTTACAGTTACCTGTCATAATTAGTATCGAAGTTACAGTTACTTGTCATAATTAGTATCGAAGTTACTGTTACCTGTCATAATAAGTATCGAAGTTACAGTTACCTGCCAAAATTTGAATCGAAATTACAGTTACTTGTCATAATTAGTAACGAAGTTACAGTTACCTGTCATAATTAGTATCGAAGTTACAGTTACTTGTCATAATTAGTATCGAAGTTACTGTTACTTGTCATAATTAGTATCGAAGTTACTGTTACCTGTCATAATTATCACCGAAATTACAATTACCTGCAATAATTTGTTTCAAAATTACAGTTACTTGTCATAATTAGTAACGAAGTTTGAGTTTCTTGTCATAAGTAGTATCGAAGTTACTGTTACCTGTCATAATTAGTATCGAAGTTACTGTTACCTGCCATATTTTGTATCGAAATTACTGTTACTTGTCATAAATAGTAACGAAGTTACAGTTACCTGTCATAATTAGTATCGAAGTTACAGTTACTTGTCATAATTAGTATCGAAGTTACTGTTACCTGTCATAATTAGAATCGAAGTTACAGTAACCTGCCAAAATTTGTATCGAAATTACAGTTACATGTCATAATTAGTAACCAAGTTACAGTTACCTGTCATAATTAGTATCGAAGTTACAGTTACTTGTAATAATTAGTATCGAAGTTACCGTTACCCGCCATAATTCGTATCGAATTTACAGGGACTTGTAATAATTAGTAACGAAGTTACAGTTACCTGCCATAATTAGTATCGAAATTAAAGTTACTTGTGATAATTAGTAACGAAGTTACAGTTACCTGTCATAATAAGTATCGAAGTTACTGCTACCTGTCATAATTAGTATTGAAGTTACAGTTACCTACCATAATTTTTTATCAAAATTACAGTTACTTGTCATAATTAGTAACGAAGTTAGAGTTTCTTGTCATAATTAGTATCGAAGTTACAGTTACCTGTCATAATTTGATTCGAAGTTATAGTTACTTGTCATAATTAGTATCGAAGTTACTGTTACCAGTCACAATTAGTATCGAAGTTACAGTTACCTGCCATAATTTGTATAGAAATTACAGTTCCCTGTCATAATTAGTATCGAAGTTACAGTTACTTGTCATAATTAGTATCGAAGTTACTGTTACCTGCAATAATTTTTATCGAAATTACAGTTACTTTCTCATAATTAGTTACGAAGTTACAGTTACCTGTCATAATTAGTATCGAAGTTACAGTTACTTGTCATAATTAGTATCGTAGTTACTGTTACCTGTCATAATTAGTATCGAAGTTACTGTTACTTGTCATAATTAGTATCGAAGTTACTGTTACCTGTCATAATTAGTATCGAAGTAACAGTTACCTGCCAAAATTTGTATCGAAATTACAGTTACTTGTCATAATTAGTAACGAAGTTACAGTTACCTGCCATAATTTGAATCGAAATTACAGTTCCTTGTCATAATTAGTATCGAAGTTACAGTTACCTGTCATAATTAGTATCGAAGGTACTGTTACTTGTCATAATTAGTAACGAAGTTACAGTTACCTGTCATAATTTGTATCGAAATTAAAGTTACTTGTCATCTTTAGCAACGATGTTACAGTAACCTGTCATAATTAGTATCGAAGTTAATGTTACTTGACATAATTAGTATCGAAGTTACTGTTACCTGGCATAATTAGTATCGAAGTTACTGTTACCTGCCATATTTTGTATCGAAATTACTGTTACTTGTCATAAATAGTAACGAAGTTACAGTTACCTGTCATAATTAGTATCGAAGTTACAGTTACTTGTCATAATTAGTATCTAAGTTACTGTTACCTGTCATAATTAGAATCGAAGTTACAGTTACCTGCCAAAATTTGTATCGAAATTACAGTTACTTGTCATAATTAGTAACCAAGTTACAGTTACCTGTCATAATTAGTATCGAAGTTACAGTTACTTCTAATAATTAGTATCGAAGTTACCGTTACCCGCCATAATTTGTATCGAAATTACAGGGACTTGTAATAATTAGTATCGAAGTTACAGTTACCTGCCATAATTAGTATCGAAATTAAAGTTTCTTGTGATAATTAGTAACGAAGTTACAGTTACCTGTCATAATAAGTATCGAAGTTACTGTTACCTGTCATAATTAGTATAGAAGTTACAGTTACCTACCATAATTTTTTATCAAAATTACAGTTACTTGTCATAATTAGTAACGAAGTTAGAGTTTCTTGTCATAATAAGTATCGAAGTTACAGTTACCTGTCATAATTTGATTCGAAGTTATAGTTACTTGTCATAATTAGTATCGAAGTTACTGTTACCAGTCACAATTAGTATCGAAGTTACAGTTGCCTGCCATAATTTGTATCGAAATTACAGTTCCCTGTCATAATTAGTATCGAAGTTACAGTTACTTGTCATAATTAGTATCGAAGTTACTGTTACCTGCCATAATTTTTATCGAAATTACAGTTACTTTCTCATAATTAGTTACGAAGTTACAGTTACCTGTCATAATTAGTATCGAAGTTACAGTTACTTGCCATAATTAGTATCGTAGTTACTGTTACCTGTCATAATTAGTATCGAAGTTACTGTTACCTGTCATAATTAGTATTGAAGTTACAGTTACCTACAATAATTTTTAAACAAAATTACAGTTACTTGTCATAATTAGTAACGAAATTAGAGTTTCTTGTCATAATTAGTATTGAAGATACAGTTACCTGCCATAATTTGTATCGAAGTTATAGTTACTTGTCATAATTAGTATCGAAGTTGCTGTTACCTGTCATAATTAGTATCGAAGTTACAGTTACCTGCCATAATTTGTATCGAAATTACTGTTACTTGTCGTAATTAGTAAATTAGTTACAGTTACCTGTCATAATTAGTATCGAAGTTACAGTTACTTGTCATAATTAGTATCGAAGTTACTGTTACCTGTCATAATAAGTATCGAAGTTACAGTTACCTGCCAAAATTTGAATCGAAATTACAGTTACTTGTCATAATTAGTAACGAAGTTACAGTTACCTGTCATAATTAGTATCGAAGTTACAGTTACTTGTCATAATTAGTATCGAAGTTACTGTTACTTGTCATAATTAGTATTGAAGTTACTGTTACCTGTCATAATTAGCATCGAAATTACAATTACCTGCAATAATTTGTATCAAAATTACAGTTACTTGTCATAATTAGTAACGAAGTTTGAGTTTCTTGTCATAATTAGTATCGAAGTTACTGTTACCTGTCATAATTAGTATTGAAGTTACAGTTACCTACAATAATTTTTTATCAAAATTACAGTTACTTGTCATAATTAATAACGAAGTTACAGTTACCTGTCATAATTAGTATCGAAGTTACAGTTACTTGTCATAATTAGTATCGAAGTTACAGTTACCTGCCATAATTTGTATCGAAATTACAGGGACTTGTCATAATTAGTAACGAAGTTACAGTTTCCTGCCATAACTAGTATCGAAATTAAAGTTACTTGTCATAATTAGTAACGAAGTTACAGTTTCCTGTCATAATTAGTATCGAAGTTACTGTTACCTGTCATAATTAGTAATGAAGTTACAGTTACCTACCATAATTTTTTATCAAAATTACAGTTACTTGTCATAATTAGTAACGAAGTTTGAGTTTCTTGTCATAATTAGAATCGAAGTTACAGTAACCAGACATAATTTTTATCGAAGTTATAGTTACTTGTCATAATTAGTATCGAAGTTACTGTTACCTGTCATAATTAGTATCGAAGTTACAGTTACCTGCCATAATTAGTATCGAAATTAGAGTTACTTGTCATTATTAGTAACGAAGTTACAGTTACCTGTCATAATTAGTATCGAAGTTACAGTTACTTGTCATAATTAGTATCGAAGTTACTGTTACCTGTCATAATTAGTATCGAAGTTACAGTTACCTGCCAAAATTTGTATCGAAATTACATTTACTTGTCATAGGTAGTAACGAAGTTACAGTTACCTGCCATAATTTGTAACGAAATTACAGTTCCTTGTCATAATTAGTATCGAAGTTACAGTTACCTGTCGTAATTAGTATCGCAGGTACTGTTACTTGTCATATTTCGTAACGAAGTTACAGTTACCTGTCATAATTTGTATCGAAATTACAGTTACTTGTCATAATTAGTAACGAAGTTACAGTTTCCTGTCATAATTAGTATCGAAGTTACTGTTACCTGTCATAATTAGTAACGAAGTTACAGTTACCTACCGTACTTTTTTATCAAAATTACAGTTACTTGTCATAATTAGTATCGAAGTTACAGTTACCTGTCATAATTAGTATCGAAGGTACTGTTACTTGTCATAATTAGTAACGAAGTTACAGTTACCTGTCATAATTTGTATCGAAATTAAAGTTACTTGTCATCTTTAGCAACGATGTTACAGTAACCTGTCATAATTAGTATCGAAATTAAAGTTTCTTGTGATAATTAGTAACGAAGTTACAGTTACCTGTCATAATAAGTATCGAAGTTACTGTTACCTGTCATAATTAGTATTGAAGTTACAGTTACCTACCATAATTTTTTATCAAAATTACAGTTACTTGTCATAATTAGTAACGAAGTTAGAGATTCTTGTCATAATTAGTATCGAAGTTACAGTTACCTGTCATAATTTGATTCGAAGTTATAGTTACTTGTCATAATTAGTATCGAAGTTACTGTTACCAGTCACAATTAGTATCGAAGTTACAGTTGCCTGCCATAATTTGTATCGAAATTACAGTTCCCTGTCATAATTAGTATCGAAGTTACAGTTACTTGTCATAATTAGTATCGAAGTTACTGTTACCTGCCATAATTTTTATCGAAATTACAGTTACTTTCTCATAATTAGTTACGAAGTTACAGTTACCTGTCATAATTAGTATCGAAGTTACAGTTACTTGCCATAATTAGTATCGTAGTTACTGTTACCTGTCATAATTAGTATCGAAGTTACTGTTACCTGTCATAATTAGTATTGAAGTTACAGTTACCTACAATAATTTTTAATCAAAATTACAGTTACTTGTCATAATTAGTAACGAAATTAGAGTTTCTTGTCATAATTAGTATTGAAGTTACAGTTACCTGCCATAATTTGTATCGAAGTTATAGTTACTTGTCATAATTAGTATCGAAGTTGCTGTTACCTGTCATAATTAGTATCGAAGTTACAGTTACCTGCCATAATTTGTATCGAAATTACTGTTACTTGTCGTAATTAGTAAATTAGTTACAGTTACCTGTCGTAATTAGTATCGAAGTTACAGTTACTTGTCATAATTAGTATCGAAGTTACTGTTACCTGTCATAATAAGTATCGAAGTTACAGTTACCTGCCAAAATTTGAATCGAAATTACAGTTACTTGTCATAATTAGTAACGAAGTTACAGTTACCTGTCATAATTAGTATCGAAGTTACAGTTACTTGTCATAATTAGTATCGATGTTACTGTTACTTGTCATAATTAGTATTGAAGTTACTGTTACCTGTCATAATTAGCATCGAAATTACAATTACCTGCAATAATTTGTATCAAAATTACAGTTACTTGTCATAATTAGTAACGAAGTTTGAGTTCCTTGTCATAATTAGTATCGAAGTTACTGTTACCTGTCATAATTAGTATTGAAGTTACAGTTACCTACAATAATTTTTTATCAAAATTACAGTTACTTGTCATAATTAATAACGAAGTTACAGTTACCTGTCAAAATTAGTATCGAAGTTACAGTTACTTGTCTTAATTAGTATCGAAGTTACAGTTACCTGCCATAATTTGTATCGAAATTACAGGGACTTGTCATAATTAGTAACGAAGTTACAGTTTCCTGCCATAACTAGTATCGAAATTAAAGTTACTTGTCATAATTAGTAACGAAGTTACAGTTTCCTGTCATAATTAGTATCGAAGTTACTGTTACCTGTCATAATTAGTAATGAAGTTACAGTTACCTACCATAATTTTTTATCAAAATTACAGTTACTTGTCATAATTAGTAACGAAGTTTGAGTTTCTTGTCATAATTAGAATCGAAGTTACAGTAACCAGACATAATTTTTATCGAAGTTATAGTTACTTGTCATAATTAGTATCGAAGTTACTGTTACCTGTCATAATTAGTATCGAAGTTACAGTTACCTGCCATAATTAGTATCGAAATTAGAGTTACTTGTCATTATTAGTAACGAAGTTACAGTTACCTGTCATAATTAGTATCGAAGTTACAGTTACTTGTCATAATTAGTATCGAAGTTACTGTTACCTGTCATAATTAGTATCGAAGTTACAGTTACCTGCCAAAATTTGTATCGAAATTACATTTACTTGTCATAATTAGTAACGAAGTTACAGTTACCTGCCATAATTTGTATCGAAATTACAGTTCCTTGTCATAATTAGTATCGAAGTTACAGTTACCTGTCGTAATTAGTATCGAAGGTACTGTTACTTGTCATATTTCGTAACGAAGTTACAGTTACCTGTCATAATTTGTATCGAAATTACAGTTACTTGTCATAATTAGTAACGAAGTTACAGTTTCCTGTCATAATTAGTATCGAAGTTACTGTTACCTGTCATAATTAGTAACGAAGTTACAGTTACCTACCATAATTTTTTATCAAAATTACAGTTACTTGTCATAATTAGTAACGAAGTTTGAGTTTCTTGTCATAATTAGAATCGAAGTTACAGTAACCAGTCATAATTTTTATCGAAGTTATAGTTACTTGTCATAATTAGTATCGAAGTTACTGTTACCTGTCATAATTAGTATCGAAGTTACAGTTACCTGCCATAATTAGTATCGAAATTTGAGTTACTTGTCATTATTAGTAACGAAGTTACAGTTACCTGTCATAATTAGTATCGAAGTTTCAGTTACTTGTCATAATTAGTATCGAAGTTACTGTTACCTGTCATAATTAGTATCGAAGTTACAGTTACCTGCCAAAATTTGTATCGAAATTACAGTTACTTGTCATAACTAGTAACGAAGTTACAGTTACCTGCCATAATTTGTATCGAAATTACAGTTCCTTGTCATAATTAGTATCGAAGTTACAGTTACCTGTCGTAATAAGTATCGAAGGTACTGTTACTTGTCATAATTAGTAACGAAGTTACAGTTACCTGTCATAATTTGTATCGAAATTACAGTTACTTGTCATAATTAGTACCGAAGTTACAGTTACCTGCCATAATTTGTATCGAAATTAGAGTTTCTTGTCATAATTAGTAACGAAGTTACAGTTACCTGTCATAATAAGTATCGAAGTTACTGTTACTTGTCATAATTAGTATCGAAGTTACTGTTACCTGTCATAATTAGTATCGAAGTAACAGTTACCTGCCAAAATTTGTATCGAAATTACAGTTACTTGTCATAATTAGTAACGAAGTTACAGTTACCTGCCATAATTTGAATCGAAATTACAGTTCCTTGTCATAATTAGTATCGAAGTTACAGTTACCTGTCATAATTTGTATCGAAATTAAAGTTACTTGTCATCTTTAGCAACGATGTTACAGTAACCTGTCATAATTAGTATCGAAGTTAATGTTACTTGTCATAATTAGTATCGAAGTTACTGTTACCTGGCATAATTAGTATCGAAGTTACTGTTACCTGCCATATTTTGTATCGAAATTACTGTTACTTGTCATAAATAGTAACGAAGTTACAGTTACCTGTCATAATTAGTATCGAAGTTACAGTTACTTGTCATAATTAGTATCTAAGTTACTGTTACCTGTCATAATTAAAATCGAAGTTACAGTTACCTGCCAAAATTTGTATCGAAATTACAGTTACTTGTCATAATTAGTAACCAAGTTACAGTTACCTGTCATAATTAGTATCGAAGTTACAGTTACTTGTAATAATTAGTATCGAAGTTACCGTTACCCGCCATAATTTGTATCGAAATTACAGGGACTTGTAATAATTAGTATCGAAGTTACAGTTACCTGCCATAATTAGTATCGAAATTAAAGTTTCTTGTGATAATTAGTAACGAAGTTACAGTTACCTGTCATAATAAGTATCGAAGTTACTGTTACCTGTCATAATTAGTATTGAAGTTACAGTTACCTACCATAATTTTTTATCAAAATTACAGTTACTTGTCATAATTAGTAACGAAGTTAGAGTTTCTTGTCATAATTAGTATCGAAGTTACAGTTACCTGTCATAATTTGATTCGAAGTTATAGTTACTTGTCATAATTAGTATCGAAGTTACTGTTACCAGTCACAATTAGTATCGAAGTTACAGTTACCTGCCATAATTTGTATCGAAATTACAGTTCCCTGTCATAATTAGTATCGAAGTTACAGTTACTTGTCATAATTAGTATCGAAGTTACTGTTACCTGCCATAATTTTTATCGAAATTACAGTTACTTGTCATAATTAGTTACGAAGTTACAGTTACCTGTCATAATTAATATCGAAGTTACAGTTACTTGTCATAATTAGTATCGTAGTTACTGTTACCTGTCATAATATGTATCGAAGTTACAGTTACCTGCCAAAATTTGAATCGAAATTACAGTTACTTGTCATAATTAGTAACGGAGTTACAGTTACCTGTCATAATTAGTATCGAAGTTACAGTTACTTGTCATAATTAGTATCGAAGTTACTGTTACTTGTCATAATTAGTATCGAAGTTACTGTTACCTGTCATAATTAGCATCGAAATTACAATTACCTGCAATAATTTGTATCGAAATTACAGGGACTTGTCATAATTAGTAACGAAGTTACAGTAACCTGCCATAATTAGTATCGAAATTAAAGTTACTTGTCATAATAAGTAACGAAGTTACAGTTACCTGTCATAATTATTATCGAAGTTACTGTTACCTGTCATAATTAGTATTGAAGTTAAAGTTACCTACAATAATTTTTTATCAAAATTACAGTTACTTGTCATAATTAGTAACGAAGTTAGAGTTTCTTGTCATAATTAGTATCGAAGTTACAGTTACCTGTCATAATTTGTATCGAAGTTATAGTTACTTGTCATAATTAATATCGAAGTTTCTCTTACCTGTCATAATTAGTATCGAAGTTACAGTAACCTGCCATAATTTGTATCGAAATTACAGTTACTTGTCATAATTAGTAACGAAGTTACAGTTACCTGTCATAATTAGTATCGATGTTACTGTTACTTGTCATAATTAGTATCGAAGTTACTGTTACCTGTCATAATAAGTATCGAAGTTACAGTTACCTGCCAAAATTTGAATCGAAATTACAGTTACTTGTCATAATTAGTAACGAAGTTACAGTAACCTGTCATAATTAGTATCGAAGTTACAGTTACCTGTCATAATTAGTATCGAAGTTACAGTTACTTGTCATAATTAGTATCGAAGTTACTGTTACCTGTCAAAATTAGTAACGATGATACAGTTACCTGCCAAAATTTGTATCGAAATTACAGTTACTTGTCATAGTTAATAACGAAGTTACAGTTACCTGTCACAATTAGTATCGAAGTTACAGTTACTTGTCATAATAAGTATCGAGGTTACAGTTACCTGCCATAATTTGTATCGAAATTACAGGGACTTGTCATAATTAGAAACGAAGTTACAGTTTCCTGCCATAATTAATAGCGAAATTAAAGTTACTTGTCATAATTAGTAACAAAATTACAGTTTCCTGTCATAATTAGTATCGAAGTTACTGTTACCTGTCATAATTAGTATTGAAGTTACAGTTACCCACCATAATTTTTTATCAAAATTACAGTTACTTGTCATTATTAGTAACGAAGTTTGAGTTTCTTGTCATAATTAGAATCGAAGTTACAGTAACCAGTCATAATTTTTATCGAAGTTATAGTTACTTGTCATAATTAGTATCGAAGTTACTGTTACCTGTCATAATTAGTATCGAAGTTACAGTTACCTGCCATAATTAGTATCGAAATTAGAGTTACTTGTCATTATTAGTAACGAAGTTACAGTTACCTGTCATAATTAGTATCGAAGTTACAGTTACTTGTCATAATTAGTATCGAAGTTACTGTTACCTGTCATAATTAGTATCGAAGTTACAGTTACCTGCCAAAATTTGTATCGAAATTACAGTAACTTGTCATAATTAGTAACGAAGTTACAGTTACCTGCCATAATTTGTATCGAAATTACAGTTCCTTGTCATTATTAGTATCGAAGTTACAGTTACCTGTCGTAATTAGTATCGAAGGTACTGTTACTTGTCATAATTAGTAACGAAGTTACAGTTACCTGTCATAATTTGTATCGAAATTACAGTTATCTGTCATAATTAGTAACGAAGTTACAGTTTCCTGTCATAATTAGTATCGAAGTTACTGTTACCTGTCATAATTAGTATGGAAGATACAGTTACCTGCCATAATTTGTATCGAAATTAAAGTTACTTGTTATAATTAGTAGCGATGTTACAGTAACCTGCCATAATTAGTATCGAAGTTAATGTTACTTGTCATAATTAGTATCGAAGTTACTGTTACCTGTCATAATTAGTATCGAAGATACAGTTACTTGCCATAATTTGTATCGAGATTACTGTTACGTGTCATAATTAGTAACGAAGTTACAGTTACCTGTCATAATTAGTATCGAAGTTACAGTTACTTGTCATAATTAGTATCGAAGTTACTGTTACCTGTCTTAATTAGAATCGAAGTTACAGTTACCTGCCAAATTTGTATCGAAATTACAGTTACTTGTCATAATTAGTAACGAAGTTACCTGTCATAATTAGTATCGAAGTTACAGTTACTTGTAATAATTAGTATCGAAGTTACCGTTACCTGCCATAATTTGTATCGAAATTACAGGGACTTGTCATAATTAGTAACGAAGTTACAGTTACCTGCCATAATTAGTAACGAAATTAAAGTTACTTGTGATAATTATTAACGAAGTTACAGCTACCTGTCATAATTAGTATCGAATTTCCTGTTACCTGTCATAATTAGTATTGAAGTTACAGTTACCTACCATAATTTTTAATCAAAATTACAGTTACTTGTCATAAATAGTAACGAAGATAGATTTTCTTGTCATAATTAGTATCGAAGTTACAGTTTCCTGTCATAATTTGATTCGCAGTTATAGTTACTTGTCATAATTAGTATCGAAGTTACTGTTACCTGTCACAATTAGTATCGAAGTTACAGTTACCTGCCATAATTTGTATCGAAATTACAGTTCCTTGTCATAATTAGTATCGAAGTTACAGTTACCTGTCATAATTAGCATCGAAGTTACTGTTACCAGCCATAATTTGTATCGAAATTACAGTTACTTGTCATAATTAGTTACCAAGTTACAGTTACCTGTCATAATTAGTATCGAAGTTACAGTTACTTGTCATAATTAGTATCGAAGTTACTGTTACCTGTCATAATTAGTATCGAAGTTACTGTTACCTGTCATAATTAGTATCGAAATTACAATTACCTGCAATAATTTGTATCGAAATTACAGGGACTTGTCATAATTAGTAACGAAGTTACAGTAACCTGCCATAATTAGTATCGAAATTAAAGTTACTTGTCATAATAAGTATCGAAGTTACTGTTACCTGTCATAATTAGTATTGAAGTTACAGTTACCTACAATAATTTTTTATTAAAATTACAGTTACTTGTCATAATTAGTAACGAAGTTAGAGTTTCTTGTCATAATTAGTAACGAAGTTACAGTTACCTGTCATAATTTGTTTCGAAATTACAGTTACTTGTCATAATTAGTAACGAAGTTACAGTTTCCTGTCATAATTAGTATTGAAGTAACTGTTACCTGTCATAATTAGTATGGAAGTTACAGTTACCTGCCATAATTTGTATCGAAATTAAAGTTACTTGTCATCATTAGCAACGATGTTACAGTAACCTGTCATAATTAGTATCGAAGTTAATGTTACTTGTCATAAATAGTATCGAAGTTACTGTTACCTGTCATAATTAGTATCGAAGTTACTGTTACCTGCCATATTTTGTATCGAAATTACTGTTACTTGTCATAAATAGTAACGAAGTTGCAGTTACCTGTCCTAATTAGTATCGAAGTTACAGTTACTTGTCATAATTAGTATCGAAGTTACTGTTACCTGTCATAATTAGTATCGAAGTTACAGTTACCTGCCAAAATTTGTATCGAAATTACTGTTACTTGTCATAATCAGTAACGAAGTTACAGTTACCTGCCATATTTTGTATCGAAATTACAGTTCCTTGTCATAATTAGTATCGAAGTTACAGTAACCTGTCATAATTAGTATCGAAGGTACTGTTACTTGTCATAATTAGTAACGAAGTTACAGTTACCTGTCATAATTTGTATCGAAATTACAGTTACTTGTCATAATTAGTAACGAAGTTACAGTTTCTTGTCATAATTAGTATCGAAGTTACTGTTACCTGTCATAATTAGTATGGAAGTTACAGTTACCTGCCATAATTTGTATCGAAATTACAGTTCCTTGTCATAATTAGTATCGAAGTTACAGTTACCTGTCATAATTAGTATCGAAGTTACTGTTACCTGCCATTATTTGTATCGAAATTACAGTTACTTGTCATAATTAGTAACGAAGTTACAGTTACAGTCATAATTAGTATTGAAGTTACAGTTACCTACCATAAATTTTTATCAAAATTACTGTTACTTGTCATAATTATTAACGAAGTTAGAGTTTCTTGTCATAATTAGTATTCAAGTTAATGTTACCTGTCATAATTTGTATCGAAATTACAGTTACTTGTCATAATTAGCATCGAAGCTACAGTTACTTGACATAATTAGTAACGAAGTTACACTAACCTGTCATAATTAGTAACGAAGTTACAGTTACCTGTCATAATTTGTATCGAAATTACAGTTACTTGTCATAATTAGTAACGAAGTTACAGTTTCCTGTCATAATTAGTATCGAAGTTACTGTTACCTATCGTAATTAGTATGGAAGTTACAGTTACCTGCCATAATTTGTATCGAAATTACAGGGACTTGTCATAATTAGTAACGAAGTTCGAGTATCTTGTCATAATTAGTATCGAAGTTACAGTTACCTGTCATAATTTGTATCGAAGTTATAGTTACTTGTCATAATTAGTATCGAATTACTGTTACCTGTCATAATTAGTATCGAAGTTACTGTTACCTGCTATAATCTGTAACGATATTACAGTTACTTGTTATAATTAGTGACGAAGTTACAGTTACCTGTCAAAATTAGTATCGAAGTTACAGTTACTTGTCATAATTAGTATCGAAGTTACAGTTATCTGCCATAATTTGTATCGAAACTACAGGGACTTGTCATAATTAGTAACGAAGTTACAGTTTCCTGCCATAATTAGTATCGAAATTAAAGTTACTTGTCATAATTAGTAACGACGTTACAGTTTCTTGTCATAATTAGTATCGAAGTTACTGTTACCTGTCATAATTAGTATTGAAGTTACAGTTACCTACCATAATTTTTTATCAAAATTACAGTTACTTGTCATAATTAGTAACGAAGTTTGAGTTTCTCGTCATAATTAGAATCGAAGTTACAGTAACCAGTCATAATTTTTATCGAAGTTATAGTTACTTGTCATAATTAGTATCGAAGTTACTGTTACCTGTCATAATTAGTACCGAAGTTACAGTTACCTGCCATAATTTGTATCGGAATTAGAGTTTCTTGTCATAATTAGTAACGAAGTTACAGTTACCTGTCATAATAAGTATCGAAGTTACTGTTACTTGTCATAATTAGTATCGAAGTTACTGTTACCTGTCATAATTAGTATCGAAGTAACAGTTACCTGCGAAAATTTGTATCGAAATTACAGTTATTTGTCATAATTAGTAACGAAGTTACAGTTACCTGCCATAATTTGTATCGAAATTACAGTTCCTTGTCATAATTAGTATCGAAGTTACCGTTACCTGTCATAATTAGTATCTAAGGTTCTGTTACTTGTCATAATTAGTAACGAAGTTACAGTTACCTGTCATAATTTGTATCGAAATTACAGTTACTTGTCATAATTAGTAACGAAGTTACAGTTTCCTGTCATAATTAGTATCGAAGTAACTGTTACCTGTCATAATTAGTATGGAAGTTACAGTTACCTGCCATAATTTGTATCGAAATTAAAGTTACTTGTCATCATTAGCAACGATGTTACAGTAATCTGTAATAATTAGTATCGAAGTTAATGTTACTTGTCATAATTAATATCGAAGTTACTGTTACCTGTCATAATTAGTATCGAAGTTATAGTTACCTGCCATATTTTGTATCGAAATTACTGTTACATGTCATAAATAGTAACGAAGTTACAGTTACCTGTCATAATTAGTATCGAAGGTACTGTTACTTGTCATAATTAGTAACGAAGTTACAGTTACCTGTCATAATTTGTATCGAAATTACAGTTACTTGTCATAATTAGTAACGAAGTTACAGTTTCTTGTCATAATTAGTATCGAAGTTACTGTTACCTGTCATAATTAGTATGGAAGTTACAGTTACCTGCCATAATTTGTATCGAAATTACAGTTCCTTGTCATAATTAGTATCGAAGTTACAGTTACCTGTCATAATTAGTATCGAAGTTACTGTTACCTGCCATAATTTGTATCAAAATTACAGTACTTGTCATAATTAGTAACGAAGTTACAGTTACAGTCATAATTAGTATTGATGTTACAGTTACCTACCATAAATTTTTATCAAAATTACTGTTACTTGTCATACTTATTAACGAAGTTAGAGTTTCTTGTCATAATTAGTATCGAAGTAAATGTTACCTGTCATAATTTGTATCGAAGTTACAGTTACTTGTCATAATTAGCATCGAAGCTACAGTTACTTGACATAATTAGTAACGAAGTTACAGTAACCTGTCATAACTAGTAACGAAGTTAGAGTTACCTGTCATAATTTGTATCGAAATTACAGTTACTTGTCATAATTGGTAACGAAGTTACAGTTTCCTGTCATAATTAGTATCGAAGTTACTGTTACCTGTCATAATTAGTATGGAAGTTACAGTTACCTGCCATAATTTGTATCGAAATTACAGGGACTTGTCATAATTAGTAAGGAAGTTCGAGTTTCTTGTCATAATTAGTATCGAATTTACAGTTACCTGTCATAATTTGTATCGAAGTTATAGTTACTTGTCATAATTAGTATCGAATTACTGTTACCTGTCATAATTAGTATCGAAGTTACTGTTACCTGCCATAATTTGTAACGAAATTACAGTTACTTGTTATAATTAGTGACGAAGTTACAGTTACCTGTCATAATTAGTATCGAAGTTAATGTTACTTGTCATAATTAGTATCAAAGTTACTGTTACCTGTCGTAATTAGCATCGAAATTACAATTACCTGCCATAATTTGTATCGAAATTACAGGGACTTGTCATAATTAGTAACGAAGTTACAGTAACCTGCCATAATTAGTATCGAAATTAAAGTTACTTGTCATAATAAGTAACGAAGTTACAGTTACCTGTCATAATTAGTATCGAAGTTACTGTTACCTGTCATAATTAGTATTGAAGTTACAGTTACCTACAATAATTTTTTATCAAAATTACAGTTACTTGTCATAATTAGTAACGAAGTTACAGTTTCCTGTCATAATTAGTATCGAAGTTACTGTTACCTGTCATAATTAGTATGGAAGTAACAGTTACCTGCCATAATTTGTATCGAAATTACAGGGACTTGTCATAATTAGTAAGGAAGTTCGAGTTTCTTGTCATTATTAGTATCGAAGTTACAGTTACCTGTCATAATTTGTATCGAAGTTATAGTTACTTGTCATAATTAGTATCGAATTACTGTTACCTGTCATAATAAGTATCGAAGTTACTGTTACCTGCCATAATTTGTAACGAAATTACAGTTACTTGTTATAATTAGTGACGAAGTTACAGTTACCTGTCATAATTAGTATCGAAGTTAATGTTACTTGTCATAATTAGTATCGAAGTTACTGTTACCTGTCATAATTAGCATCGAAATTACAATTACCAGCCATAATTTGTATCGAAATTACAGGGACTTGTCATAATTAGTAACGAAGTTACAGTAACCTGCCATAATTAGTATCGAAATTAAAGTTACTTGTCATAATAAGTAACGAAGTTACAGTTACCTGTCGTAATTAGTATCGAAGTTACTGTTACCTGTCATAATTAGTATTGAAGTTACAGTTACCTACAATAATTTTTTATCAAAATTACAGTTACTTGTCATAATTAGTAACGAAGTTAGAATTTCTTGTCATAATTAGTATCGAAGTTACAGTTACCTGTCAATTTGTATCGAAGTTATAGTTACCTGTCATAATTAGTATCGAAGTTACAGTAACCTGCCATAATTTGTATCGAAATTACAGTTACTTGTCATAATTAGTAACGAAGTTACAGTTACCTGTCATAATTAGTCTCGATGTTACAGTTACTTGTCATAATTAGTATCGAAGTTACTGTTACCTGTCATAATAAGTATCGAAGTTACAGTTACCTGCCAAAATTTGAATCGAAATTACAGTTACTTGTCATAATTAGTAACGAAGTTACAGTTACCTGTCATAATTAGTATCGAAGTTACTGTTACCTGTCAAAATTAGTAACGATGATACAGTTACCTGCCAAAATTTGTATCGAAATTACAGTTACTTGTCATAGTTAATAACGAAGTTACAGTTACCTGTCATAATTAGTATCGAAGTTACAGTTACTTGTCATAATTAGTATCGAGGTTACAGTTACCTGCCATAATTTGTATCGAAATTACAGGGACTTGTCATAATTAGTAACGAAGTTACAGTTTCCTGCCATAATTAATATCGAAATTAAAGTTACTTGTCATAATTAGTAACGAAGTTACAGTTTCCTGTCATAATTAGTATCGAAGTTACTGTTACCTGTCATAATTAGCATTGAAGTTAGAGTTACCTACCATAATTTTTTCTCAAAATTACAGTTACTTTTCATAATTAGTAACGAAGTTTGAGTTTCTTGTCATAATTAGTATCAAAGTTACTGTTACCTGTCATAATTAGTATTGAAGTTACAGTTACCTACAATAATGTTTTATCAAAATTACAGTTACTTGTCATAATTAATAACGAAGTTACAGTTACCTGCCATAATTTGTATCGAAGGTACCGTTACTTGTCATAATTAGTAACGAAGTTACAGTTACCAGTCATAATTTGTATCGAAATTACAGTTACTTGTCATAATTAGTAACGAAGTTACAGTTTCCTGTCATAATTAGTATCGAAGTAACTGTTACCTGTCATAATTAGTATGGAAGTTACAGTTACCTGCCATAATTTGTATCGAAATTAAAGTTACTTGTCATCATTAGCAACGATGTTACAGTAACCTGTCATAATTAGTATCGAAGTTAATGTTACTTGTCATAATTAGTATCGAAGTTACTGTTACCTGTCATAATTAGTATCGAAGTTACTGTTACCTGCCATATTTTGTATCGAAATTACTGTTACTTGTCATAAATAGTAACGAAGTTACAGTTACCTGTCATAATTAGTATCGAAGTTACAGTTACTTGTCATAATTAGTATCGAAGTTACTGTTACCTGTCATAATTAGAATCGAAGTTACAGTTACCTGCCAAAATTTGTATCGAAATTACAGTTACTTGTCATAATTAGTAACCAAGTTACAGTTACCTGTCATAATTAGTATCGAAGTTACAGTTACTTGTAATAATTAGTATCGAAGTTACCGTTACCCGCCATAATTTGTATCGAAATTACAGGGACTTGTAATAATTAGTAACGAAGTTACAGTTACCTGTCATAATTAGTATCGAAGTTACAGTTACTTGTCATAATTAGTATCGAAGTTACTGCTACTTGTCATAATGAGTATCGAAGTTACTGTTACCTGTCATAATTAGTATCGAAATTACAATTACCTGCCATAATTTGCATCGAAATTACAGTTACTTGTCATAATTAGTTACGAAGTTACAGTTACCTGTCGTAATTAGTATCGAAGTTACAGTTACTTGTCATAATTAGTATCGTAGTTACTGTTACCTGTCATAATTAGTATCGAAGTTACTGTTACCTGTCATAATTAGTATTGAAGTTACAGTTACCTACAATAATTTTTAATCAAAATTACAGTTACTTGTCATAATTAGTAACGAAGTTAGAGTTTCTTGTCATAATTAGTATTGAAGCTACAGTTACCTGTCATAATTTGTATCGAAGTTATAGTTACTTGTCATAATTAGTATCGAAGTTGCTGTTACCTGTCATAATTAGAATCGAAGTTACAATAACCTGCCATAATTTGAATCGAAATTACAGTTACTTGTCATAATTAGTAACGAAGTTACAGTTACCTGTCATAATTAGTATCGATGTTACAGTTACTTGTCATAATTAGTATCGAAGTTACTGTTACCTGTCAAAATAAGTATCGAAGTTACAGTTTCCTGCCAAAATTTGAATCGAAATTACAGTTACTTGTCATAATTAGTAACGAAGTTACAGTTACCTGTCATAATTAGTAACGAAGTTAGAGTTTCTTGTCATAATTGGTATTGAAGCTACAGTTACCTGTCATAATTTGTATCGAAGTTATAGTTACTTGTCATAATTAGTATCGAAGTTGCTGTTACCTGTCATAATTAGTATCGAAGTTACAGTAACCTGCCATAATTTGAATCGAAATTACAGTTACTTGTCATAATTAGTAACGATGTTACAGTTACCTGTCATAATTAGTATCGATGTTACAGTTACTTGTCATAATTAGTATCGAAGTTACTGTTACCTGTCAAAATAAGTATCGAAGTTACAGTTACCTGCCAAAATTTGAATCGAAATTACAGTTACTTGTCATAATTAGTATCGAAGTTACAGTTACCTGCCAAAATTTGAATCGAAATTACAGTTACTTGTCATAATTAGTAACGAAGTTACAGTTACCTGTCATAATTAGTATCGATGTTACAGTTACTTGTCATAATTAGTATCGAAGTTACTGTTACCTGTCAAAATAAGTATCGAAGTTACAGTAACCTGCCATAATTTGAATCGAAATTACAGTTACTTGTCATAATTAGTAACGAAGTTACAGTTACCTGTCATAATTAGTATCGATGTTACAGTTACTTGTCATAATTAGTATCGAAGTTACTGTTACCTGTCAAAATAAGTATCGAAGTTACAGTTTCCTGCCAAAATTTGAATCGAAATTACAGTTACTTGTCATAATTAGTAACGAAGTTACAGTTACCTGTCGTTATTAGTATCGAAGGTACTGTTACTTGTCATAATTATTAACGAAGTTACAGTTACCTGTCATAATTTGTATCGAAATTACAGTTACTTGTCATAATTCGTAACGAAGTTACAGTTTCCTGTCATAATTAGTATCGAAGTTACTGTTACCTGTCATAATTAGTATGGAAGTTACAGTTACCTGCCATAATTTGTATCGAAATTAAAGTTACTTGTCATAATTAGTAGCGATGTTACAGTAACCTGCCATAATTAGTATCGAAGTTAATGTTACTTGTCATAATTAGTATCGAAGTTACTGTTACCTGTCATAATTAGTATCGAAGATACAGTTACCTGCCATAATTTGTATCGAAATTACTGTTACGTGTCATAATTAGTAACGAAGTTACAGTTACCTGTCATAATTAGTATCGAAGTTACAGTTACTTGTCATAATTAATATCGAAGTTACTGTTACCTGTCATAATTAGAATCGAAGTTACAGTTACCTGCCAAAATTTGTATCGAAATTACAGTTACTTGTCATAATTAGTAACGAAGTTAACTGTCATAATTAGTATCGAAGTTACAGTTATTTGTAATAATTAGTATCGAAGTTACCGTTACCTGCCGTAATTTGTATCGAAATTACAGGGACTTGTCATAATTAGTAACGAAGTTACAGTTACCTGCCATAATTAGTATCGAAATTAAAGTTACTTGTGATAATTATTAACGAAGTTACAGTTACCTGTCATAATTAGTATCGAAGTTCCTGTTACTTTCATAATTAGTATTGAAGTTACAGTAACCTACCATAATTTTTTATCAAAATTACAGTTACTTGTCATAATTAGTAACGAAGTTAGATTTTCTTGTCATAATTAGTATCGAAGTTACAGTTACCTGTCATAATTTGATTCGCAGTTATAGTTACTTGTCATAATTAGTATCGAAGTTACTGTTACCTGTCACAATTAGTATCGAAGTTACAGTTACCTGCCATAATTTGTATCGAAATTACAGTTCCTTGTCATAATTAGTATCGAAGTTACAGTTACCTGTCATAATTGGCATCGAAGTTACTGTTACCAGCCATAATTTGTATCGAAATTACAGTTACTTGTCATAATTAGTTGCCAAGTTACAGTTACCTGTCATAATTAGTATCGAAGTTACAGTTACTTGTCATAATTAGTATCGTAGTTACTGTAACCTGTCATAATTAGTATCGAAGTTACTGTTACCTGTCATAATTTGTATCGAAGTTATAGTTACTTGTAGTATTTTAGTATCGAAGTTGCTGTTACCAGCCATAATTTGTATCGAAATTACAGTTACTTGTCATAATTAGTTACCAAGTTACAGTTACCTGTCATAATTAGTATCGAAGTTACAGTTACTTGTCATAATTAGTATCGTAGTTACTGTTACCTGTCATAATTAGTATCGAAGTTACTGTTACCTGTCATAATTAGTATTGAAGTTACAGTTACCTACAATAATTTTTAATCAAAATTACAGTTACTTGTCATAATTAGTAACGAAGTTAGAGTTTCTTGTCATAATTAGTATTGAAGCTACAGTTACCTGTCATAATTTGTATCGAAGTTATAGTTACTTGTCATAATTAGTATCGAAGTTGCTGTTACCTGTCATAATTAGTATCGAAGTTACAGTAACCTGCCATAATTTGAATCGAAACTACAGTTACTTGTCATAATTAGTAACGAAGTTACAGTTACCTGTCATAATTAGTATCGATGTTACAGTTACTTGTCATAATTAGTATCGAAGTTACTGTTACCTGTCAAAATAAGTATCGAAGTTACAGTTACTGCCAAAATTTGAATCGAAATTACAGTTACTTGTCATAATTAGTAACGAAGTTACAGTTACCTGTCATAATTAGTATCGATGTTACAGTTACCTGTCATAATTAGTATCGAAGTTACAGTTACTTGTCATAATTAGTATCGAAGTTACTGTTACCTGTCAAAATTAGTAACGATGATACAGTTACCTGCCAAAATTTGTATCGAAATTTCAGTTACTTGTCATAGTTAATAACGAAGTTACAGTTACCTGTCATACTTAGTATCGAAGTTACAGTTACTTGTCATAATTAGTATCGAGGTTACAGTTACCTGCCTTAATTTGTATCGAAATTACAGGGACCTGTCATAATTTGTAACGAAGTTACAGTTTCCTGCCATAATTAATATCGAAATTAAAGTTACTTGTCATAATTAGTAACGAAGTTACAGTTTCCTGTCATAATTAGTATCGAAGTTACTGTTACCTGTCATAATTAGTATTGAAGTTACAGTTACCTACCATAATTTTTATCAAAATTACAGTTACTTGTCATAATTAGTAACGAAGTTTGAGTTTCATGTCATAATTAGTATCGAAGTTACTGTTACCTGTCATAATAATATTGAAGTTACAGTTACCTACAATAATTTTTTATCAAAATTACTGTTACTTGTCATAATTAATAACGAAGTTACAGTTACCTGTCATAATTAGTATCGAAGTTACAGTTACTTGTCATAATTAGTATCGAAGTTACAGTTACCTGCCATAATTTGTATCAAAATTACAGGGACTTGTCATAATTAGTAACGAAGTTACAGTTTCCTGCCATAACTAGTACCGAAATTAAAGTAACTTGTCATAATTAGTAACGAAGTTACAGTTTCCTGTCATAATTAGTATCGAAGTTACTGTTACCTGTCATAATTAGTAATGAAGTTTCAGTTACCTACCATAATTTTTTATCAAAATTACAGTTACTTGTCATTATTAGTAACGAAGTTTGAGTTTCTTGTCATAATTAGAATCGAGGTTACTGTAACCAGTCATAATTTTTATCGAAGTTATAGTTACTTGTCATAATTAGTATCGAAGTTACTGTTACCTGTCATAATTAGTATCGAAGTTACAGTTACCTGCCATAATTAGTATCGAAATTAGAGTTACTTGTCATTATTAGTCACGAAGTTACAGTTACCTGTCATAATTAGTATCGAAGTTACAGTTACTTGTCATAATTAGTATCGAAGTTACTGTTTCCTGTCATAATTAGTACCGAAGTTACAGTTACATGCCAAAATTTGTATCGAAATTACAGTTACTTGTCATAATTAGTAACGAAGTTACAGTTACCTGCGATAATTTGTATCGAAATTACGGTTCCTTGTCATAATTAGTATCGAAGTTACAGTTAACTGTCGTTATTAGTATCGAAGGTACTGTTACTTGTCATAATTAGTAACGAAGTTACAGTTACCTGTCATAATTTGTATCGAAATTACAGTTACTTGTCATAATTCGTAACGAAGTTACAGTTTCCTGTCATAATTAGTATCGAAGTTACTGTTACCTGTCATAATTAGTATGGAAGTTACAGTTACCTGTCATAATTAGTATCGAAGTTACAGTTACTTGTCATAATTAATATCGAAGTTACTGTTACCTGTCATAATTAGAATCGAAGTTACAGTTACCTGCCAAAATTTGTATCGAAATTACAGTTACTTGTCTTAATTAGTAACGAAGTTACCTGTCATAATTAGTATCGAAGTTACAGTTATTTGTAATAATTAGTATCGAAGTTACCGTTACCTGCCATAATTTGTATCGTAATTACAGGGACTTGTCATAATTAGTAACGAAGTTACAGTTACCTGCCATAATTAGTATCGAAATTAAAGTTACTTGTGATAATTATTAACGAAGTTACAGTTACCTGTCATAATTAGTATCGAAGTTCCTGTTACTTTCATAATTAGTATTGAAGTTCCAGTAACCTACCATAATTTTTTATCAAAATTACAGTTACTTGTCATAATTAGTAACGAAGTTAGATTTTCTTGTCATAATTAGTATCGAAGTTACAGTTACCTGTCATAATTTGATTCGCAGTTATAGTTACTTGTCATAATTAGTATCGAAGTTACTGTTACCTGTCACAATTAGTATCGAAGTTACAGTTACCTGCCATAATTTGTATCGAAATTACAGTTCCTTGTCATAATTAGTATCGAAGTTACAGTTACCTGTCATAATTGGCATCGAAGTTACTGTTACCAGCCATAATTTGTATCGAAATTACAGTTACTTGTCATAATTAGTTACCAAGTTACAGTTACCTGTCATAATTAGTATCGAAGTTACAGTTACTTGTCATAATTAGTATCGTAGTTACTGTAACCTGTCATAATTAGTATCGAAGTTACTGTTACCTGTCATAATTTGTATCGAAGTTATAGTTACTTGTCGTAATTAGTATCGAAGTTGCTGTTACCTGTCATAATTAGTATCGAAGTTACAGTTACTTGTCATAATTAGTATCGAAGTTACTGTTACCTGGCATAATTAGTATCGAAGTTACTGTTACCTGTCATAATTAGTATCGAAATTACAATTACCTGCAATAATTTGTATCGAAATTACAGGGACTTGTCATAATTAGTAACGAAGTTACAGTAACCTGCCATAATTAGTATCGAAATTAAAGTTACTTGTCATAATAAGTAACGAAGTTACAGTTACCTGTCATAATTAGTATCGAAGTTACTGTTACCTGTCATAATTAGTATTGAAGTTACAGTTACCTACAATAATTTTTTATCAAAATTACAGTTACTTGTCATAATTAGTAACGAAGTTAGAGTTTCTTGTCATAATTAGTATCGATGTTACAGTTAACTGTCATAATTTGTATCGAATTTATAGTTACTTGTCATAATTAGTATCGAAGTTGCTGTTACCTGTCATAATTAGTATCGAAGTTACAGTTACCTGCCATAATTTGTATCGAAATTACAGTTCCTTGTCATAATTAGTATCGATGTTACAGTTACCTGTCATAATTAGTATCGAAGGTACTGTTACTTGTCATAATTAGTAACGAAGTTACAGTTTCCTGCCATAACTAGTAGTGAAATTAATGTTACTTGTCATAATTAGTATCGAAGTTCCTGTTACCTGTCATAATTAGTATCGAAGTTACAGTTACCTGCCATAATTTGTATCGAAATTACAGTTCCTTGTCATAATTAGTATCGATGTTACAGTTACCTGTCATAATTAGTATCGAAGGTACTGTTACTTGTCATAATTAGTAACGAAGTTACAGTTACCTGTCATAATTTGTATCGAAATTACAGTTACTTGTCATAATTAGTAACGAAGTTACAGTTTCCTGTCATAATTAGTATTGAAGTAACTGTTACCTGTCATAATTAGTATCGAAGTTACAGTTACCTGCCATAATTTGTATCGAAATTACAGTTCCTTGTCATAATTAGTATCGATGTTACAGTTACCTGTCATAATTAGTATCGAAGGTACTGTTACTTGTCATAATTAGTAACGAAGTTACAGTTTCCTGAGATAACTAGCAGTGAAATTAATGTTACTTGTCATAATTAGTATCGAAGTTGCTGTTACCTGTCATAATTAGTATCGAAGTTACAGTTACCTGCCATAATTTGTATCGAAATTACAGTTCCTTGTCATAATTAGTATCGATGTTACAGTTACCTGTCATAATTAGTATCGAAGGTACTGTTACTTGTCATAATTAGTAACGAAGTTACAGTTACCTGTCATAATTTGTATCGAAATTACAGTTACTTGTCATAATTAGTAACGAAGTTACAGTTTCCTGTCATAATTAGTATTGAAGTAACTGTTACCTGTCATAATTAGTATGGAAGTTACAGTTACCTGCCATAATTTGTATCGAAATTACAGTTCCTTGTCATAATTAGTATCGATGTTACAGTTACCTGTCATAATTAGTATCAAAGGTACTGTTACTTGTCATAATTAGTAACGAAGTTACAGTTACCTGCCATAATTTGTATCGAAATTAAAGTTACTTGTCATCATTAGCAACGATGTTACAGTAACCTGTCATAATTAGTATCGAAGTTAATGTTACTTGTCATAAATAGTATCGAAGTTACAGTTACTTGTCATAATTAGTATCGTAGTTACTTTAACCTGTCATAATTAGTATCGAAGTTACTGTTACCTGTCATAATTTGTATCGAAGTTATAGTTACTTTTCGTAATTATTATCGAAGTTGCTGTTACCTGTCATAATTAGTATCGAAGTTACAGTTACTTGTCATAATTAGTATCGAAGTTACTGTTACCTGTCATAATTAGTATCGAAGTTACTGTTACCTGTCATAATTAGTATCGAAATTACAATTACCAGCAATAATTTGTATCGAAAATACAGGGACTTGTCATAATTAGTAACGAAGTTACAGTAACCTGCCATAATTAGTATCGAAATTAAAGTTACTTGTCATAATAAGTAACGAAGTTACAGTTACCTGTCATAAATAGTATCGAAGTTACTGTTACCTGTCATAATTAGTATTGAAGTTACAGTTACCTACAATAATTTTTTATCAAAATTACAGTTACTTGTCATAATTAGTAACGAAGTTAGAGTTTCTTGTCATAATTAGTATCGATGTTACAGTTACCTGTCATAATTTGTATCGACGTTATAGTTACTTGTCATAATTAGTATCGAAGTTGCTGTTACCTGTCATAATTAGTATCGAAGTTACAGTTACCTGCCATAAGTTGTATCGAAATTACAGTTCCTTGTCATAATTAGTATCGATGTTACAGTTACCTGTCATAATTAGTATCGAAGGTACTGTTACTTGTCATAATTAGTAACGAAGTTACAGTTACCTGTCATAATTTGTATCGAAATTACAGTTACTTGTCATAATTAGTAACGAAGTTACAGTTTCCTGTCATATTTAGTATTGAAGTAACTGTTACCTGTCATAATTAGTATGGAAGTTACAGTTACCTGCCATAATTTGTATCGAAATTAAAGTTACTTGTCATCATTAGCAACGATGTTACAGTAACCTGTCATAATTAGTATCGAAGTTAATGTTACTTGTCATAAATAGTATCGACGTTACTGTTACCTGTCATAATTAGTATCGATGTTACTGTTACCTGCCATATTTTGTATCGGAATTACTGTTACTTGTCATAAAGAGTAACGAAGTTGCAGTTACCTGTCATAATTAGTATCGAAGTTACAGTTACTTGTCATAATTAGTATCGAAGTTACTGTTACCTGTCATAATTAGTATCGAAGTTACAGTTACCTGCCAAAATTTGTATCGAAATTAAAGTTACTTGTCATAATTAGTATGGACGTTACAGTTACCTGCCATAATTTGTATCGAAATTACAGTTCCTTGTGATAATTAGTATCGAAGTTACTGTTACCTGTCATAATTAGTATCGATGTTACTGTTACCTGCCATAATTTGTATCGAAATTACAGTTACTTGTCATAATTAGTAACGAAGTTACAGTTACAGTCATAATTAGTATTGAAGTAACAGTTACCGACCATAAATTTTTATCAAAATTACTGTTACTTGTCATAATTATTAACGAAGTTAGAGTTTCTTGTCATAATTAGTATCTAAGTTAATGTTACCTGTCATAATTTGTATCGAAATTACAGTTACTTGTCATAATTAGCATCGAGGCTACAGTTACTTGACATAATTAGTAACGAAGTTACAGTAACCTGTCATAATTAGTAACGAAGTTACAGTTACCTGACATAATTTGTATCGAAATTACAGTTACTTGTCATAATTAGTAACGAAGTTACAGTTTCCTGTCATAATTAGTATCGAAGTTACTGTTACCTATCATAATTAGTATGGAAGTTACAGTTACCTGCCATAATTTGTATCGAAATTACAGGGACTTGTCATAATTAGTAACGAAGTTCGAGTTTCTTGTCATAATGAGTATCGAAGTTACAGTTACCTGTCATAATTTGTATCGAAGTTATAGTTACTTGTCATAATTAGTATCGAATTACTGTTACCTGTCATAATTAGTATCGAAGTTACTGTTACCTGCCACAATCTGTAACGAAATTACAGTTACTTGTTATAATTAGTGACGAAGTTACAGTTACCTGTCATAATTAGTATCGAAGTTACAGTTACTTGTCATAATTAGTATCGAAGTTACAGTTACCTGGCATAATTTGTATCGAAATTACAGGGACTTGTCATAATTAGTAACGAAGTTACAGTTTCCTGCCATAATTAGTATCGAAATTAAAGTTACTTGTCATAATTAGTAACGACGTTACAGTTTCCTGTCATAATTAGTATCGAAGTTACTGTTACCTGTCATAATTAGTATTGAAGTTACAGTAACCTACCATAATTTTTTATCAAAATTACAGTTACTTGCCATAATTAGTAACGAAGTTTGTGTTTCTCGTCATAATTAGAATCGAAGTTACAGTAACCAGTCATAATTTTTATCGAAGTTATAGTTACTTGTCATAATTAGTATCGAAGTTATTGTTACCTGTCATAATTAGTACCGAAGTTACAGTTACCTGCCATAATTTGTATCGGAATTAGAGTTTCTTGTCATAATTAGTATCGAAGTTACATTTACCTGTCATAATTAGTATCGAAGGTACTGTTACTTGTCATAATTAGTAACGAAGTTCCAGTTACCTGTCATAATTTGTATCGAAATTACAGTTACTTGTCATAATTAGTAACGAAGTTACAGTTTCCTGGCATAATTAGTATCGAAGTAACTGTTACCTGTCATAATTAGTATGGAAGTTACAGTTACCTGCCATAATTTGTATCGAAATTAAAGTTACTTGTCATCGTTAGCAACGATGTTACAGTAACCTGTAATAATTAGTATCGAAGTTAATGTTACTTGTCATAAATAGTATCGAAGTTACTGTTACCTGTCATAATTAGTATCGAAGTTACTGTTACCTGCCATATTTTGTATCGAAATTACTGTTACTTGTCATAAATAGTAACGAAGTTGCAGTTACCTGTCATAATTCGTATCGAAATTACAGTTCCTTGTCATAATTAGTATCGAAGTTACAGTTACCTGTCATAATTTGTATCGAAGTTATAGTTACTTGTCGTAATTAGTATCGAAGTTGCTGTTACCTGTCATAATTAGTAGCGAAGTTACAGTTACTTGTCATAATTAGTATCGAAGTTACTGTTACCTGTCATAATTAGTATCGAAGTTACTGTTACCTGTCATAATTAGTATCGAAATTACAATTACCTGCAATAATTTGTATCGAAATTACAGGGACTTGTCATAATTAGTAACGAAGTTACAGTAACCTGCCATAATTAGTATCGAAATTAAAGTTACTTGTCATAATAAGTAACGAAGTTACAGTTACCTGTCATAATGAGTATCGAAGTTACTGTTACCTGTCATAATTAGTATTGAAGTTACAGTTACCTACAATAATTTTTTATCAAAATTACAGTTACTTGTCATAATTAGTAACGAAGTTAGAGTTTCTTGTCATAATTAGTATCGAAGTTACAGTTACCTGTCATAATTTGTATCGAAGTTATAGTTACTTGTCATAATTAGTATCGAAGTTGCTGTTACCTGTCACAATTAGTATCGAAGTTACAGTTACCTGCCATAATTTGTATCGAAATTACAGTTCCTTGTCATAATTAGTATCGATGTTACAGTGACCTGTCATAATTAGTATCGAAGGTACTGTTACTTGTCATAATTAGTAACGAAGTTACAGTTACCTGTCATAATTAGTATCGAAGTTACTGTTACCTGCCATATTTTGTATCGAAATTACTGTTACTTGTCATACATAGTAACGAAGTTGCAGTTACCTGTCATAATTAGTATCGAAGTTACAGTTACTTGTCATAATTAGTATCGAAGTTACTGTTACCTGTCATAATTAGTATCGAAGTTACAGCTACCTGCCAAAATTTGTATCGAAATTACAGTTACTTGTCATAATTAGTAACGAAGTTACAGTTACCTGCCTTAATTTGTATCGAAATTACAGTTCCTTGTCATAATTAGTATCGATGTTACAGTTACCTGTCATAATTAGTATCGAAGGTACTGTTACTTGTCATAATTAGTAACGAAGTTACAGTTACCTGTCATAATTTGTATCGAAATTACAGTTACTTGTCATAATTAGTAACGAAGTTACAGTTTCTTGTCATAATTAGTATCGAAGTTACTGTTACCTGTCATAATTAGTATGGAAGTTACAGTTACCTGCCATAATTTGTGTCGAAATTACAGTTCGTTGTCATAATTAGTATCGAAGTTACAGTTACCTGTCATAATTAGTATCGAAGTTACTGTTACCTGCCATAATTTGTATCGAAATTACAGTTACTTGTCATAATTAGTAACGAAGTTACAGTTACAGTCATAATTAGTATTGAAGTTACAGTTACCTACCATAAATTTTTATCAAAATTACTGTTACTTGTCATAATTATTAACGAAGTTAAATTTTCTTGTCATGATTAGTATCTAAGTTAATGTTACCTGTCATAATTTGTATCGACATTACAGTTACTTGTCATAATTAGCATCGAAGCTACAGTTACTTGACATAATTAGTAACGAAGTTACAGTAACCTGTCATAATTAGTAACGAAGTTACAGTTACCTGTCATAATTTGTATCGAAATTACAGTTACTTGTCATAATTAGTAACGAAGTTACAGTTTCCTGTCATAATTTGTATCGAAGTTACCGTTACCCGCCATAATTTGTATCGAAATTACAGGGACTTGTAATAATTAGTAACGAAGTTACGGTTACCTGCCATAATTAGAATCGAAATTAAAGTTACTTGTGATAATTAGTAACGAAGTTACAGTTACCTGTCATAATAAGTATCGAAGTTACTGTTACCTGTCATAATTAGTATTGAAGTTACAGTTACCTACCATAATTTTTTATCAAAATTACAGTTACTTGTCATAATTAGTAACGAAGTTAGTGTTTCTTGTCATAATTAGTATCGAAGTTGCAGTTACCTGTCATAATTTGATTTGAAGTTATAGTTACTTGTCATAATTAGTAACGAAGTTACAGTTTCCTGTCATAATTAGTATCGAAGTAACTGTTACCTGTCATAATTAGTATGGAAGTTACAGTTATCTGCACTAATTTGTATGGAAATTACAGTTACTTGTTATAATTAGTAACGAAGTTACAGTTACAGTCATAATTAGTATTGAAGTTACAGTTACCTACCATAAATTTTTACCAAATTTCTGTTACTTGTCATAATTATTAACGAAGTTAGAGTTTCATGTCATAATTAGTATCTAAGTTAATGTTACCCGTCATAATTTGTATCGAAATTACAGTTACTTGTCATAATTAGTAACGAAGTTACAGTTTCCTGTCATAATTAGTATCGAAGTAACTGTATCCTGTCATAATTAGTATGGAAGTTACAGTTACCTGCCATAATTTGAATCGAAATTAAAGTTACTTGTCATCATTAGCAACGATGTTACAGTAACCTGTAATAATTAGTATCGAAGTTAATGTTACTTGTCATAATTAGTATCGAAGTTACTGTTACCTGTCATAATTAGTATCGAAGTTACTGTTACCTGCCATATTTTGTATCGAAATTACTGTTACATGTCATAAATAGTAACGAAGTTACAGTTACCTGTCATAATTAGTATCGAAGGTACTGTTACTTGTCATAATTAGGTAACGAAGTTACAGTTACCTGTCATAATTTGTATCGAAATTACAGTTACTTGTCATAATTAGTAACGAAGTTACAGTTTCTTGTCATAATTAGTATCGATGTTACTGTTACCTGTCATAATGAGTATGGAAGTTACAGTTACCTGCCATAATTTGTATCGAAATTACAGTTCCTTGTCATAATTAGTATCGAAGTTACAGTTACCTGTCATAATTAGTATCGAAGTAACTGTTACCTGCCATAATTTGTATCAAAATTACAGTTACTTGTCATAATTAATAACGAAGTTACAGTTACAGTCATAATTAGTATTGAAGTTACAGTTACCTACCATAAATTTTTATCAAAATTACTGTTACTTGTCATAATTATTAACGAAGTTAAATTTTCTTGTCATGATTAGTATCTAAGTTAATGTTACCTGTCATAATTTGTATCGACATTACAGTTACTTGTCATAATTAGCATCGAAGCTACAGTTACTTGACATAATTAGTAACGAAGTTACAGTAACCTGTCATAATTAGTAACGAAGTTACAGTTACCTGTCATAATTTGTATCGAAATTACAGTTACTTGTCATAATTAGTAACGAAGTTACAGTTTCCTGTCATAATTTGTATCGAAGTTACCGTTACCCGCCATAATTTGTATCGAAATTACAGGGACTTGTAATAATTAGTAACGAAGTTACGGTTACCTGCCATAATTAGAATCGAAATTAAAGTTACTTGTGATAATTAGTAACGAAGTTACAGTTACCTGTCATAATAAGTATCGAAGTTACTGTTACCTGTCATAATTAGTATTGAAGTTACAGTTACCTACCATAATTTTTTATCAAAATTACAGTTACTTGTCATAATTAGTAACGAAGTTAGTGTTTCTTGTCATAATTAGTATCGAAGTTACAGTTACCTGTCATAATTTGATTTGAAGTTATAGTTACTTGTCATAATTAGTAACGAAGTTACAGTTTCCTGTCATAATTAGTATCGAAGTAACTGTTACCTGTCATAATTAGTATGGAAGTTACAGTTATCTGCACTAATTTGTATGGAAATTACAGTTACTTGTCATAATTAGTAACGAAGTTACAGTTACAGTCATAATTAGTATTGAAGTTACAGTTACCTACCATAAATTTTTACCAAATTTCTGTTACTTGTCATAATTATTAACGAAGTTAGAGTTTCATGTCATAATTAGTATCTAAGTTAATGTTACCCGTCATAATTTGTATCGAAATTACAGTTACTTGTCATAATTAGTAACGAAGTTACAGTTTCCTGTCATAATTAGTATCGAAGTAACTGTTTCCTGTCATAATTAGTATGGAAGTTACAGTTACCTGCCATAATTTGAATCGAAATTAAAGTTACTTGTCATCATTAGCAACGATGATACAGTAACCTGTAATAATTAGTATCGAAGTTAATGTTACTTGTCATAATTAGTATCGAAGTTACTGTTACCTGTCATAATTAGTATCGAAGTTACTGTTACCTGCCATATTTTGTATCGAAATTACTGTTACATGTCATAAATAGTAACGAAGTTACAGTTACCTGTCATAATTAGTATCGAAGGTACTGTTACTTGTCATAATTAGGTAACGAAGTTACAGTTACCTGTCATAATTTGTATCGAAATTACAGTTACTTGTCATAATTAGTAACGAAGTTACAGTTTCTTGTCATAATTAGTATCGATGTTACTGTTACCTGTCATAATGAGTATGGAAGTTACAGTTACCTGCCATAATTTGTATCGAAATTACAGTTCCTTGTCATAATTAGTATCGAAGTTACAGTTACCTGTCATAATTAGTATCGAAGTAACTGTTACCTGCCATAATTTGTATCAAAATTACAGTTACTTGTCATAATTAATAACGAAGTTACAGTTACAGTCATAATTAGTATTGAAGTTACAGTTACCTACCATAAATTTTTATCAAAATTACTGTTACTTGTCATAATTATTAACGAAGTTAGAGTTTCTTGTCATAATTAGTATCGAAGTTAATGTTACCTGTCATAATTTGTATCGAAATTACGGTTACTTGTCATAATTAGCATCGAAGCTACAGTTACTTGACATAATTAGTAACGACGTTACAGTAACCTGTCATAACTAGTAACGAAGTTACAGTTACCTGTCATAATTTGTATCGAAATTACAGTTACTTGTCATAATTAGTAACGAAGTTACAGTTTCCTGTCATAATTAGTATCGAAGTTACTGTTACCTGTCATAATTAGTATGGAAGTTACAGTTACCTGCCATAATTTGTATCGAAATTACAGGGACTTGTCATAATTAGTAACGAAGTTCGAGTTTCTTGTCATAATTAGTATCGAAGTTACAGTTACCTGTCATAATTTGTATCGAAGTTATAGTTACATGTCATAATTAGTATCGAATTACTGTTACCTGTCATAATTAGTATCGAAGTTACTGTTACCTGCCATAATTTGTAACGAAATTACAGTTACTTGTTATAATTAGTGACGAAGTTACAGTTACCTGTCATAATTAGTATCGAAGTTAATGTTACTTGTCATAATTGGTATCGAAGTTACTATTACCTGTCATAATTAGTATCGAAGTTACTGTTACCTGCCATATTTTGTATCGAAATTACTGTTACTTGTCATAAATAGTAACGAAGTTACAGTTACCTGTCATAATTAGTATCGAAGTTACAGTTACTTGTCATAATTAGTATCGAAGTTACTGTTACCTGTCATAATTAGAATCGAAGTTACAGTTACCTGCCAAAATTTGTATCGAAATTACAGTTACTTGTCATAATTAGTAACCAAGTTACAGTTACCTGTCATAATTAGAATGGAAGTTATAGTTACCTGCCATAATTTGTATCGAAATTACAGTTACTTGTCATAATTAGTAACGAAGTTACAGTTACAGTCATAATTAGTATTGAAGTTACAGTTACCTACCATAAATTTTTATCAAAATTACTGTTACTTGTCATAATTATTAACGAAGTTAGAGTTTCTTGTCATAATTAGTATCTAAGTTAATGTTACCTGTCATAATTTGTATCGAAATTACAGTTACTTGTCATAATTAGTAACGAAGTTACAGTTTCCTGTCATAATTAGTATCGAAGTAACTGTTACCTGTCATAATTAGTATGGAAGTTACAGTTACGTGCCATAATTTGAATCGAAATTAAAGTTACTTGTCATCATTAGCAACGATGTTACAGTAACCTGTAATAATTAGTATCGAAGTTAATGTTACTTGTCATAATTAGTATCGAAGTTACTGTTACCTGTCATAATTAGTATCGAAGTTACTGTTACCTGCCATATTTTGTATCGAAATTACTGTTACATGTCATAAATAGTAACGAAGTTACAGTTACCTGTCATAATTAGCATCGAAGGTACTGTTACTTGTCATAATTAGTAACGAAGTTACAGTTACCTGTCATAATTTGTATCGAAATTACAGTTACTTGTCATAATTAGTAACGAAGTTACAGTTTCTTGTCATAATTAGTATCGAAGTTACTGTTACCTGTCATAATGAGTATGGAAGTTACAGTTACCTGCCATAATTTGTATCGAAATTACAGTTCCTTGTCATAATTAGTATCGAAGTTACAGTTACCTGTCATAACTAGTAACGAAGTTACAGTTACCTGTCATAATTTGTATCGAAATTACAGTTACTTGTCATAATTAGTAACGAAGTTACAGTTTCCTGTCATAATTAGTATCGAAGTTACTGTTACCTGTCATAATTAGTATGGAAGTTACAGTTACCTGCCATAATTTGTATCGAAATTACAGGGACTCGTCATAATTAGTAACGAAGTTCGAGTTTCTTGTCATAATTAGTATCGAAGTTACAGTTACCTGTCATAATTTGTATCGAAGTTATAGTTACTTGTCATAATTAGTATCGAATTACTGTTACCTGTCATAATTAGTATCGAAGTTACTGTTACCTGCCATAATTTGTAACGAAATTACAGTTACTTGTTATAATTAGTGACGAAGTTACAGTTACCTGTCATAATTAGTATCGAAGTTACAGTTACTTGTAATAATTATTATCGAAGTTACCGTTACCCGCCATAATTTTTATCGAAATTACAGGGACTCATAATAATTAGTAACGAAGTTACGGTTACCTGCCATAATTAGTATCGAAATTAAAGTTACTTGTGATAATTAGTAACGAAGTTACAGTTACCTGTCATAATTAGAATGGAAGTTATAGTTACCTGCCATAATTTGTATCGAAATTACAGTTACTTGTCATAATTAGTAACGAAGTTACAGTTACAGTCATAATTAGTATTGAAGTTACAGTTACCTACCATAAATTTTTATCAAAATTACTGTTACTTGTCATAATTATTAACGAAGTTAGAGTTTCTTGTCATAATTAGTATCTAAGTTAATGTTACCTGTCATAATTTGTATCGAAATTACAGTTACTTGTCATAATTAGTAACGAAGTTACAGTTTCCTGTCATAATTAGTATCAAAGTAACTGTTACCTGTCATAATTAGTATGGAAGTTACAGTTATCTGCACTAATTTGTATGGAAATTACAGTTACTTGTCATAATTAGTAACGAAGTTACAGTTACAGTCATAATTAGTATTGAAGTTACAGTTACCTACCATAAATTTTTCCCAAATTTCTGTTACTTGTCATAATTATTAACGAAGTTAGAGTTTCTTGTCATAATTAGTATCTATGTTAATGTTACCCGTCATAATTTGTATCGAAATTACAGTTACTTGTCATAATTAGTAACGAAGTTACAGTTTCCTGTCATAATTAGTATCGAAGTAACGGTTTCCTGTCATAATTAGTATGGAAGTTACAGTTACCTGCCATAATTTGAATCGAAATTAAAGTTACTTGTCATCATTAGCAACGATGTTACAGTAACCTGTAATAATTAGTATCGAAGTTAATGTTACTTGTCATAATTAGTATCGAAGTTACTGTTACCTGTCATAATTAGTATCGAAGTTACTGTTACCTGCCATATTTTGTATCGAAATTACTGTTACATGTCATAAATAGTAACGAAGTTACAGTTACCTGTCATAATTAGTATCGAAGGTACTGTTACTTGTCATAATTAGTAACGAAGTTACAGTTACCTGTCATAATTTGTTTCGAAATTACAGTTACTTGTCATAATTAGTAACGAAGTTACAGTTTCTTGTCATAATTAGTATCGATGTTACTGTTACCTGTCATAATGAGTATGGAAGTTACAGTTACCTGCCATAATTTGTATCGAAATTACAGTTCCTTGTCATAATTAGTATCGAAGTTACAGTTACCTGTCATAATTAGTATCGAAGTAACTGTTACCTGCCATAATTTGTATCAAAATTACAGTTACTTGTCATAATTAATAACGAAGTTACAGTTACAGTCATAATTAGTATTGAAGTTACAGTTACCTACCATAAATTTTTATCAAAATTACTGTTACTTGTCATAATTATTAACGAAGTTAGAGTTTCTTGTCATAATTAGTATCGAAGTTAATGTTACCTGTCATAATTTGTATCGAAATTACGGTTACTTGTCATAATTAGCATCGAAGCTACAGTTACTTGACATAATTAGTAACGACGTTACAGTAACCTGTCATAACTAGTAACGAAGTTACAGTTACCTGTCATAATTTGTATCGAAATTACAGTTACTTGTCATAATTAGTAACGAAGTTACAGTTTCCTGTCATAATTAGTATCGAAGTTACTGTTACCTGTCATAATTAGTATGGAAGTTACAGTTACCTGCCATAAATTGTATCGAAATTACAGGGACTTGTCATAATTAGTAACGAAGTTCGAGTTTCTTGTCATAATTAGTATCGAAGTTACAGTTACCTGTCATAATTTGTATCGAAGTTATAGTTACTTGTCATAATTAGTATCGAATTACTGTTACCTGTCATAATTAGTATCGAAGTTACTGTTACCTGCCATAATTTGTAACGAAATTACAGTTACTTGTTATAATTAGTGACGAAGTTACAGTTACCTGTCATAATTAGTATCGAAGTTAATGTTACTTGTCATAATTGGTATCGAAGTTACTATTACCTGTCATAATTAGTATCGAAGTTACTGTTACCTGCCATATTTTGTATCGAAATTACTGTTACTTGTCATAAATAGTAACGAAGTTACAGTTACCTGTCATAATTAGTATCGAAGTTACAGTTACTTGTCATAATTAGTATCGAAGTTACTGTTACCTGTCATAATTAGAATCGAAGTTACAGTTACCTGCCAAAATTTGTATCGAAATTACAGTTACTTGTCATAATTAGTAACCAAGTTACAGTTACCTGTCATAATTTGTATCGAAATTACAGTTACTTGTCATAATTAGTAACGAAGTTACAGTTTCCTGTCATAATTAGTATCGAAGTTACTGTTACCTGTCATAATTAGTATGGAAGTTACAGTTACCTGCCATAATTTGTATCGAAATTACAGGGACTTGTCATAATTAGTAACGAAGTTCGAGTTTCTTGTCATAATTAGTATCGAAGTTACAGTTACCTGTCATAATTTGTATCGAAGTTATAGTTACTTGTCATAATTAGTATCGAATTACTGTTACCTGTCATAATTAGTATCGAAGTTACTGTTACCTGCCATAATTTGTAACGAAATTACAGTTACTTGTTATAATTAGTGACGAAGTTACAGTTACCTGTCATAATTAGTATCGAAGTTAATGTTACTTGTCATAATTGGTATCGAAGTTACTATTACCTGTCATAATTAGTATCGAAGTTACTGTTACCTGCCATATTTTGTATCGAAATTACTGTTACTTGTCATAAATAGTAACGAAGTTACAGTTACCTGTCATAATTAGTATCGAAGTTACAGTTACTTGTCATAATTAGTATCGAAGTTACTGTTACCTGTCATAATTAGAATCGAAGTTACAGTTACCTGCCAAAATTTGTATCGAAATTACAGTTACTTGTCATAATTAGTAACCAAGTTACAGTTACCTGTCATAATTAGAATGGAAGTTATAGTTACCTGCCATAATTTGTATCGAAATTACAGTTACTTGTCATAATTAGTAACGAAGTTACAGTTACAGTCATAATTAGTATTGAAGTTACAGTTACCTACCATAAATTTTTATCAAAATTACTGTTACTTGTCATAATTATTAACGAAGTTAGAGTTTCTTGTCATAATTAGTATCTAAGTTAATGTTACCTGTCATAATTTGTATCGAAATTACAGTTACTTGTCATAATTAGTAACGAAGTTACAGTTTCCTGTCATAATTAGTATCGAAGTAACTGTTACCTGTCATAATTAGTATGGAAGTTACAGTTACGTGCCATAATTTGAATCGAAATTAAAGTTACTTGTCATCATTAGCAACGATGTTACAGTAACCTGTAATAATTAGTATCGAAGTTAATGTTACTTGTCATAATTAGTATCGAAGTTACTGTTACCTGTCATAATTAGTATCGAAGTTACTGTTACCTGCCATATTTTGTATCGAAATTACTGTTACATGTCATAAATAGTAACGAAGTTACAGTTACCTGTCATAATTAGCATCGAAGGTACTGTTGCTTGTCATAATTAGTAACGAAGTTACAGTTACCTGTCATAATTTGTATCGAAATTACAGTTACTTGTCATAATTAGTAACGAAGTTACAGTTTCTTGTCATAATTAGTATCGAAGTTACTGTTACCTGTCATAATGAGTATGGAAGTTACAGTTACCTGCCATAATTTGTATCGAAATTACAGTTCCTTGTCATAATTAGTATCGAAGTTACAGTTACCTGTCATAACTAGTAACGAAGTTACAGTTACCTGTCATAATTTGTATCGAAATTACAGTTACTTGTCATAATTAGTAACGAAGTTACAGTTTCCTGTCATAATTAGTATCGAAGTTACTGTTACCTGTCATAATTAGTATGGAAGTTACAGTTACCTGCCATAATTTGTATCGAAATTACAGGGACTCGTCATAATTAGTAACGAAGTTCGAGTTTCTTGTCATAATTAGTATCGAAGTTACAGTTACCTGTCATAATTTGTATCGAAGTTATAGTTACTTGTCATAATTAGTATCGAATTACTGTTACCTGTCATAATTAGTATCGAAGTTACTGTTACCTGCCATAATTTGTAACGAAATTACAGTTACTTGTTATAATTAGTGACGAAGTTACAGTTACCTGTCATAATTAGTATCGAAGTTACAGTTACTTGTAATAATTATTATCGAAGTTACCGTTACCCGCCATAATTTTTATCGAAATTACAGGGACTCATAATAATTAGTAACGAAGTTACGGTTACCTGCCATAATTAGTATCGAAATTAAAGTTACTTGTGATAATTAGTAACGAAGTTACAGTTACCTGTCATAATTAGAATGGAAGTTATAGTTACCTGCCATAATTTGTATCGAAATTACAGTTACTTGTCATAATTAGTAACGAAGTTACAGTTACAGTCATAATTAGTATTGAAGTTACAGTTACCTACCATAAATTTTTATCAAAATTACTGTTACTTGTCATAATTATTAACGAAGTTAGAGTTTCTTGTCATAATTAGTATCTAAGTTAATGTTACCTGTCATAATTTGTATCGAAATTACAGTTACTTGTCATAATTAGTAACGAAGTTACAGTTTCCTGTCATAATTAGTATCAAAGTAACTGTTACCTGTCATAATTAGTATGGAAGTTACAGTTATCTGCACTAATTTGTATGGAAATTACAGTTACTTGTCATAATTAGTAACGAAGTTACAGTTACAGTCATAATTAGTATTGAAGTTACAGTTACCTACCATAAATTTTTCCCAAATTTCTGTTACTTGTCATAATTATTAACGAAGTTAGAGTTTCTTGTCATAATTAGTATCTATGTTAATGTTCCCCGTCATAATTTGTATCGAAATTACAGTTACTTGTCATAATTAGTAACGAAGTTACAGTTTCCTGTCATAATTAGTATCGAAGTAACGGTTTCCTGTCATAATTAGTATGGAAGTTACAGTTACCTGCCATAATTTGAATCGAAATTAAAGTTACTTGTCATCATTAGCAACGATGTTACAGTAACCTGTAATAATTAGTATCGAAGTTAATGTTACTTGTCATAATTAGTATCGAAGTTACTGTTACCTGTCATAATTAGTATCGAAGTTACTGTTACCTGCCATATTTTGTATCGAAATTACTGTTACATGTCATAAATAGTAACGAAGTTACAGTTACCTGTCATAATTAGTATCGAAGGTACTGTTACTTGTCATAATTAGTAACGAAGTTACAGTTACCTGTCATAATTTGTTTCGAAATTACAGTTACTTGTCATAATTAGTAACGAAGTTACAGTTTCTTGTCATAATTAGTATCGATGTTACTGTTACCTGTCATAATGAGTATGGAAGTTACAGTTACCTGCCATAATTTGTATCGAAATTACAGTTCCTTGTCATAATTAGTATCGAAGTTACAGTTACCTGTCATAATTAGTATCGAAGTAACTGTTACCTGCCATAATTTGTATCAAAATTACAGTTACTTGTCATAATTAATAACGAAGTTACAGTTACAGTCATAATTAGTATTGAAGTTACAGTTACCTACCATAAATTTTTATCAAAATTACTGTTACTTGTCATAATTATTAACGAAGTTAGAGTTTCTTGTCATAATTAGTATCGAAGTTAATGTTACCTGTCATAATTTGTATCGAAATTACGGTTACTTGTCATAATTAGCATCGAAGCTACAGTTACTTGACATAATTAGTAACGACGTTACAGTAACCTGTCATAACTAGTAACGAAGTTACAGTTACCTGTCATAATTTGTATCGAAATTACAGTTACTTGTCATAATTAGTAACGAAGTTACAGTTTCCTGTCATAATTAGTATCGAAGTTACTGTTACCTGTCATAATTAGTATGGAAGTTACAGTTACCTGCCATAATTTGTATCGAAATTACAGGGACTTGTCATAATTAGTAACGAAGTTCGAGTTTCTTGTCATAATTAGTATCGAAGTTACAGTTACCTGTCATAATTTGTATCGAAGTTATAGTTACTTGTCATAATTAGTATCGAATTACTGTTACCTGTCATAATTAGTATCGAAGTTACTGTTACCTGCCATAATTTGTAACGAAATTACAGTTACTTGTTATAATTAGTGACGAAGTTACAGTTACCTGTCATAATTAGTATCGAAGTTAATGTTACTTGTCATAATTGGTATCGAAGTTACTATTACCTGTCATAATTAGTATCGAAGTTACTGTTACCTGCCATATTTTGTATCGAAATTACTGTTACTTGTCATAAATAGTAACGAAGTTACAGTTACCTGTCATAATTAGTATCGAAGTTACAGTTACTTGTCATAATTAGTATCGAAGTTACTGTTACCTGTCATAATTAGAATCGAAGTTACAGTTACCTGCCAAAATTTGTATCGAAATTACAGTTACTTGTCATAATTAGTAACCAAGTTACAGTTACCTGTCATAATTAGTATCGAAGTTACAGTTACTTGTAATAATTATTATCGAAGTTACCGTTACCCGCCATAATTTTTATCGAAATTACAGGGACTCGTAATAATTAGTAACGAAGTTACGGTTACCTGCCATAATTAGTATCGAAATTAAAGTTACTTGTGATAATTAGTAACGAAGTTACAGTTACCTGTCATAATTAGAATGGAAGTTATAGTTACCTGCCATAATTTGTATCGAAATTACAGTTACTTGTCATAATTAGTAACGAAGTTACAGTTACAGTCATAATTAGTATTGAAGTTACAGTTACCTACCATACATTTTTATCAAAATTACTGTTACTTGTCATAATTATTAACGAAGTTAGAGTTTCTTGTCATAATTAGTATCTAAGTTAATGTTACCTGTCATAATTTGTATCGAAATTACAGTTACTTGTCATAATTAGTAACGAAGTTACAGTTTCCTGTCATAATTAGTATCGAAGTAACTGTTACCTGTCATAATTAGTATGGAAGTTACAGTTACCTGCCATAATTTGAATCGAAATTAAAGTTACTTGTCATCATTAGCAACGATGTTACAGTAACCTGTAATAATTAGTATCGAAGTTAATGTTACTTGTCATAATTAGTATCGAAGTTACTGTTACCTGTCATAATTAGTATCGAAGTTACTGTTACCTGCCATATTTTGTATCGAAATTACTGTTACATGTCATAAATAGTAACGAAGTTACAGTTACCTGTCATAATTAGCATCGAAGGTACTGTTGCTTGTCATAATTAGTAACGAAGTTACAGTTACCTGTCATAATTTGTATCGAAATTACAGTTACTTGTCATAATTAGTAACGAAGTTACAGTTTCTTGTCATAATTAGTATCGAAGTCACTGTTACCTGTCATAATGAGTATGGAAGTTACAGTTACCTGCCATAATTTGTATCGAAATTACAGTTCCTTGTCATAATTAGTATCGAAGTTACAGTTACCTGTCATAACTAGTAACGAAGTTACAGTTACCTGTCATAATTTGTATCGAAATTACAGTTACTTGTCATAATTAGTAACGAAGTTACAGTTTCCTGTCATAATTAGTATCGAAGTTACTGTTACCTGTCATAATTAGTATGGAAGTTACAGTTACCTGCCATAATTTGTATCGAAATTACAGGGACTCGTCATAATTAGTAACGAAGTTCGAGTTTCTTGTCATAATTAGTATCGAAGTTACAGTTACCTGTCATAATTTGTATCGAAGTTATAGTTACTTGTCATAATTAGTATCGAATTACTGTTACCTGTCATAATTAGTATCGAAGTTACTGTTACCTGCCATAATTTGTAACGAAATTACAGTTACTTGTTATAATTAGTGACGAAGTTACAGTTACCTGTCATAATTAGTATCGAAGTTACAGTTACTTGTAATAATTATTATCGAAGTTACCGTTACCCGCCATAATTTTTATCGAAATTACAGGGACTCATAATAATTAGTAACGAAGTTACGGTTACCTGCCATAATTAGTATCGAAATTAAAGTTACTTGTGATAATTAGTAACGAAGTTACAGTTACCTGTCATAATTAGAATGGAAGTTATAGTTACCTGCCATAATTTGTATCGAAATTACAGTTACTTGTCATAATTAGTAACGAAGTTACAGTTACAGTCATAATTAGTATTGAAGTTACAGTTACCTACCATAAATTTTTATCAAAATTACTGTTACTTGTCATAATTATTAACGAAGTTAGAGTTTCTTGTCATAATTAGTATCTAAGTTAATGTTACCTGTCATAATTTGTATCGAAATTACAGTTACTTGTCATAATTAGTAACGAAGTTACAGTTTCCTGTCATAATTAGTATCAAAGTAACTGTTACCTGTCATAATTAGTATGGAAGTTACAGTTATCTGCACTAATTTGTATGGAAATTACAGTTACTTGTCATAATTAGTAACGAAGTTACAGTTACAGTCATAATTAGTATTGAAGTTACAGTTACCTACCATAAATTTTTCCCAAATTTCTGTTACTTGTCATAATTATTAACGAAGTTAGAGTTTCTTGTCATAATTAGTATCTATGTTAATGTTCCCCGTCATAATTTGTATCGAAATTACAGTTACTTGTCATAATTAGTAACGAAGTTACAGTTTCCTGTCATAATTAGTATCGAAGTAACGGTTTCCTGTCATAATTAGTATGGAAGTTACAGTTACCTGCCATAATTTGAATCGAAATTAAAGTTACTTGTCATCATTAGCAACGATGTTACAGTAACCTGTAATAATTAGTATCGAAGTTAATGTTACTTGTCATAATTAGTATCGAAGTTACTGTTACCTGTCATAATTAGTATCGAAGTTACTGTTACCTGCCATATTTTGTATCGAAATTACTGTTACATGTCATAAATAGTAACGAAGTTACAGTTACCTGTCATAATTAGTATCGAAGGTACTGTTACTTGTCATAATTAGTAACGAAGTTACAGTTACCTGTCATAATTTGTTTCGAAATTACAGTTACTTGTCATAATTAGTAACGAAGTTACAGTTTCTTGTCATAATTAGTATCGATGTTACTGTTACCTGTCATAATGAGTATGGAAGTTACAGTTACCTGCCATAATTTGTATCCAAATTACAGTTCCTTGTCATAATTAGTATCGAAGTTACAGTTACCTGTCATAATTAGTATCGAAGTAACTGTTACCTGCCATAATTTGTATCAAAATTACAGTTACTTGTCATAATTAATAACGAAGTTACAGTTACAGTCATAATTAGTATTGAAGTTACAGTTACCTACCATAAATTTTTATCAAAATTACTGTTACTTGTCATAATTATTAACGAAGTTAGAGTTTCTTGTCATAATTAGTATCGAAGTTAATGTTACCTGTCATAATTTGTATCGAAATTACGGTTACTTGTCATAATTAGCATCGAAGCTACAGTTACTTGACATAATTAGTAACGACGTTACAGTAACCTGTCATAACTAGTAACGAAGTTACAGTTACCTGTCATAATTTGTATCGAAATTACAGTTACTTGTCATAATTAGTAACGAAGTTACAGTTTCCTGTCATAATTAGTATCGAAGTTACTGTTACCTGTCATAATTAGTATGGAAGTTACAGTTACCTGCCATAATTTGTATCGAAATTACAGGGACTTGTCATAATTAGTAACGAAGTTCGAGTTTCTTGTCATAATTAGTATCGAAGTTACAGTTACCTGTCATAATTTGTATCGAAGTTATAGTTACTTGTCATAATTAGTATCGAATTACTGTTACCTGTCATAATTAGTATCGAAGTTACTGTTACCTGCCATAATTTGTAACGAAATTACAGTTACTTGTTATAATTAGTGACGAAGTTACAGTTACCTGTCATAATTAGTATCGAAGTTAATGTTACTTGTCATAATTGGTATCGAAGTTACTATTACCTGTCATAATTAGTATCGAAGTTACTGTTACCTGCCATATTTTGTATCGAAATTACTGTTACTTGTCATAAATAGTAACGAAGTTACAGTTACCTGTCATAATTAGTATCGAAGTTACAGTTACTTGTCATAATTAGTATCGAAGTTACTGTTACCTGTCATAATTAGAATCGAAGTTACAGTTACCTGCCAAAATTTGTATCGAAATTACAGTTACTTGTCATAATTAGTAACCAAGTTACAGTTACCTGTCATAATTAGTATCGAAGTTACAGTTACTTGTAATAATTATTATCGAAGTTACCGTTACCCGCCATAATTTTTATCGAAATTACAGGGACTCGTAATAATTAGTAACGAAGTTACGGTTACCTGCCATAATTAGTATCGAAATTAAAGTTACTTGTGATAATTAGTAACGAAGTTACAGTTACCTGTCATAATTAGAATGGAAGTTATAGTTACCTGCCATAATTTGTATCGAAATTACAGTTACTTGTCATAATTAGTAACGAAGTTACAGTTACAGTCATAATTAGTATTGAAGTTACAGTTACCTACCATACATTTTTATCAAAATTACTGTTACTTGTCATAATTATTAACGAAGTTAGAGTTTCTTGTCATAATTAGTATCTAAGTTAATGTTACCTGTCATAATTTGTATCGAAATTACAGTTACTTGTCATAATTAGTAACGAAGTTACAGTTTCCTGTCATAATTAGTATCGAAGTAACTGTTACCTGTCATAATTAGTATGGAAGTTACAGTTACCTGCCATAATTTGAATCGAAATTAAAGTTACTTGTCATCATTAGCAACGATGTTACAGTAACCTGTAATAATTAGTATCGAAGTTAATGTTACTTGTCATAATTAGTATCGAAGTTACTGTTACCTGTCATAATTAGTATCGAAGTTACTGTTACCTGCCATATTTTGTATCGAAATTACTGTTACATGTCATAAATAGTAACGAAGTTACAGTTACCTGTCATAATTAGCATCGAAGGTACTGTTACTTGTCATAATTAGTAACGAAGTTACAGTTACCTGTCATAATTTGTATCGAAATTACAGTTACTTGTCATAATTAGTAACGAAGTTACAGTTTCTTGTCATAATTAGTATCGAAGTTACTGTTACCTGTCATAATGAGTATGGAAGTTACAGTTACCTGCCATAATTTGTATCGAAATTACAGTTCCTTGTCATAATTAGTATCGAAGTTACAGTTACCTGTCATAACTAGTAACGAAGTTACAGTTACCTGTCATAATTTGTATCGAAATTACAGTTACTTGTCATAATTAGTAACGAAGTTACAGTTTCCTGTCATAATTAGTATCGAAGTTACTGTTACCTGTCATAATTAGTATGGAAGTTACAGTTACCTGCCATAATTTGTATCGAAATTACAGGGACTCGTCATAATTAGTAACGAAGTTCGAGTTTCTTGTCATAATTAGTATCGAAGTTACAGTTACCTGTCATAATTTGTATCGAAGTTATAGTTACTTGTCATAATTAGTATCGAATTACTGTTACCTGTCATAATTAGTATCGAAGTTACTGTTACCTGCCATAATTTGTAACGAAATTACAGTTACTTGTTATAATTAGTGACGAAGTTACAGTTACCTGTCATAATTAGTATCGAAGTTAATGTTAATTGTCATAATTAGTATCGAAGTTACTATTACCTGTCATAATTAGTATCGAAGTTACTGTTACCTGCCATATCTTGTATCGAAATTACTGTTACTTGTCATAAATAGTAACGAAGTTACAGTTACCTGTCATAATTAGTATCGAAGTTACAGTTACTTGTCATAATTAGTATCGAAGTTACTGTTACCTGTCATAATTAGAATCGAAGTTACAGTTACCTCCAAAATTTGTATCGAAATTACAGTTACTTGTCATAATTAGTAACCAAGTTACAGTTACCTGTCATAATTAGTATCGAAGTTACAGTTACTTGTAATAATTATTATCGAAGTTACCGTTACCCGCCATAATTTGTATCGAAATTACAGGGACTTGTAATAATTAGTAACGAAGGTACGGTTGCCTGCCATAATTAGTATCGAAATTAAAGTTACTTGTGATAATTAGTAACGAAGTTACAGTTACCTGTCATAATAAGTATCGAAGTTACTGTTACCTGTCATAATTAGTATTGAAGTTACAGTTACCTACCATAATTTTTTATCAAAATTACAGTTACTTGTCATAATTAGTAACGAAGTTAGAGTTTCTTGTCATAATTAGTATCGAAGTTACAGTTACCTGTCATAATTTGATTCGAAGTTATAGTTACTTGTCATAGTTAGTAACGAAGTTACTATTACCTGTCATAATTAGTATCGAAGTTACTGTTACCTGCCATATTTTGTATCGAAATAACTGTTACTTGTCATAAATAGTAACGAAGTTACAGTTACCTGTCATAATTAGTATCGAAGTTACAGTTACTTGTCATAATTAGTATCGAAGTTACAGTTACCTGTCATAATTTGTATCGAAATTACAGTTACTAGTCATAATTAGTAACGAAGATACAGTTTCTTGTTATAATTAGTATCGAAGTTACTGTTACCTGTCATAATGAGTATGGAAGTTACAGTTACCTGCCATAATTTGTATCGAAATTACAGTTCCTTGTCATAATTAGTATCGAAGTTACAGTTACCTGTCATAATTAGTATCGAAGTTACTGTTACCTGCCATAATTTGTATCGAAATTACAGTTACTTGTCATAAATAGTTACGAAGTTACAGTTACCTGTCATAATTAGTATCGAAGTTACAGTTACTTGTCATAATTAGTATCGTAGTTACTGTTACCTGTCATAATTAGTATCGAAGTTACTGTTACCTGTCATAATTAGTATTGAAGTTACAGTTACCTACAATAATTTTTTATCAAAATTACAGTTACTTGTCATAATTAGTAACGAAGTTAGAGTTTCTTGTCATAATTAGTATCGAAGTTACAGTTACCTGTCATAATTTGTATCGAAGTTATAGTTACTTGTCATAATTAGTATCGAAGTTGCTGTTACCTGTCATAATTAGTATCGAAGTTACACATACCTGCCATAATTTGTATCGAAAGTACAGTTACTTGTCGTAATTAGTAACGAAGTTACAGTTACCTGTCATAATTAGTATCGAAGTTACAGTTACTTGTAATAATTATTATCGAAGTTACCGTTACCCGCCATAATTTGTATCGAAATTACAGGGACTCGTAATAATTAGTAACGAAGTTACGGTTACCTGCCATAATTAGTATCGAAATTAAAGTTACTTGTGATAATTAGTAACGAAGTTACAGTTACCTGTCATAATTAGTATGGAAGTTATATTTACCTGCCATAATTTGTATCGAAATTACAGTTACTTGTCATAATTAGTAACGAAGTTACTGTTACAGTCATAATTAGTATTGAAGTTACAGTTACCTACCATAAATTTTTATCAAAATTACTGTTACTTGTCATAATTATTAACGAAGTTAGAGTTTCTTGTCATAATTAGTATCTAAGTTAATGTTACCTGTCATAATTTGTATCGAAATTACAGTTACTTGTCATAATTAGTAACGAAGTTACAGTTTCCTGTCATAATTAGTATCGAAGTAACTGTTACCTGTCATAATTAGTATGGAAGTTACAGTTACTTGTCATAATTTGAAACGAAATTAAAGTTACTTGTCATCATTAGCAACGATGTTACAGTAACCTGTAATAATTAGTATCGAAGTTAATGTTACTTGTCATAATTAGTATCGAAGTTACTGTTACCTGTCATAATTAGTATCGAAGTTACTGTTACCTGCCATATTCTGTATCGAAATTACTGTTACATGTCATAAATAGTAACGAAGTTACAGTTACCTGTCATAATTAGTATCGAAGGTACTGTTACTTGTCATAATTAGTAACGAAGTTACAGTTACCTGTCATAATTTGTATCGAAATTACAGTTACTTGTCATAATTAGTAACGAAGTTACAGTTTCTTGTCATAATTAGTATCGAAGTTACTGTTACCTGTCATAATGAGTGTGGAAGTTACAGTTACCTGCCATAATTTGTATCGAAATTACAGTTCCTTGTCATAATTAGTATCGAAGTTACAGTTACCTGTCATAATTAGTATCGAAGTTACTGTTACCTGCCATAATTTGTATCAAAATTACAGTTACTTGTCATAATTAGTAACGAAGTTACAGTTACAGTCATAATTAGTATTGAAGTTACAGTTACCTACCATAAATTTTTATCAAAATTACTGTTACTTGTCATAATTATTAACGAAGTTAGAGTTTCTTGTCATAATTAGTATCGAAGTTAATGTTACCTGTCATAATTTGTATCGAAATTACAGTTACTTGTCATGATTAGCATCGAAGCTACAGTTACTTGACATAATTAGTAACGAAGTTACAGTAACCTGTCATAACTAGTAACGAAGTTACAGTTACCTGTCATAATTTGTATCGAAATTACAGTTACTTGTCATAATTAGTAACGAAGTTACAGTTTCCTCTCATAATTAGTATCGAAGTTACTGTTACCTGTCATAATTAGTATGGAAGTTACAGTTACCTGCCATAATTTGTATCGAAATTACAGGGACTTGTCATAATTAGTAACGAAGTTCGAGTTTCTTGTCATAATTAGTATCGAAGTTACAGTTACCTGTCATAATTTGTATCGAAGTTATAGTTACTTGTCATAATTAGTATCGAATTACTGTTACCTGTCATAATTAGTATCGAAGTTACTGTTACCTGCCATAATTTGTAACGAAATTACAGTTACTTGTTATAATTAGTGACGAAGTTACAGTTACCTGACATAATTAGTATCGAAGTTAATGTTAATTGTCATAATTAGTATCGAAGTTACTATTACCTGTCATAATTAGTATCGAAGTTACTGTTACCTGCCATATTTTGTATCGAAATTACTGTTACTTGTCATAAATAGTAACGAAGTTACAGTTACCTGTCATAATTAGTATCGAAGTTACAGTTACTTGTCATAATTAGTATCGAAGTTACTGTTACCTGTCATAATTAGAATCGAAGTTACAGTTACCTGCCAAAATTTGTATCGAAATTACAGTTACTTGTCATAATTAGTAACCAAGTTACAGTTACCTGTCATAATTAGTATCGAAGTTACAGTTACTTGTAATAATTATTATCGAAGTTACCGTTACCCGCCATAATTTGTATCGAAATTACAGGGACTTGTAATAATTAGTAACGAAGTTACGGTTGCCTGCCATAATTAGTATCGAAATTAAAGTTACTTGTGATAATTAGTAACGAAGTTACAGTTACCTGTCATAATAAGTATCGAAGTTACTGTTACCTGTCATAATTAGTATTGAAGTTACAGTTACCTACCATAATTTTTTATCAAAATTACAGTTACTTGTCATAATTAGTAACGAATTTAGAGTTTCTTGTCATAATTAGTATCGAAGTTACAGTTACCTGTCATAATTTGATTCGAAGTTACTGTTACCTGCCATATTTTGTATCGAAATAACTGTTACTTGTCATAAATAGTAACGAAGTTACAGTTACCTGTCATAATTAGTATCGAAGTTACAGTTACTTGCCATAATTAGTATCGAAGTTACAGTTACCTGTCATAATTTGTATCGAAATTACAGTTACTTGTCATAATTAGTAACGAAGTTACAGTTTCTTGTCATAATTAGTATCGAAGTTACTGTTACCTGTCATAATGAGTATGGAAGTTACAGTTACCTGCTCTAATTTGTATCGAAATTAGAGTTCCTTGTCATAATTAGTATCGAAGTTACAGTTACCTGTCATAATTAGTATCGAAGTTACTGTTACCTGCCATAATTTGTATCGAAATTACAGTTACTTGTCATAAATAGTTACGAAGTTACAGTTACCTGTCATAATTAGTATCGAAGTTACAGTTACATGTCATAATTAGTATCGTAGTTACTGTTACCTGTCATAATTAGTATCGAAGTTACTGTTACGTGTCATAATTAGTATTGAAGTTACAGTTACCTACAATAATTTTTTATCAAAATTACAGTTACTTGTCATAATTAGTAACGAAGTTAGAGTTTCTTGTCATAATTAGTATCGAAGTTACAGTTACCTGTCATAATTTGTATCGAAGTTATAGTTACTTGTCATAATTAGTATCGAAGTTGCTGTTACCTGTAATAATTAGTATCGAAGTTACACATACCTGCCATAATTTGTATCGAAATTACAGTTACTTGTCGTAATTAGTATCGAAGTTACTGTTACCTGTCATAATAAGTATCGAAGTTACATTTACCTGCCAAAATTTGAATCGAAATTACAGTTACTTGTCATAGTTAGTAACGAAGTTACAGTTACCTGTCATAATTAGTATCGAAGTTACAGTTACTTGTCATAATTAGTATCGAATTTACTGTTACTTGTCATAATTAGTATCGAAGTTACTGTTACCTGTCATAATGAGTATGGAAGTTAGAGTTACCTGCCATAATTTGTATCGAAATTACAGTTCCTTGTCATAATTAGTATCGAAGTTACAGTTACCTGTCATAATTAGTATCGAAGTTACTGTTACCTGCCATAATTTGTATCAAAATTACAGTTACTTGTCATAATTAATAACGAAGTTACAGTTACAGTCATAATTAGTATTGAAGTTACAGTTACCTACCATAAATTTTTATCAAAATTACTGTTACTTGTCATAATTATTAACGAAGTTAGAGTTTCTTGTCATAATTAGTATCGAAGTTAATGTTACCTGTCATAATTTGTATCGAAATTACGTTTACTTGTCATAATTAGCATCGAAGCTACAGTTACTTGACATAATTAGTAACGACGTTACAGTAACCTGTCATAACTAGTAACGAAGTTACAGTTACCTGTCATAATTTGTATCGAAATTACAGTTACTTGTCATAATTAGTAACGAAGTTACAGTTTCCTGTCATAATTAGTATCGAAGTTACTGTTACCTGTCATAATTAGTATGGAAGTTACAGTTACCTGCCATAATTTGTATCGAAATTACAGGGACTTGTCATAATTAGTAACGAAGTTCGAGTTTCTTGTCATAATTAGTATCGAAGTTACAGTTACCTGTCATAATTTGTATCGAAGTTATAGTTACTTGTCATAATTAGTATCGAATTACTCTTACCTGTCATAATTAGTATCGAAGTTACTGTTACCTGCCATAATTTGTAACGAAATTACAGTTACTTGTTATAATTAGTGACGAAGTTACAGTTACCTGTCATAATTAGTATCGAAGTTAATGTTACTTGTCATAATTGGTATCGAAGTTACTATTACCTGTCATAATTAGTATCGAAGTTACTGTTACCTGCCATATTTTGTATCGAAATTACTGTTACTTGTCATAAATAGTAACGAAGTTACAGTTACCTGTCATAATTAGTATCGAAGTTACAGTTACTTGTCATAATTAGTATCGAAGTTACTGTTACCTGTCATAATTAGAATCGAAGTTACAGTTACCTGCCAAAATTTGTATCGAAATTACAGTTACTTGTCATAATTAGTAACCAAGTTACAGTTACCTGTCATAATTAGTATCGAAGTTACAGTTACTTGTAATAATTATTATCGAAGTTACCGTTACCCGCCATAATTTGTATCGAAATTACAGGGACTCGTAATAATTAGTAACGAAGTTACGGTTACCTGCCATAATTAGTATCGAAATTAAAGTTACTTGTGATAATTAGTAACGAAGTTACAGTTACCTGTCATAATTAGTATGGAAGTTATAGTTACCTGCCATAATTTGTATCGAAATTACAGTAACTTGTCATAATTAGTAACGAAGTTACAGTTACAGTCATAATTAGTATTGAAGTTACAGTTACCTACCATAAATTTTTATCAAAATTACTGTTACTTGTCGTAATTGTTAACGAAGTTAGAGTTTCTTGTCATAATTAGTATCTAAGTTAATGTTACCTGTCATAATTTGTATCGAAATTACAGTTACTTGTCATAATTAGTAACGAAGTTACAGTTTCCTGTCATAATTAGTATCGAAGTAACTGTTACCTGTCATAATTAGTATGGAAGTTACAGTTACCTGCCATAATTTGAATCGAAATTAAAGTTACTTGTCATCATTAGCAACGATGTTACAGTAACCTGTAATAATTAGTATCGAAGTTAATGTTACTTGTCATAATTAGTATCGAAGTTACTGTTACCTGTCATAATTAGTATCGAAGTTACTGTTACCTGCCATATTTTGTATCGAAATTACTGTTACATGTCATAAATAGTAACGAAGTTACAGTTACCTGTCATAATTAGTATCGAAGGTACTGTTACTTGTCATAATTAGTAACGAAGTTACAGTTACCTGTCATAATTTGTATCGAAATTACAGTTACTTGTCATAATTAGTAACGAAGTTACAGTTTCTTGTCATAATTAGTATCGAAGTTACTCTTACCTGTCATAATGAGTATGGAAGTTACAGTTACCTGCCATAATTTGTATCGAAATTACAGTTCCTTGTCATAATTAGTATCGAAGTTACAGTTACCTGTCATAATTAGTATCGAAGTTACTGTTACCTGCCATAATTTGTATCAAAATTACAGTTACTTGTCATAATTAGTAACGAAGTTACAGTTACAGTCATAATTATTATTGAAGTTACAGTTACCTACCATAAATTTTTATCAAAATTACTGTTACTTGTCATAATTATTAACGAAGTTAGAGTTTCTTGTCATAATTAGTATCGAAGTTAATGTTACCTGTCATAATTTGTATCGAAATTACAGTTACTTGTCATAATTAGCATCGAAGCTACAGTTACTTGACATAATTAGTAACGAAGTTACAGTAACCTGTCATAACTAGTAACGAAGTTACAGTTACCTGTGATAATTTGTATCGAAATTACAGTTACTTGTCATAATTAGTAACGAAGTTACAGTTTCCTGTCATAATTAGTATCGAAGTTACTGTTACCTGTCATAATTAGTATGGAAGTTACAGTTACCTGCCATAATTTGTATCGAAATTACAGGGACTTGTCATAATTAGTAACGAAGTTCGAGTTTCTTGTCATAATTAGTATCGAAGTTACAGTTACCTGTCATAATTTGTATCGAAGTTATAGTTACTTGTCATAATTAGTATCGAATTACTGTTACCTGTCATAATTAGTATCGAAGTTACTGTTACCTGCCATAATTTGTAACGAAATTACAGTTACTTGTTATAATTAGTGACGAAGTTACAGTTACCTGTCATAATTAGTATCGAAGTTAATGTTAATTGTCATAATTAGTATCGAAGTTACTATTACCTGTCATAATTAGTATCGAAGTTACTGTTACCTGCCATATTTTGTATCGAAATTACTGTTACTTGTCATAAATAGTAACGAAGTTACAGTTACCTGTCATAATTAGTATTGAAGTTACAGTTACTTGTAATAATTATTATCGAAGTTACCGTTACCCGCCATAATTTGTATCGAAATTACAGTTACTTGTCATAATTAGTATCGAAGTTACTGTTACCTGTCATAATTAGTATCGAAGTTACTGTTACCTGCCATATTTTGTATCGAAATTACTGTTACATGTCATAAATAGTAACGAAGTTACAGTTACCTGTCATAATTAGTATCGAAGGTACTGTTACTTGTCATAATTAGTAACGAAGTTACAGTTACCTGTCATAATTTGTATCGAAATTACAGTTACTTGTCATAATTAGTAACGAAGTTACAGTTTCTTGTCATAAGTAGTATCGAAGTTACTGTTACCTGTCATAATGAGTATGGAAGTTACAGTTACCTGCCATAATTTGTATCGAAATTACAGTTCCTTGTCATAATTAGTATCGAAGTTACAGTTACCTGTCATAATTAGTATCGAAGTTACTGTTACCTGCCATAATTTGTATCGAAATTACAGTTCCTTGTCATAATTAGTATCGAAGTTACAGTTACCTGTCATAATTAGTATCGAAGTTACTGTTACCTGCCATAATTTGTATCGAAATTACAGTTACTTGTCATAAATAGTTACGAAGTTACAGTTACCTGTCATAATTAGTATCGAAGTTACAGTTACTTGTCATAATTAGTATCGTAGTTACTGTTACCTGTCATAATTAGTATCGAAGTTACTGTTACCTGTCATAATTAGTATTGAAGTTACAGTTACCTACAATAATTTTTTATCAAAATTACAGTTACTTGTCATAATTAGTAACGAAGTTAGAGTTTCTTGTCATAATTAGTATCGAAGTTACAGTTACCTGTCATAATTTGTATCGAAGTTATAGTTACTTGTCATAATTAGTATCGAAGTTGCTGTTACCTGTCATAATTAGTATCGACGTTACACATACCTGCCATAATTTGTATCGAAATTACAGTTACTTGTCGTAATTAGTAACGAAGTTACAGTTACCTGTCATAATTAGTATCGAAGTTACAGTTACTTGTAATAATTATTATCGAAGTTACCGTTACCCGCCATAATTTGTATCGAAATTACAGGGACTCGTAATAATTAGTAACGAAGTTACGGTTACCTACCATAATTAGTATCGAAATTAAAGTTACTTGTGATAATTAGTAACGAAGTTACAGTTACCTGTCATAATTAGTATGGAAGTTATAGTTACCTGCCATAATTTGTATCGAAATTACAGTTACTTGTCATAATTAGTAACGAAGTTACAGTTACAGTCATAATTAGTATTGAAGTTACAGTTACCTACCATAAATTTTTATCAAAATTACTGTTACTTGTCATAATTATTAACGAAGTTAGAGTTTCTTGTCATAATTAGTATCTAAGTTAATGTTACCTGTCATAATTTGTATCGAAATTACAGTTACTTGTCATAATTAGTAACGAAGTTACAGTTTCCTGTCATAATTAGTATCGAAGTAACTGTTACCTGTCATAATTAGTATGGAAGTTACAGTTACCTGCCATAATTTGAATCGAAATTAAAGTTACTTGTCATCATTAGCAACGATGTTACAGTAACCTGTAATAATTAGTATCGAAATTAATGTTACCTGTCATAATTAGTATCGAAGTTACTGTTACCTGTCATAATTAGTATCGAAGTTACTGTTACCTGCCATATTTTGTATCGAAATTACTGTTACATATCATAAATAGTAACGAAGTTACAGTTACCTGTCATAATTAGTATCGAAGGTACTGTTACTTGTCATAATTAGTAACGAAGTTACAGTTACCTGTCATAATTTGTTTCGAAATTACAGTTACTTGTCATAATTAGTAACGAAGTTACAGTTTCTTGTCATAATTAGTATCGAAGTTACTGTTACCTGTCATAATGAGTGTGGAAGTTACAGTTACCTGCCATAATTTGTATCGAAATTACAGTTCCTTGTCATAATTAGTATCGAAGTTACAGTTACCTGTCATAATTAGTATCGAAGTTACTGTTACCTGCCATAATTTGTATCAAAATTACAGTTACTTGTCATAATTAGTAACGAAGTTACAGTTACAGTCATAATTAGTATTGAAGTTACAGTTACCTACCATAAATTTTTATCAAAATTACTGTTACTTGTCATAATTATTAACGAAGTTAGAGTTTCATGTCATAATTAGTATCGAAGTTAATGTTACCTGTCATAATTTGTATCGAAATTACAGTTACTTGTCATAATTAGCATCGAAGCTACAGTTACTTGACATAATTAGTAACGAAGTTACAGTAACCTGTCATAACTAGTAACGAAGTTACAGTTACCTGTCATAATTTGTATCGAAATTACAGTTACTTGTCATAATTAGTAACGAAGTTACAGTTTCCTGTCATAATTAGTATCGAAGTTACTGTTACCTGTCATAATTAGTATGGAAGTTACAGTTACCTGCCATAATTTGTATCGAAATTACAGGGACTTGTCATAATTAGTAACGAAGTTCTAGTTTCTTGTCATAATTAGTATCGAAGTTACAGTTACCTGTCATAATTTGTATCGAAGTTATAGTTACTTGTCATAATTAGTATCGAATTACTGTTACCTGTCATAATTAGTATCGAAGTTACTGTTACCTGCCATAATTTGTAACGAAATTACAGTTACTTGTTATAATTAGTGACGAAGTTACAGTTACCTGTCATAATTAGTATCGAAGTTAATGTTAATTGTCATAATTAGTATCGAAGTTACTATTACCTGTCATAATTAGTATCGAAGTTACTGTTACCTGCCATATTTTGTATCGAAATTACTGTTACTTGTCATAAATAGTAACGAAGTTACAGTTACCTGTCATAATTAGTATCGAAGTTACAGTTACTTGTCATAATTAGTATCGAAGTTACTGTTACCTGTCATAATTAGAATCGAAGTTACAGTTACCTGCCAAAATTTGTATCGAAATTACAGTTACTTGTCATAATTAGTAACCAAGTTACAGTTACCTGTCATAATTAGTATCGAAGTTACAGTTACTTGTAATAATTATTATCGAAGTTACCGTTACCCCCCATAATTTGTATCGAAATTACAGGGACTTGTAATAATTAGTAACGAAGTTACGGTTGCCTGCCATAATTAGTATCGAAATTAAAGTTACTTGTGATAATTAGTAACGAAGTTACAGTTACCTGTCATAATAAGTATCGAAGTTACTGTTACCTGTCATAATTAGTATTGAAGTTACAGTTACCTACCATAATTTTTTATCAAAATAATAGTTACTTGTCATAATTAGTAACGAAGTTAGAGTTTCTTGTCATAATTAGTATCGAAGTTACAGTTACCTGTCATAATTTGATTCGAAGTTATAGTTACTTGTCATAATTAGTAACGAAGTTACTATTACCTGTCATAATTAGTATCGAAGTTACTGTTACCTGCCATATTTTGTATTGAAATAACTGTTACTTGTCATAAATAGTAACGAAGTTACAGACACCTGTCATAATTAGTATCGACGTTACAGTTACTTGTCATAATTAGTATCGAAGTTACAGTTACCTGTCATAATTTGTATCGAAATTACAGTTACTTGTCATAATTAGTAACGAAGTTACAGTTTCTTGTCATAATTAGTATCGAAGTTACTGTTACCTGTCATAATGAGTATGGAAGTTACAGTTACCTGCCATAATTTGTATCGAAATTACAGTTCCTTGTCATAATTAGTATCGAAGTTACAGATACCTGTCATAATTAGTATCGAAGTTACTGTTACCTGCCATAATTTGTATCGAAATTACAGTTACTTGTCATAAATAGTTACGAAGTTACAGTTACCTGTCATAATTAGTATCGAAGTTACAGTTACTTGTCATAATTAGTATCGTAGTTACTGTTACCTGTCATAATTAGTATCGAAGTTACTGTTACCTGTCATAATTAGTATTGAAGTTACAGTTACCTACAATAATTTTTTATCAAAATTACAGTTACTTGTCATAATTAGTAACGAAGTTAGAGTTTCTTGTCATAATTAGTATCGAAGTTACAGTTACCTGTCATAATTTGTATCGAAGTTATAGTTACTTGTCATAATTAGTATCGAAGTTGCTGTTACCTGTCATAATTAGTATCGAAGTTACACATACCTGCCATAATTTGTATCGAAATTACAGTTACTTGTCGTAATTAGTAACGAAGTTACAGTTACCTGTCATAATTAGTATCGAAGTTACAGTTACTTGTCATAATTAGTATCGAAGTTACTGTTACCTGTCATAATAAGTATCGAAGTTACAGTTACCTGCCAAAATTTGAATCGAAATTACAGTTACTTGTCATAGTTAGTAACGAAGTTACAGTTACCTGTCATAATTAGTATCGAAGTTACAGTTACTTGTCATAATTAGTATCGAACTTACTGTTACTTGTCATAATTAGTATCGAAGTTACTGTTACCTGTCATAATTAGCATCGAAATTACAATTACCTGCCATAATTTGTATCGAAATTACAGGGACTTGTCATAATTAGTAACGAAGTTACAGTAACCTGCCATAATTAGTACCGAAATTAAAGTTACTTGTCATAATAAGTAACGAAGTTACAGTTACCTGTCATAATTAGTATCGAAGTTGCTGTTACCTGTCATAATTAGTATTGAAGTTACAGTTACCTACAATAATTTTTATCAAAATTAGAGTTACTTGTCATAATTAGTAACGAAGTTAGAGTTTCTTGTCATAATTAGTATCGAAGTTACAGTTACCTGTCATAATTTGTATCGAAGTTATAGTTACTTGTCATAATTAGTATCGAAGTTGCTGTTACCTGTCATAATTAGTATCGAAGTTACAGTAACCTGCCAATATTTGAATCGAAATTACAGTTACTTGTCATAATTAGTATCGAAGTTACAGTTACCTGTCATAATTAGTATCGAAGTTACAGTTACCTGTCATAATTAGTATCGATGTTACAGTTACTTGTCATAATTAGTATCGAAGTTATTGTTACCTGTCAAAATTAGTAACGATGATACAGTTACCTGCCAAAATTTGTATCGAAATTACAGTTACTTGTCATAGTTAATAACGAAGTTACAGTTACCTGTCATAATTTGTATCGAAGTTACAGTTACTTGTCATAATTAGTATCGAGGTTACAGTTACCTGCCATAATTTGTATCGAAATTACAGTGACTTGTCATAATTAGTAACGAAGTTACAGTTTCCTGCCATAATTAATATCGAAATTAAAGTTACTTGTCATAATTAGTAACGAAGTTACAGTTTCCTGTCATAATTAGTATCGAAGTTACTGTTACCTGTCATAATTAGTATTGAAGTTACAGTAACCTACCATAATTTTTTATCAAAATTACAGTTACTTGTCATAATTAATAACGAAGTTACAGTTACCTGTCATAATTAGTATCGAAGTTACAGTTACTTGTCATAACTAGTATCGAAGTTTCAGTTACCTGCCATAATTTGTATCGAAATTACAGGGACTTGTCATAATTAGTAACGAAGTTACAGTTTCCTGCCGTAACTAGTATCGTAATTAAAGTTACTTGTCATAATTAGTAACGAAGTTACAGTTTCCTGTCATAATTAGTATCGAAGTTACTGTTACCTGTCATAATTAGTAATGAAGTTACAGTTACCTACCATAATTTTTTATCAAAATTACAATTACTTGTCATAATTAGTAACGAAGTTTGAGTTTCTTGTCATAATTAGAATCGAAGTTACAGTAACCAGTCATAATTTTTATCGAAGTTATAGTTACTTGTCAGAATTAGTATCGAAGTTACTGTTACCTGTCATAATTAGTATTGAAGTTACAGTTACCTACCATAAATTTTTATCAAAATTACTGTTACTTGTCATAATTATTAACGAAGTTAGAGTTTCATGTCATAATTAGTATCGAAGTTAATGTTACCTGTCATAATTTGTATCGAAATTACAGTTACTTGTCATAATTAGCATCGAAGCTACAGTTACTTGACATAATTAGTAACGAAGTTACAGTAACCTGTCATAACTAGTAACGAAGTTACAGTTACCTGTCATAATTTGTATCGAAATTACAGTTACTTGTCATAATTAGTAACGAAGTTACAGTTTCCTGTCATAATTAGTATCGAAGTTACTGTTACCTGTCATAATTAGTATGGAAGTTACAGTTACCTGCCATAATTTGTATCGAAATTACAGGGACTTGTCATAATTAGTAACGAAGTTCTAGTTTCTTGTCATAATTAGTATCGAAGTTACAGTTACCTGTCATAATTTGTATCGAAGTTATAGTTACTTGTCATAATTAGTATCGAATTACTGTTACCTGTCATAATTAGTATCGAAGTTACTGTTACCTGCCATAATTTGTAACGAAATTACAGTTACTTGTTATAATTAGTGACGAAGTTACAGTTACCTGTCATAATTAGTATCGAAGTTAATGTTAATTGTCATAATTAGTATCGAAGTTACTATTACCTGTCATAATTAGTATCGAAGTTACTGTTACCTGCCATATTTTGTATCGAAATTACTGTTACTTGTCATAAATAGTAACGAAGTTACAGTTACCTGTCATAATTAGTATCGAAGTTACAGTTACTTGTCATAATTAGTAACCAAGTTACAGTTACCTGTCATAATTAGTATCGAAGTTACAGTTACTTGTAATAATTATTATCGAAGTTACCGTTACCCCCCATAATTTGTATCGAAATTACAGGGACTTGTAATAATTAGTAACGAAGTTACGGTTGCCTGCCATAATTAGTATCGAAATTAAAGTTACTTGTGATAATTAGTAACGAAGTTACAGTTACCTGTCATAATAAGTATCGAAGTTACTGTTACCTGTCATAATTAGTATTGAAGTTACAGTTACCTACCATAATTTTTTATCAAAATTACAGTTACTTGTCATAATTAGTAACGAAGTTAGAGTTTCTTGTCATAATTAGTATCGAAGTTACAGTTACCTGTCATAATTTGATTCGAAGTTATAGTTACTTGTCATAATTAGTAACGAAGTTACTATTACCTGTCATAATTAGTATCGAAGTTACTGTTACCTGCCATATTTTGTATTGAAATAACTGTTACTTGTCATAAATAGTAACGAAGTTACAGACACCTGTCATAATTAGTATCGACGTTACAGTTACTTGTCATAATTAGTATCGAAGTTACAGTTACCTGTCATAATTTGTATCGAAATTACAGTTACTTGTCATAATTAGTAACGAAGTTACAGTTTCTTGTCATAATTAGTATCGAAGTTACTGTTACCTGTCATAATGAGTATGGAAGTTACAGTTACCTGCCATAATTTGTATCGAAATTACAGTTCCTTGTCATAATTAGTATCGAAGTTACAGATACCTGTCATAATTAGTATCGAAGTTACTGTTACCTGCCATAATTTGTATCGAAATTACAGTTACTTGTCATAAATAGTTACGAAGTTACAGTTACCTGTCATAATTAGTATCGAAGTTACAGTTACTTGTCATAATTAGTATCGTAGTTACTGTTACCTGTCATAATTAGTATCGAAGTTACTGTTACCTGTCATAATTAGTATTGAAGTTACAGTTACCTACAATAATTTTTTATCAAAATTACAGTTACTTGTCATAATTAGTAACGAAGTTAGAGTTTCTTGTCATAATTAGTATCGAAGTTACAGTTACCTGTCATAATTTGTATCGAAGTTATAGTTACTTGTCATAATTAGTATCGAAGTTGCTGTTACCTGTCATAATTAGTATCGAAGTTACACATACCTGCCATAATTTGTATCGAAATTACAGTTACTTGTCGTAATTAGTAACGAAGTTACAGTTACCTGTCATAATTAGTATCGAAGTTACAGTTACTTGTCATAATTAGTATCGAAGTTACTGTTACCTGTCATAATAAGTATCGAAGTTACAGTTACCTGCCAAAATTTGAATCGAAATTACAGTTACTTGTCATAGTTAGTAACGAAGTTACAGTTACCTGTCATAATTAGTATCGAAGTTACAGTTACTTGTCATAATTAGTATCGAACTTACTGTTACTTGTCATAATTAGTATCGAAGTTACTGTTACCTGTCATAATTAGCATCGAAATTACAATTACCTGCCATAATTTGTATCGAAATTACAGGGACTTGTCATAATTAGTAACGAAGTTACAGTAACCTGCCATAATTAGTACCGAAATTAAAGTTACTTGTAATAATAAATAACGAAGTTACAGTTACCTGTCATAATTAGTATCGAAGTTGCTGTTACCTGTCATAATTAGTATTGAAGTTACAGTTACCTACAATAATTTTTATCAAAATTAGAGTTACTTGTCATAATTAGTAACGAAGTTAGAGTTTCTTGTCATAATTAGTATCGAAGTTACAGTTACCTGTCATAATTTGTATCGAAGTTATAGTTACTTGTCATAATTAGTATCGAAGTTGCTGTTACCTGTCATAATTAGTATCGAAGTTACAGTAACCTGCCAATATTTGAATCGAAATTACAGTTACTTGTCATAATTAGTATCGAAGTTACAGTTACCTGTCATAATTAGTATCGAAGTTACAGTTACCTGTCATAATTAGTATCGATGTTACAGTTACTTGTCATAATTAGTATCGAAGTTATTGTTACCTGTCAAAATTAGTAACGATGATACAGTTACCTGCCAAAATTTGTATCGAAATTACAGTTACTTGTCATAGTTAATAACGAAGTTACAGTTACCTGTCATAATTTGTATCGAAGTTACAGTTACTTGTCATAATTAGTATCGAGGTTACAGTTACCTGCCATAATTTGTATCGAAATTACAGTGACTTGTCATAATTAGTAACGAAGTTACAGTTTCCTGCCATAATTAATATCGAAATTAAAGTTACTTGTCATAATTAGTAACGAAGTTACAGTTTCCTGTCATAATTAGTATCGAAGTTACTGTTACCTGTCATAATTAGTATTGAAGTTACAGTTACCTACCATAATTTTTTATCAAAATTACAGTTACTTGTCATAATTAATAACGAAGTTACAGTTACCTGTCATAATTAGTATCGAAGTTACAGTTACTTGTCATAACTAGTATCGAAGTTTCAGTTACCTGCCATAATTTGTATCGAAATTACAGGGACTTGTCATAATTAGTAACGAAGTTACAGTTTCCTGCCGTAACTAGTATCGTAATTAAAGTTACTTGTCATAATTAGTAACGAAGTTACAGTTTCCTGTCATAATTAGTATCGAAGTTACTGTTACCTGTCATAATTAGTAATGAAGTTACAGTTACCTACCATAATTTTTTATCAAAATTACAATTACTTGTCATAATTAGTAACGAAGTTTGAGTTTCTTGTCATAATTAGAATCGAAGTTACAGTAACCAGTCATAATTTTTATCGAAGTTATAGTTACTTGTCAGAATTAGTATCGAAGTTACTGTTACCTGTCATAATTAGTAATGAAGTTACAGTTACCTACCATAAATTTTTATCAAAATTACAGTTACTTGTCATTATTAGTAACGAAGTTTGAGTTTCTTGTCATAATTAGAATCGAGGTTACAGTAACCAGTCATAATTTTTATCGAAGTTATAGTTACTTGTCATAATTAGTATCGAAGTTACTGTTACCTGTCATAATTAGTATCGAAGTTACAATTACCTGCCATAATTAGTATCGAAATTAGAGTTACTTGTCATTATTAGTAACGAAGTTACAGTTACCTGTCATAATTAGTATCGAAGTTACAGTTACTTGTCATAATTAGTATCGAAGTTACTGTTACCTGTCATAATTAGTATCGAAGTTACAGTTACTTGCCAAAATTTGTATCGAAATTACAGTTACTTGTCATAATTAGTAACGAAGTTACAGTTACCTGCGATAATTTGTATCGAAATTACAGTTCCTTGTCATAATTAGTATCGAAGTTACAGTTACCTGTCGTAATTAGTATCGAAGGTACTGTTACTTGTCATAATTAGTAACGAAGTTACAGTTACCTGTCATAATTTGTATCGAAATTACAGTTACTTGTCATAATTAGTAACGAAGTTACAGTTTCCTGTCATAATTAGTATCGAAGTTACTGTTACCTGTCATAATTAGTATGGAAGTTACAGTTACCTGCCATAATTTGTATCGAAATTAAAGTTACTTGTCATAATTAGTAGCGATGTTACAGTAACCTGCCATAATTTGTATCGAAGTTAATGTTACTTGTCATAATTAGTATCGAAGTTACTGTTACCTGTCATAATTAGTATCGAAGATACAGTTACCTGCCATAATTTGTAACGAAATTACTGTTACGTGTCATAATTAGTAACGAAGTTACAGTTACCTGTCATAATTAGTATCGAAGTTACAGTTACTTGTCATAATTAATATCGAAGTTACTGTTACCTGTCATAATTAGAATCGAAGTTAGAGTTACCTGCCAAAATTTGTATCGAAATTACAGTTACTTGTTATAATTAGTAACGAAGTTACCTGTCATAATTAGTATCGAAGTTACAGTTATTTGTAATAATTAGTATCGAAGTTACCGTTACCTGCCATAATTTGTATCGAAATTACAGGGACTTGTCATAATTAGTAACGAAGTTACAGTTACCTGCCATAATAAGTATCGAAATTAAAGTTACTTGTGATGATTATTAACGAAGTTACAGTTACCTGTCATAATTAGTATCGAAGTTCCTGTTACCTGTCATAATTAGTATTGAAGTTACAGTAACCTACCATAATTTTTTATCAAAATTACAGTTACTTGTCATAATTAGTAACGAAGTTAGATTTTCTTGTCATAATTAGTATCGAAGTTACAGTTACCTGTCATAATTTGATTCGCAGTTATAGTTACTTGTCATAATTAGTATCGAAGTTACTGTTACCTGTCACAATTAGTATCGAAGTTACAGTTACCTGCCATAATTTGTATCGAAATTACAGTTCCTTGTCATAATTAGTATCGAAGTTACAGTTACCTGTCATAATTGGCATCGAAGTTACTGTTTCCAGCCATAATTTGTATCGAAATTACAGTTACTTGTCATAATTAGTTACCAAGTTACAGTTACCTGTCATAATTAGTTTCGAAGTTACAGTTACTTGTCATAATTAGTATCGTAGTTACTTTAACCTGTCATAATTAGTATCGAAGTTACTGTTACCTGTCATAATTTGTATCGAAGTTATAGTTACTTGTCGTAATTAGTATCGAAGTTGCTGTTACCTGTCATAATTAGTATCGAAGTTACAGTTACTTGTCATAATTAGTATCGAAGTTACTGTTACCTGTCATAATTAGTATCGAAGTTACTGTTACCTGTCATAATTAGTATCGAAATTACAATTACCTGCAATAATTTGTATCGAAATTACAGGGACTTGTCATAATTAGTAACGAAGTTACAGTAACCTGCCATAATTAGTATCGAAATTAAAGTTACTTGTCATAATAAGTAACGAAGTTACAGTTACCTGTCATAATTAGTATCGAAGTTACTGTTACCTGTCATAATTAGTATTGAAGTTACAGTTACCTACAATAATTTTTTATCAAAATTACAGTTACTTGTCATAATTACCTGCAATAATTTTACTTGTCATAATCTGACATACTACGGATCGGAGCGTGGAATGTTAGAAGTCTGCTAGGAAGTTTAAGGTTAGAAAACTTAGAAAGGGAAATGGATAGGTTGAGGTTGGATGTGGTTGGGATTAGTGAAATGCGCTGGCAGGAAGAACAGGACTTTTGGTCAGGAGACTATAGGATCATTAGCACTAAATCAAACAATGGCCAAGCAGGGGTTGGCCTCATATTGAGTAGGAAACTTGGACAGCGGGTGGAATATTATGAACAATATAGTGAACGGATTATTGTAGCAAAAATCAATACTAAACCTACCTGCACCACAGTGGTACAAGTCTATATGCCTACCAGTCAAGCTGATGATGAGGATGTTGAAAAGGTCTACGAAGAAATAGACGAAATTCTGAGGTATATCAAGGGTGATGAAAATGTTATAGTAATGGGAGATTGGAATGCTGTGGTAGGAAAAGGGAGAGAAGGGAAAATAGTAGGAGATTTCGGATTAGGTGAAAGGAATGATCGAGGAAGCAGGCTGGTAGAATTCTGCACCGAGCATGAGTTGGTCATAGCTAACACCTTATTCAATAACCACAATAGGAGAATATACACTTGGATGAGACCAGGAGATACAGGGCGTTACCAAATCGACTTCATTATGGTCAAGCAGAGGTTTCGAAACCAGATTTTGGATTGTAATGCATATCCTGGTGCTGACATAAACTCTGACCACAATCTGGTCGTAATGAAATGCAGATTAAAGTTGAAGAAACTGAAGAAAAGTCAAATGCCAAAAAGGTGGGCAATAGACAGACTGAAAGAGAAGGATGTAAACGAAAGATTCAAGAAGAGTATAAAGGAAGGACTAATGAAAAACCCTAAACAAACTTCAATTGCAGACGAATGGGCACTTTTGAAGAATGAAATAACAAAATCCGCAGAAGAAAACATTGGTAGGAAAGAAAGAATAGGTAGAAAACCGTGGATCACTCAGGATATACTAGAATTGATGGATGAAAGGCGGAAACACAAGAATGTAAGAGATGAGAAGGGGAAAGCAGAATACAGACGTCTGAGAAATGAGGTTAACAAGAAGTGCAAGGAAGCGAAAGAAGAATGGTTGAAAGAGAAATGTGCAGATATAGAAAATTGTCTGAAATTAGGTAAAGTAGACACAGCTTATCGAAGGATTAAGAATACTTTTGGGGAAAAGAAGACTAAGTGCTGTAATATTAAGGACACAAATGGAAAGCCTCTAACAGATAGGGAAGAAAAGGTTGAGAGATGGAAAGCTTACATAGAGAGTTTGTATAAGGGAAAGGAGATTGAGAATCATATAATGGAAAGGGAGGAGGAAATTGATGAGGATGCGAAAGGAGATTTAATATTGAGATCAGAATTTGATAGAGCTTTGGAAGACTTAAGCAGGAACAAAGCACCAGGCATAGATGATATACCGATTGAGTTGCTACGCTGCATAGGAGATGAAGGTCTGATCAGGTTATTTCACTTGGTGTGTAGGATTTATGAGACAGGTGAGGTACCCCCTGATTTCAAGAAGAATGTAATCATCCCTATACCAAAGAAAGTGGGAGCTGACAGATGTGAAGATTACCGTACAATCAGCTTGATTACTCATGCTTCAAAGATCCTGTCTAGGATAATTTACAAGAGGATTGAAAGCCAGATAGAAACTGAGTTGGGTGAAGACCAGTTTGGTTTCAGGAGAAATGTAGGAACAAGGGAAGCTGTACTAAGTCTTAGGCTGATTTTGGAAGGCAGAATAAGGAAAGATAAGAGAACGTTCATGGCTTTTGTAGACTTAGAAAAGGCTTTTGATAACGTTGATTGGACTAAATTGTTTGACATTTTGAAATCGATTGGAATAAAGTACAGGGATAGGAGGGTGATATACAATCTATACAGAAACCAGACAGCAGTCATTCGAGTTGAAGGACATGAGAGAGAAGCTGGTATTCAGAAAGGTGTAAGGCAAGGCTGCAACTTATCACCCATACTTTTCAATTTTTACATTGAACAAGCAATGAAGGAAATTAGAGAAAAATTTAAAGTGGGAGTGAAGATTCAAGGAGAAATAATTTCAACTCTGAGATTTGCTGATGACATAGTCATCTTGGCCGACAAGCCTGAGGATTTGAATGAGTTTTTGAATGGTATGGACTCCGTCTTACAGAAAGAATTCATGATGAAAATTAATAAATGTAAAACAAAAATACTGGAATGCAGCCGAAATAAATCAGAAACCTCTATGGAGATCAAATTGACAGGTGAAAAGCTGAAGGAAGTAGAAGACTTCTGTTACTTAGGAAGTAGAATAACCAGTGATGGACGAAGCAAAGAGGATATAAAAAGTAGGTAGGCTCAGGCAAAGAAAGCTTTTCTACAAAAAAGGAATCTGCTGACATCGAATATAGATTTAAGTATTAGGAAGTCATTTTTGAAAGCCTTTGTCTGGAGCGTGGCGCTCTATGGAAGTGAAACTTGGACTATTGGTGCAGCAGAAAGAGGAGAATAGAAGCATTTGAAATGTGGTGTTACAGGAGAATGATGAAGATCAGATGGGTAGATAGGGTTACAAACATAGAGGTATTAAGACGAGTGGGAGAGGAGAGATGTTTCTGGCGACTGCTAATGAAGAGAAGAGATAGGTTGGTAGGACACTTACTAAGACACCCAGGAATAGCAAGCTTAGTTATGGAAGGAAGGGTCGAAGACAAGAACTGTAGGCGTAGACCAAGGTTAGAATATGTTAAACAGATTGCCTCAGATGTAGGGTGTGGTAGTTATGCAGAGATGAAACGATTAGCTCAGGACAGGGAGGCATGGAGAGCTGCATCAAACCAGTCAAAAGACTGAAGACTCAAACAACAACATAATTAGTAACGAAGTTAGAGTTTCTTGTCATAATTAGTATCGATGTTACAGTTACCTGTCATAATTTGTATCAAAGTTATAGTTACTTGTCATAATTAGTATCGAAGTTGCTGTTACCTGTCATAATTAGTATCGAAGTTACAGTTACCTGCCATAATTTGTATCGAAATTACAGTTCCTTGTCATAATTAGTATCGATGTTACAGTTACCTGTCATAATTAGTATCGAAGGTACTGTTACTTGTCATAATTAGTAACGAAGTTACAGTTACCTGTCATAATTTGTAACGAAATTACAGTTACTTGTCATAATTAGTAACGAAGTTACAGTTTCCTGTCATATTTAGTATTGAAGTAACTGTTACCTGTCATAATTAGTATGGAAGTTACAGTTACCTGCCATAATTTGTATCGAAATTAAAGTTACTTGTCATCATTAGCAACGATGTTACAGTAACCTGTCATAATTAGTATCGAAGTTAATGTTACTTGTCATAAATAGTATCGAAGTTACTGTTACCTGTCATAATTAGTATCGAAGTTACTGTTACCTGCCATATTTTGTATCGGAATTACTGTTACTTGTCATAAATCGTAACGAAGTTGCAGTTAGCTGTCATAATTAGTATCGAAGTTACAGTTACTTGTCATAATTAGTATCGAAGTTACTGTTACCTGTCATAATTAGTATCGAAGTTACAGTTACCTGCCAAAATTTGTATCGAAATTACAGTTACTTGTCATAATTAGTAACGAAGTTACAGTTATCTGCCATAATTTGTATCGAAATTACAGTTCCTTGTCATAATTAGTATCGAAGTTACAGTTACCTGTCATAATTAGTATCGAAGGTACTGTTACTTGTCATAATTAGTAACGAAGTTACAGTTACCTGTCATAATTTGTATCGAAATTACAGTTACTTGTCATAAATAGTAACGAAGTTACAGTTTCTTGTCATAATTAGTTTCGAAGTTACTGTTACCTGTCATAATTAGTATGGAAGTTACAGTTACCTGCCATAATTTGTATCGAAATTACAGTTCCTTGTCATAATTAGTATCGAAGTTACAGTTACCTGTCATAATTAGTATCGAAATTACTGTTACCTGCCATAATTTGTATCGAAATTACAGTTACTTGTCATAATTAGTAACGAAGTTACAGTTACAGTCATAATTAGTATTGAAGTTACAGTTACCTACCATAAATTTTTATCAAAATGACTGTTACTTGTCATAATTATTAACGAAGTTAGAGTTTCTTGTCATAATTAGTATCTAAGTTAATGTTACCTGTCATAATTTGTATCGAAATTACAGTTACTTGTCATAATTAGCATCGAGGCTACAGTTACTTGACATAATTAGTAACGAAGTTACAGTAACCTGTCATATTTAGTAACGAAGTTACAGTTACCTGACATAATTTGTATCGAAATTACAGTTACTTGTCATAATTAGTAACGAAGTTACAGTTTCCTGTCATAATTAGTATCGAAGTTACTGTTACCTATCATAATTAGTATGGAAGTTACAGTTACCTGCCATAATTTGTATCGAAATTACAGGGACTTGTCATAATTAGTAACGAAGTTCGAGTTTCTTGTCATAATTAGTATCGAAGTTACAGTTACCTGTCATAATTTGTATCGAAGTTATAGTTACTTGTCATAATTATTATCGAATTACTGTTACCTGTCATAATTAGTATCGAAGTTACTGTTACCTGCCATAATCTGTAACGAAATTACAGTTACTTGTTATAATTAGTGACGAAGTTACAGTTACCTGTCATAATTAGTATCGAAGTTACAGTTACTTGTCATAATTAGTATCGAAGTTACAGTTACCTGCCTTAATTTGTATCGAAATTACAGGGACTTGTCATAATTAGTAACGAAGTTACAGTTTCCTGCCATAATTAGTATCGAAATTAAAGTTACTTGTCATAATTAGTAACGACGTTACAGTTTCCTGTCATAATTAGTATCGAAGTTACTGTTACCTGTCATAATTACTATTGAAGTTACAGTTACCTACCATAATTTTTTATCAAAATTACAGTTACTTGTCATAATTAGTAACGAAGTTTGAGTTTCTCGTCATAATTAGAATCGAAGTTACAGTAACCAGTCATAATTTTTATCGAAGTTATAGTTACTTGTCATAATTAGTATCGAAGTTACTGTTACCTGTCATAATTAGTACCGAAGTAACAGTTACCTGCCATAATTTGTATCGGAATTAGAGTTTCTTGTCATAATTAGTATCGAAGTTACTGTTACCTGTCATAATTAGTATCGAAGTAACAGTTACCTGCCAAAATTTGTATCGAAATTACAGTTATTTGTCATAATTAGTAACGAAGTTACAGTTACCTGCCATAATTTGTATCGAAATTACAGTTCCTTGTCATAATTAGTATCGAAGTTACAGTTACCTGTCATAATTAGTATCGAAGGTACTGTTACTTGTCATAATTAGTAACGAAGTTCCAGTTACCTGTCATAATTTGTATCGAAATTACAGTTACTTGTCATAATTAGTAACGAAGTTACAGTTTCCTGTCATAATTAGTATCGAAGTAACTGTTACCTGTCATAATTAGTATGGAAGTTACAGTTACCTGCCATAATTTGTATCGAAATTAAAGTTACTTGTCATCATTAGCAACGATGTTACAGTAACCTGTAATAATTGGTATCGAAGTTAATGTTACTTGTCATAAATAGTATCGAAGTTACTGTTACCTGTCATAATTAGTATCGAAGTTACTGTTAACTGCCATATTTTGTATCGAAATTACTGTTACTTGTCATAATTTGTATCGAAGTTATAGTTACTTGTCGTAATTAGTATCGAAGTTGCTGTTACCTGTCATAATTAGTATCGAAGTTACAGTTACTTGTCATAATTAGTATCGAAGTTACTGTTACCTGTCATAATTAGTATCGAAGTTACTGTTACCTGTCATAATTAGTATCGAAATTACAATTACCTGCAATAATTTGTATCGAAATTTCAGGGACTTGTCATAATTAGTAACGAAGTTACAGCAACCTGCCATAATTAGTATCGAAATTAAAGTTACTTGTCATAATAAGTAACGAAGTTACAGTTACCTGTCATAATAAGTATCGAAGTTACTGTTACCTGTCATAATTAGTATTGAAGTTACAGTTACCTACAATAATTTTTTATCAAAATTACAGTTTCTTGTCATAATTAGTAACGAAGTTACAGTTACCTGTCATAGTTTGTAACGAAATTACAGTTACTTGTCATAATAAGTAACGAAGTTACAGTTTCCTGTCATAATTAGTATTGAAGTAACTGTTACCTGTCATAATTAGTATGGAAGTTACAGTTACCTGCCATAATTTGTATCGAAATTAAAGTTACTTGTCATCATTAGCAACGATGTTACAGTAACCTGTCATAATTAGTATCGAAGTTAATGTTACTTGTCATAAATAGTATCGAAGTTACTGTTACCTGTCATAATTAGTATCGAAGTTACTGTTACCTGCCATATTTTGTATCGAAATTACTGTTACTTGTCATAAATAGTAACGAAGTTGCAGTTACCTGTCATAATTAGTATCGAAGTTACAGTTACTTGTCATAATTAGAATCGAAGTTACTGTTACCTGTCATAATTAGTATCGAAGTTACAGCTACCTGCCAAAATTTGTATCGAAATTACAGTTACTTGTCATAATTAGTAACGAAGTTACAGTTACCTGCCATAATTTTTATCGAAATTACAGTTCCTAGTCATAATTAGTATCGATGTTACAGTTACCTGTCATAATTAGTATCGAAGGTACTGTTACTTGTCATAATTAGTAACGAAGTTACAGTTACCTGTCATAATTTGTATCGAAATTACAGTTACTTGTCATAATTAGTAACGAAGTTACAGTTTCTTGTCATAATTAGTATCGAAGTTACTGTTACCTGTCATAATTAGTATGGAAGTTACAGTTACCTGCCATAATTTGTATCGGAATTACAGTTCCTTGTCATAATTAGTATCGAAGTTACAGTTACCTGTCATAATTAGTATCGAAGTTACTGTTACCTGCCATAATTTGTATCGAAATTACAGTTACTTGTCATAATTAGTAACGAAGTTACAGTTACAGTCATAATTAGTATTGAAGTTACAGTTACCTACCATAAATTTTTATCAAAATTACAGTTACTTGTCATTATTAGTAACGAAGTTTGAGTTTCTTGTCATAATTAGAATCGAGGTTACAGTAACCAGTCATAATTTTTATCGAAGTTATAGTTACTTGTCATAATTAGTATCGAAGTTACTGTTACCTGTCATAATTAGTATCGAAGTTACAATTACCTGCCATAATTAGTATCGAAATTAGAGTTACTTGTCATTATTAGTAACGAAGTTACAGTTACCTGTCATAATTAGTATCGAAGTTACAGTTACTTGTCATAATTAGTATCGAAGTTACTGTTACCTGTCATAATTAGTATCGAAGTTACAGTTACTTGCCAAAATTTGTATCGAAATTACAGTTACTTGTCATAATTAGTAACGAAGTTACAGTTACCTGCGATAATTTGTATCGAAATTACAGTTCCTTGTCATAATTAGTATCGAAGTTACAGTTACCTGTCGTAATTAGTATCGAAGGTACTGTTACTTGTCATAATTAGTAACGAAGTTACAGTTACCTGTCATAATTTGTATCGAAATTACAGTTACTTGTCATAATTAGTAACGAAGTTACAGTTTCCTGTCATAATTAGTATCGAAGTTACTGTTACCTGTCATAATTAGTATGGAAGTTACAGTTACCTGCCATAATTTGTATCGAAATTAAAGTTACTTGTCATAATTAGTAGCGATGTTACAGTAACCTGCCATAATTAGTATCGAAGTTAATGTTACTTGTCATAATTAGTATCGAAGTTACTGTTACCTGTCATAATTAGTATCGAAGAAACAGTTACCTGCCATAATTTGTAACGAAATTACTGTTACGTGTCATAATTAGTAACGAAGTTACAGTTACCTGTCATAATTAGTATCGAAGTTACAGTTACTTGTCATAATTAATATCGAAGTTACTGTTACCTGTCATAATTAGAATCGAAGTTACAGTTACCTGCCAAAATTTGTATCGAAATTACAGTTACTTGTTATAATTAGTAACGAAGTTACCTGTCATAATTAGTATCGAAGTTACAGTTATTTGTAATAATTAGTATCGAAGTTACCGTTACCTGCCATAATTTGTATCGAAATTACAGGGACTTGTCATAATTAGTAACGAAGTTACAGTTACCTGCCATAATAAGTATCGAAATTAAAGTTACTTGTGATAATTATTAACGAAGTTACAGTTACCTGTCATAATTAGTATCGAAGTTCCTGTTACCTGTCATAATTAGTATTGAAGTTACAGTAACCTACCATAATTTTTTATCAAAATTACAGTTACTTGTCATAATTAGTAACGAAGTTAGATTTTCTTGTCATAATTAGTATCGAAGTTACAGTTACCTGTCATAATTTGATTCGCAGTTATAGTTACTTGTCATAATTAGTATCGAAGTTACTGTTACCTGTCACAATTAGTTTCGAAGTTACAGTTACCTGCCATAATTTGTATCGAAATTACAGTTCCTTGTCATAATTAGTATCGAAGTTACAGTTACCTGTCATAATTGGCATCGAAGTTACTGTTTCCAGCCATAATTTGTATCGAAATTACAGTTACTTGTCATAATTAGTTACCAAGTTACAGTTACCTGTCATAATTAGTTTCGAAGTTACAGTTACTTGTCATAATTAGTATCGTAGTTACTTTAACCTGTCATAATTAGTATCGAAGTTACTGTTACCTGTCATAATTTGTATCGAAGTTATAGTTACTTGTCGTAATTAGTATCGAAGTTGCTGTTACCTGTCATAATTAGTATCGAAGTTACAGTTACTTGTCATAATTAGTATCGAAGTTACTGTTACCTGTCATAATTAGTATCGAAGTTACTGTTACCTGTCATAATTAGTATCGAAATTACAATTACCTGCAATAATTTGTATCGAAATTACAGGGACTTGTCATAATTAGTAACGAAGTTACAGTAACCTGCCATAATTAGTATCGAAATTAAAGTTACTTGTCATAATAAGTAACGAAGTTACAGTTACCTGTCATAATTAGTATCGAAGTTACTGTTACCTGTCATAATTAGTATTGAAGTTACAGTTACCTACAATAATTTTTTATCAAAATTACAGTTACTTGTCATAATTACCTGCAATAATTTTACTTGTCATAATCTGACATACTACGGATCGGAGCGTGGAATGTTAGAAGTCTGCTAGGAAGTTTAAGGTTAGAAAACTTAGAAAGGGAAATGGATAGGTTGAGGTTGGATTTGGTTGGGATTAGTGAAATGCGCTGGCAGGAAGAACAGGACTTTTGGTCAGGAGACTATAGGATCATTAGCACTAAATCAAACAATGGCCAAGCAGGGGTTGGCCTCATATTGAGTAGGAAACTTGGACAGCGGGTGGAATATTATGAACAATATAGTGAACGGATTATTGTAGCAAAAATCAATACTAAACCTACCTGCACCACAGTGGTACAAGTCTATATGCCTACCAGTCAAGCTGATGATGAGGATGTTGAAAAGGTCTACGAAGAAATAGACGAAATTCTGAGGTATATCAAGGGTGATGAAAATGTTATAGTAATGGGAGATTGGAATGCTGTGGTAGGAAAAGGGAGAGAAGGGAAAATAGTAGGAGATTTCGGATTAGGTGAAAGGAATGATCGAGGAAGCAGGCTGGTAGAATTCTGCACCGAGCATGAGTTGGTCATAGCTAACACCTTATTCAATAACCACAATAGGAGAATATACACTTGGATGAGACCAGGAGATACAGGGCGTTACCAAATCGACTTCATTATGGTCAAGCAGAGGTTTCGAAACCAGATTTTGGATTGTAATGCATATCCTGGTGCTGACATAAACTCTGACCACAATCTGGTCGTAATGAAATGCAGATTAAAGTTGAAGAAACTGAAGAAAAGTCAAAAGCCAAAAAGGTGGGCAATAGACAGACTGAAAGAGAAGGATGTAAACGAAAGATTCAAGAAGAGTATAAAGGAAGGACTAATGAAAAACCCTAAACAAACTTCAATTGCAGACGAATGGGCACTTTTGAAGAATGAAATAACAAAATCCGCAGAAGAAAACATTGGTAGGAAAGAAAGAATAGGTAGAAAACCGTGGATCACTCAGGATATACTAGAATTGATGGATGAAAGGCGGAAACACAAGAATGTAAGAGATGAGAAGGGGAAAGCAGAATACAGACGTCTGAGAAATGAGGTTAACAAGAAGTGCAAGGAAGCGAAAGAAGAATGGTTGAAAGAGAAATGTGCAGATATAGAAAATTGTCTGAAATTAGGTAAAGTAGACACAGCTTATCGAAGGATTAAGAATACTTTTGGGGAAAAGAAGACTAAGTGCTGTAATATTAAGGACACAAATGGAAAGCCTCTAACAGATAGGGAAGAAAAGGTTGAGAGATGGAAAGCTTACATAGAGAGTTTGTATAAGGGAAAGGAGATTGAGAATCATATAATGGAAAGGGAGGAGGAAATTGATGAGGATGCGAAAGGAGATTTAATATTGAGATCAGAATTTGATAGAGCTTTGGAAGACTTAAGCAGGAACAAAGCACCAGGCATAGATGATATACCGATTGAGTTGCTACGCTGCATAGGAGATGAAGGTCTGATCAGGTTATTTCACTTGGTGTGTAGGATTTATGAGACAGGTGAGGTACCCCCTGATTTCAAGAAGAATGTAATCATCCCTATACCAAAGAAAGTGGGAGCTGACAGATGTGAAGATTACCGTACAATCAGCTTGATTACTCATGCTTCAAAGATCCTGTCTAGGATAATTTACAAGAGGATTGAAAGCCAGATAGAAACTGAGTTGGGTGAAGACCAGTTTGGTTTCAGGAGAAATGTAGGAACAAGGGAAGCTGTACTAAGTCTTAGGCTGATTTTGGAAGGCAGAATAAGGAAAGATAAGAGAACGTTCATGGCTTTTGTAGACTTAGAAAAGGCTTTTGATAACGTTGATTGGACTAAATTGTTTGACATTTTGAAATCGATTGGAATAAAGTACAGGGATAGGAGGGTGATATACAATCTATACAGAAACCAGACAGCAGTCATTCGAGTTGAAGGACATGAGAGAGAAGCTGGTATTCAGAAAGGTGTAAGGCAAGGCTGCAACTTATCACCCATACTTTTCAATTTTTACATTGAACAAGCAATGAAGGAAATTAGAGAAAAATTTAAAGTGGGAGTGAAGATTCAAGGAGAAATAATTTCAACTCTGAGATTTGCTGATGACATAGTCATCTTGGCCGACAAGCCTGAGGATTTGAATGAGTTTTTGAATGGTATGGACTCCGTCTTACAGAAAGAATTCATGATGAAAATTAATAAATGTAAAACAAAAATACTGGAATGCAGCCGAAATAAATCAGAAACCTCTATGGAGATCAAATTGACAGGTGAAAAGCTGAAGGAAGTAGAAGACTTCTGTTACTTAGGAAGTAGAATAACCAGTGATGGACGAAGCAAAGAGGATATAAAAAGTAGGTAGGCTCAGGCAAAGAAAGCTTTTCTACAAAAAAGGAATCTGCTGACATCGAATATAGGTTTAAGTATTAGGAAGTCATTTTTGAAAGCCTTTGTCTGGAGCGTGGCGCTCTATGGAAGTGAAACTTGGACTATTGGTGCAGCAGAAAAGAGGAGAATAGAAGCATTTGAAATGTGGTGTTACAGGAGAATGATGAAGATCAGATGGGTAGATAGGGTTACAAACATAGAGGTATTAAGACGAGTGGGAGAGGAGAGATGTTTCTGGCGACTGCTAATGAAGAGAAGAGATAGGTTGGTAGGACACATACTAAGACACCCAGGAATAGCAAGCTTAGTTATGGAAGGAAGGGTCGAAGACAAGAACTGTAGGCGTAGACCAAGGTTAGAATATGTTAAACAGATTGCCTCAGATGTAGGGTGTGGTAGTTATGCAGAGATGAAACGATTAGCTCAGGACAGGGAGGCATGGAGAGCTGCATCAAACCAGTCAAAAGACTGAAGACTCAAACAACAACATAATTAGTAACGAAGTTAGAGTTTCTTGTCATAATTAGTATCGATGTTACAGTTACCTGTCATAATTTGTATCGAAGTTATAGTTACTTGTCATAATTAGTATCGAAGTTGCTGTTACCTGTCATAATTAGTATCGAAGTTACAGTTACCTGCCATAATTTGTATCGAAATTACAGTTCCTTGTCATAATTAGTATCGATGTTACAGTTACCTGTCATAATTAGTATCGAAGGTACTGTTACTTGTCATAATTAGTAACGAAGTTACAGTTACCTGTCATAATTTGTAACGAAATTACAGTTACTTGTCATAATTAGTAACGAAGTTACAGTTTCCTGTCATATTTAGTATTGAAGTAACTGTTACCTGTCATAATTAGTATGGAAGTTACAGTTACCTGCCATAATTTGTATCGAAATTAAAGTTACTTGTCATCATTAGCAACGATGTTACAGTAACCTGTCATAATTAGTATCGAAGTTAATGTTACTTGTCATAAATAGTATCGAAGTTACTGTTACCTGTCATAATTAGTATCGAAGTTACTGTTACCTGCCATATTTTGTATCGGAATTACTGTTACTTGTCATAAATAGTAACGAAGTTGCAGTTACCTGTCATAATTAGTATCGAAGTTACAGTTACTTGTCATAATTAGTATCGAAGTTACTGTTACCTGTCATAATTAGTATCGAAGTAACAGTTACCTGCCAAAATTTGTATCGAAATTACAGTTACTTGTCATAATTAGTAACGAAGTTACAGTTATCTGCCATAATTTGTATCGAAATTACAGTTCCTTGTCATAATTAGTATCGAAGTTACAGTTACCTGTCATAATTAGTATCGAAGGTACTGTTACTTGTCATAATTAGTAACGAAGTTACAGTTACCTGTCATAATTTGTATCGAAATTACAGTTACTTGTCATAAATAGTAACGAAGTTACAGTTTCTTGTCATAATTAGTTTCGAAGTTACTGTTACCTGTCATAATTAGTATGGAAGTTACAGTTACCTGCCATAATTTGTATAGAAATTACAGTTCCTTGTCATAATTAGTATCGAAGTTACAGTTACCTGTCATAATTAGTATCGAAGTTACTGTTACCTGCCATAATTTGTATCGAAATTACAGTTACTTGTCATAATTAGTAACGAAGTTACAGTTACAGTCATAATTAGTATTGAAGTTACAGTTACCTACCATAAATTTTTATCAAAATGACTGTTACTTGTCATAATTATTAACGAAGTTAGAGTTTCTTGTCATAATTAGTATCTAAGTTAATGTTACCTGTCATAATTTGTATCGAAATTACAGTTACTTGTCATAATTAGCATCGAGGCTACAGTTACTTGGCATAATTAGTAACGAAGTTACAGTAACCTGTCATATTTAGTAACGAAGTTACAGTTACCTGACATAATTTGTATCGAAATTACAGTTACTTGTCATAATTAGTAACGAAGTTACAGTTTCCTGTCATAATTAGTATCGAAGTTACTGTTACCTATCATAATTAGTATGGAAGTTACAGTTACCTGCCATAATTTGTATCGAAATTACAGGGACTTGTCATAATTAGTAACGAAGTTCGAGTTTCTTGTCATAATTAGTATCGAAGTTACAGTTACCTGTCATAATTTGTATCGAAGTTATAGTTACTTGTCATAATTAGTATCGAATTACTGTTACCTGTCATAATTAGTATCGAAGTTACTGTTACCTGCCATAATCTGTAACGAAATTACAGTTACTTGTTATAATTAGTGACGAAGTTACAGTTACCTGTCATAATTAGTATCGAAGTTACAGTTACTTGTCATAATTAGTATGAAGTTACAGTTACCTGCCTTAATTTGTATCGAAATTACAGGGACTTGTCATAATTGGTAACGAAGTTACAGTTTCCTGCCATAATTAGTATCGAAATTAAAGTTACTTGTCATAATTAGTAACGACGTTACAGTTTCCTGTCATAATTAGTATCGAAGTTACTGTTACCTGTCATAATTACTATTGAAGTTACAGTTACCAACCATAATTTTTTATCAAAATTACAGTTACTTGTCATAATTAGTAACGAAGTTTGAGTTTCTCGTCATAATTAGAATCGAAGTTACAGTAACCAGTCATAATTTTTATCGAAGTTATAGTTACTTGTCATAATTAGTATCGAAGTTACTGTTACCTGTCATAATTAGTACCGAAGTAACAGTTACCTGCCATAATTTGTATCGGAATTAGAGTTTCTTGTCATAATTAGTATCGAAGTTACTGTTACCTGTCATAATTAGTATCGAAGTAACAGTTACCTGCCAAAATTTGTATCGAAATTACAGTTATTTGTCATAATTAGTAACGAAGTTACAGTTACCTGCCATAATTTGTATCGAAATTACAGTTCCTTGTCATAATTAGTATCGAAGTTACAGTTACCTGTCATAATTAGTATCGAAGGTACTGTTACTTGTCATAATTAGTAACGAAGTTCCAGTTACCTGTCATAATTTGTATCGAAATTACAGTTACTTGTCATAATTAGTAACGAAGTTACAGTTTCCTGTCATAATTAGTATCGAAGTAACTGTTACCTGTCATAATTAGTATGGAAGTTACAGTTACCTGCCATAATTTGTATCGAAATTAAAGTTACTTGTCATCATTAGCAACGATGTTACAGTAACCTGTAATAATTGGTATCGAAGTTAATGTTACTTGTCATAAATAGTATCGAAGTTACTGTTACCTGTCATAATTAGTATCGAAGTTACTGTTAACTGCCATATTTTGTATCGAAATTACTTTTACTTGTCATAATTTGTATCGAAGTTATAGTTACTTGTCGTAATTAGTATCGAAGTTGCTGTTACCTGTCATAATTAGTATCGAAGTTACAGTTACTTGTCATAATTAGTATCGAAGTTACTGTTACCTGTCATAATTAGTATCGAAGTTACTGTTACCTGTCATAATTAGTATCGAAATTACAATTACCTGCAATAATTTGTATCGAAATTTCAGGGACTTGTCATAATTAGTAACGAAGTTACAGCAACCTGCCATAATTAGTATCGAAATTAAAGTTACCTGTCATAGTTTGTAACGAAATTACAGTTACTTGTCATAATAAGTAACGAAGTTACAGTTTCCTGTCATAATTAGTATTGAAGTAACTGTTACCTGTCATAATTAGTATGGAAGTTACAGTTACCTGCCATAATTTGTATCGAAATTAAAGTTACTTGTCATCATTAGCAACGATGTTACAGTAACCTGTCATAATTAGTATCGAAGTTAATGTTACTTGTCATAAATAGTATCGAAGTTACTGTTACCTGTCATAATTAGTATCGAAGTTACTGTTACCTGCCATATTTTGTATCGAAATTACTGTTACTTGTCATAAATAGTAACGAAGTTGCAGTTACCTGTCATAATTAGTATCGAAGTTACAGTTACTTGTCATAATTAGAATCGAAGTTACTGTTACCTGTCATAATTAGTATCGAAGTTACAGCTACCTGCCAAAATTTGTATCGAAATTACAGTTACTTGTCATAATTAGTAACGTAGTTACAGTTACCTGCCATAATTTTTATCGAAATTACAGTTCCTTGTCATAATTAGTATCGATGTTACAGTTACCTGTCATTATTAGTATCGAAGGTACTGTTACTTGTCATAATTAGTAACGAAGTTACAGTTACCTGTCATAATTTGTATCGAAATTACAGTTACTTGTCATAATTAGTAACGAAGTTACAGTTTCTTGTCATAATTAGTATCGAAGTTACTGTTACCTGTCATAATTAGTATGGAAGTTACAGTTACCTGCCATAATTTGTATCGAAATTACAGTTCCTTGTCATAATTAGTATCGAAGTTACAGTTACCTGTCATAATTAGTATCGAAGTTACTGTTACCTGCCATAATTTGTATCGAAATTACAGTTACTTGTCATAATTAGTAACGAAGTTACAGTTACAGTCATAATTAGTATTGAAGTTACAGTTACCTACCATAAATTTTTATCAAAATTACTGTTACTTGTCATAATTATTAACGAAGTTAGATTTTCTTGTCATGATTAGTATCTACGTTAATGTTACCTGTCATAATTTGTATCGAAATTACAGTTACTTGTCATAATTAGCATCGAAGCTACAGTTACTTGACATAATTAGTAACGAAGTTACAGTAACCTGTCATAATTAGTAACGAAGTTACAGTTACCGGTCATAATTTGTATCGAAATTACAGTTACTTGTCATAATTATTAACGAAGTTAGATTTTCTTGTCATGATTAGTATCTAAGTTAATGTTACCTGCCATAATTAGTATCGAAATTAAAGTTACTTGTGATAATTAGTAACGAAGTTACAGTTACCTGTCATAATAAGTATCGAAGTTACTGTTACCTCTCATTATTAGTATTGAAGTTACAGTTACCTACCATAATTTTTTATCAAAATTACAGTTACTTGTCATAATTAGTAACGAAGTTAGAGTTTCTTGTCATAATTAGTATCGAAGTTACAGTTACCTGTCATAATTTGATTTGAAGTTATAGTTACTTGTCATAATTAGTAACGAAGTTACAGTTTCCTGTCATAATTAGTATCGAAGTAACTGTTACCTGTCATAATTAGTATGGAAGTTACAGTTATCTGCCATAATTTGTATCGAAATTACAGTTACTTGTCATAATTAGTAACGAAGTTACAGTTACAGTCATAATTAGTATTGAAGTTACAGTTACCTACCATAAATGTTTAACAAAATTACTGTTACTTGTCATAATTATTAACGAAGTTAGAGTTTCCTGTCATAATTAGTATCTAAGTTAATGTTACCTGTCATAATTTGTATCGAAATTACAGTTACTTGTCATAATTAGTAACGAAGTTACAGTTTCCTGTCATAATTAGTATCGAAGTAACTGTTACCTGTCATAATTAGTATGGAAGTTACAGTTACCTGCCATAATTTGAATCGAAATTAAAGTTACTTGTCATCATTAGCAACGATGTTACAGTAACCTGTAATAATTATTATCGAAGTTAATGTTACTTGTCATAATTAGTATCGAAGTTACTGTTACCTGTCATAATTAGTATCGAAGTTACTGTTACCTGCCATATTTTGTATCGAAATTACTGTTACATGTCATAAATAGCAACGAAGTTACAGTTACCTGTCGTAATTAGTATCGAAGGTACTGTTACTTGTCATAATTAGTAACGAAGTTACAGTTACCCGTCATAATTTTATATCGAAATTACAGTTACTTGTCATAATTAGTAACGAAGTTACAGATTCTTGTCATAATTAGTATCGAAGTTACTGTTACCTGTCATAATGAGTATGGAAGTTACAGTTACCTGCCATAATTTGTATCGAAATTACAGTTCCTTGTCATAATTAGTATCGAAGTTTCAGTTACCTGTCATAATTAGTATCGAAGTTAATGTTACCTGCCATAATTTGTATCAAAATTACAGTTACTTGTCATAATTAATAACGAAGTTACAGTTACAGTCATAATTAGTATTGAAGTTAGAGTTACCTACCATAAATTTTTATCAAAATTACTGTTACTTGTCATAATTATTAACGAAGTTAGAGTTTCTTGTCACAATTAGTATCGAAGTTAATGTTACCTGTCATAATTTGTATCGAAATTACAGTTACTTGTCATAATTAGCATCGAAGCTACAGTTACTTGACATAATTAGTAACGAGGTTACAGTAACCTGTCATAACTAGTAACGAAGTTACAGTTACCTGTCATAATTTGTATCGAAATTACAGTTACTTGTCATAATTAGTAACGAAGTTACAGTTTCCTGTCATAATTAGTATCAAAGTTACTGTTACCTGTCATAATTAGTATGGAAGTTACAGTTACCTGCCATAATTTGTATCGAAATTACAGGGACTTGTCATAATTAGTAACGAAGTTCGAGTTTCTTGTCATAATTAGTATCGAAGTTACAGTTACCTGTCATAATTTGTATCGAAGTTATAGTTACTTGTCATAATTAGTATCGAATTACTGTTACCTGTCATAATTAGTATCGAAGTTACTGTTACCTGTCATAATTACTATTGAAGTTACAGTTACCAACCATAATTTTTTATCAAAATTACAGTTACTTGTCATAATTAGTAACGAAGTTTGAGTTTCTCGTCATAATAAGAATCGAAGTTACAGTAACCAGTCATAATTTTTATCGAAGTTATAGTTACTTGTCATAATTAGTATCGAAGTTACTGTTACCTGTCATAATTAGTACCGAAGTAACAGTTACCTGCCATAATTTGTATCGGAATTAGAGTTTCTTGTCATAATTAGTATCGAAGTTACTGTTACCTGTCATAATTAGTATCGAAGTAACAGTTACCTGCCAAAATTTGTATCGAAATTACAGTTATTTGTCATAATTAGTAACGAAGTTACAGTTACCTGCCATAATTTGTATCGAAATTACAGTTCCTTGTCATAATTAGTATCGAAGTTACAGTTACCTGTCATAATTAGTATCGAAGGTACTGTTACTTGTCATAATTAGTAACGAAGTTCCAGTTACCTGTCATAATTTGTATCGAAATTACAGTTACTTGTCATAATTAGTAACGAAGTTACAGTTTCCTGTCATAATTAGTATCGAAGTAACTGTTACCTGTCATAATTAGTATGGAAGTTACAGTTACCTGCCATAATTTGTATCGAAATTAAAGTTACTTGTCATCATTAGCAACGATGTTACAGTAACCTGTAATAATTGGTATCGAAGTTAATGTTACTTGTCATAAATAGTATCGAAGTTACTGTTACCTGTCATAATTAGTATCGAAGTTACTGTTAACTGCCATATTTTGTATCGAAATTACTGTTACTTGTCATAATTTGTATCGAAGTTATAGTTACTTGTCGTAATTAGTATCGAAGTTGCTGTTACCTGTCATAATTAGTATCGAAGTTACAGTTACTTGTCATAATTAGTATCGAAGTTACTGTTACCTGTCATAATTAGTATCGAAGTTACTGTTACCTGTCATAATTAGTATCGAAATTACAATTACCTGCAATAATTTGTATCGAAATTTCAGGGACTTGTCATAATTAGTAACGAAGTTACAGCAACCTGCCATAATTAGTATCGAAATTAAAGTTACCTGTCATAGTTTGTAACGAAATTACAGTTACTTGTCATAATAAGTAACGAAGTAACAGTTTCCTGTCATAATTAGTATTGAAGTAACTGTTACCTGTCATAATTAGTATGGAAGTTACAGTTACCTGCCATAATTTGTATCGAAATTAAAGTTACTTGTCATCATTAGCAACGATGTTACAGTAACCTGTCATAATTAGTATCGAAGTTAATGTTACTTGTCATAAATAGTATCGAAGTTACTGTTACCTGTCATAATTAGTATCGAAGTTACTGTTACCTGCCATATTTTGTATCGAAATTACTGTTACTTGTCATAAATAGTAACGAAGTTGCAGTTACCTGTCATAATTAGTATCGAAGTTACAGTTACTTGTCATAATTAGAATCGAAGTTACTGTTACCTGTCATAATTAGTATCGAAGTTACAGCTACCTGCCAAAATTTGTATCGAAATTACAGTTACTTGTCATAATTAGTAACGTAGTTACAGTTACCTGCCATAATTTTTATCGAAATTACAGTTCCTTGTCATAATTAGTATCGATGTTACAGTTACCTGTCATAATTAGTATCGAAGGTACTGTTACTTGTCATAATTAGTAACGAAGTTACAGTTACCTGTCATAATTTGTATCGAAATTACAGTTACTTGTCATAATTAGTAACGAAGTTACAGTTTCTTGTCATAATTAGTATCGAAGTTACTGTTACCTGTCATAATTAGTATGGCAGTTACAGTTACCTGCCATAATTTGTATCGAAATTACAGTTCCTTGTCATAATTAGTATCGAAGTTACAGTTACCTGTCATAATTAGTATCGAAGTTACTGTTACCTGCCATAATTTGTATCGAAATTACAGTTACTTGTCATAATTAGTAACGAAGTTACAGTTACAGTCATAATTAGTATTGAAGTTACAGTTACCTACCATAAATTTTTATCAAAATTACTGTTACTTGTCATAATTATTAACGAAGTTAGATTTTCTTGTCATGATTAGTATCTACGTTAATGTTACCTGTCATAATTTGTATCGAAATTACAGTTACTTGTCATAATTAGCATCGAAGCTACAGTTACTTGACATAATTAGTAACGAAGTTACAGTAACCTGTCATAATTAGTAACGAAGTTACAGTTACCGGTCATAATTTGTATCGAAATTACAGTTACTTGTCATAATTATTAACGAAGTTAGATTTTCTTGTCATGATTAGTATCTAAGTTAATGTTACCTGCCATAATTAGTATCGAAATTAAAGTTACTTGTGATAATTAGTAACGAAGTTACAGTTACCTGTCATAATAAGTATCGAAGTTACTGTTACCTCTCATAATTAGTATTGAAGTTACAGTTACCTACCATAATTTTTTATCAAAATTACAGTTACTTGTCATAATTAGTAACGAAGTTAGAGTTTCTTGTCATAATTAGTATCGAAGTTACAGTTACCTGTCATAATTTGATTTGAAGTTATAGTTACTTGTCATAATTAGTAACGAAGTTACAGTTTCCTGTCATAATTAGTATCGAAGTAACTGTTACCTGTCATAATTAGTATGGAAGTTACAGTTATCTGCCATAATTTGTATCGAAATTACAGTTACTTGTCATAATTAGTAACGAAGTTACAGTTACAGTCATAATTAGTATTGAAGTTACAGTTACCTACCATAAATGTTTAACAAAATTACTGTTACTTGTCATAATTATTAACGAAGTTAGAGTTTCCTGTCATAATTAGTATCTAAGTTAATGTTACCTGTCATAATTTGTATCGAAATTACAGTTACTTGTCATAATTAGTAACGAAGTTACAGTTTCTTGTCATAATTAGTATCGAAGTTACTGTTACCTGTCATAATTAGTATGGAAGTTACAGTTACCTGCCATAATTTGTATCGAAATTACAGTTCCTTGTCATAATTAGTATCGAAGTTACAGTTACCTGTCATAATTAGTATCGAAGTTACTGTTACCTGCCATAATTTGTATCGAAATTACAGTTACTTGTCATAATTAGTAACGAAGTTACAGTTACAGTCATAATTAGTATTGAAGTTACAGTTACCTACCATAAATTTTTATCAAAATTACTGTTACTTGTCATAATTATTAACGAAGTTAGATTTTCTTGTCATGATTAGTATCTACGTTAATGTTACCTGTCATAATTTGTATCGAAATTACAGTTACTTGTCATAATTAGCATCGAAGCTACAGTTACTTGACATAATTAGTAACGAAGTTACAGTAACCTGTCATAATTAGTAACGAAGTTACAGTTACCGGTCATAATTTGTATCGAAATTACAGTTACTTGTCATAATTATTAACGAAGTTAGATTTTCTTGTCATGATTAGTATCTAAGTTAATGTTACCTGCCATAATTAGTATCGAAATTAAAGTTACTTGTGATAATTAGTAACGAAGTTACAGTTACCTGTCATAATAAGTATCGAAGTTACTGTTACCTCTCATAATTAGTATTGAAGTTACAGTTACCTACCATAATTTTTTATCAAAATTACAGTTACTTGTCATAATTAGTAACGAAGTTAGAGTTTCTTGTCATAATTAGTATCGAAGTTACAGTTACCTGTCATAATTTGATTTGAAGTTATAGTTACTTGTCATAATTAGTAACGAAGTTACAGTTTCCTGTCATAATTAGTATCGAAGTAACTGTTACCTGTCATAATTAGTATGGAAGTTACAGTTATCTGCCATAATTTGTATCGAAATTACAGTTACTTGTCATAATTAGTAACGAAGTTACAGTTACAGTCATAATTAGTATTGAAGTTACAGTTACCTACCATAAATGTTTAACAAAATTACTGTTACTTGTCATAATTATTAACGAAGTTAGAGTTTCCTGTCATAATTAGTATCTAAGTTAATGTTACCTGTCATAATTTGTATCGAAATTACAGTTACTTGTCATAATTAGTAACGAAGTTACAGTTTCCTGTCATAATTAGTATCGAAGTAACTGTTACCTGTCATAATTAGTATGGAAGTTACAGTTACCTGCCATAATTTGAATCGAAATTAAAGTTACTTTTCATCATTAGCAACGATGTTACAGTAACCTGTAATAATTATTATCGAAGTTAATGTTACTTGTCATAATTAGTATCGAAGTTACTGTTACCTGTCATAATTAGTATCGAAGTTACTGTTACCTGCCATATTTTGTATCGAAATTACTGTTACATGTCATAAATATTAACGAAGTTACAGTTACCTGTCATAATTAGTATCGAAGGTACTGTTACTTGTCATAATTAGTAACGAAGTTACAGTTACCTGTCATAATTTTATATCGAAATTACAGTTACTTGTCATAATTAGTAACGAAGTTACAGATTCTTGTCATAATTAGTATCGAAGTTACTGTTACCTGTCATAATGAGTATGGAAGTTACAGTTACCTGCCATAATTTGTATCGAAATTACAGTTCCTTGTCATAATTAGTATCGAAGTTACAGTTACCTGTCATAATTAGTATCGAAGTTAATGTTACCTGCCATAATTTGTATCAAAATTACAGTTACTTGTCATAATTAATAACGAAGTTACAGTTACAGTCATAATTAGTATTGAAGTTAGAGTTACCTACCATAAATTTTTATCAAAATTACTGTTACTTGTCATAATTATTAACGAAGTTAGAGTTTCTTGTCACAATTAGTATCGAAGTTAATGTTACCTGTCATAATTTGTATCGAAATTACAGTTACTTGTCATAATTAGCATCGAAGCTACAGTTACTTGACATAATTAGTAACGAGGTTACAGTAACCTGTCATAACTAGTAACGAAGTTACAGTTACCTGTCATAATTTGTATCGAAATTACAGTTACTTGTCATAATTAGTAACGAAGTTACAGTTTCCTGTCATAATTAGTATCAAAGTTACTGTTACCTGTCATAATTAGTATGGAAGTTACAGTTACCTGCCATAATTTGTATCGAAATTACAGGGACTTGTCATAATTAGTAACGAAGTTCGAGTTTCTTGTCATAATTAGTATCGAAGTTACAGTTACCTGTCATAATTTGTATCGAAGTTATAGTTACTTGTCATAATTAGTATCGAATTACTGTTACCTGTCATAATTAGTATCGAAGTTACTGTTACCTGCCATAATTTGTAACGAAATTACAGTTACTTGTTATAATTAGTGACGAAGTTACAGTTACCTGTCATAATTAGTATCGAAGTTAATGTTACTTGTCATAATTAGTATCGAAGTTACTGTTACCTGTCATAATTAGAATCGAAGTTACAGTTACCTGCCAAAATTTGTATCGAAATTACAGTTACTTGTCATAATTAGTAACCAAGTTACAGTTACCTGTCATAATTAGTATCGAAGTTACAGTTACTTGTAATAATTATTATCGAAGTTACCGTTACCCGCCATAATTTGTATCGAAATTACAGGGACTTGTAATAATTAGTAACGAAGTTACGGTTACCTGCCATAATTAGTATCGAAATTAAAGTTACTTGTGATAATTAGTAACGAAGTTACAGTTACCTGTCATAATAAGTATCGAAGTTACTGTTACCTGTCATAATTAGTATTGAAGTTACAGTTACCTACCATAATTTTTTATCAAAATTACAGTTTCTTGTCATAATTAGTAACGAAGTTAGAGTTTCTTGTCATAATAAGTATCGAAGTTACAGTTACCTGTCATAATTTGATTTGAAGTTATAGTTACTTGTCATAATTAGTAACGAAGGTACAGTTTCCTGTCATAATTAGTATCGAAGTAACTGTTACCTGTCATAATTAGTATGGAAGTTACAGTTACCTGCCATAATTTGTATCGAAATTACAGTTACTTGTCATAATTAGTAACGAAGTTACAGTTACAGTCATAATTAGTATTGAAGTTACAGTTACCTACCATAAATTTTTATCAATATTACTGTTACTTGTCGTAATTATTAACGAAGTTAGAGTTTCTTGTCATAATTAGTATCTAAGTTAATGTTACCTCTCATAATTTGTATCGAAATTACAGTTACTTGTCATAATTAGTAACGAAGTTACAGTTTCCTGTCATAATTAGTATCGAAGTAACTGTTACCTGTCATAATTAGTATGGAAGTTACAGTTACCTGCCATAATTTGAATCGAAATTAAAGTTACTTGTCATCATTAGTAACGATGTTACAGTAACCTGTAATAATTAGTATCGAAGTTAATGTTACTTGTCATAATTAGTATCGAAGTTACTGTAACCTGTCATAATTAGTATCGAAGTTACTGTTACCTGCCATATTTTGTATCGAAATTACTGTTACATGTCATAAATAGTAACGAAGTTACAGTTACCTGTCATAATTAGTATCGAAGGTACTGTTACTTGTCATAATTAGTAACGAAGTTACAGTTACCTGTCATAATTTGTATCGAAATTACAGTTACTTGTCATAATTAGTAACGAAGTTACAGTTTCTTGTCATAATTAGTATCGAAGTTACTGTTACCTGTCATAATGAGTATGGAAGTTACAGTTACCTGCCATAATTTGTATCGAAATTACAGTTCCTTGTCATAATTAGTATCGAAGTTACAGTTACCTGTCATAATTAGTATCGAAGTTACTGTTACCTGCCATAATTTGTATCAAAATTACAGTTACTTGTCATAATTAGTAACGAAGTTACAGTTACAGTCATAATTAGTATTGAAGTTACAGTTACCTACCATAAATTTTTATCAAAATTACTGTTACTTGTCATAATTATTAACGAAGTTAGAGTTTCTTGTCATAATTAGTATCGAAGTTAATGTTACCTGTCATAATTTGTATCGAAATTACAGTTACTTGTCATAATTAGCATCGAAGCTACAGTTACTTGACATAATTAGTAACGAAGTTTCAGTAACCTGTCATAACTAGTAACGAAGTTACAGTTACCTGTCATAATTTGTATCGAAATTACAGTTACTTGTCATAATTAGTAACGAAGTTACAGTTTCCTGTCATAATTAGTATCGAAGTTAATGTTATCTGTCATAATTAGTATGGAAGTTACAGTTACCTGCCATAATTTGTATCGAAATTACTGGGACTTGTCATAATTAGTAACGAAGTTCGAGTTTCTTGTCATAATTAGTATCGAAGTTACAGTTACCTGTCATAATTTGTATCGAAGTTATAGTTACTTGTCATAATTAGTATCGAATTACTGTTACCTGTCATAATTAGTATCGAAGTTACTGTTACCTGCCATAATTTATAACGAAATTACAGTTACTTGTTATAATTAGTGACGAAGTTACAGTTACCTGTCATAATTAGTATCGAAGTTAATGTAACTTGTCATAATTAGTATCGAAGTTACTATTACCTGTCATAATTAGTATCGAAGTTACTGTTACCTGCCATATTTTTTATCGAAATTACTGTTACTTGTCATAATTAGTAACCAAGTTACAGTTACCTGCCAAAATTTGTATCGAAATTACAGTTACTTGTCATAATTAGTAACCAAGTTACAGTTACCTGTCATAATAAGTATCGAAGTTACTGTTACCTGTCATAATTAGTATTGAAGTTACAGTTACCTACCATAATTTGTATCGAAATTACTGTTACTTGTCATAAATAGTAACGAAGTTACAGTTACCTGTCATAATTAGTATCGAAGTTACAGTTACTTGTCATAATTAGTAACCAAGTTACAGTTACCTGTCATAATAAGTATCGAAGTTACTGTTACCTGTCATAATTAGTATCGAAGTTACAGTTACTTGTAATAATTATTATCGAAGTTACCGTTACCCGCCATAATTTGTATCGAAATTACAGGGACTTGTAATAATTAGTAACGAAGTTACGGTTACCTGCCATAATTAGTATCGAAATTAAAGTTACTTGTGATAATTAGTAACGAAGTTACAGTTACCTGTCATAATAAGTATCGAAGTTACTGTTACCTGTCATAATTAGTATTGAAGTTACAGTTACCTACCAGAATTTTTTATCAAAATTACAGTTACGTGTCATAATTAGTAACGAAGTTAGAGTTTCTTGTCATAATTAGTATCGAAGTTACAGTTACCTGTCATAATTTGATTCGAAGTTATAGTTACTTGTCATAATTAGTAACGAAGTTACTATTACCTGTCATAATTAGTATCGAAGTTACTGTTACCTGCCATAATTTGTATCGAAATTACTGTTATTTGTCATAAATAGTAACGAAGTTACAGTTACCTGTCATAATTAGTATCGAAGTTACAGTTACTTGTCATAATTAGTAACGAAGTTACAGTTACCGGTCATAATTTGTATCGAAATTACAGTTACTTGTCATAATTATTAACGAAGTTAGATTTTCTTGTCATGATTAGTATATAAGTTAATGTTACCTGCGATAATTAGTATCGAAATTAAAGTTACTTGTGATAATTAGTAACGAAGTTACAGTTACCTGTCATAATAAGTATCGAAGTTACTGTTACCTGTCATAATTAGTATTGAAGTTACAGTTACCTACCATAATTTTTTATCAAAATTACAGTTACTTGTCATAATTAGTAACGAAGTTAGAGTTTCTTGTCATAATTAGTATCGAAGTTACAGTTACCTGTCATAATTTGATTTGAAGTTATAGTTACTTGCCATAATTAGTAACGAAGTTACAGTTTCCTGTCATAATTAGTATCGAAGTAACTGTTACCTGTCATAATTAGTATGGAAGTTACAGTTATCTGCCATAATTTGTATCGAAATTACAGTTACTTGTCATAATTAGTAACGAAGTTACAGTTACAGTCATAATTAGTATTGAAGTTACAGTTACCTACCATAAATGTTTAACAAAATTACTGTTACTTGACATAATTATTAACGAAGTTAGAGTTTCCTGTCATAATTAGTATCTAAGTTAATGTTACCTGTCATAATTTGTATCGAAATTACAGTTACTTGTCATAATTAGTAACGAAGTTACAGTTTCCTGTCATAATTAGTATCGAAGTAACTGTTACCTGTCATAATTAGTATGGAAGTTACAGTTACCTGCCATAATTTGAATCGAAATTAAAGTTACTTGTCATCATTAGCAACGATGTTACAGTAACCTGTAATAATTATTATCGAAGTTAATGTTACTTGTCATAATTAGTATCGAAGTTACTGTTACCTGTCATAATTAGTATCGAAGTTACTGTTACCTGCCATATTTTGTATCGAAATTACTGTTACATGTCATAAATAGTAACGAAGTTACAGTTACCTGTCATAATTAGTATCGAAGGTACTGTTACTTGTCATAATTAGTAACGAAGTTACAGTTACCTGTCATAATTTTATATCGAAATTACAGTTACTTGTCATAATTAGTAACGAAGTTACAGTTTCTTGTCATAATTAGTATCGAAGTTACTGTTACCTGTCATAATGAGTATGGAAGTTACAGATACCTGCCATAATTTGTATCGAAATTACAGTTCCTTGTCATAATTAGTATCGAAGTTACAGTTACCTGTCATAATTAGTATCGAAGTTACTGTTACCTGCCATAATTTGTATCAAAATTACAGTTACTTGTCATAATTATTAACGAAGTTAGAGTTTCTTGTCATAATTAGTATCGAAGTTAATGTTACCTGTCATAATTTGTATCGAAATTACAGTTACTTGTCATAATTAGCATCGAAGCTACAGTTACTTGACATAATTAGTAACGAGGTTACAGTAACCTGTCATAACTAGTAACGAAGTTACAGTTACCTGTCATAATTTGTATCGAAATTACAGTTACTTGTCATAATTACTAAGGAAGTTACAGTTTCCTGTCATAATTAGTATCAAAGTTACTGTTACCTGTCATAATTAGTATGGAAGTTACAGTTACCTGCCATAATTTGTATCGAAATTACAGGGACTTGTCATAATTAGTACCGAAGTTCGAGTTTCTTGTCATAATTAGTATCGAAGTTACAGTTACCTGTCATAATTTGTATCGAAGTTATAGTTACTTGTCATAATTAGTATCGAATTACTGTTACCTGTCATAATTAGTATCGAAGTTACTGTTACCTGCCATAATTTGTAACGAAATTACAGTTACTTGTTATAATTAGTGACGAAGTTACAGTTACCTGTCATAATTAGTATCGAAGTTAATGTTACTTGTCATAATTAGTATCGAAGTTACTATTACCTGTCATAATTAGTATCGAAGTTACTGTTACCTGCCATTTTTTGTATCGAAATTACTGTTACTTGTCATAAATAGTAACGAAGTTACAGTTACCTGTCATAATTAGTATCGAAGTTACAGTTACTTGTCATAATTAGTATCGAAGTTACTGTTACCTGTCATAATTAGAATCGAAGTTACAGTTACCTGCCAAAATTTGTATCGAAATTACAGTTACTTGTCATAATTAGTAACCAAGTTACTGTTACCTGTCATAATTAGTATCGAAGTTACAGTTACTTGTAATAATTATTATCGAAGTTACCGTTACCCGCCATAATTTGTATCGAAATTACAGGGACTTGTAATAATTAGTAACGAAGTTACGGTTACCTGCCATAATTAGTATCGAAATTAAAGTTACTTGTGATAATTAGTAACGAAGTTACAGTTACCTGGCATAATAAGTATCGAAGTTACTGTTACATGTCATAATTAGTATTGAAGTTACAGTTACCTACCATAATTTTTTATCAAAATTACAGTTACTTGTCATAATTAGTAATGAAGTTAGAGTTTCTTGTCATAATTAGTATCGAAGTTACAGTTACCTGTCATAATTTGATTTGAAGTTATAGTTACTTGTCATAATTAGTAACGAAGTTACAGTTTCCTGTCATAATTAGTATCGAAGTAACTGTTACCTGTCATAATTAGTATGGAAGTTACTGTTACCTGCCATAATTTGTATCGAAATTACAGTTATTTGTCATAATTAGTAACGAAGTTACAGTTACAGTCATAATTAGTATTGAAGTTACAGTTACCTACCATAAATTTTTATCAAAATTACTGTTACTTGTCGTAAATATTAACGAAGTTAGAGTTTCTTGTCATAATTAGTATCTAAGTTAATGTTACCTGTCATAATTTGTATCGAAATTACAGTTACTAGTCATAATTAGTAACGAAGTTACAGTTTCCTGTCATAACTAGTATCGAAGTAACTGTTACCTGTCATAATTAGTATGGAAGTTACAGTTACCTGCCATAATTTGAATCGAAATTAAAGTTACTTGTCATCATTAGCAACGATGTTACAGTAACCTGTAATAATTAGTATCGAAGTTAATGTTACTTGTCATAATTAGTATCGAAGTTACTGTTACCTGTCATAATTAGTATCGAAGTTACTGTTACCTGCCATATTTTGTATCGAAATTACTGTTACATGTCATAAATAGTAACGAAGTTACAGTTACCTGTCATAATTAGTAGCGAAGGTACTGTTACTTGTCATAATTAGTAACGAAGTTACAGTTACCTGTCATAATTTGTATCGAAATTACAGTTACTTGTCATAATTAGTAACGAAGTTACAGTTTCTTGTCATAATTAGTATCGAAGTTACTGTTACCTGTCATAATGAGTATGGAAGTTACAGTTACCTGCCATAATTTGTATCGAAATTACAGTTCCTTGTCATAATTAGTACCGAAGTTACTGTTACCTGCCATAATTTGTATCAAAATTACAGTTACTTGTCATAATTAGTAACGAAGTTACAGTTACAGTCATAATTAGTATTGAAGTTACAGTTACCTACCATAAATTTTTATCAAAATTACTGTTACTTGTCATAATTATTAACGAAGTTAGAGTTTCTTGTCATAATTAGTATCGAAGTTAATGTTACCTGTCATAATTTGTATCGAAATTACAGTTACTTGTCATAATTAGCATCGAAGCTACAGTTACTTGACATAATTAGTAACGAAGTTACAGTAACCTGTCATAACTAGTAACGAAGTTACAGTTACCTGTCATAATTTGTATCGAAATTACAGTTACTTGTCATAATTAGTAACGAAGTTACAGTTTCCTGTCATAATTAGTATCGAAGTTACTGTTACCTGTCATAATTAGTATGGAAGTTACAGTTACCTGCCATAATTTGTATCGAAGTTACAGGGACTTGTCATAATTAGTAACGAAGTTCGAGTTTCTTGTCATAATTAGTATCGAAGTTACAGTTACCTGTCATAATTTGTATCGAAGTTATAGTTACTTGTCATAATTAGTATCGAATTACTGTTACCTGTCATAATTAGTATCGAAGTTACTGTTACCTGCCATAATTTTAACGAAATTACAGTTACTTGTTATAATTAGTGACGAAGTTACAGTTACCTGTCATAATTAGTATCGATGTTAATGTAACTTGTCATAATTAGTATCGAAGTTACTATTACCTGTCATAATTAGTATCGAAGTTACTGTTACCTGCCATATTTTTTATCGAAATTACTGTTACTTGTCATCAATAGTAACGAAGTTACAGTTACCTGTCATAATTAGTATCGAAGTTACAGTTACTTGTCATAATTAGTATCGAAGTTACTGTTACCTGTCATAATTAGAATCGAAGTTACAGTTACCTGCCAAAATTTGTATCGAAATTACAGTTACTTGTCATAATTAGTAACCAAGTTACAGTTACCTGTCATAATTAGTATCGAAGTTACAGTTACTTGTAATAATTATTATCGAAGTTACCGTTACCCGCCATAATTTGTATCGAAATTACAGGGACTTGTAATAATTAGTAACGAAGTTACGGTTACCTGCCATAATTAGTATCGAAATTAAAGTTACTTGTGATAATTAGTAACGAAGTTACAGTTACCTGTCATAATAAGTATCGAAGTTACTGTTACCTGTCATAATTAGTATTGAAGTTACAGTTACCTACCATAATTTTTTTATCAAAATTACAGTTACGTGTCATAATTAGTAACGAAGTTAGAGTTTCTTGTCATAATTAGTATCGAAGTTACAGTTACCTGTCCTAATTTGATTCGAAGTTATAGTTACTTGTCATAATTAGTAACGAAGTTACTATTACCTGTCATAATTAGTATCGAAGTTACTGTTACCTGCCATAATTTGTATCGAAATTACTGTTACTTGTCATAAATAGTAACGAAGTTACAGTTACCTGTCATAATTAGTATTGAAGTTACAGTTACTTGTCATAATTAGTATCGAAGTTACAGTTACCTGTCATAATTTGTATCGAAATTACAGTTACTTGCCATAATTAGTAACGAAGTTACAGTTTCTTGTCATAATTAGTATCGAAGTTACTGTTACCTGTCATAATGAGTATGGAAGTTACTGTTACCTGCCATAATTTGTATCGAAATTACAGTTACTTGTCATAAATAGTTACGAAGTTACAGTTACCTGTCATAATTAGTATCGAAGTTACTGTTACCTGTCATAATTAGTATCGAAGTTACTGTTACCTGTCATAATTAGTATTGAAGTTACAGTTACCTACAATAATTTTTTATCAAAATTACAGTTACTTGTCATAATTAGTAACGAAGTTAGAGTTTCTTGTCATAATTAGTATCGAAGTTACAGTTACCTGTCATAATTTGTATCGAAGTTATAGTTACTTGTCATAATTAGTATCGAAGTTGCTGTTACCTGTCATAATTAGTATCGAAGTTACACATACCTGCCATAATTTGTATCGAAATTACAGTTACTTGTCGTAATTAGTAACGAAATTACAGTTACCTGTCATAATTAGTATCGAAGTTACAGTTACTTGTCATAATTAGTATCGAAGTTACTGTTACCTGTCATAATAAGTATCGAAGTTACAGTTACCTGCCAAAATTTGAATCGAAATTAGTTACTTGTCATAATTAGTAACGAAGTTACAGTTACCTGTCATAATTAGTATCGAAGTTACAGTTACTTGTCATAATTAGTATCGAAGTTACTGTTACTTGTCATAATTAGTATCGAAGTTACTGTTACCTGTCATAATTAGCATCGAAATTACAATTACCTGCCATAATTTGTATCGATATTACAGGGACTTGTCATAATTAGTAACGAAGTTACAGTAACCTGCCATAATTAGTATCGAAATTAAAGTTACTTGTCATAATAAGTAACGAAGTTACAGTTACCTGTCATAATTAGTATCGAAGTTACTGTTACCTGTCATAATTAGTATTGAAGTTACAGTTACCTACAATAATTTTTATCAAAATTACAGTTACTTGTCATAATTAGTAACGAAGTTAGAGTTTCTTGTCATAATTAGTATCGAAGTTACAGTTACCTGTCATAATTTGTATCGTAGTTATAGTTACTTGTCATAATTAGTATCGAAGTTGCTGTTACCTGTCATAATTAGTATCGAAGTTACAGTAACCTGCCAATATTTGAATCGAAATTACAGTTACTTGTCATAATTAGTATCGAAGTTACAGTTACCTGTCATAATTAGTATCGAAGTTACAGTTACCTGTCATAATTAGTAACGAAGTTACAGTTACTTGTCATAATTAGTATCGAAGTTATTGTTACCTGTCAAAATTAGTAACGATGATACAGTTACCTGTCAAAATTTGTATCGAAATTACAGTTACTTGTCATAGTTAATAACGAAGTTACAGTTACCTGTCATAATTAGTATCGAAGTTACAGTTACTTGTCATAATTAGTATCGAGGTTACAGTTACCTGCCATAATTTGTATCGAAATTACAGGGACTTGTCATAATTAGTAACGAAGTTACAGTTTCCTGCCATAATTAATATCGAAATTAAAGTTACTTGTCATAATTAGTAACGAAGTTACAGTTTCCTGTCATAATTAGTATCGAAGTTACTGTTACCTGTCATAATTAGTATTGAAGTTACAGTTACCTACCATAATTTTTTATCAAAATTACAGTTACTTGTCATAATTAGTAACGAAGTTCGAGTTTCTTGTCAAAATTAGTATCGAAGTTACTGTTACCTGTCATAATTAGTATTGACGTTACAGTTACCTAAAATAATTTTTTATCAAAATTACAGTTACTTGTCATAATTAATAACGAAGTTACAGTTACCTGTCTTAATTAGTATCGAAGTTACAGTTACTTGTCATAACTAGTATCGAAGTTACAGTTACCTGCCATAATTTGTATCGAAATTACAGGGACTTGTCATAATTAGTAACGAAGTTACAGTTTCCTGCCGTAACTTGTATCGTAATTAAAGTTACTTGTCATAATTAGTAACGAAGTTACAGTTTCCTGTCATAATTATTATCGAAGTTACTGTTACCTGTCATAATTAGTAATGAAGTTACAGTTACCTACCATAAATTTTTATCAAAATTACAGTTACTTGTCATAATTAGTAACGAAGTTTGAGTTTCTTGTCATAATTAGAATCGAAGTTACAGTAACCAGTCATAATTTTAATCGAAGTTATAGTTACTTGTCATAATTAGTATCGAAGTTACTGTTACCTGTCATAATTAGTATCGAAGTTACAGTTACCTGCCATAATTAGTATCGAAATTAGAGTTACTTGTCATTATTAGTAACGAAGTTACAGTTTCCTGTCATAATTAGTATCGAAGTTACAGTTACTTGTCATAATTAGTATCGAAGTTACTGTTACCTGTCATAATTAGTATCGAAGTTACAGTTACCTGCCAAAATTTGTATCGAAATTACAGGTACATGTCATAATTAGTAACGAAGTTACAGTTACCTGCCATAATTTGTATCGAAATTACAGTTCCTTGTCATAATTAGTATCGAAGTTACAGTTACCTGTCTTAATTAGTATCGAAGGTACTGTTACTTGTCATAATTAGTAACGAAGTTACAGTTACCTGTCATAATTTGTATCGAAATTACAGTAACTTGTCATAATTAGTAACGAAGTTACAGTTTCCTGTCATAATTAGTATCGAAGTTACTGTTACCTGTCATAATTAGTATGGAAGTTACAGTTACCTGCCATAATTTGTATCGAAATTAAAGTTACTTGTCATAATTAGTAGCGATGTTACAGTAACCTGTCGTAATTAGTATCGAAGGTACTGTTACTTGTCATAATTAGTAACGAAGTTACAGTTACCTGTCATAATTTGTATCGAAATTACAGTTACTTGTCATAAATAGTAACGAAGTTACAGTTACCTGTCATAATTAGTATCGAAGTTACAGTTACTTGTCATAATTAGTATCGAAGTTACTGTTACCTGTCATAATTAGAATCGAAGTTACAGTTACCTGCCAAAATTTGTATCGAAATTACAGTTACTTGTCATAATTAGTAACCAAGTTACAGTTACCTGTCATAATTAGTATCGAAGTTACAGTTACTTGTAATAATTATTATCGAAGTTACCGTTACCCGCCATAATTTGTATCGAAATTACAGGGACTTGTAATAATTAGTAACGAAGTTACGGTTACCTGCCATAATTAGTATCGAAATTAAAGTTACTTGTGATAATTAGTAACGAAGTTACAGTTACCTGTCATAATAAGTATCGAAGTTACTGTTACATGTCATAATTAGTATTGAAGTTACAGTTACCTACCATAATTTTTTATCAAAATTACAGTTACTTGTCATAATTAGTAATGAAGTTAGAGTTTCTTGTCATAATTAGTATCGAAGTTACAGTTACCTGTCATAATTTGATTTGAAGTTACAGTTACTTGTCATAATTAGTAACGAAGTTACAGTTTCCTGTCATAACTAGTATCGAAGTAACTGTTACCTGTCATAATTAGTATGGAAGTTACAGTTACCTGCCATAATTTGAATCGAAATTAAAGTTACTTGTCATCATTAGCAACGATGTTACCGTAACCTGTAATAATTAGTATCGAAGTTAATGTTACTTGTCATAATTAGTATCGAAGTTACTGTTACCTGTCATAATTAGTATCGAAGTTACTGTTACCTGCCATATTTTGTATCGAAATTACTGTTACATGTCATAAATAGTAACGAAGTTACAGTTACCTGTCATAATTAGTAGCGAAGGTACTGTTACTTGTCATAATTAGTAACGAAGTTACAGTTACCTGTCATAATTTGTATCGAAATTACAGTTACTTGTCATAATTAGTAACGAAGTTACAGTTTCTTGTCATAATTAGTATCGAAGTTACCGTTACCTGTCATAATGAGTATGGAAGTTACAGTTACCTGCCATATTTTGTATCGAAATTACAGTTCCTTGTCATAATTAGTATCGAAGTTACAGTTACCTGTCATAATTAGTACCGAAGTTACTGTTACCTGCCATAATTTGTATCAAAATTACAGTTACTTGTCATAATTAGTAACGAAGTTACAGTTACAGTCATAATTAGTATTGAAGTTACAGTTACCTACCATAAATTTTTATCAAAATTACTGTTACTTGTCATAATTATTAACGAAGTTAGAGTTTCTTGTCATAATTAGTATCGAAGTTAATGTTACCTGTCATAATTTGTATCGAAATTACAGTTACTTGTCATAATTAGCATCGAAGCTACAGTTACTTGACATAATTAGTAACGAAGTTACAGTAACCTGTCATAACTAGTAACGAAGTTACAGTTACCTGTCATAATTTGTATCGAAATTACAGTTACTTGTCATAATTAGTAACGAAGTTACAGTTTCCTGTCATAATTAGTATCGAAGTTACTGTTACCTGTCATAATTAGTATGGAAGTTACAGTTACCTGCCATAATTTGTATCGAAATTACAGGGACTTGTCATAATTAGTAACGAAGTTCGAGTTTCTTGTCATAATTAGTATCGAAGTTACAGTTACCTGTCATAATTTGTATCGAAGTTATAGTTACTTGTCATAATTAGTATCGAATTACTGTTACCTGTCATAATTAGTATCGAAGTTACTGTTACCTGCCATAATTTGTAACGAAATTACAGTTACTTGTTATAATTAGTGACGAAGTTACAGTTACCTGTCATAATTAGTATCGAAGTTAATGTAACTTGTCATAATTAGTATCGAAGTTACTATTACCTGTCATAATTAGTATCGAAGTTACTGTTACCTGCCATATTTTTTATCGAAATTACTGTTACTTGTCATAAATAGTAACGAAGTTACAGTTACCTGTCATAATTAGTATCGAAGTTACAGTTACTTGTCATAATTAGTATCGAAGTTACTGTTACCTGTCATAATTAGAATCGAAGTTACAGTTACCTGCCAAAATTTGTATCGAAATTACAGTTACTTGTCATAATTAGTAACCAAGTTACAGTTACCTGTCATAATTAGTATCGAAGTTACAGTTACTTGTAATAATTATTATCGAAGTTACCGTTACCCGCCATAATTTGTATCGAAATTACAGGGACTTGTAATAATTAGTAACGAAGTTACGGTTACCTGCCATAATTAGTATCGAAATTAAAGTTACTTGTGATAATTAGTAACGAAGTTACAGTTACCTGTCATAATAAGTATCGAAGTTACTGTTACCTGTCATAATTAGTATTGAAGTTACAGTTACCTACCATAATTTTTTTATCAAAATTACAGTTACGTGTCATTATTAGTAACGAAGTTAGAGTTTCTTGTCATAATTAGTATCGAAGTTACAGTTACCTGTCATAATTTGATTCGAAGTTATAGTTACTTGTCATAATTAGTAACGAAGTTACTATTACCTGTCATAATTAGTATCGAAGTTACTGTTACCTGCCATAATTTGTATCGAAATTACTGTTACTTGTCATAAATAGTAACGAAGTTACAGTTACCTGTCATAATTAGTATCGAAGTTACAGTTACTTGTCATAATTAGTATCGAAGTTACAGTTACCTGTCATAATTTGTATCGAAATTACAGTTACTTGTCATAATTAGTAACGAAGTTACAGTTTCTTGTCATAATTAGTATCGAAGTTACTGTTACCTGTCATAATGAGTATGGAAGTTACAGTTACCTGCCATAATTTGTATCGAAATTACAGTTCCTTGTCATAATTAGTATCGAAGTTACAGTTACCTGTCATAATTAGTATCGAAATTACTGTTACCTGCCATAATTTGTATCGAAATTACAGTTACTTGTCATAAATAGTTACGAAGTTACAGTTACCTGTCATAATTAGTATCGAAGTTACAGTTACTTGTAATAATTAGTATCGTAGTTACTGTTACCTGTCATAATTAGTATCGAAGTTACTGTTACCTGTCATAATTAGTATTGAAGTTACAGTTACCTACAATAATTTTTTATCAAAATTACAGTTACTTGTCATAATTAGTAACGAAGTTAGAGTTTCTTGTCATAATTAGTATCGAAGTTACAGTTACCTGTCATAATTTGTATCGAAGTTATAGTTACTTGTCATAATTAGTATCGAAGTTGCTGTTACCTGTCATAATTATTATCGAAGTTACACATACCTGCCATAATTTGTATCGAAATTTCAGTTACTTGTCGTAATTAGTAACGAAGTTACAGTTACCTGTCATAATTAGTATCGAAGTTACAGTTACTTGTCATAATTAGTATCGAAGTTACTGTTACCTGTCATAATAAGTATCGAAGTTACAGTTACCTGCCAAAATTTGAATCGAAATTACAGTTACTTGTCATAATTAGTAACGAAGTTACAGTTACCTGTCATAATTAGTATCGAAGTTACAGTTACTTGTCATAATTAGTATCGAAGTTACTGTTACTTGTCATAATTAGTATCGAAGTTACTGTGACCTGTCATAATTAGCATCGAAATTACAATTACCTGCCATAATTTGTATCGATATTACAGTTACTTGTCATAATTAGTAACGAAGTTACAGTTACCTGTCATAATTAGTATCGAAGTTACAGTTACTTGTCATAATTAGTATCGAAGTTACTGTTACTTGTCATAATTAGTATCGAAGTTACTGTGACCTGTCATAATTAGCATCGAAATTACAATTACCTGCCATAATTTGTATCGATATTACAGTTACTTGTCATAATTAGTATCGAAGTTACTGTTACTTGTCATAATTAGTATCGAAGTTACTGTGACCTGTCATAATTAGCATCGAAATTACAATTACCTGCCATAATTTGTATCGATATTACAGGGACTTGTCATAATTAGTATCGAAGTTACAGTTACCTGTCATAATTTGTATCGTAGTTATAGTTACTTGTCATAATTAGTATCGAAGTTGCTGTTACCTGTCATAATTAGTATCGAAGTTACAGTTACTTGTCATAATTAGTATCGAGGTTACAGTGACCTGCCATAATTCGTATCGAAATTACAGGGACTTGTCATAATTAGTAACGAAGTTACAGTTTCCTGCCATAATTAATATCGAAATTAAAGTTACTTGTCATAATTAGTAACGAAGTTACAGTTTCCTGTCATAATTAGTATCGAAGTTACTGTTACCTGTCATAATTAGTATTGAAGTTACAGTTACCTACCATAATTTTTTATCAAAATTACAGTTACTTGTCATAATTAGTAACGAAGTTCGAGTTTCTTGTCAAAATTAGTATCGAAGTTACTGTTACCTGTCATAATTAGTATTGAAGTTACAGTTACCTACAATAATTTTTTATCAAAATTACAGTTACTTGTCATAATTAATAACGAAGTTACAGTTACCTGACATAATTAGTATCGAAGTTACAGTTACTTGTCATAACTAGTATCGAAGTTACAGTTACCTGCCATAATTTGTATCGAAATTACAGGGACTTGTCATAATTAGTAACGAAGTTACAGTTTCCTGCCGTAACTAGTATCGTAATTAAAGTTACTTGTCATAATTAGTAACGAAGTTACAGTTTCCTGTCATAATTATTATCGAAGTTACTGTTACCTGTCATAATTAGTAATGAAGTTACAGTTGCCTACCATAATTTTTTATCAAAATTACAGTTACTTGTCATAATTAGTAACGAAGTTTGAGTTTCTTGTCATAATTAGAATCGAAGTTACAGTAACCAGTCATAATTTTAATCGAAGTTATAGTTACTTGTCATAATTAGTATCGAAGTTACTGTTACCTGTCATAATTAGTATCGAAGTTACACTTACCTGCCATAATTAGTATCGAAATTAGAGTTACTTGTCATTATTAGTAACGAAGTTACAGTTACCTGTCATAATTAGTATCGAAGTTACAGTTACTTGTCATAATTAGTATCGAAGTTACTGTTACCTGTCATAATTAGTATCGAAGTTACAGTTACCTGCCAAAATTTGTATCGAAATTACAGGTGCATGTCATAATTAGTAACGAAGTTACAGTTACCTGCCATAATTTGTATCGAAATTACAGTTCCTTGTCATAATTAGTATCGAAGTTACAGTTACCTGTCTTAATTAGTAGCGAAGGTACTGTTACTTGTCATAATTAGTAACGAAGTTACAGTTACCTGTCATAATTTGTATCGAAATTACAGTAACTTGTCATAATTAGTAACGAAGTTACAGTTTCCTGTCATAATTAGTATCGAAGTTACTGTTACCTGTCATAATTAGTATGGAAGTTACAGTTACCTGCCATAATTTGTATCGAAATTAAAGTTACTTGTCATAATTAGTAGCGATGTTACAGTAACCTGTCGTAATTAGTATCGAAGGTACTGTTACTTGTCATAATTAGTAACGAAGTTACAGTTACCTGCCATAATTTGTATCGAAATTAGAGTTCCTTGTCATAATTAGTATCGAAGTTACAGTTACCTGTCGTAATTAGTATCGAAGGTACTGTTACTTGTCATAATTAGTAACGAAGTTACAGTTACCTGCCAAAATTTGTATCGAAATTACAGTTACTTGTCATAATTAGTAACGAATTTACCTGTCATAATTAGTATCGAAGTTAAAGTGACTTGTAATAATTAGTATCGAAGTTACCGTTACCTGCCATAATTTGTATCGAAATTACAGGGACTTGTCATAATTAGTAACGAAGTTACAGTTACCTGCCATAATTAGTATCGAAATTAAAGTTACTTGTGATAATTATTAACGAAGTTACAGTTACCTGTCATAATTAGTATCGAAGTTCCTGTTACCTGTCATAATTAGTATTGAAGTTACAGTTACCTACCATAATTTTTATCAAAATTACAGTTACTTGTCATAATTAGTAACGAAGTTAGATTTTCTTGTCATAATTAGTATCGAAGTTACAGTTACCTGTCATAATTTGATTCGCAGTTATAGTTACTTGTCACAATTAGTATCGAAGTTACTGTTACCTGTCACAATTAGTATCGATGTTACAATTACCTGCCATAATTTGTATCGAAATTACATTTCCTTGTCATAATTAGTATCGAAGTTACAGTTACCTGTCATAATAAGCATCGAAGTTACTGTTACCAGCCATAATTTGTATCGAAATTACAGTTACTTTTCATAATTAGTTACCAAGTTACAGTTACCTGTCATAATTAGTATCGAAGTTACAGTTACTTGTCATAATTAGTATCGTAGTTACTGTAACCTGTCATAATTAGTATCGAAGTTACTGTTACCTGTCATAATTTGTATCGAAGTTATAGTTACTTGTCGTAATTAGTATCGAAGTTGCTGTTACCTGTCATAATTAGTATTGAAGTTACAGTTACCTACCATAATTTTTATCAAAAAAACAGTTACTTGTCATAAATAGTAACGAAGTTAGATTTTCTTGTCATAATTAGTATCGAAGTTACAGTTACTTGTCATAATTAGTATCGAAGTTACTGTTACCTGTCATAATTAGTATCGAAGTTACTGTTACCTGTCATAATTAGTATCGAAGTTACAGTTACCTGCCATAATTTGTATCGAAATTACAGTTCCTTGTCATAATTAGTATCGATGTTACAGTTACCTGTCATAATTAGTATCGAAGGTACTGTTACTTGTCATAATTAGTAACGAAGTTACAGTTACCTGTCATAATTTGTATCGAAATTACAGTTACTTGTCATAATTAGTATTGAAGTTACAGTTACCTACCATAATTTTTTATCAAAATTACAGTTACTTGTCATAATTAGTAACGAAGTTTGAGTTTCTTGTCATAATTAGTATCGAAGTTACAGTTACTTGTCATAATTAGTATCGAAGTTACAGTTACTTGTCATAATTAGTATCGAAGTTATTGTTACCTGTCAAAATGAGTAACGATGATACAGTTACCTGTCAAAATTTGTATCGAAGTTACTGTTAGCTGTCATAATTAGTAATGAAGTTACAGTTACCTACCATAATTTTTTATCAAAATTACAGTTACTTGTCATAATTAGTAACGAAGTTTGAGTTTCTTGTCATAATTAGAATCGAAGTTACAGTAACCAGTCATAATTTTTATCGAAGTTATAGTTACTTGTCATAATTAGTATCGAAGTTACTGTTACCTGTCATAATTAGTATAGAAGTTACAGTTACCTGCCATAATTAGTATCGAAATTAGTGTTACTTGTCATTATTAGTAACGAAGTTACAGTTACCTGTCATAATAAGTATCGAAGTTACAGTTACTTGTCATAATTAGTATCGAAGTTACTGTTACCTGTCATAATTAGTATCGAAGTTACAGTTACCTGCCAAAATTTGTATCGAAATTACAGTTACTTGTCATAATTAGTAACGAAGTTACAGTTACCTGCCATAATTTGTATCGAAATTACAGTTCCTTGTCATAATTAGTATCGAAGTTACAGTTACCTGTCGTAATTAGTATCGAAGGTACTGTTACTTGTCATAATTAGTAACGAAGTTACAGTTACCTGTCATAATTTGATTCGAAATTATAGTTACTTGTCATAATTAGTAATGAAGTTACAGTTTCCTGTCATAAATAGTATCGAAGTTACTGTTACCTGTCATAATTAGTATGGAAGTTACAGTTACCTGCCATAATTTGTATCGAAATTAAAGTTACTTGTCATAATTAGTAGCGATGTTACAGTAACCTGCCATAATTAGTATCGAAGTTAATGTTACTTGTCATAATTAGTATCGAAGTTACTGTTACCTGTCATAATTAGTATCGAGGATACAGTTACGTGCCATAATTTGTATCGAAATTACTGTTACTTGTCATAATTAGTAACGAAGTTACAGTTACCTATCATAATTAGTATCGAAGTTACAGTTACTTGTCATAATTAGTATCGAAGTTACTGTTACCTGTCATAATTAGCATCGAAATTACAATTACCTGCCATAATTTGTATCGATATTACAGGGACTTGTCATAATTAGTAACGAAGTTACAGTAACCTGCCATAATTAGTATCGAAATTAAAGTTACTTGTCATAATAAGTAACGAAGTTACAGTTACCTGTCATAATTAGTATCGAAGTTACTGTTACCTGTCATAATTAGTATTGAAGTTACAGTTACCTACAATAATTTTTATCAAAATTACAGTTACTTGTCATAATTAGTAACGAAGTTAGAGTTTCTTGTCATAATTAGTATCGAAGTTACAGTTACCTGTCATAATTTGTATCGTAGTTATAGTTACTTGTCATAATTAGTATCGAAGTTGCTGTTACCTGTCATAATTAGTATCGAAGTTACAGTAACCTGCCAATATTTGAATCGAAATTACAGTTACTTGTCATAATTAGTATCGAAGTTACAGTTACCTGTCATAATTAGTATCGAAGTTACAGTTACCTGTCATAATTAGTAACGAAGTTACAGTTACTTGTCATAATTAGTATCGAAGTTATTGTTACCTGTCAAAATTAGTAACGATGATACAGTTACCTGTCAAAATTTGTATCGAAATTACAGTTACTTGTCATAGTTAATAACGAAGTTACAGTTACCTGTCATAATTAGTATCGAAGTTACAGTTACTTGTCATAATTAGTATCGAGGTTACAGTTACCTGCCATAATTTGTATCGAAATTACAGGGACTTGTCATAATTAGTAACGAAGTTACAGTTTCCTGCCATAATTAATATCGAAATTAAAGTTACTTGTCATAATTAGTAACGACGTTACAGTTTCCTGTCATAATTAGTATCGAAGTTACTGTTACCTGTCATAATTAGTATTGAAGTTACAGTTACCTACCATAATTTTTTATCAAAATTACAGTTACTTGTCATAATTAGTAACGAAGTTCGAGTTTCTTGTCAAAATTAGTATCGAAGTTACTGTTACCTGTCATAATTAGTATTGAAGTTACAGTTACCTACAATAATTTTTTATCAAAATTACAGTTACTTGTCATAATTAATAACGAAGTTACAGTTACCTGTCATAATTAGTATCGAAGTTACAGTTACTTGTCATAACTAGTATCGAAGTTACAGTTACCTGCCATAATTTGTATCGAAATTACAGGGACTTGTCATAATTAGTAACGAAGTTACAGTTTCCTGCCGTAACTAGTATCGTAATTAAAGTTACTTGTCATAATTAGTAACGAAGTTACAGTTTCCTCGCATAATTATTATCGAAGTTACTGTTACCTGTCATAATTAGTAATGAAGTTACAGTTACCTACCATAATTTTTTATCAAAATTACAGTTACTTGTCATAATTAGTAACGAAGTTTGAGTTTCTTGTCATAATTAGAATCGAAGTTACAGTAACCAGTCATAATTTTAATCGAAGTTATAGTTACTTGTCATAATTAGTATCGAAGTTACTGTTACCTGTCATAATTAGTATCGAAGTTACAGTTACCTGCCATAATTAGTATCGAAATTAGAGTTACTTGTCATTATTAGTAACGAAGTTACAGTTACCTGTCATAATTAGTATCGAAGTTACTGTTACTTGTCATAATTAGTATCGAAGTTACTGTTACCTGTCATAATTAGTATCGAAGTTACAGTTACCTGCCAAAATTTGTATCGAAATTACAGGTACATGACATAATTAGTAACGAAGTTACAGTTACCTGCCATAATTTGTATCGAAATTACAGTTCCTTGTCATAATTAGTATCGAAGTTACAGTTACCTGTCTTAATTAGTATCGAAGGTACTGTTACTTGTCATAATTAGTAACGAAGTTACAGTTACCTGTCATAATTTGTATCGAAATTACAGTAACTTGTCATAATTAGTAACGAAGTTACAGTTTCCTGTCATAATTAGTATCGAAGTTACTGTTACCTGTCATAATTAGTATGGAAGTTACAGTTACCTGTCATAATTTGTATCGAAATTAAAGTTACTTGTCATAATTAGTAGCGATGTTACAGTAACCTGTCGTAATTAGTATCGAAGGTACTGTTACTTGTCATAATTAGTAACGAAGTTACAGTTACCTGTCATAATTTGTATCGAAATTACAGTTACTTGTCATAAATAGTAACGAAGTTACAGTTACCTGTCATAATTAGTATCGAAGTTACAGTTACTTGTCATAATTAGTATCGAAGTTACTGTTACCTGTCATAATTAGAATCGAAGTTACAGTTACCTGCGAAAATTTGTATCGAAATTACAGTTACTTGTCATAATTAATAACCAAGTTACAGTTACCTGTCATAATTAGTATCGAAGTTACAGTTACTTGTAATAATTATTATCGAAGTTACCGTTACCCGCCATAATTTGTATCGAAATTACAGGGACTTGTAATAATTAGTAACGAAGTTACGGTTACCTGCCATAATTAGTATCGAAATTAAAGTTACTTGTGATAATTAGTAACGAAGTTTCAGTTACCTGTCATAATAAGTATCGAAGTTACTGTTACATGTCATAATTAGTATTGAAGTTACAGTTACCTACCATAATTTTTTATCAAAATTACAGTTACTTGTCATAATTAGTAATGAAGTTAGAGTTTCTTGTCATAATTAGTATCGAAGTTACAGTTACCTGTCATAATTTGATTTGAAGTTATAGTTACTTGTCATAATTAGTAACGAAGTTACAGTTTCCTGTCATAATTAGTATCGAAGTAACTGTTACCTGTCATAATTAGTATGGAAGTTACAGTTACCTGTCATAATTTGTATCGAAATTACAGTAACTTGTCATAATTAGTAACGAAGTTACAGTTTCCTGTCATAATTAGTATCGAAGTTACTGTTACCTGTCATAATTAGTATGGAAGTTACAGTTACCTGCCATAATTTGTATCGAAATTAAAGTTACTTGTCATAATTAGTAGCGATGTTACAGTAACCTGTCGTAATTAGTATCGAAGGTACTGTTACTTGTCATAATTAGTAACGAAGTTACAGTTACCTGCCATAATTTGTATCGAAATTAGAGTTCCTTGTCATAATTAGTATCGAAGTTACAGTTACCTGACGTAATTAGTATCGAAGGTACTGTTACTTGTCATAATTAGTAACGAAGTTACAGTTACCTGCCAAAATTTGTATCGAAATTACAGTTACTTGTCATAATTAGTAACGAAGTTACCTGTCATAATTAGTATCGAAGTTAAAGTGACTTGTAATAATTAGTATCGAAGTTACCGTTACCTGCCATAATTTGTATCGAAATTACAGGGACTTGTCATAATTAGTAACGAAGTTACAGTTACCTGCCATAATTAGTATCGAAATTAAAGTTACTTGTGATAATTATTAACGAAGTTACAGTTACCTGTCATAATTAGTATCGAAGTTCCTGTTACCTGTCATAATTAGTATTGAAGTTACAGTTACCTACCATAATTTTTATCAAAATTACAGTTACTTGTCATAATTAGTAACGAAGTTAGATTTTCTTGTCATAATTAGTATCGAAGTTACAGTTACCTGTCATAATTTGATTCGCAGTTATAGTTACTTGTCACAATTAGTATCGAAGTTACTGTTACCTGTCACAATTAGTATCGATGTTACAGTTACCTGCCATAATTTGTATCGAAATTACATTTCCTTGTCATAATTAGTATCGAAGTTACAGTTACCTGTCATAATAAGCATCGAAGTTACTGTTACCAGCCATAATTTGTATCGAAATTACAGTTACTTGTCATAATTAGTTACCAAGTTACAGTTACCTGTCATAATTAGTATCGAAGTTACAGTTACTTGTCATAATTAGTATCGTAGTTACTGTAACCTGTCATAATTAGTATCGAAGTTACTGTTACCTGTCATAATTTGTATCGAAGTTATAGTTACTTGTCGTAATTAGTATCGAAGTTGCTGTTACCTGTCATAATTAGTATTGAAGTTACAGTTACCTACCATAATTTTTATCAAAAAAACAGTTACTTGTCATAAATAGTAACGAAGTTAGATTTTCTTGTCATAATTAGTATCGAAGTTACAGTTACTTGTCATAATTAGTATCGAAGTTACTGTTACCTGTCATAATTAGTATCGAAGTTACTGTTACCTGTCATAATTAGTATCGAAGTTACAGTTACCTGCCATAATTTGTATCGAAATTACAGTTCCTTGTCATAATTAGTATCGATGTTACAGTTACCTGTCATAATTAGTATCGAAGGTACTGTTACTTGTCATAATTAGTAACGAAGTTACAGTTACCTGTCATAATTTGTATCGAAATTACAGTTACTTGTCATAATTAGTATTGAAGTTACAGTTACCTACCATAATTTTTTATCAAAATTACAGTTACTTGTCATAATTAGTAACGAAGTTTGAGTTTCTTGTCATAATTAGTATCGAAGTTACAGTTACTTGTCATAATTAGTATCGAAGTTACAGTTACTTGTCATAATTAGTATCGAAGTTATTGTTACCTGTCAAAATGAGTAACGATGATACAGTTACCTGTCAAAATTTGTATCGAAGTTACTGTTACCTGTCATAATTAGTATGGAAGTAACAGTTACCTGCCATAATTTGTATCGAAATTAAAGTTACTTGTCATAATTAGTAGCGATGTTACAGTAACCTGCCATAATTAGTATCGAAGTTAATGTTACTTGTCATAATTAGTATCGAAGTTACTGTTACCTGTCATAATTAGTATCGAGGATACAGTTACGTGCCATAATTTGTATCGAAATTACTGTTACTTGTCATAATTAGTAACGAAGTTACAGTTACCTATCATAATTACTATCGAAGTTACAGTTACTTGTCATAATTAGTATCGAAGTTACTGTTACCTGTCATAATTAGCATCGAAATTACAATTACCTGCCATAATTTGTATCGATATTACAGGGACTTGTCATAATTAGTAACGGAGTTACAGTAACCTGCCATAATTAGTATCGAAATTAAAGTTACTTGTCATAATAAGTAACGAAGTTACAGTTACCTGTCATAATTAGTATCGAAGTTACTGTTACCTGTCATAATTAGTATTGAAGTTACAGTTACCTACAATAATTTTTATCAAAATTACAGTTACTTGTCATAATTAGTAACGAAGTTAGAGTTTCTTGTCATAATTAGTATCGAAGTTACAGTTACCTGTCATAATTTGTATCGTAGTTATAGTTACTTGTCATAATTAGTATCGAAGTTGCTGTTACCTGTCATAATTAGTATCGAAGTTACAGTAACCTGCCAATATTTGAATCGAAATTACAGTTACTTGTCATAATTAGTATCGAAGTTACAGTTACCTGTCATAATTAGTATCGAAGTTACAGTTACCTGTCATAATTAGTAACGAAGTTACAGTTACTTGTCATAATTAGTATCGAAGTTATTGTTACCTGTCAAAATTAGTAACGATGATACAGTTACCTGTCAAAATTTGTATCGAAATTACAGTTACTTGTCATAGTTAATAACGAAGTTACAGTTACCTGTCATAATTAGTATCGAAGTTACAGTTACTTGTCATAATTAGTATCGAGGTTACAGTTACCTGCCATAATTTGTATCGAAATTACAGGGACTTGTCATAATTAGTAACGAAGTTACAGTTTCCTGCCATAATTAATATCGAAATTAAAGTTACTTGTCATAATTAGTAACGACGTTACAGTTTCCTGTCATAATTAGTATCGAAGTTACTGTTACCTGTCATAATTAGTATTGAAGTTACAGTTACCTACCATAATTTTTTATCAAAATTACAGTTACTTGTCATAATTAGTAACGAAGTTCGAGTTTCTTGTCAAAATTAGTATCGAAGTTACTGTTACCTGTCATAATTAGTATTGAAGTTACAGTTACCTACAATAATTTTTTATCAAAATTACAGTTACTTGTCATAATTAATAACGAAGTTACAGTTACCTGTCATAATTAGTATCGAAGTTACAGTTACTTGTCATAACTAGTATCGAAGTTACAGTTACCTGCCATAATTTGTATCGAAATTACAGGGACTTGTCATAATTAGTAACGAAGTTACAGTTTCCTGCCGTAACTAGTATCGTAATTAAAGTTACTTGTCATAATTAGTAACGAAGTTACAGTTTCCTGTCATAATTATTATCGAAGTTACTGTTACCTGTCATAATTAGTAATGAAGTTACAGTTACCTACCATAATTTTTTATCAAAATTACAGTTACTTGTCATAATTAGTAACGAAGTTTGAGTTTCTTGTCATAATTAGAATCGAAGTTACAGTAACCAGTCTTAATTTTAATCGAAGTTATAGTTACTTGTCATAATTAGTATCGAAGTTACTGTTACCTGTCATAATTAGTATCGAAGTTACAGTTACCTGCCATAATTAGTATCGAAATTAGAGTTACTTGTCATTATTAGTAACGAAGTTACAGTTACCTGTCATAATTAGTATCGAAGTTACAGTTACTTGTCATAATTAGTATCGAAGTTACTGTTACCTGTCATAATTAGTATCGAAGTTACAGTTACCTGCCAAAATTTGTATCGAAATTACAGGTACATGACATAATTAGTAACGAAGTTACAGTTACCTGCCATAATTTGTATCTAAATTACAGTTCCTTGTCATAATTAGTATCGAAGTTACAGTTACCTGTCTTAATTAGTATCGAAGGTACTGTTACTTGTCATAATTAGTAACGAAGTTACAGTTACCTGTCATAATTTGTATCGAAATTACAGTAACTTGTCATAATTAGTAACGAAGTTACAGTTTCCTGTCATAATTAGTATCGAAGTTACTGTTACCTGTCATAATTAGTATGGAAGTTACAGTTACCTGTCATAATTTGTATCGAAATTAAAGTTACTTGTCATAATTAGTAGCGATGTTACAGTAACCTGTCGTAATTAGTATCGAAGGTACTGTTACTTGTCATAATTAGTAACGAAGTTACAGTTACCTGTCATAATTTGTATCGAAATTACAGTTACTTGTCATAAATAGTAACGAAGTTACAGTTACCTGTCATAATTAGTATCGAAGTTACAGTTACTTGTCATAATTAGTATCGAAGTTACTGTTACCTGTCATAATTAGAATCGAAGTTACAGTTACCTGCCAAAATTTGTATCGAAATTACAGTTACTTGTCATAATTAATAACCAAGTTACAGTTACCTGTCATAATTAGTATCGAAGTTACAGTTACTTGTAATAATTATTATCGAAGTTACCGTTACCCGCCATAATTTGTATCGAAATTACAGGGACTTGTAATAATTAGTAACGAAGTTACGGTTACCTGCCATAATTAGTATCGAAATTAAAGTTACTTGTGATAATTAGTAACGAAGTTACAGTTACCTGTCATAATAAGTATCGAAGTTACTGTTACATGTCATAATTAGTATTGAAGTTACAGTTACCTACCATAATTTTTTATCAAAATTACAGTTACTTGTCATAATTAGTAATGAAGTTAGAGTTTCTTGTCATAATTAGTATCGAAGTTACAGTTACCTGTCATAATTTGATTTGAAGTTATAGTTACTTGTCATAATTAGTAACGAAGTTACAGTTTCCTGTCATAATTAGTATCGAAGTAACTGTTACCTGTCATAATTAGTATGGAAGTTACAGTTACCTGTCATAATTTGTATCGAAATTACAGTAACTTGTCATAATTAGTAACGAAGTTACAGTTTCCTGTCATAATTAGTATCGAAGTAACTGTTACCTGTCATAATTAGTATGGAAGTTACAGTTACCTGCCATAATTTGTATCGAAATTAAAGTTACTTGTCATAATTAGTAGTGATGTTACAGTAACCTGTCGTAATTAGTATCGAAGGTACTGTTACTTGTCATAATTAGTAACGAAGTTACAGTTACCTGCCATAATTTGTATCGAAATTAGAGTTCCTTGTCATAATTAGTATCGAAGTTACAGTTACCTGTCGTAATTAGTATCGAAGGTACTGTTACTTGTCATAATTAGTAACGAAGTTACAGTTACCTGCCAAAATTTGTATCGAAATTACAGTTACTTGTCATAATTAGTAACGAAGTTACCTGTCATAATTAGTATCGAAGTTAAAGTGACTTGTAATAATTAGTATCGAAGTTACCGTTACCTGCCATAATTTGTATCGAAATTACAGGGACTTGTCATAATTAGTAACGAAGTTACAGTTACCTGCCATAATTAGTATCGAAATTAAAGTTACTTGTGATAATTATTAACGAAGTTACAGTTACCTGTCATAATTAGTATCGAAGTTCCTGTTACCTGTCATAATTAGTATTGAAGTTACAGTTACCTACCATAATTTTTATCAAAATTACAGTTACTTGTCATAATTAGTAACGAAGTTAGATTTTCTTGTCATAATTAGTATCGAAGTTACAGTTACCTGTCATAATTTGATTCGCAGTTATAGTTACTTGTCACAATTAGTATCGAAGTTACTGTTACCTGTCACAATTAGTATCGATGTTACAGTTACCTGCCATAATTTGTATCGAAATTACATTTCCTTGTCATAATTAGTATCGAAGTTACAGTTACCTGTCATAATAAGCATCGAAGTTACTGTTACCAGCCATAATTTGTATCGAAATTACAGTTACTTGTCATAATTAGTTACCAAGTTACAGTTACCTGTCATAATTAGTATCGAAGTTACAGTTACTTGTCATAATTAGTATCGTAGTTACTGTAACCTGTCATAATTAGTATCGAAGTTACTGTTACCTGTCATAATTTGTATCGAAGTTATAGTTACTTGTCGTAATTAGTATCGAAGTTGCTGTTACCTGTCATAATTAGTATTGAAGTTACAGTTACCTACCATAATTTTTATCAAAAAAACTGTTACTTGTCATAAATAGTAACGAAGTTAGATTTTCTTGTCATAATTAGTATCGAAGTTACAGTTACTTGTCATAATTAGTATCGAAGTTACTGTTACCTGTCATAATTAGTATCGAAGTTACTGTTACCTGTCATAATTAGTATCGATGTTACAGTTACCTGCCATAATTTGTATCGAAATTACAGTTCCATGTCATAATTAGTATCGATGTTACAGTTACCTGTCATAATTAGTATCGAAGGTACTGTTACTTGTCATAATTAGTAACGAAGTTACAGTTACCTGTCATAATTTGTATCGAAATTACAGTTACTTGTCATAATTAGTATTGAAGTTACAGTTACCTACCATAATTTTTTATCAAAATTACAGTTACTTGTCATAATTAGTAACGAAGTTTGAGTTTCTTGTCATAATTAGTATCGAAGTTACAGTTACTTGTCATAATTAGTATCGAAGTTACAGTTACTTGTCATAATTAGTATCGAAGTTATTGTTACCTGTCAAAATGAGTAACGATGATACAGTTACCTGTCAAAATTTGTATCGAAGTTACTGTTAGCTGTCATAATTAGTAATGAAGTTACAGTTACCTACCATAATTTTTTATCAAAATTACAGTTACTTGTCATAATTAGTAACGAAGTTTGAGTTTCTTGTCATAATTAGTATAGAAGTTACAGTTACCAGTCATAATTTTTATCGAAGTTATAGTTACTTGTCATAATTAGTATCGAAGTTACTGTTACCTGTCATAATTAGTATAGAAGTTACAGTTACCTGCCATAATTAGTATCGAAATTAGTGTTACTTGTCATTATTAGTAACGAAGTTACAGTTACCTGTCATAATAAGTATCGAAGTTACAGTTACTTGTCATAATTAGTATCGAAGTTACTGTTACCTGTCATAATTAGTATCGAAGTTACAGTTACCTGCCAAAATTTGTATCGAAATTACAGTTACTTGTCATAATTAGTAACGAAGTTACAGTTACCTGCCATAATTTGTATCGAAATTACAGTTCCTTGTCATAATTAGTATCGAAGTTACAGTTACCTGTCGTAATTAGTATCGAAGGTACTGTTACTTGTCATAATTAGTAACGAAGTTACAGTTACCTGTCATAATTTGATTCGAAATTACAGTTACTTGTCATAATTAGTAATGAAGTTACAGTTTCCTGTCATAAATAGTATCGAAGTTACTGTTACCTGTCATAATTAGTATGGAAGTTACAGTTACCTGCCATAATTTGTATCGAAATTAAAGTTACTTGTCATAATTAGTAGCGATGTTACAGTAACCTGCCATAATTAGTATCGAAGTTAATGTTACTTGTCATAATTAGTATCGAAGTTACTGTTACCTGTCATAATTAGTATCGAGGATACAGTTACGTGCCATAATTTGTATCGAAATTACTGTTACTTGTCATAATTAGTAACGAAGTTACAGTTACCTATCATAATTAGTATCGAAGTTACAGTTACTTGTCATAATTAGTATCGAAGTTACTGTTACCTGTCATAATTAGCATCGAAATTACAATTACCTGCCATAATTTGTATCGATATTACAGGGACTTGTCATAATTAGTAACGAAGTTACAGTAACCTGCCATAATTAGTATCGAAATTAAAGTTACTTGTCATAATAAGTAACGAAGTTACAGTTACCTGTCATAATTAGTATCGAAGTTACTGTTACCTGTCATAATTAGTATTGAAGTTACAGTTACCTACAATAATTTTTATCAAAATTACAGTTACTTGTCATAATTAGTAACGAAGTTAGAGTTTCTTGTCATAATTAGTATCGAAGTTACAGTTACCTGTCATAATTTGTATCGTAGTTATAGTTACTTGTCATAATTAGTATCGAAGTTGCTGTTACCTGTCATAATTAGTATCGAAGTTACAGTAACCTGCCAATATTTGAATCGAAATTACAGTTACTTGTCATAATTAGTATCGAAGTTACAGTTACCTGTCATAATTAGTATCGAAGTTACAGTTACCTGTCATAATTAGTAACGAAGTTACAGTTACTTGTCATAATTAGTATCGAAGTTATTGTTACCTGTCAAAATTAGTAACGATGATACAGTTACCTGTCAAAATTTGTATCGAAATTACAGTTACTTGTCATAGTTAATAACGAAGTTACAGTTACCTGTCATAATTAGTATCGAAGTTACAGTTACTTGTCATAATTAGTATCGAGGTTACAGTTACCTGCCATAATTTGTATCGAAATTACAGGGACTTGTCATAATTAGTAACGAAGTTACAGTTTCCTGCCATAATTAATATCGAAATTAAAGTTACTTGTCATAATTAGTAACGAAGTTACAGTTTCCTGTCATAATTAGTATCGAAGTTACTGTTACCTGTCATAATTAGTATTGAAGTTACAGTTACCTACCATAATTTTTTATCAAAATTACAGTTACTTGTCATAATTAGTAACGAAGTTCGAGTTTCTTGTCAAAATTAGTATCGAAGTTACTGTTACCTGTCATAATTAGTATTGAAGTTACAGTTACCTACAATAATTTTTTATCAAAATTACAGTTACTTGTCATAATTAATAACGAAGTTACAGTTACCTGTCATAATTAGTATCGAAGTTACAGTTACTTGTCATAACTAGTATCGAAGTTACAGTTACCTGCCATAATTTGTATCGAAATTACAGGGACTTGTCATAATTAGCAACGAAGTTACAGTTTCCTGCCTTAACTAGTATCGTAATTAAAGTTACTTGTCATAATTAGTAACGAAGTTACAGTTTCCTGTCATAATTATTATCGAAGTTACTGTTACCTGTCATAATTAGTAATGAAGTTACAGTTACCTACCATAATTTTTTATCAAAATTACAGTTACTTGTCATAATTAGTAACGAAGTTTGAGTTTCTTGTCATAATTAGAATCGAAGTTACAGTAACCAGTCATAATTTTAATCGAAGTTATAGTTACTTGTCATAATTAGTATCGAAGTTACTGTTACCTGTCATAATTAGTATCGAAGTTACAGTTACCTGCCATAATTAGTATCGAAATTAGAGTTACTTGTCATTATTAGTAACGAAGTTACAGTTACCTGTCATAATTAGTATCGAAGTTACAGTTACTTGTCATAATTAGTATCGAAGTTACTGTTACCTGTCATAATTAGTATCGAAGTTACAGTTATCTGCCATAATTTGTATCGAAATTACAGTTCCTTGTCATAATTAGTATCGAAGTTACAGTTACCTGTCTTAATTAGTATCGAAGGTACTGTTACTTGTCATAATTAGTAACGAAGTTACAGTTACCTGTCATAATTTGTATCGAAATTACAGTAATTTGTCATAATTAGTAACGAAGTTACAGTTTCCTGTCATAATTAGTATCGAAGTTACTGTTACCTGTCATAATTAGTATGGAAGTTACAGTTACCTGCCATAATTTGTATCGAAATTAAAGTTACTTGTCATAATTAGTAGCGATGTTACAGTAACCTGTCGTAATTAGTATCGAAGGTACTGTTACTTGTCATAATTAGTAACGAAGTTACAGTTACCTGTCATAATTTGTATCGAAATTACAGTTACTTGTCATAAATAGTAACGAAGTTACAGTTACCTGTCATAATTAGTATCGAAGTTACAGTTACTTGTCATAATTAGTATCGAAGTTACTGTTACTTGTCATAATTAGAATCGAAGTTACAGTTACCTGCCAAAATTTGTATCGAAATTACAGTTACTTGTCATAATTAGTAACCAAGTTACAGTTACCTGTCATAATTAGTATCGAAGTTACAGTTACTTGTAATAATTATTATCGAAGTTACCGTTACCCGCCATAATTTGTATCGAAATTACAGGGACTTGTAATAATTAGTAACGAAGTTACGGTTACCTGCCATAATTAGTATCGAAATTAAAGTTACATGTGATAATTAGTAACGAAGTTACAGTTACCTGTCATAATAAGTATCGAAGTTACTGTTACATGTCATAATTAGTATTGAAGTTACAGTTACCTACCATAATTTTTTATCAAAATTACAGTTACTTGTCATAATTAGTAATGAAGTTAGAGTTTCTTGTCATAATTAGTATCGAAGTTACAGTTACCTGTCATAATTTGATTTGAAGTTATAGTTACTTGTCATAATTAGTAACGAAGTTACAGTTTCCTGTCATAATTAGTATCGAAGTAACTGTTACCTGTCATAATTAGTATGGAAGTTACAGTTACCTGCCATAATTTGTATCGAAATTACAGTTACTTGTCATAATTAGTAACGAAGTTACAGTTACAGTCATAATTAGTATTGAAGTTACAGTTACCTACCATAAATTTTTATCAAAATTACTGTTACTTGTCGTAAATATTAACGAAGTTAGAGTTTCTTGTCATAATTAGTATCTAAGTTAATGTTACCTGTCATAATTTGTATCGAAATTACAGTTACTTGTCATAATTAGTAACGAAGTTACAGTTTCCTGTCATAACTAGTATCGAAGTAACTGTTACCTGTCAAAATTAGTATGGAAGTTACAGTTACCTGCCATAATTTGAATCGAAATTAAAGTTACTTGTCATCATTAGCAACGATGTTACAGTAACCTGTAATAATTAGTATCGAAGTTAATGTTACTTGTCATAATTAGTATCGAAGTTACTGTTACCTGTCATAATTAGTATCGAAGTTACTGTTACCTGCCATATTTTGTATCGAAATTACTGTTACATGTCATAAATAGTAACGAAGTTACAGTTACCTGTCATAATTAGTAGTGAAGGTACTGTTACTTGTCGTAATTAGTAACGAAGTTACAGTTACCTGTCATAATTTGTATCGAAATTACAGTTACTTGTCATAATTAGTAACGAAGTTACAGTTTCTTGTCATAATTAGTAACGATGTTACAGTTACAGTCATAATTAGTATTGAAGTTACAGTTACCTACCATAAATTTTTACCAAAAATTACTGTTACTTGTCATAATTATTAACGAAGTTAGAGTTTCTTGTCATAATTAGTATCGAAGTTAATGTTACCTGTCATAATTTGTATCGAAATTACAGTTACTTGTCATAATTAGCATCGAAGCTACAGTTACTTGACATAATTAGTAACGAAGTTACAGTAACCTGTCATAACTAGTAACGAAGTTACAGTTACCTGTCATAATTTGTATCGAAATTACAGTTACTTGTCATAATTAGTAACGAAGTTACAGTTTCCTGTCATAATTAGTATCGAAGTTACTGTTACCTGTCATAATTAGTATGGAAGTTACAGTTACCTGCCATAATTTGTATCGATATTACAGGGACTTGTCATAATTAGTAACGAAGTTCGAGTTTCTTGTCATAATTAGTATCGAAGTTACAGTTACCTGTCATAATTTGTATCGAAGTTATAGTTACTTGTCATAATTAGTATCGAATTACTGTTACCTGTCATAATTAGTATCGAAGTTACTGTTACCTGCCATAATTTGTAACGAAATTACAGTTACTTGTTATAATTAGTGACGAAGTTACAGTTACCTGTCATAATTAGTATCGAAGTTAATGTAACTTGTCATAATTAGTATCGAAGTTACTATTACCTGTCATAATTAGTATCGAAGTTACTGTTACCTGCCATATTTTTTATCGAAATTACTGTTACTTGTCATAAATAGTAACGAAGTTACAGTTACCTGTCATAATTAGTATCGATTATACAGTTACTTGTCATAATTAGTATCGAAGTTACTGTTACCTGTCATAATTAGAATCGAAGTTACAGTTACCTGCCAAAATTTGTATCGAAATTACAGTTACTTGTCATAATTAGTAACCAAGTTACAGTTACCTGTCATAATTAGTATCGAAGTTACAGTTACTTGTAATAATTATTATCGAATTTACCGTTACCCGCCATAATTTGTATCGAAATTACAGGGACTTGTCATAATTAGCAACGAAGTTACAGTTTCCTGCCTTAACTAGTATCGTAATTAAAGTTACTTGTCATAATTAGTAACGAAGTTACAGTTTCCTGTCATAATTATTATCGAAGTTACTGTTACCTGTCATAATTAGTAATGAAGTTACAGTTACCTACCATAATTTTTTATCAAAATTACAGTTACCTGTCATAATAAGTATCGAAGTTACTGTTACCTGTCATAATTAGTATTGAAGTTACAGTTACCTACCATAATTTTTTTATCAAAATTACAGTTACGTGTCATAATTAGTAACGAAGTTAGAGTTTCTTGTCATAATTAGTATCGAAGTTACAGTTACCTGTCATAATTTGATTCGAAGTTATAGTTACTTGTCATAATTAGTAACGAAGTTACTATTATCTGTCATAATTAGTATCGAAGTTACTGTTACCTGCCATAATTTGTATCGAAATTACTGTTACTTGTCATAAATAGTAACGAAGTTACAGTTACCTGTCATAATTAGTATCGAAGTTACAGTTACTTGTCATAATTAGTATCGAAGTTACAGTTACCTGTCATAATTTGTATCGAAATTACAGTTACTTGTCATAATTAGTAACGAAGTTACAGTTTCTTGTCATAATTAGCATCGAAGTTACTGTTACCTGTCATAATGAGTATGGAAGTTACAGTTACCTGCCATAATTTGTATCGAAATTACAGTTCCTTGTCATAATTAGTATCGAAGTTACAGTTACCTGTCATAATTAGTATCGAAATTACTGTTACCTGCCATAATTTGTATCGAAATTACAGTTACTTGTCATAAATAGTTACGAAGTTACAGTTACCTGTCATAATTAGTATCGAAGTTACAGTTACCTGTCATAATTTGTATCGAAGTTATAGTTACTTGTCATAATTAGTATCGAAGTTGCTGTTACCTGTCATAATTATTATCGAAGTTACACATACCTGCCATAATTTGTATCGAAATTACAGTTACTTGTCGTAATTAGTAACGAAGTTACAGTTACCTGTCATAATTAGTATCGAAGTTACAGTTACTTGTCATAATTAGTATCGAAGTTACTGTTACCTGTCATAATAAGTATCGAAGTTACAGTTACCTGCCAAAATTTGAATCGAAATTACAGTTACTTGTCATAATTAGTAACGAAGTTACAGTTACCTGTCATAATTAGTATCGAAGTTACAGTTACTTGTCATAATTAGTATCGAAGTTACTGTTACTTGTCATAATTAGTATCGAAGTTACTGTTACCTGTCATAATTAGCATCGAAATTACAATTACCTGCCATAATTTGTATCGATATTACAGGGACTTGTCATAATTAGTAACGAAGTTACAGTAACCTGCCATAATTAGTATCGAAATTAAAGTTACTTGTCATAATAAGTAACGAAGTTACAGTTACCTGTCATAATTAGTATCGAAGTTACAGTAACCTGCCAATATTTGAATCGAAATTACAGTTACTTGTCATAATTAGTATCGAAGTTACAGTTACCTGTCATAATTAGTATCGAGGTTACAGTTACCTGCCATAATTTGTATCGAAATTACTGTTACTTGTCATAATTAGTAACGAAGTTACAGTTACCTATCATAATTAGTATCGAAGTTACAGTTACTTGTCATAATTAATATCGAAGTTACTGTTACCTGTCATAATTAGAATTGAAGTTACAGTTACCTGCCAAAATTTGTATCGGAATTACAGTTACTTGTCATAATTAGTAACGAAGTTACCTGTCATAATTAGTATCGAAGTTACAGTTACTTGTAATAATTAGTATCGAAGTTACCGTTACCTGCCATAATTTGTATCGAAATTACTGTTACTTGTCATAATTAGTAACGAAGTTACAGTTACCTATCATAATTAGTATCGAAGTTACAGTTACTTGTCATAATTAATATCGAAGTTACTGTTACCTGTCATAATTAGAATTGAAGTTACAGTTACCTGCCAAAATTTGTATCGGAATTACAGTTACTTGTCATAATTAGTAACGAAGTTACCTGTCATAATTAGTATCGAAGTAACAGTTACCTGTCATAATTAGTATCGAAGTTCCTGTTACCTGTCATAATTAGTATTGAAGTTACAGTTACCTACCATAATTTTTATCAAAATTACAGTTACTTGTCATAATTAGTAACGAAGTTAGATTTTCTTGTCATAATTAGTATCGAAGTTACCTGTCATAATTTGATTCGCAGTTATAGTTACTTGTCATAATTAGTATCGAAGTTACTGTTACCTGTCACAATTAGTATCGAAGTTACAGTTACCTGCCATAATTTGTATGGAAATTACAGTTCCTTGTCATAACTAGTATCGAAGTTACAGTTACCTGTCATAATTAGCATCGAAGTTACTGTTACCAGCCATAATTTGTATCGAAATTACAGTTACTTGTCATAATTAGTTACCAAGTTACAGTTACCTGTCATAATTAGTATCGAAGTTACAGTTACTTGTCATAATTAATATCGTAGTTACTGTAACCTGTCATAATTAGTATCGAAGTTACTGTTACCTGTCATAATTTGTATCGAAGTTATAGTTACTTGTCGTAATTAGTATCGATGTTGCTGTTACCTGTCATAATTAGTATCGAAGTTACAGTTACTTGTCATAATTAGTATCGAAGTTACTGTTACCTGTCATAATTAGTATCGAAGTTACTGTTACCTGTCATAATGAGTATCGAAATTACAATTACCTGCAATAATTTGTATCGAAATTACAGGGACTTGTCATAATTAGTTACGAAGTTACAGTAACCTGCCATAATTAGTATCGAAATTAAAGTTACTTGTCATTATAAGTAACGAAGTTACAGTTACCTGTCATAATTAGTATCGAAGTTACTGTTACCTGTCATAATTTGTATCGAAGTTATAGTTACTTGTCATAACTAGTATCGAAGTTGCTGTTACCTGTCATAATTAGTATCGAAGTTACAGTTACCTGCCATAATTTGTATCGAAATTACAGTTCCTTGCATAATTAGTATCGATGTTACAGTTTCCTGTCATAATTAGTATCGAAGGTACTGTTACTTGTCATAATTAGTAACGAAGTTACAGTTACCTGTCATAATTTGTATCGAAATTACAGTTACTTGTCATAATTAGTATTGAAGTTACAGTTACCTACCATAATTTTTTATCAAAATTACAGTTACTTGTCATAATTAGTAACGAAGTTTGAGTTTCTTGTCATAATTAGTATCGAAGTTACAGTTACTTGTCATAATTAGTATCGAGTTACAGTTACCTGCCATAATTTGTATCGAAATTACAGGGACTTGTCATAATTAGTAACGAAGTTACAGTTTCCTGACGTAACTAGTATCGAGATTAAAGTTAATTGTCATAATTTGTAACGAAGTTACAGATTCCTGTCATAATTAGTATCGATGTTACTGTTAGCTGTCATAATTAGTAATGAAGTTACAGTTACCTGCCATAATTTTTTATCAAAATTACAGTTACTTGTCATAATTAGTAAAGAAGTTTGAGTTTCTTGTCATAATTAGATTCGAAGTTACAGTAACCAGTCATAATTTTTATCGAAGTTATAGTTACTTGTCATAATTAGTATCGAAGTTACTGTTACCTGTCATAATTAGTATCGAAGTTACAGTTACCTGCCATAATTAGTATCGAAATTAGAGTTACTTGTCATTATTAGTAACGAAGTTACAGTTATCTGTCATAATAAGTATCGAAGTTACAGTTACTTGTCATAATTAGTATCGAAGTTACTGTTTCCTGTCATAATTAGTATCGAAGTTACAGTTACCTGCCAAAATTTGTATCGAAATTACAGTTACTTGTTATAATTAGTAACGAAGTTACAGTTACCTGCCATAATTTGTATCGAAATTACAGTTCCTTGTCATAATTAGTATCGAAGTTACAGTTACCTGTCGTAATTAGTATCGAAGGTACTGTTACTTGTCATAATTAGTAACGAAGTTACAGTTACCTGTCATAATTTGTATCGAAATTACAGTTACTTGTCATAATTAGTTACGAAGTTACAGTTTCCTGTCATAATTAGTATCGAAGTTACTGTTACCTGTCATAATTAGTATGGAAGTTACAGTTACCTGCCATAATTTGTATCGAAATTAAAGTTACTTGTCATAATTAGTAGCGATGTTACAGTAACCTGCCATAATTAGTATCGAAGTTAATGTTACTTGTCATAATTAGTATCGAAGTTACTGTTACCTGTCATAATTAGTATCGAAGATACAGTTACCTGCCATAATTTGTATCGAAATTACTGTTACTTGTCATAATTAGTAACGAAGTTACAGTTACCTATCATAATTAGTATCGAAGTTACAGTTACTTGTCATAATTAGTATCGAAGTTACTGTTACCTGTCATAATTAGTATCGAAGTTACTGTTACCTGTCATAATTAGTATCGAAATTACAATTACCTGCAATAATTTGTATCGAAATTACAGGGACTTGTCATAATTAGCAACGAAGTTACAGTAACCTGCCATAATTAGTATCGAAATAAAAGTTACTTGTCATAATAAGTAACGAAGTTACAGTTACCTGTCATAATTGGTATCGAAGTTACTGTTACCTGTCATAATTAGTATTGAAGTTACAGTTACCTACAATAATTTTTTATCAAAATTACAGTTACTTGTCATAAATAGTAACGAAGTTAGAGTTTCCTGTCATAATTAGTATGGAAGTTACAGTTACCTGCCATAATTTGTATCGAAATTACAGGGATTGTCATAATTAGTAACGAAGTTCGAGTTTCTTGTCATAATTAGTATCGAAGTTACAGTTACCTGTCATAATTTGTATCGAAGTTATAGTTACTTGTCATAATTAGTATCGAATTACTGTTACCTGTCATAATTAGTATCGAAGTTACTGTTACCTGCCATAATTTGTAACGAAATTACAGTTACTTGTTATAATTAGTGTCGAAGTTACAGTTACCTGTCATAATTAGTATCGAAGTTAATGTTACTTGTCATAATTAGTATCGAAGTTACTGTTACCTGTCATAATTAGTATCGAAGTTACTGTTACCTGCCATATTTTGTATCGAAATTATTGTTACTTGTCATAAATAGTAACGAAGTTACAGTTACCTGTCATAATTAGTATCGAAGTTACAGTTACTTGTCATAATTAGTATCGAAGTTACTGTTACCTGTCATAATTAGAATCGAAGTTACAGTTACCTGCCACAATTTGTATCGAAATTACAGTTACTTGTCAGAATTAGTAACGAAGTTACAGTTACCTGCCATAATTTGTATCGAAATTGCAGTTCCTTGTCATAATTAGTATCGAAGTTACAGTTACCTGTCATAATTAGTATCGAAGGTACTGTTACTTGTCATAATTAGTAACGAAGTTACAGTTACCTGTCATAATTTGTATCGAAATTACAGTTACTTGTCATAATTAGTAACGAAGTTACAGTTTCTTGTAATAATTAGTATCGAAGTTACTGTTACCTGTCATAATTAGTATGGAAGTTACAGTTACCTGCCATAATTTGTATCGAAATTACAGTTCCTTGTCATAATTAGTATCGAAGTTACAGTTACCTGTCATAATTAGTATCGAAGTTACTGTTACCTGCCATAATTTGTATCGAAATTACAGTTACTTGTCATAATAAGTAACGAAGTTACAGTTACAGTCATAATTAGTATTGAAGTTACAGTTACCTACCATAAATTTTTATCAAAATTACTGTTACTTGTCATAATTATTAACGAAGTTAGAGTTTCTTGTCATAATTAGTATCTAAGTTAATGTTACCTGTCATAATTTGTATCGAATTTACAGTTACTTGTCATAATTAGCATCGAAGCTACAGTTACTTGACATTATTAGTAATGAAGTTACAGTAACCTGTCATAATTAGTAACGAAGTTACAGTTACCTGTCATAATTTGTATCGAAATTACAGTTACTTGTCATAATTAGTAACGAAGTTACAGTTTCCTGTCATAATTAGTATCGAAGTTACTGTTACCTATCATAATTAGTATGGAAATTACAGTTACCTGCCATAATTTGTATCGAAATTACAGGGACTTGTCATAATTAGTAACGAAGTTACGGTTACCTGCCATAATTAGTATCGAAATTAAAGTTACTTGTGATAATTAGTAACGAAGTTATAGTTACTTGTCATAATTAGTATCGAATTACTGTTACCTGTCATAATTAGTATCGAAGTTACTGTTACCTGCCATAATTTATAACGAAATTACAGTTACTTGTTATAATTAGTGACGAAGTTACAGTTACCTGTCATAATTAGTATCGAAGTTAATGTAACTTGTCATAATTAGTATCGAAGTTACTATTACCTGTCATAATTAGTATCGAAGTTACTGTTACCTGCCATATTTTTTATCGAAATTACTGTTACTTGTCATAATTAGTAACCAAGTTACAGTTACCTGCCAAAATTTGTATCGAAATTACAGTTACTTGTCATAATTAGTAACCAAGTTACAGTTACCTGTCATAATTAGTATCGAAGTTACAGTTACTTGTAATAATTATTATCGAAGTTACCGTTACCCGCCATAATTTGTATCGAAATTACAGGGACTTGTAATAATTAGTAACGAAGTTACGGTTACCTGCCATAATTAGTATCGAAATTAAAGTTACTTGTGATAATTAGTAACAAAGTTACAGTTACCTGTCATAATAAGTATCGAAGTTACTGTTACCTGTCATCATTAGTATTGAAGTTACAGTTACCTACCATAATTTTTTATCAAAATTACAGTTACGTGTCATAATTAGTAACGAAGTTAGAGTTTCTTGTCATAATTAGTATCGAAGTTACAGTTACCTGTCATAATTTGATTCGAAGTTATAGTTACTTGTCATAATTAGTAACGAAGTTACTATTACCTGTCATAATTAGTATCGAAGTTACTGTTACCTGCCATAATTTGTATCGAAATTACTGTTACTTGTCATAAATAGTAACGAAGTTACAGTTACCTGTCATAATTAGTATCGAAGTTACGGTTACTTGTCATAATTAGTAACGAAGTTACAGTTACCGGTCATAATTTGTATCGAAATTACAGTTACTTGTCATAATTATTAACGAAGTTAGATTTTCTTGTCATGATTAGTATCTAAGTTAATGTTACCTGCGATAATTAGTATCGAAATTAAAGTTACTTGTGATAATTAGTAACGAAGTTACAGTTACCTGTCATAATAAGTATCGATGTTACTGTTACCTGTCATAATTAGTATTGAAGTTATAGTTACCTACCATAATTTTTTATCAAAATTACAGTTACTTGTCATAATTAGTAACGAAGTTAGAGTTTCTTGTCATAATTAGTATCGAAGTTACAGTTACCTGTCATAATTTGATTTGAAGTTATAGTTACTTGTGATAATTAGTAACGAAGTTACAGTTTCCTGTCATAATTAGTATGGAAGTTACAGTTATCTGCCATAATTTGTATCGAAATTACAGTTCCTTGCATAATTAGTATCGATGTTACAGTTTCCTGTCATAATTAGTATCGAAGGTACTGTTACTTGTCATAATTAGTAACGAAGTTACAGTTACCTGTCATAATTTGTATCGAAATTACAGTTACTTGTCATAATTAGTTACGAAGTTACAGTTTCCTGTCATAATTAGTATCGAAGTTACTGTTACCTGTCATAATTAGTATGGAAGTTACAGTTACCTGCCATAGTTTGTATCGAAATTAAAGTTACTTGTCATAATTAGTAGCGATGTTACAGTAACCTGCCATAATTAGTATCGAAGTTAATGTTACTTGTCATAATTAGTATCGAAGTTACTGTTACCTGTCATAATTAGTATCGAAGATACAGTTACCTGCCATAATTTGTATCGAAATTACTGTTACTTGTCATAATTAGTAACGAAGTTACAGTTACCTATCATAATTAGTATCGAAGTTACAGTTACTTGTCATAATTAGTATCGAAGTTACTGTTACCTGTCATAATTAGTATCGAAGTTACTGTTACCTGTCATAATTAGTATCGAAATTACAATTACCTGCAATAATTTGTATCGAAATTACAGGGACTTGTCATAATTAGCAACGAAGTTACAGTAACCTGCCATAATTAGTATCGAAATAAAAGTTACTTGTCACAATAAGTAACGAAGTTACAGTTACCTGTCATAATTGGTATCGAAGTTACTGTTACCTGTCATAATTAGTATTGAAGTTACAGTTACCTACAATAATTTTTTATCAAAATTACAGTTACTTGTCATAAATAGTAACGAAGTTAGAGTTTCCTGTCATAATAGGTATGGAAGTTACAGTTACCTGCCATAATTTGTATCGAAATTACAGGGACTTGTCATACTTAGTAACGAAGTTCGAGTTTCTTGTCATAATTAGTATCGAAGTTACAGTTACCTGTCATAATTTGTATCCAAGTTATAGTTACTTGTCATAATTAGTATCGAATTACTGTTACCTGTCATAATTAGTATCGAAGTTACTGTTACCTGCCATAATTTGTAACGAAATTACAGTTACTTGTTATAATTAGTGTCGAAGTTACAGTTACCTGTCATAATTAGTATCGAAGTTAATGTTACTTTTCATAATTAGTATCGAAGTTACTGTTACCTGTCATAATTAGTATCGAAGTTACTGTTACCTGCCATATTTTGTATCGAAATTACTGTTACTTGTCATAAATAGTAACGAAGTTACAGTTACCTGTCATAATTAGTATCGAAGTTACAGTTACTTGTCATAATTAGTATCGAAGTTACTGTTACCTGTCATAATTAGAATCGAAGTTACAGTTACCTGCCACAATTTGTATCGAAATTACAGTTACTTGTCAGAATTAGTAACGAAGTTACAGTTACCTGCCATAATTTGTATCGAAATTGCAGTTCCTTGTCATAATTAGTATCGAAGTTACAGTTACCTGTCATAATTAGTATCGAAGGTACTGTTACTTGTCATAATTAGTAACGAAGTTACAGTTACCTGTCATAATTTGTATCGAAATTACAGTTACTTGTCAGAATTAGTAACGAAGTTACAGTTTCTTGTAATAATTAGTATCGAAGTTACTGTTACCTGTCATAATTAGTATGGAAGTTACAGTTACCTGCCATAATTTGTATCGAAATTACAGTTCCTTGTCATAATTAGTATCGAAGTTACAGTTACCTGTCATAATTAGTATCGAAGTTACTGTTACCTGCCATAATTTGTATCGAAATTACAGTTACTTGTCATAATAAGTAACGAAGTTACAGTTACAGTCATAATTAGTATTGAAGTTACAGTTACCTACCATAAATTTTTATCAAAATTACTGTTACTTGTCATAATTATTAACGAAGTTAGAGTTTCTTGTCATAATAAGTATCTAAGTTAATGTTACCTGTCATAATTTGTATCGAAATTACAGTTACTTGTCATAATTAGCATCGAAGCTACAGTTACTTGACATTATTAGTAACGAAGTTACAGTAACCTGTCATAATTAGTAACGAAGTTACAGTTACCTGTCATAATTTGTATCGAAATTACAGTTACTTGTCATAATTAGTAACGAAGTTACAGTTTCCTGTCATAATTAGTATCGAAGTTACTGTTACCTATCATAATTAGTATGGAAATTACAGTTACCTGCCATAATTTGTATCGAAATTACAGGGACTTGTCATAATTAGTAACGAAGTTCGAGTTTCTTGACATAATTAGTATCGAAGTTACAGTTACCTGTCATAATTTGTATCGAAGTTATAGTTACTTGTCATAATTAGTATCGAATTACTGTTACCTGTCATAATTAGTATCGAAGTTACTGTTACCTGCCATAATCTGTAACGAAATTACAGTTACTTGTTATAATTAGTGACGAAGTTACAATTACCTGTCATAATAAGTATCGAAGTTACAGTTACTTTTCATAATTAGTATCGAAGTTACCTGCCATAATTTGTATCGAAATTACAGGGACTTGTAATAATTAGTAACGAAGTTACGGTTACCTGCCATAATTAGTATCGAAATTAAAGTTACTTGTGATAATTAGTAACGAAGTTATAGTTACTTGTCATAATTAGTATCGAATTACTGTTACCTGTCATAATTAGTATCGAAGTTACTGTTACCTGCCATAATTTATAACGAAATTACAGTTACTTGTTATAATTAGTGACGAAGTTACAGTTACCTGTCATAATTAGTATCGAAGTTAATGTAACTTTTCATAATTAGTATCGAAGTTACTATTACCTGTCATAATTAGTATCGAAGTTACTGTTACCTGCCATATTTTTATCGAAATTACTGTTACTTGTCATAATTAGTAACCAAGTTACAGTTACCTGCCAAAATTTGTATCGAAATTACAGTTACTTGTCATAATTAGTAACCAAGTTACAGTTACCTGTCATAATTAGTATCGAAGTTACAGTTACTTGTAATAATTATTATCGAAGTTACCGTTACCCGCCATAATTTTTATCGAAATTACAGGGACTTGTAATAATTAGTAACGAAGTTACGGTTACCTGCCATAATTAGTATCGAAATTAAAGTTACTTGTGATAATTAGTAACGAAGTTACAGTTACCTGTCATAATAAGTATCGAAGTTACTGTTACCTGTCATAATTAGTATTGAAGTTACAGTTACCTACCATAATTTTTTATCAAAATTACAGTTACGTGTCATAATTAGTAACGAAGTTAGAGTTTCTTGTCATAATTAGTATCGAAGTTACAGTTACCTGTCATAATTTGATTCGAAGTTATAGTTACTTGTCATAATTAGTAACGAAGTTACTATTACCTGTCATAATTAGTATCGAAGTTACTGTTACCTGCCATAATTTGTATCGAAATTACTGTTACTTGTCATAAATAGTAACGAAGTTACAGTTACCTGTCATAATTAGTATCGAAGTTACAGTTACTTGTCATAATTAGTAACGAAGTTACAGTTACCGGTCATAATTTGTATCGAAATTACAGTTACTTGTCATAATTATTAACGAAGTTAGATTTTCTTGTCATGATTAGTATCTAAGTTAATGTTACCTGCGATAATTAGTATCGAAATTAAAGTTACTTGTGATAATTAGTAACGAAGTTACAGTTACCTGTCATAATAAGTATCGAAGTTACTGTTACCTGTCATAATTAGTATTGAAGTTACAGTTACCTACCATAATTTTTTATCAAAATTACAGTTACTTGTCATAATTAGTAACGAAGTTAGAGTTTCTTGTCATAATTAGTATCGAAGTTACAGTTACCTGTCATAATTTGATTTGAAGTTATAGTTACTTGTCATAATTAGTAACGAAGTTACAGTTTCCTGTCATAATTAGTATCGAAGTAACTGTTACCTGTCATAATTAGTATGGAAGTTACAGTTATCTGCCATAATTTGTATCGAAATTACAGTTACTTGTCATAATTAGTAACGAAGTTACAGTTACAGTCATAATTAGTATTGAAGTTACAGTTACCTACCATAAATGTTTAACAAAATTACTGTTACTTGACATAATTATTAACGAAGTTAGAGTTTCCTGTCATAATTAGTATCTAAGTTAATGTTACCTGTCATAATTTGTATCGAAATTGCAGTTACTTGTCATAATTAGTAACGAAGTTACAGTTTCCTGTCATAATTAGTATCGAAGTAACTGTTACCTGTCATAATTAGTATGGAAGTTACAGTTACCTGCCATAATTTGAATCGAAATTAAAGTTACTTGTCATCATTAGCAACGATGTTACAGTAACCTGTAATAATTATTACCGAAGTTAATGTTACATGTCATAATTAGTATCGAAGTTACTGTTACCTGTCATAATTAGTATCGAAGTTACTGTTACCTGCCATATTTTGTATCGAAATTACTGTTACATGTCATAAATAGTAACGAAGTTACAGTTACCTGTCATAATTAGTAGCGAAGGTACTGTTACTTGTCATAATTAGTAACGAAGTTACAGTTACCTGTCATAATTTGTATCGAAATTACAGTTACTTGTCATAATTAGTAACGAAGTTACAGTTTCTTGTCATAATTAGTATCGAAGTTACTGTTACCTGTCATAATGAGTATGGAAGTTACAGTTACCTGCCATAATTTGTATCGAAATTACAGTTCCTTGTCATAATTAGTATCGAAGTTACAGTTACCTGTCATAATTAGTACCGAAGTTACTGTTACCTGCCATAATTTGTATCAAAATTACAGTTACTTGTCATAATTAGTAACGAAGTTACAGTTACAGTCATAATTAGTATTGAAGTTACAGTTACCTACCATAAATTTTTATCAAAATTACTGTTACTTGTCATAATTATTAACGAAGTTAGAGTTTCTTGTCATAATTAGTATCGAAGTTAATGTTACCTGTCATAATTTGTATCGAAATTACAGTTACTTGTCATAATTAGCATCGAAGCTACAGTTACTTGACATAATTAGTAACGAAGTTACAGTAACCTGTCATAACTAGTAACGAAGTTACAGTTACCTGTCATAATTTGTATCGAAATTACAGTTACTTGTCATAATTAGTAACGAAGTTACAGTTTCCTGTCATAATTAGTATCGAAGTTACTGTTACCTGTCATAATTAGTATGGAAGTTACAGTTACCTGCCATAATTTGTATCGAAATTACAGGGACTTGTCATAATTAGTAACGAAGTTCGAGTTTCTTGTCATAATTAGTATCGAAGTTACAGTTACCTGTCATAATTTGTATCGAAGTTATAGTTACTTGTCATAATTAGTATCGAATTACTGTTACCTGTCATAATTAGTATCGAAGTTACTGTTACCTGCCATAATTTGTAACGAAATTACAGTTACTTGTTATAATTAGTGACGAAGTTACAGTTACCTGTCATAATTAGTATCGAAGTTAATGTAACTTGTCATAATTAGTATCGAAGTTACTATTACCTGTCATAATTAGTATCGAAGTTACTGTTACCTGCCATATTTTTTATCGAAATTACTGTTACTTGTCATAAATAGTAACGAAGTTACAGTTACCTGTCATAATTAGTATCGAAGTTACAGTTACTTGTCATAATTAGTATCGAAGTTACTGTTACCTGTCATAATTAGTATCGAAGTTACAGTTACTTGTCATAATTAGTATCGAAGTTACTGTTACTTGTCATAATTAGTATCGAAGTTACTGTTACCTGTCATAATTAGCATCGAAATTACAATTACCTGCCATAATTTGTATCGATATTACAGGGACTTGTCATAATTAGTAACGAAGTTACAGTAACCTGCCATAATTAGTATCGAAATTAAAGTTACTTGTCATAATAAGTAACGAAGTTACAGTTACCTGTCATAATTAGTATCGAAGTTACTGTTACCTGTCATAATTAGTATTGAAGTTACAGTTACCTACAATAATTTTTATCAAAATTACAGTTACTTGTCATAATTAGTAACGAAGTTAGAGTTTCTTGTCATAATTAGTATCGAAGTTACAGTTACCTGTCATAATTAGTATCGAAGGTACTGTTACTTGTCATAATTAGTAACGAAGTTACAGTTACCTGTCATAATTTTATATCGAAATTACAGTTACTTGTCATAATTAGTAACGAAGTTACAGTTTCTTGTCATAATTAGTATCGAAGTTACTGTTACCTGTCATAATGAGTATGGAAGTTACAGATACCTGCCATAATTTGTATCGAAATTACAGTTCCTTGTCATAATTAGTATCGAAGTTACAGTTACCTGTCATAATTAGTATCGAAGTTACTGTTACCTGCCATAATTTGTATCAAAATTACAGTTACTTGTCATAATTAAAAACGAAGTTACAGTTACAGTCATAATTAGTATTGAAGTTACAGTTACCTACCATAAATTTTTATCAAAATTACTGTTACTTGTCATAATTATTAACGAAGTTAGAGTTTCTTGTCATAATTAGTATCGAAGTTAATGTTACCTGTCATAATTTGTATCGAAATTACAGTTACTTGTCATAATTAGCATCGAAGCTACAGTTACTTGACATAATTAGTAACGAGGATACAGTAACCTGTCATAACTAGTAACGAAGTTACAGTTACCTGTCATAATTTGTATCGAAATTACAGTTACTTGTCATAATTAGTAACGAAGTTACAGTTTCCTGTCATAATTAGTATCAAAGTTACTGTTACCTGTCATAATTAGTATGGAAGTTACAGTTACCTGCCATAATTTGTATCGAAATTACAGGGACTTGTCATAATTAGTAACGAAGTTCGAGTTTCTTGTCATAATTAGTATCGAAGTTACAGTTACCTGTCATAATTTGTATCGAAGTTATAGTTACTTGTCATAATTAGTATCGAATTACTGTTACCTGTCATAATTAGTATCGAAGTGACTGTTACCTGCCGTAATTTGTAACGAAATTACAGTTACTTGTTATAATTAAAGACGAAGTTACAGTTACCTGTCATAATTAGTATCGAAGTTAATGTTACTTGTCATAATTAGTATCGAAGTTACTATTACCTGTCATAATTAGTATCGAAGTTACTGTTACCTGCCATTTTTTGTATCGAAATTACTGTTACTTGTCATAAATAGTAACGAAGTTACAGTTACCTGTCATAATTAGTATCGAAGTTACAGTTACATGTCATAATTAGTATCGAAGTTACTGTTACCTGTCATAATTAGAATCGAAGTTACAGTTACCTGCCAAAATTTGTATCGAAATTACAGTTACTTGTCATAATTAGTAACCAAGTTACAGTTACCTGTCATAATTAGTATCGAAGTTACAGTTACTTGTAATAATTATTATCGAAGTTACCGTTACCCGCCATCATTTGTATCGAAATTACAGGGACTTGTAATAATTAGTAACGAAGTTACGGTTACCTGCCATAATTAGTATCGAAATTAAAGTTACTTGTGATAATTAGTAACGAAGTTACAGTTACCTGTCATAATAAGTATCGAAGTTACTGTTACATGTCATAATTAGTATTGAAGTTACAGTTACCTACCATAATTTTTTATCAAAATTACAGTTACTTGTCATAATTAGTAATGAAGTTAGAGTTTCTTGTCATAATTAGTATCGAAGTTACAGTTACCTGTCATAATTTGATTTGAAGTTATAGTTACTTGTCATAATTAGTAACGAAGTTACAGTTTCCTGTCATAATTAGTATCGAAGTAACTGTTACCTGTCATAATTAGTATGGAAGTTACAGTTACCTGCCATAATTTGTATCGAAATTACAGTTACTTGTCATAATTAGTAACGAAGTTACAGTTACAGTCATAATTAGTATTGAAGTTACAGTTACCTACCATAAATTTTTATCAAAATTACTGTTACTTGTCGTAATTATTAACGAAGTTAGAGTTTCTTGTCATAATTAGTATCTAAGTTAATGTTACCTGTCATAATTTGTATCGAAATTACAGTTACTTGTCATAATTAGTAACGAAGTTACAGTTTCCTGTCATAACTAGTATCGAAGTAACTGTTACCTGTCATAATTAGTATGGAAGTTACAGTTACCTGCCATAATTTGAATCGAAATTAAAGTTACTTGTCATCATTAGCAACGATGTTACAGTAACCTGTAATAATTAGTATCGAAGTTAATGTTACTTGTCATAATTAGTATCGAAGTTACTGTTACCTGTCATAATTAGTATCGAAGTTACTGTTACCTGCCATATTTTGTATCGAAATTACTGTTACATGTCATAAATAGTAACGAAGTTACAGTTACCTGTCATAATTAGTAGCGAAGGTACTGTTACTTGTCATAATTAGTAACGAAGTTACAGTTACCTGTCATAATTTGTATCGAAATTACAGTTACTTGTCATAATTAGTAACGAAGTTACAGTTTCTTGTCATAATTAGTATCGAAGTTACTGTTACCTGTCATAATGAGTATGGAAGTTACAGTTACCTGCCATAATTTGTATCGAAATTACAGTTCCTTGTCATAATTAGTATCGAAGTTACAGTTACCTGTCATAATTAGTACCGAAGTTACTGTTACCTGCCATAATTTTATATCAAAATTACAGTTACTTGTCATAATTAGTAACGAAGTTACAGTTACAGTCATAATTAGTATTGAAGTTACAGTTACCTACCATAAATTTTTATCAAAATTACTGTTACTTGTCATAATTATTAACGAAGTTAGAGTTTCTTGTCATAATTAGTATCGAAGTTAATGTTACCTGTCATAATTTGTATCGAAATTACAGTTACTTGTCATAATTAGCATCGAAGCTACAGTTACTTGACATAATTAGTAACGAAGTTACAGTAACCTGTCATAACTAGTAACGAAGTTACAGTTACCTGTCATAATTTGTATCGAAATTACAGTTACTTGTCATAATTAGTAACGAAGTTACAGTTTCCTGTCATAATTAGTATCGAAGTTACTGTTACCTGTCATAATTAGTATGGAAGTTACAGTTACCTGCCATAATTTGTATCGAAATTACAGGGACTTGTCATAATTAGTAACGAAGTTCGAGTTTCTTGTCATAATTAGTATCGAAGTTACAGTTACCTGTCATAATTTGTATCGAAGTTATAGTTACTTGTCATAATTAGTATCGAATTACTGTTACCTGTCATAATTAGTATCGAAGTTACTGTTACCTGCCATAATTTGTAACGAAATTACAGTTACTTGTTATAATTAGTGACGAAGTTACAGTTACCTGTCATAATTAGTATCGAAGTTAATGTAACTTGTCACAATTAGTATCGAAGTTACTATTACCTGTCATAATTAGTATCGAAGTTACTGTTACCTGCCATATTTTTTATCGAAATTACTGTTACTTGTCATAAATAGTAACGAAGTTACAGTTACCTGTCATAATTAGTATCGAAGTTACAGTTACTTGTCATAATTAGTATCGAAGTTACTGTTACCTGTCATAATTAGAATCGAAGTTACAGTTACCTGCCAAAATTTGTATCGAAATTACAGTTACTTGTCATAATTAGTAACCAAGTTACAGTTACCTGTCATAATTAGTATCGAAGTTACAGTTACTTGTAATAATTATTATCGAAGTTACCGTTACCCGCCATAATTTGTATCGAAATTACAGGGACTTGTAATAATTAGTAACGAAGTTACGGTTACCTGCCATAATTAGTATCGAAATTAAAGTTACTTGTGATAATTAGTAACGAAGTTATAGTTACCTGTCATAATAAGTATCGAAGTTACTGTTACCTGTCATAATTAGTATTGAAGTTACAGTTACCTACCATAATTTTTTTATCAAAATTACAGTTACGTGTCATAATTAGTAACGAAGTTAGAGTTTCTTGTAATAATTAGTATCGAAGTTACAGTTACCTGTCATAATTTGATTCGAAGTTATAGTTACTTGTCATAATTAGTAACGAAGTTACTATTACCTGTCATAATTAGTATCGAAGTTACTGTTACCTGCCATAATTTGTATCGAAATTACTGTTACTTGTCATAAATAGTAACGAAGTTACAGTTACCTGTCATAATTAGTATCGAAGTTACAGTTACTTGTCATAATTAGTATCGAAGTTACAGTTACCTGTCATAATTTGTATCGAAATTACAGTTACTTGTCATAATTAGTAACGAAGTTACAGTTTCTTGTCATAATTAGTATCGAAGTTACTGTTACCTGTCATAATGAGTATGGAAGTTACAGTTACCTGCCATAATTTGTATCGAAATTACAGTTCCTTGTCATCATTAGTATCGAAGTTACAGTTACCTGTCATAATTAGTATCGAAATTACTGTTACCTGCCATAATTTGTATCGAAATTACAGTTACTTGTCATAAATAGTTACGAAGTTACAGTTACTTGTCATAATTAGTATCGAAGTTACAGTTACTTGTCATAATTAGTATCGTAGTTACTGTTACCTGTCATAATTAGTATCGAAGTTACTGTTACCTGTCATAATTAGTATTGAAGTTAAAGTTACCTACAATAATTTTTTATCAAAATTACAGTTACTTGTCATAATTAGTAACGAAGTTAGAGTTTCTTGTCATAATTAGTATCGAAGTTACAGTTACCTGTCATAATTTGTATCGAAGTTATAGTTACTTGTCATAATTAGTATCGAAGTTGCTGTTACCTGTCATAATTAGTATCGAAGTTACACATACCTGCCATAATTTGTATCGAAATTACAGTTACTTGTCGTAATTAGTAACGAAGTTACAGTTACCTGTCATAATTAGTATCGAAGTTACAGTTACTTGTCATAATTAGTATCGAAGTTACTGTTACCTGTCATAATAAGTATCGAAGTTACAGTTACCTGCCAAAATTTGAATCGAAATTACAGTTACTTGTCATAATTAGTAACGAAGTTACAGTTACCTGTCATAATTAGTATCGAAGTTACAGTTACTTGTCATAATTAGTATCGAAGTTACTGTTACTTGTCATAATTAGTATCGAAGTTACTGTTACCTGTCATAATGAGTATGGAAGTTACAGTTACCTGCCATAATTTGTATCGAAATTACAGTTCCTTGTCATAATTAGTATCGAAGTTACAGTTACCTGTCATAATTAGTACCGAAGTTACTGTTACCTGCCATAATTTGTATCAAAATTACAGTTACTTGTCATAATTAGTAACGAAGTTACAGTTACAGTCATAATTTGTATTGAAGTTACAGTTACCTACCATAAATTTTTATCAAAATTACTGTTACTTGTCATAATTATTAACGAAGTTAGAGTTTCTTGTCATAATTAGTATCGAAGTTAATGTTACCTGTCATAATTTGTATCGAAATTACAGTTACTTGTCATAATTAGCATCGAAGCTACAGTTACTTGACATAATTAGTAACGAAGTTACAGTAACCTGTCATAATTAGATTCGAAGTTACAGTAACCAGTCATAATTTTTATCGAAGTTATAGTTACTTGTCATAATTAGTATCGAAGTTACTGTTACCTGTCATAATTAGTATCGAAGTTACAGTTACCTGCCATAATTAGTATCGAAATTAGAGTTACTTGTCATTATTAGTAACGAAGTTACAGTTATCTGTCATAATAAGTATCGAAGTTACAGTTACTTGTCATAATTAGTATCGAAGTTACTGTTTCCTGTCATAATTAGTATCGAAGTTACAGTTACCTGCCAAAATTTGTATCGAAATTACAGTTACTTGTTATAATTAGTAACGAAGTTACAGTTACCTGCCATAATTTGTATCGAAATTACAGTTCCTTGTCATAATTAGTATCGAAGTTACAGTTACCTGTCGTAATTAGTATCGAAGGTACTGTTACTTGTCATAATTAGTAACGAAGTTACAGTTACCTGTCATAATTTGTATCGAAATTACAGTTACTTGTCATAATTAGTTACGAAGTTACAGTTTCCTGTCATAATTAGTATCGAAGTTACTGTTACCTGTCATAATTAGTATGGAAGTTACAGTTACCTGCCATAATTTGTATCGAAATTAAAGTTACTTGTCATAATTAGTAGCGATGTTACAGTAACCTGCCATAATTAGTATCGAAGTTAATGTTACTTGTCATAATTAGTATCGAAGTTACTGTTACCTGTCATAATTAGTATCGAAGATACAGTTACCTGCCATAATTTGTATCGAAATTACTGTTACTTGTCATAATTAGTAACGAAGTTACAGTTACCTATCATAATTAGTATCGAAGTTACAGTTACTTGTCATAATTAGTATCGAAGTTACTGTTACCTGTCATAATTAGTATCGAAGTTACTGTTACCTGTCATAATTAGTATCGAAATTACAATTACCTGCAATAATTTGTATCGAAATTACAGGGACTTGTCATAATTAGCAACGAAGTTACAGTAACCTGCCATAATTAGTATCGAAATAAAAGTTACTTGTCATAATAAGTAACGAAGTTACAGTTACCTGTCATAATTGGTATCGAAGTTACTGTTACCTGTCATAATTAGTATTGAAGTTACAGTTACCTACAATAATTTTTTATCAAAATTACAGTTACTTGTCATAAATAGTAACGAAGTTAGAGTTTCCTGTCATAATTAGTATGGAAGTTACAGTTACCTGCCATAATTTGTATCGAAATTACAGGGATTGTCATAATTAGTAACGAAGTTCGAGTTTCTTGTCATAATTAGTATCGAAGTTACAGTTACCTGTCATAATTTGTATCGAAGTTATAGTTACTTGTCATAATTAGTATCGAATTACTGTTACCTGTCATAATTAGTATCGAAGTTACTGTTACCTGCCATAATTTGTAACGAAATTACAGTTACTTGTTATAATTAGTGTCGAAGTTACAGTTACCTGTCATAATTAGTATCGAAGTTAATGTTACTTGTCATAATTAGTATCGAAGTTACTGTTACCTGTCATAATTAGTATCGAAGTTACTGTTACCTGCCATATTTTGTATCGAAATTATTGTTACTTGTCATAAATAGTAACGAAGTTACAGTTACCTGTCATAATTAGTATCGAAGTTACAGTTACTTGTCATAATTAGTATCGAAGTTACTGTTACCTGTCATAATTAGAATCGAAGTTACAGTTACCTGCCACAATTTGTATCGAAATTACAGTTACTTGTCAGAATTAGTAACGAAGTTACAGTTACCTGCCATAATTTGTATCGAAATTGCAGTTCCTTGTCATAATTAGTATCGAAGTTACAGTTACCTGTCATAATTAGTATCGAAGGTACTGTTACTTGTCATAATTAGTAACGAAGTTACAGTTACCTGTCATAATTTGTATCGAAATTACAGTTACTTGTCATAATTAGTAACGAAGTTACAGTTTCTTGTAATAATTAGTATCGAAGTTACTGTTACCTGTCATAATTAGTATGGAAGTTACAGTTACCTGCCATAATTTGTATCGAAATTACAGTTCCTTGTCATAATTAGTATCGAAGTTACAGTTACCTGTCATAATTAGTATCGAAGTTACTGTTACCTGCCATAATTTGTATCGAAATTACAGTTACTTGTCATAATAAGTAACGAAGTTACAGTTACAGTCATAATTAGTATTGAAGTTACAGTTACCTACCATAAATTTTTATCAAAATTACTGTTACTTGTCATAATTATTAACGAAGTTAGAGTTTCTTGTCATAATTAGTATCTAAGTTAATGTTACCTGTCATAATTTGTATCGAATTTACAGTTACTTGTCATAATTAGCATCGAAGCTACAGTTACTTGACATTATTAGTAATGAAGTTACAGTAACCTGTCATAATTAGTAACGAAGTTACAGTTACCTGTCATAATTTGTATCGAAATTACAGTTACTTGTCATAATTAGTAACGAAGTTACAGTTTCCTGTCATAATTAGTATCGAAGTTACTGTTACCTATCATAATTAGTATGGAAATTACAGTTACCTGCCATAATTTGTATCGAAATTACAGGGACTTGTCATAATTAGTAACGAAGTTACGGTTACCTGCCATAATTAGTATCGAAATTAAAGTTACTTGTGATAATTAGTAACGAAGTTATAGTTACTTGTCATAATTAGTATCGAATTACTGTTACCTGTCATAATTAGTATCGAAGTTACTGTTACCTGCCATAATTTATAACGAAATTACAGTTACTTGTTATAATTAGTGACGAAGTTACAGTTACCTGTCATAATTAGTATCGAAGTTAATGTAACTTGTCATAATTAGTATCGAAGTTACTATTACCTGTCATAATTAGTATCGAAGTTACTGTTACCTGCCATATTTTTTATCGAAATTACTGTTACTTGTCATAATTAGTAACCAAGTTACAGTTACCTGCCAAAATTTGTATCGAAATTACAGTTACTTGTCATAATTAGTAACCAAGTTACAGTTACCTGTCATAATTAGTATCGAAGTTACAGTTACTTGTAATAATTATTATCGAAGTTACCGTTACCCGCCATAATTTGTATCGAAATTACAGGGACTTGTAATAATTAGTAACGAAGTTACGGTTACCTGCCATAATTAGTATCGAAATTAAAGTTACTTGTGATAATTAGTAACAAAGTTACAGTTACCTGTCATAATAAGTATCGAAGTTACTGTTACCTGTCATCATTAGTATTGAAGTTACAGTTACCTACCATAATTTTTTATCAAAATTACAGTTACGTGTCATAATTAGTAACGAAGTTAGAGTTTCTTGTCATAATTAGTATCGAAGTTACAGTTACCTGTCATAATTTGATTCGAAGTTATAGTTACTTGTCATAATTAGTAACGAAGTTACTATTACCTGTCATAATTAGTATCGAAGTTACTGTTACCTGCCATAATTTGTATCGAAATTACTGTTACTTGTCATAAATAGTAACGAAGTTACAGTTACCTGTCATAATTAGTATCGAAGTTACGGTTACTTGTCATAATTAGTAACGAAGTTACAGTTACCGGTCATAATTTGTATCGAAATTACAGTTACTTGTCATAATTATTAACGAAGTTAGATTTTCTTGTCATGATTAGTATCTAAGTTAATGTTACCTGCGATAATTAGTATCGAAATTAAAGTTACTTGTGATAATTAGTAACGAAGTTACAGTTACCTGTCATAATAAGTATCGATGTTACTGTTACCTGTCATAATTAGTATTGAAGTTATAGTTACCTACCATAATTTTTTATCAAAATTACAGTTACTTGTCATAATTAGTAACGAAGTTAGAGTTTCTTGTCATAATTAGTATCGAAGTTACAGTTACCTGTCATAATTTGATTTGAAGTTATAGTTACTTGTGATAATTAGTAACGAAGTTACAGTTTCCTGTCATAATTAGTATGGAAGTTACAGTTATCTGCCATAATTTGTATCGAAATTACAGTTCCTTGCATAATTAGTATCGATGTTACAGTTTCCTGTCATAATTAGTATCGAAGGTACTGTTACTTGTCATAATTAGTAACGAAGTTACAGTTACCTGTCATAATTTGTATCGAAATTACAGTTACTTGTCATAATTAGTTACGAAGTTACAGTTTCCTGTCATAATTAGTATCGAAGTTACTGTTACCTGTCATAATTAGTATGGAAGTTACAGTTACCTGCCATAGTTTGTATCGAAATTAAAGTTACTTGTCATAATTAGTAGCGATGTTACAGTAACCTGCCATAATTAGTATCGAAGTTAATGTTACTTGTCATAATTAGTATCGAAGTTACTGTTACCTGTCATAATTAGTATCGAAGATACAGTTACCTGCCATAATTTGTATCGAAATTACTGTTACTTGTCATAATTAGTAACGAAGTTACAGTTACCTATCATAATTAGTATCGAAGTTACAGTTACTTGTCATAATTAGTATCGAAGTTACTGTTACCTGTCATAATTAGTATCGAAGTTACTGTTACCTGTCATAATTAGTATCGAAATTACAATTACCTGCAATAATTTGTATCGAAATTACAGGGACTTGTCATAATTAGCAACGAAGTTACAGTAACCTGCCATAATTAGTATCGAAATAAAAGTTACTTGTCACAATAAGTAACGAAGTTACAGTTACCTGTCATAATTGGTATCGAAGTTACTGTTACCTGTCATAATTAGTATTGAAGTTACAGTTACCTACAATAATTTTTTATCAAAATTACAGTTACTTGTCATAAATAGTAACGAAGTTAGAGTTTCCTGTCATAATAGGTATGGAAGTTACAGTTACCTGCCATAATTTGTATCGAAATTACAGGGACTTGTCATACTTAGTAACGAAGTTCGAGTTTCTTGTCATAATTAGTATCGAAGTTACAGTTACCTGTCATAATTTGTATCCAAGTTATAGTTACTTGTCATAATTAGTATCGAATTACTGTTACCTGTCATAATTAGTATCGAAGTTACTGTTACCTGCCATAATTTGTAACGAAATTACAGTTACTTGTTATAATTAGTGTCGAAGTTACAGTTACCTGTCATAATTAGTATCGAAGTTAATGTTACTTTTCATAATTAGTATCGAAGTTACTGTTACCTGTCATAATTAGTATCGAAGTTACTGTTACCTGCCATATTTTGTATCGAAATTACTGTTACTTGTCATAAATAGTAACGAAGTTACAGTTACCTGTCATAATTAGTATCGAAGTTACAGTTACTTGTCATAATTAGTATCGAAGTTACTGTTACCTGTCATAATTAGAATCGAAGTTACAGTTACCTGCCACAATTTGTATCGAAATTACAGTTACTTGTCAGAATTAGTAACGAAGTTACAGTTACCTGCCATAATTTGTATCGAAATTGCAGTTCCTTGTCATAATTAGTATCGAAGTTACAGTTACCTGTCATAATTAGTATCGAAGGTACTGTTACTTGTCATAATTAGTAACGAAGTTACAGTTACCTGTCATAATTTGTATCGAAATTACAGTTACTTGTCAGAATTAGTAACGAAGTTACAGTTTCTTGTAATAATTAGTATCGAAGTTACTGTTACCTGTCATAATTAGTATGGAAGTTACAGTTACCTGCCATAATTTGTATCGAAATTACAGTTCCTTGTCATAATTAGTATCGAAGTTACAGTTACCTGTCATAATTAGTATCGAAGTTACTGTTACCTGCCATAATTTGTATCGAAATTACAGTTACTTGTCATAATAAGTAACGAAGTTACAGTTACAGTCATAATTAGTATTGAAGTTACAGTTACCTACCATAAATTTTTATCAAAATTACTGTTACTTGTCATAATTATTAACGAAGTTAGAGTTTCTTGTCATAATAAGTATCTAAGTTAATGTTACCTGTCATAATTTGTATCGAAATTACAGTTACTTGTCATAATTAGCATCGAAGCTACAGTTACTTGACATTATTAGTAACGAAGTTACAGTAACCTGTCATAATTAGTAACGAAGTTACAGTTACCTGTCATAATTTGTATCGAAATTACAGTTACTTGTCATAATTAGTAACGAAGTTACAGTTTCCTGTCATAATTAGTATCGAAGTTACTGTTACCTATCATAATTAGTATGGAAATTACAGTTACCTGCCATAATTTGTATCGAAATTACAGGGACTTGTCATAATTAGTAACGAAGTTCGAGTTTCTTGACATAATTAGTATCGAAGTTACAGTTACCTGTCATAATTTGTATCGAAGTTATAGTTACTTGTCATAATTAGTATCGAATTACTGTTACCTGTCATAATTAGTATCGAAGTTACTGTTACCTGCCATAATCTGTAACGAAATTACAGTTACTTGTTATAATTAGTGACGAAGTTACAATTACCTGTCATAATAAGTATCGAAGTTACAGTTACTTTTCATAATTAGTATCGAAGTTACCTGCCATAATTTGTATCGAAATTACAGGGACTTGTAATAATTAGTAACGAAGTTACGGTTACCTGCCATAATTAGTATCGAAATTAAAGTTACTTGTGATAATTAGTAACGAAGTTATAGTTACTTGTCATAATTAGTATCGAATTACTGTTACCTGTCATAATTAGTATCGAAGTTACTGTTACCTGCCATAATTTATAACGAAATTACAGTTACTTGTTATAATTAGTGACGAAGTTACAGTTACCTGTCATAATTAGTATCGAAGTTAATGTAACTTTTCATAATTAGTATCGAAGTTACTATTACCTGTCATAATTAGTATCGAAGTTACTGTTACCTGCCATATTTTTATCGAAATTACTGTTACTTGTCATAATTAGTAACCAAGTTACAGTTACCTGCCAAAATTTGTATCGAAATTACAGTTACTTGTCATAATTAGTAACCAAGTTACAGTTACCTGTCATAATTAGTATCGAAGTTACAGTTACTTGTAATAATTATTATCGAAGTTACCGTTACCCGCCATAATTTTTATCGAAATTACAGGGACTTGTAATAATTAGTAACGGAGTTACGGTTACCTGCCATAATTAGTATCGAAATTAAAGTTACTTGTGATAATTAGTAACGAAGTTACAGTTACCTGTCATAATAAGTATCGAAGTTACTGTTACCTGTCATAATTAGTATTGAAGTTACAGTTACCTACCATAATTTTTTATCAAAATTACAGTTACGTGTCATAATTAGTAACGAAGTTAGAGTTTCTTGTCATAATTAGTATCGAAGTTACAGTTACCTGTCATAATTTGATTCGAAGTTATAGTTACTTGTCATAATTAGTAACGAAGTTACTATTACCTGTCATAATTAGTATCGAAGTTACTGTTACCTGCCATAATTTGTATCGAAATTACTGTTACTTGTCATAAATAGTAACGAAGTTACAGTTACCTGTCATAATTAGTATCGAAGTTACAGTTACTTGTCATAATTAGTAACGAAGTTACAGTTACCGGTCATAATTTGTATCGAAATTACAGTTACTTGTCATAATTATTAACGAAGTTAGATTTTCTTGTCATGATTAGTATCTAAGTTAATGTTACCTGCGATAATTAGTATCGAAATTAAAGTTACTTGTGATAATTAGTAACGAAGTTACAGTTACCTGTCATAATAAGTATCGAAGTTACTGTTACCTGTCATAATTAGTATTGAAGTTACAGTTACCTACCATAATTTTTTATCAAAATTACAGTTACTTGTCATAATTAGTAACGAAGTTAGAGTTTCTTGTCATAATTAGTATCGAAGTTACAGTTACCTGTCATAATTTGATTTGAAGTTATAGTTACTTGTCATAATTAGTAACGAAGTTACAGTTTCCTGTCATAATTAGTATCGAAGTAACTGTTACCTGTCATAATTAGTATGGAAGTTACAGTTATCTGCCATAATTTGTATCGAAATTACAGTTACTTGTCATAATTAGTAACGAAGTTACAGTTACAGTCATAATTAGTATTGAAGTTACAGTTACCTACCATAAATGTTTAACAAAATTACTGTTACTTGACATAATTATTAACGAAGTTAGAGTTTCCTGTCATAATTAGTATCTAAGTTAATGTTACCTGTCATAATTTGTATCGAAATTGCAGTTACTTGTCATAATTAGTAACGAAGTTACAGTTTCCTGTCATAATTAGTATCGAAGTAACTGTTACCTGTCATAATTAGTATGGAAGTTACAGTTACCTGCCATAATTTGAATCGAAATTAAAGTTACTTGTCATCATTAGCAACGATGTTACAGTAACCTGTAATAATTATTACCGAAGTTAATGTTACATGTCATAATTAGTATCGAAGTTACTGTTACCTGTCATAATTAGTATCGAAGTTACTGTTACCTGCCATATTTTGTATCGAAATTACTGTTACATGTCATAAATAGTAACGAAGTTACAGTTACCTGTCATAATTAGTAGCGAAGGTACTGTTACTTGTCATAATTAGTAACGAAGTTACAGTTACCTGTCATAATTTGTATCGAAATTACAGTTACTTGTCATAATTAGTAACGAAGTTACAGTTTCTTGTCATAATTAGTATCGAAGTTACTGTTACCTGTCATAATGAGTATGGAAGTTACAGTTACCTGCCATAATTTGTATCGAAATTACAGTTCCTTGTCATAATTAGTATCGAAGTTACAGTTACCTGTCATAATTAGTACCGAAGTTACTGTTACCTGCCATAATTTGTATCAAAATTACAGTTACTTGTCATAATTAGTAACGAAGTTACAGTTACAGTCATAATTAGTATTGAAGTTACAGTTACCTACCATAAATTTTTATCAAAATTACTGTTACTTGTCATAATTATTAACGAAGTTAGAGTTTCTTGTCATAATTAGTATCGAAGTTAATGTTACCTGTCATAATTTGTATCGAAATTACAGTTACTTGTCATAATTAGCATCGAAGCTACAGTTACTTGACATAATTAGTAACGAAGTTACAGTAACCTGTCATAACTAGTAACGAAGTTACAGTTACCTGTCATAATTTGTATCGAAATTACAGTTACTTGTCATAATTAGTAACGAAGTTACAGTTTCCTGTCATAATTAGTATCGAAGTTACTGTTACCTGTCATAATTAGTATGGAAGTTACAGTTACCTGCCATAATTTGTATCGAAATTACAGGGACTTGTCATAATTAGTAACGAAGTTCGAGTTTCTTGTCATAATTAGTATCGAAGTTACAGTTACCTGTCATAATTTGTATCGAAGTTATAGTTACTTGTCATAATTAGTATCGAATTACTGTTACCTGTCATAATTAGTATCGAAGTTACTGTTACCTGCCATAATTTGTAACGAAATTACAGTTACTTGTTATAATTAGTGACGAAGTTACAGTTACCTGTCATAATTAGTATCGAAGTTAATGTAACTTGTCATAATTAGTATCGAAGTTACTATTACCTGTCATAATTAGTATCGAAGTTACTGTTACCTGCCATATTTTTTATCGAAATTACTGTTACTTGTCATAAATAGTAACGAAGTTACAGTTACCTGTCATAATTAGTATCGAAGTTACAGTTACTTGTCATAATTAGTATCGAAGTTACTGTTACCTGTCATAATTAGTATCGAAGTTACAGTTACTTGTCATAATTAGTATCGAAGTTACTGTTACTTGTCATAATTAGTATCGAAGTTACTGTTACCTGTCATAATTAGCATCGAAATTACAATTACCTGCCATAATTTGTATCGATATTACAGGGACTTGTCATAATTAGTAACGAAGTTACAGTAACCTGCCATAATTAGTATCGAAATTAAAGTTACTTGTCATAATAAGTAACGAAGTTACAGTTACCTGTCATAATTAGTATCGAAGTTACTGTTACCTGTCATAATTAGTATTGAAGTTACAGTTACCTACAATAATTTTTATCAAAATTACAGTTACTTGTCATAATTAGTAACGAAGTTAGAGTTTCTTGTCATAATTAGTATCGAAGTTACAGTTACCTGTCATAATTAGTATCGAAGGTACTGTTACTTGTCATAATTAGTAACGAAGTTACAGTTACCTGTCATAATTTTATATCGAAATTACAGTTACTTGTCATAATTAGTAACGAAGTTACAGTTTCTTGTCATAATTAGTATCGAAGTTACTGTTACCTGTCATAATGAGTATGGAAGTTACAGATACCTGCCATAATTTGTATCGAAATTACAGTTCCTTGTCATAATTAGTATCGAAGTTACAGTTACCTGTCATAATTAGTATCGAAGTTACTGTTACCTGCCATAATTTGTATCAAAATTACAGTTACTTGTCATAATTAAAAACGAAGTTACAGTTACAGTCATAATTAGTATTGAAGTTACAGTTACCTACCATAAATTTTTATCAAAATTACTGTTACTTGTCATAATTATTAACGAAGTTAGAGTTTCTTGTCATAATTAGTATCGAAGTTAATGTTACCTGTCATAATTTGTATCGAAATTACAGTTACTTGTCATAATTAGCATCGAAGCTACAGTTACTTGACATAATTAGTAACGAGGTTACAGTAACCTGTCATAACTAGTAACGAAGTTACAGTTACCTGTCATAATTTGTATCGAAATTACAGTTACTTGTCATAATTAGTAACGAAGTTACAGTTTCCTGTCATAATTAGTATCAAAGTTACTGTTACCTGTCATAATTAGTATGGAAGTTACAGTTACCTGCCATAATTTGTATCGAAATTACAGGGACTTGTCATAATTAGTAACGAAGTTCGAGTTTCTTGTCATAATTAGTATCGAAGTTACAGTTACCTGTCATAATTTGTATCGAAGTTATAGTTACTTGTCATAATTAGTATCGAATTACTGTTACCTGTCATAATTAGTATCGAAGTGACTGTTACCTGCCATAATTTGTAACGAAATTACAGTTACTTGTTATAATTAAAGACGAAGTTACAGTTACCTGTCATAATTAGTATCGAAGTTAATGTTACTTGTCATAATTAGTATCGAAGTTACTATTACCTGTCATAATTAGTATCGAAGTTACTGTTACCTGCCATTTTTTGTATCGAAATTACTGTTACTTGTCATAAATAGTAACGAAGTTACAGTTACCTGTCATAATTAGTATCGAAGTTACAGTTACATGTCATAATTAGTATCGAAGTTACTGTTACCTGTCATAATTAGAATCGAAGTTACAGTTACCTGCCAAAATTTGTATCGAAATTACAGTTACTTGTCATAATTAGTAACCAAGTTACAGTTACCTGTCATAATTAGTATCGAAGTTACAGTTACTTGTAATAATTATTATCGAAGTTACCGTTACCCGCCATCATTTGTATCGAAATTACAGGGACTTGTAATAATTAGTAACGAAGTTACGGTTACCTGCCATAATTAGTATCGAAATTAAAGTTACTTGTGATAATTAGTAACGAAGTTACAGTTACCTGTCATAATAAGTATCGAAGTTACTGTTACATGTCATAATTAGTATTGAAGTTACAGTTACCTACCATAATTTTTTATCAAAATTACAGTTACTTGTCATAATTAGTAATGAAGTTAGAGTTTCTTGTCATAATTAGTATCGAAGTTACAGTTACCTGTCATAATTTGATTTGAAGTTATAGTTACTTGTCATAATTAGTAACGAAGTTACAGTTTCCTGTCATAATTAGTATCGAAGTAACTGTTACCTGTCATAATTAGTATGGAAGTTACAGTTACCTGCCATAATTTGTATCGAAATTACAGTTACTTGTCATAATTAGTAACGAAGTTACAGTTACAGTCATAATTAGTATTGAAGTTACAGTTACCTACCATAAATTTTTATCAAAATTACTGTTACTTGTCGTAATTATTAACGAAGTTAGAGTTTCTTGTCATAATTAGTATCTAAGTTAATGTTACCTGTCATAATTTGTATCGAAATTACAGTTACTTGTCATAATTAGTAACGAAGTTACAGTTTCCTGTCATAACTAGTATCGAAGTAACTGTTACCTGTCATAATTAGTATGGAAGTTACAGTTACCTGCCATAATTTGAATCGAAATTAAAGTTACTTGTCATCATTAGCAACGATGTTACAGTAACCTGTAATAATTAGTATCGAAGTTAATGTTACTTGTCATAATTAGTATCGAAGTTACTGTTACCTGTCATAATTAGTATCGAAGTTACTGTTACCTGCCATATTTTGTATCGAAATTACTGTTACATGTCATAAATAGTAACGAAGTTACAGTTACCTGTCATAATTAGTAGCGAAGGTACTGTTACTTGTCATAATTAGTAACGAAGTTACAGTTACCTGTCATAATTTGTATCGAAATTACAGTTACTTGTCATAATTAGTAACGAAGTTACAGTTTCTTGTCATAATTAGTATCGAAGTTACTGTTACCTGTCATAATGAGTATGGAAGTTACAGTTACCTGCCATAATTTGTATCGAAATTACAGTTCCTTGTCATAATTAGTATCGAAGTTACAGTTACCTGTCATAATTAGTACCGAAGTTACTGTTACCTGCCATAATTTTATATCAAAATTACAGTTACTTGTCATAATTAGTAACGAAGTTACAGTTACAGTCATAATTAGTATTGAAGTTACAGTTACCTACCATAAATTTTTATCAAAATTACTGTTACTTGTCATAATTATTAACGAAGTTAGAGTTTCTTGTCATAATTAGTATCGAAGTTAATGTTACCTGTCATAATTTGTATCGAAATTACAGTTACTTGTCATAATTAGCATCGAAGCTACAGTTACTTGACATAATTAGTAACGAAGTTACAGTAACCTGTCATAACTAGTAACGAAGTTACAGTTACCTGTCATAATTTGTATCGAAATTACAGTTACTTGTCATAATTAGTAACGAAGTTACAGTTTCCTGTCATAATTAGTATCGAAGTTACTGTTACCTGTCATAATTAGTATGGAAGTTACAGTTACCTGCCATAATTTGTATCGAAATTACAGGGACTTGTCATAATTAGTAACGAAGTTCGAGTTTCTTGTCATAATTAGTATCGAAGTTACAGTTACCTGTCATAATTTGTATCGAAGTTATAGTTACTTGTCATAATTAGTATCGAATTACTGTTACCTGTCATAATTAGTATCGAAGTTACTGTTACCTGCCATAATTTGTAACGAAATTACAGTTACTTGTTATAATTAGTGACGAAGTTACAGTTACCTGTCATAATTAGTATCGAAGTTAATGTAACTTGTCACAATTAGTATCGAAGTTACTATTACCTGTCATAATTAGTATCGAAGTTACTGTTACCTGCCATATTTTTTATCGAAATTACTGTTACTTGTCATAAATAGTAACGAAGTTACAGTTACCTGTCATAATTAGTATCGAAGTTACAGTTACTTGTCATAATTAGTATCGAAGTTACTGTTACCTGTCATAATTAGAATCGAAGTTACAGTTACCTGCCAAAATTTGTATCGAAATTACAGTTACTTGTCATAATTAGTAACCAAGTTACAGTTACCTGTCATAATTAGTATCGAAGTTACAGTTACTTGTAATAATTATTATCGAAGTTACCGTTACCCGCCATAATTTGTATCGAAATTACAGGGACTTGTAATAATTAGTAACGAAGTTACGGTTACCTGCCATAATTAGTATCGAAATTAAAGTTACTTGTGATAATTAGTAACGAAGTTATAGTTACCTGTCATAATAAGTATCGAAGTTACTGTTACCTGTCATAATTAGTATTGAAGTTACAGTTACCTACCATAATTTTTTATCAAAATTACAGTTACGTGTCATAATTAGTAACGAAGTTAGAGTTTCTTGTAATAATTAGTATCGAAGTTACAGTTACCTGTCATAATTTGATTCGAAGTTATAGTTACTTGTCATAATTAGTAACGAAGTTACTATTACCTGTCATAATTAGTATCGAAGTTACTGTTACCTGCCATAATTTGTATCGAAATTACTGTTACTTGTCATAAATAGTAACGAAGTTACAGTTACCTGTCATAATTAGTATCGAAGTTACAGTTACTTGTCATAATTAGTATCGAAGTTACAGTTACCTGTCATAATTTGTATCGAAATTACAGTTACTTGTCATAATTAGTAACGAAGTTACAGTTTCTTGTCATAATTAGTATCGAAGTTACTGTTACCTGTCATAATGAGTATGGAAGTTACAGTTACCTGCCATAATTTGTATCGAAATTACAGTTCCTTGTCATCATTAGTATCGAAGTTACAGTTACCTGTCATAATTAGTATCGAAATTACTGTTACCTGCCATAATTTGTATCGAAATTACAGTTACTTGTCATAAATAGTTACGAAGTTACAGTTACTTGTCATAATTAGTATCGAAGTTACAGTTACTTGTCATAATTAGTATCGTAGTTACTGTTACCTGTCATAATTAGTATCGAAGTTACTGTTACCTGTCATAATTAGTATTGAAGTTAAAGTTACCTACAATAATTTTTTATCAAAATTACAGTTACTTGTCATAATTAGTAACGAAGTTAGAGTTTCTTGTCATAATTAGTATCGAAGTTACAGTTACCTGTCATAATTTGTATCGAAGTTATAGTTACTTGTCATAATTAGTATCGAAGTTGCTGTTACCTGTCATAATTAGTATCGAAGTTACACATACCTGCCATAATTTGTATCGAAATTACAGTTACTTGTCGTAATTAGTAACGAAGTTACAGTTACCTGTCATAATTAGTATCGAAGTTACAGTTACTTGTCATAATTAGTATCGAAGTTACTGTTACCTGTCATAATAAGTATCGAAGTTACAGTTACCTGCCAAAATTTGAATCGAAATTACAGTTACTTGTCATAATTAGTAACGAAGTTACAGTTACCTGTCATAATTAGTATCGAAGTTACAGTTACTTGTCATAATTAGTATCGAAGTTACTGTTACTTGTCATAATTAGTATCGAAGTTACTGTTACCTGTCATAATGAGTATGGAAGTTACAGTTACCTGCCATAATTTGTATCGAAATTACAGTTCCTTGTCATAATTAGTATCGAAGTTACAGTTACCTGTCATAATTAGTACCGAAGTTACTGTTACCTGCCATAATTTGTATCAAAATTACAGTTACTTGTCATAATTAGTAACGAAGTTACAGTTACAGTCATAATTTGTATTGAAGTTACAGTTACCTACCATAAATTTTTATCAAAATTACTGTTACTTGTCATAATTATTAACGAAGTTAGAGTTTCTTGTCATAATTAGTATCGAAGTTAATGTTACCTGTCATAATTTGTATCGAAATTACAGTTACTTGTCATAATTAGCATCGAAGCTACAGTTACTTGACATAATTAGTAACGAAGTTACAGTAACCTGTCATAACTAGTAACGAAGTTACAGTTACCTGTCATAATTTGTATCGAAATTACAGTTACTTGTCATAATTAGTAACGAAGTTACAGTTTCCTGTCATAATTAGTATCGAAGATACTGTTACCTGTCATAATTAGTATGGAAGTTACAGTTACCTGCCATAATTTGTATCGAAATTACAGGGACTTGTCATAATTAGTAACGAAGTTCGAGTTTCTTGTCATAATTAGTATCGAAGTTACAGTTACCTGTCATAATTTGTATCGAAGTTATAGTTACTTGTCATAATTAGTATCGAATTACTGTTACCTGTCATAATTAGTATCGAAGTTATTGTTACCTGCCATAATTTGTAACGAAATTACAGTTACTTGTTATAATTAGTGACGAAGTTACAGTTACCTGTCATAATTAGTATCGAAGTTAATGTAACTTGTCATAATTAGTATCGAAGTTACTATTACCTGTCATAATTAGTATCGAAGTTACTGTTACCTGCCATATTTTTTATCGAAATTACTGTTACTTGTCATAAATAGTAACGAAGTTACAGTTACCTGTCATAATTAGTATCGAAGTTACAGTTACTTGTCATAATTAGTATCGAAGTTAGTGTTACCTGTCATAATTAGAATCGAAGTTACAGTTACCTGCCAAAATTTGTATCGAAATTACAGTTACTTGTCATAATTAGTAACCAAGTTACAGTTACCTGTCATAATTAGTATCGAAGTTACAGTTACTTGTAATAATTATTATCGAAGTTACCGTTACCCGCCATAATTTGTATCGAAATTACAGGGACTTGTAATAATTAGTAACGAAGTTACGGTTACCTGCCATAATTAGTATCGAAATTAAAGTTACTTGTGATAATTAGTAACGAAGTTATAGTTACCTGTCATAATAAGTATCGAAGTTACTGTTACCTGTCATAATTAGTATTGAAGTTACAGTTACCTACCATAATTTTTTTATCAAAATTACAGTTACGTGTCATAATTAGTAACGAAGTTAGAGTTTCTTGTAATAATTAGTATCGAAATTACAGTTACCTGTCATAATTTGATTCGAAGTTATAGTTACTTGTCATAATTAGTAACGAAGTTACTATTACCTGTCATAATTAGTATCGAAGTTACTGTTACCTGCCATAATTTGTATCGAAATTACTGTTACTTGTCATAATAGTAACGAAGTTACAGTTACCTGTCATAATTAGTATCGAAGTTACAGTTACTTGTCATAATTAGTATCGAAGTTACAGTTACCTGTCATAATTTGTATCGAAATTACAGTTACTTGTCATAATTAGTAACGAAGTTACAGTTTCTTGTCATAATTAGTATCGAAGTTACTGTTACCTGTCATAATGAGTATGGAAGTTACAGTTACCTGCCATAATTTGTATCGAAATTACAGTTCCTTGTCATAATTAGTATCGAAGTTACAGTTACCTGTCATAATTAGTATCAAAGTTACTGTTACCTGTCATAATTAGTATGGAAGTTACAGTTACCTGCCATAATTTGTATCGAAATTACAGGGACTTGTCATAATTAGTAACGAAGTTACTGTTACCTGTCATAATTAGAATCGAAGTTACAGTTACCTGCCAAAATTTGTATCGAAATTACAGTTACTTGTCATAATTAGTAACCAAGTTACAGTTACCTGTCATAATTAGTATCGAAGTTACAGTTACTTGTCATAATTAGTATCGAAGTTACAGTTACTTGTCATAATTAGTATCGTAGTTACTGTTACCTGTCATAATTAGTATCGAAGTTACTGTTACCTGTCATAATTAGTATTGAAGTTACAGTTACCTACAATAATTTTTTATCAAAATTACAGTTACTTGTCATAGTTAGTATTGAAGTTACAGTTACCTACCATAAATTTTTATCAAAATTACTGTTACTTGTCATAATTATTAACGAAGTTAGAGTTTCTTGTCATAATTAGTATCGAAGTTAATGTTACCTGTCATAATTTGTATCGAAATTACAGTTACTTGTCATAATTAGCATCGAAGCTACAGTTACTTGACATAATTAGTAACGAGGTTACAGTAACCTGTCATAACTAGTAACGAAGTTACAGTTACCTGTCATAATTTGTATCGAAATTACAGTTACTTGTCATAATTAGTAACGAAGTTACAGTTTCCTGTCATAATTAGTATCAAAGTTACTGTTACCTGTCATAATTAGTATGGAAGTTACAGTTACCTGCCATAATTTGTATCGAAATTACAGGGACTTGTCATAATTAGTAACGAAGTTCGAGTTTCTTGTCATAATTAGTATCGAAGTTACAGTTACCTGTCATAATTTGTATCGAAGTTATAGTTACTTGTCATAATTAGTATCGAATTACTGTTACCTGTCATAATTAGTATCGAAGTGACTGTTACCTGCCATAATTTGTAACGAAATTACAGTTACTTGTTATAATTAGTGACGAAGTTACAGTTACCTGTCATAATTAGTATCGAAGTTAATGTTACTTGTCATAATTAGTATCGAAGTTACTATTACCTGTCATAATTAGTATCGAAGTTACTGTTACCTGCCATTTTTTGTATCGAAATTACTGTTACTTGTCATAAATAGTAACGAAGTTACAGTTACCTGTCATAATTAGTATCGAAGTTACAGTTACTTGTCATAATTAGTATCGAAGTTACTGTTACCTGTCATAATTAGAATCGAAGTTACAGTTACCTGCCAAAATTTGTATCGAAATTACAGTTACTTGTCATAATTAGTAACCAAGTTACAGTTACCTGTCATAATTAGTATCGAAGTTACAGTTACTTGTAATAATTATTATCGAAGTTACCGTTACCCGCCATAATTTGTATCGAAATTACAGGGACTTGTAATAATTAGTAACGAAGTTACGGTTACCTGCCATAATTAGTATCGAAATTAAAGTTACTTGTGATAATTAGTAACGAAGTTACAGTTACCTGTCATAATAAGTATCGAAGTTACTGTTACATGTCATAATTAGTATTGAAGTTACAGTTACCTACCATAATTTTTTATCAAAATTACAGTTACTTGTCATAATTAGTAATGAAGTTAGAGTTTCTTGTCATAATTAGTATCGAAGTAACAGTTACCTGTCATAATTTGATTTGAAGTTATAGTTACTTGTCATAATTAGTAACGAAGTTACAGTTTCCTGTCATAATTAGTATCGAAGTAACTGTTACCTGTCATAATTAGTATGGAAGTTACAGTTTCCTGCCATAATTTGTATCGAAATTACAGTTACTTGTCATAATTAGTAACGAAGTTACAGTTACAGTCATAATTAGTATTGAAGTTACAGTTACCTACCATAAATTTTTATCAAAATTACTGTTACTTGTCGTAATTATTAACGAAGTTAGAGTTTCTTGTCATAATTAGTATCTAAGTTAATGTTACCTGTCATAATTTGTATCGAAATTACAGTTACTTGTCATAATTAGTAACGAAGTTACAGTTTCCTGTCATAACTAGTATCGAAGTAACTGTTACCTGTCATAATTAGTATGGAAGTTACAGTTACCTGCCATAATTAATATCGAAATTAAAGTTACTTGTCATAATTAGTAACGAAGTTACAGTTTCCTGTCATAATTAGTATCGAAGTTACTGTTACCTGTCATAATTAGTATTGAAGTTACAGTTACCTACCATAATTTTTTATCAAAATTACAGTTACTTGTCATAATTAGTAACGAAGTTCGAGTTTCTTGTCAAAATTAGTATCGAAGTTACTGTTACCTGTCATAATTAGTATTGAAGTTACAGTTACCTACAATAATTTTTTATCAAAATTACAGTTACTTGTCATAATTAATAACGAAGTTACAGTTACCTGTCATAATTAGTATCGAAGGTACAGTTACTTGTCATAACTAGTATCGAAGTTACAGTTACCTGCCATAATTTGTATCGAAATTACAGTTACTTGTCGTAATTAGTAACGAAGTTACAGTTACCTGTCATAATTAGTATCGAAGTTACAGTTACTTGTCATAATTTGTATCGAAGTTATAGTTACTTGTCATAATTAGTATCGAAGTTGCTGTTACCTGTCATAATTAGTATCGAAGTTACACATACCTGCCATAATTTGTATCGAAATTACAGTTACTTGTCGTAATTAGTAACGAAGTTACAGTTACCTGTCATAATTAGTATCGAAGTTACAGTTACTTGTCATAATTAGTATCGAAGTTACTGTTACCTGTCATAATAAGTATCGAAGTTACAGTTACCTGCCAAAATTTGAATCGAAATTACAGTTACTTGTCATAATTAGTAACGAAGTAACAGTTACCTGTCATAATTAGTATCGAAGTTACAGTTACTTGCCATAATTAGTATCTTAGTTACTGTTACTTGTCATAATTAGTATCGAAGTTACTGTTACCTGTCATAATTAGCATCGAAATTACAATTACCTGCCATAATTTGTATCGAAATTACAGGGACTTGTCATAATTAGTAACGAAGTTACAGTAACCTGCCATAATTAGTATCGAAATTAAAGTTACTTGTCATAATAAGTAACGAAGTTACAGTTACCTGTCATAATTAGTATCGAAGTTACTGTTACCTGTCATAATTAGTATTGAAGTTACAGTTACCTACAATAATTTTTATCAAAATTACAGTTACTTGTCATAATTAGTTACGAAGTTAGAGTTTCTTGTCATAATTAGTATCGAAGTTACAGTTACCTGTCATAATTTGTATCGTAGTTATAGTTACTTGTCATAATTAGTATCGAAGTTGCTGTAACCTGTCATAATTAGTATCGAAGTTACAGTAACCTGCCAATATTTGAATCGAAATTACAGTTACTTGTCATAATTAGTATCGAGGTTACAGTTACCTGCCATAATTTGTATCGAAATTACAGGGACTTGTCATAATTAGTAACGAAGTTACAGTTTCCTGCCATAATTAATATCGAAATTAAAGTTACTTGTCATAATTAGTAACGAAGTTACAGTTTCCTGTCATAATTAGTATCGAAGTTACTGTTACCTGTCATAATTAGTATTGAAGTTACAGTTACCTACCATAATTTTTTATCAAAATTACAGTTACTTGTCATAATTAGTAACGAAGTTCGAGTTTCTTGTCAAAATTAGTATCGAAGTTACTGTTACCTGTCATAATTAGTATTGAAGTTACAGTTACCTACAATAATTTTTTATCAAAATTACAGTTACTTGTCATAATTAATAACGAAGTTACAGTTACCTGTCATAATTAGTATCGAAGTTACAGTTACTTGTCATAACTAGTATCGAAGTTACAGTTACCTGCCATAATTTGTATCGAAATTACAGGGACTTGTCATAATTAGTAACGAAGTTACAGTTTCCTGCCGTAACTAGTATCGTAATTAAAGTTACTTGTCATAATTAGTAACGAAGTTACAGTTTCCTGTCATAATTATTATCGAAGTTACAGTTACCTGTCATAATTAGTAGTGAAGTTACAGTTACCTACCATAATTTTTTATCAAAATTACAGTTACTTGTCATAATTAGTAACGAAGTTTGAGTTTCTTGTCATAATTAGAATCGAAGTTACAGTAACCAGTCATAATTTTTATCGAAGTTATAGTTACTTGTCATAATTAGTATCGAAGTTACTGTTACCTGTCATAATTAGTATCGAAGTTACAGTTACCTGCCATAATTAGTATCGAAATTAGAGTTACTTGTCATTATTAGTAACGAAGTGAAAGTTACCTGTCATAATTAGTATCGAAGTTACAGTTACTTGTCATAATTAGTATCGAAGTAACTGTTACCTGTCATAATTAGTATCGAAGTTACAGTTACCTGCCAAAATTTGTATCGAAATTACAGGTACATGTCATAATTAGTAACGAAGTTACAGTTACCTGCCATAATTTGTATCGAAATTACAGTTCCTTGTCATAATTAGTATCGAAGTTACAGTTACCTGTCGTAATTAGTATCGAAGGTACTGTTACTTGTCATAATTAGTAACGAAGTTACAGTTACCTGTCATAATTTGTATCGAAATTACAGTAACTTGTCATAATTAGTAACGAAGTTACAGTTTCCTGTCATAATTAGTATCGAAGTTACTGTTACCAGTCATAATTAGTATGGAAGTTACAGTTACCTGCCATAATTTGTATCGAAATTAAAGTTACTTGTCATAATTAGTAGCGATGTTACAGTAACCTGTCGTAATTAGTATCGAAGGTACTGTTACTTGTCATAATTAGTAACGAAGTTACAGTTACCTGCCATAATTTGTATCGAAATTAGAGTTCCTTGTCATAATTAGTATCGAAGTTACAGTTACCTGTCGTAATTAGTATCGAAGGTACTGTTACATGTCATAATTAGTAACGAAGTTACAGTTACCTGCCAAAATTTGTATCGAAATTACAGTTACTTGTCATAATTAGTAACGAAGTTTGAGTTTCTTGTCATAATTAGAATCGAAGTTACAGTAACCAGTCATAATTTTTATCGAAGTTATAGTTACTTGTCATAATTAGTATCGATGTTACTGTTACCTGTCATAATTAGTATAGAAGTTACAGTTACCTGCCATAATTAGTATCGAAATTAGTGTTACTTGTCATTATTAGTAACGAAGTTACAGTTACCTGTCATAATAAGTATCGAAGTTACAGTTACTTGTCATAATTAGTATCGAGGTTACTGTTACCTGTCATAATTAGTATCGAAGTTACAGTTACCTGCCAAAATTTGTATCGAAATTACAGTTACTTGTCATAATTAGTAACGAAGTTACAGTTACCTGCCATAATTTGTATCGAAATTACAGTTCCTTGTCATAATTAGTATCGAAGTTACATTTACCTGTCGTAATTAGTATCGAAGGTACTGTTACTTGTCATAATTAGTAACGAAGTTACAGTTACCTGTCATAATTTGATTCGAAATTACAGTTACTTGTCATAATTAGTAACGAAGTTACAGTTTCCTGTCATAAATAGTATCGAAGTTACTTTAACCTGTCATAATTAGTATGGAAGTTACAGTTACCTGCCATAATTTGTATCGAAATTAAAGTTACTTGTCATAATTAGTAGCGATGTTACAGTAACCTGCCATAATTAGTATCGAAGTTAATGTTACTTGTCATAATTAGTATCGAAGTTACTGTTACCTGTCATAATTAGTATCGAGGATACAGTTACCTGCCATAATTTGTATCGAAATTACTGTTACTTGTCATAATTAGTAACGAAGTTACAGTTACCTATCATAATTAGTATCGAAGTTACAGTTACTTGTCATAATTAATATCGAAGTTACTGTTACCTGTCATAATTAGAATTGAAGTTACAGTTACCTGCCAAAATTTGTATCGGAATTACAGTTACTTGTCATAATTAGTAACGAAGTTACCTGTCATAATTAGTATCGAAGTTACAGTTACTTGTAATAATTAGTATCGAAGTTACCGTTCCTGCGATAATTTGTATCGAAATTACTGTTACTTGTCATAATTAGTAACGAAGTTACATTTACCTATCATAATTAGTATCGAAGTTACAGTTACTTGTCATAATTAATATCGAAGTTACTGTTACCTGTCATAATTAGAATTGAAGTTACAGTTACCTGCCAAAATTTGTATCGGAATTACAGTTACTTGTCATAATTAGTAACGAAGTTACCTGTCATAATTAGTATCGAAGTTACAGTTACCTGTCATAATTAGTATCGAAGTTTCTGTTACCTGTCATAATTAGTATTGAAGTTACAGTTACCTACCATAATTTTTATCAAAATTACAGTTACTTGTCATAATTAGTAACGAAGTTAGATTTTCTTGTCATAATTAGTATCGAAGTTACAGTTACCTGTCATAATTTGATTCGCAGTTATAATTACTTGTCATAATTAGTATCGAAGTTACTGTTATCTGTCACAATTAGTATCGAAGTTACAGTTACCTGCCATAATTTGTATGGAAATTACAGTTCCTTGTCATAACTAGTATCGAAGTTACAGTTACCTGTCATAATTAGCATCGAAGTTACTGTTACCAGCCATAATTTGTATCGAAATTACAGTTACTTGTCATAATTAGTTACCAAGTTACAGTTACCTGTCATAATTAGTATCGAAGTTACTGTTACCTGTCATAATTAGTATCGAAGTTACTGTTACCTGTCATAATTAGTATCGAAATTACAATTACCTGCAATAATTTGTATCGAAATTACAGGGACTTGTCATAATTAGTTACGAAGTTACAGTAACCTGCCATAATTAGTATCGAAATTAAAGTTACTTGTCATTATAAGTAACGAAGTTACAGTTACCTGTCATAATTAGTATCGAAGTTACTGTTACCTGTCATAATTAGTATTGAAGTTACAGTTACCTACAATAATTTTTATCAAAATTACAGTTACTTGTCATAATTAGTAACGAAGTTAGAGTTTCTTGTCATAATTAGTATCGAAGTTACAGTTACCTGTCATAATTTGTATCGAAGTTATAGTTACCTGTCATAATTAGTATCGAAGTTGCTGTTACCTGTCATAATTAGTATCGAAGTTACAGTTACCTGCCATAATTTGTATCGAAATTACAGTTCCTTGCATAATTAGTATCGATGTTACAGTTTCCTGTCATAATTAGTATCGAAGGTACTGTTACTTGTCATAATTAGTAACGAAGTTACAGTTACCTGTCATAATTTGTATCGAAATTACAGTTACTTGTCATAATTAGTATTGAAGTTACAGTTACCTACCATAATTTTTTATCAAAATTACAGTTACTTGTCATAATTAGTATCGAAGTTACTGTTACCTGTCATAATTAGAATCGAAGTTACAGTTACCTGCCACAATTTGTATCGAAATTACAGTTACTTGTCAGAATTAGTAACGAAGTTACAGTTACCTGCCATAATTTGTATCGAAATTGCAGTTCCTTGTCATAATTAGTATCGAAGTTACAGTTACCTGTCATAATTAGTATCGAAGGTACTGTTACTTGTCATAATTAGTAACGAAGTTACAGTTACCTGTCATAATTTGTATCGAAATTACAGTTACTTGTCATAATTAGTAACAAAGTTACAGTTTCTTGTAATAATTAATATCGAAGTTACTGTTACCTGTCATAATTAGTATGGAAGTTACAGTTACTTGCCATAATTTGTATCGAAATTACAGTTCCTTGTCATAATTAGTATCGAAGTTACAGTTACCTGTCATAATTAGTATCGAAGTTACTGTTACCTGCCATAATTTGTATCGAAATTACAGTTACTTGTCATAATAAGTAACGAAGTTACATTTACAGTCATAATTAGTATTGAAGTTACAGTTACCTACCATAAATTTTTATCAAAATTACTGTTACTTGTCATAATTATTAACGAAGTAAGAGTTTCTTGTCATAATTAGTATCTAAGTTAATGTTACCTGTCATAATTTGTATCGAAATTACAGTTACTTGTCATAATTAGCATCGAAGCTACAGTTACTTGACATTATTAGTAACGAAGTTACAGTAACCTGTCATAATTAGTAACGAAGTTACAGTTACCTGTCATAATTTGTATCGAAATTACAGTTACTTGTCATAATTAGTAACGAAGTTACAGTTTCCTGTCATAATTAGTATCGAAGTTACTGTTACCTATCATAATTAGTATGGAAATTACAGTTACCTGGCATAATTTGTATCGAAATTACAGGGACTTGTCATAATTAGTAACGAAGTTCGAGTTTCTTGTCATAATTAGTATCGAAGTTACAGTTACCTGTCATAATTTGTATCGAAGTTATAATTACTTGTCATAATTAGTATCGAATTACTGTTACCTGTCATAATTAGTATCGAAGTTACTGTTACCTGCCATAATCTGTAACGAAATTACAGTTACTTGTTATAATTAGTGACGAAGTTACAATTACCTGTCATAATAAGTATCGAAGTTACAGTTACTCTTCATAATTAGTATCGAAGTTACAGTTACCTGCCATAATTTGTATCGAAATTACAGGGACTTGTCATAATTAGTAACGAAGTTACAGTTTCCTGCCATAATTAGTATCGAAAATAAAGTTACTTGTCATAATTAGTAACGAAGTTACAGTTTCCTGTCATAATTAGTATCGAAGTTACTGTTACCTGTCATAATTAGTATTGAAGTTACAGTTACCTACAATAATTTTTTATCAAAATTACAGTTACTTGTCATAATTAGTAACGAAGTTTGAGTTTCTCGTCATAATTAGAATCGAAGTTACAGTAACCAGTCATAAATTTTATCGAAGTTATAGTTACTTGTCATAATTAGTATCGAAGTTACTGTTACCTGTCATAATTAGTACCGAAGTAACAGTTACCTGCCATAATTTGTATCCAAATTAGAGTTTCTTGTCATAATTAGTAACGAAGTTACAGTTTCCCTGTCATAATAAGTATCGAAGTTACTGTTACTTGTCATAATTAGTATCGAAGTTACTGTTACCTGTCATAATTAGTATCGAAGTAACAGTTACCTGCCAAAATTTGTATCGAAATTACAGTAACTTGTCATAATTAGTAACGAAGTTATAGTTACCTGCCATAATTTGTATCGAAATTACAGTTCCTTGTCATAATTAGTATCGAAGTTACAGTTACCTGTCATAATTTGTTTCGAAGGTACTGTTACTTGTCATAATTAGTAACGAAGTTACAGTTACCTGTCATAATTTGTATCGAAATTACAGTTACTTGTCATAATTAGTAACGAAGTTACAGTTTCCTGTCATAATTAGTATCGAAGTAACTGTTACCTGTCATAATTAGTATGGAAGTTACAGTTACCTGCCATAATTTGTATCGAAATTAAAGTTACTTGTCATCATTAGCAACGATGTTACAGTAACCTGTAATAAGTAGTATCGAAGTTAATGTTACTTGTCATAATTAGTATCGAAGTTACTGTTACCTGTCATAATTAGTATCGAAGTTACTGTTACCTGCCATATTTTGTATCGAAATTACTGTTACATGTCATAAATAGTAACGAAGTTACAGTTACCTGTCATAATTAGTATCGAAGGTACTGTTACTTGTCATAATTAGTAACGAAGTTACAGTTACCTGTCATAATTTGTATCGAAATTACAGTTACTTGTCATAATTAGCATCTAAGCTACAGTTACTTGACATAATTAGTAACGAAGTTACAGTAACCTGTCATAACTAGTAACGAAGTTACAGATACCTGTCATAATTTGTATCGAAATTACAGTTACTTGTCATAATAAGTAACGAAGTTACAGTTTCCTGTCATAATTAGTATCGAAGTTACTGTTACCTGTCATAATTAGTATGGAAGTTACAGTTACCTGCCTTAATTTGTATCGAAATTACAGGGACTTGTCATAATTAGTAACGAAGTTCGAGTTTCTTGTCATAATTAGTATCGAAGTTACAGTTACCTGTCATAATTTGTATCGAAGTTATAGTTACTTGTCATAATTAGTATCGAATTACTGTTACCTGTCATAATTAGTATCGAAGTTACTGTTACCTGCCATAATTTGTAACGAAATTACAGTTACTTGTTATAATTAGTGTCGAAGTTACAGTTACCTGTCATAATAAGTATCGAAGTTAATGTTACTTGTCATAATAAGTATCGAAGTTACTGTTACCTGTCATAAATAGTAACGAAGTTACAGTTACCTGTCATAATTAGTATCGAAGTTACAGTTACTTGTCATAATTAGTATCGAAGTTACTCTTACCTGTCATAATTAGAATCGAAGTTACAATTACCTGCCAACATTTGTATCGAAATTACAGTTACTTGTCATAATTAGTAACCAAGTTACATTTACCTGTCTAATTAGTATCGAAGTTACAGTGACTTGTAATAATTAGTATCGAAGTTACCGTTACCCGCCATAATTTGTATCGAAATTACAGGGACTTGTAATAATTAGTAACGAAGTTAGGGTTACCTGCCATAATTAGTATCGAAATTAAAGTTACTTGTGATAATTAGTAACGAAGTTACAGTTACCTATCATAATAAGTATCGATGTTACTGTTACCTGTGATAATTAGTATTGAAGTTACAGTTACCTACCATAATTTTTTATCAAAATTACAGTTACTTGTCATAATTAGTAACGAAGTTAGAGTTTCTTGTCATAATTAGTATCGAAGTTACAGTTACCTGTCATAATTTGATTCGAAGTTATAGTTACTTGTCATAATTAGTATCGAAGTTACTGTTACCAGTCACAATTAGTATCGAAGTTACAGTTACCTGCCATAATTTGTATCGAAATTACAGTTCCCTGTCATAATTAGTATCGAAGTTACAGTTACTTGTCATAATTAGTATCGAAGTTACTGTTACCTGCCATAATTTGTATCGAAATTACAGTTACTTGTCATAAATAGTTACGAAGTTACAGTTACCTGTCATAATTAGTAGCGAAGTTACAGTTACTTGTCATAATTAGTATCGTAGTTACTGTTACCTGTCATAATTAGTATCGAAGTTACTGTTACCTGTCATAATTAGTATTGAAGTTACAGTTACCTACAATAATATTTTATCAAAATTACAGTTACTTGTCATAATTAGTAACGAAGATAGAGTTTCTTGTCATAATTAGTATCGAAGTTACAGTTACCTGTCATAATTTGTATCGAAATTACAGTTACTTGTCATAATTAGTAACGAAGTTACAGTTTCCTGTCATAATTAGTATCGAAGTAACTGTTACCTGTCATAATTAGTATGGAAGTTACAGTTACCTGCCATAATTTGTATCAAAATTAAAGTTACTTGTCATAATAAGTATCGAAGTTACTGTTACCTGCCATAATCTGTAACGAAATTACAGTTACTTGTTATAATTAGTGACGAAGTTACAATTACCTGTCATAATAAGTATCGAAGTTACAGTTACATTTCATAATTAGTATCGAAGTTACAGTTACCTGCCATAATTTGTATCGAAATTACAGGGACTTGTCATAATTAGTAACGAAGTTACAGTTTCCTGCCATAATTAGTATCGAAGTTACTGTTACCTGTCATAATTAGTATTGAAGTTACAGTTACCTACCATAATTTTTTATCAAAATTACAGTTACTTGTCATAATTAGTAACGAAGTTTGAGTTTCTCGTCATAATTAGAATCGAAGTTACAGTAACCAGTCATAATTTTTATCGAAGTTATAGTTACTTGTCATAATTAGTATCGAAGTTACTGTTACCTGTCATAATTAGTACCGAAGTTACAGTTACCTGCCATAATTTGTATCCAAATTAGAGTTTCTTGTCATATTTAGTAACGAAGTTACAGTTACCTGTCATAATAAGTATCGAAGTTACTGTTACTTGTCATAATTAGTATCGAAGTTACTGTTACCTGTCATAATTAGTATCGAAGTAACAGTTACCTGCCAAAATTTGTATCGAAATTACAGTTACTTGTCATAATTAGTAACGAAGTTATAGTTACCTGCCATAATTTGTATCGAAATTACAGTTCCTTGTCATAATTAGTATCGAAGTTACAGTTACCTGTCATAATTAGTATCGAAGGTACTGTTACTTGTCATAATTAGTAACGAAGTTACAGTTACCTGTCATAATTTGTATCGAAATTACAGTTACTTGTCATAATTAGTAACGAAGTTACAGTTTCCTGTCATAATTAGTATCGAAGTAACTGTTACCTGTCATAATTAGTATGGAAGTTACAGTTACCTGCCATAATTTGTATCAAAATTAAAGTTACTTGTCATCATTAGCAACGATGTTACAGTAACCTGTAATAATTAGTATCGAAGTTAATGTTACTTGTCATAATTAGTATCGAAGTTACTGTTACCTGTCATAATTAGTATCGAAGTTACTGTTACCTGCCATATTTTGTATCGAAATTACTGTTACATGTCATAAATAGTAACGAAGTTACAGTTACCTGTCATAATTAGTATCGAAGGTACTGTTACTTGTCATAATTAGTAACGAAGTTACAGTTACCTGTCATAATTTGTATCGAAATTACAGTTACTTGTCGTAATTAGTAACGAAGTTACAGTTTCTTGTCATAATTAGTATCGAAGTTACTGTTACCTGTCATAATGAGTATGGAAGTTACAGTTACCTGCCATAATTTGTATCGAAATTACAATTCCTTGTCATAATTAGTATCGAAGTTACAGTTAACTGTCATAATTAGTATCGAAGTTACTGTTACCTGCCATAATTTGTATCAAAATTACCGTTACTTGTCATAATTAGTAACGAAGTTACAGTTACAGTCATAATTAGTATTGAAGTTACAGTAACCTACCATAAATTTTTATCAAAATTACTGTTACTTGTCATAATTATTAACGAAGTTAGAGTTTCTTGTCATAATTAGTATCGACGTTAATGTTACCTGTCATAATTTGTATCGAAATTACAGTTACTTGTCATAATTAGCATGTAAGCTACAGTAACTTGACATAATTAGTAACGAAGTTACAGTAACCTGTCATAACTAGTAACGAAGTTACAGATACCTGTCATAATTTGTATCGAAATTACAGTTACTTGTCATAATTAGTAACGAAGTTACAGTATCCTGTCATAATTAGTATCGAAGTTACTGTTACCTGTCATAATTAGTATGGAAGTTACAGTTACCTGCCATAATTTTTTATCGAAATTACAGGGACTTGTCATAATTAGTAACGAAGTTCGAGTTTCTTGTCATAATTAGTATCGAAGTTACAGTTACCTGTCATAATTTGTATCGAAGTTATTGTTACTTGTCATAATTAGTATCGAATTACTGTTACCTGTCATAATTAGTATCGAAGTTACTGTTGCCTGCTATAATTTGTAACGAAATTACAGTTACTTGTTATAATTAGTGTCGAAGTTACAGTTACCTGTCATAATTAGTATCGAAGTTACTGTTACCTGTCATAATTAGTATCGAAGTTACTGTTACCTGCCATATTTTGTATCGAAATTACTGTTACTTGTCATAAATAGCAACGAAGTTACAGTTACCTGTCATAATTAGTATCGAAGTTACAGTTACTTGTCATAATTAGTATCGAAGTTACTGTTACCTGCCATAATTTGTATCGAAATTACAGTTACTTGTCATAAATAGTTACGAAGTTACAGTTACCTGTCATAATTAGTAGCGAAGTTACTGTTACCTGTCATAATTAGTATTGAAGTTACAGTTACCTACAATAATTTTTTATCAAAATTACAGTTACTTGTCATAATTAGTAACGAAGTTTGAGTTTCTCGTCATAATTAGAATCGAAGTTACAGTAACCAGTCATAAATTTTATCGAAGTTATAGTTACTTGTCATAATTAGTATCGAAGTTACTGTTACCTGTCATAATTAGTACCGAAGTTACAGTTACCTGCCATAATTTGTATCCAAATTAGAGTTTCTTGTCATAATTAGTAACGAAGTTACAGTTACCTGTCATAATTAGTATCGAAGTTAATGTTACTTGTCATAATTAGTATCGAAGTTACTGTTACCTGTCATAATTAGTATCGAAGTTACTGTTACCTGCCATATTTTGTATCGAAATTACTGTTACTTGTCATAAATAGTAACGAAGTTACAGTTACCTGTCATAATTAGTATCGAAGTTACAGTTACTTTTCATAATTAGTATCGAAGTTACAGTTACCTGCCATAATTTGTATCGAAATTACAGGGACTTGTCATAATTAGTAACGAAGTTACAGTTTCCTGCCATAATTAGTATCGAAAATAAAGTTACTTGTCATAATTAGTAACGAAGTTACAGTTTCCTGTCATAATTAGTATCGAAGTTACTGTTAGCTGTCATAATTAGTATTGAAGTTACAGTTACCTACAATAATTTTTTATCAAAATTACAGTTACTTGTCATAATTAGTAACGAAGTTTGAGTTTCTCGTCATAATTAGAATCGAAGTTACAGTAACCAGTCATAAATTTTATCGAAGTTATAGTTACTTGTCATAATTAGTATCGAAGTTACTGTTACCTGTCATAATTAGTACCGAAGTTACAGTTACCTGCCATAATTTGTATCCAAATTAGAGTTTCTTGTCATAATTAGTAACGAAGTTACAGTTTCCCTGTCATAATAAGTATCGAAGTTACTGTTACTTGTCATAATTAGTATCGAAGTTACTGTTACCTGTCATAATTAGTATCGAAGTAACAGTTACCTGCCAAAATTTGTATCGAAATTACAGTAACTTGTCATAATTAGTAACGAAGTTATAGTTACCTGCCATAATTTGTATCGAAATTACAGTTCCTTGTCATAATTAGTATCGAAGTTACAGTTACCTGTCATAATTTGTTTCGAAGGTACTGTTACTTGTCATAATTAGTAACGAAGTTACAGTTACCTGTCATAATTTGTATCGAAATTACAGTTACTTGTCATAATTAGTAACGAAGTTACAGTTTCCTGTCATAATTAGTATCGAAGTAACTGTTACCTGTCATAATTAGTATGGAAGTTACAGTTACCTGCCATAATTTGTATCGAAATTAAAGTTACTTGTCATCATTAGCAACGATGTTACAGTAACCTGTAATAAGTAGTATCGAAGTTAATGTTACTTGTCATAATTAGTATCGAAGTTACTGTTACCTGTCATAATTAGTATCGAAGTTACTGTTACCTGCCATATTTTGTATCGAAATTACTGTTACATGTCATAAATAGTAACGAAGTTACAGTTACCTGTCATAATTAGTATCGAAGGTACTGTTACTTGTCATAATTAGTAACGAAGTTACAGTTACCTGTCATAATTTGTATCGAAATTACAGTTACTTGTCATAATTAGCATCTAAGCTACAGTTACTTGACATAATTAGTAACGAAGTTACAGTAACCTGTCATAACTAGTAACGAAGTTACAGATACCTGTCATAATTTGTATCGAAATTACAGTTACTTGTCATAATAAGTAACGAAGTTACAGTTTCCTGTAATAATTAGTATCGAAGTTACTGTTACCTGTCATAATTAGTATGGAAGTTACAGTTACCTGCCTTAATTTGTATCGAAATTACAGGGACTTGTCATAATTAGTAACGAAGTTCGAGTTTCTTGTCATAATTAGTATCGAAGTTACAGTTACCTGTCATAATTTGTATCGAAGTTATAGTTACTTGTCATAATTAGTATCGAATTACTGTTACCTGTCATAATTAGTATCGAAGTTACTGTTACCTGCCATAATTTGTATCGAAATTACAGTTACTTGTCATAATTAGTAACGAAGTTACAGTTTCCTGTCATAATTAGTATCGAAGTTACTGTTACCTGTCATAATTAGTATGGAAGTTACAGTTACCTGCCATAATTTGTATCGAAATTACAGGGACTTGTCATAATTAGTAACGAAGTTCGAGTTTCTTGTCATAATTAGTATCGAAGTTACAGTTACCTGTCATAATTTGTATCGAAGTTATAGTTACTTGGCATAATTAGTATCGAATTACTGTTACCTGTCATAATTAGTATCGAAGTTACTGTTGCCTGCCATAATTTGTAACGAAATTACAGTTACTTGTTATAATTAGTGTCGAAGTTACAGTTACCTGTCATAATTAGTATCGAAGTTAATGTTACTTGTCATAATTAGTATCGAAGTTACTGTTACCTGTCATAATTAGTATCGAAGTTACTGTTACCTGCCATATTTTGTATCGAAATTACTGTTACTTGTCATAAATAGTAACGAAGTTACAGTTACCTGTCATAATTAGTATCGAAGTTACAGTTACTTGTCATAATTAGTATCGAAGTTACTGTTACCTGCCATAATTTGTATCGAAATTACAGTTACTTGTCATAAATAGTTACGAAGTTACAGTTACCTCTCATAATTAGTAGCGAAGTTACAGTTACTTGTCATAATTAGTATCGTAGTTACTGTTACCTGTCATAATTAGTATCGAAGTTACTGTTACCTGTCATAATTAGTATTGAAGTTACAGTTACCTACAATAATTTTTTATCAAAATTACAGTTACTTGACATAAATAGTAACGAAGTTAGAGTTTCTTGTCATAATTAGTATCGAAGTTACAGTTACCTGTCATAATTTGTATCGAAGTTATAGTTACTTGTCATAATTAGTATCGAAGTTGCTGTTACCTGTCATAATTAGTATCGAAGTTACTGTTACCTGCCATAATCTGTAACGAAATTACAGTTACTTGTTATAATTAGTGACGAAGTTACAATTACCTGTCATAATAAGTATCGAAGTTACAGTTACTTTTCATAATTAGTATCGAAGTTACAGTTACCTGCCATAATTTGTATCGAAATTACAGGGACTTGTCATAATTAGTAACGAAGTTACAGTTTCCTGCCATAATTAGTATCGAAATTAAAGTTACTTGTCATAATTAGTAACGAAGTTACAGTTTCCTGTCATAATTAGTATCGAAGTTACTGTTACCTGTCATAATTAGTATTGAAGTTACAGTTACCTACCATAATTTTTTATCAAAATTACAGTTACTTGTCATAATTAGTAACGAAGTTTGAGTTTCTCGTCATAATTAGAATCGAAGTTACAGTAACCAGTCATAATTTTTATCGAAGTTATAGTTACTTGTCATAATTAGTATCGAAGTTACTGTTACCTGTCATAATTAGTACCGAAGTTACAGTTACCTGCCATAATTTGTATCGAAATTAGAGTTTCTTGTCATAATTAGTAACGAAGTTACAGTTAACTGTCATAATAAGTATCGAAGTTACTGTTACTTGTCATAATTAGTATCGAAGTTACTGTTACCTGTCATAATTAGTATCGAAGTAACAGTTACCTGCCAAAATTTGTATCGAAATTACAGTTACTTGTCATAATTAGTAACGAAGTTATAGTTACCTGCCATAATTTGTATCGAAATTACAGTTCCTTGTCATAATTAGTATCGAAGTTACAGTTACCTGTCATAATTAGTATCGAAGGTACTGTTACTTGTCATAATTAGTAACGAAGTTACAGTTACCTGTCATAATTTGTATCGAAATTACAGTTACTTGTCATAATTAGTAACGAAGTTACAGTTTCCTGTCATAATTAGTATCGAAGTAACTGTTACCTGTCATAATTAGTATGGAAGTTACAGTTACCTGCCATAATTTGTATCAAAATTAAAGTTACTTGTCATCATTAGCAACGATGTTACAGTAACCTGTAATAATTAGTATCGAAGTTAATGTTACTTGTCATAATTAGTATCGAAGTTACTGTTACCTGTCATAATTAGTATCGAAGTTACTGTTACCTGCCATATTTTGTATCGAAATTACTGTTACAGGTCATAAATAGTAACGAAGTTACTGTTACCTGTCATAATTAGTATCGAAGGTACTGTTACTTGTCATAATTAGTAACGAAGTTACAGTTACCTGTCATAATTTGTATCGAAATTACAGTTACTTGTCATAATTAGTAACGAAGTTACAGTTTCTTGTCATAATTAGTATCGAAGTTACTGTTACCTGTCATAATGAGTATGGAAGTTAAAGTTACCTGCCATAATTTGTATCGAAATTACAGTTCCTTGTCATAATTAGTATCGAAGTTACAGTTACCTGTCATAATTAGTATCGAAGTTACTGTTACCTGCCATAATTTGTATCAAAATTACAGTTACTTGTCATAATTAGTAACGAAGTTACAGTTACAGTCATAATTAGTATTGAAGTTACAGTAACCTACCATAAATTTTTATCAAAATTACTGTTACTTGTCATAATTATTAACGAAGTTAGAGTTTCTTGTCATAATTAGTATCGAAGTTAATGTTACCTGTCATAATTTGTATCGAAATTACAGTTACTTGTCATAAATAGCATGTAAGCTACAGTTACTTGACAAAATTAGTAACGAAGTTACAGTAACCTGTCATAACTAGTAACGAAGTTACAGATACCTGTCATAATTTGTATCGAAATTACAGTTACATGTCATAATTAGTAACGAAGTTACAGTTTCCTGTCATAATTAGTATCGAAGTTACTGTTACCTGTCATAATTAGTATGGAAGTTACAGTTACCTGCCATAATTTGTATCGAAATTACAGGGACTTGTCATAATTAGTAACGAAGTTCGAGTTTCTTGTCATAATTAGTATCGAAGTTACAGTTACCTGTATTAATTTGTATCGAAGTTATAGTTACTTGTCATAATTAGTATCGAAGTTACTGTTACCTGTCATAATTAGTATCGAAGTTACTGTTACCTGCCATATTTTGTAACGAAATTACAGTTACTTGTTATAATTAGTGTCGAAGTTACAGTTACCTGTCATAATTAGTATCGAAGTTAATGTTACTTGTCATAATTAGTATCGAAGTTACTGTTACCTGTCATAATTAGTATCGAAGTTACTGTTACCTGCCATATTTTGTATCGAAATTACTGTTACTTGTCATAAATAGTAACGAAGTTACAGTTACCTGTCATAATTAGTATCGAAGTTACAGTTACTTGTCATAATTAGTATCGAAGTTACTGTTACCTGTCATAATTAGAATCGAAGTTACAGTTACCTGCCAAAATTTGTATCGAAATTACAGTTACTTGTCATAATTAGTAACCAAGTTACAGTTACCTGTCATAATTAGTATCGAAGTTACTGTTACCTGTCATAATTAGTATTGAAGTTACAGTTACCTACCATAATTTTTCATCAAAATTACAGTTACTTGTCAGAATTAGTAACGAAGTTAGAGTTTCTTGTCATAATTAGTATCGAAGTTACAGTTACCTGTCATAATTTGATTCGAAGTTATAGTAACTTGTCATAATTAGTATCGAAGTTACTGTTACCAGTCACAATTAGTATCGAAGTTACAGTTACTTGTCATAATTAGTATCGAAGTTACCGTTACCTGTCATAATTTGTAACGAAATTACAGTTACTTGTCATAAATAGTTACGAAGTTACAGTTACCTGTCATAATTGGTATCGAAGTTACAGTTACTTGTCATAATTAGTATCGTAGTTACTGTTACCTGTCATAATTAGTATCGAAGTTACTGTTACCTGTCATAATTAGTATTGAAGTTACAGTTACCTACAATAATTTTTTATCAAAATTACAGTTACTTGTCATAATTAGTAACGAAGTTAGAGTTTCTTGTCATAATTAGTATCGAAGTTACAGTTACCTGTCATAATTTATATCGAAGTTACAGTTACTTGTCATAATTAGTATCGAAGTTGCTGTTACCTGTCATAATTAGTATCGAAGTTACACATACCTGCCATAATTTGTATCGAAATTACAGTTACTTGTCGTAATTAGTAACGAAGTTACAGTTACCTGTCATAATTAGTATCGAAGTTACAGTTACTTGTCATAATTAGTATCGAAGTTACTGTTACCTGTCATAATAAGTATCGAAGTTACAGTTACCTGCCAAAGTTTGAATCGAAATTACAGTTACTTGTCATAATTAGTAACGAAGTTACAGTTACCTGTCATAATTAGTATCGAAGTTACAGTTACTTGTGATAATTAGTATCGAAGTTACTGTTACTTGTCATAATTAGTATCGAAGTTACTGTTACCTGTCATAATTAGCATCGAAATTACAATCACCTGCCATAATTTGTATCGAAATTACAGGGACTTGTCATAATTAGTAGCCAAGTTACAGTAACCTGCCATAATAAGTATCGAAATTAAAGTTACTTGTCATAATAAGTAACGAAGTTACAGTTACCTGTTATAATTAGTATCGAAGTTACTGTTACCTGTCAAAATTGGTATTGAAGTTACAGTTACCTACAATAATTTTTTATCAAAATTACAGTTACATGTCATAATTAGTAACGAAGTTAGAGTTTCTTGTCATAATTATTATCGAAGTTACAGTTACCTGTCATAATTTGTATCGAAGTTATAGTTACTTGTCATAATTAGTATCGAAGTTGCTGTTACCTGTCATAATTAGTATCAAAGTTACAGTAACCTGCCAAAATTTGAATCGAAATTACAGTTACTTGTCATAATTAGTATCGAAGTTACAGTTACCTGTCATAATTAGTATCGAAGTTACAGTTACCTGTCATAATTAGTATCGAAGTTACAGTTACTTGTCATAATTAGTATCGAAGTTATTGTTACCTGTCAAAATTAGTAACGATGATACAGTTACCTGCCAAAATTTGTATCGAAGTTACAGTTACTTGTCATAGTTAATAACGAAGTTACAGTTACCTGTCATAATTAGTATCGAAGTTACAGTTACTTGTCATAATTAGTATCGAAGTTACTGTTACCTGTCATAATTAGTATTGAAGTTACAGTTACCTACAATAATTTTTTATCAAAATTACAGTTACTTGTCATAATTAATAATGAAGTTACAGTTACCTGTCATAATTAGTATCGAAGTTACAGTTACCTGCCATAATTTGTATCGAAATTACAGGGACTTGTCATAATTAGTAACGAAGTTACAGTTTCCTGCCGTAACTAGTATCGAAATTAAAGTTACTTGTCATAATTAGTAACGAAGTTACAGTTTCCTGTCATAATTAGTATCGAAGTTACTGTTACCTGTCATAATTAGTAATGATGTTACAGTTACCTACCATAATTTTTTATCAAAATTACAGTTACTTGTCATAATTAGTAACGAAGTTTGAATTTCTTGTCATAATTAGAATCGAAGTTACAGTAACCAGTCATAATTTTTATCGAAGTTATAGTTACTTGTCATAATTAGTATCGAAGTTACTGTTTCCTGTCATAATTAGTATCGAAGTTACAGTTACCTGCCATAATTAGTATCGAAATTAGAGTTACTTTTCATTATTAGTAACGAAGTTACAGTTACCTGTCATAATTAGTATCGAAGTTACAGTTACTTGTCAAAATTAGTATCGAAGTTACTGTTACCTGTCATAATTAGTATCGAAGTTACAGTTACCTGCCAAAATTTGTATCGAAATTACAGGTACATATCATAATTAGTAACGAAGTTACAGTTACCTGCCATAATTTGTATCGAAATTACAGTTCCTTGTCATAATTAGTATCGAAGTTACAGTTACCTGTCGTAATTAGTATCGAAGGTACTGTTACTTGTCATAATTAGTAACGAAGTTACAGTTACCTGTCATAATTTGTATCGAAATTACAGTTACTTGTCATAATTAGTAACGAAGTTACAGTATCCTGTCATAATTAGTATCGAAGTTACTGTTACCTGTAATAATTAGTATGGAAGTTACAGTTACCTGCCATAATTTGTATCGAAATTAAAGTTACTTGTCATAATTAGTAGCGATGTTACAGTAACCTGTCGTAATTAGTATCGAAGGTACTGTTACTTGTCATAATTAGTAACGAAGTTACAGTTACCTGCCATAATTTGTATCGAATTTAGAGTTCCTTGTCATAATTAGTATCGAAGTTACAGTTACCTGTCGTAATTAGTATCGAAGGTACTGTTACTTGTCATAATTAGTAACGAAGTTACAGTTACCTGCCAAAATTTGTATCGAAATTGCAGTTACTTGACATAATTAGTAACGAAGTTACCTGTCATAATTAGTATCGAAGTTACAGTTACTTGTAATAATTAGTATCGAAGTTACCGTTACCTGCCATAATTTGTATCGAAATTACAGGGACTTGTCATAATTAGTAACGAAGTTACAGTTACCTGCCATAATTAGTATCGAAATTAAATTTACTTGTGGTAATTATTAACGAGGTTACAGTTACCTGTCATAATTAGTATCGAAGTTCCTGTTACCTGTCATAATTAGTATTGAAGTTACAGTTACCTACCATAATTTTTATCAAAATTACAGTTACTTGTCATAATTAGTAACGAAGTTAGATTTTCTTGTCATAATTAGTATCGAAGTTACAGTTACCTGTCATAATTTGATTCGCAGTTATATTTACTTGTCATAATTAGTATCGAAGTTACTGTTACCTGTCACAATTAGTATCGAAGTTACAGTTACCTGCGATAATTTGTATCGAAATTACTGTTCCTTGTCATAATTAGTATCGAAGTTACAGTTACCTGTCATAATTACCATCGAAGTTACTGTTACCAGCCATAATTTGTATCGAAATTACAGTTACTTGTCATAATTAGTTACCAAGTTACAGTTACCTGTCATAATTAGTATCGAAGTTACAGTTACTTGTCATAATTAGTATCGTAGTTACTGTAACCTGTCATAATTAGTATCGAAGTTACTGTTACCTGTCATAATTTGTATCGAAATTATAGTTACTTGTCGTAATTAGTATCGAAGTTGCTGTTACCTGTCATAATTAGTATCGAAGTTACAGTTACTTGTCATAATTAGTATCGAAGTTACTGTTACCTGTCATAATTAGTATCGAAGTTACTGTTACCTGTCACAATTAGTATCGAAATTACAATTACCTGCAATAATTTGTATCGAAATTACAGGGACTTGTCATAATTAGTAACGAAGTTACAGTAACCTGCCATAATTAGTTTCGAAATTAAAGTTACTTGTCATAATAAGTAACGAAGTTACAGTTACCTGTCATAATTAGTATCGAAGTTACTGTTACCTGTCATAATTAGTATTGAAGTTACAGTTACCTACAATAATTTTTTATCAAAATTACAGTTACTTGTCATAATTAGTAACGAAGTTAGAGTTTCTTGTCATAATTAGTATCGAAGTTACAGTTACCTGTCATAATTTGTATCGAAGTTATAGTTACTTGTCATAATTAGTATCGAAGTTGCTGTTACCTGTCATAATTAGTATCGAAGTTACAGTTACCTGCCATAATTTGTATCGAAATTACAGTTCCTTGTCATAATTAGTATCGATGTTAGAGTTACCTGTCATAATTAGTATCGAAGGTACTGTTACTTGTCATAAATAGTAACGAAGTTACAGTTACCTGTCATAATTTGTATCGAAATTACAGTTACTTGTCATAATTAGTATTGAAGTTACAGTTACCTACCATAATATTTTATCAAAATTACAGTTACTTGTCATAATTAGTAACGAAGTTTGAGTTTCTTGTCATAATTAGTATCGAAGTTACAGTTACTTGTCATAATTAGTATCGAAGTTACAGTTACCTGCCATAATTAGTATCGAAATTACAGGGACTTGTCATAATTAGTAACGAAGTTACAGTTTCCTGCCGTAACTAGTATCGAAATCAAGGTTACTTGTCATAATTAGTAACGAAGTTACAGTTTCCTGTCATAATTAGTAACGAAGTTACTGTTAGCTGTCATAATTAGTAATGAAGTTACAGTTACCTACCAAAATTTTTAATCAAAATTACAGTTACTTGTCATAATTAGTAACGAAGTTTGAGTTTCTTGTCATAATTAGAATCGAAGTTACAGTACCCAGTCATAATTTTTATCGATGTTATAGTTACTTGTCATAATTAGTATCGAAGTTACTGTTACCTGTCATAATTAGTATCGAAGTTACAGTTACCTGCCAAAATTTGTATCGAAATGACAGTTACTTGTCATAATTAGTAACGAAGTTACAGTTACCTGCCATAATTTGTATCGAAATTACAGTTCCTTGTCATAATTAGTATCGAAGTTACAGTTACCTGTCGTAATTAGTATCGAAGGTACTGTTACTTGTCATAATTATTAACGAAGTTACAGTTACCTGTCATAATTTGTATCGAAATTACAGTTACTTGTCATAATTAGTAACGAAGTTACAGTTTCCTGTCATAATTAGTATCGAAGTTACTGTTACCTGTCATAATTAGTATGGATGTTACAGTTACCTGCCATAATTTGTATCGAAATTAAAGTAACTTGTCATAATTAGTAGCGATGTTACAGTAACCTGCCATAATTAGTATCGAAGTTAATGTTACTTGTCATAATTAGTATCGAAGTTACTCTTACCTGTCATTATTAGTATCGAAGATACAGTTACCTGCCATAATTTGTATCGAAATTACTGTTACTTGTCATAATTAGTAACGAAGTTACAGTTACCTATCATAATTAGTATTGAAGTTACAGTTACTTGTCATAATTAGTATCGAAGTTACTGTTACCTGTCATAATTAGAATTGAAGTTACAGTTACCTGCCAAAATTTGTATCGAAATTACAGTTACTTGTCATAATTAGTAACGAAGTTACCTGTCATAATTAGTATCGAAGTTACAGTTACTTGTAATAATTAGTATCGAAGTTACAGTTACCTGCCATAATTTGTATCGAAATTACAGGGACTTGTCATAATTAGTAACGAAGTTACAGTTACCTGCCATAATTAGTATCGAAATTAAAGTTACTTGTGATAATTATTAACGAAGTTACAGTTACCTGTCATAATTAGTATCGAAGTTCCTGTTACCTGTCATAATTAGTATTGAAGTTACAGTTACCTACCATAATTTTTATCAAAATTACAGTTACTTGTCATAATTTGTAACGAAGTTAGATTTTCTTGTCATAATTAGTATCGAAGTTACAGTTACCTGTCATAATTTGATTCGCAGTTATAGTTACTTGTCATAATTAGTATCGAAGTTACTGTTACCTGTCACAATTAGTATCGAAGTTACAGTAACCTGCCATAATTTGTATCGAAATTACAGTTCCTTGTCATAATTAGTATCGAAGTTACAGTTACCTGTCATAATTAGCATCGACGTTACTGTTACCTGTCATAATTTGTATCGAAGTTATAGTTACTTGTCGTAATTAGTATCGAAGTTGCTGTTACCTGTCATAATTAGTATCGAAGTTACAGTTACTTGTCATAATTAGTATCGAAGTTTCTGTTACCTGTCATAATTAGTATCGAAGTTACTGTTACCTGTCATAATTAGTATCGAAATTACAATTACCTGCAATAATTAGTATCGAAATTACAGGGACTTGTCATAATTAGTAACGAAGTTACAGTAACCTACCATAATTAGTATCGAAATTAAAGTTACTTTTCATAATAAGTATCGAAGTTACAGTTACCTGTCATAATTAGTATCGAAGTTACTGTTACCTGTCATAATTAGTATCGAAATTACAATTACCTGCAATAATTAGTATCGAAATTACAGGGACTTGTCATAATTAGTAACGAAGTTACAGTAACCTGCCATAATTAGTATCGAAATTAAAGTTACTTGTCATAATTAGTATCGAAGTTACAGTTACCTGTCATAATTTGTATCGAAGTTATAGTTACTTGTCATAATTAGTATCGAAGTTGCTGTTACCTGTCATAATTAGTATCGAAGTTACAGTTACCTGCCATAATTTGTATCGAAATTACAGTTCCTTGCCATAATTAGTATCGATGTTACAGTTACCTGTCATAATTAGTATCGAAGGTACTGTTACTTGTCATAATTAGTAACGAAGTTACAGTTACCTGTCATAATTTGTGTCGAAATTACAGTTACTTGTCATAATTAGTATTGAAGTTACATTTACCTACCATAATTTTTTTATCAAAATTACAGTCACTTGTCATAATTAGTAACGAAGTTTGAGTTTCTTGTCATAATTAGTATCGATGTTACAGTTACTTGTCATAATTAGTATCGAAGTTACAGTTACCTGCCATAGTTTGTATCGAAATTACAGGGACTTGTCATAATTAGTAACGAAGTTACAGTTTCCTGCCGTAACTAGTATCGAAATTAAAGTAACTTGTCATAATTAGTAACGAAGTTACAGTTTCCTGTCATAATTAGTATCGAAGTTACTGTTAGCTGTCATAATTAGTAATGAAGTTACAGTTACCTACCATAATTTTTTATCAAAATTACAGTTACTTGTCATAATTAGTAACGAAGTTGAGTTTCTTGTCATAATTAGAATCGAAGTTACAGTAACCAGTCATAATTTTTATCGAAGTTATAGTTACTTGTCATAATTAGTATCGAAGTTACTGTTACCTGTCATAATTAGTATCGAAGTTACAGTTACCTGCCATAATTAGTATCGAAATTAGAGTTACTTGACATTATTAGTAACGAAGTTACAGTTACCTGTCATAATAAGTATCGAAGTTACAGTTACTTGTCATAATTAGTATCGAAGTTACTGTTACCTGTCATAATTAGTATCGAAGTTACAGTTACCTGCCAAAATTTGTATCGAAATTACAGTTACTTGTCATAATTAGTAACGAAGTTACAGTTACCTGCCATAATTTGTATCGAAATTACAGTTCCTTGTCATAATTAGTATCGAAGTTACAGTTACCTGTCGTAATTAGTATCGAAGGTACTGTTACTTGTCATAATTATTAACGAAGTTACAGTTACCTGTCATAATTTGTATCGAAATTACAGTTACTTGTCATAATTAGTAACGAAGTTACAGTTTCCTGTCATAATTAGTATCGAAGTTACTGTTACCTGTCATAATTAGTATGGATGTTACAGTTACCTGCCATAATTTGTATCGAAATTAAAGTTACTTGTCATAATTAGTAGCGATGTTACAGTAACCTGCCATAATTAGTATCGAAGTTAATGTTACTTGTCATAATTAGTATCGAAGTTACTGTTACCTGTCATAATTAGTATCGAAGATACAGTTACCTGCCATAATTTGTATCGAAATTACTGTTACTTGTCATAATTAGTAACGAAGTTACAGTTACCTATCATAATTAGTATTGAAGTTACAGTTACTTGTCATAATTTGTATCGAAGTTACTGTTACCTGTCATAATTAGAATTGAAGTTACAGTTACCTGCCAAAATTTGTATCGAAGTTACAGTTACTTGTAATAATCAGTATCGAAGTTACCGTTACCTGCCATAATTTGTATCGAAATTACAGGGACTTGTCATAATTAGTAACGAAGTTACAGTTACCTGCCATAATTAGTATCGAATTTAAAGTTACTTGGGATAATTATTAACGAAGTTACAGTTACCTGTCATAATTAGTATCGAAGTTCCTGTTACCTGTCATAATTAGTATTGAAGTTACAGTTACCTACCATAATTTTTATCAAAATTACAGTTACTTGTCATAATTAGTAACGAAGTTAGATTTTCTTGTCATAATTAGTATCGAAGTTACAGTTACCTGTCATAATTTGATTCGCAGTTATAGTTACTTGTCATAATTAGTATCGAAGTTACAGTTACCTGCCATAATTTGTATCGAAATTACAGGGACTTGTCATAATTAGTAACGAAGTTACAGTTTCCTGCCGTAACTAGTATCGAAATTAAAGTTACTTGTCATAATTAGTAACGAAGTTACAGTTTCTTGTCATAATTAGTATCGAAGTTACTGTTACCTGTCATAATTAGTAATGAAGTTACAGTTACCTAACATAATTTTTTATCAAAATTACAGTTACTTGTCATAATTAGTAACGAAGTTTGAATTTCTTGTCATAATTAGAATCGAAGTTACAGTAACCAGTCATAATTTTTATCGAAGTTATAGTTACTTGTCATAATTAGTATCGAAGTTACTGTTACCTGTCATAATTAGTATCGAAGTTACAGTTACCTGCCATAATTAGTATCGAAATTAGAGTTACTTTTCATTATTAGTAACGAAGTTACAGTTACCTGTCATAATTAGTATCGAAGTTACAGTTACTTGTCAAAATTAGTATCGAAGTTACTGTTACCTGTCATAATTAGTATCGAAGTTACAGTTACCTGCCAAAATTTGTATCGAAATTACAGGTACATATCATAATTAGTAACGAAGTTACAGTTACCTGCCATAATTTGTATCGAAATTACAGTTACTTGTCATAATTAGTATCGAAGTTACAGTTACCTGTCGTAATTAGTATCGAAGGTAGTGTTACTTGTCATAATTAGTAACGAAGTTACAGTTACCTGTCATAATTTGTATCGAAATTACAGTTACTTGTCATAATTAGTAACGAAGTTACAGTATCCTGTCATAATTAGTATCGAAGTTACTGTTACCTATAATAATTAGTATGGAAGTTACCGTTACCTGCCATAATTTGTATCGAAATTAAAGTTACTTGTCATAATTAGTAGCGATGTTACAGTAACCTGTCGTAATTAGTATCGAAGGTACTGTTACTTGTCATAATTAGTAACGAAGTTACAGTTACCTGCCATAATTTGTATCGAATTTAGAGTTCCTTGTCATAATTAGTATCGAAGTTACAGTTACCTGTCGTAATTAGTATCGAAGGTACTGTTATTTGTCATAATTTGTAACGAAGTTACAGTTACCTGCCAAAATTTGTATCGAAATTGCAGTTACTTGTCATAATTAGTAACGAAGTTACCTGTCATAATTAGTATCGAAGTTACAGTTACTTGTAATAATTAGTATCGAAGTTACCGTTACCTGCCATAATTTGTATCCAAATTACAGGGACTTGTCATAATTAGTAACGAAGTTACAGTTACCTGCCATAATTAGTATCGAAATTAAAGTTACTTGTGATAATTATTAACGAGGTTGCAGTTACCTGTCATAATTAGTATCGAAGTTCCTGTTACCTGTCATAATTAGTATTGAAGTTACAGTTACCTACCATAATTTTTATCAAAATTACAGTTACTTGTCATAATTAGTAACGAAGTTAGATTTTCTTGTCATAATTAGTATCGAAGTTACAGTTACCTGTCATAATTTGATTCGCAGTTATAGTTACTTGTCATAATTAGTATCGAAGTTACTGTTACCTGTCACAATTAGTATCGAAGTTACAGTTACCTGCCATAATTTGTATCGAAATTACAGTTCCTTGTCATAATTAGTATCGAAGTTACAGTTACCTGTCATAATTACCATCGAAGTTACTGTTACCAGCCATAATTTGTATCGAAATTACAGTTACTTGTCATAATTAGTTACCAAGTTACAGTTACCTGTCATAATTAGTATCGAAGTTACAGTTACTTGTCATAATTAGTATCGTAGTTACTGTAACCTGTCATAATTGGTATCGAAGTTACTGTTACCTGTCATAATTTGTATCGAAATTATAGTTACTTGTCGTAATTAGTATCGAAGTTGCTGTTACCTGTCATAATTAGTATCGAAGTTACAGTTACTTGTCATAATTAGTATCGAAGTTACTGTTACCTGTCATAATTAGTATCGAAGTTACTGTTACCTGTCACAATTAGTATCGAAATTACAATTACCTGCAATAATTTGTATCGAAATTACAGGGACTTGTCATAATTAGTAACGAAGTTACAGTAACCTGACATAATTAGTTTCGAAATTAAAGTTACTTGTCATAATAAGTAACGAAGTTACAGTTACCTGTCATAATTAGTATCGAAGTTACTGTTACCTGTCATAATTAGTATTGAAGTTACAGTTACCGACAATAATTTTTTATCAAAATTACAGTTACTTGTCATAATTAGTAACGAAGTTAGAGTTTCTTGTCATAATTAGTATCGAAGTTACAGTTACCTGTCATAATTTGTATCGAAGTTATAGTTACTTGTCATAATTAGTATCGAAGTTGCTGTTACCTGTCATAATTAGTATCGAAGTTACAGTTACCTGCCATAATTTGTATCGAAATTACAGTTCCTTGTCATAATTAGTATCGATGTTAGAGTTACCTGTCATAATTAGTATCGAAGGTACTGTTACTTGTCATAATTAGTAACGAAGTTACAGTTACCTGTCATAATTTGTATCGAAATTACAGTTACTTGTCATAATTAGTATTGAAGTTACAGTTACCTACCATAATTTTTTATCAAAATTACAGTTACTTGTCATAATTAGTAACGAAGTTTGAGTTTCTTGTCATAATTAGTATCGAAGTTACAGTTACTTGTCATAATTAGTATCGAAGTTACTGTTACCTGCCATAATTTGTATCGAAATTACAGGGACTTGTCATAATTAGTAACGAAGTTACAGTTTCCTGCCGTAACTAGTATCGAAATTAATGTTACTTGTCATAATTAGTAACGAAGTTACAGTTTCCTGTCATAATTAGTAACGAAGTTACTGTTAGCTGTCATAATTAGTAATGAAGTTACAGTTACCTACCAAATTTTTTTATCAAAATTACAGTTACTTGTCATAATTAGTAACGAAGTTTGAGTTTCTTGTCATAATTAGAATCGAAGTTACAGTACCCAGTCATAGTTTTTATCGATGTTATAGTTACTTGTCATAATTAGTATCGAAGTTACTGTTACCTGTCATAATTAGTATCGAAGTTACAGTTACCTGCCAAAATTTGTATCGAAATTACAGTTACTTGTCATAATTAGTAACGAAGTTACAGTTACCTGCCATAATTTGTATCGAAATTACAGTTCCTTGTCATAATTAGTATCGAAGTTACAGTTACCTGTCGTAATTAGTATCGAAGGTACTGTTACTTGTCATAATTATTAACGAAGTTACAGTTACCTGTCATAATTTGTATCGAAATTACAGTTACTTGTCATAATTAGTAACGAAGTTACTGTTACCTGTCATTATTAGTATCGAAGATACTGTTACCTGCCATAATTTGTATCGAAATTACTGTTACTTGTCATAATTAGTAACGAAGTTACAGTTACCTATCATAATTAGTATTGAAGTTACAGTTACTTGTCATAATTAGTATCGAAGTTACTGTTACCTGTCATAATTAGAATTGAAGTTACAGTTACCTGCCAAAATTTGTATCGAAATTACAGTTACTTGTCATAATTAGTAACGAAGTTACCTGTCATAATTAGTATCGAAGTTACAGTTACTTGTAATAATTAGTATCGACGTTACCGTTACCTGCCATAATTTGTTTCGAAATTACAGGGACTTGTCATAATTAGTAACGAAGTTACAGTTACCTGCCATAATTTGTATCGAAATTAAAGTTACTTGTGATAATTATTAACGAAGTTACAGTTACCTGTCATAATTAGTATCGAAGTTCCTGTTACCTGTCATAATTAGTATTGAAGTTACAGTTACCTACCATAATTTTTATCAAAATTACAGTTACTTGTCATAATTAGTAACGAAGTTAGATTTTCTTTTCATAATTAGTATCGAAGTTACAGTTACCTGTCATAATTTGATTCGCAGTTATAGTTACTTGTCATAATTAGTATCGAAGTTACTGTTACCTGTCACAATTAGTATCGAAGTTACAGTTACCTGCCATAATTTGTATCGAAATTACAGTTCCTTGTCATAATTAGTATCGAAGTTACAGTTACCTGTCATAATTAGCATCGAAGTTACTGTTACCAGCCATAATTTGTATCGAAATTACAGTTACTTGTCATAATTAGTTACCAAGTTACAGTTACCTGTCATAATTAGTATCGAAGTTACAGTTACTTGTCATAATTAGTATCGTAGTTACTGTAACCTGTCATAATTAGTATCGAAGTTACAGTTACTTGTCATAATTAGTATCGAAGTTACTGTTACCTGTCATAATTAGTATCGAAGTTACTGTTACCTGTCATAATTAGTATCGAAATTACAATTACCTGCAATAATTAGTATCGAAATTACAGGGACTTGTCATAATTAGTAACGAAGTTACAGTAACCTGCCATAATTAGTATCGAAATTAAAGTTACTTGTCATAATAAGTATCGAAGTTACTGTTACCTGTCATAATTAGTATCGAAGTTACTGTTACCTGTCATAATTAGTATCGAAATTACAATTACCTGCAATAATTAGTATCGAAATTACAGGGACTTGTCATAATTAGTAACGAAGTTACAGTAACCTGCCATAATTAGTATCGAAATTAAAGTTACTTGTCATAATTAGTATCGAAGTTACAGTTACCTGTCATAATTTGTATCGAAGTTATAGTTACTTGTCATAATTAGTATCGAAGTTGCTGTTACCTGTCATAATTAGTATCGAAGTTACAGTTACCTGCCATAATTTGTATCGAAATTACAGTTCCTTGTCATAATTAGTATCGATGTTACAGTTACCTGTCATAATTAGTATCGAAGGTACTGTTACTTGTCATAATTAGCAACGAAGTTACAGTTACCTGTCATAATTTGTATCGAAATTACAGTTACTTGTCATAATTAGTATTGAAGTTACAGTTACCTACCATAATTTTTTTATCAAAATTACAGTTACTTGTCATAATTAGTAACGAAGTTTGAGTTTCTTGTCATAATTAGTATCGAAGTTACAGTTACTTGTCATAATTAGTATCGAAGTTACAGTTACCTGCCATAATTTGTATCGAAATTACAGGGACTTGTCATAATTAGTAACGAAGTTACAGTTTCCTGCCGTAACTAGTATCGAAATTAAAGTTACTTGTCATAATTAGTAACGAAGATATAGTTTCCTGTCATAATTAGTATCGAAATTACAGTTACTTGTCATAATTAGTATTGAAGTTACAGTTACCTACCATAATTTTTTTATCAAAATTAAAGTTACTTGTCATAATTAGTAACGAAGTTTGAGTTTCTTGTCATAATTAGTATCGAAGTTACAGTTACTTGTCATAATTAGTATCGAAGTTACAGTTACCTGCCATAATTTGTATCGAAATTACAGGGACTTGTCATAATTAGTAACGAAGTTACAGTTTCCTGCCGTAACTAGTATCGAAATTAAAGTTACTTGTCATAATTAGTAACGAAGATATAGTTACTTGTCATAATTAGTATCGAAGTTACTGTTACCTGTCATAATTAGTATCGAAGTTACAGTTACCTGCAATAATTAGTATCGAAATTAGAGTTACTTGACATTATTAGTAACGAAGTTACAGTTACCTGTCATAATAAGTATCGAAGTTACAGTTACTTGTCATAATTAGTGTCGAAGTTACTGTTACCTGTCATAATTAGTATCGAAGTTACAGTTACCTGCCAAAATTTGTATCGAAATTACAGTTACTTGTCATAATTAGTAACGAAGTTACAGTTACCTGCCATAATTTGTATCGAAATTACAGTTCCCTGTCATAATTAGTATCGAATTTACAGTTACCTGTCGTAATTAGTATCGAAGGTACTGTTACTTGTCATAATTATTAACGAAGTTACAGTTACCTGTCATAATTTGTATCGAAATTACAGTTACTTGTCATAATTAGTAACGAAGTTACAGTTTCCTGTCATAATTAGTATCGAAGTTACTGTCACCTGTCATAATTAGTATGGATGTTACAGTTACCTGCCATAATTTGTATCGAAATTAAAGTTACTTGTCATAATTAGTAGCGATGTTACAGTAACCTGCCATAATTAGTATCGAAGTTAATGTTACTTGTCATAATTAGTATCGAAGTTACTGTTACCTGTCATAATTAGTATCGAAGATACAGTTACCTGCCATAATTTGTATCGAAATTACTGTTACTTGTCATAATTAGTAACGAAGTTACAGTTACCTATCATAATTAGTATTGAAGTTACAGTTACTTGTCATAATTAGTATCGAAGTTACTGTTACCTGTCATAATTAGAATTGAAGTTACAGTTACCTGCCAAAATTTGTATCGAAGTTACAGTTTCTTGTAATAATCAGTATCGAAGTTACCGTTACCTGCCATAATTTGTATCGAAATTACAGGGACTTGTCATAATTAGTAACGAAGTTACAGTTACCTGCCATAATTAGTATCGAAATTAAAGTTACTTGTGATAATTATTAACGAAGTTACAGTTACCTGTCATAATTAGTATCGAAGTTCCTGTTACCTGTCATAATTAGTATTGAAGTTACAGTTACCTACCATAATTTTTATCAAAATTACAGTTACTTGTCATAATTTGTAACGAAGTTAGATTTTCTTGTCATAATTAGTATCGAAGTTACAGTTACCTGTCATAATTTGATTCGCAGTTATAGTTACTTGTCATAATTAGTATCGAAGTTACTGTTACCTGTCACAATTAGTATCGAAGTTACAGTAACCTGCCATAATTTGTATCGAAATTACAGTTCCTTGTCATAATTAGTATCGAAGTTACAGTTACCTGTCATAATTAGCATCGACGTTACTGTTACCAGCCATAATTTGTATCGAAATTACAGTTACTTGTCATAATTAGTTACCAAGTTACAGTTACCTGTCATAATTAGTATCGTAGTTACTGTAACCTGTCATAATTAGTATCGAAGTTACTGTTACCTGTCATAATTTGTATCGAAGTTATAGTTACTTGTCGTAATTAGTATCGAAGTTGCTGTTACCTGTCATAATTAGTATCGAAGTTACAGTTACTTGTCATAATTAGTATCGAAGTTTCTGTTACCTGTCATAATTAGTATCGAAGTTACTGTTACCTGTCATAATTAGTATCGAAATTACAATTACCTGCAATAATTAGTATCGAAATTATAGGGACTTGTCATAATTAGTAACGAAGTTACAGTAACCTACCATAATTAGTATCGAAATTAAAGTTACTTGTCATAATAAGTATCGAAGTTACAGTTACCTGTCATAATTAGTATCGAAGTTACTGTTACCTGTCATAATTAGTATCGAAATTACAATTACCTGCAATAATTAGTATCGAAATTATAGGGACTTGTCATAATTAGTAACGAAGTTACAGTAACCTGCCATAATTAGTATCGAAATTAAAGTTACTTGTCATAATTAGTATCGAAGTTACAGTTACCTGTCATAATTTGTATCGAAGTTATAGTTACTTGTCATAATTAGTATCGAAGTTGCTGTTACCTGTCATAATTAGTATCGAAGTTACAGTTACCTGCCATAATTTGTATCGAAATTACAGTTCCTTGCCATAATTAGTATCGATGTTACAGTTACCTGTCATAATTAGTATCGAAGGTACTGTTACTTGTCATAATTAGTAACGAAGTTACAGTTACCTGTCATAATTTGTGTCGAAATTACAGTTACTTGTCATAATTAGTATTGAAGTTACATTTACCTACCATAATTTTTTTATCAAAATTACAGTCACTTGTCATAATTAGTAACGAAGTTTGAGTTTCTTGTCATAATTAGTATCGAAGTTACAGTTACTTGTCATAATTAGTATCGAAGTTACAGTTACCTGCCATAGTTTGTATCGAAATTACAGGGACTTGTCATAATTAGTAACGAAGTTACAGTTTCCTGCCGTAACTAGTATCGAAATTAAAGTAACTTGTCATAATTAGTAACGAAGTTACAGTTTCCTGTCATAATTAGTATCGAAGTTACTGTTAGCTGTCATAATTAGTAATGAAGTTACAGTTACCTACCATAATTTTTTATCAAAATTACAGTTACTTGTCATAATTAGTAACGAAGTTGAGTTTCTTGTCATAATTAGAATCGAAGTTACAGTAACCAGTCATAATTTTTATCGAAGTTATAGTTACTTGTCATAATTAGTATCGAAGTTACTGTTACCTGTCATAATTAGTATCGAAGTTACAGTTACCTGCCATAATTAGTATCGAAATTAGAGTTACTTGACATTATTAGTAACGAAGTTACAGTTACCTGTCATAATAAGTATCGAAGTTACAGTTACTTGTCATAATTAGTATCGAAGTTACTGTTACCTGTCATAATTAGTATCGAAGTTACAGTTACCTGCCAAAATTTGTATCGAAATTACAGTTACTTGTCATAATTAGTAACGAAGTTACAGTTACCTGCCATAATTTGTATCGAAATTACAGTTCCTTGTCATAATTAGTATCGAAGTTACAGTTACCTGTCGTAATTAGTATCGAAGGTACTGTTACTTGTCATAATTATTAACGAAGTTACAGTTACCTGTCATAATTTGTATCGAAATTACAGTTACTTGTCATAATTAGTAACGAAGTTACAGTTTCCTGTCATAATTAGTATCGAAGTTACTGTTACCTGTCATAATTAGTATGGATGTTACAGTTACCTGCCATAATTTGTATCGAAATTAAAGTTACTTGTCATAATTAGTAGCGATGTTACAGTAACCTGCCATAATTAGTATCGAAGTTAATGTTACTTGTCATAATTAGTATCGAAGTTACTGTTACCTGTCATAATTAGTATCGAAGATACAGTTACCTGCCATAATTTGTATCGAAATTACTGTTACTTGTCATAATTAGTAACGAAGTTACAGTTACCTATCATAATTAGTATTGGAGTTACAGTTACTTGTCATAATTTGTATCGAAGTTACTGTTACCTGTCATAATTAGAATTGAAGTTACAGTTACCTGCCAAAATTTGTATCGAAGTTACAGTTACTTGTAATAATCAGTATCGAAGTTACCGTTACCTGCCATAATTTGTATCGAAATTACAGGGACTTGTCATAATTAGTAACGAAGTTACAGTTACCTGCCATAATTAGTATCGAATTTAAAGTTACTTGTGATAATTATTAACGAAGTTACAGTTACCTGTCATAATTAGTATCGAAGTTCCTGTTACCTGTCATAATTAGTATTGAAGTTACAGTTACCTACCATAATTTTTATCAAAATTACAGTTACTTGTCATAATTAGTAACGAAGTTAGATTTTCTTGTCATAATTAGTATCGAAGTTACAGTTACCTGTCATAATTTGATTCGCAGTTATAGTTACTTGTCATAATTAGTATCGAAGTTACAGTTACCTGCCATAATTTGTATCGAAATTACAGGGACTTGTCATAATTAGTAACGAAGTTACAGTTTCCTGCCGTAACTAGTATCGAAATTAAAGTTACTTGTCATAATTAGTAACGAAGTTACAGTTTCCTGTCATAATTAGTATCGAAGTTACTGTTACCTGTCATAATTAGTAATGAAGTTACAGTTACCTACCATAATTTTTTATCAAAATTACAGTTACTTGTCATAATTAGTAACGAAGTTTGAATTTCTTGTCATAATTAGAATCGAAGTTACAGTAACCAGTCATAATTTTTATCGAAGTTATAGTTACTTGTCATAATTAGTATCGAAGTTACTGTTACCTGTCATAATTAGTATCGAAGTTACAGTTACCTGCCATAATTAGTATCGAAATTAGAGTTACTTTTCATTATTAGTAACGAAGTTACAGTTACCTGTCATAATTAGTATCGAAGTTACAGTTACTTGTCAAAATTAGTATCGAAGTTACTGTTACCTGTCATAATTAGTATCGAAGTTACAGTTACCTGCCAAAATTTGTATCGAAATTACAGGTACATATCATAATTAGTAACGAAGTTACAGTTACCTGCCATAATTTGTATCGAAATTACAGTTACTTGTCATAATTAGTATCGAAGTTACAGTTACCTGTCGTAATTAGTATCGAAGGTACTGTTACTTGTCATAATTAGTAACGAAGTTACAGTTACCTGTCATAATTTGTATCGAAATTACAGTTACTTGTCATAATTAGTAACGAAGTTACAGTATCCTGTCATAATTAGTATCGAAGTTACTGTTACCTATAATAATTAGTATGGAAGTTACCGTTACCTGCCATAATTTGTATCGAAATTAAAGTTACTTGTCATAATTAGTAGCGATGTTACAGTAACCTGTCGTAATTAGTATCGAAGGTACTGTTACTTGTCATAATTAGTAACGAAGTTACAGTTACCTGCCATAATTTGTATCGAATTTAGAGTTCCTTGTCATAATTAGTATCGAAGTTACAGTTACCTGTCGTAATTAGTATCGAAGGTACTGTTATTTGTCATAATTTGTAACGAAGTTACAGTTACCTGCCTAAATTTGTATCGAAATTGCAGTTACTTGTCATAATTAGTAACGAAGTTACCTGTCATAATTAGTATCGAAGTTACAGTTACTTGTAATAATTAGTATCGAAGTTACCGTTACCTGCCATAATTTGTATCGAAATTACAGGGACTTGTCATAATTAGTAACGAAGTTACAGTTACCTGCCATAATTAGTATCGAAATTAAAGTTACTTGTGATAATTATTAACGAGGTTGCAGTTACCTGTCATAATTAGTATCGAAGTTCCTGTTACCTGTCATAATTAGTATCGAAGTTACAGTTACCTACCATAATTTTTATCAAAATTACAGTTACTTGTCATAATTAGTAACGAAGTTAGATTTTCTTGTCATAATTAGTATCGAAGTTACAGTTACCTGTCATAATTTGATTCGCAGTTATAGTTACTTGTCATAATTAGTATCGAAGTTACTGTTACCTGTCACAATTAGTATCGAAGTTACAGTTACCTGCCATAATTTGTATCGAAATTACAGTTCCTTGTCATAATTAGTATCGAAGTTACAGTTACCTGTCATAATTACCATCGAAGTTACTGTTACCAGCCATAATTTGTATCGAAATTACAGTTACTTGTCATAATTAGTTACCAAGTTACAGTTACCTGTCATAATTAGTATCGAAGTTACAGTTACTTGTCATAATTAGTATCGTAGTTACTGTAACCTGTCATAATTAGTATCGAAGTTACTGTTACCTGTCATAATTTGTATCGAAATTATAGTTACTTGTCGTAATTAGTATCGAAGTTGCTGTTACCTGTCATAATTAGTATCGAAGTTACAGTTACTTGTCATAATTAGTATCGAAGTTACTGTTGCCTGTCATAATTAGTATCGAAGTTACTGTTACCTGTCACAATTAGTATCGAAATTACAATTACCTGCAATAATTTGTATCGAAATTACAGGGACTTGTCATAATTAGTAACGAAGTTACAGTAACCTGCCATAATTAGTTTCGAAATTAAAGTTACTTGTCATAATAAGTAACGAAGTTACAGTTACCTGTCATAATTAGTATCGAAGTTACTGTTACCTGTCATAATTAGTATTGAAGTTACAGTTACCGACAATAATTTTTTATCAAAATTACAGTTACTTGTCATAATTAGTAACGAAGTTAGAGTTTCTTGTCATAATTAGTATCGAAGTTACAGTTACCTGTCATAATTTGTATCGAAGTTATAGTTACTTGTCATAATTAGTATCGAAGTTGCTGTTACCTGTCATAATTAGTATCGAAGTTACAGTTACCTGCCATAATTTGTATCGAAATTACAGTTCCTTGTCATAATTAGTATCGATGTTAGAGTTACCTGTCATAATTAGTATCGAAGGTACTGTTACTTGTCATAATTAGTAACGAAGTTACAGTTACCTGTCATAATTTGTATCGAAATTACAGTTACTTGTCATAATTAGTATTGAAGTTACAGTTACCTACCATAATTTTTTATCAAAATTACAGTTACTTGTCATAATTAGTAACGAAGTTTGAGTTTCTTGTCATAATTAGTATCGAAGTTACAGTTACTTGTCATAATTAGTATCGAAGTTACTGTTACCTGCCATAATTTATATCGAAATTACAGGGACTTGTCATAATTAGTAACGAAGTTACAGTTTCCTGCCGTAACTAGTATCGAAATTAAGGTTACTTGTCATAATTAGTAACGAAGTTACAGTTTCCTGTCATAATTAGTAACGAAGTTACTGTTAGCTGTCATAATTAGTAATGAAGTTACAGTTACTTACCAAATTTTTTTATCAAAATTACAGTTACTTGTCATAATTAGTAACGAAGTTTGAGTTTCTTGTCATAATTAGAATCGAAGTTACAGTACCCAGTCATAATTTTTATCGATGTTATAGTTACTTGTCATAATTAGTATCGAAGTTACTGTTACCTGTCATAATTAGTATCGAAGTTACAGTTACCTGCCAAAATTTGTATCGAAATTACAGTTACTTGTCATAATTAGTAACGAAGTTACAGTTACCTGCCATAATTTGTATCGAAATTACAGTTCCTTGTCATAATTAGTATCGAAGTTACAGTTACCTGTCGTAATTAGTATCGAAGGTACTGTTACTTGTCATAATTATTAACGAAGTTACAGTTACCTGTCATAATTTGTATCGAAATTACAGTTACTTGTCATAATTAGTAACGAAGTTACTGTTACCTGTCATTATTAGTATCGAAGATACTGTTACCTGCCATAATTTGTATCGAAATTACTGTTACTTGTCATAATTAGTAACGAAGTTACAGTTACCTATCATAATTAGTATTGAAGTTACAGTTACTTGTCATAATTAGTATCGAAGTTACTGTTACCTGTCATAATTAGAATTGAAGTTACAGTTACCTGCCAAAATTTGTATCGAAATTACAGTTACTTGTCATAATTAGTAACGAAGTTACCTGTCATAATTAGTATCGAAGTTACAGTTACTTGTTATAATTAGTATCGACGTTACCGTTACCTGCCATAATTTGTTTCGAAATTACAGGGACTTGTCATAATTAGTAACGAAGTTACAGTTACCTGCCATAATTTGTATCGAAATTAAAGTTACTTGTGATAATTATTAACGAAGTTACAGTTACCTGTCATAATTAGTATCGAAGTTCCTGTTACCTGTCATAATTAGTATTGAAGTTACAGTTACCTACCATAATTTTTATCAAAATTACAGTTACTTGTCATAATTAGTAACGAAGTTAGATTTTCTTTTCATAATTAGTATCGAAGTTACAGTTACCTGTCATAATTTGATTCGCAGTTATAGTTACTTGTCATAATTAGTATCGAAGTTACTGTTACCTGTCACAATTAGTATCGAAGTTACAGTTACCTGCCATAATTTGTATCGAAATTACAGTTCCTTGTCATAATTAGTATCGAAGTTACAGTTACCTGTCATAATTAGCATCGAAGTTACTGTTACCAGCCATAATTTGTATCGAAATTACAGTTACTTGTCATAATTAGTTACCAAGTTACAGTTACCTGTCATAATTAGTATCGAAGTTACAGTTACTTGTCATAATTAGTATCGTAGTTACTGTAACCTGTCATAATTAGTATCGAAGTTACAGTTACTTGTCATAATTAGTATCGAACTTACTGTTACCTGTCATAATTAGTATCGAAGTTACTGTTACCTGTCATAATTAGTATCGAAATTACAATTACCTGCAATAATTAGTATCGAAATTACAGGGACTTGTCATAATTAGTAACGAAGTTACAGTAACCTGCCATAATTAGTATCGAAATTAAAGTTACTTGTCATAATAAGTACCGAAGTTACAGTTACCTGTCATAATTAGTATCGAAGTTACTGTTACCTGTCATAATTAGTATCGAAATTACAATTACCTGCAATAATTAGTATCGAAATTACAGGGACTTGTCATAATTAGTAACGAAGTTACAGTAACCTGCCATAATTAGTATCGAAATTAAAGTTACTTGTCATAATTAGTATCGAAGTTACAGTTACCTGTCATAATTTGTATCGAAGTTATAGTTACTTGTCATAATTAGTATCGAAGTTGCTGTTACCTGTCATAATTAGTATCGAAGTTACAGTTACCTGCCATAATTTGTATCGAAATTACAGTTCCTTGTCATAATTAGTATCGATGTTACAGTTACCTGTCATAATTAGTATCGAAGGTACTGTTACTTGTCATAATTAGCAACGAAGTTACAGTTACCTGTCATAATTTGTATCGAAATTACAGTTACTTGTCATAATTAGTATTGAAGTTACAGTTACCTACCATAATTTTTTTATCAAAATTACAGTTACTTGTCATAATTAGTAACGAAGTTTGAGTTTCTTGTCATAATTAGTATCGAAGTTACAGTTACTTGTCATAATTAGTATCGAAGTTACAGTTACCTGCCATAATTTGTATCGAAATTACAGGGACTTGTCATAATTAGTAACGAAGTTACAGTTTCCTGCCGTAACTAGTATCGAAATTAAAGTTACTTGTCATAATTAGTAACGAAGATATAGTTTCCTGTCATAATTAGTATCGAAGTTACTGTTAGCTGTCATAATTAGTAATGAAGTTACAGTTACCTACCATAATTTTTTATCAAAATTACAGTTACTTGTCATAATTAGTAACGAAGTTGAGTTTCTTGTCATAATTAGAATCGAAGTTACAGTAACCAGTCATAATTTTTATCGAAGTTATAGTTACTTGTCATAATTAGTATCGAAGTTACTGTTACCTGTCATAATTAGTATCGAAGTTACAGTTACCTGCAATAATTAGTATCGAAATTAGAGTTACTTGACATTATTAGTAACGAAGTTACAGTTACCTGTCATAATAAGTATCGAAGTTACAGTTACTTGTCATAATTAGTATCGAAGTTACTGTTACCTGTCATAATTAGTATCGAAGTTACAGTTACCTGCCAAAATTTGTATCGAAATTACAGTTACTTGTCATAATTAGTAACGAAGTTACAGTTACCTGCCATAATTTGTATCGAAATTACAGTTCCCTGTCATAATTAGTATCGAAGTTACAGTTACCTGTCGTAATTAGTATCGAAGGTACTGTTACTTGTCATAATTATTAACGAAGTTACAGTTACCTGTCATAATTTGTATCGAAATTACAGTTACTTGTCATAATTAGTAACGAAGTTACAGTTTCCTGTCATAATTAGTATCGAAGTTACTGTTACCTGTCATAATTAGTATGGATGTTACAGTTACCTGCCATAATTTGTATCGAAATTAAAGTTACTTGTCATAATTAGTAGCGATGTTACAGTAACCTGCCATAATTAGTATCGAAGTTAATGTTACTTGTCATAATTAGTATCGAAGTTACTGTTACCTGTCATAATTAGTATCGAAGATACAGTTACCTGCCATAATTTGTATCGAAATTACTGTTACTTGTCATAATTAGTAACGAAGTTACAGTTACCTATCATAATTAGTATTGAAGTTACAGTTACTTGTCATAATTAGTATCGAAGTTACTGTTACCTGTCATAATTAGAATTGAAGTTACAGTTACCTGCCAAAATTTGTATCGAAGTTACAGTTTCTTGTAATAATCAGTATCGAAGTTACCGTTACCTGCCATAATTTGTATCGAAATTACAGGGACTTGTCATAATTAGTAACGAAGTTACAGTTACCTGCCATAATTAGTATCGAAATTAAAGTTACTTGTGATAATTATTAACGAAGTTACAGTTACCTGTCATAATTAGTATCGAAGTTCCTGTTACCTGTCATAATTAGTATTGAAGTTACAGTTACCTACCATAATTTTTATCAAAATTACAGTTACTTGTCATAATTAGTAACGAAGTTAGATTTTCTTGTCATAATTAGTATCGAAGTTACAGTTACCTGTCATAATTTGATTCGCAGTTATAGTTACTTGTCATAATTAGTATCGAAGTTACTGTTACCTGTCACAATTAGTATCGAAGTTACAGTTACCTGCCATAATTTGTATCGAAATTACAGTTCCTTGTCATAATTAGTATCGAAGTTACAGTTACCTGTCATAATTAGCATCGAAGTTACTGTTACCAGCCATAATTTGTATCGAAATTACAGTTACTTGTCATAATTAGTTACCAAGTTACAGTTACCTGTCATAATTAGTATCTAAGTTACAGTTACTTGTCATAATTAGTATCGTAGTTACTGTAACCTGTCATAATTAGTATCGAAGTTACTGTTACCTGTCATAATTTGTATCGAAGTTATAGTTACTTGTCGCAATTAGTATCGAAGTTGCTGTTACCTGTCATAATTAGTATCGAAGTTACAGTTACATGTCATAATTAGTATCGAAGTTACTGTTACCTGTCATAATTAGTATCGAAGTTACTGTTACCTGTCATAATTAGTATCGAAATTACAATTACCTGCAATAATTAGTATCGAAATTACAGGGACTTGTCATAATTAGTAACGAAGTTACAGTAACCTGCCATAATTAGTATCGAAATTAAAGTTACTTGTCATAATAAGTAACGAAGTTACAGTTACCTGTCATAATTAGTATCGAAGTTACTGTTACCTGTCATAATTAGTATTGAAGTTACAATTACCTACAATAATTTTTTATCAAAATTACAGTTACTTGTCATAATTAGTAACGAAGTTAGAGTTTCTTGTCATAATTAGTATCGAAGTTACAGTTACCTGTCATAATTTGTATCGAAGTTATAGTTACTTGTCATAATTAGTATCGAAGTTGCTGTTACCTCTCATAATTAGTATCGAAGTTACAGTTACCTGCCATAATTTGTATCGAAATTACAGTTCCTTGTCATAATTAGTATCGATGTTACAGTTACCTGTCATAATTAGTATCGAAGGTACTGTTACTTGTCATAATTAGTAACGAAGTTACAGTTACCTGTCATAATTTGTATCGAAATTACAGTTACTTGTCATAATTAGTATTGAAGTTACAGTTACCTACCATAATTTTTTTATCAACATTACAGTTACTTGTCATAATTAGTAACGAAGTTTGAGTTTCTTGTCATAATTAGTATCGAAGTTACAGTTACTTGTCATAATTAGTATCGAAGTTACAGTTACCTGCCATAATTTGTATCGAAATTACAGGGACTTGTCATAATTAGTAACGAAGTTACAGTTTCCTGCCGTAACTAGTATCGAAATTAAAGTTACTTGTCATAATTAGTAACGATGTTACAGTTTCCTGTCATAATTAGTATCGAAGTTACTGTTAGCTGTCATAATTAGTAATGAAGTTACAGTTACCTACGATAATTTTTTATCAAAATTACAGTTACTTGTCATAATTAGTAACGAAGTTGAGTTTCTTGTCATAATTAGAATCGAAGTTACAGTAACCAGTCATAATTTTTATCGAAGTTATAGTTACTTGTCATAATTAGTATCGAAGTTACTGTTACCTGTCATAATTAGTATCGAAGTTACAGTTACCTGCCATAATTAGTATCGAAATTAGAGTTACTTGACATTATTAGTAACGAAGTTACAGTTACCTGTCATAATAAGTATCGAAGTTACAGTTACTTGTCATAATTAGTATCGAAGTTACTGTTACCTGTCATAATTAGTATCGAAGTTACAGTTACCTGCCAAAATTTGTATCGAAATTACAGTTACTTGTCATAATTAGTAACGAAGTTACAGTTCCCTGCCATAATTTGTATCGAAATTACAGTTCCTTGTCATAATTAGTATCGATGTTACAGTTACCTGTCGTAATTAGTATCGAAGGTACTGTTACTTGTCATAATTAGTAACGTAGTTACAGTTACCTGTCATAATTTGTATCGAAATTACAGTTACTTGTCATAATTAGTAACGAAGTTACAGTTTCCTGTCATAATTAGTATCGAAGTTACTGTTACCTGTCATAATTAGTATGGAAGTTACAGTTACCTGCCATAACTTGTATCGAAATTAAAGTTACTTGTCATAATTAGTCGCGATGTTACAGTAACTTGCCATAATTAGTATCGAAGTTAATGTTACTTGTCATAATTAGTATCGAAGTTACTGTTACCTGTCATAATTAGTATCGAAGATACAGTTACCTGCCATAATTTGTATCGAAATTACAGTTACTTGTCATAATTAGTAACGAAGTTACAGTTACCTGCCATAATTTGTATCGAAATTACAGTTCCTTGTCATAATTAGTATCGAAGTTACAGTTACCTGTCGTAATTAGTATCGAAGGTACTGTTACTTGTCATAATTATTAACGAAGTTACAGTTACCTGTCATAATTTGTATCGAAATTACAGTTACTTGTCTTAATTAGTAACGAAGTTACAGTTTCCTGTCATAATTAGTATCGAAGTTACTGTTACCTGTCATAATTAGTATGGAAGTTACAGTTACCTGCCATAATTTGTATCGAAATTAAAGTTACTTGTCATAATTAGTAGCGATGTTACAGTAACCTGCCATAATTAGTATCGAAGTTAATGTTACTTGTCATAATTAGTATCGAAGTTACTGTTACCTGTCATAATTAGTATCGAAGATACAGTTACCTGCCATAATTTGTATCGAAATTACTGTTACTTGTCATAATTAGTAACGAAGTTACAGTTACCTATCATAATTAGTATCGAAGTTACAGTTACTTGTCATAATTAGTATCGAAGTTACAGTTACCTGTCATAATTTGTATCGAAGTTATAGTTACTTGTCATAATTAGTATCGAAGTTGCTGTTACCTGTCATAATTAGTATCGAAGTTACAGTTACCTGCCATAATTTGTATCGAAATTACAGTTCCTTGTCATAATTAGTATCGATGTTACAGTTACCTGTCATAATTAGTATCGAAGGTACTGTTACTTGTCATAATTAGCAACGAAGTTACAGTTACCTGTCATAATTTGTATCGAAATTACAGTTACTTGTCATAATTAGTATTGAAGTTACAGTTACCTACCATAATTTTTTTATCAAAATTACAGTTACTTGTCATAATTAGTAACGAAGTTTGAGTTTCTTGTCATAATTAGTATCGAAGTTACAGTTACTTGTCATAATTAGTATCGAAGTTACAGTTACCTGCCATAATTTGTATCGAAATTACAGGGACTTGTCATAATTAGTAACGAAGTTACAGTTTCCTGCCGTAACTAGTATCGAAATTAAAGTTACTTGTCATAATTAGTAACGAAGATATAGTTTCCTGTCATAATTAGTATCGAAGTTACTGTTAGCTGTCATAATTAGTAATGAAGTTACAGTTACCTACCATAATTTTTTATCAAAATTACAGTTACTTGTCATAATTAGTAACGAAGTTGAGTTTCTTGTCATAATTAGAATCGAAGTTACAGTAACCAGTCATAATTTTTATCGAAGTTATAGTTACTTGTCATAATTAGTATCGAAGTTACTGTTACCTGTCATAATTAGTATCGAAGTTACAGTTACCTGCAATAATTAGTATCGAAATTAGAGTTACTTGACATTATTAGTAACGAAGTTACAGTTACCTGTCATAATAAGTATCGAAGTTACAGTTACTTGTCATAATTAGTATCGAAGTTACTGTTACCTGTCATAATTAGTATCGAAGTTACAGTTACCTGCCAAAATTTGTATCGAAATTACAGTTACTTGTCATAATTAGTAACGAAGTTACAGTTACCTGCCATAATTTGTATCGAAATTACAGTTCCCTGTCATAATTAGTATCGAAGTTACAGTTACCTGTCGTAATTAGTATCGAAGGTACTGTTACTTGTCATAATTATTAACGAAGTTACAGTTACCTGTCATAATTTGTATCGAAATTACAGTTACTTGTCATAATTAGTAACGAAGTTACAGTTTCCTGTCATAATTAGTATCGAAGTTACTGTTACCTGTCATAATTAGTATGGATGTTACAGTTACCTGCCATAATTTGTATCGAAATTAAAGTTACTTGTCATAATTAGTAGCGATGTTACAGTAACCTGCCATAATTAGTATCGAAGTTAATGTTACTTGTCATAATTAGTATCGAAGTTACTGTTACCTGTCATAATTAGTATCGAAGATACAGTTACCTGCCATAATTTGTATCGAAATTACTGTTACTTGTCATAATTAGTAACGAAGTTACAGTTACCTATCATAATTAGTATTGAAGTTACAGTTACTTGTCATAATTAGTATCGAAGTTACTGTTACCTGTCATAATTAGAATTGAAGTTACAGTTACCTGCCAAAATTTGTATCGAAGTTACAGTTTCTTGTAATAATCAGTATCGAAGTTACCGTTACCTGCCATAATTTGTATCGAAATTACAGGGACTTGTCATAATTAGTAACGAAGTTACAGTTACCTGCCATAATTAGTATCGAAATTAAAGTTACTTGTGATAATTATTAACGAAGTTACAGTTACCTGTCATAATTAGTATCGAAGTTCCTGTTACCTGTCATAATTAGTATTGAAGTTACAGTTACCTACCATAATTTTTATCAAAATTACAGTTACTTGTCATAATTAGTAACGAAGTTAGATTTTCTTGTCATAATTAGTATCGAAGTTACAGTTACCTGTCATAATTTGATTCGCAGTTATAGTTACTTGTCATAATTAGTATCGAAGTTACTGTTACCTGTCACAATTAGTATCGAAGTTACAGTTACCTGCCATAATTTGTATCGAAATTACAGTTCCTTGTCATAATTAGTATCGAAGTTACAGTTACCTGTCATAATTAGCATCGAAGTTACTGTTACCAGCCATAATTTGTATCGAAATTACAGTTACTTGTCATAATTAGTTACCAAGTTACAGTTACCTGTCATAATTAGTATCTAAGTTACAGTTACTTGTCATAATTAGTATCGTAGTTACTGTAACCTGTCATAATTAGTATCGAAGTTACTGTTACCTGTCATAATTTGTATCGAAGTTATAGTTACTTGTCGCAATTAGTATCGAAGTTGCTGTTACCTGTCATAATTAGTATCGAAGTTACAGTTACATGTCATAATTAGTATCGAAGTTACTGTTACCTGTCATAATTAGTATCGAAGTTACTGTTACCTGTCATAATTAGTATCGAAATTACAATTACCTGCAATAATTAGTATCGAAATTACAGGGACTTGTCATAATTAGTAACGAAGTTACAGTAACCTGCCATAATTAGTATCGAAATTAAAGTTACTTGTCATAATAAGTAACGAAGTTACAGTTACCTGTCATAATTAGTATCGAAGTTACTGTTACCTGTCATAATTAGTATTGAAGTTACAATTACCTACAATAATTTTTTATCAAAATTACAGTTACTTGTCATAATTAGTAACGAAGTTAGAGTTTCTTGTCATAATTAGTATCGAAGTTACAGTTACCTGTCATAATTTGTATCGAAGTTATAGTTACTTGTCATAATTAGTATCGAAGTTGCTGTTACCTCTCATAATTAGTATCGAAGTTACAGTTACCTGCCATAATTTGTATCGAAATTACAGTTCCTTGTCATAATTAGTATCGATGTTACAGTTACCTGTCATAATTAGTATCGAAGGTACTGTTACTTGTCATAATTAGTAACGAAGTTACAGTTACCTGTCATAATTTGTATCGAAATTACAGTTACTTGTCATAATTAGTATTGAAGTTACAGTTACCTACCATAATTTTTTTATCAACATTACAGTTACTTGTCATAATTAGTAACGAAGTTTGAGTTTCTTGTCATAATTAGTATCGAAGTTACAGTTACTTGTCATAATTAGTATCGAAGTTACAGTTACCTGCCATAATTTGTATCGAAATTACAGGGACTTGTCATAATTAGTAACGAAGTTACAGTTTCCTGCCGTAACTAGTATCGAAATTAAAGTTACTTGTCATAATTAGTAACGATGTTACAGTTTCCTGTCATAATTAGTATCGAAGTTACTGTTAGCTGTCATAATTAGTAATGAAGTTACAGTTACCTACGATAATTTTTTATCAAAATTACAGTTACTTGTCATAATTAGTAACGAAGTTGAGTTTCTTGTCATAATTAGAATCGAAGTTACAGTAACCAGTCATAATTTTTATCGAAGTTATAGTTACTTGTCATAATTAGTATCGAAGTTACTGTTACCTGTCATAATTAGTATCGAAGTTACAGTTACCTGCCATAATTAGTATCGAAATTAGAGTTACTTGACATTATTAGTAACGAAGTTACAGTTACCTGTCATAATAAGTATCGAAGTTACAGTTACTTGTCATAATTAGTATCGAAGTTACTGTTACCTGTCATAATTAGTATCGAAGTTACAGTTACCTGCCAAAATTTGTATCGAAATTACAGTTACTTGTCATAATTAGTAACGAAGTTACAGTTCCCTGCCATAATTTGTATCGAAATTACAGTTCCTTGTCATAATTAGTATCGATGTTACAGTTACCTGTCGTAATTAGTATCGAAGGTACTGTTACTTGTCATAATTAGTAACGTAGTTACAGTTACCTGTCATAATTTGTATCGAAATTACAGTTACTTGTCATAATTAGTAACGAAGTTACAGTTTCCTGTCATAATTAGTATCGAAGTTACTGTTACCTGTCATAATTAGTATGGAAGTTACAGTTACCTGCCATAACTTGTATCGAAATTAAAGTTACTTGTCATAATTAGTCGCGATGTTACAGTAACTTGCCATAATTAGTATCGAAGTTAATGTTACTTGTCATAATTAGTATCGAAGTTACTGTTACCTGTCATAATTAGTATCGAAGATACAGTTACCTGCCATAATTTGTATCGAAATTACAGTTACTTGTCATAATTAGTAACGAAGTTACAGTTACCTGCCATAATTTGTATCGAAATTACAGTTCCTTGTCATAATTAGTATCGAAGTTACAGTTACCTGTCGTAATTAGTATCGAAGGTACTGTTACTTGTCATAATTATTAACGAAGTTACAGTTACCTGTCATAATTTGTATCGAAATTACAGTTACTTGTCTTAATTAGTAACGAAGTTACAGTTTCCTGTCATAATTAGTATCGAAGTTACTGTTACCTGTCATAATTAGTATGGAAGTTACAGTTACCTGCCATAATTTGTATCGAAATTAAAGTTACTTGTCATAATTAGTAGCGATGTTACAGTAACCTGCCATAATTAGTATCGAAGTTAATGTTACTTGTCATAATTAGTATCGAAGTTACTGTTACCTGTCATAATTAGTATCGAAGATACAGTTACCTGCCATAATTTGTATCGAAATTACTGTTACCTGTCATAATTAGTAACGAAGTTACAGTTACCTATCATAATTAGTATCGAAGTTACAGTTACTTGTCATAATTAGTATCGAAGTTACTGTTACCTGTCATAATTAGAATTGAAGATACAGTTACCTGCCAAAATTTGTATCGAAATTACAGTTACTTGTCATAATTAGTAACGAAGTTACCTGTCATAATTAGTATCGAAGTTACAGTTACTTGCAATAATTAGTATCGAAGTTACCGTTACCTGCCATAATTTGTATCGAAATTACAGGGACTTGTCATAATTAGTAACGAAGTTACAGTTACCTGCCATAATTAGTATCGAAATTAAAGTTACTTGTGATAATTATTAACGAAGTTACAGTTACCTGTCATAATTAGTATCGAAGTTCCTGTTACCTGTCATAATTAGTATTGAAGTTACAGTTACCTACCATAATTTTTATCAAAATTACAGTTACTTGTCATAATTAGTAACGAAGTTAGATTTTCTTGTCATAATTAGTATCGAAGTTACAGTTACCTGTCATAATTTGATTCGCAGTTATAGTTACTTGTCATAATTAGTATCGAAGTTACTGTTACCTGTCACAATTAGTATCGAAGTTACAGTTACCTGCCATAATTTGTATCGAAATTACAGTTCCTTGTCATAATTAGTATCGAAGTTACAGTTACCTGTCATAATTAGCATCGAAGTTACTGTTACCAGCCATAATTTGTATCGAAATTACAGTTAATTGTCATAATTAGTTACCAAGTTACAGTTACCTGTCATAATTAGTATCGAAGTTACAGTTACTTGTCATAATTAGTATCGTAGTTACTGTAACCTGTCATAATTAGTATCGAAGTTACAGTTACTTGTCATAATTAGTATCGAAGTTACTGTTACCTGTCATAATTAGTATCGAAGTTACTGTTACCTGTCATAAATAGTATCGAAATTACAATTACCTGCAATCATTAGTATCGAAATTACAGGGACTTGTCATAATTAGTAACGAAGTTACAGTAACCTGCCATAATTAGTATCGAAATTAAAGTTACTTGTCATAATAAGTATCGAAGTTACAGTTACCTGTCATAATTAGTATCGAAGTTACTGTTACCTGTCATAATTAGTATCGAAATTACAATTACCTGCAATAATTAGTATCGAAATTACAGGGACTTGTCATAATTAGTAACGAAGTTACAGTAACCTGCCATAATTAGTATCGAAATTAAAGTTACTTGTCATAATTAGTATCGAAGTTACAGTTACCTGTCATAATTTGTATCGAAGTTATAGTTACTTGTCATAATTAGTATCGAAGTTGCTGTTACCTGTCATAATTAGTATCGAAGTTACAGTTACCTGCCATAATTTGTATCGAAATTACAGTTCCTTGTCATAATTAGTATCGATGTTACAGTTACCTGTCATAATTAGTATCGAAGGTACTGTTACTTGTCATAATTAGTAACGAAGTTACAGTTACCTGTCATAATTTGTATCGAAATTACAGTTACTTGTCATAATTAGTATTGAAGTTACAGTTACCTACCATAATTTTTTTATCAAAATTACAGTTACTTGTCATAATTAGTAACGAAGTTTGAGTTTCTTGTCATAATTAGTATCGAAGTTACAGTTACTTGTCATAATTAGTATCGAAGTTACAGTTACCTGCCATAATTTGTATCGAAATTACAGGGACTTGTCATAATTAGTAACGAAGTTACAGTTTCCTGCCGTAACTAGTATCGAAATTAAAGTTACTTGTCATAATTAGTAACGAAGATACAGTTTCCTGTCATAATTAGTATCGAAGTTACTGTTAGCTGTCATAATTAGTAATGAAGTTACAGTTACCTACCATAAATTTTTATCAAAATTACAGTTACTTGTCATAATTAGTAACGAAGTTGAGTTTCTTGTCATAATTAGAATCGAAGTTACAGTAACCAGTCATAATTTTTATCGAAGTTATAGTTACTTGTCATAATTAGTATCGAAGTTACTGTTACCTGTCATAATTAGTATCGAAGTTACAGTTACCTGCCAAAATTTGTATCGAAATTACAGTTACTTGTCATAATTAGTAACGAAGTTACAGTTACCTGCCATAATTTGTATCGAAATTACAGTTCCCTGTCATAATTAGTATCGAAGTTACAGTTACCTGTCGTAATTAGTATCGAAGGTACTGTTACTTGTCATAATTATTAACGAAGTTACAGTTACCTGTCATAATTTGTATCGAAATTACAGTTACTTGTCATAATTAGTAACGAAGTTACAGTTTCCTGTCATAATTAGTATCGAAGTTACTGTTACCTGTCATAATTAGTATGGATGTTACAGTTACCTGCCTTAATTTGTATCGAAATTAAAGTTACTTGTCATAATTAGTAGCGATGTTACAGTAACCTGCCAGAATTAGTATCGAAGTTAATGTTACTTGTCATAATTAGTATCGAAGTTACTGTTACCTGTCATAATTAGTATCGAAGAAACAGTTACCTGCCATAATTTGTATCGAAATTACTGTTACTTGTCATAATTAATAACGAAGTTACAGTTACCTATCATAATTAGTATTGAAGTTACAGTTACTTGTCATAATTAGTATCGAAGTTACTGTTACCTGTCATAATTAGAATTGAAGTTACAGTTACCTGCCAAAATTTGTATCGAAGTTACAGTTTCTTGTAATAATCAGTATCGAAGTTACCGTTACCTGCCATAATTTGTATCGAAATTACAGGGACTTGTCATAATTAGTAACGAAGTTACAGTTACCTGCCATAATTAGTATCGAAATTAAAGTTACTTGTGATAATTATTAACGAAGTTACAGTTACCTGTCATAATTAGTATCGAAGTTCCTGTTACCTGTCATAATTAGTATTGAAGTTACAGTTACCTACCATAATTTTTATCAAAATTACAGTTACTTGTCATAATTAGTAACGAAGTTAGATTTTCTTGTCATAATTAGTATCGAAGTTACAGTTACCTGTCATAATTTGATTCGCAGTTATAGTTACTTGTCATAATTAGTATCGAAGTTACTGTTACCTGTCACAATTAGTATCGAAGTTACAGTTACCTGCCATAATTTGTATCGAAATTACAGTTCCTTGTCATAATTAGTATCGAAGTTACAGTTACCTGTCATAATTAGCATCGAAGTTACTGTTACCAGCCATAATTTGTATCGAAATTACAGTTACTTGTCATAATTAGTTACCAAGTTACAGTTACCTGTCATAATTAGTATCGAAGTTACAGTTACTTGTCATAATTAGTATCGTAGTTACTGTAACCTGTCATAATTAGTATCGAAGTTACTGTTACCTGTCATAATTTGTATCGAAGTTATAGTTACTTGTCGTAATTAGTATCGAAGTTGCTGTTAGCTGTCATAATTAGTATCGAAGTTACAGTTACATGTCATAATTAGTATCGAAGTTACTGTTACCTGTCATAATTAGCATCGAAGTTACTGTTACCAGCCATAATTTGTATCGAAATTACAGTTACTTGTCATAATTAGTTACCAAGTTACAGTTACCTGTCATAATTAGTATCGAAATTACAATTACCTGCAATAATTAGTATCGAAATTACAGGGACTTGTCATAATTAGTAACGAAGTTACAGTAACCTGCCATAATTAGTATCGAAATTAAAGTTACTTGTCATAATAAGTAACGAAGTTACAGTTACCTGTCATAATTAGTATCGAAGTTACTGTTACCTGTCATAATTAGTATTGAAGTTACAATTACCTACAATAATGTTTTATCAAAATTACAGTTACTTGTCATAATTAGTAACGAAGTTAGAGTTTCTTGTCATAATTAGTATCGAAGTTACAGTTACCTGTCATAATTTGTAACGAAGTTATAGTTACTTGTCATAATTAGTATCGAAGTTGCTGTTACCTGTCATAATTAGTATCGAAGTTACAGTTACCTGCCATAATTTGTATCGAAATTACAGTTCCTTGTCATAATTAGTATCGATGTTACAGTTACCTGTCATAATTAGTATCGAAGGTACTGTTACTTGTCATAATTAGTAACGAAGTTACAGTTACCTGTCATAATTTGTATCGAAATTACAGTTACTTGGCATAATTAGTATTGAAGTTACAGTTACCTACCATAATTTTTTTATCAACATTACAGTTACTTGTCATAATTAGTAACGAAGTTTGAGTTTCTTGTCATAATTAGTATCGAAGTTACAGTTACTTGTCATAATTAGTATCGAAGTTACAGTTACCTGCCATAATTTGTATCGAAATCACAGGGACTTGTCATAATTAGTAACGAAGTTACAGTTTCCTGCCGTAACTAGTATCGAAATTAAAGTTACTTGTCATAATTAGTAACGATGTTACAGTTTCCTGTCATAATTAGTATCGAAGTTACTGTTAGCTGTCATAATTAGTAATGAAGTTACAGTTACCTACGATAATTTTTTATCAAAATTACAGTTACTTGTCATAATTAGTAACGAAGTTGAGTTTCTTGTCATAATTAGAATCGAAGTTACAGTAACCAGTCATAATTTTTATCGAAGTTATAGTTACTTGTCATAATTAGTATCGAAGTTACTGTTACCTGTCATAATTAGTATCGAAGTTACAGTTACCTGCCATAATTAGTATCGAAATTAGAGTTACTTGACATTATTAGTAACGAAGTTACAGTTACCTGTCATAATAAGTATCGAAGTTACAGTTACTTGTCATAATTAGTATCGAAGTTACTGTTACCTGTCATAATTAGTATCGAAGTTACAGTTACCTGCCAAAATTTGTATCGAAATTACAGTTACTTGTCATAATTAGTAACGAAGTTACAGTTCCCTGCCATAATTTGTATCGAAATTACAGTTCCTTGTCATAATTAGTATCGAAGTTACAGTTACCTGTCGTAATTAGTATCGAAGGTACTGTTACTTGTCATAATTAGTAACGTAGTTACAGTTACCTGTCATAATTTGTATCGAAATTACAGTTACTTGTCATAATTAGTAACGAAGTTACAGTTTCCTGTCATAATTAGTATCGAAGTTACTGTTACCTGTCATAATTAGTATGGAAGTTACAGTTACCTGCCATATCTTGTATCGAAATTAAAGTTACTTGTCATAATTAGTCGCGATGTTACAGTAACTTGCCATAATTAGTATCGAAGTTAATGTTACTTGTCATAATTAGTATCGAAGTTACTGTTACCTGTCATAATTAGTATCGAAGATACAGTTACCTGCCATAATTTGTATCGAAATTACAGTTACTTGTCATAATTAGTAACGAAGTTACAGTTACCTGCCATAATTTGTATCGAAATTACAGTTCCTTGTCATAATTAGTATAGAAGTTACAGTTACCTGTCGTAATTAGTATCGAAGGTACTGTTACTTGTCATAATTATTAACGAAGTTACAGTTACCTGTCATAATTTGTATCGAAATTACAGTTACTTGTCATAATTAGTAACGAAGTTACAGTTTCCTGTCATAATTAGTATCGAAGTTACTGTTACCTGTCATAATTAGTATGGAAGTTACAGTTACCTGCCATAATTTGTATCGAAATTAAAGTTACTTGTCATAATTAGTAGCGATGTTACAGTAACCTGCCATAATTAGTATCGAAGTTAATGTTACTTGTCATAATTAGTATCGAAGTTACTGTTACCTGTCATAATTAGTATCGAAGATACAGTTACCTGCCATAATTTGTATCGAAATTACTGTTACTTGTCATAATTAGTAACGAAGTTACAGTTACCTATCATAATTAGTATCGAAGTTACAGTTACTTGTCATAATTAGTATCGAAGTTACTGTTACCTGTCATAATTAGAATTGAAGTTACAGTTACCTGCCAAAATTTGTATCGAAATTACAGTTACTTGTCATAATTAGTAACGAAGTTACCTGTCATAATTAGTATCGAAGTTACAGTTACTTGCAATAATTAGTATCGAAGTTACCGTTACCTGCCATAATTTGTATCGAAATTACAGGGACTTGTCATAATTAGTAACGAAGTTACAGTTACCTGCCATAATTAGTATCGAAATTAAAGTTACTTGTGATAATTATTAACGAAGTTACAGTTACTTGTCATAATTAGTATCGAAGTTCCTGTTACCTGTCCTAATTAGTATTGAAGTTACAGTTACCTACCATAATTTTTATCAAAATTACAGTTACTTGTCATAATTAGTAACGAAGTTAGATTTTCTTGTCATAATTAGTATCGAAGTTACAGTTACCTGTCATAATTTGATTCGCAGTTATAGTTACTTGTCATAATTAGTATCGAAGTTACTGTTACCTGTCACAATTAGTATCGAAGTTACAGTTACCTGCCATAATTTGTATCGAAATTAAAGTTACTTGTCATAATTAGTAGCGATGTTACAGTAACCTGCCATAATTAGTATCGAAGTTAATGTTACTTGTCATAATTAGTATCGAAGTTACTGTTACCTGTCATAATTAGTATCGAAGATACAGTTACCTGCCATAATTTGTATCGAAATTACTGTTACTTGTCATAATTAGTAACGAAGTTACAGTTACCTATCATAATTAGTATCGAAGTTACAGTTACCTGTCATAATTAGTATCGAAGTTACAGTTACTTGTAATAATTAGTATCGTAGTTACTGTAACCTGTCATAATTAGTATCGAAGTTACTGTTACCTGTCATAATTTGTATCGAAGTTATAGTTACTTGTCGTAATTAGTATCGAAGTTGCTGTTACCTGTCATAATTAGTATCGATGTTACAGTTACATGTCATAATTAGTATCGAAGTTACTGTTACCTGTCATAATTAGTTTCGAAGTTACTGTTACCTGTCATAATTAGTATCGAAATTACAATTACCTGCAATAATTTGTATCGAAATTACAGGGACTTGTCATAATTAGTAACGAAGTTACAGTAACCTGCCATAATTAGTATCGAAATTAAAATTACTTGTCATAATAAGTAACGAAGTTACAGTTACCTGTCATAATTAGTATCGAAGTTACTGTTACCTGTCATAATTAGTATTGAAGTTACTGTTACCTACAATAATTTTTTATCAAAATTACAGTTACTTGTCATAATTAGTAACGAAGTTAGAGTTTCTTGTCATAATTAGTATCGAAGTTACAGTTACCTGTCATAATTTCTATCGAAGTTATAGTTACTTGTCATAATTAGTATCGATGTTGCTGTTACCTGTCATAATTAGTATCGAAGTTACAGTTACCTGCCATAATTTGTATCGTAATTACAGTTCCTTGTCATAATTAGTATCGATGTTACAGTTACCTGTCATAATTAGTATAGAAGGTACTGTTACTTGTCATAATTAGTAACGAAGTTACAGTTACCTGTCATAATTTGTATCGAAATTACAGTTACTTGTCATAATTAGTATTGAAGTTACAGTTACCTACCATAATTTTTTTAATCAAAATTACAGTTACTTGTCATAATTAGTAACGAAATTTGAGTTTCTTGTCATAATTAGTATCGAAGTTACAGTTACTTGTCATAATTAGTATCGAAGTTACAGTTACCTGCCATAATTTGTATCGAAATTACAGGGACTTGTCACAATTAGTAACGAAGTTACAGTTTCCTGCCGTAACTAGTATCGAAATTAAAGTTACTTGTCATAATTAGTAACGAAGTTACAGTTACCTGTCATAATAAGTATCGAAGTTACTGTTACCTGTCATAATTAGTATGGAAGTTACAGTTACCTGCCAAAATTTGTATCGAAATTACAGTTACTTGTCATAATTAGTAACGAAGTTACAGTTTCCTGTCATAATTAGTAACGAAGTTACTGTTACCTGTCATAATTAGTATGGAAGTTACAGTTACCTGCCATAATTTGTATCGAAATTAAAGTTACTTGTCATAATTAGTAACGAAGTTACAGTTACCTATCATAATTAGTATCGAAGTTACAGTTACTTGTCATAATTAGTATCGAAGTTACTGTTACCTGTCATAATTAGAATTGAAGTTACAGTTACCTGGCAAAATTTGTATCGAAATTACAGTTACTTGTCATAATTAGTAACGAAGTTATATGTCATAATTAGTATCGAAGTTACAGTTACTTGTAATAATTAGTATCGAAGTTACCGTTACCTGCCATAATTTGTATCGAAATTACAGGGACTTGTCATAATTAGTAACGAAGTTACAGTTACCTGCCATAATTAGTATCGAAATTAAAGTTACTTGTGATAATTATTAACGAAGTTACAGTTACCTGTCATAATTAGTATCGAAGTTCCTGTTACCTGTCATAATTAGTATTGAAGTTACAGTTACCTACCATAATTTTTATCAAAATTACAGTTACTTGTCATAATTAGTAACGAAGTTAGATTTTCTTGTCATAATTAGTATCGAAGTAACAGTTACCTGTCATAATTTGATTCGCAGTTATAGTTACTTGTCATAATTAGTATCGAAGTTACTGTTACCTGTCACAATTAGTATCGAAGTTACAGTTACCTGCCATAATTTGTATCGAAATTACAGTTCCTTGTCATAATTAGTATCGAAGTTACAGTTACATGTCATAATTAGTATCGTAGTTACTGTAACCCTGTCATAATTAGTATCGAAGTTACTCTTACCTGTCATAATTTGTATCGAAGTTATAGTTACTTGTCGTAATTAGTATCGAAGTTACTGTTACCTGTCATAATTAGTATCGAAGTTACTGTTACCTGTCATAATTAGTATCGAAATTACAATTACCTGCAATAATTTGTATCGAAATTACAGGGACTTGTCATAATTAGCAACGAAGTTACAGTAACCTGCCATAATTAGTATCGAAATTAAAGTTACTTGTCATAATAAGTAACGAAGTAACAGTTACCTGTCATAATTAGTATCGAAGTTACTGTTACCTGTCATAATTAGTATTGAAGTTACAGTTTCCTACAATAATTTTTATCAAAATTACAGTTACTTGCCATAATTAGTAACGAAGTTAGAGTTTCTTGTCATAATTAGTATCGAAGTTACAGTTACTTGTCATAATTAGTATCGAAGTTACAGTTACCTGCCATAATTTGTATCGAAATCACAGGGACTTGTCATAATTAGTAACGAAGTTACAGTTTCCTGCCGTAACTAGTATCGAAATTAAAGTTACTTGTCATAATTAGTAACGATGTTACAGTTTCCTGTCATAAATAGTATCGAAGTTACTGTTAGCTGTCATAATTAGTAATGAAGTTACAGTTACCTACGATAATTTTTTATCAAAATTACAGTTACTTGTCATAATTAGTAACGAAGTTGAGTTTCTTGTCATAATTAGAATCGAAGTTACAGTAACCAGTCATAATTTTTATCGAAGTTATAGTTACTTGTGATAATTAGTATCGAAGTTACTGTTACCTGTCATAATTAGTATCGAAGTTACAGTTACCTGCCATAATTAGTATCGAAATTAGAGTTACTTGACATTATTAGTAACGAAGTTACAGTTACCTGTCATAATAAGTATCGAAGTTACAGTTACTTGTCATAATTAGTATCGAAGTTACTGTTACCTGTCATAATTAGTATCGAAGTTACAGTTACCTGCCAAAATTTGTATCGAAATTACAGTTACTTGTCATAATTAGTAACGAAGTTACAGTTCCCTGCCATAATTTGTATCGAAATTACAGTTCCTTGTCATAATTAGTATCGAAGTTACAGTTACCTGTCGTAATTAGTATCGAAGGTACTGTTACTTGTCATAATTAGTAACGTAGTTACAGTTACCTGTCATAATTTGTATCGAAATTACAGTTACTTGTCATAATTAGTAACGAAGTTACAGTTTCCTGTCATAATTAGTATCGAAGTTACTGTTACCTGTCATAATTAGTATGGAAGTTACAGTTACCTGCCATATCTTGTATCGAAATTAAAGTTACTTGTCATAATTAGTCGCGATGTTACAGTAACTTGCCATAATTAGTATCGAAGTTAATGTTACTTGTCATAATTAGTATCGAAGTTACTGTTACCTGTCATAATTAGTATCGAAGATACAGTTACCTGCCATAATTTGTATCGAAATTACAGTTACTTGTCATAATTAGTAACGAAGTTACAGTTACCTGCCATAATTTGTATCGAAATTACAGTTCCTTGTCATAATTAGTATAGAAGTTACAGTTACCTGTCGTAATTAGTATCGAAGGTACTGTTACTTGTCATAATTATTAACGAAGTTACAGTTACCTGTCATAATTTGTATCGAAATTACAGTTACTTGTCATAATTAGTAACGAAGTTACAGTTTCCTGTCATAATTAGTATCGAAGTTACTGTTACCTGTCATAATTAGTATGGAAGTTACAGTTACCTGCCATAATTTGTATCGAAATTAAAGTTACTTGTCATAATTAGTAGCGATGTTACAGTAACCTGCCATAATTAGTATCGAAGTTAATGTTACTTGTCATAATTAGTATCGAAGTTACTGTTACCTGTCATAATTAGTATCGAAGATACAGTTACCTGTCATAATTTGTATCGAAATTACTGTTACTTGTCATAATTAGTAACGAAGTTACAGTTACCTATCATAATTAGTATCGAAGTTACAGTTACTTGTCATAATTAGTATCGAAGTTACTGTTACCTGTCATAATTAGAATTGAAGTTACAGTTACCTGCCAAAATTTGTATCGAAATTACAGTTACTTGTCATAATTAGTAACGAAGTTACCTGTCATAATTAGTATCGAAGTTACAGTTACTTGCAATAATTAGTATCGAAGTTACCGTTACCTGCCATAATTTGTATCGAAATTACAGGGACTTGTCATAATTAGTAACGAAGTTACAGTTACCTGCCATAATTAGTATCGAAATTAAAGTTACTTGTGATAATTATTAACGAAGTTACAGTTACTTGTCATAATTAGTATCGAAGTTCCTGTTACCTGTCCTAATTAGTATTGAAGTTACAGTTACCTACCATAATTTTTATCAAAATTACAGTTACTTGTCATAATTAGTAACGAAGTTAGATTTTCTTGTCATAATTAGTATCGAAGTTACAGTTACCTGTCATAATTTGATTCGCAGTTATAGTTACTTGTCATAATTAGTATCGAAGTTACTGTTACCTGTCACAATTAGTATCGAAGTTACAGTTACCTGCCATAATTTGTATCGAAATTAAAGTTACTTGTCATAATTAGTAGCGATGTTACAGTAACCTGCCATAATTAGTATCGAAGTTAATGTTACTTGTCATAATTAGTATCGAAGTTACTGTTACCTGTCATAATTAGTATCGAAGATACAGTTACCTGCCATAATTTGTATCGAAATTACTGTTACTTGTCATAATTAGTAACGAAGTTACAGTTACCTATCATAATTAGTATCGAAGTTACAGTTACCTGTCATAATTAGTATCGAAGTTACAGTTACTTGTAATAATTAGTATCGTAGTTACTGTAACCTGTCATAATTAGTATCGAAGTTACTGTTACCTGTCATAATTTGTATCGAAGTTATAGTTACTTGTCGTAATTAGTATCGAAGTTGCTGTTACCTGTCATAATTAGTATCGATGTTACAGTTACATGTCATAATTAGTATCGAAGTTACTGTTACCTGTCATAATTAGTTTCGAAGTTACTGTTACCTGTCATAATTAGTATCGAAATTACAATTACCTGCAATAATTTGTATCGAAATTACAGGGACTTGTCATAATTAGTAACGAAGTTACAGTAACCTGCCATAATTAGTATCGAAATTAAAATTACTTGTCATAATAAGTAACGAAGTTACAGTTACCTGTCATAATTAGTATCGAAGTTACTGTTACCTGTCATAATTAGTATTGAAGTTACTGTTACCTACAATAATTTTTTATCAAAATTACAGTTACTTGTCATAATTAGTAACGAAGTTAGAGTTTCTTGTCATAATTAGTATCGAAGTTACAGTTACCTGTCATAATTTCTATCGAAGTTATAGTTACTTGTCATAATTAGTATCGATGTTGCTGTTACCTGTCATAATTAGTATCGAAGTTACAGTTACCTGCCATAATTTGTATCGTAATTACAGTTCCTTGTCATAATTAGTATCGATGTTACAGTTACCTGTCATAATTAGTATCGAAGGTACTGTTACTTGTCATAATTAGTAACGAAGTTACAGTTACCTGTCATAATTTGTATCGAAATTACAGTTACTTGTCATAATTAGTATTGAAGTTACAGTTACCTACCATAATTTTTTTAATCAAAATTACAGTTACTTGTCATAATTAGTAACGAAATTTGAGTTTCTTGTCATAATTAGTATCGAAGTTACAGTTACATGTCATAATTAGTATCGAAGTTACAGTTACCTGCCATAATTTGTATCGAAATTACAGGGACTTGTCACAATTAGTAACGAAGTTACAGTTTCCTGCCGTAACTAGTATCGAAATTAAAGTTACTTGTCATAATTAGTAACGAAGTTACAGTTACCTGTCATAATAAGTATCGAAGTTACTGTTACCTGTCATAATTAGTATGGAAGTTACAGTTACCTGCCAAAATTTGTATCGAAATTACAGTTACTTGTCATAATTAGTAACGAAGTTACAGTTTCCTGTCATAATTAGTAACGAAGTTACTGTTACCTGTCATAATTAGTATGGAAGTTACAGTTACCTGCCATAATTTGTATCGAAATTAAAGTTACTTCTCAAAATTAGTAGCGATGTTACAGTAACCTGCCATAATTAGTATCGAAGTTAATGTTACTTGTCATAATTAGTTTCGAAGTTACTGTTACCTGTCATAATTAGTATCGAAGATACAGTTACCTGCCATAATTTGTATCGAAATTACTGTTACTTGTCATAATTAGTAACGAAGTTACAGTTACCTATCATAATTAGTATCGAAGTTACAGTTACTTGTCATAATTAGTATCGAAGTTACTGTTACCTGTCATAATTAGAATTGAAGTTACAGTTACCTGGCAAAATTTGTATCGAAATTACAGTTACTTGTCATAATTAGTAACGAAGTTATATGTCATAATTAGTATCGAAGTTACAGTTACTTGTAATAATTAGTATCGAAGTTACCGTTACCTGCCATAATTTGTATCGAAATTACAGGGACTTGTCATAATTAGTAACGAAGTTACAGTTACCTGCCATAATTAGTATCGAAATTAAAGTTACTTGTGATAATTATTAACGAAGTTACAGTTACCTGTCATAATTAGTATCGAAGTTCCTGTTACCTGTCATAATTAGTATTGAAGTTACAGTTACCTACCATAATTTTTATCAAAATTACAGTTACTTGTCATAATTAGTAACGAAGTTAGATTTTCTTGTCATAATTAGTATCGAAGTAACAGTTACCTGTCATAATTTGATTCGCAGTTATAGTTACTTGTCATAATTAGTATCGAAGTTACTGTTACCTGTCACAATTAGTATCGAAGTTACAGTTACCTGCCATAATTTGTATCGAAATTACAGTTCCTTGTCATAATTAGTATCGAAGTTACAGTTACCTGTCATAATTAGCATCGAAGTTACTGTTACCAGCCATAATTTGTATCGAAATTACAGTTACTTGTCATAATTAGTTACCAAGTTACAGTTACCTGTCATAATTAGTATCGAAGTTACAGTTACATGTCATAATTAGTATCGTAGTTACTGTAACCCTGTCATAATTAGTATCGAAGTTACTCTTACCTGTCATAATTTGTATCGAAGTTATAGTTACTTGTCGTAATTAGTATCGAAGTTACTGTTACCTGTCATAATTAGTATCGAAGTTACTGTTACCTGTCATAATTAGTATCGAAATTACAATTACCTGCAATAATTTGTATCGAAATTACAGGGACTTGTCATAATTAGCAACGAAGTTACAGTAACCTGCCATAATTAGTATCGAAATTAAAGTTACTTGTCATAATAAGTAACGAAGTAACAGTTACCTGTCATAATTAGTATCGAAGTTACTGTTACCTGTCATAATTAGTATTGAAGTTACAGTTACCTACAATAATTTTTTATCAAAATTACAGTTACTTGTCATAATTAGTAACGAAGTTAGAGTTTCTTGTCATAATTAGTATCGAAGTTACAGTTACCTGTCATAATTTGTATCGAAGTTATAGTTACTTGTCATAATTAGTATCGAAGTTGCTGTTACCTGTCATAATTAGTATCGAAGTTACAGTTACCTGCCATAATTTGTATCGAAATTACAGTTCCTTGTCATAATTAGTATCGATGTTACAGTTACCTGTCATAATTAGTATCGAAGGTACTGTAACTTGTCATAATTAGTAACGAAGCTACAGTTACCTGTCATAATTTGTATCGAAAATACAGTTACTTGTCATAATTAGTAACGAAGTTACAGTTTCCTGTCATAATTAGTATTGAAGTAACTGTTACCTGTCATAATTAGTATAAAAGTTACAGTTACCTGCCTTAATTTGTATCGAAATTAAAGTTACTTTTCATCATTAGCAACGATGTTACAGTAACCTGTCATAATGAGTATCGAAGTTAATGTTACTTGTCATAAATAGTATCGAAGATACTGTTACCTGTCATAATTAGTATCGAAGTTACTGTTACCTGCCATATTTTGTACCTAAATTACTGTTACTTGTCATAAATAGTAACGAAGTTGCAGTTACCTGTCATAATTAGTATCGAAGTTACAGTTACTTGTCATAATTAGTATCGAAGTTGCTGTTACCTGTCATAATTAGTATCGAAGTTACAGTTACCTGCCATAATTTGTATCGAAATTACAGTTCCTTGTCATAATTAGTATCGATGTTACAGTTACCTGTCATAATTAGTATCGAAGGTACTGTTACTTGTCATAATTAGTAACGAAGTTACAGTTACCTGTCATAATTTGTATCGAAATTACAGTTACTTGGCATAATTAGTATTGAAGTTACAGTTACCTACCATAATTTTTTTATCAACATTACAGTTACTTGTCATAATTAGTAACGAAGTTTGAGTTTCTTGTCATAATTAGTATCGAAGTTACAGTTACTTGTCATAATTAGTATCGAAGTTACAGTTACCTGCCATAATTTGTATCGAAATCACAGGGACTTGTCATAATTAGTAACGAAGTTACAGTTTCCTGCCGTAACTAGTATCGAAATTAAAGTTACTTGTCATAATTAGTAACGATGTTACAGTTTCCTGTCATAATTAGTATCGAAGTTACTGTTAGCTGTCATAATTAGTAATGAAGTTACAGTTACCTACGATAATTTTTTATCAAAATTACAGTTACTTGTCATAATTAGTAACGAAGTTGAGTTTCTTGTCATAATTAGAATCGAAGTTACAGTAACCAGTCATAATTTTTATCGAAGTTATAGTTACTTGTCATAATTAGTATCGAAGTTACTGTTACCTGTCATAATTAGTATCGAAGTTACAGTTACCTGCCATAATTAGTATCGAAATTAGAGTTACTTGACATTATTAGTAACGAAGTTACAGTTACCTGTCATAATAAGTATCGAAGTTACAGTTACTTGTCATAATTAGTATCGAAGTTACTGTTACCTGTCATAATTAGTATCGAAGTTACAGTTACCTGCCAAAATTTGTATCGAAATTACAGTTACTTGTCATAATTAGTAACGAAGTTACAGTTCCCTGCCATAATTTGTATCGAAATTACAGTTCCTTGTCATAATTAGTATCGAAGTTACAGTTACCTGTCGTAATTAGTATCGAAGGTACTGTTACTTGTCATAATTAGTAACGTAGTTACAGTTACCTGTCATAATTTGTATCGAAATTACAGTTACTTGTCATAATTAGTAACGAAGTTACAGTTTCCTGTCATAATTAGTATCGAAGTTACTGTTACCTGTCATAATTAGTATGGAAGTTACAGTTACCTGCCATATCTTGTATCGAAATTAAAGTTACTTGTCATAATTAGTCGCGATGTTACAGTAACTTGCCATAATTAGTATCGAAGTTAATGTTACTTGTCATAATTAGTATCGAAGTTACTGTTACCTGTCATAATTAGTATCGAAGATACAGTTACCTGCCATAATTTGTATCGAAATTACAGTTACTTGTCATAATTAGTAACGAAGTTACAGTTACCTGCCATAATTTGTATCGAAATTACAGTTCCTTGTCATAATTAGTATAGAAGTTACAGTTACCTGTCGTAATTAGTATCGAAGGTACTGTTACTTGTCATAATTATTAACGAAGTTACAGTTACCTGTCATAATTTGTATCGAAATTACAGTTACTTGTCATAATTAGTAACGAAGTTACAGTTTCCTGTCATAATTAGTATCGAAGTTACTGTTACCTGTCATAATTAGTATGGAAGTTACAGTTACCTGCCATAATTTGTATCGAAATTAAAGTTACTTGTCATAATTAGTAGCGATGTTACAGTAACCTGCCATAATTAGTATCGAAGTTAATGTTACTTGTCATAATTAGTATCGAAGTTACTGTTACCTGTCATAATTAGTATCGAAGATACAGTTACCTGCCATAATTTGTATCGAAATTACTGTTACTTGTCATAATTAGTAACGAAGTTACAGTTACCTATCATAATTAGTATCGAAGTTACAGTTACTTGTCATAATTAGTATCGAAGTTACTGTTACCTGTCATAATTAGAATTGAAGTTACAGTTACCTGCCAAAATTTGTATCGAAATTACAGTTACTTGTCATAATTAGTAACGAAGTTACCTGTCATAATTAGTATCGAAGTTACAGTTACTTGCAATAATTAGTATCGAAGTTACCGTTACCTGCCATAATTTGTATCGAAATTACAGGGACTTGTCATAATTAGTAACGAAGTTACAGTTACTTGTCATAATTAGTATCGAAGTTCCTGTTACCTGTCCTAATTAGTATTGAAGTTACAGTTACCTACCATAATTTTTATCAAAATTACAGTTACTTGTCATAATTAGTAACGAAGTTAGATTTTCTTGTCATAATTAGTATCGAAGTTACAGTTACCTGTCATAATTTGATTCGCAGTTATAGTTACTTGTCATAATTAGTATCGAAGTTACTGTTACCTGTCACAATTAGTATCGAAGTTACAGTTACCTGCCATAATTTGTATCGAAATTAAAGTTACTTGTCATAATTAGTAGCGATGTTACAGTAACCTGCCATAATTAGTATCGAAGTTAATGTTACTTGTCATAATTAGTATCGAAGTTACTGTTACCTGTCATAATTAGTATCGAAGATACAGTTACCTGCCATAATTTGTATCGAAATTACTGTTACTTGTCATAATTAGTAACGAAGTTACAGTTACCTATCATAATTAGTATCGAAGTTACAGTTACCTGTCATAATTAGTATCGAAGTTACAGTTACTTGTAATAATTAGTATCGTAGTTACTGTAACCTGTCATAATTAGTATCGAAGTTACTGTTACCTGTCATAATTTGTATCGAAGTTATAGTTACTTGTCGTAATTAGTATCGAAGTTGCTGTTACCTGTCATAATTAGTATCGATGTTACAGTTACATGTCATAATTAGTATCGAAGTTACTGTTACCTGTCATAATTAGTTTCGAAGTTACTGTTACCTGTCATAATTAGTATCGAAATTACAATTACCTGCAATAATTTGTATCGAAATTACAGGGACTTGTCATAATTAGTAACGAAGTTACAGTAACCTGCCATAATTAGTATCGAAATTAAAATTACTTGTCATAATAAGTAACGAATTTAAGTTACCTGTCATAATTAGTATCGAAGTTACTGTTACCTGTCATAATTAGTATTGAAGTTACTGTTACCTACAATAATTTTTTATCAAAATTACAGTTACTTGTCATAATTAGTAACGAAGTTAGAGTTTCTTGTCATAATTAGTATCGAAGTTACAGTTACCTGTCATAATTTCTATCGAAGTTATAGTTACTTGTCATAATTAGTATCGATGTTGCTGTTACCTGTCATAATTAGTATCGAAGTTACAGTTACCTGCCATAATTTGTATCGTAATTACAGTTCCTTGTCATAATTAGTATCGATGTTACAGTTACCTGTCATAATTAGTATCGAAGGTACTGTTACTTGTCATAATTAGTAACGAAGTTACAGTTACCTGTCATAATTTGTATCGAAATTACAGTTACTTGTCATAATTAGTATTGAAGTTACAGTTACCTACCATAATTTTTTTAATCAAAATTACAGTTACTTGTCATAATTAGTAACGAAATTTGAGTTTCTTGTCATAATTAGTATCGAAGTTACAGTTACTTGTCATAATTAGTATCGAAGTTACAGTTACCTGCCATAATTTGTATCGAAATTACAGGGACTTGTCACAATTAGTAACGAAGTTACAGTTTCCTGCCGTAACTAGTATCGAAATTAAAGTTACTTGTCATAATTAGTAACGAAGTTACAGTTACCTGTCATAATAAGTATCGAAGTTACTGTTACCTGTCATAATTAGTATGGAAGTTACAGTTACCTGCCAAAATTTGTATCGAAATTACAGTTACTTGTCATAATTAGTAACGAAGTTACAGTTTCCTGTCATAATTAGTAACGAAGTTACTGTTACCTGTCATAATTAGTATGGAAGTTACAGTTACCTGCCATAATTTGTATCGAAATTAAAGTTACTTCTCAAAATTAGTAGCGATGTTACAGTAACCTGCCATAATTAGTATCGAAGTTAATGTTACTTGTCATAATTAGTTTCGAAGTTACTGTTACCTGCCATAATTTGTATCGAAATTACTGTTACTTGTCATAATTAGTAACGAAGTTACAGTTACCTATCATAATTAGTATCGAAGTTACAGTTACTTGTCATAATTAGTATCGAAGTTACTGTTACCTGTCATAATTAGAATTGAAGTTACAGTTACCTGGCAAAATTTGTATCGAAATTACAGTTACTTGTCATAATTAGTAACGAAGTTATATGTCATAATTAGTATCGAAGTTACAGTTACTTGTAATAATTAGTATCGAAGTTACCGTTACCTGCCATAATTTGTATCGAAATTACAGGGACTTGTCATAATTAGTAACGAAGTTACAGTTACCTGCCATAATTAGTATCGAAATTAAAGTTACTTGTGATAATTATTAACGAAGTTACAGTTACCTGTCATAATTAGTATCGAAGTTCCTGATACCTGTCATAATTAGTATTGAAGTTACAGTTACCTACCATAATTTTTATCAAAATTACAGTTACTTGTCATAATTAGTAACGAAGTTAGATTTTCTTGTCATAATTAGTATCGAAGTAACAGTTACCTGTCATAATTTGATTCGCAGTTATAGTTACTTGTCATAATTAGTATCGAAGTTACTGTTACCTGTCACAATTAGTATCGAAGTTACAGTTACCTGCCATAATTTGTATCGAAATTACAGTTCCTTGTCATAATTAGTATCGAAGTTAGAGTTACCTGTCATAATTAGCATCGAAGTTACTGTTACCAGCCATAATTTGTATCGAAATTACAGTTACTTGTCATAATTAGTTACCAAGTTACAGTTACCTGTCATAATTAGTATCGAAGTTACAGTTACATGTCATAATTAGTATCGTAGTTACTGTAACCCTGTCATAATTAGTATCGAAGTTACTCTTACCTGTCATAATTTGTATCGAAGTTATAGTTACTTGTCGTAATTAGTATCGAAGTTACTGTTACCTGTCATAATTAGTATCGAAGTTACTGTTACCTGTCATAATTAGTATCGAAATTACAATTACCTGCAATAATTTGTATCGAAATTACAGGGACTTGTCATAATTAGCAACGAAGTTACAGTAACCTGCCATAATTAGTATCGAAATTAAAGTTACTTGTCATAATAAGTAACGAAGTAACAGTTACCTGTCATAATTAGTATCGAAGTTACTGTTACCTGTCATAATTAGTATTGAAGTTACAGTTACCTACAATAATTTTTTATCAAAATTACAGTTACTTGTCATAATTAGTAACGAAGTTAGAGTTTCTTGTCATAATTAGTATCGAAGTTACAGTTACCTGTCATAATTTGTATCGAAGTTATAGTTACTTGTCATAATTAGTATCGAAGTTGCTGTTACCTGTCATAATTAGTATCGAAGTTACAGTTACCTGCCATAATTTGTATCGAAATTACAGTTCCTTGTCATAATTAGTATCGATGTTACAGTTACCTGTCATAATTAGTATCGAAGGTACTGTAACTTGTCATAATTAGTAACGAAGCTACAGTTACCTGTCATAATTTGTATCGAAAATACAGTTACTTGTCATAATTAGTAACGAAGTTACAGTTTCCTGTCATAATTAGTATTGAAGTAACTGTTACCTGTCATAATTAGTATAAAAGTTACAGTTACCTGCCTTAATTTGTATCGAAATTAAAGTTACTTTTCATCATTAGCAACGATGTTACAGTAACCTGTCATAATGAGTATCGAAGTTAATGTTACTTGTCATAAATAGTATCGAAGATACTGTTACCTGTCATAATTAGTATCGAAGTTACTGTTACCTGCCATATTTTGTACCTAAATTACTGTTACTTGTCATAAATAGTAACGAAGTTGCAGTTACCTGTCATAATTAGTATCGAAGTTACAGTTACTTGTCATAATTAGTATCGAAGTTACTGTTACCTGTCATAATTAGTATCGAAGTTACAGTTACCTGCCAAAATTTGTATCGAAATTACAGTTACTTGACATAATTAGTAACGAAGTTACAGTTACCTGCCATAATTTGTATCGAAATTGGAGTTCCTTGTCATAATTAGTATCGAAGTTACAGTTACCTGTCGTAATTAGTATCGAAGGTACTGTTACTTGTCATAATTAGTAACGAAGTTACAGTTACCTGTCATAATTTGTATCGAAATTACAGTTACTTGTCATAATTAGTAACGAAGTTACAGTTTCTTGTCATAATTAGTATCGAAGTTACTGTTACCTGTCATAATTAGTATGGAAGTTACAGTTACCTGCCATAATTTGTATCGAAATTACAGTTTCTTGCCATAATTAGTATCTAAGTTAATGTTACCTGTCATAATTTGTATCGAAATTACAGTTACTTGTCATAATTAGCATCGAAGCTACAGTTACTTGACATAATTAGTAACGAAGTTACAGTAACCTGTCATAATTAGTAACGAAGTTACAGTTACCTGTCATAATTTGTATCGAAATTACAGTTACTTGTCCTAATTAGTAACGAAGTTACAGTTTCCTGTCATAATTAGTATCGAAGTTACTGTTAACTATCATAATTAGTATGGAAGTTACAGTTACCTGCCATAATTTGTCGCGAAATTACAGGGACTCGTCATAATTAGTAACGAAGTTCGAGTTACTTGTCATAATTAGTATCGAAGTTACAGTTACCTGTCATAATTTGTATCGAAGTTATAGTTACATGTCATAATTAGTATCGAATTACTGTTACCTGTCATAATTAGTATCGAAGTTACTGTTACCTGCCATAATCTGTAACGAAATTACAGTTACTTGTTATAATTAGTGACGAAGTTAAAGTTACCTGTCATAATTAGTATCGAAGTTACAGTTACTTGTCATAATTAGTATCGAAGTTACAGTTACCTGCCATAATTTGTATCGAAATTACAGGGACTTGTCATAATTAGTAACGAACTTACAGTTTCCTGCCATAATTAGTATCGAAATTAAAGTTACTTGTCATAATTAGTAACGAAGTTACAGTTTCCTGTCATAATTAGTATCGAAGTTACTGTTACCTGTCATAATTAGTATTGAAGTTACAGTTCCCTACCATAATTTTTTATCAATATTACAGTTACTTGTCATAATTAGTAACGAAGTTTGAGTTTCTCGTCATAATTAGAATCGAAGTTACAGTAACCAGTCATAATTTTTATCGAAGTTATAGTTACTTGTCATAATTAGTATCGAAGTTACTGTTACCTGTCATAATTAGTACCGAAGTTACAGTTACCTGCCATAATTTGTATCGAAATTAGAGTTTATTGTCATAATTAGTAACGAAGTTACAGTTACCTGTCATAATAAGTATCGAAGTTACTGTTACTTGTCATAATTAGTATCGAAGTTACTGTTACCTGTCATAATTAGTATCGAAGTAACAGTTACCTGCCAAATTTTGTATCGAAATTACAGTTACTTGTCATAATTAGTAACGAAGTTACAGTTACATGCCATAATTTGTATCGAAATTACAGTTCCTTGTCATAATTAGTATCGAAGTTACAGTTACCTGTCATAATTAGTATCGAAGGTACTGTTACTTGTCATAATTAGTAACGAAGTTACAGTTACCTGTCATAATTTGTATCGAAGTTACAGTTACTTGTCATAATTAGTAACGAAGTTACAGTTTCCTGTCATAATTAGTATCGAAGTAACTGTTACCTGTCATAATTAGTATGGAAGTTACAGTTACCTGCCATAATTTGTATCGAAATTAAAGTTACTTGTCATCATTAGCAACGATGTTACAGTAACCTGTCATAATTAGTATCGATGTTAATGTTACTTGTCATAATTAGTATCGAAGTTACTGTTACCTGTCATAATTAGTATCGAAGTTTCTGTTACCTGCCATATTTTGTATCGAAATTACTGTTACATGTCATAAATAGTAACGAAGTTACAGTTACCTGCCATAATTTGTATCGAAATTACAGTTCCTTGTCATAATTAGTATCGAAGTTACAGTTACCTGTCATAATTAGTATCGAAGGTACTCTTACTTGTCATAATTAGTAACGAAGTTACAGTTACCTGTCATAATTTGTATCGAAATTACAGTTACTTGTCATAATTAGTAACGAAGTTACAGTTTCCTGTCATAATTAGAATCGAAGTAACTGTTACCTGTCATAATTAGTTTGGAAGTTACAGTTACCTGCCATAATTTGTATCGAAATTAAAGTTACTTGTCATCATTAGCAACGATGTTACAGTAACCTGTCATAATTAGTATCGAAGTTAATGTTACTTGTCATAATTCGTATCGAAGTTACTGTTACCTGTCATAATTAGTATCGAAGCTACAGTTACTTGTAATAATTACTATCGAAGTTACCGTTACCCGCCATAATTTGTATCGAAATTACAGGGACTTGTAATAATTAGTAACGAAGTTACAGTTACCTGCCATAATTAGTATCGAAATTAAAGTTACTTGTGATAATTAGTAACGAAGTTACAGTTACCTGTCATAATAAGTATCGAAGTTACTGTTACCTGTCATAATTAGTATTGAAGTTACAGTTACCTACCATAATTTTTTATCAAAATTACAGTTACTTGTCATAATTAGTAACGAAGTTAGTTTCTTGTCATAATTAGTATCGAAGTTACAATTACCTGTCATAATTTGATTCGAAGTTATAGTTACTTGTCATAATTAGTATCGAAGTTACTGTTACCAGTCACAATTAGTATCGAAGTTACAGTTACCTGCCATAATTTGTATCGAAATTACAGTTCCCTCTCATAATTAGTATCGAAGTTACAGTTACTTGTCATAATTAGTATCAAAGTTACTGTTACCTGCGATAATTTGTATCGAAATTACAGTTACTTGTCATAATTAGTTACGAAGTTACAGTTACCTGTCATAATTAGTATCGAAGTTACAGTTACTTGTCTTAACTAATATCGTAGTTACTGTTACCTGTCATAATTAGTATCGAAGTTACTGTTACCTGTCATAATTAGTATTGAAGTTACAGTTACCTACAATAATTTTTATCAAAATTACAGTTACTTGTCATAATTAGTAACGAAGTTAGAGTTTCTTGTCATAATTAGTATCGAAGTTACAGTTACCTGTCATAATTTGTATCGAAGTTGCTGTTACCTGTCATAATTAGTATCGAAGTTACAGTTACCTGCCATAATTTGTATCGAAATTACAGTTACTTGTCATAATTAGTAACGTAGTTACAGTTACCTACATAATTTGTATCGAAGTTACAGTTACTTGTCATAATTAGTATCGAAGTTACTGTTACCTGTCCTAATAAGTATCGAAGTTACTGTTACCTGTCATAATTAGCATCGAAATTACAATTACCTGCCATAATTTGTATCGAAATTACAGGGACTTGTCATAATTAGTAACGAAGTTACAGTAACCTGCCATAATTAGTATCGAAATTAAAGTTACTTGTCATAATAAGTAACGAAGTTACAGTTACCTGTCATAATTAGTATCGAAGTTACTGTTACCTGTCATAATTAGTATTGAAGTTACAGTTACCTACAATAATTTTTTATCAAAATTACAGTTACTTGTCATAATTTGTAACGAAGTTAGATTTTCTTGTCATAATTAGAATCGAAGTTACAGTTACCTGTCATAATTTGTATCGAAGTTATAGTTACTTGTCATAATTAGTATCGAAGTTGCTGTTACCTGTCATAATTAGTATCGAAGTTACAGTAACCTGCCATAATTTGTATCGAAATTACAGTTACTTGTCATAATTAGTAACGAAGTTACAGTTACCTGTCATAATTAGTATCGATGTTACAGTTACTTGTCATAATTAGTATCGAAGTTACTGTTACCTGTCATAATAAGTATCGAAGTTACAGTTACCTGCCAAAATTTGAATCGAAATTACAGTTACTTGTCATAATTAGTAACGAAGTTACAGTTACCTGTCATAATTAGTATCGAAGTTACAGTTACCTGTCATAATTAGTATCGAAGTTACAGTTACTTGTCATAATTAGTATCGAAGTTACTGTTACCTGTCAAAATTAGTAACGATGATACAGTTACCTGCCAAAATTTGTATCGAAATTACAGTTACTTGTCATAATTAATAACGAAGTTACAGATACCTGTCATAATTAGTATCGAAGTTACAGTTACTTGTCATAATTAGTATCGAGGTTAAAGTTACCTGCCGTAATTTGTATCGAAATAATAGGGACTTGTCATAATTAGTAACGAAGTTACAGTATCCTGCCATAATTAATATCGAAATTAAAGTTACTTGTCATAATTAGTAACGAAGTTACAGTTTCCTGTCATAATTAGTATCGAAGATACTGTTACCTGTCATAATTAGTATTGAAGTTACAGTTACCTACCATAATTTTTTATCAAAATTACAGTTACTTGTCTTAATTAGTAACGAAGTTTGAGTTTCTTGTCATAATTAGTATCGAAGTTACTGTTACCTGTCATAATTAGTATTGAAGTTACAGTTACCTACAATAATGTTTTATCAAAATTACAGTTACTTGTCATAATTAATAACGAAGTTACAGTTACCTGTCATAATTAGTATCGAAGTTACAGTTACTTGTCATAATTAGTATCGAAGTTACAGTTACCTGCCATAATTTGCATCGAAATTACAGGGACTAGTCATTATTAGTAACGAAGTTACAGTTTCCTGCCATAACTAGTAACGAAATTAAAGTTACTTGTCATAATTAGTAACGAAGTTACAGTTTCCTGTCATAATTAGTACCGAAGTTACTGTTACCTGTCATAATTAGTAATGATGTTACAGTTACCTACCATAATTTTCTATCAAAATTTCAGTTACTTGTCATAATTAGTAACGAAGTTTGAGTTTCTTGTCATAATTAGAATCGACGTTACAGTAACCAGTCATAATTTTTATCGAAGTTATAGTTACTTGTCATAATTAGTATCGAAGTTACTGTTACCTGTCATAATTAGTATCGAAGTTACAGTTACCTGCCATAATTAGTATCGAAAATAGAGTTACTTGTCATTATTAGTAACGAAGTTACAGTTACCTGTCATAATTAGTATCGAAGTTACAGTTACTTGTCATAATTAGTATCGAAGTTACTGTTACCTGTCATAATTAGTATCGAAGTTACAGTTACCTGCCAAAATTTGTATCGAAATTACATTTACTTGTCATAATTAGTAACGAAGTTACAGTTACCTGCCATAATTTGTATCGAAATTACAGTTCCTTGTCATAATTAGTATCGAAGTTACAGTTACCTGTCATAATTAATATCGAAGGTACTGTTACTTGTCATAATTAGTAACGAAGTTACAGTTACCTGTCATAATTTGTATCGAAATTACAGTTACTTGTCATAATTAGTAACGAAGTTACAGTTTCCTGTCATAATTAGTATCAAAGTTACTGTTACCTGTCATAATTAGTATGGATGTTACAGTTACCTGCCATAATTTGTATCGAAATTAAAGTTACTTGTCATAATTAGTAGCGATGTTACAGTAACCTGCCATAATTAGTATCGAAGTTAATGTTACTTGTCATAATAAGTATCGAAGTTACTGTTACCTGTCATAATTAGTATCGAAGATACAGTTACCTGCCATAATTTGTATCGAATTTACTGTTACTTGTCATAATTAGTAACGAAGTTACAGTTACCTGTCATAATTAGTAACGAAGTTACAGTAACCTGCCATAATTAGTATCGAAATTAAAATTACTTGTCATAATAAGTAACGAATTTAAGTTACCTGTCATAATTAGTATCGAAGTTACTGTTACCTGTCATAATTAGTATTGAAGTTACTGTTACCTACAATAATTTTTTATCAAAATTACAGTTACTTGTCATAATTAGTAACGAAGTTAGAGTTTCTTGTCATAATTAGTATCGAAGTTACAGTTACCTGTCATAATTTCTATCGAAGTTATAGTTACTTGTCATAATTAGTATCGATGTTGCTGTTACCTGTCATAATTAGTATCGAAGTTACAGTTACCTGCCATAATTTGTATCGTAATTACAGTTCCTTGTCATAATTAGTATCGATGTTACAGTTACCTGTCATAATTAGTATCGAAGGTACTGTTACTTGTCATAATTAGTAACGAAGTTACAGTTACCTGTCATAATTTGTATCGAAATTACAGTTACTTGTCATAATTAGTATTGAAGTTACAGTTACCTACCATAATTTTTTTAATCAAAATTACAGTTACTTGTCATAATTAGTAACGAAATTTGAGTTTCTTGTCATAATTAGTATCGAAGTTACAGTTACTTGTCATAATTAGTATCGAAGTTACAGTTACCTGCCATAATTTGTATCGAAATTACAGGGACTTGTCACAATTAGTAACGAAGTTACAGTTTCCTGCCGTAACTAGTATCGAAATTAAAGTTACTTGTCATAATTAGTAACGAAGTTACAGTTACCTGTCATAATAAGTATCGAAGTTACTGTTACCTGTCATAATTAGTATGGAAGTTACAGTTACCTGCCAAAATTTGTATCGAAATTACAGTTACTTGTCATAATTAGTAACGAAGTTACAGTTTCCTGTCATAATTAGTAACGAAGTTACTGTTACCTGTCATAATTAGTATGGAAGTTACAGTTACCTGCCATAATTTGTATCGAAATTAAAGTTACTTCTCAAAATTAGTAGCGATGTTACAGTAACCTGCCATAATTAGTATCGAAGTTAATGTTACTTGTCATAATTAGTTTCGAAGTTACTGTTACCTGCCATAATTTGTATCGAAATTACTGTTACTTGTCATAATTAGTAACGAAGTTACAGTTACCTATCATAATTAGTATCGAAGTTACAGTTACTTGTCATAATTAGTATCGAAGTTACTGTTACCTGTCATAATTAGAATTGAAGTTACAGTTACCTGGCAAAATTTGTATCGAAATTACAGTTACTTGTCATAATTAGTAACGAAGTTATATGTCATAATTAGTATCGAAGTTACAGTTACTTGTAATAATTAGTATCGAAGTTACCGTTACCTGCCATAATTTGTATCGAAATTACAGGGACTTGTCATAATTAGTAACGAAGTTACAGTTACCTGCCATAATTAGTATCGAAATTAAAGTTACTTGTGATAATTATTAACGAAGTTACAGTTACCTGTCATAATTAGTATCGAAGTTCCTGATACCTGTCATAATTAGTATTGAAGTTACAGTTACCTACCATAATTTTTATCAAAATTACAGTTACTTGTCATAATTAGTAACGAAGTTAGATTTTCTTGTCATAATTAGTATCGAAGTAACAGTTACCTGTCATAATTTGATTCGCAGTTATAGTTACTTGTCATAATTAGTATCGAAGTTACTGTTACCTGTCACAATTAGTATCGAAGTTACAGTTACCTGCCATAATTTGTATCGAAATTACAGTTCCTTGTCATAATTAGTATCGAAGTTAGAGTTACCTGTCATAATTAGCATCGAAGTTACTGTTACCAGCCATAATTTGTATCGAAATTACAGTTACTTGTCATAATTAGTTACCAAGTTACAGTTACCTGTCATAATTAGTATCGAAGTTACAGTTACATGTCATAATTAGTATCGTAGTTACTGTAACCCTGTCATAATTAGTATCGAAGTTACTCTTACCTGTCATAATTTGTATCGAAGTTATAGTTACTTGTCGTAATTAGTATCGAAGTTACTGTTACCTGTCATAATTAGTATCGAAGTTACTGTTACCTGTCATAATTAGTATCGAAATTACAATTACCTGCAATAATTTGTATCGAAATTACAGGGACTTGTCATAATTAGCAACGAAGTTACAGTAACCTGCCATAATTAGTATCGAAATTAAAGTTACTTGTCATAATAAGTAACGAAGTAACAGTTACCTGTCATAATTAGTATCGAAGTTACTGTTACCTGTCATAATTAGTATTGAAGTTACAGTTACCTACAATAATTTTTTATCAAAATTACAGTTACTTGTCATAATTAGTAACGAAGTTAGAGTTTCTTGTCATAATTAGTATCGAAGTTACAGTTACCTGTCATAATTTGTATCGAAGTTATAGTTACTTGTCATAATTAGTATCGAAGTTGCTGTTACCTGTCATAATTAGTATCGAAGTTACAGTTACCTGCCATAATTTGTATCGAAATTACAGTTCCTTGTCATAATTAGTATCGATGTTACAGTTACCTGTCATAATTAGTATCGAAGGTACTGTAACTTGTCATAATTAGTAACGAAGCTACAGTTACCTGTCATAATTTGTATCGAAAATACAGTTACTTGTCATAATTAGTAACGAAGTTACAGTTTCCTGTCATAATTAGTATTGAAGTAACTGTTACCTGTCATAATTAGTATAAAAGTTACAGTTACCTGCCTTAATTTGTATCGAAATTAAAGTTACTTTTCATCATTAGCAACGATGTTACAGTAACCTGTCATAATGAGTATCGAAGTTAATGTTACTTGTCATAAATAGTATCGAAGATACTGTTACCTGTCATAATTAGTATCGAAGTTACTGTTACCTGCCATATTTTGTACCTAAATTACTGTTACTTGTCATAAATAGTAACGAAGTTGCAGTTACCTGTCATAATTAGTATCGAAGTTACAGTTACTTGTCATAATTAGTATCGAAGTTACTGTTACCTGTCATAATTAGTATCGAAGTTACAGTTACCTGCCAAAATTTGTATCGAAATTACAGTTACTTGACATAATTAGTAACGAAGTTACAGTTACCTGCCATAATTTGTATCGAAATTGGAGTTCCTTGTCATAATTAGTATCGAAGTTACAGTTACCTGTCGTAATTAGTATCGAAGGTACTGTTACTTGTCATAATTAGTAACGAAGTTACAGTTACCTGTCATAATTTGTATCGAAATTACAGTTACTTGTCATAATTAGTAACGAAGTTACAGTTTCTTGTCATAATTAGTATCGAAGTTACTGTTACCTGTCATAATTAGTATGGAAGTTACAGTTACCTGCCATAATTTGTATCGAAATTACAGTTTCTTGCCATAATTAGTATCTAAGTTAATGTTACCTGTCATAATTTGTATCGAAATTACAGTTACTTGTCATAATTAGCATCGAAGCTACAGTTACTTGACATAATTAGTAACGAAGTTACAGTAACCTGTCATAATTAGTAACGAAGTTACAGTTACCTGTCATAATTTGTATCGAAATTACAGTTACTTGTCCTAATTAGTAACGAAGTTACAATTTCCTGTCATAATTAGTATCGAAGTTACTGTTAACTATCATAATTAGTATGGAAGTTACAGTTACCTGCCATAATTTGTCGCGAAATTACAGGGACTCGTCATAATTAGTAACGAAGTTCGAGTTACTTGTCATAATTAGTATCGAAGTTACAGTTACCTGTCATAATTTGTATCGAAGTTATAGTTACATGTCATAATTAGTATCGAATTACTGTTACCTGTCATAATTAGTATCGAAGTTACTGTTACCTGCCATAATCTGTAACGAAATTACAGTTACTTGTTATAATTAGTGACGAAGTTAAAGTTACCTGTCATAATTAGTATCGAAGTTACAGTTACTTGTCATAATTAGTATCGAAGTTACAGTTACCTGCCATAATTTGTATCGAAATTACAGGGACTTGTCATAATTAGTAACGAACTTACAGTTTCCTGCCATAATTAGTATCGAAATTAAAGTTACTTGTCATAATTAGTAACGAAGTTACAGTTTCCTGTCATAATTAGTATCGAAGTTACTGTTACCTGTCATAATTAGTATTGAAGTTACAGTTCCCTACCATAATTTTTTATCAATATTACAGTTACTTGTCATAATTAGTAACGAAGTTTGAGTTTCTCGTCATAATTAGAATCGAAGTTACAGTAACCAGTCATAATTTTTATCGAAGTTATAGTTACTTGTCATAATTAGTATCGAAGTTACTGTTACCTGTCATAATTAGTACCGAAGTTACAGTTACCTGCCATAATTTGTATCGAAATTAGAGTTTATTGTCATAATTAGTAACGAAGTTACAGTTACCTGTCATAATAAGTATCGAAGTTACTGTTACTTGTCATAATTAGTATCGAAGTTACTGTTACCTGTCATAATTAGTATCGAAGTAACAGTTACCTGCCAAATTTTGTATCGAAATTACAGTTACTTGTCATAATTAATAACGAAGTTACAGTTACATGCCATAATTTGTATCGAAATTACAGTTCCTTGTCATAATTAGTATCGAAGTTACAGTTACCTGTCATAATTAGTATCGAAGGTACTGTTACTTGTCATAATTAGTAACGAAGTTACAGTTACCTGTCATAATTTGTATCGAAGTTACAGTTACTTGTCATAATTAGTAACGAAGTTACAGTTTCCTGTCATAATTAGTATCGAAGTAACTGTTACCTGTCATAATTAGTATGGAAGTTACAGTTACCTGCCATAATTTGTATCGAAATTAAAGTTACTTGTCATCATTAGCAACGATGTTACAGTAACCTGTCATAATTAGTATCGATGTTAATGTTACTTGTCATAATTAGTATCGAAGTTACTGTTACCTGTCATAATTAGTATCGAAGTTTCTGTTACCTGCCATATTTTGTATCGAAATTACTGTTACATGTCATAAATAGTAACGAAGTTACAGTTACCTGCCATAATTTGTATCGAAATTACAGTTCCTTGTCATAATTAGTATCGAAGTTACAGTTACCTGTCATAATTAGTATCGAAGGTACTCTTACTTGTCATAATTAGTAACGAAGTTACAGTTACCTGTCATAATTTGTATCGAAATTACAGTTACTTGTCATAATTAGTAACGAAGTTACAGTTTCCTGTCATAATTAGAATCGAAGTAACTGTTACCTGTCATAATTAGTTTGGAAGTTACAGTTACCTGCCATAATTTGTATCGAAATTAAAGTTACTTGTCATCATTAGCAACGATGTTACAGTAACCTGTCATAATTAGTATCGAAGTTAATGTTACTTGTCATAATTCGTATCGAAGTTACTGTTACCTGTCATAATTAGTATCGAAGCTACAGTTACTTGTAATAATTACTATCGAAGTTACCGTTACCCGCCATAATTTGTATCGAAATTACAGGGACTTGTAATAATTAGTAACGAAGTTACAGTTACCTGCCATAATTAGTATCGAAATTAAAGTTACTTGTGATAATTAGTAACGAAGTTACAGTTACCTGTCATAATAAGTATCGAAGTTACTGTTACCTGTCATAATTAGTATTGAAGTTACAGTTACCTACCATAATTTTTTATCAAAATTACAGTTACTTGTCATAATTAGTAACGAAGTTAGTTTCTTGTCATAATTAGTATCGAAGTTACAATTACCTGTCATAATTTGATTCGAAGTTATAGTTACTTGTCATAATTAGTATCGAAGTTACTGTTACCAGTCACAATTAGTATCGAAGTTACAGTTACCTGCCATAATTTGTATCGAAATTACAGTTCCCTCTCATAATTAGTATCGAAGTTACAGTTACTTGTCATAATTAGTATCAAAGTTACTGTTACCTGCGATAATTTGTATCGAAATTACAGTTACTTGTCATAATTAGTTACGAAGTTACAGTTACCTGTCATAATTAGTATCGAAGTTACAGTTACTTGTCTTAACTAATATCGTAGTTACTGTTACCTGTCATAATTAGTATCGAAGTTACTGTTACCTGTCATAATTAGTATTGAAGTTACAGTTACCTACAATAATTTTTATCAAAATTACAGTTACTTGTCATAATTAGTAACGAAGTTAGAGTTTCTTGTCATAATTAGTATCGAAGTTACAGTTACCTGTCATAATTTGTATCGAAGTTGCTGTTACCTGTCATAATTAGTATCGAAGTTACAGTTACCTGCCATAATTTGTATCGAAATTACAGTTACTTGTCATAATTAGTAACGTAGTTACAGTTACCTACATAATTTGTATCGAAGTTACAGTTACTTGTCATAATTAGTATCGAAGTTACTGTTACCTGTCCTAATAAGTATCGAAGTTACTGTTACCTGTCATAATTAGCATCGAAATTACAATTACCTGCCATAATTTGTATCGAAATTACAGGGACTTGTCATAATTAGTAACGAAGTTACAGTAACCTGCCATAATTAGTATCGAAATTAAAGTTACTTGTCATAATAAGTAACGAAGTTACAGTTACCTGTCATAATTAGTATCGAAGTTACTGTTACCTGTCATAATTAGTATTGAAGTTACAGTTACCTACAATAATTTTTTATCAAAATTACAGTTACTTGTCATAATTTGTAACGAAGTTAGATTTTCTTGTCATAATTAGAATCGAAGTTACAGTTACCTGTCATAATTTGTATCGAAGTTATAGTTACTTGTCATAATTAGTATCGAAGTTGCTGTTACCTGTCATAATTAGTATCGAAGTTACAGTAACCTGCCATAATTTGTATCGAAATTACAGTTACTTGTCATAATTAGTAACGAAGTTACAGTTACCTGTCATAATTAGTATCGATGTTACAGTTACTTGTCATAATTAGTATCGAAGTTACTGTTACCTGTCATAATAAGTATCGAAGTTACAGTTACCTGCCAAAATTTGAATCGAAATTACAGTTACTTGTCATAATTAGTAACGAAGTTACAGTTACCTGTCATAATTAGTATCGAAGTTACAGTTACCTGTCATAATTAGTATCGAAGTTACAGTTACTTGTCATAATTAGTATCGAAGTTACTGTTACCTGTCAAAATTAGTAACGATGATACAGTTACCTGCCAAAATTTGTATCGAAATTACAGTTACTTGTCATAATTAATAACGAAGTTACAGATACCTGTCATAATTAGTATCGAAGTTACAGTTACTTGTCATAATTAGTATCGAGGTTAAAGTTACCTGCCGTAATTTGTATCGAAATAATAGGGACTTGTCATAATTAGTAACGAAGTTACAGTATCCTGCCATAATTAATATCGAAATTAAAGTTACTTGTCATAATTAGTAACGAAGTTACAGTTTCCTGTCATAATTAGTATCGAAGATACTGTTACCTGTCATAATTAGTATTGAAGTTACAGTTACCTACCATAATTTTTTATCAAAATTACAGTTACTTGTCTTAATTAGTAACGAAGTTTGAGTTTCTTGTCATAATTAGTATCGAAGTTACTGTTACCTGTCATAATTAGTATTGAAGTTACAGTTACCTACAATAATGTTTTATCAAAATTACAGTTACTTGTCATAATTAATAACGAAGTTACAGTTACCTGTCATAATTAGTATCGAAGTTACAGTTACTTGTCATAATTAGTATCGAAGTTACAGTTACCTGCCATAATTTGCATCGAAATTACAGGGACTAGTCATTATTAGTAACGAAGTTACAGTTTCCTGCCATAACTAGTAACGAAATTAAAGTTACTTGTCATAATTAGTAACGAAGTTACAGTTTCCTGTCATAATTAGTACCGAAGTTACTGTTACCTGTCATAATTAGTAATGATGTTACAGTTACCTACCATAATTTTCTATCAAAATTTCAGTTACTTGTCATAATTAGTAACGAAGTTTGAGTTTCTTGTCATAATTAGAATCGACGTTACAGTAACCAGTCATAATTTTTATCGAAGTTATAGTTACTTGTCATAATTAGTATCGAAGTTACTGTTACCTGTCATAATTAGTATCGAAGTTACAGTTACCTGCCATAATTAGTATCGAAAATAGAGTTACTTGTCATTATTAGTAACGAAGTTACAGTTACCTGTCATAATTAGTATCGAAGTTACAGTTACTTGTCATAATTAGTATCGAAGTTACTGTTACCTGTCATAATTAGTATCGAAGTTACAGTTACCTGCCAAAATTTGTATCGAAATTACATTTACTTGTCATAATTAGTAACGAAGTTACAGTTACCTGCCATAATTTGTATCGAAATTACAGTTCCTTGTCATAATTAGTATCGAAGTTACAGTTACCTGTCATAATTAATATCGAAGGTACTGTTACTTGTCATAATTAGTAACGAAGTTACAGTTACCTGTCATAATTTGTATCGAAATTACAGTTACTTGTCATAATTAGTAACGAAGTTACAGTTTCCTGTCATAATTAGTATCAAAGTTACTGTTACCTGTCATAATTAGTATGGATGTTACAGTTACCTGCCATAATTTGTATCGAAATTAAAGTTACTTGTCATAATTAGTAGCGATGTTACAGTAACCTGCCATAATTAGTATCGAAGTTAATGTTACTTGTCATAATAAGTATCGAAGTTACTGTTACCTGTCATAATTAGTATCGAAGATACAGTTACCTGCCATAATTTGTATCGAATTTACTGTTACTTGTCATAATTAGTAACGAAGTTACAGTTACCTGTCATAATTAGTATCGAAGTTACAGTTACTTGTCATAATTAGTATCGAAGTTACTGTTATCTGTCATAATTAGAATCGAAGTTACAGTTACCTGCCAAAATTTGTATCGAAATTACAGTTACTTGTCATAATTAGTAACGAAGTTACAGTTACCTGTCATAATTAGTATCGAAGTTACAGTTACTTGTAATAATTAGTATCGAAGTTACCGTTACCAGCCATAATTTGTATCGAAATTACAGGGACTTGTCATAATTAGTAACGAAGTTACAGTTACCTGCCATAATTAGTATCGAAATTAAAGTTACTTGTGATAATAATTAACGAAGTTACAGTTACCTGTCACTGCCTTACAGCAAAAATCAAATCCACTGTGGACCTTCCTGCTCTGAAGCCATGTTGTTCTTCCCTCATCCCTCCTTCTATCCTTGTCCTAATTCTCTTTTCCAAAACTTTCTCGAAGATCTTTGCACAATGACTCATCAGTGTTATTCCCCGATAGTTTCTGCAATCTGTTCTACTACCTTTCTTGAAGATCGGACAATGATTCCTTTTTTCCAGTCCTCTGGGGTCTTCCTTTCCTTCCATGCTGTCCTCATCACTCGGTACAGCCACTGTATCCCCACCTCTCCTGCTGCTCTCACCATCTCCACACTCAACTCATCCACACCCGGTGCCTTCCCTCCTTTCATCTTGTTCACTGCATCTTCCACTTCTTTCCATGTTAAGTCCTTTTCTGTTTGCAGTTCATCTTCCTCTTCCCCGATTTCTTCCTCCTCACCATCTTTTCCATTTGGGTTCAGAAGTTCTTCAAAATATTCTTTCCACATTTTCTTCAGTTCTTCCCTATTTTCTATCTCTTGTCCCCTTTTGTTCACCATTCTAACATAATCCGTAGGATCCTTCCGCCTCTTATTTTTTTACCATCCCATACAGGACCTTTTTTGTACCTTCACTATCCTCTCCCATCATCTTTGTCCACTCTTCCATCCACTTCCTTCTCTCCTCAGCCACCACTCTCTTCGCCTCCTTCTTTCTTTCCTGGTACTCTTCCCTTGTCTCTACCGTCCTATTTTGATACCACCTCCCAAAGGCTCTATTCTTTTCCCTTACTATATCTTTTGTCTTCTCATTCCACCATGGTGTTTCCTTCCACCTCTTCTTACTACTTGTCCTCCCACATACTGCTTCTGCTGCACCCACTAGTGTCTTCTTAAATCTAGCCCATTCCTCTTCCACCCCTCTTTCTTCATCTGTTGGAATTCCTTCCTTTACCATTTTGAGGTACTCGAACCTTCTATCCCCTTCTTTCAGTTTCCATATCCTTATACGTCTTTCCTGGTTCTCAGTCCCTTTCTTCTCCTTACTCCCTCTCAGGTTCATTACCAGTAATCGATGGTCGCTATCCAGGTTCTCCGATGGTATAACCTTGATGTCCGTGATGTTCTTATTTAGTTCTTTCTCATACAGTATATAGTCGACCACCGACTTCCTGGTCAAGTCATCACTGTACCATGTGATTGTGTGGCTCTCTCTTTTCTTAAACCAGGAGTTCCCAACTAGCAGGCTGTTCCTCTGGCAGAAGTCCAACAGTCTCTTTCCTTCCTCATTTCTTCCACCCCAACCCTCTGGTCCTAGAACACTCTCATAACCTTGTCTTTCTCTTCCCACATGGGCATTGAGGTCCTCCATAACAATCATATTTCTTCCTACCAGCTGCTTCTGCAATTCCTCTTCAAACTCCTCCTTCTCTTCAGAAGCGCAGCCTACTTGTGGAGCATACACTTGCACTATTTCTACGGTCTCTCCCCTCAGTGCTACTTTCACCTTCATCATCCTATCACGTATTCTCCTCACTTCTTCTTTTAAACCATCTCGTACTACTACTCCCACTCCATTCCTCTTTCCCTCTTCGTTCCCACTCCAGTACAGTCTATAGCCTTTTCTCAGTACTCTCCTTCCTTCCCCTTTCCACTTTGTTTCTGCCAATCCCAATAAATCCAACTTCCTTCTTTCCATCATATCCACTATCTCCTCCACCTTCCCCGTCAGCGTTCTTAGGTTTAAAGTTCCAAATCTTAGTCCGTGTGTACAGCCGTGTCGTCGTCTATTAAATCCATCCTGTCCGAGGCTCGTTCCATTTTTGAAAGCATTTGGTTTTATCCACTACTTGCTTGCTGGGCCTATCGTAGCTTCACCAGAGCCCCGTTAGCCGTCACTTTTCAGGGTTCCTGTAGGACCTTCACAGCTACCGTAACGGTCCCGGGGCACACGAAGTCCCCACTGAACTTCGCCCCTACAGGCAATCCCCTACTTTGTGCCGTTGCCCGTCTCCCACGACGTGGACGAGGGGTTGGACTTATTTTTGCTGTAAGGCAGTTACAAGAACAGCACTATGAGTATGGAACAGATCTACTGATGGCCTTCCTGGACATTGAGAAAGCATATGACAGTGTATGCAGAAACAAAGTATGGAAGTCCCTGGAGGATAGAGGAGTAGAGAAATGGACTATAAAGAGGATAAAGGAGATGTACAAGGGAAGCGTGAGCTGTGTGAAAGTGGGAGGAGAGAGATCTGACTGGTTGGAACAAAGAAACGGCCTGAAACAAGGAAGTGCACTGTCACCGTTACTTTTCATTGTGGTGATGGATGACATAATGACCCGAGTGGCACAAGTAATTGGGGACGGAAAGATGAAAGCAATGGTGTTTGCAGATGATTTGATGATTTGGGGAAACAAGGAGGAGGAGGTACAGGAACAGTTGGACGTGTGGGAAGGAATAATACAAGGATATGGGATGAAATTGAGCATAAATAAGAGTGAGATGGTGATCACAACAAGGAAGAAGGAAAGAACCACAACGGGAATAACAATTGGTGGGGAACAGCTGAAGAAAGTGGAGAGTTTTAAGTATCTGGGAAGCCTGACACAAGATAATGGAAGAAACGATAGAGAAATAAATGAGCGGGGGAGGCAGGCAGAAGCATTTCGCAGGAGTGTGAGAAGCATGTTATGGAGCAAGGATGTCCCTCAGAACAGCAAAAAGATCATATATCGGACGTACTATGTCCCTATCCTGACGTATGCCTCGGAGACCTGGGTTATGAAAGGAAGGGAGAAGAGCAAAATACAGGCCAGTGAGATGAGGTTCTTGAGAAGCAGTATTGGAGCTACAAAGATGGACAGAATAAGAAATGAGAGGACCAGAGAATTAATGAAGGAGGAACCATTACAGGATGGTATAGAGAAATCTAGACTTAGATGGTATGGACATGTAAAACGAATGGAGGAGAAGAGGATACCCAGGAGAGTACATGAGACGAAGTGGGAAGGAAAGAGACCGAGGGGAAGACCGAGAGACAGGTGGCTGAAGGGGGTGGAAGAAAGCGTGAAGAAGAGAGGAGAAGACTGGACAAGGGTGGAGGCTGAGAAATGGTGGGAAGACAGAAGACGTTGGAGAGGCTTGTGTTCCAAACAGACCCGGCCAGTGGCTGGAAACTGTGCAAGATGATGATGATGATGATGACAGTTACCTGTCATAATTAGTATCGAAGTTCCTGTTACCTGTCATAATTAGTATTGAAGTTACAGTTACCTACCATAATTTTTTATCAAAATTACAGTTACTTGTCATAATTAGTAACGAAGTTAGATTTTCTTGTAATAATTAGTATCGAAGTTACAGTTACCTGTCATAATTTGATTCGAAGTTATAGTTACTTGTCATAATTAGTATCGAAGTTACAGTTACCTGTCACAATTAGTATCGAAGTTACAGTTACCTGCCATAATTTGTATCGAAATTACAGTTCCTTGTCATAATTAGTATCGAAGATACAGTTACCTGTCATAATTAGCATCGAAGTTACTGTTACCAGCCATAATTTGTATCGAAATTACAGTTACTTGTCATAATTAGTTACCAAGTTACAGTTACCTGTCATAATTAGTATCGAAGTTACAGTTACTTGTCATAATTAGTATCGTAGTTACTGTAACCTGTCATAATTAGTATCGAAGTTACTGATACCTGTCACAATTTGTATCGAAGTTATAGTTACTTGTCATAATTAGTATCGAAGTTGCTGTTACCTGTCATAATTAGTATCGAAGTTACAGTTACTTGTCATAATTAGTATCGAAGTTACTGTTACCTGTCATAATTAGTATCGAAGTTACTGTTATCTGTCTTAATTAGCATCGAAATTACAAATACCTGCAATAATTTGTATCGAAATTACAGGGACTTGTCATAATTAGTAACGAAGTTACAGTAACCTGCCATAATTAGTATCGAAATTAAAGTTACTTGTCATAATAAGTAACGAAGTTACAGTTTCCTGTCATAATTAGTATCGAAGTAACTGTTACCTGTCATAATTAGTATGGAAGTTACAGTTACCTGCCATAATTTGTATCGAAATTAAAGTTACTTGTCATCATTAGCAACGATGTTACAGTAACCTGTCATAATTTGTATCGAAGTTAATGTTACTTGTCATAAATAGTATCGAAGTTACTGTTACCTGTCATAATTAGTATCGACGTTACTGTTACCTGCCATATTTTGTATCGAAATTACTGTTACTTGTCATAAATAGTAACGAAGTTACAGTTACCTGTCATAATTAGTATCGAAGTTACAGTTACTTGTCATAATTAGTATCGAAGTTACTGTTACCTGTCATAATTAGTATCGAAGTTACAGTTACCTGCCAAAATTTGTATCGAAATTACAGTTACTTGTCATAATTAGTAACGAAGTTACAGTTACCTGCCATAATTTGTATCGAAATTACAGTTCCTTGTCATAATTAGTATCGAAGTTACAGTTACCTGTCATAATTAGTATCGAAGGTACTGTTACTTGTCATAATTAGTAACGAAGTTACAGTTCCCTGTCATAATTTGTATCGAAATTACAGTTACTTGTCATAATTAGTAACGAAGTTACAGTTTCTTGTCATAATTAGTATCGAAGTTACTGTTACCTGTCATAATTAGTATGGAAGTTACAGTTACCTGCCATAATTTGTATCGAAATTACAGTTCCTTGTCATAATTAGTATCGAAGTTACAGTTACCTGTCATAATTAGTATCGAAGTTACTGTTACCTGCCATAATTTGTATCGAAATTACAGTTACTTGTCATAATTAGTAACGAAGTTACAGTTACAGTCATAATTAGTATTGAAGTTACAGTTACCTACCATAAATTTTTATCAAAATTACTGTTACTTGTCATAATTATTAACGAAGTTAGAGTTTCTTGTCATAATTAGTATCGAAGTTAATGTTACCTGTCATAATTTGTATCGAAATTACAGTTACTTGTCATAATTAGCATCGAAGCTACAGTTACTTGACATAATTAGTAACGAAGTTACAGTAACCTGTCATAATTAGTAACGAAGTTAAAGTTACCTGTCATAATTTGTATCGAAATTACAGTTACTTGTCATAATTAGTAACGAAGTTACAGTTTCCTGTCATAATTAGTATCGATGTTACTGTTACCTGTCATAATTAGTATGGAAGTTACAGTTACCTTCCATAATTTGTATCGAAATTACAGGGACTTGTCATAATTAGTAACGAAGTTAATGTTTCTTGTCATAATTAGTATCGAAGTTACAGTTACCTGTCATAAATTGTATCGAAGTTATAGTTACTTGTCATAATTAGTATCGAATTACTGTTACCTGTCATAATTAGTATCGAAGTTACTGTTACCTGCCATAATCTGTAACGAAATTACAGTTACTTGTTATAATTAGTGACGAAGTTACAGTTACCTGTCATAATTAGTATCGAAGTTACAGTTACTTGTCATAATTAGTATCGAAGTTACAGTTACCTGCCATAATTTGTATCGAAATTACAGGGACTTGTCATAATTAGTAACGAAGTTACAGTTTCCTGCCATAATTAGTATCGAAATTAAAGTTACTTGTCATAATTAGTAACGAAGTTACAGTTTCCTGTCATAATTAGTATCGAAGTTACTGTTACCTGTCATAATTAGTATTGAAGTTACAGTTACCTACCATAATTTTTTATCAAAATTACAGTTACTTGTCATAATTAGTAACGAAGTTTGAGTTTCTCGTCATAATTAGAATCGAAGTTGCAGTAACCAGTCATAATTTTTATCGAAGTTATAGTTACTTGTCATAATTAGTTTCGAAGTTACTGTTACCTGTCATAATTAGTACCGAAGATACAGTTACCTGCCATAATTTGTATCGAAATTAGAGTTTCTTGTCATAATTAGTAACGAAGTTACAGTTACCTGTCATAATAAGTATCGAAGTTACTGTTACTTGTCATAATTAGTAACGAAGATACAGTTACCTGCCATAATTTGTATCGAAATTACAGTTCCTTGTCACAATTAGTATCGAAGTTACAGTTACCTGTCATAATTAGTATCGAAGGTACTGTTACTTGTCATAATTAGTAACGAAGTTACAGTTACCTGTCATAATTTGTATCGAAATTACAGTTACTTGTCATAATTAGTAACGAAGTTACAGTTTCCTGTCATAATTAGTATCGATGTAACTGTTACCTGTCATAATTAGTATGGAAGTTACAGTTACCTGCCATAATTTGTATCGAAATTAAAGTTACTTGTCATCATTTGCAACGATGTTACAGTAACCTGTCATAATTAGTATCGAAGTTAATGTTACTTGTCATAATTAGTATCGAAGTTACTGTTACCTGTCATAATTAGTATCGAAGTTACAGTTATCTGTCTTAATTACCATCGAAATTACAATTACCTGCAATAATTTGTATCGAATTTACAGGGACTTGTCATAATTAGTAACGAAGTTACAGTAACCTGCCATAATTAGTATCGAAATTAAAGTTACTTGTCATAATAAGTAACGAAGTTACAGTTACCTGTCATAATTAGTATCGAAGTTACTGTTACCTGTCATAATTAGTATTGAAGTTACAGTTACCTACAATAATTTTTTATCAAAATTACAGTTACTTGTCATAATTAGTAACGAAGTTAGAGTTTCTTGTCATAATTAGTATCAAAGTTACAGTTACGTGTCATAATTTGTATCGAAGTTATAGTTACTTGTCATAATTAGTATCGAAGTTGCTGTTACCTGTCATAATTAGTATCGAAGTTACAGTTAACTGCCATAATTTGTATCGAAATTACAGTTCCTTGTAATAATTAGTATCGATGTTACAGTTACCTGTCATAATTCGTATCGAAGGTACTGTTACTTGCCGTAATTAGTAACGAAGTTACAGTTACCTGTCATAATTTGTATTGAAATTACAGTTACTTGTCATAATTAGTAACGAAGTTACAGTTTCCTGTCATAATTAGTATCGAAGTAACTGTTACCTGTCATAATTAGTATGGAAGTTACAGTTACCTGCCATAATTTGTATCGAAATTAAAGTTACTTGTCATCATTAGCAACGATGTTACAGTAACCTGTCATAATTTGTATCGAAGTTAATGTTACTTGTCATAAATAGTATCGAAGTTACTGTTACCTGTCATAATTAGTATCGACGTTACTGTTACCTGCCATATTTTGTATCGAAATTACTGTTACTTGTCATAAATAGTAACGAAGTTACAGTTACCTGTCATAATTAGTATCGAAGTTACAGTTACTTGTCATAATTAGTATCGAAGTTACTGTTACCTGTCATAATTAGTATCGAAGTTACAGTTAACTGCCAAAATTTGTATCGAAATTACAGTTACTTGTCATAATTAGTAACGAAGTTACAGTTACCTGCCATAATTTGTATCGAAATTACAGTTCCTTGTCATAATTAGTATCGAAGTTACAGTTACCTGTCATAATTAGTATCGAAGGTACTGTTACCTGTCATAATTAGTATGGAAGTTACAGTTACCTGCCATAATTTGTATCGAAATTACAGTTCCTTGTCATAATTAGTATTGATGTTACAGTTACCTGTCATAATTAGTATCGAAGTTACTGTTACCTGCCATAATTTGTATCGAAATTACAGTTACTTGTCATAATTAGTAACGAAGTTACAGTTACAGTCATAATTAGTATTGAAGTTACACTTACCTACCATAAATTTTTATCAAAATTAATGTTACTTGTCATAATTATTAACGAAGTGAGAGTTTCTTGTCATAATTAGTATCGAAGTTAATGTTACCTGTCATAATTTGTATCGAAATTACAGTTACTTGTCATAATTAGCATCGAAGCTACAGTTACTTGACATAATTAGTAACGAAGTTACAGTAACCTGTCATAATTAGTAACGAAGTTACAGTTACCTGTCATAATTTGTATCGAAATTATAGTTACTTGTCATAATTAGTAACGAAGTTACAGTTTCCTGTCATAATTAGTATCGTAGTTACTGTTACCTGTCATAATTAGTATGGAAGTTACAGTTACATTCCATAATTCGTATCGAAATTACAGGGACTTGTCATAATTAGTAACGAAGTTCGAGTTTCTTGTCATAATTAGTATCGAAGTTACAGTTACCTGTCATAATTTGTATCGAAGTTATAGTTACTTGTCATAATTAGTATCGAATTACTGCTACCTGTCATAATTAGTATCGAAGTTACTGTTACCTGCCATAATCTGTAACGAAATTACAGTTACTTGTTATAATTAGTGACGAAGTTACAGTTACCTGTCATAATTAGTATCGAAGTTACAGTTACTTGTCATAATTAGTATCGAAGTTAAAGTTACCTGCCATAATTTGTATCGAAATTACAGGGACTTGTTATAATTAGTAACGAAGTTACAGTTTCCTGCCATAATTAGTATCGAAATTAAAGTTACTTGTCATAATTAGTAACGATGTTACAGTTTCCTGTCATAATTAGTATCGAAGTTACTGTTACCTGTCATAATTAGTATTGAAGTTACAGTTACCTACCATAATTTTTTATCAAAATTACAGTTACTTGTCATAATTAGTAACGAAGTTTGAGTTTCTCGTCATAATTAGAATCGAAGTTACAGTAACCAGTCATAATTTTTATCGAAGTTATAGTTACTTGTCATAATTAGTATCGAAGTTACTGTTACCTGTCATAATTAGTACCGAAGATACAGTTACCTGCCATAATTTGTATCGAAATTAGAGTTTCTTGTCATAATTAGTAACGAAGTTACAGTTACCTGTCATAATAAGTATCGAAGTTACTGTTACTTGTCATAATTAGTATCGAAGTTACTGTTACCTGTAATAATTAGTATCGAAGTAACAGTTACCTGCCAAAATTTGTATCGAAATTACAGTTACTTGTCATAATTAGTAACGAAGATACAGTTACCTGCCATAATTTGTATCGAAATTACAGTTCCTTGTCACAATTAGTATCGAAGTTACAGTTACCTGTCATAATTAATATCGAAGGTACTGTTACTTGTCATAATTAGTAACGAAGTTACAGTTACCTGTCATAATTTGTATCGAAATTACAGTTACTTGTCATAATTAGTAACGAAGTTACAGTTTCCTGTCATAATTAGTATCGAAGTAACTGTTACCTGTCATAATTAGTATGGAAGTTACAGTTACCTGCCATAATTTGTATCGAAATTAAAGTTACTTGTCATCATTTGCAACGATGTTACAGTAACCTGTCATAATTAGTATCGAAGTTAATGTTACTTGTCATAATTAGTATCGAAGTTACTGTTACCTGTCATAATTAGTATCGAAGTTACAGTTACTTGTCATAATTAGTATCGAAGTTACTGTTATCTGTCATAATTAGAATCGAAGTTACAGTTACCTGCCAAAATTTGTATCGAAATTACAGTTACTTGTCATAATTAGTTACCAAGTTACAGTTGCCTGTCATAATTAGTATCGAAGTTACAGTTACTTGTAATAATTAGTATCGAAGTTACCGTTACCCGCCATAATTTGTATCGAAATTACAGGGACTAGTAATAATTAGTAACGAAGTTACAGTTACCTGCCATAATTAGTATCGAAATTAAAGTTACTTGTGATAATTAGTAACGAAGTTACAGTTACCTGTCATAATAAGAATCGAAGTTACTGTTACCTGTCATAATTAGTATTGAAGTTACAGTTACCTACCATAATTTTTTATCAAAATTACAGTTACTTGTCATAATTAGTAACGAAGTTAGAGTTTCTTGTCATTATTAGTATCGAAGTTACAGTTACCTGCCATAATTTGTATCGAAATTACAGTTCCCTGTCATAATTAGTATCGAAGTTACAGTTACTTGTCATAATTTGTATCGAAGTAACTGTTACCTGCCATAATTTGTATCGAAATTACAGTTACTTGTCATAATTAGTTACGAAGTTACAGTTACCTGTCATAATTAGTATCGAAGTTACAGTTACTTGTCTTAATTAGTATCGTAGTTACTGTTACCTGTCATAATTAGTATCGAAGTTACTGACCTGTCATAATTAGTATTGAAGTTACAGTTACCTACAATAATTTTTTATCAAAATTACAGTTACTTGTCATAATTAGTAACAAAGTTAGAGTTTCTAGTCAAAATTAGTATCGAAGTTACAGTTACCTGTTATAATTTGTATCGAAGTTATAGTTACTTGTCATAATTAGTATCGAAGTTGCTGTTACCTGTCATAATTAGTATCGAAGTTACAGTTACCTGCCATAATTTGTATCGAAATTACAGTTACTTGTCATAATTAGTAACGTAGTTACAGTTACCCACATAATTAGTATCGAAGGTACAGTTACTTGTCATAATTAGTATCGAAGTTACTGTTACCTGCCATAATAAGTATCGAAGTTACTGTTACTTGTCATAATAAGTATCGAAGTTACTGTTACCTGTCATAATTAGCATCGAAATTACAATTACCTGCCATAATTTGTATCGAAATTACAGGGACTTGTCATAATTAGTAACGAAGTTACAGTAACCTGCCATAATTAGTACCGAAATTAAAGTTACTTGTAATAATAAGTAACGAAGTTACAGTTACCTGTCATAATTAGTATCGAAGTTACTGTTACCTGTCACAATTAGTATTGAAGTTACAGTTACCTACAATAATTTTTTATCAAAATTACAGTTACTTGTCATAATTTGTATCGAAGTTATAGTTACTTGTCATAATTAGTATCGAAGTTGCTGTTACCTGTCATAATTAGTATCGAAGTTACAGTAACCTGCCATAATTTGTATCGAAATTACAGTTACTTGTCATAATTAGTAACGAAGTTACAGTTACCTGTCAGAATTAGTATCGATGTTACAGTTACTTGTCATAATTAGTATCGAAGTTACTGTTACCTGTCATAATAAGTATCGAAGTTACAGTTACCTGCCAAAATTTGAATCGAAATTACAGTTACTTGTCATAATTAGTATCGAAGTTACAGTTACCTGTCATAATTAGTATCGAAGTTACAGTTACTTGTCATAATTAGTATCGAAGTTACTGTACCTGTCAAAATTAGTAACGATGATACAGTTACCTGCCAAAATTTGTATCGAAATTACAGTTACTTGTCATAATTAATAACGAAGTTACAGTTACCTGTCATAATTAGTATCGAAGTTACAGTTACTTGTCATAATTAGTATCGTGGTTACAGTTACCTGCCGTAATTTGTATCGAAATTACAGGGACTTGTCATAATTAGTAACGAAGTTACAGTTTCCTGCCATAATTAATATCGAAATTAAAGTTACTTGTCATAATTAGTAACGAAGTTACAGTTTCCTGTCATAATTAGTATCGAAGATACTGTTACCTGTCATAATTAGTATTGAAGTTACAGTTACCTACCATAATTTTTTATCAAAATTACAGTTTCTTGTCATAATTAGTAACGAAGTTTGAGTTTCTTGTCATAATTAGTATCGAAGTTACTGTTACCTGTCATAATTAGTATTGAAGTTACAGTTACCTACAATAATGTTTTATGAAAATTACAGTTACTTGTCATAATTAATAACGAAGTTACAGTTACCTGTCATAATTAGTATCGAAGTTACAGTTACTTGTCATAATTAGTATCGAAGTTACAGTTACCTGCCATAAATTGTATCGAAATTACAGGGACTTGTCATAATTAGTAACGAAGTTACAGTTTCCTGCCATAACTAGTATCGAAATTAAAGTTACTTGTCATAATTAGTAAGGAAGTTACAGTTTCCTGTCACAATTAGTATCGAAGTTACTGTTACCTGTCATAATTAGTAATGAAGTTACAGTTACCTACCATAATTTTCTATCAAAATTTGAGTTACTTGTCATAATTAGTAACGAAGTTTGAGTTTCTTGTCATAATTAGAATCGAAGTTACAGTAACCAGTCATAATTTTTATCGAAGTTATAGTTACTTGTCACAATTAGTATCGAAGTTACTGTTACCTGTCATAATTAGTGTCGAAGTTACAGTTACCTGCCATAATTAGTATCGAAATTAGAGTTACTTGTCATTATTAGTAACGAAGATACAATTACCTGTCATAATTAGTATCGAAGTTACAGTTACTTGTCATAATTAGTATCGAAGTTACTGTTACCTGTCATAATTAGTATCGAAGTTACAGTTACCTGCCAAAATTTGTATCGAAATTACAGTTACTGGTCATAATTAGTAACGAAGTTACAGTTACCTGCCATAATTTGTATCGAAATTACAGTTCCTTGTCATAATTAATATCGAAGTTACAGTTACCTGTCATAATTAGTATCGAAGGTACTGTTACTTGTCATAATTAGTAACGAAGTTACAGTTCCCTGTCATAATTTGTATCGAAATTACAGTTACTTGTCATAATTAGTAACGAAGTTACAGTTTCTTGTCATAATTAGTATCGAAGTTACTGTTACCTGTCATAATTAGTATGGAAGTTACAGTTACCTGCCATAATTTGTATCGAAATTACAGTTCCTTGTCATAATTAGTATCGAAGTTACTGTTACCTGTCATAATTAGTATCGAAGTTACAGTTACCTGCCAAAATTTGTATCGAAATTACAGTTACTTGTCATAATTAGTAACGAAGTTACATTTACAGTCATAATTAGTATTGACGTTACAGTTACCTACCATAAATTTTTATCAAAATTACTGTTACTTGTCATAATTATTAACGAAGTTAGAGTTTCTTGTCATAATTAGTATCGAAGTTAATGTTACCTGTCATAATTTGTATCGAAATTACAGTTACTTGTCATAATTAGCATCGAAGCTACAGTTACTTGACATAATTAGTAACGAAGTTACAGTAACCTGTCATAATTAGTAACGAAGTTACAGTTACCTGTCATAATTTGTATCGAAATTACAGTTACTTGTCATAATTAGTATCGAATTACTGTTACCTGTAATAATTAGTATCGAAGTTACTGTTACCTGCCATAATCTGTAACGAAATTACAGTTACTTGTTATAATTAGTGACGAAGTTACAGTTACCTGTCATAATTAGTATCGAAGTTACTGTTACCTGTCATAATTAGTATGGAAGTTACAGTTACCTTCCATAATTTGTATCGAAATTACAGGGACTTGTCATAATTAGTAACGAAGTTCGAGTTTTTTGTCATAATTAGTATCGAAGTTACAGTTACCTGTCATAATTTGTATCGAAGTTATAGTTACTTGTCATAATTAGTATCGAATTACTGTTACCTGTAATAATTAGTATCGAAGTTACTGTTACCTGCCATAATCTGTAACGAAATTACAGTTACTTGTTATAATTAGTGACGAAGTTACAGTTACCTGTCATAATTAGTATCGAAGTTACAGTTACTTGTCATAATTAGTATCGAAGTTACAGTTACCTGCCATAATTTGTATCGAAATTACAGGGACTTGTCATAATTAGTAACGAAGTTACAGTTTCCTGCCATAATTAGTATCGAAATTAAAGTTACTTGTCATAATTAGTAACGAAGTTACAGTTTCCTGTCATAATTAGTATCGATGTTACTGTTACCTGTCATAATTAGTATTGAAGTTACAGTTACCTACCATAATTTTTTTAATCAAAATTACAGTTACTTGTCATAATTAGTAACGAAGTTTGAGTTTCTCGTCATAAATATAATCGAAGTTACAGTAACCAGTCATAATTTTTATCGAAGTTATAGTTACTTGTCATAATTAGTATCGAAGTTACTGTTACCTGTCATAATTAGTACCGAAGTTACAGTTACCTGCCATAATTTTTATCGAAATTAGAGTTTCTTGTCATAATTAGTAACGAAGTTACAGTTACCTGTCATAATAAGTATCGAAGTTACTGTTACTTGTCATAATTAGTATCCAAGTTACTGTTACCTGTCATAATTAGTATCGAAGTAACAGTTACCTGCCAAAATTTGTATCGAAATTACAGTTACTTGTCATAATTAGTAACGAAGATACAGTTACCTGCCATAATTTGTATCGAAATTACAGTTCCTTGTCCCAATTAGTATCGAAGTTACAGTTACCTGTCATAATTAGTATCGAAGGTACTGTTACTTGTCATAATTAGTAACGAAGTTACAGTTACCTGTCATAATTTGTATCGAAATTACAGTTACTTGTCATAATTAGTAACGAAGTTACAGTTTCCTGTCATAATTAGTATCGAAGTAACTGTTACCTGTCGTAATTAGTATGGAAGTTACAGTTACCTGCCATAATTTGTATCGAAATTAAAGTTACTTGTCATCATTAGCAACGATGTTACAGTAACCTGTCATAATTAGTATCGAAATTAATGTTACTTGTCATAATTAGTATCGAAGTTACTGTTACCTGTCATAATTAGTATCGAAGTTACTGTTACTTGCCATATTTTGTATCGAAATTACTGTTACATGTCATAAATAGTAACGAAGTTACAGTTACCTGTCATAATTAGTATCGAAGTTACAGTTACTTGTCATAATTAGTATCGAAGTTACTGTTACCTGTCATAATTAGAATCCACGTTACAGTTACCTGCCAAAATTTGAATCGAAATTACAGTTACTTGTCATAATTAGTAACCAAGTTACAGTTACCTGTCATAATTAGTATCGAAGATACAGTTACTTGTAATAATTAGTATCGAAGTTACCGTTACCCGCCATAATTTGTATCGAAATTACATGGACTTGTAATAATTAGTAACGAAGTTACAGTTACCTGCCATAATTAGTATCGAAATTAAAGTTACTTGTGATAATTAGTAACGAAGTTACAGTTACCTGTCATAATAAGTATCGAAGTTACTGTTACCTGTCATAATTAGTATTGAAGTTACAGTTACCTACCATAATTTTTTATCAAAATTACAGTTACTTGTCATAATTAGTAACGAAGTTAGAGTTTCTTGTCATAATTAGTATCGAAGTTACAGTTACCTGCCATAATTTGTATCGAAATTACAGTTCCCTGTCATAATTAGTATCGAAGTTACAGTTACTTGTCATAATTAGTAACGAAGTTAGAGTTTCTTGTCATAATTAGTATCGAAGTTACAGTTACCTGTTATAATTTGTATCGAAGTTATAGTTACTTGTCATAATTAGTATCGAAGTTATTGTTACCTGTCATAATAAGTATCGAAGTTACAGTTACCTGCCAAAATTTGAATCGAAATTACAGTTACTTGTCATAATTAGTAACGAAGTTACAGTTACCTGTCATAATTAGTATCGAAGTTACAGTTACTTGTCATAATTAGTATCGAAGTTACTGTTACTTGTCATAATTAGTATCGAAGTTACTGTTACCTGTCATAATTAGCATCGAAATTACAATTACCTGCCATAATTTGTATCGAAATTACAGGGACTTGTCATAATTAGTAACGAAGTTACAGTAACCTGCCATAATTAGTACCGAAATTAAAGTTACTTGTCATAATAAGTAACGAAGTTACAGTTACCTGTCATAATTAGTATCGAAGTTACTGTTACCTGTCATAATTAGTATTGAAGTTACAGTTACCTACAATAATTTTTTATCAAAATTACAGTTACTTGTCATAATTAGTAACGAAGTTAGATATTCTTGTCATAATTAGTATCGAAGTTACAGTTACCTGTCATAATTTGTATCGAAGTTATAGTTACTTGTCATAATTAGTATCGAAGTTGCTGTTACCTGTCATAATTAGTATCGAAGTTACAGTAACCTGCCATAATTTGTATCGAAATTACAGTTACTTGTCATAATTAGTAACGAAGTTACAGTTACCTGTCATAATTAGTATCGATGTTACAGTTACTTGTCATAATTAGTATCGAAGTTACTGTTACCTGTCATAATAAGTATCGACGTTACAGTTACCTGCCAAAATTTGAATCGAAATTACAGTTACTTGTCATAATTAGTATCGAAGTTACAGTTACCTGTCATAATTAGTATCGATGTTACAGTTACTTGTCATAATTAGTATCGAAGTTACTGTTACCTGTCAAAATTAGTAACGATGATACAGTTACCTGCCAAAATTTGTATCGAAATTACAGTTACTTGTCATAATTAATAACGAAGTTACAGTTACCTGTCATAATTAGTATCGAATTTACAGTTACTTGTCATAATTAGTTTCGAGGTTACAGTTACCTGCCGTAATTTGTATCGAAATTACAGGGACTGGTCATAATTAGTAACGAAGTTTCAGTTTCCTGCCATAATTAATATCGAAATTAAAGTTACTTGTCATAATTAGTAACGAAGTTACAGTTTCCTGTCATAATTAGTATAGAAAATACTGTTACCTGTCATAATTAGTATTGAAGTTACAGTTACCTACCATAATTTTTATCAAAATTACAGTTACATGTCATAATTAGTAACGAAGTTTGAGTTTCTTGTCATAATTAGAATCGAAGTTACAGTAACCAGTCATAATTTTTATCGAAGTTATAGTTTCTTGTCATAATTAGTATCGAAGTTACTGTTACCTGTCATAATTAGTATTGAAGTTACAGTTACCTACAATAATGTTTTATGAAAATTACAGTTACTTGTCATAATTAATAACGAAGTTACAGTTACCTGTCATAATTAGTATCGAAGTTAGAGTTACTTGTCATAATTAGTATCGAAGTTACAGTTACCTGCCATAAATTGTATCGAAATTACAGGGACTTGTCATAATTAGTAACGATGTTACAGTTTCCTGCCATAACTAGTATCGAAATTAAAGTTACTTGTCATAATTAGTAACGAAGTTACAGTTTCCTGTCATAATTAGTATCGAAGTTACTGTTACCTGTCATAATTAGTAATGAAGTTACAGTTACCTACCATAATTTTCTATCAAAATTTCAGTTACTTGTCATAATTAGTAACGAAGTTTGAGTTTCTTGTCATAATTAGAATCGAAGTTACAGTAACCAGTCATAATATTTATCGAAGTTATAGTTACTTGTCATAATTAGTATCGAAGTTACTGTTACCTGTCATAATTAGTGTCGAAGTTACAGTTACCTGCCATAATTAGTATCGAAATTAGAGTAACTTGTCATTATTAGTAACGAAGTTACAGTTACCTGTCATAATTAGTATCGAAGTTACAGTTACTTGTCATAATTAGTATCGAAGTTACTGTTACCTGTCATAATTAGTATCGAAGTTACAGTTACCTGCCAAAATTTGTATCGAAATTACAGTTACTTGTCATAATTAGTAACGAAGTTACAGTTACCTGCCATAATTTGTATCGAAATTACAGTTCCTTGTCATAATTAGTTTCGAAGTTACAGTTACCTGTCATAATTAGTATCGAAGGTACTGTTACTTGTCATAATTAGTAACGAAGTTACAGTTACCTGTCATAATTTGTATCGAAATTACAGTTACTTGTCATAATTAGTAACGAAGTTACTGTTTCCTGTCATAATTAGTATCGAAGTTACTGTTACCTGTCATAATTAGTATGGAAGTTACAGTTACCTGCCATAATTTGTATCGAAATTAAAGTTACTTTTCATAATTAGTAGCAATGTTACAGTAACCTGCCATAATTAGTATCGAAGTTAATGTTACTTGTCATAATTAGTATCGAAGTTACTGTTACCTGTCATAATTAGTATCGAAGATACAGTTACCTGCCATAAATTGTATCGAAATTACTGTTACTTGTCATAATTAGTAACGAAGTTACAGTTACCTGTCATAATTAGTATCGATGTTACAGTAACTTGTCATAATTAGTATCGAAGTTACTGTTACCTGTCATATTTAGAATCGAAGTTACAATTACCTGCCAAAATTTTTATCGAAATTACAGTTACTTGTCATAATTAGTAACGAAGTTACAGTTACCTGTCATAATTAGTATCGAAGTTACAGTTACTTGTAATAATTAGTATCGAAGTTACCTTTACCTGCCATAATTTGTATCGAAATTACAGGGACTTTTCATAATTAGTAACGAAGTTACAGTTACCTGCCATAATAAGTATCGAAATTAAAGTTACTTGTGATAATAATTAACGAAGTTACAGTTACCTGTCATAATTAGTATCGAAGTTCCTGTTACCTGTCATAATTAGTATTGAAGTTACAGTTACCTACCATAATTTTTTTATCAAAATTACAGTTACTTGTCATAATTAGTAACGAAGTTAGATTTTCTTGTCATAATTAGTATCGAATTTGCAGTTACCTGTCATAATTTGATTCGAAGTTATAGTTACTTGTCATAATTTGTATCGAAGTTACAGTTACCTGTCACAATTAGTATCGAAGTTACAGTTACCTGCCATAATTTGTATCGAAATTACAGTTCCTTGTCATAATTAGTATCGAAGTTACAGTTACCTGTCATAATTAGCATCGAAGTTACTGTTACCAGCCATAATTTGTATCGAAATTACAGTTACTTGTCATAATTAGTTACCAAGTAACAGTTACCTGTCATAATTAGTATCGAAGTTACAGTTACTTGTCATAATTAGTATCGTAGTTACTGTAACCTGTCATAATTAATATAGAAGTTACTGTTACCTGTCATAATTTGTATCGAAGTTATAGTTACTTGTCATAATTAGTATCGAAGTTGCTGTTACCTGTCATAATTAGTATCGAAGTTACAGTTACTTGTCATAATTAGTATCGAAGTTAATGTTACCTGTCATAATTACTATCGAAGTTACTGTTACCTGTCTTAATTCGTATCGAAATTACAATTACCTGCAATAATTTGTATCGAAATTACTGGGACTTGTCATAATTAGTAACGAAGTTACAGTAACATGCCATAATTAGTATCGAAATTAAAGTTATTTGTCATAATAAGTAACGAAGTTACACTTACCTGTCATAATTAGTATCGAAGTTACTGTTACCTGTCATAATTAGTATTGAAGTTACTGTTACCTACAATAATTTTTTATCAAAATTACAGTTACTTGTCATAATTAGTAACGAAGTTAGAGTTTCTTGTCATAATTAGTATCGAAGTTACAGTTACCTGTTATAATTTGTATCGAAGTTATAGTTACTTGTCATTATTAGTATCGAAGTTGCTGTTACCTGTCATAATTAGTATCGAAGTTACAGTTACCTGCCATAATTTGTATCGAAATTACAGTTCCTTGTCATAATTAGTATCGATGTTACAGTTACCTGTCATAATTAGTATCGAAGGTACTGTTACTTGTCGTAATTAGTAACGAAGTTACAGTTACCTGTCATAATTTGTATCGAAATTACAGTTACTTGTCATAATTAGTAACGAAGTTACAGTTTCCTGTCATAATTAGTATCGAAGTAACTGTTACCTGTCATAATTAGTATGGAAGTTACAGTTACCTGCCATAATTTGTATCGAAATTAAAGTTACTTGTCATCATTAGCAACGATGTTACAGTAACCTGTCATAATTAGTATCGAAGTTAATGTTACTTGTCATAAATAGTATCGAAGTTACTGTTACCTGTCATAATTAGTATCGACGTTACTGTTACCTGCCATATTTTGTATCGAAATTACTGTTACTTGTCATTAATAGTAACGAAGTTACAGTTACCTGTCATAATTAGTATCGAAGTTACAGTTACTTGTCATAATTAGTATCGAAGTTACTGTTACCTGTCATAATTAGTATCGAAGTTACAATTACCTGCCAAAATTTGTATCGAAATTACAGTTACTTGTCATAATTAGTAACGAAGTTACAGTTACCTGCCATAATTTGTATCAAAATTACAGTTCCTTGTCATAATTAGTATCGAAGTTACAGTTACCTGTCATAATTAGTATCGAAGTTACTGTTACCTGCCATAATTTGTATCGAAATTACAGTTACTTGTCATAATTAGTAACGAAGATACTGTTACAGTCATAATTAGTATTGAAGTTACAGTTACCTACCATAAATTTTTATCAAAATTACTGTTACTTGTCATAATTATTAACGAAGTTAGAGTTTTTTGTCATAATTAGTATCGAAGTTAATGTTACCTGTCATAATTTGTATCGAAATTACAGTTACTTGTCATAATTAGCATCAAAGCTACAGTTACTTGACATAATTAGTAACGAAGTTACAGTAACCTGTCATAATTAGTAACGAAGTTACAGTTACCTGTCATAATTTGTATCGAAATTACAGTTACTTGTCATAATTAGTAACGAAGTTACAGTTTCCTGTCATAATTAGTATCGAAGTTACTGTTACCTGTCATAATTAGTATGGAAGTTACAGTTACCTGCCATAATTTGTATCGAAATTACAGGGACTTGTCATAATTAGTAACGAAGTTCGAGTTTCTTCTCATAATTAGTATCGAAGTTACAGTTACCTGTCATAATTTGTATCGAAGTTATAGTTACTTGTCATAATTAGTATCGAATTACTGTTACCTGTCATAATTAGTGTCGAAGTTACTGTTACCTGCCATAATTTGTAACGAAATTACAGTTACTTGTTATAATTAGGGACGAAGTTACAGTTACCTGTCATAATTAGTATCGAAGTTACAGTTACTTGCCATAATTAGTATCGAAGTTACAGTGACCTGTCATAATTTGTATCGAAATTACAGGGACTTGTCATAATTAGTAACGAAGTTACAGTTTCCTGCCATAATTAGTATCGAAATTAAAGTTACTTGTCATAATTAGTAACGAAGTTACAGTTTCCTGTCATAATTAGTATCGAAGTTACTGTAACCTGTCATAATTAGTATTAAAGTTACAGTTACCTACCATAATTTTTTATCAAAATTACAGTTACTTGTCATAATTAGTAACGAAGTTTGAGTTTCTCGTCATAATTAGAATCGAAGTTACAGTAACCAGTCATAATTTTTATCGAATTTATAGTTACTTGTCATAATTAGTATCGAAGTTACTGTTACCTGTCATAATTAGTACCGGAGTTACAGTTACCTGCCATAATTTGTATCGAAATTAGAGTATCTTGTCATAATTAGTAACGAAGTTAAAGTTACCTGTCATAATAAGTATCGAAGTTACTGTTACTTGTCATAATTAGTATCGCAGTTACTGTTACCTGTCATAATTAGTATCGAAGTAACAGTTACCTTCCAAAATTTGTATCGAAATTACAGTTACTTGTCATAATTAGTAACGAAGTTACAGTTACCTGCCATAATTTGTATCGAAATTACAGTTCCTTGTCATAATTAGTATCGAAGTTACAGTTACCTGTCATAATTAGTATCGAAGTAACTGTTACCTGTCATAATTAGTATGGAAGTTACAGTTACCTGTCATAATTACTATCGAAGTTAATGTTACTTGTCATAATTAGTATCGAAGTTACTGTTACCTGTCATAATTAGTATCGAAGATACTGTTACCTGCCATATTTTGTATCGAAATTACTGTTACTTGTCATAAATAGTAACGAAGTTACAGTTACCTGTCATAATTAGTATCGAAGTTACAGTTACTTGTCATAATTAGTATCGAAGTTACTGTTACCTGTCATAATTAGAATCGAAGTTACAGTTACCTGCCAAAATTTGTATCGAAATTACAGTTACTTGTCATAATTAGTAACCAAGTTACAGTTACCTGTCATAATTAGTATCGAAGTTACAGTTACTTGTAATAATTAGTATCGAAGTTACCGTTACCCGCCATAATTTGTATCGAAATTACAGGGACTTGTAATAATTAGTAACGAAGTTACAGTTACCAGCCATAATTAGTAGCGAAATTAAAGTTACTTGTGATAATTAGTAACCAAGTTACAGTTACCTGTCATAATAAGTATCGAAGTTACTGTTACCTGTCATAATTAGTATTGAAGTTACAGTTACCTACCATAATTTTTTATCAAAATTACAGTTATTTGTCATAATTAGTAACGAAGTTAGAGTTTCTTGTCATAATTAGTATCGAAGTTACAGTTACCTGTCATAATTTGATTCGAAGTTATAGTTACATGTCATAATTAGTATCGAATTTACAGTTACTTGTCATAATTAGTTTCGAGGTTACAGTTACCTGCCGTAATTTGTATCGAAATTACAGGGACTGGTCATAATTAGTAACGAAGTTTCAGTTTCCTGCCATAATTAATATCGAAATTAAAGTTACTTGTCATAATTAGTAACGAAGTTACAGTTTCCTGTCATAATTAGTATCGAAGTTACAGTTACCTGTTATAATTTGTATCGAAGTTATAGTTACTTGTCATTATTAGTATCGAAGTTGCTGTTACCTGTCATAATTAGTATCGAAGTTACAGTTACCTGCCATAATTTGTATCGAAATTACAGTTCCTTGTCATAATTAGTATCGATGTTACAGTTACCTGTCATAATTAGTATCGAAGGTACTGTTACTTGTCGTAATTAGTAACGAAGTTACAGTTACCTGTCATAATTTGTATCGAAATTACAGTTACTTGTCATAATTAGTAACGAAGTTACAGTTTCCTGTCATAATTAGTATCGAAGTAACTGTTACCTGTCATAATTAGTATGGAAGTTACAGTTACCTGCCATAATTTGTATCGAAATTAAAGTTACTTGTCATCATTAGCAACGATGTTACAGTAACCTGTCATAATTAGTATCGAAGTTAATGTTACTTGTCATAAATAGTATCGAAGTTACTGTTACCTGTCATAATTAGTATCGACGTTACTGTTACCTGCCATATTTTGTATCGAAATTACTGTTACTTGTCATTAATAGTAACGAAGTTACAGTTACCTGTCATAATTAGTATCGAAGTTACAGTTACTTGTCATAATTAGTATCGAAGTTACTGTTACCTGTCATAATTAGTATCGAAGTTACAATTACCTGCCAAAATTTGTATCGAAATTACAGTTACTTGTCATAATTAGTAACGAAGTTACAGTTACCTGCCATAATTTGTATAGAAATTACAGTTCCTTGTCATAATTAGTATCGAAGTTACAGTTACCTGTCATAATTAGTATCGAAGTTACTGTTACCTGCCATAATTTGTATCGAAATTACAGTTACTTGTCATAATTAGTAACGAAGATACTGTTACAGTCATAATTAGTATTGAAGTTACAGTTACCTACCATAAATTTTTATCAAAATTACTGTTACTTGTCATAATTATTAACGAAGTTAGAGTTTCTTGTCATAATTAGTATCGAAGTTAATGTTACCTGTCATAATTTGTATCGAAATTACAGTTACTTGTCATAATTAGCATCGAAGCTACAGTTACTTGACATAATTAGTAACGAAGTTACAGTAACCTGTCATAATTAGTAACGAAGTTACAGTTACCTGTCATAATTTGTATCGAAATTACAGTTACTTGTCATAATTAGTAACGAAGTTACAGTTTCCTGTCATAATTAGTATCGAAGTTACTGTTACCTGTCATAATTAGTATGGAAGTTACAGTTACCTGCCATAATTTGTATCGAAATTACAGGGACTTGTCATAATTAGTAACGAAGTTCGAGTTTCTTCTCATAATTAGTATCGAAGTTACAGTTACCTGTCATAATTTGTATCGAAGTTATAGTTACTTGTCATAATTAGTATCGAATTACTGTTACCTGTCATAATTAGTATCGAAGTTACTGTTACCTGCCATAATTTGTAACGAAATTACAGTTACTTGTTATAATTAGCGACGAAGTTACAGTTACCTGTCATAATTAGTATCGAAGTTACAGTTACTTGTCATAATTAGTATCGAAGTTACAGTGACCTGTCATAATTTGTATCGAAATTACAGGGACTTGTCATAATTAGTAACGAAGTTACAGTTTCCTGCCATAATTAGTATCGAAATTAAAGTTACTTGTCATAATTAGTAACGAAGTTACAGTTTCCTGTCATAATTAGTATCGATGTTACTGTAACCTGTCATAATTAGTATTAAAGTTACAGTTACCTACCATAATTTTTTATCAAAATTACAGTTACTTGTCATATTTAGTAACGAAGTTTGAGTTTCTCGTCATACTTAGAATCGAAGTTACAGTAACCAGTCATAATTTTTATCGAATGTATAGTTACTTGTCATAATTAGTATCGAAGTTACTGTTACCTGTCATAATTAGTACCGGAGTTACAGTTACCTGCCATAATTTGTATCGAAATTAGAGTATCTTGTCATAATTAGTAACGAAGTTAAAGTTACCTGTCATAATAAGTATCGAAGTTACTGTTACTTGTCATAATTAGTATCGCAGTTACTGTTACCTGTCATAATTAGTATCGAAGTAACAGTTACCTTCCAAAATTTGTATCGAAATTACAGTTACTTGTCATAATTAGTAACGAAGTTACAGTTACCTGCCATAATTTGTATCGAAATTACAGTTCCTTGTCATAATTAGTATCGAAGTTACAGTTACCTGTAATAATTAGTATCGAAGTAACTGTTACCTGTCATAATTAGTATGGAAGTTACAGTTACCTGTCATAATTACTATCGAAGTTAATGTTACTTGTCATAATTAGTATCGAAGTTACTGTTACCTGTCATAATTAGTATCGAAGATACTGTTACCTGCCATATTTTGTATCGAAATTACTGTTACTTGTCATAAATAGTAACGAAGTTACAGTTACCTGTCATAATTAGTATCGAAGTTACAGTTACTTGTCATAATTAGTATCGAAGTTACTGTTACCTGTCATAATTAGAATCGAAGTTACAGTTACCTGCCAAAATTTGTATCGAAATTACAGTTACTTGTCATAATTAGTAACCAAGTTACAGTTACCTGTCATAATTAGTATCGAAGTTACAGTTACTTGTAATAATTAGTATCGAAGTTACCGTTACCCGCCATAATTTGTATCGAAATTACAGGGACTTGTAATAATTAGTAACGAAGTTACAGTTACCAGCCATAATTAGTAGCGAAATTAAAGTTACTTGTGATAATTAGTAACCAAGTTACAGTTACCTGTCATAATAAGTATCGAAGTTACTGTTACCTGTCATAATTAGTATTGAAGTTACAGTTACCTACCATAATTTTTTATCAAAATTACAGTTATTTGTCATAATTAGTAACGAAGTTAGAGTTTCTTGTCATAATTAGTATCGAAGTTACAGTTACCTGTCATAATTTGATTCGAAGTTATAGTTACATGTCATAATTAGTATCGAATTTACAGTTACTTGTCATAATTAGTTTCGAGGTTACAGTTACCTGCCGTAATTTGTATCGAAATTACAGGGACTGGTCATAATTAGTAACGAAGTTTCAGTTTCCTGCCATAATTAATATCGAAATTAAAGTTACTTGTCATAATTAGTAACGAAGTTACAGTTTCCTGTCATAATTAGTATCGAAGTTACAGTTACCTGTTATAATTTGTATCGAAGTTATAGTTACTTGTCATTATTAGTATCGAAGTTGCTGTTACCTGTCATAATTAGTATCGAAGTTACAGTTACCTGCCATAATTTGTATCGAAATTACAGTTCCTTGTCATAATTAGTATCGATGTTACAGTTACCTGTCATAATTAGTATCGAAGGTACTGTTACTTGTCGTAATTAGTAACGAAGTTACAGTTACCTGTCATAATTTGTATCGAAATTACAGTTACTTGTCATAATTAGTAACGAAGTTACAGTTTCCTGTCATAATTAGTATCGAAGTAACTGTTACCTGTCATAATTAGTATGGAAGTTACAGTTACCTGCCATAATTTGTATCGAAATTAAAGTTACTTGTCATCATTAGCAACGATGTTACAGTAACCTGTCATAATTAGTATCGAAGTTAATGTTACTTGTCATAAATAGTATCGAAGTTACTGTTACCTGTCATAATTAGTATCGACGTTACTGTTACCTGCCATATTTTGTATCGAAATTACTGTTACTTGTCATTAATAGTAACGAAGTTACAGTTACCTGTCATAATTAGTATCGAAGTTACAGTTACTTGTCATAATTAGTATCGAAGTTACTGTTACCTGTCATAATTAGTATCGAAGTTACAATTACCTGCCAAAATTTGTATCGAAATTACAGTTACTTGTCATAATTAGTAACGAAGTTACAGTTACCTGCCATAATTTGTATAGAAATTACAGTTCCTTGTCATAATTAGTATCGAAGTTACAGTTACCTGTCATAATTAGTATCGAAGTTACTGTTACCTGCCATAATTTGTATCGAAATTACAGTTACTTGTCATAATTAGTAACGAAGATACTGTTACAGTCATAATTAGTATTGAAGTTACAGTTACCTACCATAAATTTTTATCAAAATTACTGTTACTTGTCATAATTATTAACGAAGTTAGAGTTTCTTGTCATAATTAGTATCGAAGTTAATGTTACCTGTCATAATTTGTATCGAAATTACAGTTACTTGTCATAATTAGCATCGAAGCTACAGTTACTTGACATAATTAGTAACGAAGTTACAGTAACCTGTCATAATTAGTAACGAAGTTACAGTTACCTGTCATAATTTGTATCGAAATTACAGTTACTTGTCATAATTAGTAACGAAGTTACAGTTTCCTGTCATAATTAGTATCGAAGTTACTGTTACCTGTCATAATTAGTATGGAAGTTACAGTTACCTGCCATAATTTGTATCGAAATTACAGGGACTTGTCATAATTAGTAACGAAGTTCGAGTTTCTTCTCATAATTAGTATCGAAGTTACAGTTACCTGTCATAATTTGTATCGAAGTTATAGTTACTTGTCATAATTAGTATCGAATTACTGTTACCTGTCATAATTAGTATCGAAGTTACTGTTACCTGCCATAATTTGTAACGAAATTACAGTTACTTGTTATAATTAGCGACGAAGTTACAGTTACCTGTCATAATTAGTATCGAAGTTACAGTTACTTGTCATAATTAGTATCGAAGTTACAGTGACCTGTCATAATTTGTATCGAAATTACAGGGACTTGTCATAATTAGTAACGAAGTTACAGTTTCCTGCCATAATTAGTATCGAAATTAAAGTTACTTGTCATAATTAGTAACGAAGTTACAGTTTCCTGTCATAATTAGTATCGAAGTTACTGTAACCTGTCATAATTAGTATTAAAGTTACAGTTACCTACCATAATTTTTTATCAAAATTACAGTTACTTGTCATATTTAGTAACGAAGTTTGAGTTTCTCGTCATAATTAGAATCGAAGTTACAGTAACCAGTCATAATTTTTATCGAATGTATAGTTACTTGTCATAATTAGTATCGAAGTTACTGTTACCTGTCATAATTAGTACCGGAGTTACAGTTACCTGCCATAATTTGTATCGAAATTAGAGTATCTTGTCATAATTAGTAACGAAGTTAAAGTTACCTGTCATAATAAGTATCGAAGTTACTGTTACTTGTCATAATTAGTATCGCAGTTACTGTTACCTGTCATAATTAGTATCGAAGTAACAGTTACCTTCCAAAATTTGTATCGAAATTACAGTTACTTGTCATAATTAGTAACGAAGTTACAGTTACCTGCCATAATTTGTATCGAAATTACAGTTCCTTGTCATAATTAGTATCGAAGTTACAGTTACCTGTAATAATTAGTATCGAAGTAACTGTTACCTGTCATAATTAGTATGGAAGTTACAGTTACCTGTCATAATTACTATCGAAGTTAATGTTACTTGTCATAATTAGTATCGAAGTTACTGTTACCTGTCATAATTAGTATCGAAGATACTGTTACCTGCCATATTTTGTATCGAAATTACTGTTACTTGTCATAAATAGTAACGAAGTTACAGTTACCTGTCATAATTAGTATCGAAGTTACAGTTACTTGTCATAATTAGTATCGAAGTTACTGTTACCTGTCATAATTAGAATCGAAGTTACAGTTACCTGCCAAAATTTGTATCGAAATTACAGTTACTTGTCATAATTAGTAACCAAGTTACAGTTACCTGTCATAATTAGTATCGAAGTTACAGTTACTTGTAATAATTAGTATCGAAGTTACCGTTACCCGCCATAATTTGTATCGAAATTACAGGGACTTGTAATAATTAGTAACGAAGTTACAGTTACCAGCCATAATTAGTAGCGAAATTAAAGTTACTTGTGATAATTAGTAACCAAGTTACAGTTACCTGTCATAATAAGTATCGAAGTTACTGTTACCTGTCATAATTAGTATTGAAGTTACAGTTACCTACCATAATTTTTTATCAAAATTACAGTTATTTGTCATAATTAGTAACGAAGTTAGAGTTTCTTGTCATAATTAGTATCGAAGTTACAGTTACCTGTCATAATTTGATTCGAAGTTATAGTTACATGTCATAATTAGTATCGAATTTACAGTTACTTGTCATAATTAGTTTCGAGGTTACAGTTACCTGCCGTAATTTGTATCGAAATTACAGGGACTGGTCATAATTAGTAACGAAGTTTCAGTTTCCTGCCATAATTAATATCGAAATTAAAGTTACTTGTCATAATTAGTAACGAAGTTACAGTTTCCTGTCATAATTAGTATAGAAAATACTGTTACCTGTCATAATTAGTATTGAAGTTACAGTTACCTACCATAATTTTTATCAAAATTACAGTTACATGTCATAATTAGTAACGAAGTTTGAGTTTCTTGTCATAATTAGAATCGAAGTTACAGTAACCAGTCATAATTTTTATCGAAGTTATAGTTTCTTGTCATAATTAGTATCGAAGTTACTGTTACCTGTCATAATTAGTATTGAAGTTACAGTTACCTACAATAATGTTTTATGAAAATTACAGTTACTTGTCATAATTAATAACGAAGTTACAGTTACCTGTCATAATTAGTATCGAAGTTACAGTTACTTGTCATAATTAGTATCGAAGTTACAGTTACCTGCCATAAATTGTATCGAAATTACAGGGACTTGTCATAATTAGTAACGATGTTACAGTTTCCTGCCATAACTAGTATCGAAATTAAAGTTACTTGTCATAATTAGTAACGAAGTTACAGTTTCCTGTCATAATTAGTATCGAAGTTACTGTTACCTGTCATAATTAGTAATGAATTTACAGTTACCTACCATAATTTTCTATCAAAATTTCAGTTACTTGTCATAATTAGTAACGAAGTTTGAGTTTCTTGTCATAATTAGAATCGAAGTTACTGTAACCAGTCATAATATTTATCGAAATTATAGTTACTTGTCATAATTAGTATCGAAGTTACTGTTACCTGTCATAATTAGTGTCGAAGTTACAGTTACCTGCCATAATTAGTATCGAAATTAGAGTAACTTGTCATTATTAGTAACGAAGTTACAGTTACCTGTCATAATTAGTATCGAAGTTACAGTTACTTGTCATAATTAGTATCGAAGTTACTGTTACCTGTCATAATTAGTATCGAAGTTACAATTACCTGCCAAAATTTGTATCGAAATTACAGTTACTTGTCATAATTAGTAACGAAGTTACAGTTACCTGCCATAATTTGTATCGAAATTACAGTTCCTTGTCATAATTAGTATCGAAGTTACAGTTACCTGTCATAATTAGTATCGAAGTTACTGTTACCCGCCATAATTTGTATCGAAATTACAGTTACTTGTCATAATTAGTAACGAAGATACTGTTACAGTCATAATTAGTATTGAAGTTACAGTTACCTACCATAAATTTTTATCAAAATTACTGTTACTTGTCATAATTATTAACGAAGTTAGAGTTTCTTGTCATAATTAGTATCGAAGTTAATGTTACCTGTCATAATTTGTATCGAAATTACAGTTACTTGTCATAATTAGCATCGAAGCTACAGTTACTTGACATAATTAGTAACGAAGTTACAGTAACCTGTCATAATTAGTAACGAAGTTACAGTTACCTGTCATAATTTGTATCGAAATTACAGTTACTTGTCATAATTAGTAACGAAGTTACAGTTTCCTGTCATAATTAGTATCGAAGTTACTGTTACCTGTCATAATTAGTATGGAAGTTACAGTTACCTGCCATAATTTGTATCGAAATTACAGGGACTTGTCATAATTAGTAACGAAGTTCGAGTTTCTTCTCATAATTAGTATCGAAGTTACAGTTACCTGTCATAATTTGTATCGAAGTTATAGTTACTTGTCATAATTAGAATCGAATTACTGTTACCTGTCATAATTAGTATCGAAGTTACTGTTACCTGCCATAATTTGTAACGAAATTACAGTTACTTGTTATAATTAGGGACGAAGTTACAGTTACCTGTCATAATTAGTATCGAAGTTACAGTTACTTGTCATAATTAGTATCGAAGTTACAGTGACCTGTCATAATTTGTATCGAAATTACAGGGACTTGTCATAATTAGTAACGAAGTTACAGTTTCCTGCCATAATTAGTAGCGAAATTAAAGTTACTTGTGATAATTAGTAACCAAGTTACCGTTACCTGTCATAATAAGTATCGAAGTTACTGTTGCCTGTCATAATTAGTATTGAAGTTACAGTTACCTACCATAATTTTTTATCAAAATTACAGTTATTTGTCATAATTAGTAACGAAGTTAGAGTTTCTTGTCATAATTAGTATCGAAGTTACAGTTACCTGTCATAATTTGATTCGAAGTTATAGTTACATGTCATAATTAGTATCGAAGTTACTGTTACCAGTCACAATTAGTATCGAAGTTACAGTTACCTGCCATAATTTGTATCGAAATTAAAGTTCCCTGTCATAATTAGTATCGAAGTTACAGTTACTTGTCATAATTAGTATCGAAGTTACTGTTACTTGTCATAATTAGTTACGAAGTTACAGTTACTTGTCATAATTAGTATCGAAGTTACAGTTACTTGTCATAATTAGTATCGTAGTTACTGTTACCTGTCATAATTAGTATCGAAGTTACTGTTACCTGTCATAATTAGTATTGAAGTTACAGTTACCTACAATAATTTTTTATCAAAATTACAGTTACTTGTCATAATTAGTAACGAAGTTAGAGTTTCTTGTCATAATTAGTATCGAAGTTACAGTTACCTGTCATAATTTGTATCGAAGTTATAGTTACTGGTCATAATTAGTATCGAAGTTGCTGTTACCTGTCATAATTAGTATCGAAGTTACAGTTACTTGTCATAATTAGTATCGAAGTTACTGTTACCTGTCAAAATTAGTAACGATGATACAGTTACCTGCCAAAATTTGTATCGAAATTACAGTTACTTGTCATAATTAATAACGAAGTTACAGTTACCTGTCATAATTAGTATCGAAGTTACAGTTACTTGTCATAATTAGTATCGAGGTTACAGTTACCTGCCGTAATTTGTATCGAAATTACAGGGACTTGTCATAATTAGTAACGAAGTTACAGTTTCCTGCCATAATTAATATCGAAATTAAAGTTACTTGTCATAATTAGTAACGAAGTTACAGTTTCCTGTCATAATAAGTATCGAAGATACTGTTACCTGTCATAATTAGTATTGAAGTTACAGTTACCTACCATAATTTTTTATCAAAATTACAGTGTCTTGTCATAATTAGTAACGAAGTTTGAGTTTCTTGTCATAATTAGTATCGAAGTTACTGTTACCTGTCATAATTAGTATTGAAGTTACATTTACCTACAATAATGTTTTATGAAAATTACAGTTACTTGTCATAATTAATAACGAAGTTACAGTTACCTGTCATAATTAGTATCGAAGTTACAGTTACTTGTCATAATTAGTATCGAGGTTACAGTTACCTGCCGTAATTTGTATCGAAATTACAGGGACTGGTCATAATTAGTTACGAAGTTTCAGTTTCCTGCCATAATTAAAATCGAAATTAAAGTTACTTGTCATAATTAGTAACGAAGTTACAGTTTCCTTTCATAATTAGTATAGAAGATACTGTTACCTGTCATAATTAGTATTGAAGTTACAGTTACCTACCATAATTTTTTATCAAAATTACAGTTACTTGTCATAATTAGTAACGAAATTTGAGTTTCTTGTCATAATTAGAATCGAAGTTACAGTAACCAGTCATAATTTTTATCGAAGTTATAGTTTCTTGTCATAATTAGTATCGAAGTTACTGTTACCTGTCATAATTAGTATTGAAGTTACAGTTACCTACAATAATGTTTTATGAAAATTACAGTTACTTGTCATAATTAATAACGAAGTTACAGTTACCTGTCACAATTAGTATCGAAGTTACAGTTACCTGCCATAATTTGTATCGAAATTACAGTTCCTTGTCATAATTAGTATCGAAGTTACAGTTATCTGTCATAATTAGCATCGAAGTTACTGTTACCAGCCATAATTTGTATCGAAATTACAGTTACTTGTCATAATTAGTTACCAAGTAACAGTTACCTGTCATAATTAGTATCGAAGTTACAGTTACTTGTCATAATTAGTATCGTAGTTACTGTAACCTGTCATAATTAATATAGAAGTAACTGTTACCTGTCATAATTTGTATCGAAGTTATAGTTACTTGTCATAATTAGTATCGAAGTTGCTGTTACCTGTCATAATTAGTATCGAAGTTACAGTTACTTTTCATAATTAGTATCGAAGTTAATGTTACCTGTCATAATTACTATCGAAGTTACTGTTACCTGTCTTAATTCGTATCGAAATTACAATTACCTGCAATAATTTGTATCGAAATTACTGGGACTTGTCATAATTAGTAACGAAGTTACAGTAACATGCCATAATTAGTATCGAAATTAAAGTTATTTGTCATAATAAGTAACGAAGTTACAGTTACCTGTCATAATTAGTATCGAAGTTACTGTTACCTGTCATAATTAGTATTGAAGTTACAGTTACCTACAATATTTTTTTTATCAAAATTACAGTTACTTGTCATAATTAGTAACGAAGTCAGAGTTTCTTGTCATAATTAGTATCGAAGTTACAGTTACCTGTTATAATTTGTATCGAAGTTATAGTTACTTGTCATTATTAGTATCGAAGTTGCTGTTACCTGTCATAATTAGTATCGAAGTTACAGTTACCTGCCATAATTTGTATCGAAATTACAGTTCCTTGTCATAATTAGTATCGATGTTACAGTTACCTGTCATAATTAGTATCGAAGGTACTGTTACTTGTCGTAATTAGTAACGAAGTTACAGTTACCTGTCATAATTTGTATCGAAATTACAGTTACTTGTCATAATTAGTAACGAAGTTACAGTTTCCTGTCATAATTAGTATCGAAGTAACTGTTACCTGTCATAATTAGTATGGAAGATACAGTTACCTGCCATAATTTGTATCGAAATTGAAGTTACTTGTCATCATTAGCAACGATGTTACAGTAACCTGTCATAATTAGTATCGAAGTTAATGTTACTTGTCATAAATAGTATCGAAGTTACTGTTACCTGTCATAATTAGTATCGACGTTACTGTTACCTGCCATATTTTGTATCGAAATTACTGTTACTTGTCATAAATAGTAACGAAGTTACAGTTACCTGTCATAATTAGTATCGAAGTTACAGTTACTTGTCATAATTAGTATCGAAGTTACTGTTACCTGTCATAATTAGTATCGAAGTTACAGTTACCTGCCAAAATTTGTATCGAAATTACAGTTACTTGTCATAATTAGTAACGAAGTTACAGTTACCTGCCATAATTTGTATCGAAATTACAGTTCCTTGTCATAATTAGTATCGAAGTTACAGTTACCTGTCATAATTAGTATCGAAGGTACTGTTACTTGTCATAATTAGTACCGAAGTTACAGTTCCCTGTCATAATTTGTATCGAAATTACAGTTACTTGTCATAATTAGTAACGAAGTTACAGTTTCTTGTCATAATTAGTATCGAAGTTACTGTTACCTGTCATAATTAGTATGGAAGTTACAGTTACCTGCCATAATTTGTATCGAAATTACAGTTCCTTGTCATAATTAGTATCGAAGTTACAGTTACCTGTCATAATTAGTATCGAAGTTACTGTTACCTGCCATAATTTGTATCGAAATTACAGTTACTTGTCATAATTAGTAACGAAGATACTGTTGCAGTCATAATTAGTATTGAAGTTACAGTTACCTACCATAAATTTTTATCAAAATTACTGTTACTTGTCATAATTATTAACGAAGTTAGAGTTTCTTGTCATAATTAGTATCGAAGTTACTGTTACCTGTCATAATTTGTATCGAAATTACAGTTACTTGTCATAATTAGCATCGAAGCTACAGTTACTTGACATAATTAGTAACGAAGTTACAGTTACCTGTCATAATTTGTATCGAAATTACAGTTACTTGTCATAATTAGTAACGAAGTTACAGTTTCCTGTCATAATTAGTATCGAAGTTACTGTTACCTGTCATAATTAGTATGGAAGTTACAGTTACCTGCCATAATTTGTATCGAAATTACAGGGACTTGTCATAATTAGTAACGAAGTTCGAGTTTCTTCTCATAATTAGTATCGAAGTTACAGTTACCTGTCATAATTTGTATCGAAGTTATAGTTACTTGTCATAATTAGTATCGAATTACTGTTACCTGTCATAATTAGTATCGAAGTTACTGTTACCTGCCATAATTTGTAACGAAATTACAGTTACTTGTTATAATTAGGGACGATGTTACAGTTACCTGTCATAATTAGTATCGAAGTTACAGTTTCTTGTCATAATTAGTATCGAATTTACAGTGACCTGTCATAATTTGTATGGAAATTACAGGGACTTGTCATAATTAGTAACGAAGTTACAGTTTCCTGCCATAATTAGTATCGAAATTAAAGTTACTTGTCATAATTAGTAACGAAGTTACAGTTTCCTGTCATAATTAGTATCGAAGTTACTGTTACCTGTCATAATTAGTATTAAAGTTACAGTTACCTACCATAATTTTTTATCAAAATTACAGTTACTTGTCATAATTAGTAACGAAGTTTGAGTTTCTCGTCATAATTAGAATCGAAGTTACAGTAACCAGTCATAATTTTTATCGAATTTATAGTTACTTGTCATAATTAGTATCGAAGTTACTGTTACCTGTCATAATTAGTAACGAAGTTACAGTTACCTGCCATAATTTGTATCGAAATTAGAGTATCTTGTCATAATTAGTAACGAAGTTAAAGTTACCTGTCATAATAAGTATCGAAGTTACTGCTACTTGTCATAATTAGTATCGCAGTTACTGTTACCTGTCATAATTAGTATCGAAGTAACAGTTACCTTCCAAAATTTGTATCGAAATTACAGTTACTTGTCATAATTAGTAACGAAGTTAGAGTTTCTTGTCATAATTAGTATCGAAGTTACAGTTACCTGTCATAATTTGTATCGAAGTTATAGTTACTGGTCATAATTAGTATCGAAGTTGCTGTTACCTGTCATAATTAGTATCGAAGTTACAGTTACTTGTCATAATTAGTATCGAAGTTACTGTTACCTGTCAAAATTAGTAACGATGATACAGTTACCTGCCAAAATTTGTATCGAAATTACAGTTACTTGTCATAATTAATAACGAAGTTACAGTTACCTGTCATAATTAGTATCGAAGTTACAGTTACTTGTCATAATTAGTATCGAGGTTACAGTTACCTGCCGTAATTTGTATCGAAATTACAGGGACTTGTCATAATTAGTAACGAAGTTACAGTTTCCTGCCATAATTAATATCGAAATTAAAGTTACTTGTCATAATTAGTAACGAAGTTACAGTTTCCTGTCATAATAAGTATCGAAGATACTGTTACCTGTCATAATTAGTATTGAAGTTACAGTTACCTACCATAATTTTTTATCAAAATTACAGTGTCTTGTCATAATTAGTAACGAAGTTTGAGTTTCTTGTCATAATTAGTATCGAAGTTACTGTTACCTGTCATAATTAGTATTGAAGTTACATTTACCTAAAATAATGTTTTATGAAAATTACAGTTACTTGTCATAATTAATAACGAAGTTACAGTTACCTGTCATAATTAGTATCGAAGTTACAGTTACTTGTCATAATTAGTATCGAGGTTACAGTTACCTGCCGTAATTTGTATCGAAATTACAGGGACTGGTCATAATTAGTTACGAAGTTTCAGTTTCCTGCCATAATTAAAATCGAAATTAAAGTTACTTGTCATAATTAGTAACGAAGTTACAGTTTCCTTTCATAATTAGTATAGAAGATACTGTTACCTGTCATAATTAGTATTGAAGTTACAGTTACCTACCATAATTTTTTATCAAAATTACAGTTACTTGTCATAATTAGTAACGAAATTTGAGTTTCTTGTCATAATTAGAATCGAAGTTACAGTAACCAGTCATAATTTTTATCGAAGTTATAGTTTCTTGTCATAATTAGTATCGAAGTTACTGTTACCTGTCATAATTAGTATTGAAGTTACAGTTACCTACAATAATGTTTTATGAAAATTACAGTTACTTGTCATAATTAATAACGAAGTTACAGTTACCTGTCACAATTAGTATCGAAGTTACAGTTACCTGCCATAATTTGTATCGAAATTACAGTTCCTTGTCATAATTAGTATCGAAGTTACAGTTATCTGTCATAATTAGCATCGAAGTTACTGTTACCAGCCATAATTTGTATCGAAATTACAGTTACTTGTCATAATTAGTTACCAAGTAACAGTTACCTGTCATAATTAGTATCGAAGTTACAGTTACTTGTCATAATTAGTATCGTAGTTACTGTAACCTGTCATAATTAATATAGAAGTAACTGTTACCTGTCATAATTTGTATCGAAGTTATAGTTACTTGTCATAATTAGTATCGAAGTTGCTGTTACCTGTCATAATTAGTATCGAAGTTACAGTTACTTTTCATAATTAGTATCGAAGTTAATGTTACCTGTCATAATTACTATCGAAGTTACTGTTACCTGTCTTAATTCGTATCGAAATTACAATTACCTGCAATAATTTGTATCGAAATTACTGGGACTTGTCATAATTAGTAACGAAGTTACAGTAACATGCCATAATTAGTATCGAAATTAAAGTTATTTGTCATAATAAGTAACGAAGTTACAGTTACCTGTCATAATTAGTATCGAAGTTACTGTTACCTGTCATAATTAGTATTGAAGTTACAGTTACCTACAATATTTTTTTATCAAAATTACAGTTACTTGTCATAATTAGTAACGAAGTTAGAGTTTCTTGTCATAATTAGTATCGAAGTTACAGTTACCTGTTATAATTTGTATCGAAGTTATAGTTACTTGTCATTATTAGTATCGAAGTTGCTGTTACCTGTCATAATTAGTATCGAAGTTACAGTTACCTGCCATAATTTGTATCGAAATTACAGTTCCTTGTCATAATTAGTATCGATGTTACAGTTACCTGTCATAATTAGTATCGAAGGTACTGTTACTTGTCGTAATTAGTAACGAAGTTACAGTTACCTGTCATAATTTGTATCGAAATTACAGTTACTTGTCATAATTAGTAACGAAGTTACAGTTTCCTGTCATAATTAGTATCGAAGTAACTGTTACCTGTCATAATTAGTATGGAAGATACAGTTACCTGCCATAATTTGTATCGAAATTGAAGTTACTTGTCATCATTAGCAACGATGTTACAGTAACCTGTCATAATTAGTATCGAAGTTAATGTTACTTGTCATAAATAGTATCGAAGTTACTGTTACCTGTCATAATTAGTATCGACGTTACTGTTACCTGCCATATTTTGTATCGAAATTACTGTTACTTGTCATAAATAGTAACGAAGTTACAGTTACCTGTCATAATTAGTATCGAAGTTACAGTTACTTGTCATAATTAGTATCGAAGTTACTGTTACCTGTCATAATTAGTATCGAAGTTACAGTTACCTGCCAAAATTTGTATCGAAATTACAGTTACTTGTCATAATTAGTAACGAAGTTACAGTTACCTGCCATAATTTGTATCGAAATTACAGTTCCTTGTCATAATTAGTATCGAAGTTACAGTTACCTGTCATAATTAGTATCGAAGGTACTGTTACTTGTCATAATTAGTACCGAAGTTACAGTTCCCTGTCATAATTTGTATCGAAATTACAGTTACTTGTCATAATTAGTAACGAAGTTACAGTTTCTTGTCATAATTAGTATCGAAGTTACTGTTACCTGTCATAATTAGTATGGAAGTTACAGTTACCTGCCATAATTTGTATCGAAATTACAGTTCCTTGTCATAATTAGTATCGAAGTTACAGTTACCTGTCATAATTAGTATCGAAGTTACTGTTACCTGCCATAATTTGTATCGAAATTACAGTTACTTGTCATAATTAGTAACGAAGATACTGTTGCAGTCATAATTAGTATTGAAGTTACAGTTACCTACCATAAATTTTTATCAAAATTACTGTTACTTGTCATAATTATTAACGAAGTTAGAGTTTCTTGTCATAATTAGTATCGAAGTTACTGTTACCTGTCATAATTTGTATCGAAATTACAGTTACTTGTCATAATTAGCATCGAAGCTACAGTTACTTGACATAATTAGTAACGAAGTTACAGTTACCTGTCATAATTTGTATCGAAATTACAGTTACTTGTCATAATTAGTAACGAAGTTACAGTTTCCTGTCATAATTAGTATCGAAGTTACTGTTACCTGTCATAATTAGTATGGAAGTTACAGTTACCTGCCATAATTTGTATCGAAATTACAGGGACTTGTCATAATTAGTAACGAAGTTCGAGTTTCTTCTCATAATTAGTATCGAAGTTACAGTTACCTGTCATAATTTGTATCGAAGTTATAGTTACTTGTCATAATTAGTATCGAATTACTGTTACCTGTCATAATTAGTATCGAAGTTACTGTTACCTGCCATAATTTGTAACGAAATTACAGTTACTTGTTATAATTAGGGACGATGTTACAGTTACCTGTCATAATTAGTATCGAAGTTACAGTTTCTTGTCATAATTAGTATCGAATTTACAGTGACCTGTCATAATTTGTATGGAAATTACAGGGACTTGTCATAATTAGTAACGAAGTTACAGTTTCCTGCCATAATTAGTATCGAAATTAAAGTTACTTGTCATAATTAGTAACGAAGTTACAGTTTCCTGTCATAATTAGTATCGAAGTTACTGTTACCTGTCATAATTAGTATTAAAGTTACAGTTACCTACCATAATTTTTTATCAAAATTACAGTTACTTGTCATAATTAGTAACGAAGTTTGAGTTTCTCGTCATAATTAGAATCGAAGTTACAGTAACCAGTCATAATTTTTATCGAATTTATAGTTACTTGTCATAATTAGTATCGAAGTTACTGTTACCTGTCATAATTAGTAACGAAGTTACAGTTACCTGCCATAATTTGTATCGAAATTAGAGTATCTTGTCATAATTAGTAACGAAGTTAAAGTTACCTGTCATAATAAGTATCGAAGTTACTGCTACTTGTCATAATTAGTATCGCAGTTACTGTTACCTGTCATAATTAGTATCGAAGTAACAGTTACCTTCCAAAATTTGTATCGAAATTACAGTTACTTGTCATAATTAGTAACGAAGTTACGGTTACCTGCCATAATTTGTATCGAAATTACAGTTCCTTGTCATAATTACTATCGAAGTTAATGTTACTTGTCATAATTAGTATCGAAATTACTGTTACCTGTCATAATTAGTATCGAAGTTACTGTTACCTGCCATATTTTGTATCGAAATTACTGTTACTTGTCATAAATAGTAACGAAGTTACAGTTACCTGTCATAATTAGTATCGAAGTTACAGTTACTTGTCATAATTAGTATCGAAGTTACTGTTACCTGTCATAATTAGAATCGAAGTTACAGTTACCCGCCATAATTTGTATCGAAATTACAGGGACTTGTAATAATTAGTAACGAAGTTACAGTTACCAGCCATATTTAGTATCGAAATTAAATTTACTTGTGATAATTAGTAACCAAGTTACAGTTACCTGTCATAATAAGTATCGAAGTTACTGTTACCTGTCATAATTAGTATTGAAGTTACAGTTACCTACCATAATTTTTTATCAAAATTACAGTTATTTGTCATAATTAGTAACGAAGTTAGAGTTTCTTGTCATAATTAGTATCGAAGTTACAGTTACCTGTCATAATTTGATTCGAAGTTATAGTTACTTGTCATAATTAGTAACGAAGTTACAGTTACCTGCCATAATTTGTATCGAAATTACAGTTCCTTGTCATAATTAGTATCGAAGTTACAGTTACCTGTCATAATTAGTATCGAAGTTACTGTTACCCGCCATAATTTGTATCGAAATTACAGTTACTTGTCATAATTAGTAACGAAGATACTGTTACAGTCATAATTAGTATTGAAGTTACAGTTACCTACCATAAATTTTTATCAAAATTACTGTTACTTGTCATAATTATTAACGAAGTTAGAGTTTCTTGTCATAATTAGTATCGAAGTTAATGTTACCTGTCATAATTTGTATCGAAATTACAGTTACTTGTCATAATTAGCATCGAAGCTACAGTTACTTGACATAATTAGTAACGAAGTTACAGTAACCTGTCATAATTAGTAACGAAGTTACAGTTACCTGTCATAATTTGTATCGAAATTACAGTTACTTGTCATAATTAGTAACGAAGTTACAGTTTCCTGTCATAATTAGTATCGAAGTTACTGTTACCTGTCATAATTAGTATGGAAGTTACAGTTACCTGCCATAATTTGTATCGAAATTACAGGGACTTGTCATAATTAGTAACGAAGTTCGAGTTTCTTCTCATAATTAGTATCGAAGTTACAGTTACCTGTCATAATTTGTATCGAAGTTATAGTTACTTGTCATAATTAGTATCGAATTACTGTTACCTGTCATAATTAGTATCGAAGTTACTGTTACCTGCCATAATTTGTAACGAAATTACAGTTACTTGTTATAATTAGGGACGAAGTTACAGTTACCTGTCATAATTAGTATCGAAGTTACAGTTACTTGTCATAATTAGTATCGAAGTTACAGTGACCTGTCATAATTTGTATCGAAATTACAGGGACTTGTCATAATTAGTAACGAAGTTACAGTTTCCTGCCATAATTAGTAGCGAAATTAAAGTTACTTGTGATAATTAGTAACCAAGTTACCGTTACCTGTCATAATAAGTATCGAAGTTACTGTTGCCTGTCATAATTAGTATTGAAGTTACAGTTACCTACCATAATTTTTTATCAAAATTACAGTTATTTGTCATAATTAGTAACGAAGTTAGAGTTTCTTGTCATAATTAGTATCGAAGTTACAGTTACCTGTCATAATTTGATTCGAAGTTATAGTTACATGTCATAATTAGTATCGAAGTTACTGTTACCAGTCACAATTAGTATCGAAGTTACAGTTACCTGCCATAATTTGTATCGAAATTAAAGTTCCCTGTCATAATTAGTATCGAAGTTACAGTTACTTGTCATAATTAGTATCGAAGTTACTGTTACTTGTCATAATTAGTTACGAAGTTACAGTTACTTGTCATAATTAGTATCGAAGTTACAGTTACTTGTCATAATTAGTATCGTAGTTACTGTTACCTGTCATAATTAGTATCGAAGTTACTGTTACCTGTCATAATTAGTATTGAAGTTACAGTTACCTACAATAATTTTTTATCAAAATTACAGTTACTTGTCATAATTAGTAACGAAGTTAGAGTTTCTTGTCATAATTAGTATCGAAGTTACAGTTACCTGTCATAATTTGTATCGAAGTTATAGTTACTGGTCATAATTAGTATCGAAGTTGCTGTTACCTGTCATAATTAGTATCGAAGTTACAGTTACTTGTCATAATTAGTATCGAAGTTACTGTTACCTGTCAAAATTAGTAACGATGATACAGTTACCTGCCAAAATTTGTATCGAAATTACAGTTACTTGTCATAATTAATAACGAAGTTACAGTTACCTGTCATAATTAGTATCGAAGTTACAGTTACTTGTCATAATTAGTATCGAGGTTACAGTTACCTGCCGTAATTTGTATCGAAATTACAGGGACTTGTCATAATTAGTAACGAAGTTACAGTTTCCTGCCATAATTAATATCGAAATTAAAGTTACTTGTCATAATTAGTAACGAAGTTACAGTTTCCTGTCATAATAAGTATCGAAGATACTGTTACCTGTCATAATTAGTATTGAAGTTACAGTTACCTACCATAATTTTTTATCAAAATTACAGTGTCTTGTCATAATTAGTAACGAAGTTTGAGTTTCTTGTCATAATTAGTATCGAAGTTACTGTTACCTGTCATAATTAGTATTGAAGTTACATTTACCTACAATAATGTTTTATGAAAATTACAGTTACTTGTCATAATTAATAACGAAGTTACAGTTACCTGTCATAATTAGTATCGAAGTTACAGTTACTTGTCATAATTAGTATCGAGGTTACAGTTACCTGCCGTAATTTGTATCGAAATTACAGGGACTGGTCATAATTAGTTACGAAGTTTCAGTTTCCTGCCATAATTAAAATCGAAATTAAAGTTACTTGTCATAATTAGTAACGAAGTTACAGTTTCCTTTCATAATTAGTATAGAAGATACTGTTACCTGTCATAATTAGTATTGAAGTTACAGTTACCTACCATAATTTTTTATCAAAATTACAGTTACTTGTCATAATTAGTAACGAAATTTGAGTTTCTTGTCATAATTAGAATCGAAGTTACAGTAACCAGTCATAATTTTTATCGAAGTTATAGTTTCTTGTCATAATTAGTATCGAAGTTACTGTTACCTGTCATAATTAGTATTGAAGTTACAGTTACCTACAATAATGTTTTATGAAAATTACAGTTACTTGTCATAATTAATAACGAAGTTACAGTTACCTGTCACAATTAGTATCGAAGTTACAGTTACCTGCCATAATTTGTATCGAAATTACAGTTCCTTGTCATAATTAGTATCGAAGTTACAGTTATCTGTCATAATTAGCATCGAAGTTACTGTTACCAGCCATAATTTGTATCGAAATTACAGTTACTTGTCATAATTAGTTACCAAGTAACAGTTACCTGTCATAATTAGTATCGAAGTTACAGTTACTTGTCATAATTAGTATCGTAGTTACTGTAACCTGTCATAATTAATATAGAAGTAACTGTTACCTGTCATAATTTGTATCGAAGTTATAGTTACTTGTCATAATTAGTATCGAAGTTGCTGTTACCTGTCATAATTAGTATCGAAGTTACAGTTACTTTTCATAATTAGTATCGAAGTTAATGTTACCTGTCATAATTACTATCGAAGTTACTGTTACCTGTCTTAATTCGTATCGAAATTACAATTACCTGCAATAATTTGTATCGAAATTACTGGGACTTGTCATAATTAGTAACGAAGTTACAGTAACATGCCATAATTAGTATCGAAATTAAAGTTATTTGTCATAATAAGTAACGAAGTTACAGTTACCTGTCATAATTAGTATCGAAGTTACTGTTACCTGTCATAATTAGTATTGAAGTTACAGTTACCTACAATATTTTTTTATCAAAATTACAGTTACTTGTCATAATTAGTAACGAAGTCAGAGTTTCTTGTCATAATTAGTATCGAAGTTACAGTTACCTGTTATAATTTGTATCGAAGTTATAGTTACTTGTCATTATTAGTATCGAAGTTGCTGTTACCTGTCATAATTAGTATCGAAGTTACAGTTACCTGCCATAATTTGTATCGAAATTACAGTTCCTTGTCATAATTAGTATCGATGTTACAGTTACCTGTCATAATTAGTATCGAAGGTACTGTTACTTGTCGTAATTAGTAACGAAGTTACAGTTACCTGTCATAATTTGTATCGAAATTACAGTTACTTGTCATAATTAGTAACGAAGTTACAGTTTCCTGTCATAATTAGTATCGAAGTAACTGTTACCTGTCATAATTAGTATGGAAGATACAGTTACCTGCCATAATTTGTATCGAAATTGAAGTTACTTGTCATCATTAGCAACGATGTTACAGTAACCTGTCATAATTAGTATCGAAGTTAATGTTACTTGTCATAAATAGTATCGAAGTTACTGTTACCTGTCATAATTAGTATCGACGTTACTGTTACCTGCCATATTTTGTATCGAAATTACTGTTACTTGTCATAAATAGTAACGAAGTTACAGTTACCTGTCATAATTAGTATCGAAGTTACAGTTACTTGTCATAATTAGTATCGAAGTTACTGTTACCTGTCATAATTAGTATCGAAGTTACAGTTACCTGCCAAAATTTGTATCGAAATTACAGTTACTTGTCATAATTAGTAACGAAGTTACAGTTACCTGCCATAATTTGTATCGAAATTACAGTTCCTTGTCATAATTAGTATCGAAGTTACAGTTACCTGTCATAATTAGTATCGAAGGTACTGTTACTTGTCATAATTAGTACCGAAGTTACAGTTCCCTGTCATAATTTGTATCGAAATTACAGTTACTTGTCATAATTAGTAACGAAGTTACAGTTTCTTGTCATAATTAGTATCGAAGTTACTGTTACCTGTCATAATTAGTATGGAAGTTACAGTTACCTGCCATAATTTGTATCGAAATTACAGTTCCTTGTCATAATTAGTATCGAAGTTACAGTTACCTGTCATAATTAGTATCGAAGTTACTGTTACCTGCCATAATTTGTATCGAAATTACAGTTACTTGTCATAATTAGTAACGAAGATACTGTTGCAGTCATAATTAGTATTGAAGTTACAGTTACCTACCATAAATTTTTATCAAAATTACTGTTACTTGTCATAATTATTAACGAAGTTAGAGTTTCTTGTCATAATTAGTATCGAAGTTACTGTTACCTGTCATAATTTGTATCGAAATTACAGTTACTTGTCATAATTAGCATCGAAGCTACAGTTACTTGACATAATTAGTAACGAAGTTACAGTTACCTGTCATAATTTGTATCGAAATTACAGTTACTTGTCATAATTAGTAACGAAGTTACAGTTTCCTGTCATAATTAGTATCGAAGTTACTGTTACCTGTCATAATTAGTATGGAAGTTACAGTTACCTGCCATAATTTGTATCGAAATTACAGGGACTTGTCATAATTAGTAACGAAGTTCGAGTTTCTTCTCATAATTAGTATCGAAGTTACAGTTACCTGTCATAATTTGTATCGAAGTTATAGTTACTTGTCATAATTAGTATCGAATTACTGTTACCTGTCATAATTAGTATCGAAGTTACTGTTACCTGCCATAATTTGTAACGAAATTACAGTTACTTGTTATAATTAGGGACGATGTTACAGTTACCTGTCATAATTAGTATCGAAGTTACAGTTTCTTGTCATAATTAGTATCGAATTTACAGTGACCTGTCATAATTTGTATGGAAATTACAGGGACTTGTCATAATTAGTAACGAAGTTACAGTTTCCTGCCATAATTAGTATCGAAATTAAAGTTACTTGTCATAATTAGTAACGAAGTTACAGTTTCCTGTCATAATTAGTATCGAAGTTACTGTTACCTGTCATAATTAGTATTAAAGTTACAGTTACCTACCATAATTTTTTATCAAAATTACAGTTACTTGTCATAATTAGTAACGAAGTTTGAGTTTCTCGTCATAATTAGAATCGAAGTTACAGTAACCAGTCATAATTTTTATCGAATTTATAGTTACTTGTCATAATTAGTATCGAAGTTACTGTTACCTGTCATAATTAGTAACGAAGTTACAGTTACCTGCCATAATTTGTATCGAAATTAGAGTATCTTGTCATAATTAGTAACGAAGTTAAAGTTACCTGTCATAATAAGTATCGAAGTTACTGCTACTTGTCATAATTAGTATCGCAGTTACTGTTACCTGTCATAATTAGTATCGAAGTAACAGTTACCTTCCAAAATTTGTATCGAAATTACAGTTACTTGTCATAATTAGTAACGAAGTTAGAGTTTCTTGTCATAATTAGTATCGAAGTTACAGTTACCTGTCATAATTTGTATCGAAGTTATAGTTACTGGTCATAATTAGTATCGAAGTTGCTGTTACCTGTCATAATTAGTATCGAAGTTACAGTTACTTGTCATAATTAGTATCGAAGTTACTGTTACCTGTCAAAATTAGTAACGATGATACAGTTACCTGCCAAAATTTGTATCGAAATTACAGTTACTTGTCATAATTAATAACGAAGTTACAGTTACCTGTCATAATTAGTATCGAAGTTACAGTTACTTGTCATAATTAGTATCGAGGTTACAGTTACCTGCCGTAATTTGTATCGAAATTACAGGGACTTGTCATAATTAGTAACGAAGTTACAGTTTCCTGCCATAATTAATATCGAAATTAAAGTTACTTGTCATAATTAGTAACGAAGTTACAGTTTCCTGTCATAATAAGTATCGAAGATACTGTTACCTGTCATAATTAGTATTGAAGTTACAGTTACCTACCATAATTTTTTATCAAAATTACAGTGTCTTGTCATAATTAGTAACGAAGTTTGAGTTTCTTGTCATAATTAGTATCGAAGTTACTGTTACCTGTCATAATTAGTATTGAAGTTACATTTACCTAAAATAATGTTTTATGAAAATTACAGTTACTTGTCATAATTAATAACGAAGTTACAGTTACCTGTCATAATTAGTATCGAAGTTACAGTTACTTGTCATAATTAGTATCGAGGTTACAGTTACCTGCCGTAATTTGTATCGAAATTACAGGGACTGGTCATAATTAGTTACGAAGTTTCAGTTTCCTGCCATAATTAAAATCGAAATTAAAGTTACTTGTCATAATTAGTAACGAAGTTACAGTTTCCTTTCATAATTAGTATAGAAGATACTGTTACCTGTCATAATTAGTATTGAAGTTACAGTTACCTACCATAATTTTTTATCAAAATTACAGTTACTTGTCATAATTAGTAACGAAATTTGAGTTTCTTGTCATAATTAGAATCGAAGTTACAGTAACCAGTCATAATTTTTATCGAAGTTATAGTTTCTTGTCATAATTAGTATCGAAGTTACTGTTACCTGTCATAATTAGTATTGAAGTTACAGTTACCTACAATAATGTTTTATGAAAATTACAGTTACTTGTCATAATTAATAACGAAGTTACAGTTACCTGTCACAATTAGTATCGAAGTTACAGTTACCTGCCATAATTTGTATCGAAATTACAGTTCCTTGTCATAATTAGTATCGAAGTTACAGTTATCTGTCATAATTAGCATCGAAGTTACTGTTACCAGCCATAATTTGTATCGAAATTACAGTTACTTGTCATAATTAGTTACCAAGTAACAGTTACCTGTCATAATTAGTATCGAAGTTACAGTTACTTGTCATAATTAGTATCGTAGTTACTGTAACCTGTCATAATTAATATAGAAGTAACTGTTACCTGTCATAATTTGTATCGAAGTTATAGTTACTTGTCATAATTAGTATCGAAGTTGCTGTTACCTGTCATAATTAGTATCGAAGTTACAGTTACTTTTCATAATTAGTATCGAAGTTAATGTTACCTGTCATAATTACTATCGAAGTTACTGTTACCTGTCTTAATTCGTATCGAAATTACAATTACCTGCAATAATTTGTATCGAAATTACTGGGACTTGTCATAATTAGTAACGAAGTTACAGTAACATGCCATAATTAGTATCGAAATTAAAGTTATTTGTCATAATAAGTAACGAAGTTACAGTTACCTGTCATAATTAGTATCGAAGTTACTGTTACCTGTCATAATTAGTATTGAAGTTACAGTTACCTACAATATTTTTTTATCAAAATTACAGTTACTTGTCATAATTAGTAACGAAGTTAGAGTTTCTTGTCATAATTAGTATCGAAGTTACAGTTACCTGTTATAATTTGTATCGAAGTTATAGTTACTTGTCATTATTAGTATCGAAGTTGCTGTTACCTGTCATAATTAGTATCGAAGTTACAGTTACCTGCCATAATTTGTATCGAAATTACAGTTCCTTGTCATAATTAGTATCGATGTTACAGTTACCTGTCATAATTAGTATCGAAGGTACTGTTACTTGTCGTAATTAGTAACGAAGTTACAGTTACCTGTCATAATTTGTATCGAAATTACAGTTACTTGTCATAATTAGTAACGAAGTTACAGTTTCCTGTCATAATTAGTATCGAAGTAACTGTTACCTGTCATAATTAGTATGGAAGATACAGTTACCTGCCATAATTTGTATCGAAATTGAAGTTACTTGTCATCATTAGCAACGATGTTACAGTAACCTGTCATAATTAGTATCGAAGTTAATGTTACTTGTCATAAATAGTATCGAAGTTACTGTTACCTGTCATAATTAGTATCGACGTTACTGTTACCTGCCATATTTTGTATCGAAATTACTGTTACTTGTCATAAATAGTAACGAAGTTACAGTTACCTGTCATAATTAGTATCGAAGTTACAGTTACTTGTCATAATTAGTATCGAAGTTACTGTTACCTGTCATAATTAGTATCGAAGTTACAGTTACCTGCCAAAATTTGTATCGAAATTACAGTTACTTGTCATAATTAGTAACGAAGTTACAGTTACCTGCCATAATTTGTATCGAAATTACAGTTCCTTGTCATAATTAGTATCGAAGTTACAGTTACCTGTCATAATTAGTATCGAAGGTACTGTTACTTGTCATAATTAGTACCGAAGTTACAGTTCCCTGTCATAATTTGTATCGAAATTACAGTTACTTGTCATAATTAGTAACGAAGTTACAGTTTCTTGTCATAATTAGTATCGAAGTTACTGTTACCTGTCATAATTAGTATGGAAGTTACAGTTACCTGCCATAATTTGTATCGAAATTACAGTTCCTTGTCATAATTAGTATCGAAGTTACAGTTACCTGTCATAATTAGTATCGAAGTTACTGTTACCTGCCATAATTTGTATCGAAATTACAGTTACTTGTCATAATTAGTAACGAAGATACTGTTGCAGTCATAATTAGTATTGAAGTTACAGTTACCTACCATAAATTTTTATCAAAATTACTGTTACTTGTCATAATTATTAACGAAGTTAGAGTTTCTTGTCATAATTAGTATCGAAGTTACTGTTACCTGTCATAATTTGTATCGAAATTACAGTTACTTGTCATAATTAGCATCGAAGCTACAGTTACTTGACATAATTAGTAACGAAGTTACAGTTACCTGTCATAATTTGTATCGAAATTACAGTTACTTGTCATAATTAGTAACGAAGTTACAGTTTCCTGTCATAATTAGTATCGAAGTTACTGTTACCTGTCATAATTAGTATGGAAGTTACAGTTACCTGCCATAATTTGTATCGAAATTACAGGGACTTGTCATAATTAGTAACGAAGTTCGAGTTTCTTCTCATAATTAGTATCGAAGTTACAGTTACCTGTCATAATTTGTATCGAAGTTATAGTTACTTGTCATAATTAGTATCGAATTACTGTTACCTGTCATAATTAGTATCGAAGTTACTGTTACCTGCCATAATTTGTAACGAAATTACAGTTACTTGTTATAATTAGGGACGATGTTACAGTTACCTGTCATAATTAGTATCGAAGTTACAGTTTCTTGTCATAATTAGTATCGAATTTACAGTGACCTGTCATAATTTGTATGGAAATTACAGGGACTTGTCATAATTAGTAACGAAGTTACAGTTTCCTGCCATAATTAGTATCGAAATTAAAGTTACTTGTCATAATTAGTAACGAAGTTACAGTTTCCTGTCATAATTAGTATCGAAGTTACTGTTACCTGTCATAATTAGTATTAAAGTTACAGTTACCTACCATAATTTTTTATCAAAATTACAGTTACTTGTCATAATTAGTAACGAAGTTTGAGTTTCTCGTCATAATTAGAATCGAAGTTACAGTAACCAGTCATAATTTTTATCGAATTTATAGTTACTTGTCATAATTAGTATCGAAGTTACTGTTACCTGTCATAATTAGTAACGAAGTTACAGTTACCTGCCATAATTTGTATCGAAATTAGAGTATCTTGTCATAATTAGTAACGAAGTTAAAGTTACCTGTCATAATAAGTATCGAAGTTACTGCTACTTGTCATAATTAGTATCGCAGTTACTGTTACCTGTCATAATTAGTATCGAAGTAACAGTTACCTTCCAAAATTTGTATCGAAATTACAGTTACTTGTCATAATTAGTAACGAAGTTACGGTTACCTGCCATAATTTGTATCGAAATTACAGTTCCTTGTCATAATTACTATCGAAGTTAATGTTACTTGTCATAATTAGTATCGAAATTACTGTTACCTGTCATAATTAGTATCGAAGTTACTGTTACCTGCCATATTTTGTATCGAAATTACTGTTACTTGTCATAAATAGTAACGAAGTTACAGTTACCTGTCATAATTAGTATCGAAGTTACAGTTACTTGTCATAATTAGTATCGAAGTTACTGTTACCTGTCATAATTAGAATCGAAGTTACAGTTACCCGCCATAATTTGTATCGAAATTACAGGGACTTGTAATAATTAGTAACGAAGTTACAGTTACCAGCCATATTTAGTATCGAAATTAAATTTACTTGTGATAATTAGTAACCAAGTTACAGTTACCTGTCATAATAAGTATCGAAGTTACTGTTACCTGTCATAATTAGTATTGAAGTTACAGTTACCTACCATAATTTTTTATCAAAATTACAGTTATTTGTCATAATTAGTAACGAAGTTAGAGTTTCTTGTCATAATTAGTATCGAAGTTACAGTTACCTGTCATAATTTGATTCGAAGTTATAGTTACATGTCATAATTAGTATCGAAGTTACTGTTACCAGTCACAATTAGTATCGAAGTTACAGTTACCTGCCATAATTTGTATCGAAATTAAAGTTCCCTGTTATAATTAGTATCGAAGTTACAGTTACTTGTCATAATTAGTATCGAAGTTACTGTTACTTGTCATAATTAGTTACGAAGTTACAGTTACTTGTCATAATTAGTATCGAAGTTACAGTTACTTGTCATAATTAGTATCGTAGTTACTGTTACCTGTCATAATTAGTATCGAAGTTACTGTTACCTGTCATAATTAGTATTGAAGTTACAGTTACCTACAATAATTTTTTATCAAAATTACAGTTACTTGTCATAATTAGTAACGAAGTTACAGTTACCTGTCATAATTTGTATCGAAGTTATAGTTACTGGTCATAATTAGTATCGAAGTTGCTGTTACCTGTCATAATTAGTATCGAAGTTACAGTTACTTGTCATAATTAGTATCGAAGTTACTGTTACCTGTCAAAATTAGTAACGATGATACAGTTACCTGCCAAAATTTGTATCGAAATTACAGTTACTTGTCATAATTAATAACGAAGTTACAGTTACCTGTCATAATTAGTATCGAAGTTACAGTTACTTGTCATAATTAGTATCGAGGTTACAGTTACCTGCCGTAATTTGTATCGAAATTACAGGGACTTGTCATAATTAGTAACGAAGTTACAGTTTCCTGCCATAATTAATATCGAAATTAAAGTTACTTGTCATAATTAGTAACGAAGTTACAGTTTCCTGTCATAATAAGTATCGAAGATACTGTTACCTGTCATAATTAGTATTGAAGTTACAGTTACCTACCATAATTTTTTATCAAAATTACAGTTACTTGTCATAATTAGTAACGAAGTTTGAGTTTCTTGTCATAATTAGTATCGAAGTTACTGTTACCTGTCATAATTAGTATTGAAGTTACAGTTACCTACAATAATGTTTTATGAAAATTACAGTTACTTGTCATAATTAATAACGAAGTTACAGTTACCTGTCATAATTAGTATCGAAGTTACAGTTACTTGTCATAATTAGTATCGAAGTTACAGTTACCTGCCATAAATTGTATCGAAATTACAGGGACTTGTCATAATTAGTAACGAAGTTACAGTTTCCTGCCATAACTAGTATCGAAATTAAAGTTACTTGTCATAATTAGTAACGAAGTTACAGTTTCCTGTCATAATTAGTATCGAAGTTACTGTTACCTGTCATAATTAGTAATGAAGTTACAGTTACCTACCATAATTTTCTATCAAAATTTCAGTTACTTGTCATAATTAGTAACGAAGTTTGAGTTTCTTGTCATAATTAGAATCGAAGTTACAGTAACCAGTCATAATTTTTATCGAAGTTATAGTTACTTGTCATAATTAGTATCGAAGTTACTGTTACCTGTCATAATTAGTGTCGAAGTTACAGTTACCTGCCATAATTTGTATCGAAATTACAGTCCCTTGTCATAATTAGTATCGAAGTTACAGTAACCTGCCATAATTAGTATCGAAGTTAATGTTACTTGTCATAATAAGTATCGAAGTTACTGTTACCTGTCATAATTAGTATCGAAGATACAGTTACCTGCCATAATTTGTATCGAAAGTACTGTTACTTGTCATAATTAGTAACGAAGTTACAGTTACCTGTCATAATTAGTATCGAAGTTACAGTAACTTGTCATAATTAGTATCGAAGTTACTGTTACCTGTCATAATTAGAATCGAAGTTACAGTTACCTGCCAAAATTTTTATCGAAATTACAGTTACATGTCATAATTAGTAACGAAGTTACAGTTACCTGTCATAATTAGTATCGAAGTTACAGTTACTTGTAATAATTAGTATCGAAGTTACCGTTACCTGCCATAATTTGTATCGAAATTACAGGGACTTGTCATAATTAGTAACGAAGTTACAGTTACCTGCCATAATTAGTATCGAAATTAAAGTTACTTGTGATAATAATTAACGAAGTTACAGTTACCTGTCATAATTAATATCGAAGTTCCTGTTACCTGTCATAATTAGTATTGAAGTTACAGTTACCTACCATAATTTTTTATCAAAATTACAGTTACTTGTCATAATTAGTAACGAAGTTAGATTTTCTTGTCATAATTAGTATCGAAGTTACAGTTACCTGTCATAATTTGATTCGAAGTTATAGTTACTTGTCATAATTAGTATCGAAGTTACAGTTACCTGTCACAATAAGTATCGAAGTTACAGTTACCTGCCATAATTTGTATCGAAATTACAGTTCCTTGTCATAATTAGTATCGAAGTTACAGTTACCTGTCATAATTAACATCGAAGTTACTGTTACCAGCCATAATTTGTATCGAAATTACAGTTACTTGTCATAATTAGTTACCAAGTAACAGTTACCTGTCATAATTAGTATCGAAGTTACAGTTACTTGTCATAATTAGTATCGTAGTTACTGTAACCTGTCATAATTAATATAGAAGTTACTGTTACCTGTCATAATTTGTATCGAAGTTATAGTTACTTGTCATTATTAGTATCGAAGTTGCTGTTACTTGTCATCTTTAGTATCGAAGTTACAGTTACCTGCCATAATTTGTATCGAAATTACAGTTCCTTGTCATAATTAGTATCGATGTTACAGTTACCTGTCATAATTAGTATCGAAGGTACTGTTACTTGTCGTAATTAGTAACGAAGTTACAGTTACCTGTCATAATTTGTATCGAAATTACAGTTACTTGTCATAATTAGTAACGAAGTTACAGTTTCCTGTCATAATTAGTATCGAAGTAACTGTTACCTGTCATAATTAGTATGGAAGTTACAGTTACCTGCCATAATTTGTATCGAAATTAAAGTTACTTGTCATCATTAGCAACGATGTTACAGTAACCTGTCATAATTAGTATCGAAGTTAATGTTAATTGTCATAAATAGTATCGAAGTTACTGTTACCTGTCATAATTAGTATCGACGTTACTGTTACCTGCCATATTTTGTATCGAAATTACTGTTACTTGTCATAAATAGTAACGAATTACAGTTACCTGTCATAATTAGTATCGAAGTTACAGTTACTTGTCATAATTAGTATCGAAGTTACTGTTACCTGTCATAATTAGTATCGAAGTTACTGTTACCTGCCAAAATTTGTATCGAAATAACAGTTACTTGTCATAATTAGTAACGAAGTTACAGTTACCTGCCATAATTTGTATCGAAATTACAGTTCCTTGTCATAATTAGTATCGAAGTTACAGTTACCTGTCGTAATTAGTATCGAAGGTACTGTTACTTGTCATAATTAGTAACGAAGTTACAGTTCCCTGTCATAATTTGTATCGAAATTACAGTTACTTGTCATAATTAGTAACGAAGTTACAGTTTCTTGTCATAATTAGTATCGAAGTTACTGTTACCTGTCATAATTAGTATGGAAGTTACAGTTACCTGCCATAATTTGTATCGAAATTACAGTTACTTGTCATAATTAGTATCCAAGTTACAGTTACCTGTCATAATTAGTATCGAAGTTACTGTTACCTGCCATAATTTGTATCGAAATTACAGTTACTTGTCATAATTAGTAACGAAGATACAGTTACAGTCATAATTAGTATTGAAGTTACAGTTACCTACCATAAATTTTTATCAAAATTACTGTTTCTTGTCATAATTATTAACGAAGTTAGTTTCTTGTCATAATTAGTATCGAAGTTAATGTTCCCTGTCATAATTTGTATCGAAATTACAGTTACTTGTCATAATTAGCATCGAAGCTACAGTTACTTGACATAATTAGTAACGAAGTTGCAGTAACCTGTCATAATTAGTAACGAAGTTACAGTTACCTGTCATATTTTGTATCGAAATTACAGTTACTTGTCATAATTAGTAACGAAGTTACAGTTACCTGCCATAATTTGTATCGAAATTACAGGGACTTGTCATAATTAGTAACGAAGTTCGAGTTTCTTCTCATAATTAGTATCGAAGTTACAGTTACCTGTCATAATTTGTATCGAAGTTATAGTTACTTGTCATAATTAGTATCGAATTACTGTTACCTGTCATAATTAGTATCGAAGTTACTGTTACCTGCCATAATTTGTAACGAAATTACAGTTACTTGTTATAATTAGGGACGAAGTTACAGTTACCTGTCATAATTAGTATCGAAGTTACAGTTACTTGTCATAATTAGTATCGAAGTTACAGTTACCTGCCATAATTTGTATCGATATTACAGGGACTTGTCATAATTAGTAACGAAGTTACAGTTTCCTGCCATAATTAGTATCGATATTAAAGTTACTTGTCATAATTAGTAACGAAGTTACAGTTTCCTGTCATAATTAGTATCGAAGTTACTGTTACCTGTCATAATTAGTATTAAAGTTACAGTTACCTACCATAATTTTTTATCAAAATTACAGTTACTTAACATAATTAGTAACGAAGTTTGAGTTTCTCGTCATAATTAGAATCGAAGTTACAGTAACCAGTCATAATTTTTATCGAATTTATAGATACTTGTCATAATTAGTCTCGAAGTTACTGTTACATGTCATAATTAGTACCGAAGTTACAGTTACCTGCCATAATTTGTATCGAAATTAGAGTATCTTGTCATAATTAGTAACGAAGTTAAAGTTACCTGTCATAATAAGTATCGAAGTTACTGTTACTTGTCATAATTAGTATCGAAGTTACTGTTACCTGTCATAATTAGTATCGAAGTAACAGTTACCTTCCAAAATTTGTATCGAAATTACAGTTACTTGTCATAATTAGTAACGAAGTTACAGTTACCTGCCATAATTTGTATCGAAATTACAGTTCCTTGTCATAATTAGTATCGAAGTTACAGTTACCTGTCATAATTAGTATCGAAGTAACTGTTACCTGTCATAATTAGTATGGAAGTTACAGTTACCTGCCATAATTTGTATCGAAATTAAAGTTACTTGTCGTCATTAGCAACGATGTTACAGTTACCTGTCATAATTACTATCGAAGTTAATGTTACTTGTCATAATTACTATCGAAGTTACTGTTACCTGTCATAATTAGTATCGAAGTTACTGTTACCTGCCATATTTTGTATCGAAATTACTGTTACTTGTCATAAATAGTAACGAAGTTACAGTTACCTGTCATAATTAGTATCGAAGTTACAGTTACTTGTCATAATTAGTATCGAAGTTACTGTTACCTGTCATAATTAGAATCGAAGTTACAGTTTCCTGCCAAAATTTGTATCGAAATTACAGTTACTTGTCATAATTAGTAACCAAGTTACAGTTACCTGTCATAATTAGTATCGAAGTTACAGTTACTTGTAATAATTAGTATCGAAGTTACCGTTACCCGCCATAATTTGTATCGAAATTACAGGGACTTGTAATAATTAGTAACGAAGTTACAGTTACCTGATATAATTAGTATCGAAATTAAAGTTACTTGTGATAATTAGTAACCAAGTTACAGTTACCTGTCATAATAAGTATCGAAGATACTGTTACCTGTCATAATTAGTATTGAAGTTACAGTTACCTACCATAATTTTTTTTATCAAAATTACAGTTATTTGTCATAATTAGTAACGAAGTTAGAGTTTCTTGTCATAATTAGTATCGAAGTTACAGTTACCTGTCATAATTTGATTCGAAGTTATAGTTACATGTCATAATTAGTATCGAAGTTACTGTTACCAGTCACAATTAGTATCGAAGTTACAGTTACCTGCCATAATTTGTATCGAAATTAAAGTTCCCTGTCATAATTAGTATCGAAGTTACAGTTACTTGTCATAATTAGTATCGAAGTTACTGTTACCTGCCATAATTTGTATCGAAATTACAGTTACTTGTCATAAAGAGTTACGAAGTTACAGTTACTTGTCATAATTAGTATCGAAGTTACAGTTACTTGTCATAATTAGTATCGTAGTTACTGTTACCTGTCATAATTAGTATCGAAGTTACTGTTACCTGTCATAATTAGTATTGAAGTTACAGTTACCTACAATAATTTTTTATCAAAATTACAGTTACTTGTCATAATTAGTAACGAAGTTAGAGTTTCTTGTCATAATTAGTATCGAAGTTACAGTTACCTGTCATAATTTGTATCGAAGTTATAGTTACTTGTCATAATTAGTATCGAAGTTGCTGTTACCTGTCATAATTAGTATCGAAGTTACAGTTACTTGTCATAATTAGTATCGAAGTTACTGTTACCTGTCAAAATTAGTAACGATGATACAGTTACCTGCCAAAATTTGTATCGAAATTACAGTTACTTGTCATAATTAATAACGAAGTTACAGTTACCTGTCATAATTAGTATCGAAGTTACAGTTACTTGTCATAATTAGTATCGAGGTTACAGTTACCTGCCGTAATTTGTATCGAAATTACAGGGACTTGTCATAATTAGTAACGAAGTTACAGTTTCCTGCCATAATAAATATCGAAATTAAAGTTACTTGTCATAATTAGTAACGAAGTTACAGTTTCCTGTCATAATTAGTATCGAAGATACTGTTACCTGTCATAATTAGTATTGAAGTTACAGTTACCTACCATAATTTTTTATCAAAATTACAGTTACTTGTCATAATTAGTAACGAAGTTTGAGTTTCTTTTCATAATTAGTATCGATGTTACTGTTACCTGTCATAATAAGTATTGAAGTTACAGTTACCTACAATAATGTTTTATGAAAATTACAGTTACTTGTCATAATTAATAACGAAGTTACAGTTAGCTGTCATAATTAGTATCGAAGTTACAGTTACTTGTCATAATTAGTATCGAAGTTACACTTACCTGCCATAAATTGTATCGAAATTACAGGGACTTGTCATAATTAGTAACGAAGTTACAGTTTCCTGCCATAACTAGTATCGAAATTAAAGTTACTTGTCATAATTAGTAACGAAGTTACAGTTTCCTGTCATAATTAGTATCGAAGTTACTGTTACCTGTCATAATTAGTAATGAAGTTACAGTTACCTACCATAATTTTCTATCAAAATTTCAGTTACTTGTCATAATTAGTAACGAAGTTTGAGTTTCTTGTCATAATTAGAATCGAAGTTACAGTAACCAGTCATAATTTTTATCGAAGTTATAGTTACTTGTCATAATTAGTATCGAAGTTACTGTTACCTGTCATAATTAGTATCGAAGTTACAGTAACCTGCCATAATTAGTATCGAAGTTAATGTTACTTGTCATAATTAGTATCGAAGTTACTGTTACCTGTCATAATTAGTATCGAAGATACAGTTACCTGCCATAATTTGTATCGAAATTACTGTTACTTGTCATAATTAGTAACGAAGTTACAGTTACCTGTCATAATTAGTATCGAAGTTACAGTAACTTGTCATAATTAGTATCGAAGTTACTGTTACCTGTCATAATTAGAATCGAAGTTACAGTTACCTGCCAAAATTTTTATCGAAATTACAGTTACTTGTCATAATTAGTAACGAAGTTACAGTTACCTGTCATAATTAGTATCGAAGTTACAGTTACTTGTAATAATTAGTATCGAAGTTACCGTTACCTGCCAGAATTTGTATCGAAATTACAGGGACTTGTCATAATTAGTAACGAAGTTACAGTTACCTGCCATAATTTGTATCGAAATTACAGTTCCTTGTCATAATTAGTATCGAAGTTACAGTTACCTGTCATAAATAACATCGAAGTTACTGTTACCAGCCATAATTTGTATCGAAATTACAGTTACTTGTCATAATTAGTTACCAAGTAACAGTTACCTGTCATAATTAGTATTGAAGTTACAGTTACTTGTCATAATTAGTATCGTAGTTACTGTAACCTGTCATAATTAATATAGAAGTTACTGTTACCTGTCATAATTTGTATCGAAGTTATAGTTACTTGTCATAATTAGTATCGAAGTTGCTGTTACCTGTCATAATAAGTATCGAAGTTACAGTTACTTGTAATAATTAGTATCGAAGTTAATGTTACCTGTCATAATTAGTATCGAAGTTACTGTTACCTGTCTTAATTCGTATCGAAATTACAATTACCTGCAATAATTTGTATCGAAATTACTGGGACTTGTCATAATTAGTAACGAAGTTACAGTAACATGCCATAATTAGTATCGAAATTAAAGTTATTTGTCATAATTAGTAACGAAGTTACAGTTTCCTGTCATAATAAGTATCGAAGATACTGTTACCTGTCATAATTAGTATTGAAGTTACAGTTACCTACCATAATTTTTTATCAAAATTACAGTTACTTGTCATAATTAGTAACGAAGTTTGAGTTTCTTGTCATAATGAGTATCGAAGTTACTGTTACCTGTCATAATTAGTATTGAAGTTACTGTTACCTACAATAATGTTTTATGAAAATTACAGTTACTTGTCATAATTAATAACGAAGTTACAGTTACCTGTCATAATTAGTATCGAAGTTACAGTTACTTGTCATAATTAGTATCGAAGTTACAGTTACCTGCCATAAATTGTATCGAAATTACAGGGACTTGTCATAATTAGTATCGAAGTTACAGTTTCCTGCCATAACTAGTATCGAAATGAAAGTTACTTGTCATAATTAGTAACGAAGTTACAGTTTCCTGTCATAATTAGTATCGAAGTTACTGTTACCTGTCATAATTAGTAATGAAGTTACAGTTACCTACCATAATTTTCTATCAAAATTTCAGTTACTTGTCATAATTAGTAACGAAGTTTGAGTTTCTTGTCATAATTAGAATCGAAGTTACAGTAACCAGTCATAATTTTTATCGAAGTTATAGTTACTTGTCATAATTAGTATCGAAGTTACTGTTACCTGTCATAATTAGTGTCGAAGTTACAGTTACCTGCCATAATTTGTATCGAAATTACAGTCCCTTGTCATAATTCGTATCGAAGTTACAGTAACCTGCCATAATTAGTATCGAAGTTACAGTTACTTGTAATAATTAGTATCGAAGTTACCGTTACCCGCCATAATTTGTATCGAAATTACAGGGACTTGTAATAATTAGTAACGAAGTTACAGTTACCTGATATAATTAGTATCGAAATTAAAGTTACTTGTGATAATTAGTAACCAAGTTACAGTTACCTGTCATAATAAGTATCGAAGATACTGTTACCTGTCATAATTAGTATTGAAGTTACAGTTACCTACCATAATTTTTTTATCAAAATTACAGTTATTTGTCATAATTAGTAACGAAGTTAGAGTTTCTTGTCATAATTAGTATCGAAGTTACAGTTACCTGTCATAATTTGATTCGAAGTTATAGTTACATGTCATAATTAGTATCGAAGTTACTGTTACCAGTCACAATTAGTATCGAAGTTACAGTTACCTGCCATAATTTGTATCGAAATTAAAGTTCCCTGTCATAATTAGTATCGAAGTTACAGTTACTTGTCATAATTAGTATCGAAGTTACTGTTACCTGCCATAATTTGTATCGAAATTACAGTTACTTGTCATAAAGAGTTACGAAGTTACAGTTACTTGTCATAATTAGTATCGAAGTTACAGTTACTTGTCATAATTAGTATCGTAGTTACTGTTACCTGTCATAATTAGTATCGAAGTTACTGTTACCTGTCATAATTAGTATTGAAGTTACAGTTACCTACAATAATTTTTTATCAAAATTACAGTTACTTGTCATAATTAGTAACGAAGTTAGAGTTTCTTGTCATAATTAGTATCGAAGTTACAGTTACCTGTCATAATTTGTATCGAAGTTATAGTTACTTGTCATAATTAGTATCGAAGTTGCTGTTACCTGTCATAATTAGTATCGAAGTTACAGTTACTTGTCATAATTAGTATCGAAGTTACTGTTACCTGTCAAAATTAGTAACGATGATACAGTTACCTGCCAAAATTTGTATCGAAATTACAGTTACTTGTCATAATTAATAACGAAGTTACAGTTACCTGTCATAATTAGTATCGAAGTTACAGTTACTTGTCATAATTAGTATCGAGGTTACAGTTACCTGCCGTAATTTGTATCGAAATTACAGGGACTTGTCATAATTAGAAACGAAGTTACAGTTTCCTGCCATAATTAATATCGAAATTAAAGTTACTTGTCATAATTAGTAACGAAGTTACAGTTTCCTGTCATAATTAGTATCGAAGATACTGTTACCTGTCATAATTAGTATTGAAGTTACAGTTACCTACCATAATTTTTTATCAAAATTACAGTTACTTGTCATAATTAGTAACGAAGTTTGAGTTTCTTTTCATAATTAGTATCGATGTTACTGTTACCTGTCATAATAAGTATTGAAGTTACAGTTACCTACAATAATGTTTAATAAAAATTACAGTTACTTGTCATAATTAATAACGAAGTTACAGTTAGCTGTCATAATTAGTATCGAAGTTACAGTTACTTGTCATAATTAGTATCGAAGTTACACTTACCTGCCATAAATTGTATCGAAATTACAGGGACTTGTCATAATTAGTAACGAAGTTACAGTTTCCTGCCATAACTAGTATCGAAATTAAAGTTACTTGTCATAATTAGTAACGAAGTTACAGTTTCCTGTCATAATTAGTATCGAAGTTACTGTTACCTGTCATAATTAGTAATGAAGTTACAGTTACCTACCATAATTTTCTATCAAAATTTCAGTTACTTGTCATAATTAGTAACGAAGTTTGAGTTTCTTGTCATAATTAGAATCGAAGTTACAGTAACCAGTCATAATTTTTATCGAAGTTATAGTTACTTGTCATAATTAGTATCGAAGTTACTGTTACCTGTCATAATTAGTGTCGAAGTTACAGTTACCTGCCATAATTTGTATCGAAATTACAGTCCCTTGTCATAATTAGTATCGAAGTTACAGTAACCTGCCATAATTAGTATCGAAGTTAATGTTACTTGTCATAATTAGTATCGAAGTTACTGTTACCTGTCATAATTAGTATCGAAGATACAGTTACCTGCCATAATTTGTATCGAAATTACTGTTACTTGTCATAATTAGTAACGAAGTTACAGTTACCTGTCATAATTAGTATCGAAGTTACAGTAACTTGTCATAATTAGTATCGAAGTTACTGTTACCTGTCATAATTAGAATCGAAGTTACAGTTACCTGCCAAAATTTTTATCGAAATTACAGTTACTTGTCATAATTAGTAACGAAGTTACAGTTACCTGTCATAATTAGTATCGAAGTTACAGTTACTTGTAATAATTAGTATCGAAGTTACCGTTACCTGCCATAATTTGTATCGAAATTACAGGGACTTGTCATAATTAGTAACGATGTTACAGTTACCTGCCATAATTTGTATCGAAATTACAGTTCCTTGTCATAATTAGTATCGAAGTTACAGTTACCTGTCATAAATAACATCGAAGTTACTGTTACCAGCCATAATTTGTATCGAAATTACAGTTACTTGTCATAATTAGTTACCAAGTAACAGTTACCTGTCATAATTAGTATTGAAGTTACAGTTACTTGTCATAATTAGTATCGTAGTTACTGTAACCTGTCATAATTAATATAGAAGTTACTGTTACCTGTCATAATTTGTATCGAAGTTATAGTTACTTGTCATAATTAGTATCGAAGTTGCTGTTACCTGTCATAATAAGTATCGAAGTTACAGTTACTTGTAATAATTAGTATCGAAGTTAATGTTACCTGTCATAATTAGTATCGAAGTTACTGTTACCTGTCTTAATTCGTATCGAAATTACAATTACCTGCAATAATTTGTATCGAAATTACTGGGACTTGTCATAATTAGTAACGAAGTTACAGTAACATGCCATAATTAGTATCGAAATTAAAGTTATTTGTCATAATTAGTAACGAAGTTACAGTTTCCTGTCATAATAAGTATCGAAGATACTGTTACCTGTCATAATTAGTATTGAAGTTACAGTTACCTACCATAATTTTTTATCAAAATTACAGTTACTTGTCATAATTAGTAACGAAGTTTGAGTTTCTTGTCATAATGAGTATCGAAGTTACTGTTACCTGTCATAATTAGTATTGAAGTTACTGTTACCTACAATAATGTTTTATGAAAATTACAGTTACTTGTCATAATTAATAACGAAGTTACAGTTACCTGTCATAATTAGTATCGAAGTTACAGTTACTTGTCATAATTAGTATCGAAGTTACAGTTACCTGCCATAAATTGTATCGAAATTACAGGGACTTGTCATAATTAGTATCGAAGTTACAGTTTCCTGCCATAACTAGTATCGAAATGAAAGTTACTTGTCATAATTAGTAACGAAGTTACAGTTTCCTGTCATAATTAGTATCGAAGTTACTGTTACCTGTCATAATTAGTAATGAAGTTACAGTTACCTACCATAATTTTCTATCAAAATTTCAGTTACTTGTCATAATTAGTAACGAAGTTTGAGTTTCTTGTCATAATTAGAATCGAAGTTACAGTAACCAGTCATAATTTTTATCGAAGTTATAGTTACTTGTCATAATTAGTATCGAAGTTACTGTTACCTGTCATAATTAGTGTCGAAGTTACAGTTACCTGCCATAATTTGTATCGAAATTACAGTCCCTTGTCATAATTAGTATCGAAGTTACAGTAACCTGCCATAATTAGTATCGAAGTTAATGTTACTTGTCATAATTAGTATCGAAGTTACTGTTACCTGTCATAATTAGTATCGAAGATAGAGTTACCTGCCATAATTTGTATCGAAATTAATGTTACTTGTCATAATTAGTAACGAAGTTACAGTTACCTGTCATAATTAGTATCGAAGTTACAGTAACTTGTCATAATTAGTATCGAAGTTACTGTTACCTGTCATAATTAGAATCGAAGTTACAGTTACCTGCCAAAATTTTTATCGAAATTACAGTTACATGTCATAATTAGTAACGAAGTTACAGTTACCTGTCATAATTAGTATCGAAGTTACAGTTACTTGTAATAATTAGTATCGATGTTACCGTTACCTGCCATAATTTGTATCGAAATTACAGGGACTTGTCATAATTAGTAACGAAGTTACAGTTACCTGCCATAATTAGTATCGAAATTAAAGTTACTTGTGGTAATAATTAACGAAGTTACAGTTACCTGTCATAATTAATATCGAAGTTCCTGTTACCTGTCATAATTAGTATTGAAGTTACAGTTACCTACCATAATTTTTTATCAAAATTACAGTTACTTGTCATAATTAGTAACGAATTTAGATTTTCTTATCATAATTAGTATCGAAGTTACAGTTACCTGTCATAATTTGATTCGTAGTTATAGTTACTTGTCATAATTAGTATCGAAGTTACAGTTACCTGTCACAATAAGTATCGAAGTTACAGTTACCTGCCATAATTTGTATCGAAATTACAGTTCCTTGTCATAATTAGTATCGAAGTTACAGTTACCTGTCATAATTAACATCGAAGTTACTGTTACCAGCCATAATTTGTATCGAAATTACAGTTACTTGTCATAATTAGTTACCAAGTAACAGTTACCTGTCATAATTAGTATCGAAGTTACAGTTACTTGTCATAATTAGTATCGTAGTTACTGTAACCTGTCATAATTAATATAGAAGTTACTGTTACCTGTCATAATTTGTATCGAAGATATAGTTACTTGTCATTATTAGTATCGAAGTTGCTGTTACCTGTCATCTTTAGTATCGAAGTTACAGTTACCTGCCATAATTTGTATCGAAATTACAGTTCCTTGTCATAATTAGTATCGATGTTACAGTTACCTGTCTTAATTAGTATCGAAGGTACTGTTACTTGTCGTAATTAGTAACGAAGTTACAGTTACCTGTCATAATTTGTATCGAAATTACAGTTACTTGTCATAATTAGTAACGAAGTTACAGTTTCCTGTCATAATTAGTATCGAAGGAACTGTTACCTGTCATAATTAGTATGGAAGTTACAGTTACCTGCCATAATTTGTATCGAAATTAAAGTTACTTGTCATCATTAGCAACGATGTTACAGTAACCTGTCATAATTAGTATCGAAGTTAATGTTACTTGTCATAAATAGTATCGAAGTTACTGTTACCTGTCATAATTAGTATCGACGTTACTGTTACCTGCCATATTTTGTAACGAAATTACTGTTACTTGTCATAAATAGTAACGAATTGCAGTTACCTGTCATAATTAGTATCGAAGTTACAGTTACTTGTCATAATTAGTATCGAAGTTACTGTTACCTGTCATAATTAGTATCGAAGTTACTGTTACCTGCCAAAATTTGTATCGAAATTACAGTTACTTGTCATAATTAGTAACGAAGTTACAGTTACCTGCCATAATTTGTATCGAAATTACAGTTCCTTGTCATAATTAGTATCGAAGTTACAGTTACCTGTCGTAATTAGTATCGAAGGTACTGTTACTTGTCATAATTAGTAACGAAGTTACAGTTCCCTGTCATAATTTGTATCGAAATTACAGTTACTTGTCATAATTAGCAACGAAGTTACAGTTTCTTGTCATAATTAGTATCGAAGTTACTGTTACCTGTCATAATTAGTATGGAAGTTACAGTTACCTGCCATAATTTGTATCGAAATTACAGTTCCTTGTCATAATTAGTATCGAAGTTACAGTTACCTGTCATAATTAGTATCGAAGTTACTGTTACCTGCCGTAATTTGTATCGAAATTACAGTTACTTGTCATAATTAGTAACGAAGATACAGTTACAGTCATAATTAGTATTGAAGTTAGAGTTACCTACCATAAATTTTTATCAAAATTACTGTTTCATGTCATAATTATTAACGAAGTTAGAGTTTCTTGTCATAATTAGTATCGAAGTTAATGTTCCCTGTCATAATTTGTATCGAAATTACAGTTACTTGTCATAATTAGCATCGAAGCTACAGTTACTTGACATAATTAGTAACGAAGTTACAGTAACCTGTCATAATTAGTAACGAAGTTACAGTTACCTGTCATAATTTGTATCGAAATTACAGTTACTTGTCATAATTAGTAACGAAGTTACAGTTACCTGCCATAATTTGTATCGAAATTACAGGGACTTGTCATAATTAGTAACGAAGTTCGAGTTTCTTCTCATAATTAGTATCGAAGTTACAGTTACCTGTCATAATTTGTATCGAAGTTATAGTTACTTGTCATAATTAGTATCGAATTACTGTTACCTGTCATAATTAGTATCGAAGTTACTGTTACCTGCCGTAATTTGTAACGAAATTACAGTTACTTGTTATAATTAGGGACGTAGTTACAGTTACCTGTCATAATTAGTATCGAAGTTACAGTTACTTGTCATAATTAGTATCGAAGTTACAGTTACCTGCCATAATTTGTATCGAAATTACAGGGACTTGTCATAATTTGTAACGAAGTTACAGTTTCCTGCCATAATTAGTATCGATATGAAAGTTACTTGTCATAATTAGTAACGAAGTTACAGTTTCCTGTCTTAATTAGTATCGAAGTTACTGTTACCTGTCATAATTAGTATTAAAGTTACAGTTACCTACCATAATTTTTTATCAAAATTACAGTTACTTGTCATAATTAGTAACGAAGTTTGAGTTTCTCGTCATAATTAGAATCGAAGTTGCAGTAACCAGTCATAATTTTTATCGAATTTATAGTTACTTGTCATAATTAGTCTCGAAGTTACTGTTACATGTCATAATTAGTACCGAAGTTACAGTTTCCTGCCATAATTTGTATCGAAATTAGAGTATCTTGTCATAATTAGTAACGAAGTTAAAGTTACCTGTCATAATAAGTATCGAAGTTACTGTTACTTGTCATAATTAGTATCGAAGTTACTGTTACCTGTCATAATTAGTATCGAAGTAACAGTTACCTTCCAAAATTTGTATCGAAATTACAGTTACTTGTCATAATTAGTAACGAAGTTACAGTTACCTGCCATAATTTGTATCGAAATTACAGTTCCTTGTCATAATTAGTATCGAAGTTACAGTTACCTGTCATAATTAGTATCGAAGTAACTGTTACCTGTCATAATTAGTATGGAAGTTACAGTTACCTGCCATAATTTGTATCGAAATTAAAGTTACTTGTCGTCATTAGCAACGATGTTACAGTTACCTGTCATAATTACTATCGAAGTTAATGTTACTTGTTATAATTAGTATCGAAGTTACTGTTACCTGTCATAATTAGTATCGAAGTTACTGTTACCTGCCATATTTTGTATCGAAATTACTGTTACTTGTCATAAATAGTAACGAAGTTACAGTTACCTGTCGTAATTAGTATCGAAGTTACAGTTACTTGTCATAATTAGTATCGAAGTTACTGTTACCTGTCATAATTAGAATCGAAGTTACAGTTAACTGCCAAAATTTGTATCGAAATTACAGTTACTTGTCATAATTAGTAACCAAGTTACAGTTACCTGTCATAATTAGTATCGAAGTTACAGTTACTTGTAATAATTAGTTACGAAGTTACAGTTACTTGTCATAATTAGTATCGAAGTTACAGTTACTTGTCATAATTAGTATCGTAGTTACTGTTACCTGTCATAATTAGTATCGAAGTTACTGTTACCTGTCATAATTAGTATTGAAGTTACAGTTACCTACAATAATTTTTTATCAAAATTACAGTTACTTGTCATAATTAGTAACGAAGTTAGAGTTTCTTGTCATAATTAGTATCGAAGTTACAGTTACCTGTCATAATTTGTATCGAAGTTATAGTTACTTGTCATAATTAGTATCGAAGTTGCTGTTACCTGTCATAATTAGTATCGAAGTTACAGTTACTTGTCATAATTAGTATCGAAGTTACTGTTCCCTGTCAAAATTAGTAACGATGATACAGTTACCTGCCAAAATTTGTATCGAAATTACAGTTACTTGTCATAATTAATAACGAAGTTACAGTTACCTGTCATAATTAGTATCGAAGTTACAGTTACTTGTCATAATTAGTATCGAGGTTACAGTTACCTGCCGTAATTTGTATCGAAATTACAGGGACTTGTCATAATTAGTAACGAAGTTACAGTTTCCTGCCATAATTAATATCGAAATTAAAGTTACTTGTCATAATTAGTAACGAAGTTACAGTTTCCTGTCATAATTAGTATCGAAGATACTGTTACCTGTCATAATTAGTATTGAAGTTACAGTTACCTGCCATAATTTTTTATCAAAATTACAGTTACTTGTCATAATTAGTAACGAAGTTTGAGTTTCTTTTCATAATTAGTATCGATGTTACTGTTACCTGTCATAATTAGTATTGAAGTTACAGTTACCTACAATAATGTTTTATGAAAATTACAGTTACTTGTCATAATTAATAACGAAGTTACAGTTAGCTGTCATAATTAGTATCGAAGTTACAGTTACTTGTCATAATTAGTATCGAAGTTACACTTACCTGCCATAAATTGTATCGAAATTACAGGGACTTGTCATAATTAGTAACGAAGTTACAGTTTCCTGCCATAACTAGTATCGAAATTAAAGTTACTTGTCATAATTAGTAACGAAGTTACAGTTTCCTGTCATAATTAGTATCGAAGTTACTGTTACCTGTCATAATTAGTAATGAAGTTACAGTTACCTACCATAATTTTCTATCAAAATTTCAGTTACTTGTCATAATTAGTAACGAAGTTTGAGTTTCTTGTCATAATTAGAATCGAAGTTACAGTAACCAGTCATAATTTTTATCGAAGTTATAGTTACTTGTCATAATTAGTATCGAAGTTACTGTTACCTGTCATAATTAGTGTCGAAGTTACAGTTACCTGTCATAATTTGTATCGAAATTACAGTCCCTTGTCATAATTAGTATCGAAGTTACAGTAACCTGCCATAATTAGTATCGAAGTTAATGTTACTTGTCATAATTAGTATCGAAGTTACTGTTACCTGTCATAATTAGTATCGAAGATACAGTTACCTGCCATAATTTGTATCGAAATTACTGTTACTTGACATAATTAGAAACGAAGTTACAGTTACCTGTCATAATTAGTATCGAAGTTACAGTAACTTGTCATAATTAGTATCGAAGTTACTGTTACCTGTCATAATTAGAATCGAAGTTACAGTTACCTGCCAAAATTTTTATCGAAATTACAGTTACTTGTCATAATTAGTTACGAAGTTACAGTTACCTGTCATAATTATTATCGAAGTTACAGTTACTTGTAATAATTAGTATCGAAGTTACCGTTACCTGCCATAATTTGTATCGAAATTACAGGGACTTGTCATAATTAGTAACGAAGTTACAGTTACCTGCCATAATTTGTATCGAAATTACAGTTCCTTGTCATAATTAGTATCGAAGTTACAGTTACCTGTCATAATTAACATCGAAGTTACTGTTACCAGCCATAATTTGTATCGAAATTACAGTTACTTGTCATAATTAGTTACCAAGTAACAGTTACCTGTCATAATTAGTATCGAAGTTACAGTTACTTGTCATAATTAGTATCGTAGTTACTGTAACCTGTCATAATTAATATAGAAGTTACTGTTACCTTTCATAATTTGTATCGAAGTTATAGTTACTTGTCATAATTAGTATCGAAGTTACAGTTACTTGTCATAATTAGTATCGAAGTTACACTTACCTGCCATAAATTGTATCGAAATTACAGGGACTTGTCATAATTAGTAACGAAGTTACAGTTTCCTGCCATAACTAGTATCGAAATTAAAGTTACTTGTCATAATTAGTAACGAAGTTACAGTTTCCTGTCATAATTAGTATCGAAGTTACTGTTACCTGTCATAATTAGTAATGAAGTTACAGTTACTTGTAATAATTAGTATCGAAGTTAATGTTACCTGTCATAATTAGTATCGAAGTTACTGTTACCTGTCTTAATTCGTATCGAAATTACAATTACCTGCAATAATTTGTATCGAAATTACTGGGACTTGTCATAATTAGTAACGAAGTTACAGTAACATGCCATAATTAGTATCGAAATTAAAGTTATTTGTCATAATAAGTAACGAAGTTACAGTTACCTGTCATAATTAGTATCGAAGTTACTGTTACCTGTCATAATTAGTATTGAAGTTACAGTTACCTACAATAATTTTTTATCAAAATTACAGTTACTTGTCATAATTAGTAACGAAGTTAGAGTTTCTTGTCATAATTAGTATCGAAGTTACAGTTACCTGTCATAATTTGTATCGAAGTTATAGTTACTTGTCATTATTAGTATCGAAGTTGCTGTTACCTGTCATAATTAGTATCGAAGTTACAGTTACCTGCCATAATTTGTATCGAAATTAAAGTTACTTGTCATCATTAGCAACGATGTTACAGTAACCTGTCATAATTAGTATCGAAGTTAATGTTACTTGTCATAAATAGTATCGAAGTTACTGTTACCTGTCATAATTAGTATCGACGTTACTCTTACCTGCCATATTTTGTATCGAAATTACTGTTACTTGTCATAAATAGTAACGAAGTTACAGTGACCTGTCATAATTAGTATCGAAGTTACAGTTACTTGTCATAATTAGTATCGAAGTTACTGTTACCTGTCATAATTAGTATCGAGTTACAGTTACCTGCCAAAATTTGTAACGAAATTACAGTTACTTGTCATACTTAGTAACGAAGTTACAGTTACCTGTCATAATTTGTATCGAAATTACAGTTACTTGTCATAATTAGTAACGAAGTTACAGTTTCCTGTCATAATTAGTATCGAAGTTACTGTTACCTGTCATAATTAGTATGGAAGTTACAGTTACCTGCCATAATTTGTATCGAAATTACAGGGACTTGTCATAATTAGTAACGAAGTTCGAGTTTCTTCTCATAATTAGTATCGAAGTTACAGTTACCTGTAATAATTTGTATCGAAGTTATAGTTACTTGTCATAATTAGTATCGAATTACTGTTACCTGTCATAATTAGTATCGAAGTTACTGTTACCTGCCATAATTTGTAACGAAATTACAGTTACTTGTTATAATTTGGGGACGAAGTTACCGTTACCTGTCATAATTAGTATCGAAGTTACAGTTACTTGTCATAATTAGTATCGAAGTTACAGTTACCTGCCATAATTAGTATCGAAATTACAGGGACTTGTCATAATTAGTAACGAAGTTACAGTTTCCTGCCATAATTAGTATCGAAATTAAAGTTACTTGTCATAATTAGTAACGAAGTTACAGTTTCCTGTCATAATTAGTATCGAAGTTACTGTTACCTGTCATAATTAGTATTAAAGTTACAGTTACCTACCATAATTTTTATCAAAATTACAGTTACTTGTCATAATTAGTAACTAAGTTTGAGTTTCTCGTCATAATTAGAATCGAAGTTACAGTAACCAGTCATAATTTTTATCGAATTTATAGTTACTTGTCATAATTAGTATCGAAGTTACTGTTACCTGTCATAATTAGTACCGAAGTTACAGTTACCTGCCATAATTTGTATCGAAATTAGAGTATCTTGTCATAATTAGTAACGAAGTTAAAGTTACCTGTCATAATAAGTATCGAAGTTACTGTTACTTGTCATAATTAGTATCGAAGTTACTATTACCTGTCATAATTAGTATCGAAGTAACAGTTACCTTCCAAAATTTGTATCGAAATTACAGTTACTTGTCATAATTAGTAACGAAGTTACAGTTACCTGCCATAATTTGTATCGAAATTACAGTTTCTTGTCATATTTAGTATCGAAGTTACAGTTACCTGTCATAATTAGTATCGAAGTAACTGTTACCTGTCATAATTAGTATGGAAGTTACAGTTACCTGCCATAATTTGTATCGAAATTAAAGTTACTTGTCATCATTAGCAACGATGTTACAGTAACCTGTCATAATTACTATCGAAGTTAATGTTACTTGTCATAATTAGTATCGAAGTTACTGTTACCTGTCATAATTAGTATCGAAGTTACTGTTACCTGCCATATTTTGTATCGAAATTACTGTTACTTGTCATAAATAGTAACGAAGTTACAGTTACCTGTCATAATTAGTATCGAAGTTACAGTTACTTGTCATAATTAGTATCGAAGTTACTGTTACCTGTCATAATTAGAATCGAAGTTACAGTTACCTGCCAAAATTTGTATCGAAATTACAGTTACTTGTCATAATTAGTAACCAAGTTACAGTTACCTGTCATGATTAGTATCGAAGTTACAGTTACTTGTAATAATTAGTATCGAAGTTACCGTTACCCGCCATAATTTGTATCGAAATTACAGGGACTTGTAATAAGTAGTAACGAAGTTACAGTTACCTGCCATAATTAGTATCGAAATTAATGTTACTTGTGATAATTTGTATCGTAGTTACTGTTACCTGTCATAATAAGTATCGAAGTTACTGTTTCCTGTCATAATTAGTATTGAAGTTACAGTTACCTACCATAATTTTTTATCAAAATTACAGTTATTTGTCATAATTAGTAACGAAGTTAGAGTTTCTTGTCATAATTAGTATCGAAGTTACAGTTACCTGTCATAATTTGATTCGAAGTTATAGTTACATGTCATAATTAGTATCGAAGTTACTGTTACCAGTCACAATTAGTATCGAAGTTACAGTTACCTGCCATAATTTGTATCGAAATTAAAGTTCCCTGTCATAATTAGTATCGAAGTTACAGTTACTTGTCATAATTAGTATCGAAGTTACTGTTACCTGCCATAATTTGTATCGAAATTACAGTTACTTGTCATAATTAGTTACGAAGTTACAGTTACTTGTCATAATTAGTATCGAAGTTACAGTTACTTGTCATAATTAGTATCGTAGTTACTGTTACCTGTCATAATTAGTATCGAAGTTACTGATACCTGTCATAATTAGTATTGAAGTTACAGTTACCTACAATAATTTTTTATCAAAATTACAGTTACTTGTCATAATTAGTAACGAAGTTAGAGTTTCTTGTCATAATTAGTATCGAAGTTACAGTTACCTGTCATAATTTGTATCGAAGTTATAGTTACTTGTCATAATTAGTATCGAAGTTGCTGTTACCTGTCATAATTAGTATCAAAGTTACAGTTACCTGCCATAATTTGTATCGAAATTACTGTTACTTGTCATAATTAGTATCGAAGTTACTGTTACCTGTCATAATAAGTATCGAAGTTACAGTTACCTGCCAAAATTTGAATCGAAATTACAGTTACTTGTCATAATTAGTAACGAAGTTACAGTTACCTGTCATAATTAGTATCGAAGTTACTGTTACCTGTCATAATTAGTATTAAAGTTACAGTTACCTACCATAATTTTTATCAAAATTACAGTTACTTGTCATAATTAGTAACTAAGTTTGAGTTTCTCGTCATAATTAGAATCGAAGTTACAGTAACCAGTCATAATTTTTATCGAATGTATAGTTACTTGTCATAATTAGTATCGAATTACTGTTACCTGTCATAATTAGTATCGAAGTTACTGTTACCTGCCATAATTTGTAACGAAATTACAGTTACTTGTTATAATTTGGGGACGAAGTTACAGTTACCTGTCATAATTAGTATCGAAGTTACAGTTACTTGTCATAATTAGTATCGAAGTTACAGTTACCTGCCATAATTTGTATCGAAATTACAGTTCCTTGTCATAATTAGTATCGAAGTTACAGTTACCTGTCGTAATTAGTATCGAAGGTACTGTTACTTGTCATAATTAGTAACGAAGTTACAGTTCCCTGTCATAATTTGTATCGAAATTACAGTTACTTGTCATAATTAGTAACGAAGTTACAGTTTCTTGTCATAATTAGTATCGAAGTTACTGTTACCTGTCATAATTAGTATGGAAGTTACAGTTACCTGCCATAATTTGTATCGAAATTACAGTTCCTTGTCATAATTAGTATCGAAGTTACAGTTACCTGTCATAATTAGTATCGAAGTTACTGTTACCTGCCATAATTTGTATCGAAATTACAGTTACTTGTAATAATTAGTAACGAAGATACAGTTACAGTCATAATAAGTATTGAAGTTAGAGTTACCTACCATAAATTTTTATCAAAATTACTGTTTCTTGTCATAATTATTAACGAAGTTAGAGTTTCTTGTCATAATTAGTATCGAAGTTAATGTTCCCTGTCATAATTTGTATCGAAATTACAGTTACTTGTCATAATTAGCATCGAAGCTACAGTTACTTGACATAATTAGTAACGAAGTTACAGTAACCTGTCATAATTAGTAACGAAGTGACAGTTCCCTGTCATAATTTGTATCGAAATTACAGGGACTTGTCATAATTAGTAACGAAGTTCGAGTTTCTTCTCATAATTAGTATCGAAGTTACAGTTACCTGTCATAATTTGTATCGAAGTTATAGTTACTTGTCATAATTAGTATCGAATTACTGTTACCTGTCATAATTAGTATCGAAGTTACTGTTACCTGCCGTAATTTGTAACGAAATTACAGTTACTTGTTATAATTAGGGACGAAGTTACAGTTACCTGTCATAATTAGTATCGAAGTTACAGTTACTTGTCATAATTAGTATCGAAGTTACAGTTACCTGCCATAATTTGTATCGAAATTACAGTTCCTTGTCATAATTAGTATCGAAGTTACAGTTACCTGTCATAATTAGTATCGAAGTAACTGTTACCTGTCATAATTAGTATGGAAGTTACAGTTACCTGCCATAATTTGTATCGAAATTAAAGTTACTTGTCGTCATTAGCAACGATGTTACAACTACCTGTCATAATTACTATCGAAGTTAATGTTACTTGTCATAATTAGTATCGAAGTTACTGTTACCTGTCATAATTAGTATCGAAGTTACTGTTACCTGCCATATTTTGTATCGAAATTACTGTCACTTGTCATAAATAGTAACGAAGTTACAGTTACCTGTCATAATTAGTATCGAAGTTACAGTTACTTGTCATAATTAGTATCGAAGTTACTGTTACCTGTCATAATTAGAATCGAAGTTACAGTTACCTGCCAAAATTTGTATCGAAATTACAGTTACTTGTCATAATTAGTAACCAAGTTACAGTTACCTGTCATAATTAGTATCGAAGTTACAGTTACTTGTAATAATTAGTATCGAAGTTACCGTTACCCGCCATAATTTGTATCGAAATTACAGGGACTTGTAATAATTAGTAACGAAGTTACAGTTACCTGCCATAATTAGTATCGAAATTAACGTTACTTGTGATAATTAGTAACCAAGTTACAGTTACCTGTCATAATGAGTATCGAAGTTACTGTTACCTGTCATAATTAGTATTGAAGTTACAGTTACCTACCATAATTTTTTAACAAAATTACAGTTATTTGTCATAATTAGTAACGAAGTTAGAGTTTCTTGTCATAATTAGTATCGAAGTTACAGTTACCTGTCATAATTTGATTCGAAGTTATAGTTACATGTCATAATTAGTATCGAAGTTACTGTTACCAGTCACAATTAGTATCGAAGTTACAGTTACCTGCCATAATTTGTATCGAAATTAAAGTTCCCTGTCATAATTAGTATCGAAGTTACAGTTACTTGTCATAATTAGTATCGAAGTTACTGTTACCTGCCATAATTTGTATCGAAATTACAGTTACTTGTCATAATTAGTTACGAAGTTACAGTTACTTGTCTTAATTAGTATCGAAGTTACAGTTACTTGTCATAATTAGTATCGTAGTTACTGTTACCTGTCATAATTAGTATCGAAGTTACTGTTACCTGTCATAATTAGTATTGAAGTTACAGTTACCTACAATAATTTTTTATCAAAATTACAGTTACTTGTCATAATTAGTAACGAAGTTAGAGTTTCTTGTCATAATTAGTATCGAAGTTACAGTTGCCTGTCATAATTTGTATCGAAGTTATAGTTACTTGTCATAATTAGTATCGAAGTTGCTGTTACCTGTCATAATTAGTATCGACGTTACAGTTACTTGTCATAATTAGTATCGAAGTTACTGTTACCTGTCAAAATTAGTAACGATGATACAGTTACCTGCCAAAATTTGTATCGAAATTACAGTTACTTGTCATAATTAATAACGAAGTTACAGTTACCTGTCATAATTAGTATCGAAGTTACAGTTACTTGTCATAATTAGTATCGAGGTTACAGTTACCTGCCGTAATTTGTATCGAAATTACAGGGACTTGTCATAATTAGTAACGAAGTTACAGTTTCCTGGCATAATTAATATCGAAATTAAAGTTACTTGTCATAATTAGTAACGAAGTTACAGTTTTCTGTCATAATTAGTATCGAAGATACTGTTACCTGTCATAATTAGTATTGAAGTTACAGTTACCTACCATAATTTTTTATCAAAATTACAGTTACTTGTCATAATTAGTAACGAAGTTTGAGTTTCTTTTCATAATAAGTATCGATGTTACTGTTACCTGTCATAATTAGTATTGAAGTTACAGTTACCTACAATAATGTTTTATGAAAATTACAGTTACTTGTCATAATTAATAACGAAGTTACAGTTAGCTGTCATAATTAGTATCGAAGTTACAGTTACTTGTCATAATTAGTATCGAAGTTACACTTACCTGCCATAAATTGTATCGAAATTACAGGGACTTGTCATAATTAGTAACGAAGTTACAGTTTCCTGCCATAACTAGTATCGAAATTAAAGTTACTTGTCATAATTAGTAACGAAGTTACAATTTCCTGTCATAATTAGTATCGAAGTTACTGTTACCTGTCATAATTAGTAATGAAGTTACAGTTACCTACCATAATTTTCTATCAAAATTTCAGTTACTTGTCATAATTAGTAACGAAGTTTGAGTTTCTTGTCATAATTAGAAACGAAGTTACAGTAACCAGTCATAATTTTTATCGAAGTTATAGTTACTTGTCATAATTAGTATCGAAGTTACTGTTACCTGTCATAATTAGTGTCGAAGTTACAGTTACCTGCCATAATTTGTATCGAAATTACAGTCCCTTGTCATAATTAGTATCGAAGTTACAGTAACCTGCCATAATTAGTATCGAAGTTAATGTTACTTGTCATAATTAGTATCGAAGTTACTGTTACCTGTCATAATTAGTATCGAAGATACAGTTACCTGCCATAATTTGTAACGAAATTACTGTTACTTGTCATAATTAGTAACGAAGTTACAGTTACCTGTCATAATTAGTATCGAAGTTACAGTAACTTGTCATAATTAGTATCGAAGTTACTGTTACCTGTCATAATTAGAATCGAAGTTACAGTTACCTGCCAAAATTTTTATCGAAATTACAGTTACTTGTCATAATTAGTAACGAAGTTACAGTTACCTGTCATAATTAGTATCGAAGTTACAGTTACTTGTAATAATTAGTATCGAAGTTACCGTTACCTGCCATAATTTGTATCGAAATTACAGGGACTTGTCATAATTAGTAACGAAGTTACAGTTACCTGCCATAATTTGTATCGAAATTACAGTTCCTTGTCATCATTAGCAACGATGTTACAGTAACCTGTCATAATTAGTATCGAAGTTACAGTTACTTGTAATAATTAGTATCGAAGTTACCGTTACCTGCCATAATTTGTATCGAAATTACAGGGACTTGTCATAATTAGTAACGAAGTTACAGTTACCTGCCATAATTTGTATCGAAATTAAAGTTACTTGTCATCATTAGCAACGATGTTACAGTAACCTGTCATAATTAGTATCGAAGTTAATGTTACTTGTCATAAATAGTATCGAAGTTACTGTTACCTGTCATAATTAGTATCGACGTTACTGTTACCTGCCATATTTTGTATCGAAATTACTGTTACTTGTCATAAATAGTAACGAAGTTACAGTTACCTGTCATAATTAGTATCGAAGTTACAGTTACTTGTCATAATTAGTATCGAAGTTACTGTTACCTGTCATAATTAGTATCGAGTTACAGTTACCTGCCGAAATTTGTATCGAAATTACAGTTACTTGTCATAATTAGTAACGAAGTTACAGTTACCTGTCATAATTTGTATCGAAATTACAGTTACTTGTCATAATTAGTAACGAAGTTACAGTTTCCTGTCATAATTAGTATCGAAGTTACTGTTACCTGTCATAATTAGTATGGAAGTTACAGTTACCTGCCATAATTTGTATCGAAATTACAGGGACTTATCATAATTAGTAACGAAGTTCGAGTTTCTTCTCATAATTAGTATCGAAGTTACAGTTACCTGTCATAATTTGTATCGAAGTTATAGTTACTTGTCATAATTAGTATCGAATTACTGTTACCTGTCATAATTAGTATCGAAGTTACTGTTACCTGCCATAATTTGTAACGAAATTACAGTTACTTGTTATAATTTGGGGACGAATTTACAGTTACCTGTCATAATTAGTATCGAAGTTACAGTTACTTGTCATAATTAGTATCGAAGTTACAGTTACCTGCCATAATTTGTATCGAAATTACAGGGACTTGTCATAATTAGTAACGAAGTTACAGTTTCCTGCCATAATTAGTATCAAAATTAAAGTTACTTGTCATAATAAGTAACGAAGTTACAGTTACCTGTCATAATTAGTCTCGAAGTTACTGTTACCTGTCATAATTAGTATTGAAGTTACAGTTACCTACAATAATTTTTTATCAAAATTACAGTTACTTGTCATAATTAGTAACGAAGTTAGAGTTTCTTGTCATAATTAGTATCGAAGTTACAGTTACCTGTCATAATTTATATCGAAGTTATAGTTACTTGTCATAATTAGTATCGAAGTTGCTGTTACCTGTCATAATTAGTATCGAAGTTACAGTAACCTGCCATAATTTGTATCGAAATTACAGTTACTTGTCATAATTAGTAACGAAGTTACAGTTACCTGTCATAATTAGTATCGATGTTACAGTTACTTGTCATAATTAGTATCGAAGTTACTGTTACCTGTCATAATAAGTATCGAAGTTACAGTTACCTGCCAAAATTTGAATCGAAATTACAGTTACTTGTCATAATTAGTAACGAAGTTACAGTTACCTGTCATAATTAGTATCGAAGTTACAGTTACCTGTCATAATTAGTATCGATGTTACAGTTACTTGTCATAATTAGTATCGAAGTTACTGTTACCTGTCATAATAAGTATCGAAGTTACAGTTACCTGCCAAAATTTGAATCGAAATTACAGTTACCTGTCATAATTAGTATCGAAGTTACAGTTACTTGTCATAATTAGTATCGAAGTAACTGTTACCTGTCATAATTAGTATCGAAGTTACAGTTACCTGCCAAAATTTGTATCGAAATTACAGTTACTCGTCATAATTAGTAACGAAGTTACAGTTACCTGCCATAATTTGTATCGAAATTACAGTTCCTTGTCATAATTAGTATCGAAGTTACAGTTACCTCTCATAATTAGTATCGAAGGTACTGTTACTTGTCATAATTAGTAACGAAGTTACAGTTACCTGTCATAATTTGTATCGAAATTACAGTTACTCGTCATAATTAGTAACGAAGTTACAGTTACCTGCCATAATTTGTATCGAAATTAAAGTTACTTGTCATAATTAGTAGCGATGTTACAGTAACCTGCCATAATTAGTATCGAAGTTAATGTTACTTGTCATAATTAGTATCGAAGTTACTGTTACCTGTCATAATAAGTATCGAAGATACAGTTACCTGCCATAATTTGTATCGAAATTACTGTTACTTGTCATAATTAGTAACGAAGTTACAGTTACCTGTTATAATTAGTATCGAAGTTACAGTTACTTGTCATAATTAGTATCGAAGTTACTGTTACCTGTCATAATTAGAATCGAAGTTACAGTTACCTGCCAAAATTTGTATCGAAATTACAGTTACTTGTCATAATTAGTAACGAAGTTACAGTTACCTGTCATAATTAGTATCGAAGTTACAGTTACTTGTAATAATTAGTATCGAAGTTACCGTTACCTGCCATAATTTTTTATCGAAATTACAGGGACTTGTCATAATTAGTAACGAAGTTACAGTTACCTGCCATAATTAGTATCGGAATTAATGTTACTTGTGATAATTATTAACGAAGTTACAGTTACTTGTCATAATTAGTATCGAAGTTCCTGTTACCTGTCATAATTAGTATTGAAGTTACAGTTACCTACCATAATTTTTTATCAAAATTACTGTTACTTGTCATAATTAGTAACGAAGTTAGAGTTTCTTGTCATAATTAGTATCGAAGTTACAGTTACCAGTCATAATTTGATTCGAAGTTATAGTTACTTGTCATAATTAGTATCGAAGTTACTGTTACCTGTCACAATTAGTATCGAAGTTACAGTTACCTGCCATAATTTGTATCTTAATTACAGTTCCTTGTCATAATTAGTATCGAAGTTACAGTTACCTGTCATAATTAGCATCGAAGTTACTGTTACCTGCCATAATTTGTATCGAAATTACAATTACTTGTCATAATTAGTTCCCAAGTTACAGTTACTTGTCATAATTAGTATCGAAGTTACAGTTACTTGTCATAATTAGTATCGTAGTAACTGTAACCTGTCATAATTAGTATCGAAGTTACTGTTACCTGTCATAATTTGTATCGAAGTTATAGTTACTTGTCATAATTAGTATCGAAGTTGCTGTTACCTGTCATAATTAGTATCGAAGTTACAGTTACTTGTCATAAATAGTATCGAAGTTACTGTTACCTGTCATAATTAGTATCGAAGTTACTGTTACCTACAATAATTTTTTATCAAAATTACAGTTACTTGTCATAATTAGTAACGAAGTTAGAGTTTCTTGTCATAATTAGTATCGAAGTTACAGTTACCTGTTATAATTTGTATCGAAGTTATAGTTACTTGTCATAATTAGTATCGGAGTTGCTGTTACCTGTCATAATTAGTATCGAAGTTACACATACCTGCCATAATTTGTATCGAAATTACAGTTACTTGTCATAATTAGTATCTTAATTACAGTTACTTGTCATAAATAGTATCGAAGTTACTGTTACCTACAATAATTTTTTATCAAAATTACAGTTACTTGTCATAATTAGTAACGAAGTTAGAGTTTCTTGTCATAATTAGTATCGAAGTTACAGTTACCAGTCATAATTTGATTCGAAGTTATAGTTACTTGTCATAATTAGTATCGAAGTTACTGTTACCTGTCACAATTAGTATCGAAGTTACAGTTACCTGCCATAATTTGTATCTTAATTACAGTTACTTGTCATAAATAGTATCGAAGTTACTGTTACCTGTCATAATTAGTATCGAAGTTACTGTTACCTACAATAATTTTTTATCAAAATTACATTTACTTGTCATAATTAGTAACGAAGTTAGAGTTTCTTGTCATAATTAGTTTCGAAATTACAATTACCTGCAATAATTTGTATCGAAATTACAGGGACTTGTCATAATTAGTAACGAAGTTACAGTAACCTGCCATAATTAGTATCGAAATTAAAGTTACTTGTCATAATAAGTAACGAAGTTACAGTTACCTGTCATAATTAGTATCGAAGTTACTGTTACCTGTCATAATTAGTATTGAAGTTACAGTTACCTACAATAATTTTTTATAAAAATTACAGTTACTTGTCATAATTAGTAACGAAGTTAGAGTTTCTTGTCATAATTAGTATCGAAGTTACAGTTACCTGTTATAATTTGTATCGAAGTTATAGTTACTTGTCATAATTAGTATCGGAGTTGCTGTTACCTGTCATAATTAGTATCGAAGTTACACATACCTGCCATAATTTGTATCGAAATTACAGTTACTTGTCATAATTAGTAACGAAGTTACAGTTACCTGTCATAATTAGTATCGATGTTACAGTTACTTGTCATAATTAGTATCGAAGTTACTGTTACCTGTCATAATAAGTATCGAAGTTACATTTACCTGCCAAAATTTGAATCGAAATTACAGTTACTTGTCATAATTAGTAACGAAGTTACAGTTACCTGTCATAATTAGTATCGAAGTTACAGTTACCTGTCATAATTAGTATCGAAGTTACAGTTACTTGTCATAATTAGTATCGAAGTTACTGTTACCTGTCAAAATTAGTAACGATGATACAGTTACCTGCCAAAATTCGTATCGAAATTACAGTTACTTGTCATAATTAATAACGAAGTTACAGTGACCTGTCATAATTAGTATCGAAGTTACAGTTACTTGTCATAATTAGTATCGAGGTTACAGTTACCTGCCATAATTTGCATCGAAATTACAGGGACTTGTCATAATTAGTAACGAAGTTACAGTTTCCTGCCATAATTAATATCGAAATTAAAGTTACTTGTCATAATTAGTAACGAAGTTACAGTTTCCTGTCATAATTAGTATCGAAGATACTGTTACCTGTCATAATTAGTATTGAAGTTACAGTTACCTACCATAATTTTTTATCAAAATTACAGTTACTTGTCATAATTAGCAACGAAGTTTGAGTTTCTTGTCATAATTAGTATCGAAGTTACTGTTACCTGTCATAATTAGTATTGAAATTACAGTTACCTACAATAATTTTTTATCAAAATTACAGTTACTTGTCATAATTAATAACGAAGTTACAGTTACCTGTCATAATTAGTATCGAAGTTACAGTTACTTGTCATAATTAGTATCGAAGTTACAGTTACCTGCCATAATTTGTATCGAAATTACAGGGACTTGTCATAATTAGTAACGAAGTTACAGTTTCCTGCCATAACTAGTATCGAAATTAAGGTTACTTGTCATAATTAGTAACGAAGTTACAGTTTCCTGTCATAATTAGTATCGAAGTTACTGTTACCTGTCATAATTAGTAATGAAGTTACAGTTACCTACCATAATTTTTTATCAAAATTACAGTTACTTGTCATAATTAGTAACGAAGTTTGAGTTTCTTGTCATAATTAGAATCGAAGTTACAGTAACCAGTCATAATTTTTATCGAAGTTATAGTTACTTGTCATAATAAGTATCGAAGTTACTGTTACCTGTAATAATAAGTATCGAAGATACAGTTACCTGCCATAATTTGTATCGAAATTACTGTTACTTGTCATAATTAGTAACGAAGTTACAGTTACCTGTCATAATTAGTATCGAAGTTACAGTTACTTGTGATAATTAGTATCGAAGTTACTGTTACCTGTCATAATTAGAATCGAAGTTACAGTTACCTGCCAAAATTTGTATCGAAATTACAGTTACTTGTCATAATTAGTAACGAAGTTACAGTTACCTGTCATAATTAGTATCGAAGTTACAGTTACTTGTAATAATTAGTATCGAAGTTACCGTTACCTGCCATAATTTTTTATCGAAATTACAGGGACTTGTCATAAATAGTAACGAAGTTACAGTTACCTGCCTTAATTAGTATCGAAATTAATGTTACTTGTGATAATTATTAACGAAGTTACAGTTACTTGTCATAATTAGTATCGAAGTTCCTGTTACCTGTCATAATTAGTATTGAAGTTACAGTTACCTACCATAATTTTTTATCAAAATTACTGTTACTTGTCATAATTAGTAACGAAGTTAGATTTTCTTGTCATAATTAGTATCGAAGTTACAGTTACCAGTCATAATTTGATTCGAAGTTATAGTTACTTGTCATAATTAGTATCGAAGTTACTGTTACCTGTCACAATTAGTATCGAAGTTACAGTTACCTGCCATAATTTGTATCGAAATTACAGTTCCTTGTCATAATTAGTATCGAAGTTACAGTTACCTGTCATAATTAGCATCGAAGTTACTGTTACCTGCCATAATTTGTATCGAAATTACAATTACTTGTCATAATTAGTTACCAAGTTACAGTTACTTGTCATAATTAGTATCGAAGTTACAGTTACTTGTCATAATTAGTATCGTAGTAACTGTAACCTGTCATAATTAGTATCGAAGTTACTGTTACCTGTCATAATTTGTATCGAAGATATAGTTACTTGTCATAATAATTATCGAAGTTGCTGTTACCTGTCATAATTAGTATCGAAGTTACAGTTACTTGTCATAAATAGTATCGAAGTTACTGTTACCTGTCATAATTAGTATCGAAGTTACTGTTACCTGTCATAATTAGTTTCGAAATTACAATTACCTGCAATAATTTGTATCGAAATTACAGGGACTTGTCATAATTAGTAACGAAGTTACAGTAACCTGCCATAATTAGTATCGAAATTAAAGTTACTTGTCATAATAAGTAACGAAGTTACAGTTACCTGTCATAATTAGTATCGAAGTTACTGTTACCTGTCATAATTAGTATTGAAGTTACAGTTACCTACAATAATTTTTTATCAAAATTACAGTTACTTGTCATAATTAGTAACGAAGTTAGAGTTTCTTGTCATAATTAGTATCGAAGTTACAGTTACCTGTTATAATTTGTATCGAAGTTATAGTTACTTGTCATAATTAGTATCGGAGTTGCTGTTACCTGTCATAATTAGTATCGAAGTTACACATACCTGCCATAATTTGTATCGAAATTACAGTTACTTGTCATAATTAGTAACGAAGTTACAGTTACCTGTCATAATTAGTATCGATGTTACAGTTACTTGTCATAATTAGTATCGAAGTTACTGTTACCTGTCATAATAAGTATCGAAGTTACAGTTACCTGCCAAAATTTGAATCGAAATTACAGTTACTTGTCATAATTAGTAACGAAGTTACAGTTACCTGTCATAATTAGTATCGAAGTTACAGTTACCTGTCATAATTAGTATCGAAGTTACAGTTACTTGTCATAATTAGTATCGAAGTTACTGTTACCTGTCAAAATTAGTAACGATGATACAGTTACCTGCCAAAATTTGTATCGAAATTACAGTTACTTGTCATAATTAATAACGAAGTTACAGTGACCTGTCATAATTAGTATCGAAGTTACAGTTACTTGTCATAATTAGTATCGAGGTTACAGTTACCTGCCATAATTTGCATCGAAATTACAGGGACTTGTCATAATTAGTAACGAAGTTACAGTTTCCTGCCATAATTAATATCGAAATTAAAGTTACTTGTCATAATTAGTAACGAAGTTACAGTTTCCTGTCATAATTAGTATCGAAGATACTGTTACCTGTCATAATTAGTATTGAAGTTACAGTTACCTACCATAATTTTTTATCAAAATTACAGTTACTTGTCATAATTAGCAACGAAGTTTGAGTTTCTTGTTATAATTAGTATCGAAGTTACTGTTACCTGTCATAATTAGTATTGAAATTACAGTAACCTACAATAATTTTTTATCAAAATTACAGTTACTTGTCATAATTAATAACGAAGATACAGTTACCTGTCATAATTAGTATCGAAGTTACAGTTACTTGTCATAATTAGTATCGAAGTTACAGTTACCTGCCATAATTTGTATCGAAATTACAGGGACTTGTCATAATTAGTAACGAAGTTACAGTTTCCTGCCATAACTAGTATCGAAATTAAAGTTACTTGTCATAATTAGTAACGAAGTTACAGTTTCCTCTCATAATTAGTATCGAAGTTACTGTTACCTGTCATAATTAGTAATGAAGTTACAGTAACCTACCATAATTTTTTATCAAAATTACAGTTACTTGTCATAATTAGTAACGAAGTTTGAGTTTCTTGTCATAATTAGAATCGAAGTTACAGTAACCAGTCATAATTTTTATCGAAGTTATAGTTACTTGTCATAATAAGTATCGAAGTTACTGTTACCTGTCATAATTAGTATCGAAGTTACAGTTACCTGCCATAATTAGTATCGAAATTAGAGTTACTTGTCATTATTAGTAACGAAGTTACAGTTACCTGTCATAATTAGTATCGAAGTTACAGTTACTTGTCATAATTAGTATCGAGGTTACAGTTACCTGCCATAATTTGCATCGAAATTACAGGGACTTGTCATAATTAGTAACGAAGTTACAGTTTCCTGCCATAATTAATATCGAAATTAAAGTTACTTGTCATAAATAGTAACGAAGTTACAGTTTCCTGTCATAATTAGTATCGAAGATACTGTTACCTGTCATAATTAGTATTGAAGTTACAGTTACCTACCATAATTTTTTATCAAAATTACAGTTACTAGTCATAATTAGCAACGAAGTTTGAGTTTCTTGTCATAATTAGTATCGAAGTTACTGTTACCTGTCATAATTAGTATTGAAATTACAGTTACCTACAATAATTTTTTATCAAAATTACAGTTACTTGTCATAATTAATAACGAAGTTACAGTTACCTGTCATAATTAGTATCGAAGTTACAGTTACTTGTCATAATTAGTATCGAAGTTACAGTTACCTGCCATAATTTGTATCGAAATTACAGGGACTTGTCATAATTAGTAACGAAGTTACAGTTTCCTGCCATAACTAGTATCGAAATTAAGGTTACTTGTCATAATTAGTAACGAAGTTACAGTTTCCTGTCATAATTAGTATCGAAGTTACTGTTACCTGTCATAATTAGTAATGAAGTTACAGTTACCTACCATAATTTTTTATCAAAATTACAGTTACTTGTCATAATTAGTAACGAAGTTTGAGTTTCTTGTCATAATTAGAATCGAAGTTACAGTAACCAGTCATAATTTTTATCGAAGTTATAGTTACTTGTCATAATAAGTATCGAAGTTACTGTTACCTGTCATAATAAGTATCGAAGATACAGTTACCTGCCATAATTTGTATCGAAATTACTGTTACTTGTCATAATTAGTAACGAAGTTACAGTTACCTGTCATAATTAGTATCGAAGTTACAGTTACTTGTGATAATTAGTATCGAAGTTACTGTTACCTGTCATAATTAGAATCGAAGTTACAGTTACCTGCCAAAATTTGTATCGAAATTACAGTTACTTGTCATAATTAGTAACGAAGTTACAGTTACCTGTCATAATTAGTATCGAAGTTACAGTTACTTGTAATAATTAGTATCGAAGTTACCGTTACCTGCCATAATTTTTTATCGAAATTACAGGGACTTGTCATAATTAGTAACGAAGTTACAGTTACCTGCCTTAATTAGTATCGAAATTAATGTTACTTGTGATAATTATTAACGAAGTTACAGTTACTTGTCATAATTAGTATCGAAGTTCCTGTTACCTGTCATAATTAGTATTGAAGTTACAGTTACCTACCATAATTTTTTATCAAAATTACTGTTACTTGTCATAATTAGTAACGAAGTTAGATTTTCTTGTCATAATTAGTATCGAAGTTACAGTTACCAGTCATAATTTGATTCGAAGTTATAGTTACTTGTCATAATTAGTATCGAAGTTACTGTTACCTGTCACAATTAGTATCGAAGTTACAGTTACCTGCCATAATTTGTATCGAAATTACAGTTCCTTGTCATAATTAGTATCGAAGTTACAGTTACCTGTCATAATTAGCATCGAAGTTACTGTTACCTGCCATAATTTGTATCGAAATTACAATTACTTGTCATAATTAGTTACCAAGTTACAGTTACTTGTCATAATTAGTATCGAAGTTACAGTTACTTGTCATAATTAGTATCGTAGTAACTGTAACCTGTCATAATTAGTATCGAAGTTACTGTTACCTGTCATAATTTGTATCGAAGATATAGTTACTTGTCATAATAATTATCGAAGTTGCTGTTACCTGTCATAATTAGTATCGAAGTTACAGTTACTTGTCATAAATAGTATCGAAGTTACTGTTACCTGTCATAATTAGTATCGAAGTTACTGTTACCTGTCATAATTAGTTTCGAAATTACAATTACCTGCAATAATTTGTATCGAAATTACAGGGACTTGTCATAATTAGTAACGAAGTTACAGTAACCTGCCATAATTAGTATCGAAATTAAAGTTACTTGTCATAATAAGTAACGAAGTTACAGTTACCTGTCATAATTAGTATCGAAGTTACTGTTACCTGTCATAATTAGTATTGAAGTTACAGTTACCTACAATAATTTTTTATCAAAATTACAGTTACTTGTCATAATTAGTAACGAAGTTAGAGTTTCTTGTCATAATTAGTATCGAAGTTACAGTTACCTGTTATAATTTGTATCGAAGTTATAGTTACTTGTCATAATTAGTATCGGAGTTGCTGTTACCTGTCATAATTAGTATCGAAGTTACACATACCTGCCATAATTTGTATCGAAATTACAGTTACTTGTCATAATTAGTAACGAAGTTACAGTTACCTGTCATAATTAGTATCGATGTTACAGTTACTTGTCATAATTAGTATCGAAGTTACAGTTACCTGCCAAAATTTGAATCGAAATTACAGTTACTTGTCATAATTAGTAACGAAGTTACAGTTACCTGTCATAATTAGTATCGAAGTTACAGTTACCTGTCATAATTAGTATCGAAGTTACAGTTACTTGTCATAATTAGTATCGAAGTTACTGTTACCTGTCAAAATTAGTAACGATGATACAGTTACCTGCCAAAATTTGTATCGAAATTACAGTTACTTGTCATAATTAATAACGAAGTTACAGTGACCTGTCATAATTAGTATCGAAGTTACAGTTACTTGTCATAATTAGTATCGAGGTTACAGTTACCTGCCATAATTTGCATCGAAATTACAGGGACTTGTCATAATTAGTAACGAAGTTACAGTTTCCTGCCATAATTAATATCGAAATTAAAGTTACTTGTCATAATTAGTAACGAAGTTACAGTTTCCTGTCATAATTAGTATCGAAGATACTGTTACCTGTCATAATTAGTATTGAAGTTACAGTTACCTACCATAATTTTTTATCAAAATTACAGTTACTTGTCATAATTAGCAACGAAGTTTGAGTTTCTTGTTATAATTAGTATCGAAGTTACTGTTACCTGTCATAATTAGTATTGAAATTACAGTAACCTACAATAATTTTTTATCAAAATTACAGTTACTTGTCATAATTAATAACGAAGTTACAGTTACCTGTCATAATTAGTATCGAAGTTACAGTTACTTGTCATAATTAGTATCGAAGTTACAGTTACCTGCCATAATTTGTATCGAAATTACAGGGACTTGTCATAATTAGTAACGAAGTTACAGTTTCCTGCCATAACTAGTATCGAAATTAAAGTTACTTGTCATAATTAGTAACGAAGTTACAGTTTCCTGTCATAATTAGTATCGAAGTTACTGTTACCTGTCATAATTAGTAATGAAGTTACAGTTACCTACCATAATTTTTTATCAAAATTACAGTTACTTGTCATAATTAGTAACGAAGTTTGAGTTTCTTGTCATAATTAGAATCGAAGTTACAGTAACCAGTCATAATTTTTATCGAAGTTATAGTTACTTGTCATAATAAGTATCGAAGTTACTGTTACCTGTCATAATTAGTATCGAAGTTACAGTTACCTGCCATAATTAGTATCGAAATTAGAGTTACTTGTCATTATTAGTAACGAAGTTACAGTTACCTGTCATAATTAGTATCGAAGTTACAGTTACTTGTCATAATTAGTATTGAAGTTACTGTTACCTGTCATAATTAGTATCGAAGTTACAGTTACCTGCCAAAATTTGTATCGAAATTACAGTTACTCGTCATAATTAGTAACGAAGATACAGTACCTGCCATAATTTGTATCGAAATTTCAGTTCCTTGTCAAAATTAGTATCGAAGTTACAGTTACCTGTCATAATTAGTATCGAAGGTACTGTTACTTGTCATAATAAGTATGGAAGTTACAGTTACCTGCCATAATTTGTATCGAAATTAAAGTTACTTGTCATAATTAGTAGCGATGTTACAGTAACCTGCCATAATTAGTATCGAAGTTAATGTTACTTGTCATAATTAGTATCGAAGTTACTGTTACCTGTCATAATTAGTATCGAAGATACAGTTACCTGCCATAATTTGTATCGAAATTTCAGTTCCTTGTCATAATTAGTATCGAAGTTACAGTTACCTGTCATAATTAGTATCGAAGGTACTGTTACTTGTCATAATTAGTATTGAAGTTACTGTTACCTGTCATAATTAGTATCGAAGTTACAGTTACCTGCCAAAATTTGTATCGAAATTACAGTTACTCGTCATAATAAGTAACGAAGATACAGTACCTGCCATAATTTGTATCGAAATTTCAGTTCCTTGTCATAATTAGTATCGATGTTACAGTTACTTGTCATAATTAGTATCGAAGTTACTGTTACCTGTCATAATAAGTATCGAAGTTACAGTTACCTGCCAAAATTTGAATCGAAATTACAGTTACCTGTCATAATTAGTATCGAAGTTACAGTTACTTGTCATAATTAGTATTGAAGTTACTGTTACCTGTCATAATTAGTATCGAAGTTACAGTTACCTGTCATAATTTGTATCGAAATTACAGTTACTTGTCATAATTAGTATCGAAGTTACTGTTACCTGTCATAATAAGTATGGAAGTTACAGTTACCTGCCATAATTTGTATCGAAATTAAAGTTACTTGTCATAATTAGTAGCGATGTTACAGTAACCTGCCATAATTAGTATCGAAGTTAATGTTACTTGTCATAATTAGTATCGAAGTTACTGTTACCTGTCATAATTAGTATCGAAGATACAGTTACCTGCCATAATTTGTATCGAAATTACTGTTACTTGTCATAATTAGTAACGAAGTTACAGTTACCTGTCATAATTAGTATCGAAGTTACAGTTACTTGTCATAATTAGTATCGAAGTTACTGTTACCTGTCATAGTTAGAATCGAAGTTACAGTTACCTGCCAAAATTTGTATCGAAATTACAGTTACTTGTCATAATTAGTAACGAAGTTACAGTTACCTGTCATAATTAGTATCGAAGTTACAGTTACTTGTAATAATTAGTATCAAAGTTACCGTTCCCTGCCATAATTTGTATCGAAATTACAGGGACTTGTCATAATTAGTAACGAAGTTACAGTTACCTGCCATAATTAGTATCGAAATTAAAGTTACTTGTGATAATTATTAACGAAGTTACAGTTACCTGTCATAATTAGTATTGAAGTTACAGTTACCTACCATAATTTTTTATCAAAATTACAGTTACTTTTCATAATTAGTAACGAAGTTAGATTTTCTTGTCATAATTAGTATCGAAGTTACAGTTACCAGTCATAATTTGATTCGAAGTTATAGTTACTTGTCATAAATAGTATCGAAGTTACTGTTACCTGTCACAATTAGTATCGAAGTTACAGTTACCTGCCATTATTTGTATCGAAATTACAGTTCCTTGTCATAATTAGTATCGAAGTTACAGTTACCTGTCATAATTAGCATCGAAGTTACTGTTACCAGCCATAATTTGTATCGAAATTACAATTACTTGTCATAATTAGTTACCAAGTTACAGTTACTTGTCATAATTAGTATCCAAGTTACAGTTACTTGTCATAATTAGTATCGTAGTTACTGTAACCTGTCATAATTAGTATCGAAGTTACTGTTACCTGTCATAATTTGTATCGAAGTTATAGTTACTTGTCATAATTAGTATCGAAGTTGCTGTTACCTGTCATAATTAGTATCGAAGTTACAGTTATTTGTCATAAATAGTATCGAAGTTACTGTTACCTGTCATAATTAGTATCGAAGTTACTGTTACCTGTCATAATTAGTTTCGAAATTACAATTACCTGCAATAATTTGTATCGAAATTACAGGGACTTGTCATAATTAGTAACGAAGTTACAGTAACCTGCCATAATTAGTATCGAAATTTAAGTTACTTGTCATAATAAGTAACGAAGTTACAGTTACCTGTCATAATTAGTATCGAAGTTACTGTTACCTGTCATAATTAGTATTGAAGTTACAGTTACCTACAATAATTTTTTATCAAAATTACAGTTACTTGTCATAATTAGTAACGAAGTTAGAGTTTCTTGTCATAATTAGTATCGAAGTTACAGTTACCTGTCATAATTTGTATCGAAGTTATAGTTACTTGTCATAATTAGTATCGAAGTTGCTGTTACCTGTCATAATTAGTATCGAAGTTACAGTTACCTGCCATAATTTGTATCGAAATTACAGTTCCTTGTCATAATTAGTATCGAAGTTACAGTTACCTGTCATAATTAGTATCGAAAGTACTGTTACTTGTCATAATTAGTAACGAAGTTAGAGTTATCTGTCATAATTTGTATCGAAATTACAGGGACTTGTCATAATTAGTAACGAAGTTACAGTTTCCTGCCATAATTAATATCGAAATTAAAGTTACTTGTCATAATTAGTAACGACGTTACAGTTTCCTGTCATAATTAGTATCGAGGATACTGTTACCTGTCATAATTAGTATTGAATTTACAGTTACCTACCATAATTTTTTATCAAAATTACAGTTACTTGTCATAATTAGCAACGAAGTTTGAGTTTCTTGTCATAATTAGTATCGAAGTTACTGTTACCTGTCATAATTAGTATTGAAATTACAGTTACCTACAATAATTTTTATCAAAATTACAGTTACTTGTCATAATTAATAACGAAGTTACAGTTACCAGTCATAATTAGTATCGAAGTTACAGTTACTTGTCATAATTAGTATCGAAGTTACAGTTACCTGCCATAATTTGTATCGAAATTACAGGGACTTGTCATAATTAGTAACGAAGTTACAGTTTCCTGCCATAACTAGTATCGAAATTAAAATTACTTGTCATAATTAGTAACGAAGTTACAGTTTCCTGTCATAATTAGTATCGAAGTTACTGTTACCTGTCATAATTAGTAATGAAGTTACAGTTACCTACCATAATTTTTTATCAAAATTACAGTATCTTGTCATAATTAGTAACGAATTTTGAGTTTCTTGTCATAATTAGAATCGAAGTTACAGTAACCAGTCATAATTTTTATCGAAGTTATAGTTACTTGTCATAATTAGTATCGAAGTTACTGTTACCTGTCATAATTAGTATCGAAGTTACAGTTACCTGCCATAATTAGTATCGAAATTAGTGTTACTTGTCATTATTAGTAACGAAGTTACAGTTACCTGTCATAATTAATATCGAAGTTACAGTTACTTGTCATAATTAGTATCGAAGTTACTGTTACCTGTCATAATTAGTATCGATGTTACAGTTACCTGCCAAAATTTGTATCGAAATTACAGTTACTCGTCATAATTAGTAACGAAGTTACAGTTACCTGCCATAATTTGTATCGAAATTTCAGTTCCTTGTCATAATTAGTATCGAAGTTACAGTTACCTGTCACAATTAGTATCGAAGGTACTGTTACTTGTCGTAATTAGTAACGAAGTTACAGTTACCTGTCATAATTTGTATCGAAATTACAGTTACTTGTCATAATTAGTAACGAAGTTACAGTTACTTGTCATAATTAGTATCGAAGTTACTGTTACCTGTCATAATTAGTATCGAAGTTACAGTTACCTGCCAAAATTTGTATCGAAATTACAGTTACTTGTCATTATTAGTATCGAAGTTGCTGTTACCTGTCATAATTAGTATCGAAGTTACAGTTACCTGCCATAATTTGTATCGAAATTACAGTTCCTTGTCATAATTAGTATCGATGTTACAGTTACCTGTCATAATTAGTATCGAAGGTACTGTTACTTGTCGTAATTAGTTTCGAAGTTACAGTTACCTGTCATAATTTGTATCGAAATTACAGTTACTTGTCATAATTAGTAACGAAGTTACAGTTTCCTGTCATAATTAGTATCGAAGTAACTGTTACCTGTCATAATTAGTATGGAAGTTACAGTTACCTGCCATAATTTGTATCGAAATTTAAGTTACTTGTCATCATTAGCAACGATGTTACAGTAACCTGTCATAATTCGTATCGAAGTTAATGTTACTTGTCATAAATAGTATCGAAGTTACTGTTACCTGTCATAATTAGTATCGACGTTACTGTTACCTGCCATATTTTGTATCGAAATTACTGTTACTTGTCATAATTAGTAACGAAGTTACAGTTACCTGTCATAATTTGTATCGAAATATCAGTTACTTGTCATAATTAGTAACGAAGTTACAGTTTCCTGTCATAATTAGTATCGAAGTTACTGTTACCTGTCATAATTAGTATGGAAGTTACAGTTACCTGCCATAATTTGTATCGAAATTACAGGGACTTGTCATAATTAGTAACGAAGTTCGAGTTTCTTCTCATAATTAGTATCGAAGTTACAGTTACCTGTCATAATTTGTATCGAAGTTATAGTTACTTGTCATAATTAGTATCGAATTACTGTTACCTGTCATAATTAGTATCGAAGTTACTGTTACCTGCCATAATTTGTAACGAAATTACAGTTACTTGTTATAATTAGGGACGAAGTTACAGTTACCTGTCATAATTAGTATCGAAGTTACAGTTACTTGTCATAATTAGTATCGAAGTTACAGTTACCTGCCATAATTTGTATCGAAATTACAGGGACTTGTCATAATTAGTAACGAAGTTACAGTTTCCTGTCATAATAAGTATCGAAGTTACTGTTACCTGTCATAATTAGTATTAAAGTTACAGTTACCTACCATAATTTTTATCAAAATTACAGTTACTTGTCATAATTAGTAACTAAGTTTGAGTTTCTCGTCATAATTAGAATCGAAGTTACAGTAACCAGTCATAATTTTTATCGAATTCATAGTTACTTGTCATAATTAGTATCGAAGTTACTGTTACCTGTCATAAATAGTACCGAAGTTACAGTTACCTGCCATAATTTGTATCGAAATTAGAGTATCTTGTCATAATTAGTAACGAAGTTAAAGTTACCTGTCATAATAAGTATCGAAGTTACTGTTACTTGTCATAATTAGTATCGAAGTTACTGTTACCTGTCATAATTAGTATCGAAGTAACAGTTACCTTCCAAAATTTGTATCGAAATTACAGTTACTTGTCATAATTAGTAACGAAGTTACAGTTACCTGCCATAATTTGTATCGAAATTACAGTTTCTTGTCATAATTAGTATCGAAGTTACAGTTACCTGTCATAATTAGTATCGAAGTTACTGTTACCTGCCATATTTTGAATCGAAATTACTGTTACTTGTCATAAATAGTAACGAAGTTACAGTTACCTGTCATAATTAGTATCGAAGTTACAGTTACTTGTCATAATTAGTATCGAAGTTACTGTTACCTGTCATAATTAGAATCGAAGTTACAGTTACCTGCCAAAATTTGTATCGAAATTACAGTTACTTGTCATAATTAGTAACCAAGTTACAGTTACCTGTCATAATTAGTATCGAAGTTACAGTTACTTGTAATAATTAGTATCGAAGTTACCGTTACCCGCCATAATTTGTATCGAAATTACAGGGACTTGTAATAATTAGTAACGAAGTTACAGTTACCTGCCATAATTAGTACCGAAATTAAAGTTACTTGTGATAATTAGTAAACAAGTTACAGTTACCTGTCATAATAAGTATCGAAGTTACTGTTTCCTGTCATAATTAGTATTGAAGTTACAGTTACCTACCATAATTTTTTATCAAAATTACAGTTATTTGTCATAATTAGTAACGAAGTTAGAGTTTCTTGTCATAATTAGTATCGAAGTTACAGTTACCTGTCATAATTTGATTCGAAGTTATAGTTACATGTCATAATTAGTATCGAAGTTACTGTTACCAGTCACAATTAGTATCGAAGTTACAGTTACCTGCCATAATTTCTATCGAAATTAAAGTTCCCTGTCATAATTAGTATCGAAGTTACAGTTACTTGTCATAATTAGTATCGAAGTTACTGTTACCTGCCATAATTTGTATCGAAATTACAGTTACTTGTCATAATTAGTTACGAAGTTACAGTTACTTGTCATAATTAGTATCGAAGTTACAGTTACTTGTCATAATTAGTATCGTAGTTACTGTTACCTGTCATAATTAGTATCGATGTTACTGTTACCTGTCATAATTAGTATTGAAGTTACAGTTTCCTACAATAATTTTTTATCAAAATTACAGTTACTTGTCATAATTAGTAACGAAGTTAGAGTTTCTTGTCATAATTAGTATCGAAGTTACAGTTACCTGTCATAATTTGTATCGAAGTTATAGTTACTTGTCATAATTAGTATCGAAGTTGCTGTTACCTGTCATAATTAGTATCGAAATTACAGTTACCTGCCATAATTTGTATCGAAATTACTGTTACTTGTCATAATTAGTATCGAAGTTACTGTTACCTGTCATAATAAGTATCGAAGTTACAGTTACCTGCCAAAATTTGAATCGAAATTACAGTTACTTGTCATAATTAGTAACGAAGTTACAGTTACCTGTCATAATTAGTATCGAAGTTACAGTTACTTGACATAATTTGTATCGAAGTTACTGTTACTTGTCATAATTAGTATCGAAGTTACTGTTACCTGTCATAATTAGCATCGAAATTACAATTACTTGCCATAATTTGTATCGAAATTACAGGGACTTGTCATAATTAGTAACGAAGTTACGGTAACCTGCCATAATTAGTATCGAAATTAAAGTTACTTGTCATAATAAGTAACGAAGTTACAGTTACCTGTCATAATTAGTATCGAAGTTACTGTTACCTGTCATAATTAGTATTGAAGTTACAGTTACCTACAATAATTTTTTATCAAAATTACAGTTACTTTTCATAATTAGTAACGAAGTTAGAGTTTCTTGTCATAATTAGTATCGAAGTTACAGTTACCTGTCATAATTTATATCGAAGTTATAGTTACTTGTCATAATTAGTATCGAAGTTGCTGTTACCTGTCATAATTAGTATCGAAGTTACAGTAACCTGCCACAATTTGTATCGAAATTACAGTTACTTGTCATAATTAGTAACGAAGTTACTGTTACCTGTCATAATTAGTATCGATGTTACAGTTACTTGTCATAATTAGTATCGAAGTTACTGTTACCTGTCATAATAAGTATCGAAGTTACAGTTACCTGCCAAAATTTGAATCGAAATTACAGTTACTTGTCATAATTAGTAACGAAGTTACAGTTAACTGTCATAATTAGTATCGAAGTTACAGTTACCTGTCATAATTAGTATCGCAGTTACAGTTACTTGTCATAATTAGTATCGAAGTTACTGTTACCTGTCAAAATTAGTAACGATGATAGTGTTACCTGCCAAAATTTGTATCGAAATTACAGTTACTTGTCATAATTAATAACGAAGTTACAGTTACCTGTCATAATTAGTATCGAAGTTACAGTTACTTGTCATAATTAGTATCGAAGTTACTGTTACCTGTCATAATTAGTATCGAAGTTACAGTTACCTGCCAAAATTTGTATCGAAATTACAGTTACTCGTCATAATTAGTAACGAAGTTACAGTTACCTGCCACAATTTGTATCGAAATTAAAGTTACTTGTCATAATTAGTAGCGATGTTACAGTAACCTGCCATAATTAGTATCGAAGTTAATGTTACTTGTCATAATTAGTATCGAAGTTACTGTTACCTGTCATAATTAGTATCGAAAATACAGTTACCTGCCATAATTTGTATCGAAATTACTGTTACTTGTCATAATTTGTAACGAAGTTACAGTTACCTGTCATAATTAGTAACGAAGTTACAGTTACCTGCCATAATTAGTATCGAAATTAATGTTACTTGTGATAATTATTAACGAAGTTACAGTTACTTGTCATAATTAGTATCGAAGTTCCTGTTACCTGTCATAATTAGTATTGAAGTTACAGTTACCTACCATAATTTTTTTATCAAAATTACTGTTACTTGTCATAATTAGTAACGAAGTTAGATTTTCTTGTCATAATTAGTATCGAAGTTACAGTTACCAGTCATAATTTGATTCGAAGTTATAGTTACTTGTCATAATTAGTATCGAAGTTACTGTTACCTGTCACAATTAGTATCGAAGTTACAGTTACCTGCCATAATTTGTATCGAAATTACAGTTCCTTGTCATAATTAGTATCGAAGTTACAGTTACCTGTAATAATTAGCATCGAAGTTACTGTTACCTGCCATAATTTGTATCGAAATTACAATTACTTGTCATAATTAGTTACCAAGTTACAGTTACTTGTCATAATTAGTATCGAAGTTACAGTTACTTGTCATAATTAGTATCGTAGTAACTGTAACCTGTCATATTTAGTATCGAAGTTACTGTTACCTGTCATAATTTGTATCGAAGTTATAGTTACTTGTCATAATTAGTATCGAAGTTGCTGTTACCTGTCATAATTAGTATCGAAGTTACAGTTACTTGTCATAAATAGTATCGAAGTTACTGTTACCTGTCATAATTAGTATCGAAGTTACTGTTACCTGTCATAATTAGTTTCGAAATTACAATTACCTGCAATAATTTGTATCGAAATTACAGGGACTTGTCATAATTAGTAACGAAGTTACAGTAACCTGCCATAATTTGTATCGAAATTAAAGTTACTTGTCATAATAAGTAACGAAGTTACAGTTACCTGTCATAATTAGTATCGAAGTTACTGTTACCTGTCATAATTAGTATTGAAGTTACAGTTACCTACAATAATTTTTTATCAAAATTACAGTTACTTGTCATAATTAGTAACGAAGTTAGAGTTTCTTGTCATAATTAGTATCGAAGTTACAGTTACCTGTTATAATTTGTATCGAAGTTATAGTTACTTGTCATAATTAGTATCGAAGTTGCTGTTACCTGTCATAATTAGTATCGAAGTTACACATACCTGCCATAATTTGTATCGAAATTACAGTTACTTGTCATAATTAGTAACGAAGTTACAGTTACCTGTCATAATTAGTATCGATGTTACAGTTACTTCTCATAATTAGTATCGAAGTTACTGTTACCTGTCATAATAAGTATCGAAGTTACAGTTACCTGACAAAATTTGAATCGAAATTACAGTTACTTGTCATAATTAGTAACGAAGTTACAGTTACCTGTCATAATTAGTATCGAAGTTACAGTTACCTGTCATAATTAGTATCGAAGTTACAGTTACTTGTCATAATTAGTATCGAAGTTACTGTTACCTGTCAAAATTAGTAACGATGATACAGTTACCTGCCAAAATTTGTATCGAAATTACAGTTACTTGTCATAATTAATAACGAAGTTACAGTGACCTGTCATAATTAGTATCAGAGTTACAGTTACTTGTCATAATTAGTATCGAGGTTACAGTTACCTGCCATAATTTGTATCGAAATTACAGGGACTTGTCATAATTAGTAACGAAGTTACAGTTTCCTGCCATAATTAATATCGAAATTAAAGTTACTTGTCATAATTAGTAACGAAGTTACAGTTTCCTGTCATAATTAGTATCGAAGATACTGTTACCTTTCATAATTAGTATTGAAGTTACAGTTACCCACCATAATTTTTTATCAAAATTACAGTTACTTGTCATAATTAGCAACGAAGTTTGAGTTTCTTGTCATAATTAGTATCGAAGTTACTTTTACCTGTCATAATTAGTATTGAAATTACAGTTACCTACAATAATTTTTTATCAAAATTACAGTTACTTGTCATAATTAATAACGAAGTTACAGTTACCTGTCATAATTAGTATCGAAGTTACATTTACTTGTCATAATTAGTATCGAAGTTACAGTTACCTGCCATAATTTGTATCGAAATTACAGGGGCTTGTCATAATTAGTAACGAAGTTACAGTTTCCTGCCATAACTAGTATCGAAATTAAAGTTACTTGTCATAATTAGTAACGAAGTTACAGTTTCCTGTCATAATTAGTATCGAAGTTACTGTTACCTGTCATAATTAGTAATGAAGTTACAGTTACCTACCATAATTTTTTATCAAAATTACAGTTACTTGTCATAATTAGTAACGAAGTTTGAGTTTCTTGTCATAATTAGAATCGAAGTTACAGTAACCAGTCATAATTTTTATCGAAGTTATAGTTACTTGTCATAATTAGTATCGAAGTTACTGTTACCTGTCATAATTAGTATCGAAGTTACATTTACCTGCCATAATTAGTATCGAAATTAGAGTTACTTATCATTATTAGTAACGAAGTTACAGTTACCTGTCATAATTAGTATCGAAGTTACAGTTACTTGTCATAATTAGTATCGAAGTTACTGTTACCTGTCATAATTAGTATCCAAGTTACAGTTACCTGCCAAAATTTGTATCGAAATTACAGTTACTCGTCATAATTAGTAACGAAGTTACAGTTACCTGCCATAATTTGTATCGAAATTTCAGTTCCTTGTCATAATTAGTATCGAAGTTACAGTTACCTGTCATAATTAGTATCGAAGGTACTGTTACTTGTCATAATTAGTAACGAAGTTACAGTTACCTGTCATAATTTGTATCGAAATTACAGTTACTTGTCATAATTAGTATCGAAGTTACTGTTACCTGTCATAATTAGTATGGAAGTTACAGTTACCTGCCATAATTTGTATCGAAATTAAAGTTACTTGTCATAATTAGTAGCGATGTTACAGTAACCTGCCATAATTAGTATCGAAGTTAATGTTACTTGTCATAATTAGTATCGAAGTTACTGTTACCTGTCATAATTAGTATAGAAGATACAGTTACCTGCCATAATTTGTATCGAAATTACTGTTACTTGTCATAATTAGTAGCGAAGTTACAGTTACCTGTCATAATTAGTATCGAAGTTACAGTTACTTGTCATAATTAGTATCGAAGTTACTGTTACCTGTCATAGTTAGAATCGAAGTTACAGTTACCTGCCAAAATTTGTATCGAAATTACAGTTACTTGTCATAATTAGTAACGAAGTTACAGTTACCTGTCATAATTAGTATCGAAGTTACAGTTACTTGTAATAATTAGTATCGAAGTTACCGTTACCTGCCATAATTTGTATCGAAATTACAGGGACTTGTCATAATTAGTAACGAAGTTACAGTTACCTGCCATAATTAGTATCGAAATTAAAGTTACTTGTGATAATTATTAACGAAGTTACAGTTACCTGTCATAATTAGTATTGAAGTTACAGTTACCTACCATAATTTTTTATCAAAATTACAGTTACTTTTCATAATTAGTAACGAAGTTAGATTTTGTTGTCATAATTAGTATCGAAGTTACAGTTACCAGTCATAATTTGATTCGAAGTTATAATTACTTGTCATTATTAGTATCGAAGTTACTGTTACCTGTCACAATTAGTATCGAAGTTACAGTTACCTGCCATAATTTGTATCGAAATTACAGTTCCTTGTCATAATTAGTATCGAAGTTACAGTTACCTGTCATAATTAGCATCGAAGTTACTGTTACCAGCCATAATTTGTATCGAAATTACAATTACTTGTCATAATTAGTTACCAAGTTACAGTTACTTGTCATAATTAGTATCGAAGTTACAGTTACTTGTCATAATTAGTATCGTAGTTACTGTAACCTGTCATAATTAGTATCGAAGTTACTGTTACCTGTCATAATTTGTATCGAAGTTATAGTTACTTGTCATAATTAGTATCGAAGTTGCTGTTACCTGTCATAATTAGTATCTTAGTTACAGTTACTTGTCATAAATAGTATCGAAGTTACTGTTACCTGTCATAATTAGTATCGAAGTTACTGTTACCTGTCATAATTAGTTTCGAAATTACAATTACCTGCAATAATTTGTATCGAAATTACAGGGACTTGTCATAATTAGTAACGAAGTTACAGTAACCTGCCATAATTAGTATCGAAATTAAAGTTACTTGTCATAATAAGTAACGAAGTTACAGTTACCTGTCATAATTAGTATCGATGTAACTGTTACCTGTCATAATTAGTATTGAAGTTACAGTTACCTACAATAATTTTTTATCAAAATTACAGTTACTTGTCATAATTAGTAACGAAGTTAGAGTTTCTTGTCATAATTAGTATCGAAGTTACAGTTACCTGTCATAATTTGTATCGAAGTTATAGTTACTTGTCATAATTAGTATCGAAGTTGCTGTTACCTGTCATAATTAGTATCGAAGTTACAGTTACCTGCCATAATTTGTATCGAAATTACAGTTCCTTGTCATAATTAGTATCGATGTTACAGTTACCTGTCATAATTAGTATCGAAAGTACTGTTACTTGTCATAATTAGTAACGAAGTTACAGTTACCTGTCATAATTTGTATCGAAATTACAGGGACTTGTCATAATTAGTAACGAAGTTACAGTTTCCTGCCATAATTAATATCGAAATTAAAGTTACTTGTCATAATTAGTAACGAAGTTACAGTTTCCTGTCATAATTAGTATCGAAGATACTGTTACCTGTCATAATTAGTATTGAAGTTACAGTTACCTACCATAATTTTTTATCAAAATTACATTTACTTGTCATAATTAGCAACGAAGTTTGAGTTTCTTGTCATAATTAGTATCGAAGTTACTGTTACCTGTCATAATTAGTATTGAAATTACAGTTACCTACAATAATTTTTTATCAAAATTACAGTTACTTGTCATAATTAATAACGAAGTTACAGTTACCAGTCATAATTAGTATCGAAGTTACAGTTACTTGTCATAATTAGTATCGAAGTTACAGTTACCTGCCATAATTTGTATCGAAATTACAGGGACTTGTCATAATTAGTAACGAAGTTACAGTTTCCTGCCATAACTAGTATCGAAATTAAAGTTACTTGTCATAATTAGTAACGAAGTTACAGTTTTCTGTCATAATTAGTATCGAAGTTACTGTTACCTGTCATAATTAGTAATGAAGTTACAGTTACCTACCATAATTTTTTATCAAAATTACAGTTACTTGTCATAATTAGTAACGAAGTTTGAGTTTCTTGTCATAATTAGAATCGAAGTTACAGTAACCAGTCATAATTTTTATCGAAGTTATAGTTACTTGTCATAATTAGTATCGAAGTTACTGTTACCTGTCATAATTAGTATCGAAGTTACAGTTACCTGCCATAATTAGTATCGAAATTAGAGTTACTTGTCATTATTAGTAACGAAGTTACAGTTACCGGTCATAATTAGTATCGAAGTTACAGTTACTTGTCATAATTAGTATCGAAGTTACTGTTACCTGTCATAATTAGTATCGAAGTTACAGTTACCTGCCAAAATTTGTATCGAAATTACAGTTACTCGTCATAATTAGTAACGAAGTTACAGTTACCTGTCATAATTAGTATCGAAGTTACAGTTACTTGTAATAATTAGTATCGAAGTTACTGTTACCTGTCACAATTAGTATCGAAGTTACAGTTACCTGCCATAATTTGTATCGAAATTAAAGTTCCCTGTCATAATTAGTATCGAAGTTACAGTTACTTGTCGTAATTAGTATCGAAGTTACTGTTACCTGCCATAATTTGTATCGAAATTACAGTTACTTGTCATAATTAGTTACGAAGTTACAGTTACTTGTCATAATTAGTATCGAAGTTACAGTTACTTGTCATAATTAGTATCGTAGTTACTGTTACCTGTCATAATTAGTATCGAAGTTACTGTTACCTGTCATAATTAGTATTGAAGTTACAGTTACCTACAATAATTTTTTATCAAAATTACAGTTACTTGTCATAATTAGTAACGAAGTTAGAGTTTCTTGTCATAATTAGTATCGAAGTTACAGTTACCTGTCATAATTTGTATCGAAGTTATAGTTACTTGTCATAATTAGTATCGAAGTTGCTGTTACCTTTCATAATTAGTATCGAAATTACAGTTACCTGCCATAATTTGTATCGAAATTACTGTTACTTGTCATAATTAGTATCGAAGTTACTGTTACCTGTCATAATAAGTATCGAAGTTACAGTTACCTGCCAAAATTTGAATCGAAATTACAGTTACTTGTCATAATTAGTAACGAAGTTACAGTTACCTGTCATAATTAGTATCGAAGTTACAGTTACTTGACATAATTAGTATCGAAGTTACTGTTACTTGTCATAATTAGTATCGAATTTACTGTTACCTGTCATAATTAGCATCGAAATTACATTTACTTGCCATAATTTGTATCGAAATTACAGGGACTTGTCATAATTAGTAACGAAGTTACAGTAACCTGCCATAATTAGTATCGAAATTAAAGTTACTTGTCATAATAAGTAACGAAGTTACAGTTACCTGTCATAATTAGTATCGAAGTTACTGTTACCTGTCATAATTAGTATTGAAGTTACAGTTACCTACAATAATTTTTTATCAAAATTACAGTTACTTGTCATAATTAGTATAGAAGTTAGAGTTTCTTGTCATAATTAGTATCGAAGTTACAGTTACCTGTCATAATTTATATCGAAGTTATAGTTACTTGTCATAATTAGTATCGAAGTTGCTGTTACCTGTCATAATTAGTATCGAAGTTACAGTAACCTGCCATAATTTGTATCGAAATTACAGTTACTTGTCATAATTAGTAACGAAGTTACTGTTACCTGTCATAATTAGTATCGATGTTACAGTTACTTGTCATAATTAGTATCGAAGTTACTGTTACCTGTCATAATAAGTATCGAAGTTACAGTTACCTGCCAAAATTTGAATCGAAATTACAGTTACTTGTCATAATTAGTAACGAAGTTACAGTTAACTGTCATAATTAGTATCGAAGTTACATTTACCTGTCATAATTAGTATCGATGTTACAGTTACTTGTCATAATTAGTATCGAAGTTACTGTTACCTGTCAAAATTAGTAACGATGATAGTGTTACCTGCCAAAATTTGTATCGAAATTACAGTTACTTGTCATAATTAATAACGAAGTTACCTGTCATAATTAGTATCGAAGTTACAGTTACTTGTCATAATTAGTATCGAAGTTACTGTTACCTGTCATAACTAGAATCGAAGTTACAGTTACCTGCCATAATTTGTATCGAAAATAGAGTTCCTTGTCATAATTAGTATCGAAGTTACAGTTACCTGTCATAATTAGTATCGAAGGCACTGTTACTTGTCATAATTAGTAACGAAGTTACAGTTACCTGTCATAATTTGTATCGAAATTACAGTTACTCGTCATAATTAGTAACGAAGTTACAGTTACCTGCCATAATTTGTATCGAAATTAAAGTTACTTGTCATAATTAGTAGCGATGTTACAGTAACCTGCCATAATTAGTATCGAAGTTAATGTTACTTGTCATAATTAGTATCGAAGTTACTGTTCTGTCATAATTAGTATCGAAGATACAGTTACCTGCCATAATTTGTATCGAAATTACTGTTACTTGTCATAATTAGTAACGAAGTTACAGTTACCTGTCATAATTAGTATCCAAGTTACAGTTACTTGTCATAATTAGTATCGAAGTTACTGTTACCTGTCATAATTAGAATCGAAGTTACAGTTACCTGCCAAAATTTGTATCGAAATTACAGTTACTTGTCATAATTAGTAACGAAGTTACAGTTACCTGTCATAGTTAGTATCGAAGTTAAAGTTACTTGTAATAATTAGTATCGAAGTTACCGTTACCTGCCATAATTTTTTATCGAAATTACAGGGACTTGTCATAATTAGTAACGAAGTTACAGTTACCTGCCATAATTAGTATCGAAATTAATGTTACTTGTGATAATTATTAACTAAGTTACAGTTACTTGTCATAATTAGTATCGAAGTTCCTGTTACCTGTCATAATTAGTATTGAAGTTACAGTTACCTACCATAATTTTTTATCAAAATTACTGTTACTTGTCATAATTAGTAACGAAGTTAGATTTTCTTGTCATAATTAGTATCGAAGTTACAGTTACCAGTCATAATTTGATTCGAAGTTATAGTTACTTGTCATAATTAGTATCGAAGTTGCTGTTACCTGTCACAATTAGTATCGAAGTTACAGTTACCTGCCATAATTTGTATCGAAATTACAGTTCCTTGTCATAATTAGTATCGAAGTTACAGTTACCTGTAATAATTAGCATCGAAGTTACTGTTACCTGCCATAATTTGTATCGAAATTACAATTACTTGTCATAATTAGTTACGAAGTTACAGTTACTTGTCATAATTAGTATCGAAGTTACAGTTACTTGTCATAATTAGTATCGTAGTAACTGTAACCTGTCATATTTAGTATCGAAGTTACTGTTACCTGTCATAATTTGTATCGAAGTTATAGTTACTTGTCTTAATTAGTATCGAAGTTGCTGTGTCCTGTCATAATTAGTATCGAAGTTACAGTTACTTGTCATAAATAGTATCGAAGTTAAAGTTACTTGTAATAATTAGTATCGAAGTTACCGTTACCTGCCATAATTTTTTATCAAAATTACAGTTACTTGTCATAATTAGTAACGAAGTTAGAGTTTCTTGTCATAATTAGTATCGAAGTTAAAGTTACTTGTAATAATTAGTATCGAAGTTACCGTTACCTGCCATAATTTTTTATCGAAATTACAGGGACTTGTCATAATTAGTAACGAAGTTACAGTAACCTGCCATAATTAGTATCGAAATTAAAGTTACTTGTCATAATAAGTAACGAAGTTACAGTTACCTGTCATAATTAGTATCGAAGTTACTGTTACCTGTCATAACTAGTATTGAAGTTACAGTTACCTACAATAATTTTTTATCAAAATTACAGTTACTTGTCATAATTAGTAACGAAGTTAGAGTTTCTTGTCATAATTAGTATCGAAGTTACAGTTACCTGTTATAATTTGTATCGAAGTTATAGTTACTTGTCATAATTAGTATCGAAGTTGCTGTTACCTGTCATAATTAGTATCGAAGTTACACATACCTGCCATAATTTGTATCGAAATTACAGTTACTTGTCATAATTAGTAACGAAGTTACAGTTACCTGTCATAATTAGTATCGATGTTACAGTTACTTGTCATAATTAGTATCGAAGTTACTGTTACCTGTCATAATAAGTATCGAAGTTACAGTTACCTGCCAAAATTTGAATCGAAATTACAGTTACTTGTCATAATTAGTAACGAAGTTACAGTTACCTGTCATAATTAGTATCGAAGTTACAGTTACCTGTCATAATTAGTATCGAAGTTACAGTTACTTGTCATAATTAGTATCGAAGTTACTGTTACCTGTCAAAATTAGTAACGATGATACAGTTACCTGCCAAAATTTGTATCGAAATTACAGTTACTTGTCATAATTAATAACGAAGTTACAGTGACCTGTCATAATTAGTATCGAAGTTACAGTTACTTGTCATAATTAGTATCGAGGTTACAGTTACCTGCCATAATTTGTATCGAAATTACAGGGACTTGTCATAATTAGTAACGAAGTTACAGTTTCCTGCCATAATTAATATCGAATTTAAAGTTACTTGTCATAATTAGTAACGAAGTTACAGTTTCCTGTCATAATTAGTATCGAATATACTGTTACCTGTCATAATTAGTATTGAAGTTACAGTTACCTACCATAATTTTTTATCAAAATTACAGTTACTTGTCATAATTAGCAACGAAGTTTGAGTTTCTTGTCATAATTAGTATCGAAGTTACTTTTACCTGTCATAATTAGTATTGAAATTACAGTTACCTACAATAATTTTTTATCAAAATTACAGTTACTTGTCATAATTAATAACGAAGTTACAGTTACCTGTCATAATTAGTATTGAAGTTACAGTTACTTGTCATAATTAGTATCGAAGTTACAGTTTCCTGCCATAATTTGTATCGAAATTACAGGGACTTGTCATAATTAGTAACGAAGTTACAGTTTCCTGCCATAACTAGTATAGAAATTAAAGTTACTTGTCATAATTAGTAACGAAGTTACAGTTTCCTGTCATAATTAGTATCGAAGTTACTGTTACCTGTCATAATTAGTAATGAAGTTACAGTTACCTACCATAATTTTTTATCAAAATTACAGTTACTTGTCATAATTAGTAACGAAGTTTGAGTTTCTTGACATAATTAGAATCGAAGTTACAGTAACCAGTCATAATTTTTATCGAAGTTATAGTTACTTGTCATAATTAGTATCGAAGTTACTGTTACCTGTCATAATTAGTATCGAAGTTACAGTTACCTGCCATAATTAGTATCGAAATTAGAGTTACTTGTCATTATTAGTAACGAAGTTACAGTTACCTGTCATAATTAGTATCGAAGTTACAGTTACTTGTCATAATTAGTATCGAAGTTACTGTTACCTGTCATAATTAGTATCGAAGTTACAGTTACCTGCCAAAATTTGTATCGAAATTACAGTTACTCATCATAATTAGTAACGAAGTTACAGTTACCTGCCATAATTTGTATCGAAATTTCAGTTCCTTGTCATAATTAGTATCGAAGTTACAGTTACCTGTCATAATTAGTATCGAAGGTATTGTTACATGACATAATTAGTAACGAAGTTACAGTTACCTGTCATAATTTGTATCGAAATTACAGTTACTTGTCATAATTAGTATCGAAGTTACTGTTACCTGTCATAATTAGTATGGAAGTTACAGTTACCTGCCATAATTTGTATCGAAATTAAAGTTACTTGTCATAATTAGTAGCGATGTTACAGTAACCTGCCATAATTAGTATCGAAGTTAATGTTACTTGTCATAATTAGTATCGAAGTTACTGTTACCTGTCATAATTAGTATCGAAAATACAGTTACCTGCCATAATTTGTATCGAAATTACTGTTACTTGTCATAATTAGTAACGAAGTTACAGTTACCTGTCATAATTAGTAACGAAGTTACAGTTACCTGCCATAATTAGTATCGAAATTAATGTTACTTGTGATAATTATTAACGAAGTTACAGTTACTTGTCATAATTAGTATCGAAGTTCCTGTTACCTGTCATAATTAGTATTGAAGTTACAGTTACCTACCATAATTTTTTTTATCAAAATTACTGTTACTTGTCATAATTAGTAACGAAGTTAGATTTTCTTGTCATAATTAGTATCGAAGTTACAGTTACCAGTCATAATTTGATTCGAAGTTATAGTTACTTGTCATAATTAGTATCGAAGTTACTGTTACCTGTCACAATTAGTATCGAAGTTACAGTTACCTGCCATAATTTGTATCGAAATTACAGTTCCTTGTCATAATTAGTATCGAAGTTACAGTTACCTGTAATAATTAGCATCGAAGTTACTGTTACCTGCCATAATTTGTATCGAAATTACAATTACTTGTCATAATTAGTTACCAAGTTACAGTTACTTGTCATAATTAGTATCGAAGTTACAGTTACTTGTCATAATTAGTATCGTAGTAACTGTAACCTGTCATATTTAGTATCGAAGTTACTGTTACCTGTCATAATGTGTATCGAAATTAAAGTTACTTGTCATAATAAGTAACAAAGTTACAGTTACCTGTCATAATTAGTATCGAAGTTACTGTTACCTGTCATAATTAGTATTGATGTTACAGTTACCTACAATAATTTTTTATCAAAATTACAGTTACTTGTCATAATTAGTAACGAAGTTAGAGTTTCTTGTCATAATTTGTATCGAAGTTACAGTTACCTGTTATAATTTGTATCGAAGTTATAGTTACTTGTCATAATTAGTATCGAAGTTGCTGTTACCTGTCATAATTAGTATCGAAGTTACACATACCTGCCATAATTTGTATCGAAATTACAGTTACTTGTCATAATTAGTAACGAAGTTACAGAGACCTGTCATAATTAGTATCGATGTTACAGTTACTTTTCATAATTAGTATCGAAGTTACTGTTACCTGTCATAATAAGTATCGAAGTTACAGTTACCTGCCAAAATTTGAATCGAAATTACACTTACTTGTCATAATTAGTAACGAAGTTACAGTTACCTGTCATAATTAGTATCGAAGTTACAGTTACCTGTCATAATTAGTATCGAAGTTACAGTTACTTGTCATAATTAGTATCGAAGTTACTGTTACCTGTCAAAATTAGTAACGATGATACAGTTACCTGCCAAAATTTGTATCGAAATTACAGTTACTTGTCATAATTAATAACGAAGTTACAGTGACCTGTCATAATTAGTATCAAAGTTACAGTTACTTGTCATAATTAGTATCGAGGTTACAGTTACCTGCCATAATTTGTATCGAAATTACAGGGACTTGTCATAATTAGTAACGAAGTTACAGTTTCCTGCCATAATTAATATCGAAATTAAAGTTACTTGTCATAATTAGTAACGAAGTTACAGTTTCCTGTCATAATTAGTATCGAAGATACTGTTACCTGTCATAATTAGTATTGAAGTTACAGTTACCTACCATAATTTTTTATCAAAATTACAGTTACTTGTCATAATTAGCAACGAAGTTTGAGTTTCTTGTCATAATTAGTATCGAAGTTACTTTTACCTGTCATAATTAGTATTGAAATTACAGTTACCTACAATAATTTTTTATCAAAATTACAGTTACTTGTCATAATTAATAACGAAGTTACAGTTACCTGTCATAATTAGTATCGAAGTTACATTTACTTGTCATAATTAGTATCGAAGTTACAGTTACCTGCCATAATTTGTATCGAAATTACAGGGACTTGTCATAATTAGTAACGAAGTTACAGTTTCCTGCCATAACTAGTATCGAAATTAAAGTTACTTGTCATAATTAGTAACGAAGTTACAGTTTCCTGTCATAATTAGTATCGAAGTTACTGTTACCTGTCATAATTAGTAATGAAGTTACAGTTACCTACCATAATTTTTTATCAAAATTACACTTACTTGTCATAATTAGTAACGAAGTTTGAGTTTCTTGTCATAATTAGAATCGAAGTTACAGTAACCAGTCATAATTTTTATCGAAGTTATAGTTACTTGTCATAATTAGTATCGAAGTTACTGTTACCTGTCATAATTAGTATCGAAGTTACATTTACCTGCCATAATTAGTATCGAAATTAGAGTTACTTATCATTATTAGTAACGAAGTTACAGTTACCTGTCATAATTAGTATCGAAGTTACAGTTACTTGTCATAATTAGTATCGAAGTTACTGTTACCTGTCATAATTAGTATCCAAGTTACAGTTACCTGCCAAAATTTGTATCGAAATTACAGTTACTCGTCATAATTAGTAACGAAGTTACAGTTACCTGCCATAATTTGTATCGAAATTTCAGTTCCTTGTCATAATTAGTATCGAAGTTACAGTTACCTGTCATAATTAGTATCGAAGGTACTGTTACTTGTCATAATTAGTAACGAAGTTACAGTTACCTGTCATAATTTGTATCGAAATTACAGTTACTTGTCATAATTAGTATCGAAGTTACTGTTACCTGTCATAATTAGTATGGAAGTTACAGTTACCTGCCATAATTTGTATCGAAATTAAAGTTACTTGTCATAATTAGTAGCGATGTTACAGTAACCTGCCATAATTAGTATCGAAGTTAATGTTACTTGTCATAATTAGTATCGAAGTTACTGTTACCTGTCATAATTAGTATAGAAGATACAGTTACCTGCCATAATTTGTATCGAAATTACTGTTACTTGTCATAATTAGTAGCGAAGTTACAGTTACCTGTCATAATTAGTATCGAAGTTACAGTTACTTGTCATAATTAGTATCGAAGTTACTGTTACCTGTCATAGTTAGAATCGAAGTTACAGTTACCTGCCAAAATTTGTATCGAAATTACAGTTACTTGTCATAATTAGTAACGAAGTTACAGTTACCTGTCATAATTAGTATCGAAGTTACAGTTACTTGTAATAATTAGTATCGAAGTTACCGTTACCTGCCATAATTTGTATCGAAATTACAGGGACTTGTCATAATTAGTAACGAAGTTACATTTACCTGCCATAATTAGTATCGAAATTAAAGTTACTTGTGATAATTATTAACGAAGTTACAGTTACCTGTCATAATTAGTATTGAAGTTACAGTTACCTACCATAATTTTTTATCAAAATTACAGTTACTTTTCATAATTAGTAACGAAGTTAGATTTTGTTGTCATAATTAGTATCGAAGTTACAGTTACCAGTCATAATTTGATTCGAAGTTATAATTACTTGTCATAATTAGTATCGAAGTTACTGTTACCTGTCACAATTAGTATCGAAGTTACAGTTACCTGCCATAATTTGTATCGAAATTACAGTTCCTTGTCATAATTAGTATCGAAGTTACAGTTACCTGTCATAATTAGCATCGAAGTTACTGTTACCAGCCATAATTTGTATCGAAATTACAATTACTTGTCATAATTAGTTACCAAGTTACAGTTACTTGTCATAATTAGTATCGAAGTTACAGTTACTTGTCATAATTAGTATCGTAGTTACTGTAACCTGTCATAATTAGTATCGAAGTTACTGTTACCTGTCATAATTTGTATCGAAGTTATAGTTACTTGTCATAATTAGTATCGAAGTTGCTGTTACCTGTCATAATTAGTATCTTAGTTACAGTTACTTGTCATAAATAGTATCGAAGTTACTGTTACCTGTCATAATTAGTATCAAAGTTACTGTTACCTGTCATAATTAGTTTCGAAATTACAATTACCTGCAATAATTTGTATCGAAATTACAGGGACTTGTCATAATTAGTAACGAAGTTACAGTAACCTGCCATAATTAGTATCGAAATTAAAGTTACTTGTCATAATAAGTAACGAAGTTACAGTTACCTGTCATAATTAGTATCGAAGTTACTGTTACCTGTCATAATTAGTATTGAAGTTACAGTTACCTACAATAATTTTTTATCAAAATTACAGTTACTTGTCATAATTAGTAACGAAGTTAGAGTTTCTTGTCATAATTAGTATCGAAGTTACAGTTACCTGTCTTAATTTGTATCGAAGTTATAGTTACTTGTCATAATTAGTATCGAAGTTGCTGTTACCTGTCATAATTAGTATCGAAGTTACAGTTACCTGCCATAATTTGTATCGAAATTACAGTTCCTTGTCATAATTAGTATCGATGTTACAGTTACCTGTCATAATTTGTATCGAAATTACAGGGACTTGTCATAATTAGTAACGAAGTTACAGTTTCCTGCCATAATTAATATCGAAATTAAAGTTACTTGTCATAATTAGTAACGAAGTTACAGTTTTTTGTCATAATTAGTATCGAAGATACTGTTACCTGTCATAATTAGTATTGAAGTTACAGTTACCTACCATAATTTTTTATCAAAATTACATTTACTTGTCATAATTAGCAACGAAGTTTGAGTTTCTTGTCATAATTAGTATCGAAGTTACTGTTACCTGTCATAATTAGTATTGAAGTTACAGTTACCTACCATAATTTTTTATCAAAATTACATTTACTTGTCATAATTAGCAACGAAGTTTGAGTTTCTTGTCATAATTAGTATCGAAGTTACTGTTACCTGTCATAATTAGTATTGAAATTACAGTTACCTACAATAATTTTTTATCAAAATTACAGTTACTTGTCATAATTAATAACGAAGTTACAGTTACCAGTCATAATTTGTATCGAAATTACAGGGACTTGTCATAATTAGTAACGAAGTTACAGTTTCCTGCCATAATTAATATCGAAATTAAAGTTACTTGTCATAATTAGTAACGAAGTTACAGTTTCCTGTCATAATTAGTATCGAAGATACTGTTACCTGTCATAATTAGTATTGAAGTTACAGTTACCTACCATAATTTTTTATCAAAATTACATTTACTTGTCATAATTAGCAACGAAGTTTGAGTTTCTTGTCATAATTAGTATCGAAGTTACTGTTACCTGTCATAATTAGTATTGAAATTACAGTTACCTACAATAATTTTTTATCAAAATTACAGTTACTTGTCATAATTAATAACGAAGTTACAGTTACCAGTCATAATTAGTATCGAAGTTACAGTTACTTGTCATAATTAGTATCGAAGTTACAGTTACCTGCCATAATTTGTATCGAAATTACAGGGACTTGTCATAATTAGTAACGAAGTTACAGTTTCCTGCCATAACTAGTATCGAAATTAAAGTTACTTGTCATAATTAGTAACGAAGTTACAGTTTCCTGTCATAATTAGTATCGAAGTTACTGTTACCTGTCATAATTAGTAATGAAGTTACAGTTACCTACCATAATTTTTTATCAAAATTACAGTTACTTGTCATAATTAGTAACGAAGTTTGAGTTTCATGTCATAATTAGAATCGAAGTTACAGTAACCAGTCATAATTTTTATCGAAGTTATAGTTACTTGTCATAATTAGTATCGAAGTTACTGTTACCTGTCATAATTAGTATCGAAGTTACAGTTACCTGCCATAATTAGTATCGAAATTAGAGTTACTTGTCATTATTAGTAACGAAGTTACAGTTACCTGTCATAATTAGTATCGAAGTTACAGTTACTTGTCATAATTAGTATCGAAGTTACTGTTACCTGTCATAATTAGTATCCAAGTTACTGTTACCTGCCAAAATTTGTATCGAAATTACAGTTACTCGTCATAATTAGTAACGAAGTTACAGTTACCTGCCATAATTTGTATCGAAATTTCAGTTCCTTGTCATAATTAGTATCGAAGTTACAGTTACCTGTCATAATTAGTATCGAAGGTACTGTTACTTGTCATAATTAGTAACGAAGTTACAGTTACCTGTCATAATTTGTATCGAAATTACAGTTACTTGTCATAATTAGTATCGAAGTTACTGTTACCTGTCATAATTAGTATGGAAGTTACAGTTACCTGCCATAATTTGTATCGAAATTAAAGTTACTTGTCATAATTAGTAGCGATGTTACAGTAACCTGCCATAATTAGTATCGAAGTTAATGTTACTTGTCATAATTAGTATCGAAGTTACTGTTACCTGTCATAATTAGTATAGAAGATACAGTTACCTGCCATAATTTGTATCGAAATTACTGTTACTTGTCATAATTAGTAGCGAAGTTACAGTTACCTGTCATAATTAGTATCGAAGTTACAGTTACTTGTCATAATTAGTATCGAAGTTACTGTTACCTGTCATAGTTAGAATCGAAGTTACAGTTACCTGCCAAAATTTGTATCGAAATTACAGTTACTTGTCATAATTAGTAACGAAGTTACAGTTACCTGTCATAATTAGTATCGAAGTTACAGTTACTTGTAATAATTAGTATCGAAGTTACCGTTACCTGCCATAATTTGTATCGAAATTACAGGGACTTGTCATAATTAGTAACGAAGTTACAGTTACCTGCCATAATTAGTATCGAAATTAAAGTTACTTGTGATAATTATTAACGAAGTTACAGTTACCTGTCATAATTAGTATTGAAGTTACAGTTACCTACCATAATTTTTTATCAAAATTACAGTTACTTTTCATAATTAGTAACGAAGTTAGATTTTGTTGTCATAATTAGTATCGAAGTTACAGTTACCAGTCATAATTTGATTCGAAGTTATAATTACTTGTCATAATTAGTATCGAAGTTACTGTTACCTGTCATAATTAGCATCGAAGTTACTGTTACCAGCCATAATTTGTATCGAAATTACAATTACTTGTCATAATTAGTTACCAAGTTACAGTTACTTGTCATAATTAGTATCGAAGTTACAGTTACTTGTCATAATTAGTATCGTAGTTACTGTAACCTGTCATAATTAGTATCGAAGTTACTGTTACCTGTCATAATTTGTATCGAAGTTATAGTTACTTGTCATAATTAGTATCGAAGTTGCTGTTACCTGTCATAATTACTATCTTAGTTACAGTTACTTGTCATAAATAGTATCGAAGTTACTGTTACCTGTCATAATTAGTATCAAAGTTACTGTTACCTGTCATAATTAGTTTCGAAATTACAATTACCTGCAATAATTTGTATCGAAATTACAGGGACTTGTCATAATTAGTAACGAAGTTACAGTAACCTGCCATAATTAGTATCGAAATTAATGTTACTTGTCATAATAAGTAACGAAGTTACAGTTACCTGTCATAATTAGTATCGAAGTTACTGTTACCTGTCATAATTAGTATTGAAGTTACAGTTACCTACAATAATTTTTTATCAAAATTACAGTTACTTGTCATAATTAGTAACGAAGTTAGAGTTTCGTGTCATAATTAGTATCGAAGTTACAGTTACCTGTCATAATTTGTATCGAAGTTATAGTTACTTGTCATAATTAGTATCGAAGTTGCTGTTACCTGTCATAATTAGTATCGAAGTTACAGTTACCTGCCATAATTTGTATCGAAATTACAGTTCCTTGTCATAATTAGTATCGATGTTACAGTTACCTGTCATAATTAGTATCGAAAGTACTGTTACTTGTCATAATTAGTAACGAAGTTACAGTTACCTGTCATAATTTGTATCGAAATTACAGGGACTTGTCATAATTAGTAACGAAGTTACAGTTTCCTGCCATAATTAATATCGAAATTAAAGTTACTTGTCATAATTAGTAACGAAGTTACAGTTTCCTGTCATAATTAGTATCGAAGATACTGTTACCTGTCATAATTAGTATTGAAGTTACAGTTACCTACCATAATTTTTTATCAAAATTACATTTACTTGTCATAATTAGCAACGAAGTTTGAGTTTCTTGTCATAATTAGTATCGAAGTTACTGTTACCTGTCATAATTAGTATTGAAATTACAGTTACCTACAATAATTTTTTATCAAAATTACAGTTACTTGTCATAATTAATAACGAAGTTACAGTTACCAGTCATAATTAGTATCGATGTTACAGTTACTTGTCATAATTAGTATCGAAGTTACAGTTACCTGCCATAATTTGTATCGAAATTACAGGGACTTGTCATAATTAGTAACGAAGTTACAGTTTCCTGCCATAACTAGTATCGAAATTAAAGTTACTTGTCATAATTAGTAACGAAGTTACAGTTTCCTGTCATAATTAGTATCGAAGTTACTGTTACCTGTCATAATTAGTAATGAAGTTACAGTTACCTACCATAATTTTTTATCAAAATTACAGTTACTTGTCATAATTAGTAACGAAGTTTGAGTTTCTTGTCATAATTAGAATCGAAGTTACAGTAACCAGTCATAATTTTTATCGAAGTTATAGTTACTTGTCATAATTAGTATCGAAGTTACTGTTACCTGTCATAATTAGTATCGAAGTTACAGTTACCTGCCATAATTAGTATCGAAATTAGAGTTACTTGTCATTATTAGTAACGAAGTTACAGTTACCTGTCATAATTAGTATCGAAGTTAAAGTTACTTGTCATAATTACTATCGAAGTTACTGTTACCTGTCATAATTAGTATCGAAGTTACAGTAACCTGCCAAAATTTGTATCGAAATTGCAGTTACTCGTCATAATTAGTAACGAAGTTACAGTTACCTGCCATAATTTGTATCGAAATTTCAGTTCCTTGTCATAATTAGTATCGAAGTTACAGTTACCTGTCATAATTAGTATCGAAGGTACTGTTACTTGTCATAATTAGTAACGAAGTTACAGTTACCTGTCATAATTTGTATCGAAATTACAGATACATGTCATAATTAGTATCGAAGTTACTGTTACCTGTCATAATTAGTATGGAAGTTACAGTTACCTGCCATAATTTGTATCGAAATTAAAGTTACTTGTCATAATTAGTAGCGATGTTACAGTAACCTGCCATAATTAGTATCGAAGTTAATGTTACTTGTCATAATTAGTATCGAAGTTACTGTTACCTGTCATAATTAGTATCGAAGATACAGTTACCTGCCATAATTTGTATCGAAATTACTGTTACTTGTCATAATTAGTATCGAAGTTACAGTTACTTGTCATAATTAGTAGCGAAGTTACTGTTACCTGTCATAGTTAGAATCGAAGTTACAGTTACCAGCCAAAATTTGTATCGAAATTACAGTTACTTGTCATAATTAGTAACGAAGTTACAGTTACCTGTCATAATTAGTATCGAAGTTACAGTTACTTGTAATAATTAGTATCGAAGTTACCGTTACCTGCCATAATTTGTATCGAAATTACAGGGACTTGTCATAATTAGTAACGAAGTTACAGTTACCTGCCATAATTAGTATCGAAATTAAAGTTACTTGTGATAATTATTAACGATGTTACAGTTACCTGTCATAATTAGTATTGAAGTTACAGTTACCTACCATAATTTTTTATCAAAATTACAGTTACTTGTCATAATTAGTAACGAAGTTTGAGTTTCTTGTCATAATTAGTATCGAAGTTACAGTTACCAGTCATAATTTGATTCGAAGTTATAGTTACTTGTCATAATTAGTATCGAAGTTACTGTTACCTGTCACAATTAGTATCGAAGTTACAGTTATCTGCCATAAGTTGTATCGAAATTACAGTTCCTTGTCATAATTAGTATCGAAGTTACAGTTACCTGTCATAATTAGCATCGAAGTTACTGTTACCAGCCATAATTTGTATCGAAATTACAATTACTTGTCATAATTAGTTACCAAGTTACAGTTACTTGTCATAATTAGTATCGAAGTTACAGTTACTTGTCATAATTAGTATCGTAGTTACTGTAACCTGTCATAATTAGTATCGAAGTTACTGTTACCTGTCATAATTTGTATCGAAGTTATAGTAACTTGTCATAATTAGTATCGAAGTTGCTGTTACCTGTCATAATTAGTATCGAAGTTACAGTTACTTGTCATAAATAGTATCGAAGTTACTGTTACCTGTCATAATTAGTATCGAAGTTACTGTTACCTGTCATAATTAGTTTCGAAATTACAATTACCTGCAATAATTTGTATCGAAATTACAGGGACTTGTCATAATTAGTAACGAAGTTACAGTAACCTGCCATAATTAGTATCGAAATTAAAGTTACTTGTCATAATTAGTATCGAAGTTGCTGTTACCTGTCATAATTAGTATCGAAGTTACAGTTACCTGCCATAATTTGTATCGAAATTACAGTTCCTTGTCATATTTAGTATCGATGTTACAGTTACCTGTCATAATTAGTATCGAAAGTACTGTTACTTGTCATAATTAGTAACGAAGTTACAGTTACCTGTCATAATTTGTATCGAAGTTAAAGTTACTTGTCATAATTAGTATCGAAGTTGCTGTTACCTGTCATAATTAGTATCGAAGTTACAGTTACCTGCCATAATTTGTATCGAAATTACAGTTCCTTGTCATAATTAGTATCGATGTTACAGTTACCTGTCATAATTAGTATCGAAAGTACTGTTACTTGTCATAATTAGTAACGAAGTTACAGTTACCTGTCATAATTTGTATCGAAATTACAGTTACTTGTCTTAATTAGTAACGAAGTTACAGTTTCCTGTCATAATTAGTATCGAAGTAACTGTTACCTGTCATAATTAGTATGGAAGTTACAGTTACCTGCCATAATTTGTATCGAAATTAAAGTTACTTGTCATCATTAGCAACGATTTTACAGTAACCTGTCATAATTAGTATCGAAGTTAATGTTACTTGTCATAAATAGTATCGAAGTTACTGTTACCTGTCATAATTAGTATCGAAGTTACTGTTACCTGCCATATTTTGTATCGAAATTACTGTTACTTGTCATAAATTGTAACGAAGTTACAGTTACCTGTCATAATTAGTATCGAAGTTACAGTTACTTGTCATAATTAGTATCGAAGTAACTGTTACCTGTCATAATTAGTATCGAAGTTACAGTTACCTGCCAAAATTTGTATCGAAATTACAGTTACTTGTCATAATTAGTAACGAAGTTACAGTTACCTGCCATAATTTGTTTCGTAATTACAGTTCCTTGTCATAATTAGTATCGAAGTTACTGTTACCTGTCATAATTAGTATCGAAGTTACTGTTACCTGTCATAATTAGTATGGAAGTTACAGTTACCTGCCATAATTTGTATCGAAATTAAAGTTACTTGTCATAATTAGTAGCGATGTTACAGTAACCTGCCATAATTAGTATCGAAGTTAATGTTACTTGTCATAATTAGTATCGAAGTTACTGTTACCTGTCATAATTAGTGTGGAAGTTACAGTTACCTGTCTTAATTTGTATCGAAATTACAGGGACTTGTCATAATTAGTAACGAAGTTCGAGTTTCTTGTCATAATTAGTATCGAAGTTACAGTTACCTGTCATAATTTGTATCGAAGTTATAGTTACTTGTCATAATTAGTATCGAAGTTACAGTTACCTGCCATAATTTGTATCGAAATTACAGTTACTTGTCATAATTAGTGACGAAGTTAGAGTTTCTTGACATAATTAGTATCGAAGTTAATGTTACCTGTCATAATTTGTATCGAAATTACAGTTACTTGTCATAATTAGCATCGAAGCTACAGTTACTTGACATAATTAGTAACGAAGTTACAGTAACCTGTCATAATTAGTAACGAAGTTACAGATACCTGTCATAATTTGTATCGAAATTACAGTTACTTGTCATAATTAGTAACGAAGTTACAGTTTCCTGTCATAATTAGTATCGAAGTTACTGTTACCTGTCTTAATTAGTATTGAAGTTACACTTACCTACCATAATTTTTTATCAAAATTACAGTTACTTGTCATAATTCTTAACGAAGTTAGAGTTTCTTGTCATAATTAGTATCGAAGTTACAGTTACCTGTCATAATTTGTATCGAGGTTATAGTTACTTGTCATAATTAGTATCGAAGTTGCTGTTACCTGTCATAATTAGTATCGAAGTTACAGTAACCTGCCATAATTTGTTTCAAAATTAGAGTTACTTGTCATAATTAGTAACGAAGTTACAGTTGCCCGTCATTATTAGTATCGATGTTACAGTTACTTGTCATAATTAGTATCGTAGTTACTGTTACCTCTCATAATAAGTATCGAAGTTACAGTTACCTACCAAAATTTGAATCGAAATTACAGTTACTTGTCATAATTAGTAACGAAGTTACAGTTACCTGTCATAATTAGTATCGAAGTTACAGTTACCTGTCATAATTAGTATCGAAGTTACAGTTACTTGTCATAATTGGTATCGAAGTTACTGTAACCTGTCATAATTAGTAACGATGATACAGTTACCTGCCAAAATTTGTATCGAAATTACAGTTACTTGTCATAATTAATAACGAAGTTACAGTTACCTGTCATAATTAGTAACGAAGTTTCATTTACCTGTCAAAATTTGTATCGAAATTACAGTTACTTGTCATAATTAGTATTGAATTTACAGTTTCCTGCCATAATTAATATGGAAATTAAATTTACTTGTCATAATTAGTAACGAAGTTACAGTTTCCTGTCATAATTAGTATCGAAGTTACTGTTACCTGTCATAATTAGTATTGAAGTTACAGTTACCTACCATAATTTTTTATCAAAATTACAGTTACTTGTCATAATTAATAACGAAGTTACAGTTTCCTGTCATAATTAGTAACGAAGTTTCATTTACCTGTCAAAATTTGTATCGAAATTACAGTTACTTGTCATAATTAGTAACGAAGTAACAGTTTCCTGTCATAATTAGTATCGAAGTAACTGTTACCTGTCATAATTAGTATCGAAGTTACAGTTACTTGTCATAATTAGTATCGTAGTTACTCTTACCTGTCATAATTAGTATCGAAGTTACTGTTACCTGTCATAATTAGTATCAAAGGTCCAGTTACCTGCCATAATTTGTATCAAAATTACTGTTCATTGTCATAATTAATATCGAAGTTACAGTTACCTGTCATAATTAGTATCGAAGGTACCGTTACTTGTCATAAGTAGTAACGAAGTTACAGTTACCTGTCATAATTTGTATCGAAATTACAGTTACTTGTCATAATTAGTAACGAAGTTACAGTTTCCTGTCATAATTAGTATCGAAGTTACTGTTACCTGTCATAATTAGTATCGAAGTTACAGTTACCTGCCATAATTAGTATCGAAATTAGAGTTACTTGTCATTATTAGTAACGAAGTTACAGTTACCTGTCATAATTAGTATCGAAGTTAAAGTTACTTGTCATAATTACTATCGAAGTTACTGTTACCTGTCATAATTAGTATCGAAGTTACAGTAACCTGCCAAAATTTGTATCGAAATTGCAGTTACTCGTCATAATTAGTAACGAAGTTACAGTTACCTGCCATAATTTGTATCGAAATTTCAGTTCCTTGTCATAATTAGTATCGAAGTTACAGTTACCTGTCATAATTAGTATCGAAGGTACTGTTACTTGTCATAATTAGTAACGAAGTTACAGTTACCTGTCATAATTTGTATCGAAATTACAGATACATGTCATAATTAGTATCGAAGTTACTGTTACCTGTCATAATTAGTATGGAAGTTACAGTTACCTGCCATAATTTGTATCGAAATTAAAGTTACTTGTCATAATTAGTAGCGATGTTACAGTAACCTGCCATAATTAGTATCGAAGTTAATGTTACTTGTCATAATTAGTATCGAAGTTACTGTTACCTGTCATAATTAGTATCGAAGATACAGTTACCTGCCATAATTTGTATCGAAATTACTGTTACTTGTCATAATTAGTATCGAAGTTACAGTTACTTGTCATAATTAGTAGCGAAGTTACTGTTACCTGTCATAGTTAGAATCGAAGTTACAGTTACCAGCCAAAATTTGTATCGAAATTACAGTTACTTGTCATAATTAGTAACGAAGTTACAGTTACCTGTCATAATTAGTATCGAAGTTACAGTTACTTGTAATAATTAGTATCGAAGTTACCGTTACCTGCCATAATTTGTATCGAAATTACAGGGACTTGTCATAATTAGTAACGAAGTTACAGTTACCTGCCATAATTAGTATCGAAATTAAAGTTACTTGTGATAATTATTAACGATGTTACAGTTACCTGTCATAATTAGTATTGAAGTTACAGTTACCTACCATAATTTTTTATCAAAATTACAGTTACTTGTCATAATTAGTAACGAAGTTTGAGTTTCTTGTCATAATTAGTATCGAAGTTACAGTTACCAGTCATAATTTGATTCGAAGTTATAGTTACTTGTCATAATTAGTATCGAAGTTACTGTTACCTGTCACAATTAGTATCGAAGTTACAGTTATCTGCCATAAGTTGTATCGAAATTACAGTTCCTTGTCATAATTAGTATCGAAGTTACAGTTACCTGTCATAATTAGCATCGAAGTTACTGTTACCAGCCATAATTTGTATCGAAATTACAATTACTTGTCATAATTAGTTACCAAGTTACAGTTACTTGTCATAATTAGTATCGAAGTTACAGTTACTTGTCATAATTAGTATCGTAGTTACTGTAACCTGTCATAATTAGTATCGAAGTTACTGTTACCTGTCATAATTTGTATCGAAGTTATAGTAACTTGTCATAATTAGTATCGAAGTTGCTGTTACCTGTCATAATTAGTATCGAAGTTACAGTTACTTGTCATAAATAGTATCGAAGTTACTGTTACCTGTCATAATTAGTATCGAAGTTACTGTTACCTGTCATAATTAGTTTCGAAATTACAATTACCTGCAATAATTTGTATCGAAATTACAGGGACTTGTCATAATTAGTAACGAAGTTACAGTAACCTGCCATAATTAGTATCGAAATTAAAGTTACTTGTCATAATTAGTATCGAAGTTGCTGTTACCTGTCATAATTAGTATCGAAGTTACAGTTACCTGCCATAATTTGTATCGAAATTACAGTTCCTTGTCATATTTAGTATCGATGTTACAGTTACCTGTCATAATTAGTATCGAAAGTACTGTTACTTGTCATAATTAGTAACGAAGTTACAGTTACCTGTCATAATTTGTATCGAAGTTAAAGTTACTTGTCATAATTAGTATCGAAGTTGCTGTTACCTGTCATAATTAGTATCGAAGTTACAGTTACCTGCCATAATTTGTATCGAAATTACAGTTCCTTGTCATAATTAGTATCGATGTTACAGTTACCTGTCATAATTAGTATCGAAAGTACTGTTACTTGTCATAATTAGTAACGAAGTTACAGTTACCTGTCATAATTTGTATCGAAATTACAGTTACTTGTCATAATTAGTAACGAAGTTACAGTTTCCTGTCATAATTAGTATCGAAGTAACTGTTACCTGTCATAATTAGTATGGAAGTTACAGTAACCTGCCATAATTTGTATCGAAATTAAAGTTACTTGTCATCATTAGCAACGATGTTACAGTAACCTGTCATAATTAGTATCGAAGTTAATGTTACTTGTCATAAATAGTATCGAAGTTACTGTTACCTGTCATAATTAGTATCGAAGTTACTGTTACCTGCCATATTTTGTATCGAAATTACTGTTACGTGTCATAAATTGTAACGAAGTTACAGTTACCTGTCATAATTAGTATCGAAGTTACAGTTACTTGTCATAATTAGTATCGAAGTAACTGTTACCTGTCATAATTAGTATCGAAGTTACAGTTACCTGCCAAAATTTGTATCGAAATTACAGTTACTTGTCATAATTAGTAACGAAGTTACAGTTACCTGCCATAATTTGTTTCGTAATTACAGTTCCTTGTCATAATTAGTATCGAAGTTACTGTTACCTGTCATAATTAGTATCGAAGTTACTGTTACCTGCCATAATTAGTATGGAAGTTACAGTTACCTGCCATAATTTGTATCGAAATTAAAGTTACTTGTCATAATTAGTAGCGATGTTACAGTAACCTGCCATAATTAGTATCGAAGTTAATGTTACTTGTCATAATTAGTATCGAAGTTACTGTTACCTGTCAAAATTAGAGTGGAAGTTACAGTTACCTGTCTTAATTGTATCCAAATTACAGGGACTTGTCATAATTAGTAACGAAGTTCGAGTTTCTTGTCATAATTAGTATCGAAGTTACAGTTACCTGTCATAATTTGTATCGAAGTTATAGTTACTTGTCATAATTAGTATCGAAGTTACAGTTACCTGCCATAATTTGTATCGAAATTACAGTTACTTGTCATAATTAGTGACGAAGTTAGAGTTTCTTGACATAATTAGTATCGAAGTTAATGTTACCTGTCATAATTTGTATCGAAATTACAGTTACTTGTCATAATTAGCATCGAAGCTACAGTTACTTGACATAATTAGTAACGAAGTTACAGTAACCTGTCATAATTAGTAACGAAGTTACAGATACCTGTCATAATTTGTATCGAAATTACAGTTACTTGTCATAATTAGTAACGAAGTTACAGTTTCCTGTCATAATTAGTATCGAAGTTACTGTTACCTGTCTTAATTAGTATTGAAGTTACACTTACCTACCATAATTTTTTATCAAAATTACAGTTACTTGTCATAATTCTTAACGAAGTTAGAGTTTCTTGTCATAATTAGTATCGAAGTTACAGTTACCTGTCATAATTTGTATCGAGGTTATAGTTACTTGTCATAATTAGTATCGAAGTTGCTGTTACCTGTCATAATTAGTATCGAAGTTACAGTAACCTGCCATAATTTGTTTCAAAATTAGAGTTACTTGTCATAATTAGTAACGAAGTTACAGTTACCTGTCATTATTAGTATCGATGTTACAGTTACTTGTCATAATTAGTATCGTAGTTACTGTTACCTCTCATAATAAGTATCGAAGTTACAGTTACCTACCAAAATTTGAATCGAAATTACAGTTACTTGTCATAATTAGTAACGAAGTTACAGTTACCTGTCATAATTAGTATCGAAGTTACAGTTACCTGTCATAATTAGTATCGAAGTTACAGTTACTTGTCATAATTGGTATCGAAGTTACTGTTACCTGTCATAATTAGTAACGATGATACAGTTACCTGTCATAATTAGTATCGAAGTTACAGTTACCTGCCATAATTTGTATCGAAATTACAGTTCCTTGTCATAATTAGTATCGATGTTACAGTTACCTGTCATAATTAGTATCGAAAGTACTGTTACTTGTCATAATTAGTAACGAAGTTACAGTTACCTGTCATAATTTGTATCGAAATTACAGTTACTTGTCATAATTAGTAACGAAGTTACAGTTTCCTGTCATAATTAGTATCGAAGTAACTGTTACCTGTCATAATTAGTATGGAAGTTACAGTTACCTGCCATAATTTGTATCGAAATTAAAGTTACTTGTCATCATTAGCAACGATGTTACAGTAACCTGTCATAATTAGTATCGAAGTTAATGTTACTTGTCATAAATAGTATCGAAGTTACTGTTACCTGTCATAATTAGTATCGAAGTTACTGTTACCTGCCATATTTTGTATCGAAATTACTGTTACTTGTCATAAATTGTAACGAAGTTACAGTTACCTGTCATAATTAGTATCGAAGTTACAGTTACTTGTCATAATTAGTATCGAAGTAACTGTTACCTGTCATAATTAGTATCGAAGTTACAGTTACCTGCCAAAATTTGTATCGAAATTACAGTTACTTGTCATAATTAGTAACGAAGTTACAGTTACCTGCCATAATTTGTTTCGTAATTACAGTTCCTTGTCATAATTAGTATCGAAGTTACTGTTACCTGTCATAATTAGTATCGAAGTTACTGTTACCTGTCATAATTAGTATGGAAGTTACAGTTACCTGCCATAATTTGTATCGAAATTAAAGTTACTTGTCATAATTAGTAGCGATGTTACAGTAACCTGCCATAATTAGTATCGAAGTTAATGTTACTTGTCATAATTAGTATCGAAGTTACTGTTACCTGTCATAATTAGTGTGGAAGTTACAGTTACCTGTCTTAATTTGTATCGAAATTACAGGGACTTGTCATAATTAGTAACGAAGTTCGAGTTTCTTGTCATAATTAGTATCGAAGTTACAGTTACCTGTCATAATTTGTATCGAAGTTATAGTTACTTGTCATAATTAGTATCGAAGTTACAGTTACCTGCCATAATTTGTATCGAAATTACAGTTACTTGTCATAATTAGCATCGAAGCTACAGTTACTTGACATAATTAGTAACGAAGTTACAGTAACCTGTCATAATTAGTAACGAAGTTACAGATACCTGTCATAATTTGTATCGAAATTACAGTTACTTGTCATAATTAGTAACGAAGTTACAGTTTCCTGTCATAATTAGTATCGAAGTTACTGTTACCTGTCGTAATTAGTATTGAAGTTACACTTACCTACCATAATTTTTTATCAAAATTACAGTTACTTGTCATAATTCTTAACGAAGTTAGAGTTTCTTGTCATAATTAGTATCGAAGTTACAGTTACCTGTCATAATTTGTATCGAGGTTATAGTTACTTGTCATAATTAGTATCGAAGTTGCTGTTACCTGTCATAATTAGTATCGAAGTTACAGTAACCTGCCATAATTTGTTTCAAAATTAGTGTTACTTGTCATAATTAGTAACGAAGTTACAGTTACCTGTCATTATTAGTATCGATGTTACAGTTACTTGTCATAATTAGTATCGTAGTTACTGTTACCTCTCATAATAAGTATCGAAGTTACAGTTACCTACCAAAATTTGAATCGAAATTACAGTTACTTGTCATAATTAGTAACGAAGTTACAGTTACCTGTCATAATTAATATCGAAGTTACAGTTACCTGTCATAATTAGTATCGAAGTTACAGTTACTTGTCATAATTGGTATCGAAGTTACTGTTACCTGTCATAATTAGTAACGATGATACAGTTACCTGCCAAAATTTGTATCGAAATTACAGTTACTTGTCATAATTAATAACGAAGTTACAGTTACCTGTCATAATTAGTATCGAAGTTACAGTTACTTGTCATAATTAGTATCGAGGTTACAGTTACCTGCCATAATTTGTATCGAAATTACAGGGACTTGTCATAATTAGTATTGAAGTTACAGTTTCCTGCCATAATTAATATCGAAATTAAATTTACTTGTCATAATTAATAACGAAGTTACAGTTTCCTGTCATAATTAGTAACGAAGTTTCATTTACCTGTCAAAATTTGTATCGAAATTACAGTTACTTGTCATAATTAGTAACGAAGTTACAGTTTCCTGTCATAATTAGTACCGAAGTAACTGTTACCTCTCATAATTAGTATCGAAGTTACAGTTACTTGTCATAATTAGTATCGTAGTTACTCTTACCTGTCATAATTAGTATCGAAGTTACTGTTACCTGTCATAATTAGTATCAAAGGTCCAGTTACCTGCCATAATTTGTATCAAAATTACTGTTCATTGTCATAATTAATATCGAAGTTACAGTTACCTGTCATAATTAGTATCGAAGGTACCGTTACTTGTCATAAGTAGTAACGAAGTTACAGTTACCTGTCATAATTTGTATCGAAATTACAGTTACTTGTCATAATTAGTAACGAAGTTACAGTTTCCTGTCATAATTAGTATCGAAGTTATTGTTATCTGTCATAATTAGTGTGGAAGTTACAGTTACCTGCCATAATTTGTATCGAAATTACAGGGACTTGTCATAATTAGTAACGATGTTACAGTTACCTGCCATAATTAGTATCGAAATTAAAGTTACTTGTCATAATTAGTAACGAAGTTACAGTTTCCTGTCATAATTAGTATCGAAGTTACTGTTACCTGTCATAATTAATATTGAAGTAACAGTTACCTACCTTAATTTTTTATCAAAATTACAGTTACTTGTCATAATTAGTAACGAAGTTAGAGTTTCTTGTCATAATTAGAATCGAAGTTACATTAACCAGTCATAATTTGTATCGAAATTACAGTTACCTGCCATAATTTGTATCGAAATTACAGTTACTAGTCATAATTAGTAACGAAGTTACAGTTTCCTGTCATAATTAGTATCGAAGTTACTGTTTCCTGTCATAATTAGTATCGAAGTTACAGTTACCTGCCATAATTTGTATCGAAATTACAGTTACTTGTCATAATTAGTGACGAAGTTACAGTTACCTGTCATAATTAGTATCGAAGTTACAGTTACATGTCATAATTAGTATCGAAGTTACTGTTACCTGTCATAATTAGTATCGAATTACAGTTACCTGCCAAAATTTGTATCGAAATTACAGTTACTTGTCATAATTAATAACGAAGTTACAGTTACCTGTCATAATTAGTATCGAAGTTACAGTTACTTGTCATAATTAGTATCGAAGTTACAGTTACCTGCCATAATTTGTATCGCAATTACAGGGACTTGTCATAATTAGTAACGATGTTACAGTTACCTGCCATAATTAGTATCGAAATTAAAGTTACTTGTCATAATTAGTAACGAAGTTACAGTTTCCTGTCATAATTAGTATCGAAGTTACTGTTACCTGTCATAATTAATATTGAAGTAACAGTTACCTACCTTAATTTTTTATCAAAATTACAGTTACTTGTCATAATTAGTAACGAAGTTAGAGTTTCTTGTCATAATTAGAATCGAAGTTACATTAACCAGTCATAATTTGTATCGAAATTACAGTTACTTGTCATAATTAGTTACGAAGTTACAGTTACCTGCCATAATTTGTATCGAAATTACAGTTCCTTGTCATAATTAGTATCGAAGTTACAGTTACCTGTCATAATTAGTATCGAAGGTACTGTTACTTGTCATAATTAGTAACGAAGTTACAGTTACCTGTCATAATTTGTATCGAAATTACAGTTACTTGTCATAATTAGTAACGAAGTTACAGTTTCCTGTCATAATTAGTATCGAAGTTACTGTTACCTTTCATAATTAGTTTCGAAATTACAATTACCTGCAATAATTTGTATCGAAATTACAGGGACTTGTCATAATTAGTAACGAAGTTACAGTTACCTGTCATAATAAGTATCGAAGTTACAGTTACTTGTCATAATTAGTATCGAAGTTACTGTTACTTGTCATAATTAGTATCGAAGTTACTGTTACCTGTCATAATTAGCATCGAAATTACAATTACTTGCCATAATTAGTATCGAAATTACAGGGACTTGTCATAATTAGTAACGAAGTTACAGTAACCTGCCATAATTAGTATCGAAATTAAAGTTACTTGTGATAATTAGTAACCAAGTTACAGTTAACTGTCATAATAAGTATCTAAGTTACTGTTTCCTGTCATAATTAGTATCGAAGTTACAGTTACTTGTCATAAATAGTATCGAAGTTACTGTTACCTGTCATAATTAGTATCGAAGTTACTGTTACCTGTCATAATTAGTTTCGAAATTACAATTACCTGCAATAATTTGTATCGAAATTACAGTTACTTGTCATAATTAGTAACCAAGTTACAGTTACCTGTCATAATAAGTATCGAAGTTACAGATACTTGTAATAATTAGTATCGAAGTTACCGTTACCCGCCATAATTTGTATAGAAATTACAGGGACTTGTAATAATTAGTAACGAAGTTACAGTTACCTGCCATAATAAGTATCGAAATTAAAGTTACTTGTGATAATTAGTAACCAAGTTACAGTTAACTGTCATAATAAGTATCGAAGTTACTGTTTCCTGTCATAATTAGTATTGAAGTTACAGTTACCTACCATAATTTTTTATCAAAATTACAGTTATTTGTCATAATTAGTAACGAAGTTAGAGTTTCTTGTCATAATTAGTATCGAAGTTACAGTTACCTGTCATAATTTGATTCGAAGTTATAGTTACATGTCATAATTAGTATCGATGTTACTGTTACCAGTCACAATTAGTATCGAAGTTACAGTTACCTGCCATAATTTGTATCGAAATTAAAGTTCCCTGTCATAATTAGTATCGAAGTTACAGTTACTTGTCATAATTAGTATCGAAGTTACTGTTACCTGCCATAATTTGTATCGAAATTACAGTTACTTGTCATAATTAGTTACGAAGTTACAGTTACTTGTCATAATTAGTATCGAAGTTACAGTTACTTGTCATAATTAGTATCGTAGTTACTGTTACCTGTCATAATTAGTATCGAAGTTACTGTTACCTGTCATAATTAGTATTGAAGTTACAGTTACCTACAATATTTTTTTTATCAAAATTACAGTTACTTGTCATAATTAGTAACGAAGTTAGAGTCTCTTGTCATTATTAGTATCGAAGTTACAGTTACCTGTCATAATTTGTATCGAAGTTATAGTTACTTGTCATAATTAGTATCGAAGTTGCTGTTACCTGTCATAATTAGTATCGAAGTTACAGTTACCTGCCATAATTTGTATCGAAATTACTGTTACTTGTCATAATTAGTATCGAAGTTACTGTTACCTGTCATAATAAGTATCGAAGTTACAGTTACCTGCCAAAATTTGAATCGAAATTACAGTTACTTGTCATAATTAGTAACGAAGTTACAGTTACCTGTCATAATTAGTATCGAAGTTACAGTTACTTGTCATAATTAGTATCGAAGTTACTGTTACTTGTCATAATTAGTATCGAAGTTACTGTTACCTGTTATAATTAGCATCGAAATTACAATTACTTGCCATAATTAGTATTGAAATTACAGGGACTTGTCATAATTAGTAACGAAGTTACAGTAACCTGCCATAATTAGTATCGAAATTAAAGTTACTTGTCATAATAAGTAACGAAGTTACAGTTACCTGTCATAATTAGTATCGAAGTTACTGATACCTGTCATAATTAATATTGAAGTTACAGTTACCTATAATAATTTTTTATCAAAATTACAGTTACTTGTCATAATTAGTAACGAAGTTAGAGTTTCTTGTCATAATTAGTATCGAAGTTACAGTTACCTGTCATAATTTATATCGAAGTTATAGTTACTTGTCATAATTAGTATCGAAGTTGCTGTTACCTGTCATAATTAGTATCGAAGTTACAGTAACCTGCCATAATTTGTATCGAAATTACAGTTACTTGTCATAATTAGTAACGAAGTTTCAGTTACCTGTCATAATTAGTATCGATGTTACAGTTACTTGTCATAATTAGTATCGAAGTTACTGTTACCTGTCATAATAAGTATCGAAGTTACAGTTACCTGCCAAAATTTGAATCGAAATTACAGTTACTTGTCATAATTAGTAACGAAGTTACAGTTACCTGTCATAATTAGTATCGAAGTTACAGTTACCTGTCATAATTAGTATCGAAGTTACAGTTACTTTTCATAATTAGTATCGAAGTTACTGTTACCTGTCAAAATTAGTAACGATGATAGTGTTACCTGCCAAAATTTGTATCGAAATTACAGTTACTTGTCATAATTAATAACGAAGTTACAGTTACCTGTCATAATTAGTATCGAAGTTACAGTTACTTGTCATAATTAGTATCGAAGTTACTGTTACCTGTCATAATTAGTATCGAAGTTACAGTTACCTGCCAAAATTTGTATCGAAATTACAGTTACTCGTCATAATTAGTAACGAAGTTACAGTTACCTGCCATAATTTGTATCGAAAATACAGTTCCTTGTCATAATTAGTATCGAAGTTACAGTTACCTGTCATAATTAGGATCGAAGGTACTGTTACTTGTCATAATTAGTAACGAAGTTACAGTTACCTGTCATAATTTGTATCGAAATTACAGTTACTTGTCATAATTAATAACGAAGTTACAGTTTCCTGTCATAATTAGTATCGAAGTTACTGTTACCTGTCATAATTAGTTTCGAAATTACAATTACCTGCAATAATTTGTATCGAAATTACAGGGACTTGTCATAATTAGTAACGAAGTTACAGTTACCTGCCATAATTTGTATCGAAATTACATTTCCTTGTCATAATTAGTATCGAAGTTACAGTTACCTGTCATAATTTGTATCGAAGTTATAGTTACTTGTCATAATTAGTATCGAAGTTGCTGTTACCTGTCATAATTAGTATCGAAGTTACAGTTACTTGTCATAAATAGTATCGAAGTTACTGTTACCTGTCATAATTAGTATCGAAGTTACTGTTACCTGTCATAATTAGTTTCGAAATTACAATTACCTGCAATAATTTGTATCGAAATTACAGTTACTTGTCATAATTAGTAACCAAGTTACAGTTAGCTGTCATAATTAGTATCGAAGTTACAGTTACTTGTAATAATTAGTATCGAAGTTACCGTTACCTGCCATAATTTTTTATCGAAATTACAGGGACTTGTCATAATTAGTAACGAAGTTACAGTTACCTGCCATAATTAGTATCGAAATTAATGTTACTTGTGATAATTATTAACGAAGTTACAGTTACTTGTCATAATTAGTATCGAAGTTCCTGTTACCTGTCATAATTAGTATTGAAGTTACAGTTACCTACCATAATTTTTTATCAAAATTACTGTTACTTGTCATAATTAGTAACGAAGTTAGATTTTCTTGTCATAATTAGTATCGAAGTTACAGTTACCAGTCATAATTTGATTCGAAGTTATAGTTACTTGTCATAATTAGTATCGAAGTTACTGTTACCTGTCACAATTAGTATCGAAGTTACAGTTACCTGCCATAATTTGTATCGAAATTACAGTTCCTTGTCATAATTAGTATCGAAGTTACAGTTACCTGTCATAATTAGCATCGAAGTTACTGTTACCTGCCATAATTTGTATCGAAATTACAATTACTTGTCATAATTAGTTACCAAGTTACAGTTACTTGTCATAATTAGTATCGAAGTTACAGTTACTTGTCATAATTAGTATCGTAGTATCTGTAACCTGTCATAATTAGTATCGAAGTTACTGTTACCTGTCATAATTTGTATCGAAGTTATAGTTACTTGTCATAATTAGTATCGAAGTTGCTGTTACCTGTCATAATTAGTATCGAAGTTACAGTTACTTGTCATAAATAGTATCGAAGTACTGTTACCTGTCAAAATTAGTATCGAAGTTACTGTTACCTGTCATAATTAGTTTCGAAATTACAATTACCTGCAATAATTTGTATCGAAATTACAGGGACTTGTCATAATTAGTAACGAAGTTACAGTAACCTGCCATAATTAGCATCGAAATTAAAGTTACTTGTCATAATAAGTAACGAAGTTACAGTTACCTGTCATAATTAGTATCGAAGTTACTGTTACCTGTCATAATTAGTATTGAAGTTACAGTTACCTACAATAATTTTTTATCAAAATTACAGTTACTTGTCATAATTAGTAACGAAGTTAGAGTTTCTTGTCATAATTAGTATCGAAGTTACAGTTACCTGTTATAATTTGTATCGAAGTTATAGTTACTTGTCATAATTAGTATCGAAGTTGCTGTTACCTGTCATAATTAGTATCGAAGTTACACATACCTGCCATAATTTGTATGGAAATTACAGTTACTTGTCATTATTAGTAACGAAGTTACAGTTACCTGTCATTATTAGTATCGATATTACAGTTACTTGTCATAATTAGTATCGTAGTTACTGTTACCTCTCATAATAAGTATCGAAGTTACAGTTACCTACCAAAATTTGAATCGAAATTACAGTTACTTGTCATAATTAGTAACGAAGTTACAGTTACCTGTCATAATTAGTATCGAAGTTACAGTTACCTGTCATAATTAGTATCGAAGTTACAGTTACTTGTCATAATTGGTATCGAAGTTACTGTTACCTGTCATAATTAGTAACGATGATACAGTTACCTGCCAAAATTTGTATCGAAATTACAGTTACTTGTCATAATTAATAACGAAGTTACAGTTACCTGTCATAATTAGTATCGAAGTTACAGTTACTTGTCATAATTAGTATCGAGGTTACAGTTACCTGCCATAATTTGTATCGAAATTACAGGGACTTGTCATAATTAGTATTGAAGTTACTGTTTCCTGCCATAATTAATATCGAAATTAAATTTACTTGTCATAATTAGTAACGAAGTTACAGTTTCCTGTCATAATTAGTATCGAAGTTACTGTTACCTGTCATAATTAGTATTGAAGTTACAGTTACCTACCATAATTTTTTATCAAAATTACAGTTACTTGTCATAATTAGTAACGAAGTTTGAGTTTCTTGTCATAATTAGTATCGAAGTTACTGTTACCTGTCATAATTAGTATTGAAATTACAGTTACCTACAATAATTTTTTATCAAAATTACAGTTACTTGTCATAATTATTAACGAAGTTACAGTTACCTGTCATAATTAGTATCGAAGTTACAGTTACTTGTCATAATTAGTATCGAAGTTACAGTTATCTGCCATAATTTGTATCGAAATTACAGGGACTTTTCATAATTAGTAACGAAGTTACAGTTTCCTGCCATAACTAGTATCCAAATTTAAGTTACTTGTCATAATTAGTAACGAAGTTACAGTTTCCTGTCATAATTAGTAACGAAGTTTCAGTTACCTGTCAAAATTTGTATCGAAATTACAGTTACTTGTCATAATTAGTAACGAAGTTACAGTTTCCTGTCATAATTAGTATCGAAGTAACTGTTACCTGTCATAATTAGTATCGAAGTTACAGTTACTTGTCATAATTAGTATCGTAGTTACTCTTACCTGTCATAATTAGTATCGAAGTTACTGTTACCTGTCATAATTAGTATTGTTGTTACAGTTACCTACCATAATTTTTTATCAAAATTACTGTTACTTGTCATAATTATTAACGAAGTTAGTGTTTCTTGTCATAATTAGTATCGAAGTTACTGTTACCTGTCATATTTTGTATCGAAATTACAGTTACTTGTCTTAATTAGAATCGAAGCTACAATTACTTGACATAATTTGTAACGAAGTTACAGTAACCTGTCATAATTAGTAACGAAGTTACAGTTACCTGCCATAATTTGTATCGAAATTACAGTTCCTTGTCATAATTAGTATCGAAGTTACTGATACCTGATATAATTAGTACCGAAGTTACAGTTACCTGCCATAATTTGTATCGAAATTACAGTTACTTGTCATAATTAGTAACGAAGTTACAGTAACCTGTCATAATTAGTATCGAAGTTAATGATACCTGTCATAATTAGTATCGAAGTTACAGTTACCTGCCATAATTTTTTATCAAAATTAGAATTACTTGTCATAATAAGTAACGAAGTTACAGTTACTTGTCATAATTAGTATCGAAGTTACTGTTACCTGTCATAATTAGTATCAAAGGTCCAGTTACCTGCCATAATTTGTATCAAAATTACTGTTCCTTGTCATAATTAATATCGAAGTTACAGTTACCTGTCATAATTAGTATCGAAGGTACTGTTACTTGTCATAAGTAGTAACGAAGTTACAGTTACCTGTCATAATTTGTATCGAAATTACAGTTACTTGTCATAATTAGTAACGAAGTTACAGTTTCCTGTCATAATTAGTATCGAAGTTATTGTTATCTGTCATAATTAGTGTGGAAGTTACAGTTACCTGCCATAATTTGTATCGAAATTACAGGGACTTGTCATAATTAGTAACGAAGTTCGAGTTTCTTGTCATAATTAGTATCGAAGTTACAGTTACCTGTCATAATTTTTATCGAAGTTATAGTTACTTGTCATAATTAGTATCGAAGTTACTGTTACCTGTCATAATTAGTATCGAAGTTACAGTTACCTGCCATTATTTGTATCGAAATTACAGTTACTTGTCATAATTAGTGACGAAGTTACAGTTACCTGTCATAATTAGTATCGAAGTTACAGTTACTTGTCATAATTAGTATCGAAGTTACAGTTACCTGCCATAATTTGTGTCGCAATTACAGGGACTTGTCATAATTAGTAACGATGTTACAGTTACCTGCCATAATTAGTATCGAAATTAAAGTTACTTGTCATAATTAGTAACGAAGTTACAGTTTCCTGTCATAATTAGTATCGAAGTTACTGTTACCTGTCATAATTAATATTGAAGTAACAGTTACCTACCTTAATTTTTTATCAAAATTACAGTTACTTTTCATAATTAGTAACGAAATTAGAGTTTCTTGTCATAATTAGAATCGAAGTTACAGTAACCAGTCATAATTTGTATCGAAATTACAGTTACTTGTCATAATTAGTTACGAAGTTACAGTTACCTGCCATAATTTGTATCGAAATTACAGTTCCTTGTCATAATTAGTATCGAAGTTACAGTTACCTGTCATAATTAGTATCGAAGGTACTGTTACTTGTCATAATTAGTAACGAAGTTACAGTTACCTGTCATAATTTGTATCGAAATTACAGTTACTTGTCATAATTAGTAACGAAGTTACAGTTTCCTGTCATAATTAGTATCGAAGTTACTGTTACCTTTCATAATTAGTTTCGAAATTACAATTACCTGCAATAATTTGTATCGAAATTACAGGGACTTGTCATAATTAGTAACGAAGTTACAGTTACCTGCCATAATTTGTATCGAAATTACAGTTCCTTGTCATAATTAGTATCGAAGTTACAGTTACCTGTCATAATTTGTATCGAAGTTATAGTTACTTGTCATAATTAGTATCGAAGTTGCTGTTACCTGTCATAATTAGTATCGAAGTTACAGTTACTTGTCATAAATAGTATCGAAGTTACTGTTACCTGTCATAATTAGTATCGAAGTTACAGTTACTTGTAATAATTAGTATCGAAGTTACCGTTACCCGCCATAATTTGTATCGAAATTACAGGGACTTGTAATAATTAGTAACGAAGTTACAGTTACCTGCCATAATAAGTATCGAAATTAAAGTTACTTGTGATAATTAGTAACCAAGTTACAGTTAACTGGCATAATAAGTATCGAAGTTACTGTCTCCTGTCATAATTAGTATTGAAGTTACAGTTACCTACCATAATTTTTTATCAAAATTACAGTTATTTGTCATAATTAGTAACGAAGTTAGAGTTTCTTGTCATAATTAGTATCGAAGTTACTGTTACCTGTCATAAATTGATTCGAAGTTATAGTTACATGTCATAATTAGTATCGAAGTTACTGTTACCAGTCACAATTAGTATCGAAGTTACAGTTACCTGCCATAATTTGTATCGAAATTAAAGTTCCCTGTCATAATTAGTATCGAAGTTACAGTTACTTGTCATAATTAGTATCGAAGTTACTGTTACCTGCCATAATTTGTATCGAAATTACAGTTACTTGTCATAATTAGTTACGAAGTTACAGTTACTTGTCATAATTAGTATCGAAGTTACAGTTACTTGTCATAATTAGTATCGTAGTTACTGTTACCTGTCATAATTAGTATCGAAGTTACTGTTACCTGTCATAATTAGTATTGAAGTTACAGTTACCTACAATAATTTTTTATCAAAATTACAGTTACTTGTCATAATTAGTAACGAAGTTAGAGTCTCTTGTCATAATTAGTATCGAAGTTACAGTTACCTGTCATAATTTGTATCGAAGTTATAGTTACTTGTCATAATTAGTATCGAAGTTGCTGTTACCTGTCATAATTAGTATCGAAGTTACAGTTACCTGCCATAATTTGATCGAAATTACTGTTACTTGTCATAATTAGTATCGAAGTTACTGTTACCTGTCATAATAAGTATCGAAGTTACAGTTACCTGCCAAAATTTGAATCGAAATTACAGTTACTTGTCATAATTAGTAACGAAGTTACAGTTACCTGTCATAATTAGTATCGAAGTTACAGTTACTTGTCATAATTAGTATCGAAGTTACTGTTACTTGTCATAATTAGTATCGAAGTTACTGTTACCTGTCATAATTAGCATCGAAATTACAATTACTTGCCATAATTAGTATCGAAATTACAGGGACTTGTCATAATTAGTAACGAAGTTACAGTAACCTGCCATAATTAGTATCGAAATTAAAGTTACTTGTCATAATAAGTAACGAAGTTACAGTTACCTGTCATAATTAGTATCGAAGTTACTGTTACCTGTCATAATTAGTATTGAAGTTACAGTTACCTATAATAATTTTTTATCAAAATTACAGTTACTTGTCATAATTAGTAACGAAGTTAGAGTTTCTTGTCATAATTAGTATCGAAGTTACAGTTACCTGTCATAATTTATATCGAAGTTATAGTTACTTGTCATAATTAGTATCGAAGTTGCTGTTACCTGTCATAATTAGTATCGAAGTTACAGTAACCTGCCATAATTTGTATCGAAATTACAGTTACTTGTCATAATTAGTAACGAAGTTACAGTTACCTGTCATAATTAGTATCGATGGTACAGTTACTTGTCATAATTAGTATCGAAGTTACTTTTACCTGTCATAATAAGTATCGAAGTTACAGTTACCTGCCAAAATTTGAATCGAAATTACAGTTACTTGTCATAATTAGTAACGAAGTTACAGTTACCTGTCATAATTAGTATCGAAGTTACAGTTACCTGTCATAATTAGTATCGAAGTTACAGTTACTTTTCATAATTAGTATCGAAGTTACTGTTACCTGTCAAAATTAGTAACGATGATAGTGTTACCTGCCAAAATTTGTATCGAAATTACAGTTACTTGTCATAATTAATAACGAAGTTACAGTTACCTGTCATAATTAGTATCGAAGTTACAGTTACTTGTCATAATTAGTATCGAAGTTACTGTTACCTGTCATAATTAGTATCGAAGTTACAGTTACCTGCCAAAATTTGTATCGAAATTACAGTTACTCGTCATAATTAGTAACGAAGTTACAGTTACCTGCCATAATTTGTATCGAAATTACAGTTCCTTGTCATAATTAGTATCGAAGTTACAGTTACCTGTCATAATTAGTATCGAAGGTACTGTTACTTGTCATAATTAGTAACGAAGTTACAGTTACCTGTCATAATTTGTATCGAAATTACAGTTACTTGTCATAATTAGTAACGAATTTACAGTTTCCTGTCATAATTAGTATCGAAGTTACTGTTACCTGTCATAATTAGTTTCGAAATTACAAATACCTGCAATAATTTGTATCGAAATTACAGGGACTTGTCATAATTAGTAACGAAGTTACAGTTACCTGCCATAATTTGTATCGAAATTACATTTCCTTGTCATAATTAGTATCGAAGTTACAGTTACCTGTCATATTTTGTATCGAAGTTATAGTTACTTGTCATAATTAGTATCGAAGTTGCTGTTACCTGTCATAATTAGTATCGAAGTTACAGTTACTTGTCATAAATAGTATCGAAGTTACTGTTACCTGTCATAATTAGTATCGAAGTTACTGTTACCTGTCATAATTAGTTTCGAAATTACAATTACCTGCAATAATTTGTATCGAAATTACAGTTACTTGTCATAATTAGTAACCAAGTTACAGTTAGCTGTCATAATTAGTATCGAAGTTACAGTTACTTGTAATAATTAGTATCGAAGTTACCGTTACCTGCCATAATTTTTTATCGAAATTACAGGGACTTGTCATAATTAGTAACGAAGTTACAGTTACCTGCCATAATTAGTATCGAAATTAATGTTACTTGTGATAATTATTAACGAAGTTACAGTTACTTGTCATATTTAGTATCGAAGTTCCTGTTACCTGTCATAATTAGTATTGAAGTTACAGTTACCTACCATAATTTTTTATCAAAATTACTGTTACTTGTCATAATTAGTAACGAAGTTAGATTTTCTTGTCATAATTAGTATCGAAGTTACAGTTACCAGTCATAATTTGATTCGAAGTTATAGTTACTTGTCATAATTAGTATCGAAGTTACTGTTACCTGTCACAATTAGTATCGAAGTTACAGTTACCTGCCATAATTTGTATCGAAATTACAGTTCCTTGTCATAATTAGTATCGAAGTTACAGTTACCTGTCATAATTAGCATCGAAGTTACTGTTACCTGCCATAATTTGTATCGAAATTACAATTACTTGTCATAATTAGTTACCAAGTTACAGTTACTTGTCATAATTAGTATCGAAGTTACAGTTACTTGTCATAATTAGTATCGTAGTATCTGTAACCTGTCATAATTAGTATCGAAGTTACTGTTACCTGTCATAATTTGTATCGAAGTTATAGTTACTTGTCATAATTAGTATCGAAGTTGCTGTTACCTGTCATAATTAGTATCGAAGTTACAGTTACTTGTCATAAATAGTATCGAAGTTACTGTTACCTGTCATAATTAGTATCGAAGTTACTGTTACCTGTCATAATTAGTTTCGAAATTAAAGTTACTTGTCATAATAAGTAACGAAGTTACAGTTACCTGTCATAATTAGTATCGAAGTTACTGTTACCTGTCATAATTAGTATTGAAGTTACAGTTACCTACAATAATTTTTTATCAAAATTACAGTTACTTGTCATAATTAGTAACGAAGTAAGAGTTTCTTGTCATAATTAGTATCGAAGTTACAGTTACCTGTTATAATTTGTATCGAAGTTATAGTTACTTGTCATAATTAGTATCGAAGTTGCTGTTACCTGTCATAATTAGTATCGAAGTTACACATACCTGCCATAATTTGTATCGAAATTACAGTTACTTGTCATAATTAGTAACGAAGTTACAGTTACCTGTCATAATTAGTATCGATGTTACAGTTACTTGTCATAATTAGTATCGAAGTTACTGTTACCTGTCATAATAAGTATCGAAGTTACAGTTACCTGCCAAAATTTGAATCGAAATTACAGTTACTTGTCATAATTAGTAACGAAGTTACAGTTACCTGTCATAATTAGTATCGAAGTTACAGTTACCTGTCATAATTAGTATCGAAGTTACAGTTACTTGTCATAATTAGTATCGAAGTTACTGTTACCTGTCAAAATTAGTAACGATGATACAGTTACCTGCCAAAATTTGTATCGAAATTACAGTTACTTGTCACAATTAATAACAAAGTTACAGTGACCTGTCATAATTAGTATCGAAGTTACAGTTACTTGTCATAATTAGTATCGAGGTTACAGTTACCTGCCATAATTTGTATCGAAATTACAGGGACTTGTCATAATTAGTAACGAAGTTACAGTTTCCTGCCATAATTAATATCGAAATTAAAGTTACTTGTCATAATTAGTAACGAAGTTACAGTTTCCTGTCATAATTAGTATCGAAGATACTGTTACCTGTCATAATTAGTATTGAAGTTACAGTTACCTACCATAATTTTGTATCAAAATTACAGTTACTTGTCATAATTAGCAACGAAATTTGAGTTTCTTGTCATAATTAGTATCGAAGTTACTGTTACCTGTCATAATTAGTATTGAAATTACAGTTACCTACAATCATTTTTTATCAAAATTACAGTTACTTGTCATAATTAATAACGAAGTTACAGTTACCTGTCATAATTAGTATCGAAGTTACAGTTACTTGTCATAATTAGTATCGAAGTTACAGTCACCTGCCATAATTTGTATCGAAATTACAGGGACTTGTCATAATTAGTAACGCAGTTACAGTTTCCTGCCATAACTAGTATCGAAATTAAAGTTACTTGTCATAATTAGTAACGAAGTTACAGTTTCCTGTCATAATTAGTATCGAAGTTACTGTTACCTGTCATAATTAGTAATGAAGTTACAGTTTCCTACCATAATTTTTTATCAAAATTACAGTTACTTGTCATAATTAGTAACGAAGTTTGAGTTTCTTGTCATAATTAGATTCGAAGTTACAGTAACCAGTCATAATTTTTATCGAAGTTATAGTTACTTGTCATAATTAGTATCGAAGTTACTGTTACCTGTCATAATTAGTATCGAAGTTACAGTTACCTGCCATAATTAGTATCGAAATTAGAGTTACTTGTCATTATTAGTAACGAAGTTACAGTTACCTGTCATAATTAGTATCGAAGTTACAGTTACTTGTCATAATTAGTATCGAAGTTACTGTTACCTGTCATAATTAGTATCGAAGTTACAGTTACCTGCCAAAATTTGTATCGAAATTACAGTTACTCGTCATAATTAGTAACGAAGTTACAGTTACCTGCCATAATTTGTATCGAAATTTCAGTTCCTTGTCATAATTAGTATCGAAGTTACAGTTACCTGTCATAATTAGTATCGAAGGTACTGTTACTTGTCATAATTAGTAACGAAGTTACAGTTACCTGTCATAATTTGTATCGAAATTACAGTTACTTGTCATAATTAGTATCGAAGTTACTGTTACCTGTCATAATTAGTATGGAAGTTACAGTTACCTGCCATAATTTGTATCGAAATTAAAGTTACTTGTCATAATTAGTAGCGATGTTACAGTAACCTGCCATAATTAGTATCGAAGTTAATGTTACTTGTCATAATTAGTATCGAAGTTACTGTTACCTGTCATAATTAGTATCGATGATACAGTTACCTGCCATAATTTGTATCGAAATTACTGTTACTTGTCATAATTAGTAACGAAGTTACAGTTACCTGTCATAATTAGTATCGAAGTTACAGTTACTTGTCATAATTAGTATCGAAGTTACTGTTACCTGTCATAGTTAGAATCGAAGTTACAGTTACCTGCCAAAATTTGTATCGAAATTACAGTTACTTGTCATAATTAGTAACGAAGTTACAGTTACCTGTCATAATTAGTATCGAAGTTACAGTTACTTGTAATAATTAGTATCGAAGTTACCGTTACCTGCCATAATTTGTATCGAAATTACAGGGACTTGTCATAATTAGTAACGAAGTTACAGTTACCTGCCATAATTAGTATCGAAATTAAAGTTACTTGTGATAATTATTAACGATGTTACAGTTACCTGTCATAATTAGTATCGAAGTTACAGTTACCTGTCATAATTAGCATCGAAGTTACTGTTACGAAATTACAATTACTTGTCATAATTAGTTACCAAGTTACAGTTACTTGTCATAATTAGTATCGAAGTTACAGTTACTTGTCATAATTAGTATCGTAGTTACTGTAACCTGTCATAATTAGTATCGAAGTTACTGTTACCTGTCATAATTTGTATCGAAGTTATAGTTACTTGTCATAATTAGTATCGAAGTTGCTGTTACCTGTCATAATTAGTATCGAAGTTACAGTTACTTGTCATAAATAGTATCGAAGTTACTGTTACCTGTCATAATTAGTATCGAAGTTACTGTTACCTGTCATAATTAGTTTCGAAATTACAATTACCTGCAATAATTTGTATCGAAATTACAGGGACTTGTCATAATTAGTAACGAAGTTACAGTAACCTGCCATAATTAGTATCGAAATTAAAGTTACTTGTCATAATAAGTAACGAAGTTACTGTTACCTGTCATAATTAGTATCGAAGTTACTGTTACCTGTCATAATTAGTATTGAAGTTACAGTTACCTACAATAATTTTTTATCAAAAATACAGTTACTTGTCATAATTAGTAACGAAGTTAGAGTTTCTTGTCATAATTAGTATCGAAGTTACAGTTACCTGTCATAATTTGTATCGAAGTTATAGTTACTTGTCATAATTAGTATCGAAGTTGCTGTTACCTGTCATAATTAGTATCGAAGTTACAGTTACCTGCCTTAATTTGTATTGAAATTACAGTTCCTTGTCATAATTAGTATCGATGTTACAGTTACCTGTCATAATTAGTATCGAAAGTACTGTTACTTGTCATAATTAGTAACGAAGTTACAGTTACCTGTCATAATTTGTATCGAAATTACAGTTACTTGTCATAATTAGTAACGAAGTTACAGTTTCCTGTCATAATTAGTATCGAAGTAACTGTTACCTGTCATAATTAGTATGGAAGTTACAGTTACCTGCCATAATTTGTATTGAAATTAAAGTTACTTGTCATCATTAGCAACGATGTTACAGTAACCTGTCATAATTAGTATCGAAGTTAATGTTACTTGTCATAAATAGTATCGAAGTTACTGTTACCTGTCATAATTAGTATCGAAGTTACTGTTACCTGCCATATTTTGTATCGAAATTACTGTTACTTGTCATAAATAGTAACGAAGTTACAGTTACCTGTCATAATTAGTATCGAAGTTACAGTTACTTGTCATAATTAGTATCGAAGTTACTGTTACCTGTCATAATTAGTATCGAAGTTACAGTTACCTGCCAAAATTTGTATCGAAATTACAGTTACTTGTCATAATTAGTAACGAAGTTACAGTTACCTGCCATAATTTGTTTCGAAATTACAGTTCCTTGTCATAATTAGTATCGAAGTTACTGTTACCTGTCATAATTAGTATCGAAGTTACTGTTACCTGTCATAATTAGTATGGAAGTTACAGTTACCTGCCATAATTTGTATCGAAATTAAAGTTACTTGTCATAATTAGTAGCGATGTTACAGTAACCTGCCATAATTAGTATCGAAGTTAATGTTACTTGTCATAATTAGTACGGTATCGAAGTTACAGTTACCTGTCATAATTTGTATCGAAGATATAGTTACTTGTCATGATCAGTATCGAAGTTACAGTTACCTGCCATAATTTGTATCGAAATTACAGTTACTTGTCATAATTAGTGACAAAGTTAGAGTTTCTTGTCATAATTAGTATCGAAGTTAATGTCACCTGTCATAATTTGTATCGAAATTACAGTTACTTGTCATAATTAGCATCGAAGCTACAGTTACTTGACATAATTAGTAACGAAGTTACAGTAACCTGTCATAATTAGTAACGTAGTTACAGTTACCTGTCATAATTTGTATCGAAATTACAGTTACTTGTCATAATTAGTAACGAAGTTACAGTTTCCTGTCATAATTAGTATCGAAGTTACTGTTTCCTGTCGTAATTAGTATTGAAGTTACAGTTACCTACCATAATTTTTTATCAAAATTACAGTTACTTGTCATAATTATTAACGAAGTTAGAGTTTCTTGTCATAATTAGTATCGAAGTTACAGTTACCTGTCATAATTTGTATCGAGGTTATAGTTACTTGTCATAATTAGTATCGAGGTTGCTGTTACCTGTCATAATTAGTATCGAAGTTACAGTAACCTGCCATAATTTGTATCAAAATTAGAGTTACTTGTCATAATTAGTAACGAAGTTACAGTTACCTGTCATTATTAGTATCGATGTTACAGTTACTTGTCATAATTAGTATCGTGGTTACTGTTACCCCTCATAATAAGTATCGAAGTTACAGTTACCTACCAAAATTTGAATCGAAATTACAGTTACTTGTCATAATTAGTAACGAAGTTACAGTTACCTGTCATAATTAGTATCGAAGTTACAGTTACCTGTCATAATTAGTATCGAAGTTACAGTTACTTGTCATAATTGGTATCGAAGTTACTGTTACCTGTCATAATTAGTAACGATGATACAGTTACCTGCCAAAATTTGTATCGAATTTACATTTACTTGTCATAATTAATAACGAAGTTACAGTTACCTGTCATAATTAGTATCGAAGTTACAGTTACTTGTCATAATTAGTATCGAGGTTACAGTTACCTGCCATAATTTGTATCGAAATTACAGGGACTTGTCATAATTAGTAACGAAGTTACAGTTTCCTGCCATAATTAATATCCAAAATTAAAGTTACTTGTCATAATTAGTAACGAAGTTACAGTTTCCTGTCATAATTAGTATCGAAGTTACTGTTACCTGTCATAATTAGTATTGAAGTTACAGTTACCTACAATAATTTTTTATCAAAATTACAGTTACTTGTCATAATTAATAACGAAGTTACAGTTACCTGTCATAATTAGTATCGAAGTTACAGTTACTTGTCATAATTAGTATCGAAGTTACAGTTATCTGCCATAATTTGTATCGAAATTACAGGGACTTTTCATAATTAGTAACGAAGTTACAGTTTCCTGCCATAACTAGTACCCAAATTAAAGTTACTTGTCATAATTAGTAACGAAGTTAAAGTTTCCTGTCATAATTAGTAACGAAGTTTCAGTTACCTGTCAAAATTTGTATCGAAATTACAGTTACTTGTCATAATTAGTAACGAAGTTACAGTTTCCTGTCATAATTAGTATCGAAGTAACTGTTACCTGTCATAATTAGTATCGAAGTTACAGTTACTTGTCATAATTGATGATAGCAAACACTCGTCTCGAGTAGGTTGGCCTTCCAATACTGAATGACTCTTCATCGATGAGTCCGGAGGTGACTAAAAAGCCCAATGCGGGAGAGACACAGTTTCCCGCAGTGATGACAGGTAGTATCAGGGTCAGGTGAGACATCCGCATTCATTCCCTGTCTTCTAATGAACACTCTGTTCTTTCTGCGTTGCCTCCGATCTTCTATCATACGTCGGCGGTTTTCTTCAAAAAGTATCGCACCACGATGAACAATTGATCTCCAGGATGAGCGATCAAGAGCTAAGGTCTCCCAGTTGTTGATATTAATATGGCACATTTGCATATTAGCCTTTAGTACGTCTTTGAATCGCTTCCTCGGACCTCCCACACAGCGCTTGCCCTCAGTTAGTTCAGAGCAAAACACTTGCTTGGGAATGCGATTATTGGGCATGCGGATTACGTGTCCTGTCCATCGCAGCTGACGTTTTAAAAGCATGGCTTCAACACTGGTAGTCTGTGCTTCTTCGAGAATGCTGGTGTTTGTGCGTTTGTCTTGCCATGTGACACGAAGAATTCTCCTCAAACAACGCTGGTGATATTGCTCCAGCTTTTTAAAATGACGTCTGTAGCATGTCCAGGATTCAGATCCGTAAAGTAAGGTGGGAACTACAACCGAGTTGTACACAAGGATCTTCGTTGCAGCATTGATATCATGGTTGTCAAAAACTCTAGACCTCAATCTTGCAAAGGATGCCCCAGCACGGTTAATCCTGTGTTGGATTTCGGAATCTATATTTGCACTTGATGACAGGGTGCTGCCAAGATAAGAAAAGGCGTTAACTTCTTGAAGCTTCGCTCCGTCGATGGTGACATTGATGTTTCTTTGTCCTTGTCCAGGGGCTGGTTGGTAGAGGACTTGGGTTTTACTGGTGTTAAGTTTCAGCCCAATCTTTTTGTAGGCTGAAGAAAAAGCATTCAGGATTTTCCTAAGTTCGTCCTCTGATTGAGCTACTACTGCATTATCATCAGCGTACTGTAACTCAACCAATGCAGCAGGAGATGTTCGAGTCCTTGCCTTTAGACGGCTCAAATTAAAGATCTTCCCATCCATCCTGTAAGTTATCTGTATGCCTGTAGGAAGATCATCTTTGACTAACTGCATGACAGTGGCAACGTACAGAGAAAACAATGTAGGGGCAATCACACAGCCTTGTTTAACGCCGGTATTAATATGAAATGGTTCTCCAATCGAGTCGTTACCAATGACATTTGCCTTCATATCATTGTGGAGTAGTCTTAAGATGGTAATAAATTTCAGTGGAAAACCATACAATGATAAAATCTTCCACAAGGCTTCACGGTTTACCGAGTCAAATGCCTTACTGAGGTCTATAAAGGCAATATAAAGAGGTCTATTTTGCTCTCTACATTTCTCCTGAAGCTGACGAACAGTGAATATCATATCTGCAGTTCCTCTAGAAGGCCTGAAACCACATTGGCTCTCTGGGAGTATTTTCTCCACCAGGGATAGAATACGATTCGCCAAAATACGAGCAATAAGCTTTCCAAGGCATGATAACAAAGATATACCACGATAGTTGTTGCAGTCTGCACGATCACCTTTCTTAAATATGGGAACTATCAGACTATCTCTGAAATCAGCAGGCATTTTTTCAGTTCTCCAAATTTTAATGATAAGATCATGTATGTGGCTTATGAGTTCCTCACCTCCTTCTTTGAGAGCTTCCGCTGGTATTCCATCACATCCAGTAGCTTTGTGTCGCTTTGCTTGATTAATAGCACACTGAACCTCATCTAGTGTTGGCAGGGTACCGAGTTCTTCTTTGATGGGTGCTTGTTCTAATATATCATACACCTGCTCATCAATAACTGAGTCCTGGTTCAAGAGGTCTTCAAAATGCTCCTTCCACCTATTCATGATGGAGTATTGATCTTTTAGAAGTGTACTTTTGTCACTGGACCAAAGTGGATTTCTACCAAACGTGGAGGGGCCATAAATCGCTTTTGTGGCTTGGAAGAACTGTCGCGAATCTTTGTCTGCTAGATATTGCAGCTCTTTAGCTTTGGATGTCCACCATGCATTTTTGAGAGCACGAGTTCCTCTTTGGACATTTGCCTTCGCAAGACAAAATGCTTCTTTCTTAGTACGGGAGTTCATATCTTTTCTCCAAGTTTGCAAGGCTTTTCTCTTTTCTGAGATTAATGCTTCTATTTCTTCATCATTTTCATCAAACCAGTCTTGATGTTTCCTGGTCTTATATCCCAGCGTTTCCTTGCAAGCATTCTGAATAGCGGTCTTCAGACTCTCCCAGTGCAGTGTTACATCTGGATGGTATTCCTGTGGCAGTGTCTGGCTAAGCAACTCTTTATATTGGGAGATATGCTCTGACTTACCAAACTTCTCGGTATCAAAAACATGCCTACAGCTCTTCTGTTGCTTCCTCCTCTGTGTGGACAATGGTATACGCATAACTGATCTGATAAGCCGGTGATCTGTCCAACAGTCATCGGCTCCTGTCATTGCTTTGGTGATAAGAACATCTCGTAAATCTTTCTTGCGTACAATCACATAGTCAATAAGATGCCAGTGCTTCGATCTAGGGTGCTGCCATGATGTTTTAAAGCGATTCTTTTGGCGAAAGATAGTATTGGTGATTACCAATTCATGTTCAGTGCATTTTGAGAGCAGTCTGACACCATTGGAGTTTTCGCTACCAACTCCCTCCTTACCAATGACACCATTCCAAACATTGTAGTCCCTGCCCACTCTAGCGTTAAAATCTCCGAGTAAGATGATCCTATCTTCACGGTTGATGTTTGATAGGACGGTATCCAGATCTGAATAGAACCTTTCCTTAATGTCATCATCAGCATCTAGTGTGGGGGCGTATGCGCTGATCACCGTGGCATGCTGGTTGTTATATAACCGAAGTCTTAGTGTCATGAGGCGTTCATTATACCCAGTTGGAAGCTCTGACAGATCCTTGAGAAGCTTGCTCTTAATGGCAAAGCCAACTCCATGTATTCTGTGTTCGTCCTCACGTTTACCCTTCCAAAAGAAGCTGTACCCTGCACCTTGCTCATTCAACTGACCTTCCTCAGCAAGACGGGTCTCCTGAAGTGCTGCTATGTCAATGTCATATCTCCGTAGCTCTCTACCCACAATAGCTGTTCTCCTTTCAGGTCTCTCATTTGCGGGGTCATCAGTGAGTGTTCTTACATTCCAGGTTGCAAAATAAAATTTGTTACTTATACATTTTCGACCGCATGGAGGTGACACCTTTGGACGCGGCTATCCAATCGGTAGTATAAGTGGCTGACTATGTTTAGGGCACCTTTTCTAGCCCCTTCCCCATGTGGGGTGAGCAGAGTGGACCCTAAATAGGACTGCTCAGTCGTAGTTGCAGCGGCCGAATTGCTCTACAGCCACAACCCCAAGCAAGACGACCGATCACACATCTACCGCCTACGTGCCAAGTTATCACTAGAGGCTCCCAGACATCACAATCCTGCCCCCGTCGCAACTTCTTGATCGCCGCAGGACTTTGAAGAAAGTCAATGTTGTTGGAAGACTGCTGTGCGTGAAATCTTTTTACGTGAGAATGTTGCTGCACATCAACAAACGCACATTACTTGATGACTTAGGAAAGATGTTCAATGGCAAGCAAATGCAAGACGATTGAATAAATCCTAGTCACTGCAGCCTTCATCCGCCATTCCAGCCAATGAGGGACTCATTGCCCTTATGCCTGGTCCGCCGTTGAGGACTTTCTATGCCGTTGACCACAGGTGGTTCATCCGCCTTTAGGGAAAGTTTCCTGTCCCAAGGGCAAGAGAGTGCCCTAACCACTACCAGCTCATTCGCCTCCCTGGGGAGCCGGTGGCATGGTAGTGGGGGACTCCTTATCCCGGGAGTCACTCGGTCGTCAGAGCCTCGTTAGTCTAAAGCAGGGTGCACCACGTGCAGGTGAGGTTGACATTTGAGTAGAAAGCCTACCCCTTACACCCCTGTCATAATTAGTATCGTAGTTACTCTTACCTGTCATAATTAGTATCGAAGTTACTGTTACCTGTCATAATTAGTATTGATGTTACAGTTACCTACCATAACTTTTTATCAAAATTACTGTTACTTGTCATAATTATTAACGAAGTTAGTGTTTCTTGTCATAATTAGTATCGAAGTTACTGTTACCTGTCATATTTTGTATCGAAATTACAGTTACTGGTCATAATTAGAATCGGAGCTACAATTACTTGACATAATTTGTAACGTAGTTACAGTAACCTGTCATAATTAGTAACGAAGTTACAGTTACCTGCCATAATTTGTATCGAAATTACAGTTCCTTGTCATAATTAGTATCGAAGTTACTGATACCTGATATAATTAGTACCGAAGTTACAGTTACCTGCCATAATTTGTATCGAAATTACAGTTACTTGTCATAATTAGTAACGAAGTTACGGTAACCTGTCATAATTTGTATCGAAATTACAGTTACTTGTCATAATTAGTATCGAAGTTACAGTTACTTGACATAATTAGTAACGAAGTTACAGTAACCTGTCATAATTAGTATCGAAGTTAATGATACCTGTCATAATTAGTATCGAAGTTACAGTTACCTGCCATAATTTTTATCAAAATTAGAATTACTTGTCATAATTAGTAACAAAAGTTACAGTTACCTGTCATAATTAGTATCGAAGTTACAGTTACTTGTCATAATTAGTATCGAAGTTACTGTTACCTGTCATAATTAGTATCGATGTTACAGTTACCTGCCAAAATTTGTATCGAAATTACAGTTACTCGTCATAATTAGTAACGAAGTTACAGTTACCTGCCATAATTTGTATCGAAATTTCAGTTCCTTGTCATAATTAGTATCGAAGTTACAGTTACCTGTCATAATTAGTATCGAAGGTACTGTTACTTGTCATAATTAGTAGCGAAGTTACAGTTACCTGTCATAATTTGTATCGAAATTACAGTTACTTGTCATAATTAGTATCGAAGTTACTGTTACCTGTCATAATTAGTATGGAAGTTACAGTTACCTGCCATAATTTGTATCGAAATTCAAGTTACTTGTCATAATTAGTAGCGATGTTACAGTAACCTGCCATAATTAGTATCGAAGTTAATGTTACTTGTCATAATTAGTATCGAAGTTACTGTTACCTGTCATAATTAGTATCGAAGATACAGTTACCTGCCATAATTTGTATCGAAATTACGGTTACTTGTCATAATTAGTAACGAAGTTACAGTTACCTGTCATAATTAGTATCGAAGTTACAGTTACTTGTCATAATTAGTATCGAAGTTACTGTTACCTGTCATAGTTAGAATCGAAGTTACAGTTACCAGCCAAAATTTGTATCGAAATTACAGTTACTTGTCATAATTAGTAACGAAGTTACAGTTACCTGTCATAATTAGTATCGAAGTTACAGTTACTTGTAATAATTAGTATCGAAGTTACCGTTACCTGCCATAATTTGTATCGATATTACAGGGACTTGTCATAATTAGTAACGAAGTTACAGTTACCTGCCATAATTAGTATCGAAATTAAAGTTACTTGTGATAATTATTAACGAAGTTACAGTTACCTGTCATAATTAGTATTGAAGTTACAGTTACCTACCATAATTTTTTATCAAAATTACAGTTACTTGTCATAATTAGTAACGAAGTTTGAGTTTCTTGTCATAATTAGTATCGAAGTTACAGTTACCAGTCGTAATTTGATTCGAAGTTATAGTTACTTGTCATAATTAGTATCGAAGTTACTGTTACATGTCACAATTAGTATCAAAGTTACAGTTATCTGCCATAAGTTGTATCGAAATTACAGTTCCTTGTCATAATTAGTATCGAAGTTACAGTTACCTGTCATAATTAGCATCGAAGTTACTGTTACCAGCCATAATTTGTATCGAAATTACAATTACTTGTCATAATTAGTTACCAAGTTACAGTTACTTGTCATAATTAGTATCGAAGTTACAGTTACTTGTCATAATTAGTATCGTAGTTACTGTAACCTGTCATAATTAGTATCGAAGTTACTGTTACCTGTCATAATTTGTATCGAAGTTATAGTAACTTGTCATAATTAGTATCGAAGTTGCTGTTACCTGTCATAATTAGTATCGAAGTTACAGTTACTTGTCATAAATAGTATCGAAGTTACTGTTACCTGTCATAATTAGTATCGAAGTTACTGTTACCTGTCATAATTAGTTTCGAAATTACAATTACCTGCAATAATTTGTATCGAAATTACAGGGACTTGTCATAATTAGTAACGAAGTTACAGTAACCTGCCATAATTAGTATCGAAATTAAAGTTACTTGTCATAATAAGTAACGAAGTTACAGTTACCTGTCATAATTAGTATCGAAGTTACTGTTACCTGTCATAATAAGTATTGAAGTTACAGTAACTTACAATAATTTTTTATCAAAATTACAGTTACTTGTCATAATTATTAACGAAGTTAGAGTTTCTTGTCATAATTAGTATCGAAGTTACAGTTACCTGTCATAATTTGTATCGAGGTTATAGTTACTTGTCATAATTAGTATCGAAGTTGCTGTTACCTGTCATAATTAGTATCGAAGTTACAGTAACCTGCCATAATTTGTATCAAAATTAGAGTTACTTGTCATAATTAGTAACGAAGTTACAGTTACCTGTCATTATTAGTATCGATGTTACAGTTACTTGTCATAATTAGTATCGTAGTTACTGTTGCCTCTCATAATAAGTATCGAAGTTACAGTTACCTACCAAAATTTGAATCGAAATTACAGTTACTTGTCATAATTAGTAACAAAGTTACAGTTACCTGTCATAATTAGTATCGAAGTTACAGTTACCTGTCATAATTAGTATCAAAGTTACAGTTACTTGTCATAATTGGTATCGAAGTTACTGTTACCTGTCATAATTAGTAACGATGATACTGTTACCTGCCAAAATTTGTATCGAAATTACAGTTACTTGTCGTAATTAATAACGAAGTTACAGTTACCTGTCATAATTAGTATCGAAGTTACAGTTACTTGTCATAATTAGTATCGAAGTTACAGTTACCTGCCATAATTTGTATCGAAATTACAGGGACTTGTCATAATTAGTATTGAAGTTACAGTTTCCTGCCATAATTAATATCGAAATTAAATTTACTTGTCATAATTAGTAACGAAGTTACAGTTTCCTGTCATAATTAGTATCGAAGTTACTGTTACCTGTCATAATTAGTATTGAAGTTACAGTTACCTACCATAATTTTTTATCAAAATTACAGTTACTTGTCATAATTAGTTACGAAGTTTGAGTTTCTTGTCATAATTAGTATCGAAGTTACTGTTACCTGTCATAATTAGTATTGAAGTTACAGTTACCTACAATAATTTTTTATCAAAATTACAGTTACTTGTCATAATTAATAACGAAGTTACAGTTACCTGTCATAATTAGTATCGAAGTTACAGTTACTTGTCATAATTAGTATCGAAGTTACAGTTATCTGCCATAATTTGTATCGCAATTACAGGGACTTTTCATAATTAGTAACGAAGTTACAGTTTCCTGCCATAACTAGTATCCAAATTTAAGTTACTTGTCATAATTAGTAACGAAGTTACAGTTTCCTGTCATAATTAGTAACGAAGTTTCAGTTACCTGTCAAAATTTGTATCGAAATTACCGTTACTTGTCATAATTAGTAACGAAGTTACAGTTTCCTGTCATAATTAGTATCGAAGTAACTGTTACCTGTCATAATTAGTATCGAAAATACAGTTACTTGTCATAATTAGTATCGTAGTTACTCTTACCTGTCATAATTAGTATTGATGTTACAGATACCTACCATAATTTTTTATCAAAATTACTGTTACTTGTCATAATTATTAACGAAGTTAGAGTTTCTTGTCATAATTAGTATCGAAGTTACTGTTACCTGTCATATTTTGTATCGAAATTACAGTTACTTGTTTAATTAGAATCGAAGCTACAATTACTTGACATAATTTGTAACGAAGTTACAGTAACCTGTCATAATTAGTAACGAAGTTACAGTTACCTGCCATAATTTGTATCGAAATTACAGTTCCTTGTCATAATTAGTATCGAAGTTACTGATACCTGATATAATTAGTACCGAAGTTACAGTTACCTGCCATAATTTGTATCGAAATTACAGTTACTTGTCATAATTAGTAACGAAGTTACAGTAACCTGTCATAATTAGTATCGAAGTTAATGATACCTGTCATAATTAGTATCGAAGTTACAGTTACCTGCCATAATTTTTTATCAAAATTAGAATTACTTGTCATAATTTGTAACGAATTTACAGTTACTTGTCATAATTAGTATCGAAGTTACTGTTACCTGTCATAATTAGTATCTAAGGTCCAGTTACCTGCCATAATTTGTATCAAAATTACTGTTCCTTGTCATAATTAATATCGAAGTTACAGTTACCTGTCATAATTAGTATCGAAGGTACTGTTACTTGTCATAATTAGTAACGAAGTTACAGTTACCTGTGATAATTTGTATCGAAATTACAGTTACTTGTCATAATTAGTAACGAAGTTACAGTTTCCTGTCATAATTAGTATCGAAGTTACTGTTACCTTTCATAATTAGTTTCGAAATTACAATTACCTGCAATAATTTGTATCGAAATTACAGGGACTTGTCATCATTAGTAACGAAGTTACAGTTACCTGCCATAATTAGTATCGAAATTACAGTTCCTTGTCATAATTAGTATCGAAGTTACAGTTACCTGTCATAATTTGTATCGAAGTTATAGTTACTTGTCATAATTAGTATCGAAGTTGCTGTTACCTGTCATAATTAGTATCGAAGTTACAGTTACTTGTCATAAATAGTATCGAAGTTACTGTTACCTGTCATAATTAGTATCGAAGTTACTGTTACCTGTCATAATTAGTTTCGAAATTACAATTACCTGCAATAATTTGTATCGAAATTACAGTTACTTGTCATAATTAGTAACCAAGTTACAGTTACCTGTCATAATTAGTATCGAAGTTACAGTTACTTGTAATAATTAGTATCGAAGTTACCGTTACCCGCCATAATTTGTATCGAAATTACAGGGACTTGTAATAATTAGTAACGAAGTTACAGTTACCTGCCATAATAAGTATCGAAATTAAAGTTACTTGTAATAATTAGTAACCAAGTTACAGTTAACTGTCATAATAAGTATCGAAGTTACTGTTTCCTGTCATAATTTGTATTGAAGTTACAGTTACCTACCATAATTTTTTATCAAAATTACAGTTATTTGTCATAATTAGTAACGAAGTTAGAGTTTCTTGTCATAATTAGTATCGAAGTTACAGTTACTTGTAATAATTAGTATCGAAGTTACCGTTACCCGCCATAATTTGTATCGAAATTACAGGGACTTGTAATAATTAGTAACGAAGTTACAGTTACCTGCCATAATAAGTATCGAAATTAAAGTTACTTGTAATAATTAGTAACCAAGTTACAGTTAACTGTCATAATAAGTATCGAAGTTACTGTTTCCTGTCATAATTTGTATTGAAGTTACAGTTACCTACCATAATTTTTTATCAAAATTACAGTTACCTGTCATAATTTGTATCGAAGTTATAGTTACTTGTCATAATTAGTATCGAAGTTGCTGTTACCTGTCATAATTAGTATCGAAGTTACAGTTACCTGCCATAATTTGTATCGAAATTACTGTTACTTGTCATAATTAGTATCGAAGTTACTGTTACCTGTCATAATAAGTATCGAAGTTACAGTTACCTGCCAAAATTTGAATCGAAATTACAGTTACTTGTCATAATTAGTAACGAAGTTACAGTTACCTGTCATAATTAGTATCGAAGTTACAGTTACTTGTCATAATTAGTATCGAAGTTACTGTTACTTGTCATAATTAGTATCGAAGTTACTGTTACCTGTCATAATTAGCATCGAAATTACAATTACTTGCCATAATTAGTATCGAAATAACAGGGACTTGTCATAATTAGTAACGAAGTTACAGTAACCTGCCATAATTAGTATCGAAATTAAAGTTACTTGTCATAATTAGTAACCAAGTTACAGTTACCTGTCATAATTAGTATCGAAGTTGCTGTTACCTGTCATAATTAGTATCGAAGTTACAGTTACCTGTCATAATTTGATTCGAAGTTATAGTTACATGTCATAATTAGTATCGAAGTTACTGTTTCCAGTCACAATTAGTATCGAAGTTACAGTTACCTGCCATAATTTGTATCGAAATTAAAGTTCCCTGTCATAATTAGTATCGAAGTTACAGTTACTTGTCATAATTAGTATCGAAGTTACTGTTACCTGCCATAATTTGTATCGAAATTACAGTTACTTGTCATAATTAGTTACGAAGTTACAGTTACTTGTCATAATTAGTATCGAAGTTACAGTTACTTGTCATAATTAGTATCGTAGTTACTGTTACCTGTCATAATTAGTATCGAAGTTACTGTTACCTGTCATAATTAGTATTGAAGTTACAGTTACCTACAATAATTTTTTATCAAAATTACAGTTACTTGTCATAATTAGCAACGAAGTTAGAGTCTCTTGTCATAATTAGTATCGAAGTTACAGTTACCTGTCATAATTTGTATCAAAGTTATAGTTACTTGTCATAATTAGTATCGAAGTTGCTGTTACCTGTCATAATTAGTATCGAAGTTACAGTTACCTGCCATAATTTGTATCGAAATTACTGTTACTTGTCATAATTAGTATCGAAGTTACTGTTACCTGTCATAATAAGTATCGAAGTTACAGTTACCTGCCAAAATTTGAATCGAAATTACAGTTACTTGTCATAATTAGTAACGAAGTTACAGTTACCTGTCATAATTAGTATCGAAGTTACAGTTACTTGTCATAATTAGTATCGAAGTTACTGTTACTTGTCATAATTAGTATCGAAGTTACTGTTACCTGTCATAATTAGCATCGAAATTACAATTACTTGCCATAATTAGTATCGAAATAACAGGGACTTGTCTTAATTAGTAACGAAGTTACAGTAACCTGCCATAATTAGTATCGAAATTAAAGTTACTTGTCATAATAAGTAACGAAGTTACAGTTACCTGTCATAATTAGTATCGAAGTTACTGTTACCTGTCATAATTAGTATTGAAGTTACAGTTACCTACAATAATTTTTTATCAAAATTACAGTTACTTGTCATAATTAGTAACGAAGTTAGAGTTTCTTGTCATAATTAGTATCGAAGTTACAGTTACCTGTCATAATTTATATCGAAGTTATAGTTACTTGTCATAATTAGTATCGAAGTTGCTGTTACCTGTCATAATTAGTATCGAAGTTACAGTAACCTGCCATAATTTTTATCGAAATTACAGTTACTTGTCATAATTAGTAACGAAGTTACAGTTACCTGTCATAATTAGTATCGATGTTACAGTTACTTGTCATAATTAGTATCGAAGTTACTGTTACCTGTCATAATAAGTATCGAAGTTACAGTTACCTGCCAAAATTTGAATCGAAATTACAGTTACTAGTCATAATTAGTAACGAAGTTACAGTTACCTGTCATAATTAGTATCGAAGTTACAGTTACCTGTCATAATTAGTATCGAAGTTACAGTTACTTGTCATAATTAGTATCGAAGTTACTGTTACCTGTCATAATTAGTAACGATGATAGTGTTACCTGCCAAAATTTGTATCGAAATTACAGTTACTTGTCATAATTAATAACGAAGTTACAGTTACCTGTCATAATTAGTATCGAAGTTACAGTTACTTGTCATAATTAGTATCGAAGTTACTGTTACCTGTCATAATTAGTATCGAAGTTACAGTTACCTGCCAAAATTTGTATCGAAATTACAGTTACTCGTCATAATTAGTAACGAAGTTACAGTTACCTGCCATAATTTGTATCGAAATTACAGTTCCTTGTCATAATTAGTATCGAAGTTACAGTTACCTGTCATAATTAGTATCGAAGGTACTGTTACTTGTCATAATTAGTAACGAAGTTACAGTTACCTGTCATAATTTGTATCGAAATTACAGTTACTTGTCATAATTAGAAACGAAGTTACAGTTTCCTGTCATAATTAGTATCGAAGTTACTGTTACCTGTCATAATTAGTTTCGAAATTACAATTACCTGCAATAATTTGTATCGAAATTGCAGGGACTTGTCATAATTAGTAACGAAGTTACAGTTACCTGCCATAATTTGTATCGAAATTACATTTCCTTGTCATAATTAGTATCGAAGTTACAGTTACCTGTCATAATTTGTATCGAAGTTATAGTTACTTGTCATAATTAGTATCGAAGTTGCTGTTACCTGTCATAATTAGTATCGAAGTTACAGTTACTTGTCATAAATAGTATCGAAGTTACTGTTACCTGTCATAATTAGTATCGAAGTTACTGTTACCTGTCATAATTAGTTTCGAAATTACAATTACCTGCAATAATTTGTATCGAAATTACCGTTACTTGTCATAATTAGTAACCAAGTTACAGTTAGCTGTCATAATTAGTATCGAAGTTACAGTTACTTGTAATAATTAGTATCGAAGTTACCGTTACCTGCCATAATTTTTTATCGAAATTACAGGGACTTGTCATAATTAGTAACGAAGTTACAGTTACCTGCCATAATTAGTATCGAAATTAATGTTACTTGTGATAATTATTAACGAAGTTACAGTTACTTGTCATAATTAGTATCGAAGTTCCTGTCACCTGTCATAATTAGTATTGAAGTTACAGTTACCTACCATAATTTTTTATCAAAATTACTGTTACTTGTCATAATTAGTAACGAAGTTAGATTTTCTTGTCATAATTAGTATCGAAGTTACAGTTACCAGTCATAATTTGATTCGAAGTTATAGTTACTTGTCATAATTAGTATCGAAGTTACTGTTACCTGTCACAATTAGTATCGAAGTTACAGTTACCTGCCATAATTTGTATCGAAATTACAGTTCCTTGTCATAATTAGTATCGAAGTTACTGTTACCTGTCATAATTTGTATCGAAGTTATAGTTACTTGTCATAATTAGTATCGAAGTTGCTGTTACCTGTCATAATTAGTATCGAAGTTGCAGTTACTTGTCATAAATAGTATCGAAGTTACTGTTACCTGTCATAATTAGTATCGAAGTTACTGTTACCTGTCATAATTAGTTTCGAAATTACAATTACCTGCAATAATTTGTATCGAAATTACAGGGACTTGTCATAATTAGTAACGAAGTTACAGTAACCTGCCATAATAAGTATCGAAATTAAAGTTACTTGTCATAATAAGTAACGAAGTTACAGTTACCTGTCATAATTAGTATCGAAGTTACTGTTACCTGTCATAATTAGTATTGAAGTTACAGTTACCTACAATAATTTTTAATCAAAATTACAGTTACTTGTCATAATTAGTAACGAAGTTAGAGTTTCTTGTCATAATTAGTATCGAAGTTACAGTTACCTGTTATAATTTATATCGAAGTTATAGTTACTTGTCATAATTAGTATCGAAGTTGCTGTTACCTGTCATAATTAGTATCGAAGTTACACATACCTGCCATAATTTGTATCGAAATTACAGTTACTTGTCATAATTAGTAACGAAGTTACAGTTACCTGTCATAATTAGTATCGATGTTACAGTTACTTGTCATAATTAGTATCGAAGTTACTGTTACCTGTCATAATAAGTATCGAAGTTACAGTTACCTGCCAAAATTTGGATCGAAATTACAGTTACTTGTCATAATTAATAACGAAGTTACAGTTAGCTGTCATAATTAGTATCGAAGTTACAGTTACCTGTCATAATTAGTATCGAAGTTACAGTTACTTGTCATAATTAGTATCGAAGTTACTGTTACCTGTCAAAATTAGTAACGATGATACAGTTACCTGCCAAAATTTGTATCGAAATTACAGTTACTTGTCATAATTAATAACAAAGTTACAGTGACCTGTCATAATTAGTATCGAAGTTACAGTTACTTGTCATAATTAGTATCGAGGTTACAGTTACCTGCCATAATTTGTATCGAAATTACAGGGACATGTCATAATTAGTAACGAAGTTACAGTTTCCTGCCATAATTAATATCGAAATTAAAGTTACTTGTCATAATTAGTAACGAAGTTACAGTTTCCTGTCATAATTAGTATCGAAGATACTGTTACCTGTCATAATTAGTATTGAAGTTACAGTTACCTACCATAATTTTGTATCAAAATTACAGTTACTTGTCATAATTAGCAACGAAGTTTGAGTTTCTTGTCATAATTAGTATCGAAGTTACTGTTACCTGTCATAATTAGTATTGAAATTACAGTTACCTACAATAATTTTTTATCAAAATTACAGTTACTTGTCATAATTAATAACGAAGTTACAGTTACCTGTCATAATTAGTATCGAAGTTACAGTTACTTTTCATAATTAGTATCGAAGTTACAGTCACCTGCCATAATTTGTATCGAAATTACAGGGACTTGTCATAATTAGTAACGAAGTTACAGTTTCCTGCCATAACTAGTATCGAAATTAAAGTTACTTGTCATAATTAGTAACGAAGTTACAGTTTCCTGTCATAATTAGTATCGAAGTTACTGTTACCTGTCATAATTAGTAATGAAGGTACAGTTACCTACCATAATTTTTTATCAAAATTACAGTTACTTGTCATAATTAGTAACGAAGTTTGAGTTTCTTGTCATAATTAGAATCGAAGTTAGAGTAACCAGTCATAATTTTTATCGAAGTTATAGTTACTTGTCATAATTAGTATCGAAGTTACTGTTACCTGTCATAATTAGTATCGAAGTTACAGTTACCTGCCATAATTAGTATCGAAATTAGAGTTACTTGTCATTATTAGTAACGAAGTTACAGTTACCTGTCATAATTAGTATCGAAGTTACAGTTACTTGTCATAATTAGTATCGAAGTTACTGTTACCTGTCATAATTAGTATCGAAGTTACAGTTACCTGCCAAAATTTGTATCGAAATTACAGTTACTCGTCATAATTAGTAACGAAGTTACAGTTACCTGCCATAATTTGTATCGAAATTTCAGTTCCTTGTCATAATTAGTATCGAAGTGACAGTTACCTGTCATAATTAGTATCGAAGGTACTGTTACTTGTCATAATTAGAAACGAAGTTACAGTTACCTGTCATAATTTGTATCGAAATTACAGTTACTTGTCATAATTAGTATCGAAGTTACTGTTACCGGTCATAATTAGTATGGAAGTTACAGTTACCTGCCATAATTTGTATCGAAATTAAAGTTACTTGTCATAATTAGTAGCGATGTTACAGTAACCTGCCATAATTAGTATCGAAGTTAATGTTACTTGTCATAATTAGTATCGAAGTTACTGTTACCTGTCATAATTAGTATCGATGACACAGTTACCTGCCATAATTTGTATCGAATTTACTGTTACTTGTCATAATTAGTAACGAAGTTACAGTTACCTGTCATAATTAGTATCGAAGTTACAGTTACTTGTCATAATTAGTATCGAAGTTACTGTTACCTGTCATAGTTAGAATCGAAGTTACAGTTACCTGCCAAAATTTGTATCGAAATTACAGTTACTTGTCATAATTAGTAACGAAGTTACAGTTACCTGTCATAATTAGTATCGAAGTTACAGTTACTTGTAATAATTAGTATCGAAGTTACCGTTACCTGCCATAATTTGTATCGAAATTACAGGGACTTGTCATAATTAGTAACGAAGTTACAGTTACCTGTCATAATTAGTATCGAAATTAAAGTTACTTGTGATAATTATTAACGATGTTACAGTTACCTGTCATAATTAGTATTGAAGTTACAGTTACCTACCATAATTTTATATCAAAATTACAGTTACTTTTCATAATTAGTAACGAAGTTAGATTTTCTTGTCATAATTAGTATCGAAGTTACAGTTACCAGTCATAATTTGATTCGAAGTTATAGTTACTTGTCATAATTAGTATCGAAGTTACTGTTACCTGTCACAATTAGTATCGAAGTTACAGTTACCTGCCATAATTTGTATCGAAATTACAGTTCCTTGTCATAATTAGTATCGAAGTTACAGTTACCTGTCATAATTAGCATCGAAGTTACTCTTACGAAATTACAATTACTTGTCATAATTAGTTACCAAGTTACAGTTACTTGTCATAATTAGTATCGAAGTTACAGTTACTTGTCATAATTAGTATCGTAGTTACTGTAACCTGTCATAATTAGTATCGAAGTTACTGTTACCTGTCATAATTTGTATCGAAGTTATAGTTACTTGTCATAATTAGTATAGAAGTTGCTGTTACCTGTCATAATTAGTATCGAAGTTACAGTTACTTGTCATAAATAGTATCGAAGTTACTGTTACCTGTCATAATTAGTATGGAAGTTACTGTTACCTGTCATAATTAGTTTCGTAATTACAATTACCTGCAATAATTTGTATCGAAATTACAGGGACTTGTCATAATTAGTAACGAAGTTACAGTAACCTGCCATAATTAGTATCGAAATTAAAGTTACTTGTCATAATAAGTAACGAAGTTACTGTTACCTGTCATAATTAGTATCGAAGTTACTTTTACCTGTCTTAATTAGTATTGAAGTTACAGTTACCTACAATAATTTTTTATCAAAATTACAGTTACTTGTCATAATTAGTAACGAAGTTAGAGTTTCTTGTCATAATTAGTATCGAAGTTACAGTTACCTGTCATAATTTGTATCGAAGTTATAGTTACTTGTCATAATTAGTATCGAAGTTGCTGTTACCTGTCATAATTAGTATCGAGTTACAGTTACCTGCCATAATTTGTATCGAAATTACAGTTCCTTGTCATAATTAGTATCGATGTTACAGTTACCTGTCATAATTAGTATCGAAAGTACTGTTACTTGTCATAATTAGTAACGAAGTTACAGTTACCTGTCTTAATTTGTATCGAAATTACAGTTACTTGTCATAATTAGTAACGAAGTTACAGTTTCCTGTCATAATTAGTATCGAAGTAACTGTTACCTGTCATAATTAGTATGGAAGTTACAGTTACCTGCCATAATTTGTATCGAAATTAAAGTTACTTGTCATCATTAGCAACGATGTTACAGTAACCTGTCATAATTAGTATCGAAGTTAATGTTACTTGTCATAAATAGTATCGAAGTTACTGTTACCTGTCATAATTAGTATCGAAGTTACTGTTACCTGCCATATTTTGTATCGAAATTACTGTTACTTGTCATAAATAGTAACGAAGTTACAGTTACCTGTCATAATTAGTATCGAAGTTACAGTTACTTGTCATAATTAGTATCGAAGTTACTGTTACCTGTCATAATTAGTATCGAAGTTACAGTTACCTGCCAAAATTTGTATCGAAATTACAGTTACTTGTCATAATTAGTAACGAAGTTACAGTTACCTGCCATAATTTGTTTCGAAATTACAGTTCCTTGTCATAATTAGTATCGAAGTTACTGTTACCTGTCATAATTAGTAACGAAGTTACTGTTACCTGTCATAATTAGTATGGAAGTTACAGTTACCTGCCATAATTTGTATCGAAATTAAAGTTACTTGTCATAATTAGTAGCGATGTTACAGTAACCTGCCATAATTAGTATCGAAGTTAATGTTACTTGTCATAATTAGTATCGAAGTAAAAGTTACCTGTCATAATTTGTATCGAAGTTATAGTTACTTGTCATAATCAGTATCGAAGTTACAGTTACCTGCCATAATTTGTATCGAAATTACAGTTACTTGTCATAATTAGTGACGAAGTTAGAGTTTCTTGTCATAATTAGTATCGAAGTTAATGTCACCTGTCATAATTTGTATCGAAATTACAGTTACTTGTCATAATTAGCTTCGAAGCTACAGTTACTTGACATAATTAGTAACGAAGTTACAGTAACCTGTCATAATTAGTAACGAAGTTACAGTTACCTGTCATAATTTGTATCGAAATTACAGTTACTTGTCATAATTAGTAACGAAGTTACAGTTTCCTGTCATAATTAGTATCGAAGTTACTGTTTCCTGTCGTAATTAGTATTGAAGTTACAGTTACCTACCATAATTTTTTATCAAAATTACAGTTACTTGTCATAATTATTAACGAAGTTAGAGTTTCTTGTCATAATTAGTATCGAAGTTACAGTTACCTGTCATAATTTGTATCGAGGTTATAGTTACTTGTCATAATTAGTATCGAAGTTGCTGTTACCTGTCATAATTAGTATCGAAGTTAGAGTAACCTGCCATAATTTGTATCAAAATTAGAGTTACTTGTCATAATTAGTATCGAAGTTACAGTTACTTGTCATAATTGGTATCGAAGTTACTGTTACCTGTCATAATTAGTAACGATGATACAGTTACCTGCCAAAATTTGTATCGAATTTACATTTACTTGTCATAATTAATAACGAAGTTACAGTTACCTGTCATAATTAGTATCGAAGTTACAGTTACTTGTCATAATTAGTATCGAGGTTACAGTTACCTGCCATAATTTGTATCGAAATTACAGGGACTTGTCATAATTAGTAACGAAGTTACAGTTTCCTGCCATAATTAATATCCAAAATTAAACTTACTTGTCATAATTAGTAACGAAGTTACAGTTTCCTGTCATAATTAGTATCGAAGTTACTGTTACCTGTCATAATTAGTATTGAAGTTACAGTTACCTACCATAATTTTTTATCAAAATTACAGTTACTTGTCATAATTAGTAACGAAGTTTGAGTTTCTTGTCATAATTAGTATCGAAGTTACTGTTACCTGTCATAATTAGTATTGAAGTTGCAGTTACCTACAATAATTTTTTATCAAAATTACAGTTACTTGTCATAATTAATAACGAAGTTACAGTTACCTGTCATAATTAGTATCGAAGTTACAGTTACTTGTCATAATTAGTATCGAAGTTACAGTTATCTGCCATAATTTGTATCGAAATTACAGGGACTTTTCATAATTAGTAACGAAGTTACAGTTTCCTGCCATAACTAGTATCCAAATTAAAGTTACTTGTCATAATTAGTAACGAAGTTACAGTTTCCTGTCATAATTAGTAACGAAGTTTCAGTTACCTGTCAAAATTTGTATCGAAATTACAGTTACTTGTCATAATTAGTAACGAAGTTACAGTTTCCTGTCATAATTAGTATCGAAGTAACTGTTACCTGTCATAATTAGTATCGAAGTTACAGTTACTTGTCATAATTAGTATCGTAGTTACTCTTACCTGTCATAATTAGTATCGAAGTTACTGTTACCTGTCATAATTAGTATTGATGTTACAGTTACCTACCATAATTTTTTATCAAAATTACTGTTACTTGTCATAATTATTAACGAAGTTAGAGTTTCTTGTCATAATTAGTATCGAAGTTACTGTTACCTGTCATATTTTGTATCGAAATTAAAGTTACTTGTCATAATTAGAATCGAAGCTACAATTACTTGACATAATTTGTAACGAAGTTACAGTAACCTGTCATAATTAGTAACGAAGTTACAGTTACCTGCCATAATTTGTATCGAAATTACAGTTCCTTGTCATAATTAGTATCGAAGTTACTGATACCTGATATAATTAGTACCGAAGTTACAGTTACCTGCCATAATTTGTATCGAAATTACAGTTACTTGTCATAATTAGTAACGAAGTTACGGTAACCTGTCATAATTTGTATCGAAATTACAGTTACTTGTCATAATTAGTATCGAAGTTACAGTTACTTGACATAATTAGTAACGAAGTTACAGTAACCTGTCATAATTAGTATCGAAGTTAATGATACCTGTCATAATTAGTATCGAAGTTACAGTTACCTGCCATAATTTTTTATCAAAATTAGAATTACTTCTCATAATTAGTAACGAAGTTACAGTTACTTGTCATAATTAGTATCGAAGTTACTGTTACCTGTCATAATTAGTATCAAAATTACAGTTACCTGCCATAATTTGTATCAAAATTACTGTTCCTTGTCATAATTAATATCGAAAATTACAGTTACCTGTCATAATTAGTATCGAAGTTACTGTTACTTGTCATAAGTAGTAACGAAGTTTCAGTTACCTGTCATAATTTGTATCGAAATTACAGTTACTTGTCATAATTAGTAACGAAGTTACAGTTTCCTGTCATAATTAGTATCGAAGTTATTGTTATCTGTCATAATTAGTGTGGAAGTTACAGTTACCTGCCATAATTTGTATCGAAATTACAGGGACTTGTCATAATTAGTAACGAAGTTCGAGTTTCTTGTCATAATTAGTATCGAAGTTACAGTTACCTGTCATAATTTTTATCGAAGTTATAGTTACTTGTCATAATTAGTATCGAAGTTACTGTTACCTGTCATAATTAGTATCGAAGTTACAGTTACCTGCCATAATTTGTATCGAAATTACAGTTACTTGTCATAATTAGTGACGAAGTTACAGTTACCTGTCATAATTAGTATCGAAGTTACAGTTACTTGTCATAATTAGTATCGAAGTTACTGTTACCTGTCATAATTAGTATCGAAGTTACAGTTACCTGCCAAAATTTGTATCGTAATTACAGTTACTTGTCATAATTAATATCGAAGTTACAGTTACCTGCCATAATTTGTATCGAAATTACAGTTCCTTGTCATAATTAGTATCGAAGGTACTGTTACTTGTCATAATTAGTATCGAAGTTACAGTTACCTGCCATAATTTGTATCGCAATTACAGGGAATTGTCATAATTAGTAACGATGTTACAGTTACCTGCCATAATTAGTATCGAAATTAAAGTTACTTGTCATAATTAGTAACGAAGTTACAGTTTCCTGTCATAATTAGTATCGAAGTTACTGTTACCCGTCATAATTAATATTGAAGTTACAGTTACCTACCTTAATTTTTTATCAAAATTACAGTTACTTGTCATAATTAGTAACGAAGTTAGAGTTTCTTGTCATAATTAGAATCGAAGTTACAGTAACCAGTCATAATTTGTATCGAAATTACAGTTACTTGTCATAATTAGTAACGAAGTTACAGTTACCTGCCGTAATTTGTATCGAAATTACAGTTCCTTGTCATAATTAGTATCGAAGTTACAGTTACCTGTCATAATTAGTATCGAAGGTACTGTTACTTGTCATAATTAGTAACGAAGTTACAGTTACCTGTCATAATTTGTATCGAAATTACAGTTACTTGTCATAATTAGTAACGAAGTTAAAGTTTCCTGTCATAATTAGTATCGAAGTTACTGTTACCTGTCATAATTAGTTTCGAAATTACAATTACCTGCAATAATTTGTATCCAAATTACAGGGACTTGTCATAATTAGTAACGAAGTTACAGTTACCTGCCATAATTTGTATCGAAATTACAGTTCCTTGTCATAATTAGTATCGAAGTTACAGTTACCTGTCATAATTTGTATCGAAGTTATAGTTACTTGTCATAATTAGTATCGAAGTTGCTGTTACCTGTCATAATTAGTATCGAAGTTACAGTTACTTGTCATAAATAGTATCGAAGTTACTGTTACCTGTCATAATTAGTATCGAAGTTACTGTTACCTGTCATAATTAGTTTCGAAATTACAATTACCTGCAATAATTTGTATCGAAATTACAGGGACTTGTCATAATTAGTAACGAAGTTACAGTAACCTGCCATAATTAGTATCGAAATTAAAGTTACTTGTCATAATAAATAACGAAGTTACAGTTACCTGTCATAATTAGTATCGAAGTTACTGTTACCTGTCATAATTAGTATCGAAGTTACAGTTACCTACAATAATTTTTTATCAAAATTACAGTTACTTGTCATAATTAGTAACGAAGTAAGAGTTTCTTGTCATAATTAGTATCGAAGTTACAGTTACCTGTCGTAATTTGTATCGAAGTTATAGTTACTTGTCATAATTAGTATCGAAGTTGCTGTTACCTGTCATAATTAGTATCGAAGTTACAGTTACCTGCCATAATTTGTATCGAAATTACAGTTCCTTGTCATAATTAGTATCGATGTTACAGTTACCTGTCATAGTTAGAATCGAAGGTACTGTTACTTGTCATAATTAGTAACGAAGTTACAGTTACCTGTCATAATTTGTATCGAAATTACAGTTACTTGTCATAATTAGTAACGAAGTTACAGTTTCCTGTCATAATTAGTATCGAAGTAACTGTTACCTGTCATAATTAGTATGGAAGTTACAGTTACCTGCCATAATTTGTATCGAAATTAAAGTTACTTGTCATCATTAGCAACGATGTTACAGTAACCTGTCATAATTAGTATCGAAGTTAATGTTACTTGTCATAAATAGTATCGAAGTTACTGTTACCTGTCATAATTAGTACCGAAGTTACTGTTACCTGCCATATTTTGTATCGAAATTACTGTTACTTGTCATAAATAGTAACGAAGTTACAGTTACCTGTCATAATTAGTATCGAAGTTACAGTTACTTGTCATAATTAGTATCGAAGTTACTGTTACCTGTCATAATTAGTATCGAAGTTACAGTTACCTGCCAAAATTTGTATCGAAATTACAGTTACTTGTCATAATTAGTAACGAAGTTACAGTTACCTGCCATAATTTGTTTCGAAATTACAGTTCCTTGTCATAATTAGTATCGAAGTTACAGTTACCTGTCATAATTAGTATCGAAGGTACTGTTACTTGTCATAATAAGTAACGAAGTTACAGTTACCTGTCATAATTTGTATCGAAATTAGAGTAACTTGTCATAATTAGTAACGAAGTTACAGTTTCCTGTCATAATTAGTATCGAAGTTAATGTTACCTGTCATAATTAGTATGGAAGTTACAGTTACCTGCCATAATTTGTATCGAAATTAAAGTTACTTGTCATAATTAGTAGCGATGTTACCGTAACCTGCCATAATTAGTATCGAAGTTAATGTTACTTGTCATAATTAGTATCGAAGTTACTGTTACCTGTCATAATTAGTGTGGAAGTTACAGTTACCTGCCATAATTTTTATCGAAATTACAGGGACTTGTCATAATTAGTAACGAAGTTCGAGTTTCTTGTCATAATTAGTATCGAAGTTACAGTTACCTGTCATAATTTGTATCGAAGTTATAGTTACTTGTCATAATTAGTATCGAAGTTACAGTTACCTGCCATAATTTGTATCGAAATTACAGTTACTTGTCATAATTAGTGACGAAGTTAGAGTTTCTTGTCATAATTAGTATCGAAGTTAATGTTACCTGTCATAATTTGTATCGAAATTACAGTTACTTGTCATAATTAGCATCGAAGCTACAGTTACTTGACATAATTAGTAACGAAGTTACAGTAACCTGTCATAATTAGTAACGAAGTTACAGTTACCTGTCATAATTTGTATCGAAATTACAGTTACTTGTCATAATTAGTAACGAAGTTACAATTTCCTGTCATAATTAGTATCGAAGTTACTGTTACCTGTCGTAATTAGTATTGAAGTTACAGTTACCTGTCATAATAAGTATCGAAGTTACAGTAACCTGCCATAATTTGTATCAAAATTACAGTTACTTGTCATAATTAGTAACGAAGTTACAGTTACCTGTCATTATTAGTATCGATGTTACAGTTACTTGTCATAATTAGTATCGTAGTTTCTGTTACCTCTCATAATAAGTATCGAAGTTACAGTTACCTACCAAAATTTGAATCGAAATTAGAGTTACTTGTCATAATTAGTAACGAAGTTACAGTTACCTGTCATAATTAGTATCGAAGTTACAGTTACCTGTCATAATTAGTATCGAAGTTACAGTTACTTGTCATAATTGGTATCGAAGTTACTGTTACCTGTCATAATTAGTAACGATGATACAGTTACCTGCCAAAATTTGTATCGAAATTACAGTTACATGTCATAATTAATAACGAAGTTACAGTTACCTGTCATAATTAGTATCGAAGTTACAGTTACTTGTCATAATTAGTATCGAGGTTACAGTTACCTGCCATAATTTGTATCGAAATTACAGGGACTTGTCATAATTAGTAACGAAGTTACAGTTTCCTGCCATAATTAATATCAAAATTAAAGTTACTTGTTATAATTAGTAACGAAGTTACAGTTTCCTGTCATAATTAGTATCGAAGTTACTGATACCTGTCATAATTTATATTGAAGTTACAGTAACCTACCATAATTTTTTATCAAAATTACAGTTACTTGTCATAATTAGTAAGGAAGTTTGAGATTCTTGTCATAATTAGTATCGAAGTTACTGTTACCTGTCATAATTAGTATTGAAGTTACAGTTACCTACAATAATTTTTTATCAAAATTACAGTTACTTGTCATAATTAATAACGAAGTTACAGTTACCTGTCATAATTAGTATCGAAGTTACAGTTACTTGTCATAATTAGTATCGAAGTTACAGTTATCTGCCATAATTTCTATCGAAATTAAAGTTACTTGTCATAATTAGTAACGAAGTTACAGTTTCCTGTCATAATTAGTAACGAAGTTTCAGTTACCTGTCAAAATTTGTATCGAAATTACAGTTACTTGTCATAATTAGTAATGAAGTTACAGTTTCCTGTCATAATTAGTATCGAAGTAACTGTTACCTGTCATAATTAGTATCGAAGTTACAGTTACTTGTCATAATTAGTATCGTAGTTACTCTTACCTGTCATATTTAGTATTGAAGTTACTGTTACCTGTCATAATTAGTATCGAAGTTACAGTTACTTGTCATAATTAGTATCGAAGTTACTGTTACCTGTCATAATTAGTATCGAAGTTACAGTTACCTGCCAAAATTTGTATCGAAATTACAGTTACTTGTCATAATTAGTAACGAAGTTACAGTTACCTGCCATAATTTGTTTCGAAATTACAGTTCCTTGTCATAATTAGTATCGAAGTTACTGTTACCTGTCATAATTAGTAACGAAGTTACTGTTACCTGTCATAATTAGTATGGAAGTTACAGTTACCTGCCATAATTTGTATCGAAATTAAAGTTACTTGTCATAATTAGTAGCGATGTTACAGTAACCTGCCATAATTAGTATCGAAGTTAATGTTACTTGTCATAATTAGTATCGAAGTTACAGTTACCTGTCATAATTTGTATCGAAGTTATAGTTACTTGTCATAATCAGTATCGAAGTTACAGTTACCTGCCATAATTTGTATCGAAATTACAGTTACTTGTCATAATTAGTGACGAAGTTAGAGTTTCTTGTCATAATTAGTATCGAAGTTAATGTCACCTGTCATAATTTGTATCGAAATTACAGTTACTTGTCATAATTAGCATCGAAGCTACAGTTACTTGACATAATTAGTAACGAAGTTACAGTAACCTGTCATAATTAGTAACGAAGTTACAGTTACCTGTCATAATTTGTATCGAAATTACAGTTACTTGTCATAATTAGTAACGAAGTTACAGTTTCCTGTCATAATTAGTATCGAAGTTACTGTTTCCTGTCGTAATTAGTATTGAAGTTACAGTTACCTACCATAATTTTTTATCAAAATTACAGTTACTTGTCATAATTATTAACGAAGTTAGAGTTTCTTGTCATAATTAGTATCGAAGTTACAGTTACCTGTCATAATTTGTATCGAGGTTATAGTTACTTGTCATAATTAGTATCGAAGTTGCTGTTACCTGTCATAATTAGTATCGAAGTTAGAGTAACCTGCCATAATTTGTATCAAAATTAGAGTTACTTGTCATAATTAGTATCGAAGTTACAGTTACTTGTCATAATTGGTATCGAAGTTACTGTTACCTGTCATAATTAGTAACGATGATACAGTTACCTGCCAAAATTTGTATCGAATTTACATTTACTTGTCATAATTAATAACGAAGTTACAGTTACCTGTCATAATTAGTATCGAAGTTACAGTTACTTGTCATAATTAGTATCGAGGTTACAGTTACCTGCCATAATTTGTATCGAAATTACAGGGACTTGTCATAATTAGTAACGAAGTTACAGTTTCCTGCCATAATTAATATCCAAAATTAAAGTTACTTCTCATAATTAGTAACGAAGTTACAGTTTCCTGTCATAATTAGTATCGAAGTTACTGTTACCTGTCATAATTAGTATTGAAGTTACAGTTACCTACCATAATTTTTTATCAAAATTACAGTTACTTGTCATAATTAGTAACGAAGTTTGAGTTTCTTGTCATAATTAGTATCGAAGTTACTGTTACCTGTCATAATTAGTATTGAAGTTGCAGTTACCTACAATAATTTTTTATCAAAATTACAGTTACTTGTCATAATTAATAACGAAGTTACAGTTACCTGTCATAATTAGTATCGAAGTTACAGTTACTTGTCATAATTAGTATCGAAGTTACAGTTATCTGCCATAATTTGTATCGAAATTACAGGGACTTTTCATAATTAGTAACGAAGTTACAGTTTCCTGCCATAACTAGTATCCAAATTAAAGTTACTTGTCATAATTAGTAACGAAGTTACAGTTTCCTGTCATAATTAGTAACGAAGTTTCAGTTACCTGTCAAAATTTGTATGGAAATTACAGTTACTTGTCATAATTAGTAACGAAGTTACAGTTTCCTGTCATAATTAGTATCGAAGTAACTGTTACCTGTCATAATTAGTATCGAAGTTACAGTTACTTGTCATAATTAGTATCGTAGTTACTCTTACCTGTCATAATTAGTATCGAAGTTACTGTTACCTGTCATAATTAGTATTGATGTTACAGTTACCTACCATAATTTTTTATCAAAATTACTGTTACTTGTCATAATTATTAACGAAGTTAGAGTTTCTTGTCATAATTAGTATCGAAGTTACTGTTACCTGTCATATTTTGTATCGAAATTAAAGTTACTTGTCATAATTAGAATCGAAGCTACAATTACTTGACATAATTTGTAACGAAGTTACAGTAACCTGTCATAATTAGTAACGAAGTTACAGTTACCTGCCATAATTTGTATCGAAATTACAGTTCCTTGTCATAATTAGTATCGAAGTTACTGATACCTGATATAATTAGTACCGAAGTTACAGTTACCTGCCATAATTTGTATCGAAATTACAGTTACTTGTCATAATTAGTAACGAAGTTACGGTAACCTGTCATAATTTGTATCGAAATTACAGTTACTTGTCATAATTAGTATCGAAGTTACAGTTACTTGACATAATTAGTAACGAAGTTACAGTAACCTGTCATAATTAGTATCGAAGTTAATGATACCTGTCATAATTAGTATCGAAGTTACAGTTACCTGCCATAATTTTTTATCAAAATTAGAATTACTTCTCATAATTAGTAACGAAGTTACAGTTACTTGTCATAATTAGTATCGAAGTTACTGTTACCTGTCATAATTAGTATCAAAATTACAGTTACCTGCCATAATTTGTATCAAAATTACTGTTCCTTGTCATAATTAATATCGAAAATTACAGTTACCTGTCATAATTAGTATCGAAGTTACTGTTACTTGTCATAAGTAGTAACGAAGTTTCAGTTACCTGTCATAATTTGTATCGAAATTACAGTTACTTGTCATAATTAGTAACGAAGTTACAGTTTCCTGTCATAATTAGTATCGAAGTTATTGTTATCTGTCATAATTAGTGTGGAAGTTACAGTTACCTGCCATAATTTGTATCGAAATTACAGGGACTTGTCATAATTAGTAACGAAGTTCGAGTTTCTTGTCATAATTAGTATCGAAGTTACAGTTACCTGTCATAATTTTTATCGAAGTTATAGTTACTTGTCATAATTAGTATCGAAGTTACTGTTACCTGTCATAATTAGTATCGAAGTTACAGTTACCTGCCATAATTTGTATCGAAATTACAGTTACTTGTCATAATTAGTGACGAAGTTACAGTTACCTGTCATAATTAGTATCGAAGTTACAGTTACTTGTCATAATTAGTATCGAAGTTACTGTTACCTGTCATAATTAGTATCGAAGTTACAGTTACCTGCCAAAATTTGTATCGTAATTACAGTTACTTGTCATAATTAGTATCGAAGTTACAGTTACCTGCCATAATTTGTATCGAAATTACAGTTCCTTGTCATAATTAGTATCGAAGGTACTGTTACTTGTCATAATTAGTATCGAAGTTACAGTTACCTGCCATAATTTGTATCGCAATTACAGGGAATTGTCATAATTAGTAACGATGTTACAGTTACCTGCCATAATTAGTATCGAAATTAAAGTTACTTGTCATAATTAGTAACGAAGTTACAGTTTCCTGTCATAATTAGTATCGAAGTTACTGTTACCCGTCATAATTAATATTGAAGTTACAGTTACCTACCTTAATTTTTTATCAAAATTACAGTTACTTGTCATAATTAGTAACGAAGTTAGAGTTTCTTGTCATAATTAGAATCGAAGTTACAGTAACCAGTCATAATTTGTATCGAAATTACAGTTACTTGTCATAATTAGTAACGAAGTTACAGTTACCTGCCGTAATTTGTATCGAAATTACAGTTCCTTGTCATAATTAGTATCGAAGTTACAGTTACCTGTCATAATTAGTATCGAAGGTACTGTTACTTGTCATAATTAGTAACGAAGTTACAGTTACCTGTCATAATTTGTATCGAAATTACAGTTACTTGTCATAATTAGTAACGAAGTTAAAGTTTCCTGTCATAATTAGTATCGAAGTTACTGTTACCTGTCATAATTAGTTTCGAAATTACAATTACCTGCAATAATTTGTATCCAAATTACAGGGACTTGTCATATTTAGTAACGAAGTTACAGTTACCTGCCATAATTTGTATCGAAATTACAGTTCCTTGTCATAATTAGTATCGAAGTTACAGTTACCTGTCATAATTTGTATCGAAGTTATAGTTACTTGTCATAATTAGTATCGAAGTTGCTGTTACCTGTCATAATTAGTATCGAAGTTACAGTTACTTGTCATAAATAGTATCGAAGTTACTGTTACCTGTCATAATTAGTATCGAAGTTACTGTTACCTGTCATAATTAGTTTCGAAATTACAATTACCTGCAATAATTTGTATCGAAATTACAGGGACTTGTCATAATTAGTAACGAAGTTACAGTAACCTGCCATAATTAGTATCGAAATTAAAGTTACTTGTCATAATAAATAACGAAGTTACAGTTACCTGTCATAATTAGTATCGAAGTTACTGTTACCTGTCATAATTAGTATCGAAGTTACAGTTACCTACAATAATTTTTTATCAAAATTACAGTTACTTGTCATAATTAGTAACGAAGTAAGAGTTTCTTGTCATAATTAGTATCGAAGTTACAGTTACCTGTCGTAATTTGTATCGAAGTTATAGTTACTTGTCATAATTAGTATCGAAGTTGCTGTTACCTGTCATAATTAGTATCGAAGTTACAGTTACCTGCCATAATTTGTATCGAAATTACAGTTCCTTGTCATAATTAGTATCGATGTTACAGTTACCTGTCATAGTTAGAATCGAAGGTACTGTTACTTGTCATAATTAGTAACGAAGTTACAGTTACCTGTCATAATTTGTATCGAAATTACAGTTACTTGTCATAATTAGTAACGAAGTTACAGTTTCCTGTCATAATTAGTATCGAAGTAACTGTTACCTGTCATAATTAGTATGGAAGTTACAGTTACCTGCCATAATTTGTATCGAAATTAAAGTTACTTGTCATCATTAGCAACGATGTTACAGTAACCTGTCATAATTAGTATCGAAGTTAATGTTACTTGTCATAAATAGTATCGAAGTTACTGTTACCTGTCATAATTAGTACCGAAGTTACTGTTACCTGCCATATTTTGTATCGAAATTACTGTTACTTGTCATAAATAGTAACGAAGTTACAGTTACCTGTCATAATTAGTATCGAAGTTACAGTTACTTGTCATAATTAGTATCGAAGTTACTGTTACCTGTCATAATTAGTATCGAAGTTACAGTTACCTGCCAAAATTTGTATCGAAATTACAGTTACTTGTCATAATTAGTAACGAAGTTACAGTTACCTGCCATAATTTGTTTCGAAATTACAGTTCCTTGTCATAATTAGTATCGAAGTTACAGTTACCTGTCATAATTAGTATCGAAGGTACTGTTACTTGTCATAATAAGTAACGAAGTTACAGTTACCTGTCATAATTTGTATCGAAATTAGAGTAACTTGTCATAATTAGTAACGAAGTTACAGTTTCCTGTCATAATTAGTATCGATGTTAATGTTACCTGTCATAATTAGTATGGAAGTTACAGTTACCTGCCATAATTTGTATCGAAATTAAAGTTACTTGTCATAATTAGTAGCGATGTTACCGTAACCTGCCATAATTAGTATCGAAGTTAATGTTACTTGTCATAATTAGTATCGAAGTTACTGTTACCTGTCATAATTAGTGTGGAAGTTACAGTTACCTGCCATAATTTTTATCGAAATTACAGGGACTTGTCATAATTAGTAACGAAGTTCGAGTTTCTTGTCATAATTAGTATCGAAGTTACAGTTACCTGTCATAATTTGTATCGAAGTTATAGTTACTTGTCATAATTAGTATCGAAGTTACAGTTACCTGCCATAATTTGTATCGAAATTACAGTTACTTGTCATAATTAGTGACGAAGTTAGAGTTTCTTGTCATAATTAGTATCGAAGTTAATGTTACCTGTCATAATTTGTATCGAAATTACAGTTACTTGTCATAATTAGCATCGAAGCTACAGTTACTTGACATAATTAGTAACGAAGTTACAGTAACCTGTCATAATTAGTAACGAAGTTACAGTTACCTGTCATAATTTGTATCGAAATTACAGTTACTTGTCATAATTAGTAACGAAGTTACAATTTCCTGTCATAATTAGTATCGAAGTTACTGTTACCTGTCGTAATTAGTATTGAAGTTACAGTTACCTGTCATAATAAGTATCGAAGTTACAGTAACCTGCCATAATTTGTATCAAAATTACAGTTACTTGTCATAATTAGTAACGAAGTTACAGTTACCTGTCATTATTAGTATCGATGTTACAGTTACTTGTCATAATTAGTATCGTAGTTTCTGTTACCTCTCATAATAAGTATCGAAGTTACAGTTACCTACCAAAATTTGAATCGAAATTAGAGTTACTTGTCATAATTAGTAACGAAGTTACAGTTACCTGTCATAATTAGTATCGAAGTTACAGTTACCTGTCATAATTAGTATCGAAGTTACAGTTACTTGTCATAATTGGTATCGAAGTTACTGTTACCTGTCATAATTAGTAACGATGATACAGTTACCTGCCAAAATTTGTATCGAAATTACAGTTACATGTCATAATTAATAACGAAGTTACAGTTACCTGTCATAATTAGTATCGAAGTTACAGTTACTTGTCATAATTAGTATCGAGGTTACAGTTACCTGCCATAATTTGTATCGAAATTACAGGGACTTGTCATAATTAGTAACGAAGTTACAGTTTCCTGCCATAATTAATATCAAAATTAAAGTTACTTGTTATAATTAGTAACGAAGTTACAGTTTCCTGTCATAATTAGTATCGAAGTTACTGTTACCTGTCATAATTTATATTGAAGTTACAGTAACCTACCATAATTTTTTATCAAAATTACAGTTACTTGTCATAATTAGTAAGGAAGTTTGAGATTCTTGTCATAATTAGTATCGAAGTTACTGTTACCTGTCATAATTAGTATTGAAGTTACAGTTACCTACAATAATTTTTTATCAAAATTACAGTTACTTGTCATAATTAATAACGAAGTTACAGTTACCTGTCATAATTAGTATCGAAGTTACAGTTACTTGTCATAATTAGTATCGAAGTTACAGTTATCTGCCATAATTTCTATCGAAATTAAAGTTACTTGTCATAATTAGTAACGAAGTTACAGTTTCCTGTCATAATTAGTAACGAAGTTTCAGTTACCTGTCAAAATTTGTATCGAAATTACAGTTACTTGTCATAATTAGTAATGAAGTTACAGTTTCCTGTCATAATTAGTATCGAAGTAACTGTTACCTGTCATAATTAGTATCGAAGTTACAGTTACTTGTCATAATTAGTATCGTAGTTACTCTTACCTGTCATATTTAGTATTGAAGTTACTGTTACCTGTCATAATTAGTATTGATGTTACAGATACCTACCATAATTTTTTATCAAAATTACTGTTACTTGTCATAATTATTAACGAAGTTAGAGTTTCTTGTCATAATTAGTATCGAAGTTACTGTTACCTGTCATATTTTGTATCGAAATTACAGTTACATGTCATAATTAGAATCGAAGCTACAATTACTTGACATAATTTGTAACGAAGTTACAGTAACCTGTCATAATTAGTAACGAAGTTACAGTTACCTGCCATAATTTGTATCGAAATTACAGTTCCTTGTCATAATTAGTATCGAAGTTACTGATACCTGATATAATTAGTACCGAAGTTACAGTTACCTGCCATAATTTGTATCGAAATTACAGTTACTTGTCATAATTAGTAACGAAGTTACGGTAACCTGTCATAATTTGTATCGAAATTAAAGTTACTTGTCATAATTAGTATCGAAGTTACAGTTACTTGACATAATTAGTAACCAAGCTACAGTAACCTGTCATAATTAGTATCGAAGTTAATGATACCAGTCATAATTAGTATCGAAGTTACAGTTACCTGCCATAATTTTTATCAAAATTAGAATTACTTGTCATAATTAGTAACGAAGTTACAGTTACTTGTCATAATTAGTATCGAAGTTACTGTTACCTGTCATAATTAGTATCAAAGTTACTGTTACCTGCCATAATTTGTATCAAAATTACTGTTCCTTGTCATAATTAATATCGAAGTTACAGTTACCTGTCATAATTAGTATCGAAGGTACTGTTACTTGTCATAAGTAGTAACGAAGTTACAGTTACCTGTCATAATTTGTATCGAAATTACAGTTACTAGTCATAATTAGTAACGAAGTTACAGTTTCCTGTCATAATTAGTATCGAAGTTATTGTTATCTGTCATAATTAGTGTGGAAGTTACAGTTACCTGCCATAATTTGTATCGAAATTACAGGGACTTGTCATAATTAGTAACGAAGTTCGAGTTTCTTGTCATAATTAGTATCGAAGTTACAGTTACCTGTCATAATTTTTATCGAAGTTATAGTTACTTGTCATAATTAGTATCGAAGTTACTGTTACCTGTCATAATTAGTATCGAAGTTACAGTTACCTGCCATAATTTGTATCGAAATTACAGTTACTTGTCGTAATTAGTGACGAAGTTACAGTTACCTGTCATAATTAGTATCGAAGTTACAGTTACTTGTCATAATTAGTATCGAAGTTACTGTTACCTGTCATAATTAGTATCGAAGTTACAGTTACCTGCCAAAATTTGTATCGAAATTACAGTTACTTGTCATAATTAATATCGAAGTTACAGTTACCTGTCATAATTAGTATCGAAGTTACAGTTACTTGTCATAATTAGTATCGAAGTTACAGTTACCTGCCATAATTTGTATCGCAATTACAGGGACTTGTCATAATTAGTAACGATGTTACAGTTACCTGCCATAATTAGTATCGAAATTAAAGTTACTTGTCATAATTAGTAACGAAGTTACAGTTTCCTGTCATAATTAGTATCGAAGTTACTGTTACCTGTCATAATTAATATTGAAGTTACAGTTACCTACCTTAATTTTTTATCAAAATTACAGTTACTTGTCATAATTAGTAACGAAGTTAGAGTTTCTTGTCATAATTAGAATCGAAGTTAAAGTAACCAGTCATAATTTGTATCGAAATTACAGTTACTTGTCATAATTAGTAACGAAGTTACAGTTACCTGCCATAATTTGTATCGAAATTACAGTTCCTTGTCATAATTAGTATCGAAGTTACAGTAACCTGTCATAATTAGTATCGAAGGTACTGTTACATGTCATAATTAGTAACGAAGTTACAGTTAACTGTCATAATTTGTATCGAAATTACAGTTACTTGTCATAATTAGTAACGAAGTTACAGTTTCCTGTCATAATTAGTATCGAAGTTACTGTTACCTGTCATAATTAGTATGGAAGTTACAGTTACCTGCCATAATTTGTATCGAAATTACAGGGACTTGTCATAATTAGTAACGAAGTTCGAGTTTCTTGTCATAATTAGTATCGAAGTTACAGTTACCTGTCATAATTTGTATCGAAGTTATAGTTACTTGTCATAATTAGTATCGAATTACTGTTACCTGGCATAATTAGTATCGAAGTTACTGTTACCTGCCATAATTTGTAACGAAATTACAGTTACTTGTTATAATTAGTGACGAAGTTACAGTTACCTGTCATAATTAGTATCGAAGTTACAGTTACTTGACATAATTAGTATCGAAGTTACAGTTACCTGCCATAATTTGTATCGAAATTAGAGTTACTTGTCATTATTAGTAACGAAGTTACAGTTACCTGTCATAATTAGTATCGAAGTTACAGTTACTTGTCATAATTAGTATCGAAGTTACTGTTACCTGTCATAATTAGTATCGAAGTTACAGTTACCTGCCATAATTAGTATCGCAATTAGAGTTACTTGTCATTATTAGTAACGAAGTTACAGTTACCTGTCATAATTAGTAACGAAGTTTCAGTTACCTGTCAAAATTTGTATCGAAATTACAGTTACTTGTCATAATTAGTATCGAAGTTACTGTTACTTGTCATAATTAGTATCGAGGTTACAGTTACCTGCCATAATTTGTATCGAAATTACAGGGACTTGTCATAATTAGTAACGAAGTTACAGTTTCCTGCCATAATTAATATCGAAATTAAAGTTACTTGTCATAATAAGTAACGAAGTTACAGTTTCCTGTCATAATTATTATCGAAGTTACTGTTACCTGTCATAATTAGTATCGAAGTTACAGTTAGCTACCATAATTTTTTTATCAAAATTACAGTTAATTGTCATAATTAGTAACGAAGTTTGAGTTTCTTGTCATAATTAGTATCGAAGTTACTCTTACCTGTCATAATTAGTATTGAAGTTACAGTTACCTACAATAATTTTTTATCAAAATTACAGTTACTTGTCATAATTAATAACGAAGTTACAGTTACCTGTCATAATTAGTATCGAAGTTACAGTTACTTGTCATAATTAGTATCGAAGTTACAGTTATCTGCCATAATTTGTATCGAAATTAAAGTTACTTGTCATAATTAGTAACGAAGTTACAGTTTCCTGTCATAATTAGTAACGAAGTTTCAGTTACCTGTCAAAATTTGTATCGAAATTACAGTTACTTGTCATAATTAGTAATGAAGTTACAGTTTCCTGTCATAATTAGTATCGAAGTAACTGTTACCTGTCATAAATAGTATCGAAGTTACAGTTACTTGTCATAATTAGTATCGTAGTTACTCTTACCTGTCATATTTAGTATTGAAGTTACTGTTACCTGTCATAATTAGTATTGATGTTACAGATACCTACCATAATTTTTTATCAAAATTACTGTTACTTGTCATAATTATTAACGAAGTTAGAGTTTCTTGTCATAATTAGTATCGAAGTTACTGTTACCTGTCATATTTTGTATCGAAATTACAGTTACATGTCATAATTAGAATCGAAGCTACAATTACTTGACATAATTTGTAACGAAGTTACAGTAACCTGTCATAATTAGTAACGAAGTTACAGTTACCTGCCATAATTTGTATCGAAATTACAGTTCCTTGTCATAATTAGTATCGAAGTTACTGATACCTGATATAATTAGTACCGAAGTTACAGTTACCTGCCATAATTTGTATCGAAATTACAGTTAGTTGTCATAATTAGTAACGAAGTTACGGTAACCTGTCATAATTTGTATCGAAATTACAGTTACTTGTCATAATTAGTATCGAAGTTACAGTTACTTGACATAATTAGTAACGAAGTTACAGTAACCTGTCATAATTAGTATCGAAGTTAATGATACCTGTCATAATTAGTATCGAAGTTACAGTTACCTGCCATAATTTTTTATCAAAATTAGAATTACTTCTCATAATTAGTAACGAAGTTACAGTTACTTGTCATAATTAGTATCGAAGTTACTGTTACCTGTCTTAATTAGTATCAAAATTACAGTTACCTGCCATAATTTGTATCAAAATTACTGTTCCTTGTCATAATTAATATCGAAGTTACAGTTACCTGTCATAATTAGTATCGAAGTTACTGTTACTTGTCATAAGTAGTAACGAAGTTTCAGTTACCTGTCATAATTTGTATCGAAATTACAGTTACTTGTCATAATTAGTAACGAAGTTACAGTTTCCTGTCATAATTAGTATCGAAGTTATTGTTATCTGTCATAATTAGTGTGGAAGTTACAGTTACCTGCCATAATTTGTATCGAAATTACAGGGACTTGTCATAATTAGTAACGAAGTTCGAGTTTCTTGTCATAATTAGTATCGAAGTTACAGTTACCTGTCATAATTTTTATCGAAGTTATAGTTACTTGTCATAATTAGTATCGAAGTTACTGTTACCTGTCATAATTAGTATCGATGTTACAGTTACCTGCCATAATTTGTATCGAAATTACAGTTACTTGTCATAATTAGTGACGAAGTTACAGTTACCTGTCATAATTAGTATCGAAGTTACAGTTACTTGTCATAATTAGTATCGAAGTTACTGTTACCTGTCATAATTAGTATCGAAGTTACAGTTACCTGCCAAAATTTGTATCGTAATTACAGTTACTTGTCATAATTAGTATCGAAGTTACAGTTACCTGCCATAATTTGTATCGAAATTACAGTTCCTTGTCATAATTAGTATCGAAGGTACTGTTACTTGTCATAATTAGTATCGAAGTTACAGTTACCTGCCATAATTTGTATCGCAATTACAGGGAATTGTCGTAATTAGTAACGATGTTACAGTTACCTGCCATAATTAGTATCGAAATTAAAGTTACTTGTCATAATTAGTAACGAAGTTAGAGTTTCTTGTCATAATTAGAATCGAAGTTACAGTAACCAGTCATAATTTGTATCGAAATTACAGTTACTTGTCATAATTAGTAACGAAGTTACAGTTACCTGCCGTAATTTGTATCGAAATTACAGTTCCTTGTCATAATTAGTATCGAAGTTACAGTTACCTGTCATAATTAGTATCGAAGGTACTGTTACTTGTCATAATTAGTAACGAAGTTACAGTTACCTGTCATAATTTGTATCGAAATTACAGTTACTTGTCATAATTAGTAACGAAGTTAAAGTTTCCTGTCATAATTAGTATCGAAGTTACTGTTACCTGTCATAATTAGTTTCGAAATTACAATTACCTGCAATAATTTGTATCGAAATTACAGGGACTTGTCATAATTAGTAACGAAGTTACAGTTACCTGCCATAATTTGTATCGAAATTACAGTTCCTTGTCATAATTAGTATCGAAGTTACAGTTACCTGTCATAATATGTATCGAAGTTATAGTTACTTGTCATAATTAGTATCGAAGTTGCTGTTACCTGTCATAATTAGTATCGAAGTTACAGTTACTTGTCATAAATAGTATCGAAGTTACTGTTACCTGTCATAATTAGTATCGAAGTTACTGTTACCTGTCATAATTAGTTTCGAAATTACAATTACCTGCAATAATTTGTATCGAAATTACAGGGACTTGTCATAATTAGTAACGAAGTTACAGTAACCTGCCATAATTAGTATCGAAATTAAAGTTACTTGTCATAATAAATAACGAAGTTACAGTTACCTGTCATAATTAGTATCGAAGTTACTGTTACCTGTCATAATTAGTATCGAAGTTACAGTTACCTACAATAATTTTTTATCAAAATTACAGTTACTTGTCATAATTAGTAACGAAGTAAGAGTTTCTTGTCATAATTAGTATCGAAGTTACAGTTACCTGTCGTAATTTGTATCGAAGTTATAGTTACTTGTCATAATTAGTATCGAAGTTGCTGTTACCTGTCATAATTAGTATCGAAGTTACAGTTACCTGCCATAATTTGTATCGAAATTACAGTTCCTTGTCATAATTAGTATCGATGTTACAGTTACCTGTCATAGTTAGAATCGAAGGTACTGTTACTTGTCATAATTAGTAACGAAGTTACAGTTACCTGTCATAATTTGTATCGAAATTACAGTTACTTGTCATAATTAGTAACGAAGTTACAGTTTCCTGTCATAATTAGTATCGAAGTAACTGTTACCTGTCATAATTAGTATGGAAGTTACAGTTACCTGCCATAATTTGTATCGAAATTAAAGTTACTTGTCATCATTAGCAACGATGTTACAGTAACCTGTCATAATTAGTATCGAAGTTAATGTTACTTGTCATAAATAGTATCGAAGTTACTGTTACCTGTCATAATTAGTACCGAAGTTACTGTTACCTGCCATATTTTGTATCGAAATTACTGTTACTTGTCATAAATAGTAACGAAGTTACAGTTACCTGTCATAATTAGTATCGAAGTTACAGTTACTTGTCATAATTAGTATCGAAGTTACTGTTGCCTGTCATAATTAGTATCGAAGTTACAGTTACCTGCCAAAATTTGTATCGAAATTACAGTTACTTGTCATAATTAGTAACGAAGTTACAGTTACCTGCCATAATTTGTTTCGAAATTACAGTTCCTTGTCATAATTAGTATCGAAGTTACAGTTACCTGTCATAATTAGTATCGAAGGTACTGTTACTTGTCATAATAAGTAACGAAGTTACAGTTACCTGTCATAATTTGTATCGAAATTAGAGTAACTTGTCATAATTAGTAACGAAGTTACAGTTTCCTGTCATAATTAGTATCGAAGTTAATGTTACCTGTCATAATTAGTATGGAAGTTACAGTTACCTGCCATAATTTGTATCGAAATTAAAGTTACTTGTCATAATTAGTAGCGATGTTACCGTAACCTGCCATAATTAGTATCGAAGTTAATGTTACTTGTCATAATTAGTATCGAAGTTACTGTTACCTGTCATAATTAGTGTGGAAGTTACAGTTACCTGCCATAATTTTTATCGAAATTACAGGGACTTGTCATAATTAGTAACGAAGTTCGAGTTTCTTGTCATAATTAGTATCGAAGTTACAGTTACCTGTCATAATTTGTATCGAAGTTATAGTTACTTGTCATAATTAGTATCGAAGTTACAGTTACCTGCCATAATTTGTATCGAAATTACAGTTACTTGTCATAATTAGTGACGAAGTTAGAGTTTCTTGTCATAATTAGTATCGAAGTTAATGTTACCTGTCATAATTTGTATCGAAATTACAGTTACTTGTCATAATTAGCATCGAAGCTACAGTTACTTGACATAATTAGTAACGAAGTTACAGTAACCTGTCATAATTAGTAACGAAGTTACAGTTACCTGTCATAATTTGTATCGAAATTACAGTTACTTGTCATAATTAGTAACGAAGTTACAATTTCCTGTCATAATTAGTATCGAAGTTACTGTTACCTGTCGTAATTAGTATTGAAGTTACAGTTACCTGTCATAATAAGTATCGAAGTTACAGTAACCTGCCATAATTTGTATCAAAATTACAGTTACTTGTCATAATTAGTAACGAAGTTACAGTTACCTGTCATTATTAGTATCGATGTTACAGTTACTTGTCATAATTAGTATCGTAGTTTCTGTTACCTCTCATAATAAATATCGAAGTTACAGTTACCTACCAAAATTTGAATCGAAATTAGAGTTACTTGTCATAATTAGTAACGAAGTTACAGTTACCTGTCATAATTAGTATCGAAGTTACAGTTACCTGTCATAATTAGTATCGAAGTTACAGTTACTTGTCATAATTGGTATCGAAGTTACTGTTACCTGTCATAATTAGTAACGATGATACAGTTACCTGCCAAAATTTGTATCGAAATTACAGTTACATGTCATAATTAATAACGAAGTTACAGTTACCTGTCATAATTAGTATCGAAGTTACAGTTACTTGTCATAATTAGTATCGAGGTTACAGTTACCTGCCATAATTTGTATCGAAATTACAGGGACTTGTCATAATTAGTAACGAAGTTACAGTTTCCTGCCATAATTAATATCAAAATTAAAGTTACTTGTTATAATTAGTAACGAAGTTACAGTTTCCTGTCATAATTAGTATCGAAGTTACTGTTACCTGTCATAATTAGTATTGAAGTTACAGTAACCTACCATAATTTTTTATCAAAATTACAGTTACTTATCATAATTAGTAACGAAGTTTGAGATTCTTGTCATAATTAGTATCGAAGTTACTGTTACCTGTCATAATTAGTATTGAAGTTACAGTTACCTACAATAATTTTTTATCAAAATTACAGTTACTTGTCATAATTAATAACGAAGTTACAGTTACCTGTCATAATTAGTATCGAAGTTACAGTTACTTGTCATAATTAGTATCCAAGTTACAGTTATCTGCCATAATTTGTATCGAAATTAAAGTTACTTGTCATAATTAGTAACGAAGTTACAGTTTCCTGTCATAATTAGTAACGAAGTTTCAGTTACCTGTCAAAATTTGTATCGAAATTACAGTTACTTGTCATAATTAGTAATGAAGTTACAGTTTCCTGTCATAATTAGTATCGAAGTAACTGTTGCCTGTCATAATTAGTATCGAAGTTACAGTTACTTGTCATAATTAGTATCGTAGTTACTCTTACCTGTCATATTTAGTATTGAAGTTACTGTTACCTGTCATAATTAGTATTGATGTTACAGATACCTACCATAATTTTTTATCAAAATTACTGTTACTTGTCATAATTATTAACGAAGTTAGAGTTTCTTGTCATAATTAGTATCGAAGTTACTGTTACCTGTCATATTTTGTATCGAAATTACAGTTACATGTCATAATTAGAATCGAAGCTACAATTACTTGACATAATTTGTAACGAAGTTACAGTAACCTGTCATAATTAGTAACGAAGTTACAGTTACCTGCCATAATTTGTATCGAAATTACAGTTCCTTGTCATAATTAGTATCGAAGTTACTGATACCTGATATAATTAGTACCGAAGTTACAGTTACCTGCCATAATTTGTATCGAAATTACAGTTACTTGTCATAATTAGTAACGAAGTTACGGTAACCTGTCATAATTTGTATCGAAATTACAGTTACTTGTCATAATTAGTATCGAAGTTACAGTTACTTGACATAATTAGTAACCAAGCTACAGTAACCTGTCATAATTAGTATCGAAGTTAATGATACCTGTCATAATTAGTATCGAAGTTACAGTTACCTGCCATAATTTTTATCAAAATTAGAATTACTTGTCATAATTAGTAACGAAGTTACAGTTACTTGTCATAATTAGTATCGAAGTTACTGTTACCTGTCATAATTAGTATCAAAGTTACTGTTACCTGCCATAATTTGTATCAAAATTACTGTTCCTTGTCATAATTAATATCGAAGTTACAGTTACCTGTCATAATTAGTATCGAAGGTACTGTTACTTGTCATAAGTAGTAACGAAGTTACAGTTACCTGTCATAATTTGTATCGAAATTACAGTTACTTGTCATAATTAGTAACGAAGTTACAGTTTCCTGTCATAATTAGTATCGAAGTTATTGTTATCTGTCATAATTAGTGTGGAAGTTACAGTTACCTGCCATAATTTGTATCGAAATTACAGGGACTTGTCATAATTAGTAACGAAGTTCGAGTTTCTTGTCATAATTAGTATCGAAGTTACAGTTACCTGTCATAATTTTTATCGAAGTTATAGTTACTTGTCATAATTAGTATCGAAGTTACTGTTACCTGTCATAATTAGTATCGAAGTTACAGTTACCTGCCATAATTTGTATCGAAATTACAGTTACTTGTCATAATTAGTGACGAAGTTACAGTTACCTGTCATAATTAGTATCGAAGTTACAGTTACTTGTCATAATTAGTATCGAAGTTACTGTTACCTGTCATAATTAGTATCGAAGTTACAGTTACCTGCCAAAATTTGTATCGAAATTACAGTTACTTGTCATAATTAATATCGAAGTTACAGTTACCTGTCATAATTAGTATCGAAGTTACAGTTACTTGTCATAATTAGTATCGAAGTTACAGTTACCTGCCATAATTTGAATCGCAATTACAGGGACTTGTCATAATTAGTAACGATGTTACAGTTACCTGCCATAATTAGTATCGAAATTAAAGTTACTTGTCATAATTAGTAACGAAGTTACAGTTTCCTGTCATAATTAGTATCGAAGTTACTGTTACCTGTCATAATTAATATTGAAGTTACAGTTACCTACCTTAATTTTTTATCAAAATTACAGTTACTTGTCATAATTAGTAACGAAGTTAGAGTTTCTTGTCATAATTAGAATCGAAGTTAAAGTAACCAGTCATAATTTGTATCGAAATTACAGTTACTTGTCATAATTAGTAACGAAGTTACAGTTACCTGCCATAATTTGTATCGAAATTACAGTTCCTTGTCATAATTAGTATCGAAGTTACAGTTACCTGTCATAATTAGTATCGAAGGTACTGTTACATGTCATAATTAGTAACGAAGTTACAGTTAACTGTCATAATTTGTATCGAAATTACAGTTACTTGTCATAATTAGTAACGAAGTTACAGTTTCCTGTCATAATTAGTATCGAAGTTACTGTTACCTGTCATAATTAGTATGGAAGTTACAGTTACCTGCCATAATTTGTATCGAAATTACAGGGACTTGTCATAATTAGTAACGAAGTTCGAGTTTCTTGTCATAATTAGTATCGAAGTTACAGTTACCTGTCATAATTTGTATCGAAGTTATAGTTACTTGTCATAATTAGTATCGAATTACTGTTACCTGGCATAATTAGTATCGAAGTTACTGTTACCTGCCATAATTTGTAACGAAATTACAGTTACTTGTTATAATTAGTGACGAAGTTACAGTTACCTGTCATAATTAGTATCGAAGTTACAGTTACTTGACATAATTAGTATCGAAGTTACAGTTACCTGCCATAATTTGTATCGAAATTAGAGTAACTTGTCATTATTAGTAACGAAGTTACAGTTACCTGTCATAATTAGTATCGAAGTTACAGTTACTTGTCATAATTAGTATCGAAGTTACTGTTACCTGTCATAATTAGTATCGAAGTTACAGTTACCTGCCATAATTAGTATCGCAATTAGAGTTACTTGTCATTATTAGTAACGAAGTTACAGTTACCTGTCATAATTAGTAACGAAGTTTCAGTTACCTGTCAAAATTTGTATCGAAATTACAGTTACTTGTCATAATTAGTATCGAAGTTACTGTTACTTGTCATAATTAGTATCGAGGTTACAGTTACCTGCCATAATTTGTATCGAAATTACAGGGACTTGTCATAATTAGTAACGAAGTTACAGTTTCCTGCCATAATTAATATCGAAATTAAAGTTACTTGTCATAATAAGTAACGAAGTTACAGTTTCCTGTCATAATTATTATCGAAGTTACTGTTACCTGTCATAATTAGTATTGAAGTTACAGTTAGCTACCATAATTTTTTATCAAAATTACAGTTAATTGTCATAATTAGTAACGAAGTTTGAGTTTCTTGTCATAATTAGTATCGAAGTTACTCTTACCTGTCATAATTAGTATTGAAGTTACAGTTACCTACAATAATTTTTTATCAAAATTACAGTTACTTGTCATAATTAATAACGAAGTTACAGTTACCTGTCATAATTAGTATCGAAGTTACAGTTACTTGTCATAATTAGTATCGAAGTTACAGTTATCTGCCATAATTTGTATCGAAATTAAAGTTACTTGTCATAATTAGTAACGAAGTTACAGTTTCCTGTCATAATTAATAACGAAGTTTCAGTTACCTGTCAAAATTTGTATCGAAATTACAGTTACTTGTCATAATTAGTAATGAAGTTACAGTTTCCTGTCATAATTAGTATCGAAGTAACTGTTACCTGTCATAATTAGTATCGAAGTTACAGTTACTTGTCATAATTAGTATCGTAGTTACTCTTACCTGTCATATTTAGTATTGAAGTTACTGTTACCTGTCATAATTAGTATTGATGTTACAGATACCTACCATAATTTTTTATCAAAATTACTGTTACTTGTCATAATTATTAACGAAGTTAGAGTTTCTTGTCATAATTAGTATCGAAGTTACTGTTACCTGTCATATTTTGTATCGAAATTTCAGTTACATGTCATAATTAGAATCGAAGCTACAATTACTTGACATAATTTGTAACGAAGTTACAGTAACCTGTCATAATTAGTAACGAAGTTACAGTTACCTGCCATAATTTGTATCGAAATTACAGTTCCTTGTCATAATTAGTATCGAAGTTACTGATACCTGATATAATTAGTACCGAAGTTACAGTTACCTGCCATAATTTGTATCGAAATTACAGTTACTTGTCATAATTAGTAACGAAGTTACGGTAACCTGTCATAATTTGTATCGAAATTACAGTTACTTGTCATAATTAGTATCGAAGTTACAGTTACTTGACATAATTAGTAACCAAGCTACAGTAACCTGTCATAATTAGTATCGAAGTTAATGATACCTGTCATAATTAGTATCGAAGTTACAGTTACCTGCCATAATTTTTATCAAAATTAGAATTACTTGTCATAATTAGTAACGAAGTTACAGTTACTTGTCATAATTAGTATCGAAGTTACTGTTACCTGCCATAATTAGTATCAAAGTTACTGTTACCTGCCATAATTTGTATCAAAATTACTGTTCCTTGTCATAATTAATATCGAAGTTACAGTTACCTGTCATAATTAGTATCGAAGGTACTGTTACTTGTCATAAGTAGTAACGAAGTTACAGTTACCTGTCATAATTTGTATCGAAATTACAGTTACTTGTCATAATTAGTAACGAAGTTACAGTTTCCTGTCATAATTAGTATCGAAGTTATTGTTATCTGTCATAATTAGTGTGGAAGTTACAGTTACCTGCCATAATTTGTATCGAAATTACAGGGACTTGTCATAATTAGTAACGAAGTTCGAGTTTCTTGTCATAATTAGTATCGAAGTTACAGTTACCTGTCATAATTTTTATCGAAGTTATAGTTACTTGTCATAATTAGTATCGAAGTTACTGTTACCTGTCATAATTAATATCGAAGTTACAGTTACCTGCCATAATTTGTATCGAAATTACAGTTACTTGTCATAATTAGTGACGAAGTTACAGTTACCTGTCATAATTAGTATCGAAGTTACAGTTACTTGTCATAATTAGTATCGAAGTTACTGTTACCTGTCATAATTAGTATCGAAGTTACAGTTACCTGCCAAAATTTGTATCGAAATTACAGTTACTTGTCATAATTAATATCGAAGTTACAGTTACCTGTCATAATTAGTATCGAAGTTACAGTTACTTGTCATAATTAGTATCGAAGTTACAGTTACCTGCCATAATTTGTATCGCAATTACAGGGACTTGTCATAATTAGTAACGATGTTACAGTTACCTGCCATAATTAGTATCGAAATTAAAGTTACTTGTCATAATTAGTAACGAAGTTACAGTTTCCTGTCATAATTAGTATCGAAGTTACTGTTACCTGTCATAATTAATATTGAAGTTACAGTTACCTACCTTAATTTTTTATCAAAATTACAGTTACTTGTCATAATTAGTAACGAAGTTAGAGTTTCTTGTCATAATTAGAATCGAAGTTAAAGTAACCAGTCATAATTTGTATCGAAATTACAGTTACTTGTCATAATTAGTAACGAAGTTACAGTTACCTGCCATAATTTGTATCGAAATTACAGTTCCTTGTCATAATTAGTATCGAAGTTACAGTTACCTGTCATAATTAGTATCGAAGGTACTGTTACATGTCATAATTAGTAACGAAGTTACAGTTAACTGTCATAATTTGTATCGAAATTACAGTTACTTGTCATAATTAGTAACGAAGTTACAGTTTCCTGTCATAATTAGTATCGAAGTTACTGTTACCTGTCATAATTAGAATGGAAGTTACAGTTACCTGCCATAATTTGTATCGAAATTACAGGGACTTGTCATAATTAGTAACGAAGTTCGAGTTTCTTGTCATAATTAGTATCGAAGTTACAGTTACCTGTCATAATTTGTATCGAAGTTATAGTTACTTGTCATAATTAGTATCGAATTACTGTTACCTGGCATAATAAGTATCGAAGTTACTGTTACCTGCCATAATTTGTAACGAAATTACAGTTACTTGTTATAATTAGTGACGAAGTTACAGTTACCTGTCATAATTAGTATCGAAGTTACAGTTACTTGACATAATTAGTATCGAAGTTACAGTTACCTGTCATAATTAGTATCGAAGTTACAGTTACTTGTCATAATTAGTATCGAAGTTACTGTTACCTGTCATAATTAGTATCGAAGTTACAGTTACCTGCCATAATTAGTATCGCAATTAGAGTTACTTGTCATTATTAGTAACGAAGTTACAGTTACCTGTCATAATTAGTAACGAAGTTTCAGTTACCTGTCAAAATTTGTATCGAAATTACAGTTACTTGTCATAATTAGTATCGAAGTTACTGTTACTTGTCATAATTAGTATCGAGGTTACAGTTACCTGCCATAATTTGTATCGAAATTACAGGGACTTGTCATAATTAGTAACGAAGTTACAGTTTCCTGCCATAATTAATATCGAAATTAAAGTTACTTGTCATAATAAGTAACGAAGTTACAGTTTCCTGTCATAATTATTATCGAAGTTACTGTTACCTGTCATAATTAGTATTGAAGTTACAGTTAGCTACCATAATTTTTTATCAAAATTACAGTTAATTGTCATAATTAGTAACGAAGTTTGAGTTTCTTGTCATAATTAGTATCGAAGTTACTCTTACCTGTCATAATTAGTATTGAAGTTACAGTTACCTACAATAATTTTTTATCAAAATTACAGTTACTTGTCATAATTAATAACGAAGTTACAGTTACCTGTCATAATTAGTATCGAAGTTACAGTAACTTGTGATAATTAGTATCGAAGTTACAGTTATCTGCCATAATTTGTATCGAAATTACAGGGACTTTTCATAATTAGTAACGAAGTTACAGTTTCCTGCCATAACTAGTATCCAAATTAAAGTTACTTGTCATAATTAGTAACGAAGTTACAGTTTCCTGTCATAATTAGTAACGAAGTTTCAGTTACCTGTCAAAATTTGTATCGAAATTACAGTTACTTGTCATAATTAGTAACGAAGTTACAGTTTCCTGTCATAATTAGTATCGAAGTAACTGTTACCTGTCATAATTAGTATCGAAGTTACAGTTACTTGTCATAATTAGTATCGTAGTTACTCTTACCTGTCATAATTAGTATCGAAGTTACTGTTACCTGTCATAATTAGTATTGATGTTACAGTTACCTACCATAATTTTTTATCAAAATTACTGGTACTTGTCATAATTATTAACGAAGTTAGAGTTTCTTGTCATAATTAGTATCGACGTTACTGTTACCTGTCATATTTTGTATCGAAATTACAGTTACTTGTCATAATTAGAATCGAAGCTACAATTACTTGACATAATTTGTAACGAAGTTACAGTAACCTGTCATAATTAGTAACGAAGTTACAGTTACCTGCCATAATTTGTATCGAAATTACAGTTGCTTGTCATAATTAGTATCGAAGTTACTGATACCTGATATAATTAGTACCGAAGTTACAGTTACCTGCCATAATTTGTATCGAAATTACAGTTACTTGTCATAATTAGTAACGAAGTTACGGTAACCTGTCATAATTTGTATCGAAATTACAGTTACTTGTCATAATTAGTATCGAAGTTACAGTTACTTGACATAATTAGTAACGAAGTTAGAGTAACCTGTCATAATTAGTATCGAAGTTAATGATACCTGTCATAATTAGTATCGAAGTTACAGTTACCTACCATAATTTTTTATCAAAATTAGAATTACTTGTCATAATTAGTAACGAAGTTACAGTTACTTGTCATAATTAGTATCGAAGTTACTGTTACCTGCCATAATTTGTATCAAAATTACTGATCCTTGTCATAATTAATATCGAAGTTACAGTTACCTGTCATAATTAGTATCGAAGGTACTGTTACTTGTCATAAGTAGTAACGAAGTTACAGTTACCTGTCATAATTTGTATCGAAGTTACAGTTACTTGTCATAATTAGTAACGAAGTTACAGTTTCCTGTCATAATTAGTATCGAAGTTATTGTTATCTGTCATAATTAGTGTGGAAGTTACAGTTACCTGCCATAATTTGTATCGAAATTACAGGGACTTGTCATAATTAGTAACGAAGTTCGAGTTTCTTGTCATAATTAGTATCGAAGTTACAGTTACCTGTCATAATTTGTATCGAAGTTACAGTTACTTGTCATAATTAGTAACGAAGTTACAGTTTCCTCTCATAATTAGTATCGAAGTTAGTGATACCTGTCATAATTAGTATCGAAGTTACAGTTACCTGCCATAATTTTTTATCAAAATTAGAATTACTTGTCATAATTAGTAACGAAGTTACAGTTACTTGTCATAATTAGTATCGAAGTTACTGTTACCTGTCATAATTAGTATCAACGTTACAGTTACCTGCCATAATTTGTATCAAAATTACTGTTCCTTGTCATATTTAATATCGAAGTTACAGTTACCTGTCATAATTAGTATCGAAGGTACTGTTACATGTCATAAGTAGTAACGAAGTTACAGTTTCCTGTCATAATTAGTAACGAAGATACTGTTACCTGTCATAATTAGTATTGAAGTTACAGTTACCTACCATAAATTTTTATCAAAATTACAGTTACTTGTCATAATTAGTAACGAAGTTTGAGTTTCTTGTCATAATTAGTATCGAAGTTACTGTTACCTGTCATAATTAGTATTGAAATTACAGTTACCTACAAAATTTTTTATCAAAATTTCAGTTACTTGTCATAATTAATAACGAAGTTACAGTTACCTGTCATAATTTTTATCGAAGTTATAGTTACTTGTCATAATTAGTATCGAAGTTACTGTTACCTGTCATAATTAATATCGAAGTTACAGTTACCTGCCATAATTTGTATCGAAATTACAGGGACGTGTCATAATTAGTAACGAAGTTCGAGTTTCTTGTCATAATTAGTATCGAAGTTAAAGTTACCTGTCATAATTTTTATCGAAGTTATAGTTACTTGTCATAATTAGTATCGAAGTTACTGTTACCTGTCATAATTAGTATCGAAGTTACAGTTACCTGCCATAATTTGTATCGAAATTACAGTTACTTGTCATAATTAGTGACGAAGTTACAGTTACCTGTCATAATTAGTATCGAAGTTACAGTTACTTGTCATAATTAGTATCGAAGTTACTGTTACCTGTCATAATTAGTATCGAAGTTACTGTTACCTGCCAAATTTTGTATCGAAATTACAGTTACTTGTCATAATTAATAACGAAGTTACAGTTACCTGTCATAATTAGTATCGAAATTACAGTTACTTGTCATAATTAGTATCGAAGTTACAGTTACCTGAAATAATTTGTATCGCAATTACAGGGACATGTCATAATTAGTAACGATGTTACAGTTACCTGCCATAATTAGTATCGAAAGTAAAGTTACTTGTCATAATTAGTAACGATGTTACAGTTTCCTGTCATAATTAGTATCGAAGTTACTGTTACCTGTCATAATTAATATTGAAGTTACAGTTACCTACCTTATTTTTTTATCAAAATTACAGTTACTTGTCATAATTAGTAACGAAGTTAGAGTTTCTTGTCATAATTAGAATCGAAGTTACAGTAACCAGTCATAATTTGTATCGAAATTACAGTTACTTGTCATAATTAGTAACGAAGTTACAGTTACCTGCCATAATTTGTATCGAAATTACAGTTCCTTGTCATAATTAGTATCGAAGTTCAGTTACCTGTCATAATTATTATCGAAGGTACTGTTACTTGTCATAATTAGTATCGAAGTTACAGGTACCTGTCATAATTTGTATCCAAATTACAGTTACTTGTCATAATTAGTAACGAAGTTACAGTTTCCTGTCATAATTAGTATCGAAGTTACTGTTACCTGTCATAATTAGTATGGAAGTTACAGTTACCTGCCATAATTTGTATCGAAATTACAGGGACTTGTCATAATTAGTAACGAAGTTCGAGTGTCTTGTCATAATTAGTATCGAAGTAACAGTTACCTGTCATAATTTGTATCGAAGTTATAGTTACTTGACATAATTAGTATCGAATTACTGTTACCTGGCATATTTAGTATCGAAGTTACTGTTACCTGCCATAATTTGTAACGAAATTACAGTTACTTGTTATAATTAGTGACGAAGTTACAGTTACCTGTCATAATTAGTATCGAAGTTACAGTTACTTGTCATAATTAGTATCGAAGTTACAGTTACCTGCCATAATTTGTATCGAAATTAGAGTTACTTGTCATTATTAGTAACGAAGTTACAGTCACCTGTCATAACTAGTATCGAAGTTACAGTTACTTGTCATAATTAGTATCGAAGTTACTGTTACCTGTCATAATTAGTATCGAAGTTACAGTTACCTGCCATAATTAGTATCGCAATTAGAGTTACTTGTCATTATTAGTAACGAAGTTACAGTTACCTGTCATAATTAGTATCGAAGTTACAGTTACTTGTCATAATTAGTATCGAAGTTACTGTTACCTGTCATAATTAGTATCGAAGTTACAGTTACCTGCCAAAATTTGTATCGAAATTACAGTTACTCGTCATAATTAGTAATGAAGTTACAGTTACCTGCCATAATTTGTATCGAAATTACAGTTCCTTGTCATAGTTAGTATCGAAGTTACAGTTACCTGTCATAATTAGTATCGAAGGTACTGTTACTTGTCATAATTAGTAACGAAGTTACAGTTACCTGTCATAATTTGTATCGAAATTACAGTTACTTGTCATAATTAGTAACGAAGTTACAGTTTCCTGTCATAATTAGTATCGAAGTTACTGTTACCTGTCGTAATTAGTATGGAAGTTACAGTTACCTGCCATAATTTGTATCGAAATTAAAGTTACTTGTCATAATTAGTAGCGATGTTACAGTAACCTGCCATAATTAGTATCGAAGTTAATGTTACTTGTCATAATTAGTATCCAAGTTACTGTTACCTGTCATAATTAGTATCGAAGATACAGTTACCTGCCATAATTTGTATCGAAATTACTGTTACTTGTCATAATTAGTAACGAAGTTACAGTTACCTGTCATAATTAGTATCGAAGTTACAGTTACTTGTCATAATTAGTATCGAAGTTACTGTTACCTGTCATAATTAGAATCGAAGTTACAGTTACCTGCCAAAATTTGTATCGAAATTACAGTTACTTGTCATAATTAGTAACGAAGTTACAGTTACCTGTCATAATTAGTATCGAAGTTACAGTTACTTGTAATAATTAGTATCGAAGTTACCGTTACCTGCCATAATTTGTATCGAAATTACAGGGACTTGTCATAATTAGTAACGAAGTTACAGTTACCTGCCATAATTAGTATCGAAATTAATGTTACTTGTGATAATTATTAACGAAGTTACAGTTACCTGTCATTATTAGTATCGATGTCCCTGTTACCTGTCATAATTAGTATTGAAGTAACAGTTACCTACTATAATTTTTTATCAAAATTACTGTTACTTGTCATAATTAGTAACGAAGTTAGATTTTCTTGTCATAATTAGTATCGAAGTTACAGTTACCAGTCATAATTTGATTCGAAGTTATAGTTACTTGTCATAATTAGTATCGAATTTACTGTTACCTGTCACAATTAGTATCGAAGTTACAGTTACCTGCCATAATTTGTATCGAAATTACAGTTCCTTGTCATAATTAGTATCGAAGTTACAGTTACCTGTCATAATTAGCATCGAAGTTACTGTTACCTGCCATAATTTGTATCGAAATTACAATTACTTGTCATAATTAGTTACCAAGTTACAGTTACTTGTCATAATTAGTATCGAAGTTACAGTTACTTGTCATAATTAGTATCGTAGTTACTGTAACCTGTCATAATTAGTATCGAAGTTACTGTTACCTGTCATAATTTGTATCGAATTTATAGTTACTTGTCATAATTAGTATCGAAGTTGCTGTTACCTGTCATAATTAGTATCGAAGTTCCAGTTACTTGTCATAAATAGTACCGAAGTTACTGTTACCTGTCATAATTAGTATCGAAGTTACTGTTACCTGTCATAATTAGTTTCGAAATTACAATTACCTGCAATAATTTGTATCGAAATTACAGGGACATGTCATAATTAGTAACGAAGTTACAGTAACCTGCCATAATTAGTATCGAAATTAAAGTTACTTGTCATAATAAGTAACGAAGTTACAGTTACCTGTCATAATTAGTATAGAAGTTACTGTTACCTGTCATAATTAGTATTGAAGTTACAGTTACCTACAATAATATTTTATCAAAATTACAGTTACTTGTCATAATTATTAACGAAGTTAGAGTTTCTTGTCATAATTAGTATCGAAGTTACAGTTACCTGTCATAATTTGTATCGAAGTTATAGTTACTTGTCATAATTAATATCGAAGTTGCTGTTACCTGTCATAATTAGTATCGAAGTTACAGTAACCTGCCATAATTTGTATCGAAATTACAGTTACTTGTCATAATTAGTAACGAAGTTACAGTTACTTGTCATAATTAGTATCGATGTTACAGTTACTTGTCATAATTAGTATCGAAGTTACTGTTACCTGTCATAATAAGTATCGAAGTTACAGTTACCTGCCAAAATTTGTATCGAAGTTATAGTTACTTGTCATAATAAATATCGAAGTTACAGTTACCTGTCATAATTAGTATCGAAGTTACAGTTACTTGTCATAATTAGTATCGAAGTTACTGTTACCTGTCAAAATTAGTAACGATGATACAGTTACCTGCCAAAATTTGTATCGAAATTACAGTTACTTGTCATAATTAATAACGGAGTTACAGTGACCTGTCATAATTAGTATCGAAGTTACAGTTACTTGTCATAATTAGTATCGAGGTTACAGTTACCTGCCATAATTTGTATCGAAATTACAGGGACTTGTCATAATTAGTAACGAAGTTACAGTTTCCTGCCATAATTAATATCGAAATTAAAGTTACTTGTCATAATTAGTAACGAAGTTACAGTTTCCTGTCATAATTAGTAACGAAGATACTGTTACCTGTCATAATTAGTATTGAAGTTACAGTTACCTACCATAAATTTTTATCAAAATTACAGTTACTTGTCATAATTAGTAACGATGTTTGAGTTTCTTGTCATAATTAGTATCGAAGTTACTGTTACCTGTCATAATTAGTATTGAAATTACAGTTACCTACAATATTTTTTTATCAAAATTACAGTTACTTGTCATAATTAATAACGAAGTTACAGTTACCTGTCATAATTAGTATCGAAGTTACAGTTACTTGTCATAATTAGTATCGAAGTTACAGTTACCTGCCATAATTTGTATCGAAATTACAGGTACTTGTCATAATTAGTAACGAAGTTACAGTTTCCTGCCATAATTAGTATCGAAATTAAAGTTACTTGTCATAATTAGTAACGAAGTTACAGTTTCCTGTCATAATTAGTATCGAAGTTACTGTTACCTGTCATAATTAGTAATGAAGTTACAGTTACCTACCATAATTTTTTATCAAAATTACAGTTACTTGTCATAATTAGTAACGAAATTTGAGTTTCTTGTCATAATTAGAATCGAAGTTACAGTAACCAGTCATAATTTTTATCGAAGTTATAGTTACTTGTCATAATTAGTATCGAAGTTACTGTTACCTGTCATAATTAGTATCGAAGTTACAGTTACCTGCCATAATTAGTATCGATATTAGAGTAACTTGTCATTATTAGTAACGAAGTTACAGTTACCTGTCATAATTAGTATCGAAGTTACAGTTACTTGTCATAATTAGTATCGATGTTACTGTTACCTGTCATAATTAGTATCGAAGTTACAGTTACCTGCCAAAATTTGTATCGAAATTACAGTTACTCGTCATAATTAGTAACGAAGTTACAGTTACCTGCCATAATTTGTATCGAAATTACAGTTCCTTGTCATAATTAGTATCGAAGTTACAGTTACCTGTCATAATTAGTATCGAAGGTACTGTTACTTGTCATAATTAGTAACGAAGTTACAGTTACCTGTCATAATTTGTATCGAAATTACAGTTACTTGTCATAATTAGTAACGAAGTTACAGTTTCCTGTCATAATTAGTATCGAAGTTACTGTTACCTGTCATAATTAGTATGGAAGTTACAGTTACCTGCCATAATTTGTATCGAAATTAAAGTTACTTGTCATAATTAGTAGCGATGTTACATTAACCTGCCATAATTAGTATCGAAGTTAATGTTACTTGTCATAATTAGTATCGAAGTTACTGTTACCTGTCATAATTAGTATCGAAGATACAGTTACCTGCCATAATTTGTATCGAAATTAATGTTACTTGTCATAATTAGTAACGAAGTTACAGTTACCTGTCATAATTAGTATCGAAGTTACAGTTACTTGTCATAATTAGTATCGAAGTTACTGTTACCTGTCATAGTTAGAATCGAAGTTACAGTTACCTGCCAAAATTTGTATCGAAATTACAGTTACTTGTCATAATTAGTAACGAAGTTACAGTTACCTGTCATAATTAGTATCGAAGTTACAGTTACTTGTAATAATTAGTATCGAAGTTACCGTTACCTGCCATAATTTGTATCGAAATTACAGGGACTTGTCATAATTAGTAACGAAGTTACAGTTACCTGCCGTAATTAGTATCGAAATTAAAGTTACTTGTGATAATTATTAACGAAGTAACAGTTACCTGTCATAATTAGTATCGAAGTTCCTGTTACCTGTCATAATTAGTATTGAAGTTACAGTTACCTACCATAATTTTTTATCAAAATTACAGTTACTTGTCATAATTAGTAGCGAAGTTAGATTTTCTTGTCATAATTAGTATCGAAGTTACAGTTACCAGTCATAATTTGATTCGAAGTTATAGTTACTTGTCATAATTAGTATCGAAGTTACTGTTACCTGTCACAATTAGTATCGAAGTTACAGTTACCTGCCATAATTTGTATCGAAATTACAGTTCCTTGTCATAATTATTATCGAAGTTACAGTTTCCTGTCATAATTAGCATCGAAGTTACTGTTACCAGCCATAATTTGTATCGAAATTACAATTACTTGTCATAATTAGTATCGTAGTTACTGTAACCTGTCATAATTAGTATCGAAGTTACTGTTACCTGTCATAATTTGTATCGAAGTTATAGTTACTTGTCATAATTAGTATCGAAGTTGCTGTTACCTGTCATAATTAGTATCGAAGTTACAGTTACTTGTCATAAATAGTATCGAAGTTACTGTTACCTGTCATAATTAGTATCGACGTTACTGTTACCTGTCATAATTAGTTTCGAAATTACAATTACCTGCAATAATTTGTATCGAAATTACTGGGACTTGTCATAATTAGTAACGAAGTTACAGTAACCTGCCATAATTCGTATCGAAATTAAAGTTACTTGTCATAATAAGTAACGAAGTTACAGTTACCTGTCATAATTAGTATCGAAGTTACTGTTACCTGTCATAATTAGTATTGAAGTTACAGTTACCTACAATAATTTTTTATCAAAATTACAGTTACTTGTCATAATTAATAACGATGTTAGAGTTTCTAGTCATAATTAGTATCGAAGTTACAGTTACCTGTCATAATTTGTATCGAAATTATAGTTTTTTTTCATAATTAGTATCGAAGTTGCTGTTACCTGTCATAATTAGTATCGAAGTTACAGTTACCTGCCATAATTTGTATCGAAATTACAGTTCCTTGTCATAATTAGTATCGATGTTACAGTTACCTGTCATAATTAGTTTCGAAGGTACTGTTACTTGTCATAATTAGTAACGAAGTTACTGTTACCTGTCATAATTTGTATCGAAATTACAGTTACTTGTCATAATTAGTAACGAAGTTACACTTTCCTGTCATAATTTGTATCGAAGTAACTGTTACCTGTCATAATTAGTATGGAAGTTACAGTTACCTGCCATAATTTGTATCGAAATTAAAGTTACTTGTCATCATTAGCAACGATGTTACAGTAACCTGTCATAATTAGTATCGAAGTTAATGTTACTTGTCATAAATAGTATCGAAGTTACTGTTACCTGTCATAATAAGTATCGAAGTTACTGTTACCTGCCATATTTTGTATCGAAATTACTGTTACTTGTCATAAATAGTAACGAAGTTACAGTTACCTGTCATAATTAGTATCGAAGTTACAGTTACTTGTCGTAATTAGTATCGAAGTTACTGTTACCTGTCATAATTAGTATCGAAGTTACAGTTACCTGCCAAAATTTGTATCGAAATTACAGTTACTTGTCATAATTAGTAACGAAGTTACAGTTACCTGCCATAATTTGTTTCGAAATTACAGTTCCTTGTCATAATTAGTAACGAAGTTACAGTTACCTGTCATAATTAGTATCGAAGGTACTGTTACTTGTCATAATTAGTAAAGAAGTTACAGTTACCTGTCAAAATTTGTATCGAAATTAGTGTAACTTGTCATAATTACTAACGAAGTTACAGTTTCCTGTCATAATTAGTATCGAAGTTACTGTTACCTGTCATAATTAGTATGGAAGTTACAGTTACCTGCCATAATTTGTATCGAAATTAAAGTTACTTGTCATAATTAGTAGCGATGTTACAGTAACCTGCCATAATTAGTATCGAAGTTAATGTAACTTGTCATAATTTGTATCGAAGTTACTGTTACCTGTCATAATTAGTGTGGAAGTTACAGTTACCTGCCATAATTTGTATCGAAATTACAGGGACTTGTCATAATTAGTAACGAAGTTCGAGTTTCTTGTCATAATTAGTATCGAAGTTACAGTTACCTGTCATAATTTGTATCGAAGTTATAGTTACTTGTCATAATTAGTATCGAAGTTAAAGTTACCTGCCATAATTTGTATCGAAATTACAGTTACATGTCATAATTAGTAACGAAGTTAGAGTTTCTTGTCATAATTAGTATCGAAGTTAATGTTACCTATCATAATTTGTATCGAAATTACAGTTACTTGTCATAATTAGCATCGAAGCTACAGTTACTTGACATAATTAGTAACGAAGTTACAGTAACCTGTCATAATTAGTAACGAAGTTACAGTTACCTGTCATAATTTGTATCGAAATTACAGTTACTTGTCATAATTAGTAACGAAGTTACAGTTTCCTGTCATAATTAGTATCGAAGTTACTGTTACCTGTCGTAATTAATATTAAAGTTACAGTTACCTACCATAATTTTTTATCAAAATTACAGTTACTTGTCATAATTATTAACGAAGTTAGAGTTTCTTGTCATAATTAGTATCGAAGTTACAGTTACCTGTCATAATTTGTATCGAGGTTATAGTTACTTGTCATAATTAGTATCGAAGTTGCTGTTACCTGTCATAATTAGTATCGAAGTTACAGTAACCTGCCATAATTTGTATCAAAATTACAGTTACTTGTTATAATTAGTAACGAAGTTACAGTTACCTGCCATTATTAGTATCGATGTTACAGTTACTTGTCATAATTAGTATCGTAGTTACTGTTTCCTCTCATAATAAGTATCAAAGTTACAGTTACCTACCAAAATTTGAATCGAAATTACAGTTACTTGTCATAATTAGTAACGAAGTTACAGTTACCTGTCATAATTAGTAACGAAGTTACAGTTACCTGTCATAATTAGTATCGAAGTTACAGTTACTTGTCATAATTAGTATCAAGGTTACAGTTACCTGCCATAATTTGTATCGAAATTACAGGGACTTGTCATAATTAGTAACGAAGTTACAGTTTCCTGCCATAAATAGTAACGATGATACAGTTACCTGCCAAAATTTGTATCGAAATTACAGTAACTTGTCATAATTAATAACGAAGTTACAGTTACCTGTCATAATTAGTATCGAAGTTACAGTTACTTGTCATAATTAGTATCAAGGTTACAGTTACCTGCCATAATTTGTATCGAAATTACAGGGACTTGTCATAATTAGTAACGAAGTTACAGTTTCCTGCCATAATTAATATCGAAATTAAAGTTACTTGTCATAATTAGTAACGAAGTTACAGTTTCCTGTCATAATTAGTATCGAAGTTACTGTTACCTGTCATAATTAGTATTGAAGTTACAGTTACCTACCATAATTTTTTATCAAAATTACAGTTACTTGTCATAATTAGTATCGAAGTTTGAGTTTCTTGTCATAATTAGTATCGAAGTTACTGTTACCTGTCATAATTAGTATTGAAGTTACAGTTACCTACAATAATTTTTTATCAAAATTACAGTTACTTGTCATAATTAATAACGAAGTTACAGTTACCTGTCATAATTAGTACCGAAGTTACAGTTACTTGTCATAATTAGTATCGAAGTTACAGTAATCTGCCATAATTTGTATCGAAATTACAGGGACTTTTCATAATTAGTAACGAAGTTACAGTTTCCTGCCATAACTAGTATCCAAATTAAAGTTACTTGTCATAATTAGTAACGAAGTTACAGTTTCCTGTCATTATTAGTAACGAAGTTTCAGTTACCTGTCAAAATTTGTATCGAAATTACAGTTACTTGTCATAATTAGTAACGAAGTTACAGTTCCTGTCATAATTAGTATCGAAGTAACTGTTACCTGTCATAATTAGTATCGAAGTTACAGTTACTTGTCATAATTAGTATCGTAGTTACTCTTACCTGTCATAATTAGTATCGAAGTTACTGTTACCTGTCATAATTAGTATTGATGTTACAATTACCTACCATAATTTTTTATCAAAATTACTGTTACTTGACATAATTATTAACGAAGTTAGAGTTTATTGTCATAATTAGTATCGAAGTTACTGTTACCTGTCATATTTTGTATCGAAATTACAGTTACTTGTCATAATTAGAATCGAAGCTACAATTACTTGACATAATTTGTAACGAAGTTACAGTAACCTGTCATAATTAGTAACGAAGTTACAGTTACCTGCCATAATTTGTATCGAAATTACAGTTCCTTGTCATAATTAGTATCGAAGTTACTGATACCTGATATAATTAGTACCGAAGTTACAATTGCCTGCCATAATTTGTATCGAAATTACAGTTACTTGTCATAATTAGTAACGAAGTTACGGTAACCTGTCATAATTTGTATCGAAATTACAGTTACTTGTCATAATTAGTATCGAAGTTACAGTTACTGGACATAATTAGTAACGAAGTTACAGTAACCTGTCATAATTAGTATCGAAGTTAATGATACCTGTCATAATTAGTATCGAAGTTACAGTTACCTGCCATAATTTTTTATCAAAATTAGAATTACTTGTCATAATTAGTAACGAAGTTACAGTTACTTGTCATAATTAGTATCGAAGTTACTGTTACCTGTCATAATTAGTTTCAACGTTACAGTTACCTGCCATAATTTTTATCAAAATTACTGTTCCTTGTCATATTTAATATCGAAGTTACAGTTACCTGTCATAATTAGTATCGAAGGTACTGTTACATGTCATAAGTAGTAACGAAGTTACATTTTCCTGTCACAATTAGTAACGAAGATACTGTTACCTGTCATAATTAGTATTGAAGTTACAGTTACCTACCATAAATTTTTATCAAAATTACAGTTACTTGTCATAATTAGTAACGAAGTTACAGTTACTTGTCATAATTAGAATCGAAGTTACAGTAACCAGTCATAATTTTTATCGAAGTTATAGTTACTTGTCATAATTAGTATCGAAGTTACTGTTACCTGTCATAATTAGTATCGAAGTTACAGTTACCTGCCATAATTAGTATCGAAATTAGAGTTACTTGTCATTATTAGTAACGAAGTTACAGTTACCTGTCATAATTAGTATCGAAGTTACAGTTACTTGTCATAATTAGTATCGAAGTTACAGTTACCTGCCATAATTTGTATCGAAATTACAGGGACTTGTCATAATTAGTAACGAAGTTACAGTTTCCTGCCATAACTAGTATCGAAATTAAAGTTACTTGTCATAATTAGTAACGAAGTTACAGTTACCTGTCATAATTAGTAACGAAGTTACAGTTACCTGTCATAATTAGTATCGAAGTTACAGTTACTTGTCATAATTAGTATCAAGGTTACAGTTACCTGCCATAATTTGTATCGAAATTACAGGGACTTGTCATAATTAGTAACGAAGTTACAGTTTCCTGCCATAAATAGTAACGATGATACAGTTACCTGCCAAAATTTGTATCGAAATTACAGTAACTTGTCATAATTAATAACGAAGTTACAGTTACCTGTCATAATTAGTATCGAAGTTACAGTTACTTGTCATAATTAGTATCAAGGTTACAGTTACCTGCCATAATTTGTATCGAAATTACAGGGACTTGTCATAATTAGTAACGAAGTTACAGTTTCCTGCCATAATTAATATCGAAATTAAAGTTACTTGTCATAATTAGTAACGAAGTTACAGTTTCCTGTCATAATTAGTATCGAAGTTACTGTTACCTGTCATAATTAGTATTGAAGTTACAGTTACCTACCATAATTTTTTATCAAAATTACAGTTACTTGTCATAATTAGTATCGAAGTTTGAGTTTCTTGTCATAATTAGTATCGAAGTTACTGTTACCTGTCATAATTAGTATTGAAGTTACAGTTACCTACAATAATTTTTTATCAAAATTACAGTTACTTGTCATAATTAATAACGAAGTTACAGTTACCTGTCATAATTAGTACCGAAGTTACAGTTACTTGTCATAATTAGTATCGAAGTTACAGTAATCTGCCATAATTTGTATCGAAATTACAGGGACTTTTCATAATTAGTAACGAAGTTACAGTTTCCTGCCATAACTAGTATCCAAATTAAAGTTACTTGTCATAATTAGTAACGAAGTTACAGTTTCCTGTCATTATTAGTAACGAAGTTTCAGTTACCTGTCAAAATTTGTATCGAAATTACAGTTACTTGTCATAATTAGTAACGAAGTTACAGTTCCTGTCATAATTAGTATCGAAGTAACTGTTACCTGTCATAATTAGTATCGAAGTTACAGTTACTTGTCATAATTAGTATCGTAGTTACTCTTACCTGTCATAATTAGTATCGAAGTTACTGTTACCTGTCATAATTAGTATTGATGTTACAATTACCTACCATAATTTTTTATCAAAATTACTGTTACTTGACATAATTATTAACGAAGTTAGAGTTTATTGTCATAATTAGTATCGAAGTTACTGTTACCTGTCATATTTTGTATCGAAATTACAGTTACTTGTCATAATTAGAATCGAAGCTACAATTACTTGACATAATTTGTAACGAAGTTACAGTAACCTGTCATAATTAGTAACGAAGTTACAGTTACCTGCCATAATTTGTATCGAAATTACAGTTCCTTGTCATAATTAGTATCGAAGTTACTGATACCTGATATAATTAGTACCGAAGTTACAATTGCCTGCCATAATTTGTATCGAAATTACAGTTACTTGTCATAATTAGTAACGAAGTTACGGTAACCTGTCATAATTTGTATCGAAATTACAGTTACTTGTCATAATTAGTATCGAAGTTACAGTTACTGGACATAATTAGTAACGAAGTTACAGTAACCTGTCATAATTAGTATCGAAGTTAATGATACCTGTCATAATTAGTATCGAAGTTACAGTTACCTGCCATAATTTTTTATCAAAATTAGAATTACTTGTCATAATTAGTAACGAAGTTACAGTTACTTGTCATAATTAGTATCGAAGTTACTGTTACCTGTCATAATTAGTATCAACGTTACAGTTACCTGCCATAATTTGTATCAAAATTACTGTTCCTTGTCATATTTAATATCGAAGTTACAGTTACCTGTCATAATTAGTATCGAAGGTACTGTTACATGTCATAAGTAGTAACGAAGTTACAGTTTCCTGTCACAATTAGTAACGAAGATACTGTTACCTGTCATAATTAGTATTGAAGTTACAGTTACCTACCATAAATTTTTATCAAAATTACAGTTACTTGTCATAATTAGTAACGAAGTTACAGTTACTTGTCATAATTAGAATCGAAGTTACAGTAACCAGTCATAATTTTTATCGAAGTTATAGTTACTTGTCATAATTAGTATCGAAGTTACTGTTACCTGTCATAATTAGTATCGAAGTTACAGTTACCTGCCATAATTAGTATCGAAATTAGAGTTACTTGTCATTATTAGTAACGAAGTTACAGTTACCTGTCATAATTAGTATCGAAGTTACAGTTACTTGTCATAATTAGTATCGAAGTTACAGTTACCTGCCATAATTTGTATCGAAATTACAGGGACTTGTCATAATTAGTAACGAAGTTACAGTTTCCTGCCATAACTAGTATCGAAATTAAAGTTACTTGTCATAATTAGTAACGAAGTTACAGTTTCCTGTCATAATTAGTATCGAAGTTACTGTTACCTGTCATAATTAGTTATGAAGTTACAGTTACCTACCATAATTTTTTATCAAAATTACAGTTAGTTGTCATAATGAGTAACGAAGTTTGAGTTTCTTGTCATAATTAGAATCGAAGTTACAGTAACCAGTCATAATTTTTATCGAAGTTATAGTTACTTGTCATAATTAGTATCGAAGTTACTGTTACCTGTCATAATTAGTATCGAAGTTACAGTTACCTGCCATAATTAGTATCGAAATTAGAGTTACTTGTCATTATTAGTAACGAAGTTACAGTTACCTGTCATAATTAGTATCGAAGTTACAGTTACTTGTCATAATTAGTATCGATGTTACTGTTACCTGTCATAATTAGTATCGAAGTTACAGTTACCTGCCAAAATTTGTATCGAAATTACAGTTACTCGTCATAATTAGTAACGAAGTTACAGTTACCTGCCATAATTTGTATCGAAATTACAGTTCCTTGTCATAATTAGTATCGAAGTTACAGTTACCTGTCATAATTAGTATCGAAGGTACTGTTACTTGTCATAATTAGTAACGAAGTTACAGTTACCTGTCATAATTTGTATCGAAATTACAGTTACTTGTCATAATTAGTAACGAAGTTACAGTTTCCTGTCATAATTAGTATCGAAGTTACTGTTACCTGTCATAATTAGTATGGAAGTTACAGTTACCTGCCATAATTTGTATCGAAATTAAAGTTACTTGTCATAATTAGTAGCGATGTTACAGTAACCTGCCATAATTAGTATCGAAGTTAATGTTACTTGTCATAATTAGTATCGAAGTTACTGTTACCTGTCATAATTAGTATCGAAGATACAGTTACCTGCCATAATTTGTATCGGATTACTGTTACTTGTCATAATTAGTAACGAAGTTACAGTTACCTGTCATAATTAGTATCGAAGTTACAGTTACTTGTCATAATTAGTATCGAAGTTACTGTTACCTGTCATAGTTAGAATCGAAGTTACAGTTACCTGCCAAAATATGTATCGAAATTACAGTTACTTGTCATAATTAGTAACGAAGTTACAGTTACCTGTCATAATTAGTATCGAAGTTACAGTTACTTGTAATAATTAGTATCGAAGTTACCGTTACCTGCCATAATTTGTATCGAAATTACAGGGACTTGTCATAATTAGTAACGAAGTTACAGTTACCTGCCATAATTAGTATCGAAATTAAAGTTACTTGTGATAATTATTAACGAAGTAACAGTTACCTGTCATAATTAGTATCGAAGTTCCTGTTACCTGTCATAATTAGTATTGAAGTTACAGTTACCTACCATAATTTTTTATCAAAATTACAGTTACTTGTCATAATTAGTAGCGAAGTTAGATTTTCTTGTCATAATTAGTATCGAAGTTACAGTTACCAGTCATAATTTGATTCGAAGTTATAGTTACTTGTCATAATTAGTATCGAAGTTACTGTTACCTGTCACAATTAGTATCGAAGTTACAGTTACCTGCCATAATTTGTGTCGAAATTACAGTTCCTTGTCATAATTAGTATCGAAGTTACAGTTTCCTGTCATAATTAGCATCGAAGTTACTGTTACCAGCCATAATTTGTATCGAAATTACAATTACTTGTCATAATTAGTATCGTAGTTACTGTAACCTGTCATAATTAGTATCGAAGTTACTGTTACCTGTCATAATTTGTATCGAAGTTACTGTTACCTGTCATAATTAGTATCGAAGTTACTGTTACCTGTCATAATTAGTTTCGAAATTACAATTACCTGCAATAATTTGTATCGAAATTACAGGGACTTGTCATAATTAGTAACGAAGTTACAGTAACCTGCCATAATTCGTATCGAAATTAAAGTTACTTGTCATAATAAGTAACGAAGTTACAGTTACCTGTCATAATTAGTATCGAAGTTACTGTTACCTGTCATAGTTAGTATTGAAGTTACAGTTACCTACAATAATTTTTTATCAAAATTACAGTTACTTGTCATAATTAGTAACGATGTTAGAGTTTCTTGTCACAATTAGTATCGAAGTTACAGTTACCTGTCATAATTTGTATCGAAATTATAGTTACTTTTCATAATTAGTATCGAAGTTGCTGTTACCTGTCATAATTAGTATAGAAGTTACAATTACCTGCCATAATTTGTATCGAAATTACAGTTCCTTGTCATAATTAGTATCGATGTTACAGTTATCTGTCATAATTAGTTTCGAAGGTACTGTTACTTGTCATAATTAGTAACGAAGTTACTGTTACCTGTCATAATTTGTATCGAAATTACAGTTACTTGTCATAATTAGTAACGAAGTTACAGTTACCTGCCATAATTTGTATCGAAATTACAGTTCCTTGTCATAATTAGTATCGATGTTACAGTTATCTGTCATAATTAGTTTCGAAGGTACTGTTACTTGTCATAATTAGTATGGAAGTTACAGTTACCTGCCATAATTTGTATCGAAATTAAAGTTACTTGTCATCATTAGCAACGATCTTACAGTAACCTGTCATAATTAGTATCGAAGTTAATGTTACTTGTCATAAATTGTATCGAAGTTACTGTTACCTGTCATAATAAGTATCGAAGTTTATGTTACCTGCCATATTTTGTTTCGAAATTACTGTTACTTGTCATAAATAGTAACGAAGTTACAGTTACCTGTCATAATTAGTATCGAAGTTACAGTTACTTGTCATAATTAGTATCGAAGTTACTGTTACCTGTCATAATTAGTATCGAAGTTACAGTTACCTGCCAAAATTTGTATCGAAATTACAGTTACTTGTCATAATTAGTAACGAAGTTACAGTTACCTGCCATAATTTGTTTCGAAATTACAGTTCCTTGTCATAATTAGTATCGAAGTTACAGTTACCTGTCATAATTAGTATCGAAGGTACTGTTACTTGTCATAATTAGTAAAGAAGTTACAGTTACCTGTCAAAATTTGTATCGAAATTAGAGTAACTTGTCATAATTACTAACGAAGTTACAGTTTCCTGTCATAATTAGTATCGAAGTTACTGTTACCTGTCATAATTAGTATGGAAGTTACAGTTACCTGCCATAATTTGTATCGAAATTAAAGTTACTTGTCATAATTAGTAGCGATGTTACAGTAACCTGCCATAATTAGTATCGAAGTTAATGTAACTTGTCATAATTAGTATCGAAGTTACTGTTACCTGTCATAATTAGTGTGGAAGTTACAGTTACCTGCCATAATTTGTATCGAAATTACAGTTACATGTCATAATTAGTGACGAAGTTAGAGTTTCTTGTCATAATTAGTATCGAAGTTAATGTTACCTGTCATAATTTGTATCGAAATTACAGTTACTTGTCATAATTAGCATCGAAGCTACAGGTACTTGACATAATTAGTAACGAAGTTACAGTAACCTGTCATAATTAGTAACGAAGTTACAGTTACCTGTCATAATTTGTATCGAAATTACAGTTACTTGTCATAATTAGTATCGAAGTTACAGTTACCTGTCATAATTTGTATCGAGGTTATAGTTACTTGTCATAATTAGTATCGAAGTTGCTGTTACCTGTCATAATTAGTATCGAAGTTACAGTAACCTGCCATAATTTGTATCAAAATTACAGTTACTTGTCATAATTAGTAACGAAGTTACAGTTACCTGTCATTATTTGTATCGATGTTACAGTTACTTGTCATAATTAGTATCGTAGTTACTGTTTCCTCTCATAATAAGTATCGAAGTTACAGTTACCTACCAAAATTTGAATCGAAATTACAGTTACTTGTCATAATTAGTAACGAAGTTACAGTTACCTGTCATAATTAGTAACGAAGTTACAGTTACCTGTCATAATTAGTATCGAAGTTACAGTTACTTGTCATAATTGGTATCGAAGTTACTGTTACCTGTCATAAATAGTAACGATGATACAGTTACCTGCCAAAATTTGTATCGAAATTACAGTAACTTGTCATAATTAGCATCGAAGCTACAGTTACTTGACATAATTAGTAACGAAGTTACAGTAACCTGTCATAATTAGTAACGAAGTTACAGTTACCTGTCATAATTAGTATCGAAGTTACAGTTACTTGTCATAATTAGTATCAAGGTTACAGTTACCTGCCATAATTTGTATCGAAATTACAGGGACTTGTCATAATTAGTAACGAAGTTACAGTTTCCTGCCATAATTAATATCGAAATTAAAGTTACTTGTCATAATTAGTAACGAAGTTACAGTTTCCTGTCATAATTAGTATCGAAGTTACTGTTACCTGTCATAATTAGTATTGAAGTTACAGTTACCTACCTTAATTTTTTATCAAAATTACAGTTACTTGTCATAATTAGTAACGAAGTTTGAGTTTCTTGTCATAATTAGTATCGAAGTTACTGTTACCTGTCATAATTAGTATTGAAGTTACAGTTACCTACAATAATTTTTTATCAAAATTACAATTACTTGTCATAATTAATAACGAAGTTACAGTTGCCTGTCATAATTAGTATCGAAGTTACAGTTACTTGTCATAATTAGTATCGAAGTTACAGTAATCTGCCATAATTGGTATCGAAATTACAGGGACTTTTCATAATTAGTAACGAAGTTACAGTTTCCTGCCATAACTAGTATCCAAATTAAAGTTACTTGTCATAATTAGTAACGAAGTTACAGTTTCCTGTCATAATTAGTAACGAAGTTTCAGTTACCTGTCAAAATTTGTATCGAAATTACAGTTAATTGTCATAATTAGTAACGAAGTTACAGTTTCCTGTCATAATTAGTATCGAAGTAACTGTTACCTGTCATAATTAGTATCGAAGTTACAGTTATTTGTCATAATTAGTATCGTAGTTACTCTTACCTGTCATAATTAGTATCGAAGTTACTGTCACCTGTCATAATTAGTATTGATGTTACAGTTACCTACCATAATTTTTTATCAAAATTACTGTTACTTGACATAATTATTAACGAAGTTAGAGTTTATTGTCATAATGAGTATCGAAGTTACTGTTACCTGTCATATTTTGTATCGAAATTACAGTTACTTGTCATAATTAGAATCGAAGCTACAATTACTTGACATAATTTGTAACGAAGTTACAGTAACCTGTCATAATTAGTAACGAAGTTACAGTTACCTGCCATAATTTGTATCGAAATTACAGTTCCTTGTCATAATTAGTATCGAAGTTACTGATACCTGATATAATTAGTACCGAAGTTACAATTACCTGCCATAATTTGTATCGAAATTACAGTTACTTGTCATAATTAGTAACGAAGTTACGGTAACCTGTCATAATTTGTATCGAAATTACAGTTACTTGTCATAATTAGTATCGAAGTTACAGTTAATTGACATAATTAGTAACGAAGTTACAGTAACCTGTCATAATTAGTATCGAAGTTAATGATACCTGTCATAAGTAGTATCGAAGTTACAGTTACCTGCCATAATTTTTTATCAAAATTAGAATTACTTGTCATAATTAGTAACGAAGTTACAGTTACTTGTCATAATTAGTATCGAAGTTACTGTTACCTGTCATAATTAGTATCAACGTTACAGTTACCTGCCATAATTTGTATCAAAATTACTGTTCCTTGTCATATTTAATATCGAAGTTACAGTTACCTGTCATAATTAGTATCGAAGGTACTGTTACATGTCATAAGTAGTAACGAAGTTACAGTTACCTGTCATAATTTGTATCGAAATTACAGTTACTTGTCATAATTAGTAAAGAAGTTACAGTTTCCTGTCATAATTAGTATCGAAGTTATTGTTATCTGTCATAATTAGTGTGGAAGTTACAGTTACCTGCCATAATTTGTATCGAAATTACAGGGACTTGTCATAATTAGTAACGAAGTTCGAGTTTCTTGTCATAATTAGTATCGAAGTTACAGTTACCTGTCATAATTTTTATCGAAGTTATAGTTACTTGTCATAATAAGTATCGAAGTTACTGTTACCTGTCATAATTAGTATCGAAGTTACAGTTACCTGCCATAATTTGTATCGAAATTACAGTTACTTGTCATAATTAGTGACGAAGTTACAGTTACCTGTCATAATTAGTATCGAAGTTACAGTTACTTGTCATAATTAGTATCGAAGTTACTGTTACCTGTCATAATTAGTATCGAAGTTACAGTTACCTGCCAAAATTTGTATCGAAATTACAGTTACTTGTCATAACTAATAACGAAGTTACAGTTACCTGTCATAATTAGTATCGAAGTTACAGTTACTTGTCATAATTAGTACCGAAGTTACAGTTACCTGCCATAATTTGTATCGCAATTACAGGGACTTGTCATAATTAGTAACGATGTTACAGTTACCTGCCATAATTAGTATCGAAATTAAAGTTACTTGTCATAATTAGTAACGAAGTTACAGTTTCCTGTCATAATTAGTATCGAAGTTACTGTTACCTGTCATAATTAATATTGAAGTTACAGTTACCTACCTTAATTTTTTATCAAAATTACAGTTACTTGTCATAATTAGAAACGAAGTTAGAGTTTCTTGTCATAATTAGAATCGAAGTTACAGTAACCAGTCATAATTTGTATCGAAATTACAGTTACTTGTCATAATTAGTAACGAAGTTACAGTTACCTGCCATAATTTGTATCGAAATTACAGTTCCTTGTCATAATTAGTATCGAAGTTACGGTTACCTGTCATAATTAGTATCGAAGGTACTGTTACTTGTCATAATTAGTAACGAAGTTACAGTTACCTGTCATAATTTGTATCGAAATTACAGTTACTTGTCATAATTAGTAACGAAGTTACAGTTTCCTGTCATAATTAGTATCGAAGTTACTGTTACCTGTCATAATTAGTGTGGAAGTTACAGTTACCTGCCATAATTTGTATCGAAATTACAGTTACATGTCATAATTAGTGACGAAGTTAGAGTTTCTTGTCATAATTAGTATCGAAGTTAATGTTACCTGTCATAATTTGTATCGAAATTACAGTTACTTGTCATAATTAGCATCGAAGCTACAGTTACTTGACATAATTAGTAACGAAGTTACAGTAACCTGTCATAATTAGTAACGAAGTTACAGTTACCTGTCATAATTTGTATCGAAATTACAGTTACTTGTCATAATTAGTATCGAAGTTACAGTTACCTGTCATAATTTGTATCGAGGTTATAGTTACTTGTCATAATTAGTATCGAAGTTGCTGTTACCCGTCATAATTAGTATCGAAGTTACAGTAACCTGCCATAATTTGTATCAAAATTACAGTTACTTGTCATAATTAGTATCGAAGTTACAGTTACCTGCCAAAATTTGTATCGAAATTACAGTTACTTGTCATAATTAATAACGAAGTTACAGTTACCTGTCATAATTAGTATCGAAGTTACAGTTACTTGTCATAATTAGTACCGAAGTTACAGTTACCTGCCATAATTTGTATCGCAATTACAGGGACTTGTCATAATTAGTAACGATGTTACAGTTACCTGCCATAATTAGTATCGAAATTAAAGTTACTTGTCATAATTAGTAACGAAGTTACAGTTTCCTGTCATAATTAGTATCGAAGTTACTGTTACCTGTCATAATTAATATTGAAGTTACAGTTACCTACCTTAATTTTTTATCAAAATTACAGTTACTTGTCATAATTAGAAACGAAGTTAGAGTTTCTTGTCATAATTAGAATCGAAGTTACAGTAACCAGTCATAATTTGTATCGAAATTACAGTTACTTGTCATAATTAGTAACGAAGTTACAGTTACCTGCCATAATTTGTATCGAAATTACAGTTCCTTGTCATAATTAGTATCGAAGTTACGGTTACCTGTCATAATTAGTATCGAAGGTACTGTTACTTGTCATAATTAGTAACGAAGTTACAGTTACCTGTCATAATTTGTATCGAAATTACAGTTACTTGTCATAATTAGTAACGAAGTTACAGTTTCCTGTCATAATTAGTATCGAAGTTACTGTTACCTGTCATAATTAGTATGGAAGTTACAGTTACTTGCCATAATTTGTATCGAAATTACAGGGACTTGTCATAATTAGTAACGAAGTTCGAGTTTCTTGTCATAATTAGTATCGATGTGATAGTTACCTGTCATAATTTGTATCGAAGGTATAGTTACTTGTCATAATTAGTATCGAATTACTGTTACCTGGCATAATTAGTATCGAAGTTACTGTTACCTGCCATAATTTGTAACGAAATTACAGTTACTTGTTATAATTAGTGACGAAGTTACAGTTACCTGTCATAATTAGTATCGAAGTTACAGTTACTTGTCATAATTAGTATCGAAGTTACAGTAACCTGCCATAATTTGTATCGAAATTACAGGGACTTGTCATAATTAGTAACGAAGTTACAGTTTTCTGCCATAATTAGTATCGAAATTAAAGTTACTTGTCATACTTAGTAACGAAGTTACAGTTTCCTGTCATAATTAGTATCGAAGTTACTGTTACCTGTCATAATTAGTATTGAAGTTACAGTTACCTACCATAATTTTTTATCAAAATTACAGTTACTTGTCATAATTAGTAACGAAGTTTGAGTTTCTCGTCATAATTAGAATCGAAGTTATAGTAACCAGTCATAATTTTTATCGAAGTTATAGTTACTTGTCATAATTAGTATCGAAGTTACTGTTACCTGTCATAATTAGTACCGAAGTTACAGTTACCTGCCATAATTTGTATCGAAATTAGAGTTTCTTGTCATAATTAGTAACGAAGTTACAGTTACCTGTCATAATAAGTATCGAAGTTACTGTTACTTGTCATAATTAGTATCGAAGTTACTGTTACCTGTCATAATTAGTATCGAAGTTACAGTTACCTGCCATAATTTGTATCGAAATTACAGTTCCTTGTCATAATTAGTATCGAAGTTACAGTTACCTGTCATAATTAGTATCCATGGTACTGTTACTTGTCATAATTAGTAACGAAGTTACAGTTACCTGTCATAATTTGTATCGAAATTACAGTTACTTGTCATAATTAGTAACGAAGTTACAGTTTCCTGTCATAATTAGTATCGAAGTAACTGTTACCTGTCATAATTAGTATGGAAGTTACAGTTACCTGCCATAATTTGTATCGAAATTAAAGTTACTTGTCATCATTAGCAACGATGTTACAGTAACCTGTCATAATTAGTATCGAAGTTAATGTTACTTGTCATAATTAGTATCGAAGTTACTGTTACCTGTCATAATTAGTATCGAAGTTACTGTTACCTGCCATATTTTGTATCGAAATTACTGTTACTTGTCATAAATAGTAACGAAGTTACAGTTACCTGTCATAATTAGTATCGAAGTTACAGTTACTTGTCATAATTAGTATCGAAGTTACTGTTACCTGTCATAATTAGAATCGAAGTTACAGTTACCTGCCAAAATTTGTATCGAAATTACAGTTACTTGTCATAATTAGTAACCAAGTTACAGTTACGTGTCATAATTAGTATCGAAGTTACAGTTACTTGTAATAATTAGTATCGAAGTCACCGTTACCCGCCATAATTTGTATCGAAATTACAGGGACTTGTAATAATTAGTAACGAAGTTACAGTTACCTGCCATAATTAGTATCGAAATTAAAGTTACTTGTGATAATTAGTAACGAAGTTACAGTTACCTGTCATAATAAGTATCGAAGTTACTGTTACCTGTCATAATTAGTATTGAAGTTACAGTTACCTACCATAATTTTTTATCAAAATTACAGTTACTTGTCATAATTAGTAACGAAGTTAGAGTTTCTTGTCATAATTAGTATCGAAGTTACAGTTACCTGTCATAATTTGATTCGAAGTTATAGTTACTTGTCATAATTAGTATCGAAGTTACTGTTACCTGTCATAATTAGTACCGAAGTTACAGTTACCTGCCATAATTTGTATCGAAATTAGAGTTTCTTGTCATAATTTGTAACGAAGTTACAGTTACCTGTCATAATAAGTATCGAAGTTACTGTTACTTGTCATAATTAGTATCGAAGTTACTGTTACCTGTCATAATTAGTATCGAAGTTACAGTTACCTGCCATAATTTGTATCGAAATTACAGTTCCTTGTCATAATTAGTATCGAAGTTACAGTTACCTGTCATAATTAGTATCGATGGTACTGTTACTTGTCATAATTAGTAACGAAGTTACAGTTTCCTGCCATAATTAATATCGAAATTAAAGTTACTTGTCATAATTAGTAACGAAGTTACAGTTTCCTGTCATAATTAGTATCGAAGTTACTGTTACCTGTCATAATTAGTATTGAAGTTACAGTTACCTACCTTAATTTTTTATCAAAATTACAGTTACTTGTCATAATTAGTAACGAAGTTTGAGTTTCTTGTCATAATTAGTATCGAAGTTACTGTTACCTGTCATAATTAGTATTGAAGTTACAGTTACCTACAATAATTTTTTATCAAAATTACAGTTACTTGTCATAATTAATGACGAAGTTACAGTTGCCTGTCATAATTAGTATCGAAGTTACAGTTACTTGTCATAATTAGTATCGAAGTTACAGTAATCTGCCATAATTGGTATCGAAATTACAGGGACTTTTCATAATTAGTAACGAAGTTACAGTTTCCTGCCATAACTAGTATCCAAATTAAAGTTACTTGTCATAATTAGTAACGAAGTTACAGTTTCCTGTCATAATTAGTAACGAAGTTTCAGTTACCTGTCAAAATTTGTATCGAAATTACAGTTACTTGTCATAATTAGTAACGAAGTTACAGTTTCCTGCCATAACTAGTATCCAAATTAAAGTTACTTGTCATAATTAGTATCGAAGTTACAGTTACTTGTCATAATTAGTATCGTAGTTACTCTTACCTGTCATAATTAGTATCGAAGTTACTGTCACCTGTCATAATTAGTATTGATGTTACAGTTACCTACCATAATTTTTTATCAAAATTACTGTTACTTGACATAATTATTAACGAAGTTAGAGTTTATTGTCATAATGAGTATCGAAGTTACTGTTACCTGTCATATTTTGTATCGAAATTACAGTTACTTGTCATAATTAGAATCGAAGCTACAATTACTTGACATAATTTGTAACGAAGTTACAGTAACCTGTCATAATTAGTAACGAAGTTACAGTTACCTGCCATAATTTGTATCGAAATTACAGTTCCTTGTCATAATTAGTATCGAAGTTACTGATACCTGATATAATTAGTACCGAAGTTACAATTACCTGCCATAATTTGTATCGAAATTACAGTTACTTGTCATAATTAGTAACGAAGTTACGGTAACCTGTCATAATTTGTATCGAAATTACAGTTACTTGTCATAATTAGTATCGAAGTTACAGTTAATTGACATAATTAGTAACAAAGTTACAGTAACCTGTCATAATTAGTATCGAAGTTAATGATACCTGTCATAAGTAGTATCGAAGTTACAGTTACCTGCCATAATTTTTTATCAAAATTAGAATTACTTGTCATAATTAGTAACGAAGTTACAGTTACTTGTCATAATTAGTATCGAAGTTACTGTTACCTGTCATAATTAGTATCAACGTTACAGTTACCTGCCATAATTTGTATCAAAATTACTGTTCCTTGTCATATTTAATATCGAAGTTACAGTTACCTGTCATAATTAGTATCGAAGGTACTGTTACATGTCATAAGTAGTAACGAAGTTACAGTTACCTGTCATAATTTGTATAGAAATTACAGTTACTTGTCATAATTAGTAAAGAAGTTACAGTTTCCTGTCATAATTAGTATCGAAGTTATTGTTATCTGTCATAATTAGTGTGGAAGTTACAGTTACCTGCCATAATTTGTATCGAAATTACAGGGACTTGTCATAATTAGTAACGAAGTTTGAGTTTCTTGTCATAATTAGTATCGAAGTTACAGTTACCTGTCATAATTTTTATCGAAGTTATAGTTACTTGTCATAATAAGTATCGAAGTTACTGTTACCTGTCATAATTAGTATCGAAGTTACAGTTACCTGCCATAATTTGTATCGAAATTGCAGTTACTTGTCATAATTAGTGACGAAGTTACAGTTACCTGTCATAATTAGTATCGAAGTTACAGTTACTTGTCATAATTAGTATCGAAGTTACTGTTACCTGTCATAATTAGTATCGAAGTTACAGTTACCTGCCAAAATTTGTATCGAAATTACAGGGACTTGTCATAATTAGTAACGAAGTTTGAGTTTCTTGTCATAATTAGTATCGAAGTTACAGTTACCTGTCATAATTTTTATCGAAGTTATAGTTACTTGTCATAATAAGTATCGAAGTTACTGTTACCTGTCATAATTAGTATCGAAGTTACAGTTACCTGTCATAATTTTTATCGAAGTTATAGTTACTTGTCATAATAAGTATCGAAGTTACTGTTACCTGTCATAATTAGTATCGAAGTTACAGTTACCTACCATAATTTTTTATCAAAATTACTGTTACTTGACATAATTATTAACGAAGTTAGAGTTTATTGTCATAATGAGTATCGAAGTTACTGTTACCTGTCATATTTTGTATCGAAATTACAGTTACTTGTCATAATTAGAATCGAAGCTACAATTACTTGACATAATTTGTAACGAAGTTACAGTAACCTCTCATAATTAGTAACGAAGTTACAGTTACCTGCCATAATTTGTATCGAAATTACAGTTCCTTGTCATAATTAGTATCGAAGTTACTGATACCTGATATAATTAGTACCGAAGTTACAATTACCTGCCATAATTTGTATCGAAATTACAGTTACTTGTCATAATTAGTAACGAAGTTACGGTAACCTGTCATAATTTGTATCGAAATTACAGTTACTTGTCATAATTAGTATCGAAGTTACAGTTAATTGACATAATTAGTAACGAAGTTACAGTAACCTGTCATAATTAGTATCGAAGTTAATGATACCTGTCATAAGTAGTATCGAAGTTACAGTTACCTGCCATAATTTTTTATCAAAATTAGAATTACTTGTCATAATTAGTAACGAAGTTACAGTTACTTGTCATAATTAGTATCGAAGTTACTGTTACCTGTCATAATTAGTATCAACGTTACAGTTACCTGCCATAATTTGTATCAAAATTACTGTTCCTTGTCATATTTAATATCGAAGTTACAGTTACCTGTCATAATTAGTATCGAAGGTACTGTTACATGTCATAAGTAGTAACGAAGTTACAGTTACCTGTCATAATTTGTATCGAAATTACAGTTACTTGTCATAATTAGTAAAGAAGTTACAGTTTCCTGTCATAATTAGTATCGAAGTTATTGTTATCTGTCATAATTAGTGTGGAAGTTACAGTTACCTGCCATAATTTGTATCGAAATTACAGGGACTTGTCATAATTAGTAACGAAGTTCGAGTTTCTTGTCATAATTAGTATCGAAGTTACAGTTACCTGTCATAATTTTTATCGAAGTTATAGTTACTTGTCATAATAAGTATCGAAGTTACTGTTACCTGTCATAATTAGTATCGAAGTTACAGTTACCTGCCATAATTTGTATCGAAATTACAGTTACTTGTCATAATTAATGACGAAGTTACAGTTACCTGTCATAATTAGTATCGATTACAGTTACTTGTCATAATTAGTATCGAAGTTACTGTTACCTGTCATAATTAGTATTGAAGTTACAGTTACCTACCTTAATTTTTTATCAAAATTACAGTTACTTGTCATAATTAGTTACGAAGTTTGAGTTTCTTGTCATAATTAGTATCGAAGTTACTGTTACCTGTCATAATTAGTATTGAAGTTACAGTTACCTACAATAATTTTTTATCAAAATTACAATTACTTGTCATAATTAATAACGAAGTTACAGTTGCCTGTCATAATTAGTATCGAAGTTACAGTTACTTGTCATAATTAGTATCGAAGTTACAGTAATCTGCCATAATTGGTATCGAAATTACAGGGACTTTTCATAATTAGTAACGAAGTTACAGTTTCCTGCCATAACTAGTATCCAAATTAAAGTTACTTGTCATAATTAGTAACGAAGTTACAGTTTCCTGTCATAATTAGTAACGAAGTTTCAGTTACCTGTCAAAATTTGTATCGAAATTACAGTTAATTGTCATAATTAGTAACGAAGTTACAGTTTCCTGTCATAATTAGTATCGAAGTAACTGTTACCTGTCATAATTAGTATCGAAGTTACAGTTATTTGTCATAATTAGTATCGTAGTTACTCTTACCTGTCATAATTAGTATCGAAGTTACTGTCACCTGTCATAATTAGTATTGATGTTACAGTTACCTACCATAATTTTTTATCAAAATTACTGTTACTTGACATAATTATTAACGAAGTTAGAGTTTATTGTCATAATGAGTATCGAAGTTACTGTTACCTGTCATATTTTGTATCGAAATTACAGTTACTTGTCATAATTAGAATCGAAGCTACAATTACTTGACATAATTTGTAACGAAGTTACAGTAACCTGTCATAATTAGTAACGAAGTTACAGTTACCTGCCATAATTTGTATCGAAATTACAGTTCCTTGTCATAATTAGTATCGAAGTTACTGATACCTGATATAATTAGTACCGAAGTTACAATTACCTGCCATAATTTGTATCGAAATTACAGTTACTTGTCATAATTAGTAACGAAGTTACGGTAACCTGTCATAATTTGTATCGAAATTACAGTTACTTGTCATAATTAGTATCGAAGTTACAGTTAATTGACATAATTAGTAACGAAGTTACAGTAACCTGTCATAATTAGTATCGAAGTTAATGATACCTGTCATAAGTAGTATCGAAGTTACAGTTACCTGCCATAATTTTTTATCAAAATTAGAATTACTTGTCATAATTAGTAACGAAGTTACAGTTACTTGTCATAATTAGTATGGAAGTTACTGTTACCTGTCATAATTAGTATCAACGTTACAGTTACCTGCCATAATTTGTATCAAAATTACTGTTCCTTGTCATATTTAATATCGAAGTTACAGTTACCTGTCATAATTAGTATCGAAGGTACTGTTACATGTCATAAGTAGTAACGAAGTTACAGTTACCTGTCATAATTTGTATCGAAATTACAGTTACTTGTCATAATTAGTAAAGAAGTTACAGTTTCCTGTCATAATTAGTATCGAAGTTATTGTTATCTGTCATAATTAGTGTGGAAGTTACAGTTACCTGCCATAATTTGTATCGAAATTACAGGGACTTGTCATAATTAGTAACGAAGTTCGAGTTTCTTGTCATAATTAGTATCGAAGTTACAGTTACCTGTCATAATTTTTATCGAAGTTATAGTTACTTGTCATAATAAGTATCGAAGTTACTGTTACCTGTCATAATTAGTATCGAAGTTACAGTTACCTGCCATAATTTGTATCGAAATTACAGTTACTTGTCATAATTAGTGACGAAGTTACAGTTACCTGTCATAATTAGTATCGAAGTTACAGTTACTTGTCATAATTAGTATCGAAGTTACTGTTACCTGTCATAATTAGTATCGAAGTTACAGTTACCTGCCAAAATTTGTATCGAAATTACAGTTACTTGTCATAACTAATAACGAAGTTACAGTTACCTGTCATAATTAGTATCGAAGTTACAGTTACTTGTCATAATTAGTACCGAAGTTACAGTTACCTGCCATAATTTGTATCGCAATTACAGGGACTTGTCATAATTAGTAACGATGTTACAGTTACCTGCCATAATTAGTATCGAAATTAAAGTTACTTGTCATAATTAGTAACGAAGTTACAGTTTCCTGTCATAATTAGTATCGAAGTTACTGTTACCTGTCATAATTAATATTGAAGTTACAGTTACCTACCTTAATTTTTTATCAAAATTACAGTTACTTGTCATAATTAGAAACGAAGTTAGAGTTTCTTGTCATAATTAGAATCGAAGTTACAGTAACCAGTCATAATTTGTATCGAAATTACAGTTACTTGTCATAATTAGTAACGAAGTTACAGTTACCTGCCATAATTTGTATCGAAATTACAGTTCCTTGTCATAATTAGTATCGAAGTTACGGTTACCTGTCATAATTAGTATCGAAGGTACTGTTACTTGTCATAATTAGTAACGAAGTTACAGTTACCTGTCATAATTTGTATCGAAATTACAGTTACTTGTCATAATTAGTAACGAAGTTACAGTTTCCTGTCATAATTAGTATCGAAGTTACTGTTACCTGTCATAATTAGTGTGGAAGTTACAGTTACCTGCCATAATTTGTATCGAAATTACAGTTACATGTCATAATTAGTGACGAAGTTAGAGTTTCTTGTCATAATTAGTATCGAAGTTAATGTTACCTGTCATAATTTGTATCGAAATTACAGTTACTTGTCATAATTAGCATCGAAGCTACAGTTACTTGACATAATTAGTAACGAAGTTACAGTAACCTGTCATAATTAGTAACGAAGTTACAGTTACCTGTCATAATTTGTATCGAAATTACAGTTACTTGTCATAATTAGTATCGAAGTTACAGTTACCTGTCATAATTTGTATCGAGGTTATAGTTACTTGTCATAATTAGTATCGAAGTTGCTGTTACCCGTCATAATTAGTATCGAAGTTACAGTAACCTGCCATAATTTGTATCAAAATTACAGTTACTTGTCATAATTAGTATCGAAGTTACAGTTACCTGCCAAAATTTGTATCGAAATTACAGTTACTTGTCATAATTAATAACGAAGTTACAGTTACCTGTCATAATTAGTATCGAAGTTACAGTTACTTGTCATAATTAGTACCGAAGTTACAGTTACCTGCCATAATTTGTATCGCAATTACAGGGACTTGTCATAATTAGTAACGATGTTACAGTTACCTGCCATAATTAGTATCGAAATTAAAGTTACTTGTCATAATTAGTAACGAAGTTACAGTTTCCTGTCATAATTAGTATCGAAGTTACTGTTACCTGTCATAATTAATATTGAAGTTACAGTTACCTACCTTAATTTTTTATCAAAATTACAGTTACTTGTCATAATTAGAAACGAAGTTAGAGTTTCTTGTCATAATTAGAATCGAAGTTACAGTAACCAGTCATAATTTGTATCGAAATTACAGTTACTTGTCATAATTAGTAACGAAGTTACAGTTACCTGCCATAATTTGTATCGAAATTACAGTTCCTTGTCATAATTAGTATCGAAGTTACGGTTACCTGTCATAATTAGTATCGAAGGTACTGTTACTTGTCATAATTAGTAACGAAGTTACAGTTACCTGTCATAATTTGTATCGAAATTACAGTTACTTGTCATAATTAGTAACGAAGTTACAGTTTCCTGTCATAATTAGTATCGAAGTTACTGTTACCTGTCATAATTAGTATGGAAGTTACAGTTACTTGCCATAATTTGTATCGAAATTACAGGGACTTGTCATAATTAGTAACGAAGTTCGAGTTTCTTGTCATAATTAGTATCGATGTGATAGTTACCTGTCATAATTTGTATCGAAGGTATAGTTACTTGTCATAATTAGTATCGAATTACTGTTACCTGGCATAATTAGTATCGAAGTTACTGTTACCTGCCATAATTTGTAACGAAATTACAGTTACTTGTTATAATTAGTGACGAAGTTACAGTTACCTGTCATAATTAGTATCGAAGTTACAGTTACTTGTCATAATTAGTATCGAAGTTACAGTAACCTGCCATAATTTGTATCGAAATTACAGGGACTTGTCATAATTAGTAACGAAGTTACAGTTTTCTGCCATAATTAGTATCGAAATTAAAGTTACTTGTCATACTTAGTAACGAAGTTACAGTTTCCTGTCATAATTAGTATCGAAGTTACTGTTACCTGTCATAATTAGTATTGAAGTTACAGTTACCTACCATAATTTTTTATCAAAATTACAGTTACTTGTCATAATTAGTAACGAAGTTTGAGTTTCTCGTCATAATTAGAATCGAAGTTATAGTAACCAGTCATAATTTTTATCGAAGTTATAGTTACTTGTCATAATTAGTATCGAAGTTACTGTTACCTGTCATAATTAGTACCGAAGTTACAGTTACCTGCCATAATTTGTATCGAAATTAGAGTTTCTTGTCATAATTAGTAACGAAGTTACAGTTACCTGTCATAATAAGTATCGAAGTTACTGTTACTTGTCATAATTAGTATCGAAGTTACTGTTACCTGTCATAATTAGTATCGAAGTTACAGTTACCTGCCATAATTTGTATCGAAATTACAGTTCCTTGTCATAATTAGTATCGAAGTTACAGTTACCTGTCATAATTAGTATCCATGGTACTGTTACTTGTCATAATTAGTAACGAAGTTACAGTTACCTGTCATAATTTGTATCGAAATTACAGTTACTTGTCATAATTAGTAACGAAGTTACAGTTTCCTGTCATAATTAGTATCGAAGTAACTGTTACCTGTCATAATTAGTATGGAAGTTACAGTTACCTGCCATAATTTGTATCGAAATTAAAGTTACTTGTCATCATTAGCAACGATGTTACAGTAACCTGTCATAATTAGTATCGAAGTTAATGTTACTTGTCATAATTAGTATCGAAGTTACTGTTACCTGTCATAATTAGTATCGAAGTTACTGTTACCTGCCATATTTTGTATCGAAATTACTGTTACTTGTCATAAATAGTAACGAAGTTACAGTTACCTGTCATAATTAGTATCGAAGTTACAGTTACTTGTCATAATTAGTATCGAAGTTACTGTTACCTGTCATAATTAGAATCGAAGTTACAGTTACCTGCCAAAATTTGTATCGAAATTACAGTTACTTGTCATAATTAGTAACCAAGTTACAGTTACGTGTCATAATTAGTGTCGAAGTTACAGTTACTTGTAATAATTAGTATCGAAGTCACCGTTACCCGCCATAATTTGTATCGAAATTACAGGGACTTGTAATAATTAGTAACGAAGTTACAGTTACCTGCCATAATTAGTATCGAAATTAAAGTTACTTGTGATAATTAGTAACGAAGTTACAGTTACCTGTCATAATAAGTATCGAAGTTACTGTTACCTGTCATAATTAGTATTGAAGTTACAGTTACCTACCATAATTTTTTATCAAAATTACAGTTACTTGTCATAATTAGTAACGAAGTTAGAGTTTCTTGTCATAATTAGTATCGAAGTTACAGTTACCTGTCATAATTTGATTCGAAGTTATAGTTACTTGTCATTATTAGTATCGAAGTTACGGTTACCTGTCATAATTAGTACCGAAGTTACAGTTACCTGCCATAATTTGTATCGAAATTAGAGTTTCTTGTCATAATTTGTAACGAAGTTACAGTTACCTGTCATAATAAGTATCGAAGTTACTGTTACTTGTCATAATTAGTATCGAAGTTACTGTTACCTGTCATAATTAGTATCGAAGTTACAGTTACCTGCCATAATTTGTATCGAAATTACAGTTCCTTGTCATAATTAGTATCGAAGTTACAGTTACCTGTCATAATTAGTATCGATGGTACTGTTACTTGTCATAATTAGTAACGAAGTTACAGTTTCCTGCCATAATTAATATCGAAATTAAAGTTACTTGTCATAATTAGTAACGAAGTTACAGTTTCCTGTCATAATTAGTATCGAAGTTACTGTTACCTGTCATAATTAGTATTGAAGTTACAGTTACCTACCTTAATTTTTTATCAAAATTACAGTTACTTGTCATAATTAGTAACGAAGTTTGAGTTTCTTGTCATAATTAGTATCGAAGTTACTGTTACCTGTCATAATTAGTATTGAAGTTACAGTTACCTACAATAATTTTTTATCAAAATTACAGTTACTTGTCATAATTAATGACGAAGTTACAGTTGCCTGTCATAATTAGTATCGAAGTTACAGTTACTTGTCATAATTAGTATCGAAGTTACAGTAATCTGCCATAATTGGTATCGAAATTACAGGGACTTTTCATAATTAGTAACGAAGTTACAGTTTCCTGCCATAACTAGTATCCAAATTAAAGTTACTTGTCATAATTAGTAACGAAGTTACAGTTTCCTGTCATAATTAGTAACGAAGTTTCAGTTACCTGTCAAAATTTGTATCGAAATTACAGTTACTTGTCATAATTAGTAACGAAGTTACAGTTTCCTGCCATAACTAGTATCCAAATTAAAGTTACTTGTCATAATTAGTATCGAAGTTACAGTTACTTGTCATAATTAGTATCGTAGTTACTCTTACCTGTCATAATTAGTATCGAAGTTACTGTCACCTGTCATAATTAGTATTGATGTTACAGTTACCTACCATAATTTTTTATCAAAATTACTGTTACTTGACATAATTATTAACGAAGTTAGAGTTTATTGTCATAATGAGTATCGAAGTTACTGTTACCTGTCATATTTTGTATCGAAATTACAGTTACTTGTCATAATTAGAATCGAAGCTACAATTACTTGACATAATTTGTAACGAAGTTACAGTAACCTGTCATAATTAGTAACGAAGTTACAGTTACCTGCCATAATTTGTATCGAAATTACAGTTCCTTGTCATAATTAGTATCGAAGTTACTGATACCTGATATAATTAGTACCGAAGTTACAATTACCTGCCATAATTTGTATCGAAATTACAGTTACTTGTCATAATTAGTAACGAAGTTACGGTAACCTGTCATAATTTGTATCGAAATTACAGTTACTTGTCATAATTAGTATCGAAGTTACAGTTAATTGACATAATTAGTAACGAAGTTACAGTAACCTGTCATAATTAGTATCGAAGTTAATGATACCTGTCATAAGTAGTATCGAAGTTACAGTTACCTGCCATAATTTTTTATCAAAATTAGAATTACTTGTCATAATTAGTAACGAAGTTACAGTTACTTGTCATAATTAGTATCGAAGTTACTGTTACCTGTCATAATTAGTATCAACGTTACAGTTACCTGCCATAATTTGTATCAAAATTACTGTTCCTTGTCATATTTAATATCGAAGTTACAGTTACCTGTCATAATTAGTATCGAAGGTACTGTTACATGTCATAAGTAGTAACGAAGTTACAGTTACCTGTCATAATTTGTATAGAAATTACAGTTACTTGTCATAATTAGTAAAGAAGTTACAGTTTCCTGTCATAATTAGTATCGAAGTTATTGTTATCTGTCATAATTAGTGTGGAAGTTACAGTTACCTGCCATAATTTGTATCGAAATTACAGGGACTTGTCATAATTAGTAACGAAGTTTGAGTTTCTTGTCATAATTAGTATCAAAGTTACAGTTACCTGTCATAATTTTTATCGAAGTTATAGTTACTTGTCATAATAAGTATCGAAGTTACTGTTACCTGTCATAATTAGTATCGAAGTTACAGTTACCTGCCATAATTTGTATCGAAATTGCAGTTACTTGTCATAATTAGTGACGAAGTTACAGTTACCTGTCATAATTAGTATCGAAGTTACAGTTACTTGTCATAATTAGTATCGAAGTTACTGTTACCTGTCATAATTAGTATCGAAGTTACAGTTACCTGCCAAAATTTGTATCGAAATTACAGGGACTTGTCATAATTAGTAACGAAGTTTGAGTTTCTTGTCATAATTAGTATCGAAGTTACAGTTACCTGTCATAATTTTTATCGAAGTTATAGTTACTTGTCATAATAAGTATCGAAGTTACTGTTACCTGTCATAATTAGTATCGAAGTTACAGTTACCTGTCATAATTTTTATCGAAGTTATAGTTACTTGTCATAATAAGTATCGAAGTTACTGTTACCTGTCATAATTAGTATCGAAGTTACAGTTACCTACCATAATTTTTTATCAAAATTACTGTTACTTGACATAATTATTAACGAAGTTAGAGTTTATTGTCATAATGAGTATCGAAGTTACTGTTACCTGTCATATTTTGTATCGAAATTACAGTTACTTGTCATAATTAGAATCGAAGCTACAATTACTTGACATAATTTGTAACGAAGTTACAGTAACCTGTCATAATTAGTAACGAAGTTACAGTTACCTGCCATAATTTGTATCGAAATTACAGTTCCTTGTCATAATTAGTATCGAAGTTACTGATACCTGATATAATTAGTACCGAAGTTACAATTACCTGCCATAATTTGTATCGAAATTACAGTTACTTGTCATAATTAGTAACGAAGTTACGGTAACCTGTCATAATTTGTATCGAAATTACAGTTACTTGTCATAATTAGTATCGAAGTTACAGTTAATTGACATAATTAGTAACGAAGTTACAGTAACCTGTCATAATTAGTATCGAAGTTAATGATACCTGTCATAAGTAGTATCGAAGTTACAGTTACCTGCCATAATTTTTTATCAAAATTAGAATTACTTGTCATAATTAGTAACGAAGTTACAGTTACTTGTCATAATTAGTATCGAAGTTACTGTTACCTGTCATAATTAGTATCAACGTTACAGTTACCTGCCATAATTTGTATCAAAATTACTGTTCCTTGTCATATTTAATATCGAAGTTACAGTTACCTGTCATAATTAGTATCGAAGGTACTGTTACATGTCATAAGTAGTAACGAAGTTACAGTTACCTGTCATAATTTGTATCGAAATTACAGTTACTTGTCATAATTAGTAAAGAAGTTACAGTTTCCTGTCATAATTAGTATCGAAGTTATTGTTATCTGTCATAATTAGTGTGGAAGTTACAGTTACCTGCCATAATTTGTATCGAAATTACAGGGACTTGTCATAATTAGTAACGAAGTTCGAGTTTCTTGTCATAATTAGTATCGAAGTTACAGTTACCTGTCATAATTTTTATCGAAGTTATAGTTACTTGTCATAATAAGTATCGAAGTTACTGTTACCTGTCATAATTAGTATCGAAGTTACAGTTACCTGCCATAATTTGTATCGAAATTACAGTTACTTGTCATAATTAGTGACGAAGTTACAGTTACCTGTCATAATTAGTATCGAAGTTACAGTTACTTGTCATAATTAGTATCGAAGTTACTGTTACCTGTCATAATTAGTATCGAAGTTACAGTTACCTGCCAAAATTTGTATCGAAATTACAGTTACTTGTCATAACTAATAACGAAGTTACAGTTACCTGTCATAATTAGTATCGAAGTTACAGTTACTTGTCATAATTAGTACCGAAGTTACAGTTACCTGCCATAATTTGTATCGCAATTACAGGGACTTGTCATAATTAGTAACGATGTTACAGTTACCTGCCATAATTAGTATCGAAATTAAAGTTACTTGTCATAATTAGTAACGAAGTTACAGTTTCCTGTCATAATTAGTATCGAAGTTACTGTTACCTGTCATAATTAATATTGAAGTTACAGTTACCTACCTTAATTTTTTATCAAAATTACAGTTACTTGTCATAATTAGAAACGAGAGTTTCTTGTCATAATTAGAATCGAAGTTACAGTAACCAGTCATAATTTGTATCGAAATTACAGTTACTTGTCATAATTAGTAACGAAGTTACAGTTACCTGCCATAATTTGTATCGAAATTACAGTTCCTTGTCATAATTAGTATCGAAGTTACGGTTACCTGTCATAATTAGTATCGAAGGTACTGTTACTTGTCATAATTAGTAACGAAGTTACAGTTACCTGTCATAATTTGTATCGAAATTACAGTTACTTGTCATAATTAGTAACGAAGTTACAGTTTCCTGTCATAATTAGTATCGAAGTTACTGTTACCTGTCATAATTAGTGTGGAAGTTACAGTTACCTGCCATAATTTGTATCGAAATTACAGTTACATGTCATAATTAGTGACGAAGTTAGAGTTTCTTGTCATAATTAGTATCGAAGTTAATGTTACCTGTCATAATTTGTATCGAAATTACAGTTACTTGTCATAATTAGCATCGAAGCTACAGTTACTTGACATAATTAGTAACGAAGTTACAGTAACCTGTCATAATTAGTAACGAAGTTACAGTTACCTGTCATAATTTGTATCGAAATTACAGTTACTTGTCATAATTAGTATCGAAGTTACAGTTACCTGTCATAATTTGTATCGAGGTTATAGTTACTTGTCATAATTAGTATCGAAGTTGCTGTTACCCGTCATAATTAGTATCGAAGTTACAGTAACCTGCCATAATTTGTATCAAAATTACAGTTACTTGTCATAATTAGTATCGAAGTTACAGTTACCTGCCAAAATTTGTATCGAAATTACAGTTACTTGTCATAATTAATAACGAAGTTACAGTTACCTGTCATAATTAGTATCGAAGTTACAGTTACTTGTCATAATTAGTACCGAAGTTACAGTTACCTGCCATAATTTGTATCGCAATTACAGGGACTTGTCATAATTAGTAACGATGTTACAGTTACCTGCCATAATTAGTATCGAAATTAAAGTTACTTGTCATAATTAGTAACGAAGTTACAGTTTCCTGTCATAATTAGTATCGAAGTTACTGTTACCTGTCATAATTAATATTGAAGTTACAGTTACCTACCTTAATTTTTTATCAAAATTACAGTTACTTGTCATAATTAGAAACGAAGTTAGAGTTTCTTGTCATAATTAGAATCGAAGTTACAGTAACCAGTCATAATTTGTATCGAAATTACAGTTACTTGTCATAATTAGTAACGAAGTTACAGTTACCTGCCATAATTTGTATCGAAATTACAGTTCCTTGTCATAATTAGTATCGAAGTTACGGTTACCTGTCATAATTAGTATCGAAGGTACTGTTACTTGTCATAATTAGTAACGAAGTTACAGTTACCTGTCATAATTTGTATCGAAATTACAGTTACTTGTCATAATTAGTAACGAAGTTACAGTTTCCTGTCATAATTAGTATCGAAGTTACTGTTACCTGTCATAATTAGTGTGGAAGTTTCAGTTACCTGCCATAATTTGTATCGAAATTACAGTTACATGTCATAATTAGTGACGAAGTTAGAGTTTCTTGTCATAATTAGTATCGAAGTTAATGTTACCTGTCATAATTTGTATCGAAATTACAGTTACTTGTCATAATTAGCATCGAAGCTACAGTTACTTGACATAATTAGTAACGAAGTTACAGTAACCTGTCATAATTAGTAACGAAGTTACAGTTACCTGTCATTATATGTATCGATGTTACAGTTACTTGTCATAATTAGTATCGTAGTTACTGTTTCCTCTCATAATAAGTATCGAAGTTACAGTTACCTACCAAAATTTGAATCGAAATTACAGTTACATGTCATAATTAGTGACGAAGTTAGAGTTTCTTGTCATAATTAGTATCGAAGTTACTGTTACCTGTCATATTTTGTATCGAAATTACAGTTACTTGTCCTAATTAGAATCGAAGCTACAATTACTTGACATAATTTGTAACGAAGTTACAGTAACCTGTCATAATTAGTAACGAAGTTACAGTTACCTGCCATAATTTGTATCGAAATTACAGTTCCTTGTCATAATTAGTATCGAAGTTACTGATACCTGATATAATTAGTACCGAAGTTACAATTACCTGCCATAATTTGTATCGAAATTACAGTTACTTGTCATAATTAGTAACGAAGTTACGGTAACCTGTCATAATTTGTATCGAAATTACAGTTACTTGTCATAATTAGTATCGAAGTTACAGTTAATTGACATAATTAGTAACGAAGTTACAGTAACCTGTCATAATTAGTATCGAAGTTAATGATACCTGTCATAAGTAGTATCGAAGTTACAGTTACCTGCCATAATTTTTTATCAAAATTAGAATTACTTGTCATAATTAGTAACGAAGTTACAGTTACTTGTCATAATTAGTATCGAAGTTACTGTTACCTGTCATAATTAGTATCAACGTTACAGTTACCTGCCATAATTTGTATCAAAATTACTGTTCCTTGTCATATTTAATATCGAAGTTACAGTTACCTGTCATAATTAGTATCGAAGGTACTGTTACATGTCATAAGTAGTAACGAAGTTACAGTTACCTGTCATAATTTGTATCGAAATTACAGTTACTTGTCATAATTAGTAAAGAAGTTACAGTTTCCTGTCATAATTAGTATCGAAGTTATTGTTATCTGTCATAATTAGTGTGGAAGTTACAGTTACCTGCCATAATTTGTATAGAAATTACAGGGACTTGTCATAATTAGTAACGAAGTTCGAGTTTCTTGTCATAATTAGTATCGAAGTTACAGTTACCTGTCATAATTTTTATCGAAGTTATAGTTACTTGTCATAATAAGTATCGAAGTTACTGTTACCTGTCATAATTAGTATCGAAGTTACAGTTACCTGCCATAATTTGTATCGAAATTACAGTTACTTGTCATAATTAGTGACGAAGTTACAGTTACCTGTCATAATTAGTATCGAAGTTACAGTTACTTGTCATAATTAGTATCGAAGTTACTGTTACCTGTCATAATTAGTATCGAAGTTACAGTTACCTGCCAAAATTTGTATCGAAATTACAGTTACTTGTCATAATTAATAACGAAGTTACAGTTACCTGTCATAATTAGTATCGAAGTTACAGTTACTTGTCATAATTAGTACCGAAGTTACAGTTACCTGCCATAATTTGTATCGCAATTACAGGGACTTGTCATAATTAGTAACGATGTTACAGTTACCTGCCATAATTAGTATCGAAATTAAAGTTACTTGTCATAATTAGTAACGAAGTTACAGTTTCCTGTCATAATTAGTATCGAAGTTACTGTTACCTGTCATAATTAATATTGAAGTTACAGTTACCTACCTTAATTTTTTATCAAAATTACAGTTACTTGTCATAATTAGAAACGAAGTTAGAGTTTCTTGTCATAATTAGAATCGAAGTTACAGTAACCAGTCATAATTTGTATCGAAATTACAGTTACTTGTCATAATTAGTAACGAAGTTACAGTTACCTGCCATAATTTGTATCGAAATTACAGTTCCTTGTCATAATTAGTATCGAAGTTACGGTTACCTGTCATAATTAGTATCGAAGGTACTGTTACTTGTCATAATTAGTAACGAAGTTACAGTTACCTGTCATAATTTGTATCGAAATTACAGTTACTTGTCATAATTAGTAACGAAGTTACAGTTTCCTGTCATAATTAGTATCGAAGTTACTGTTACCTGTCATAATTAGTATGGAAGTTACAGTTACTTGCCATAATTTGTATCGAAATTACAGGGACTTGTCATAATTAGTAACGAAGTTCGAGTTTCTTGTCATAATTAGTATCGATGTGATAGTTACCTGTCATAATTTGTATCGAAGGTATAGTTACTTGTCATAATTAGTATCGAATTACTGTTACCTGGCATAATTAGTATCGAAGTTACTGTTACCTGCCATAATTTGTAACGAAATTACAGTTACTTGTTATAATTAGTGACGAAGTTACAGTTACCTGTCATAATTAGTATCGAAGTTACAGTTACTTGTCATAATTAGTATCGAAGTTACAGTAACCTGCCATAATTTGTATCGAAATTACAGGGACTTGTCATAATTAGTAACGAAGTTACAGTTTTCTGCCATAATTAGTATCGAAATTAAAGTTACTTGTCATACTTAGTAACGAAGTTACAGTTTCCTGTCATAATTAGTATCGAAGTTACTGTTACCTGTCATAATTAGTATTGAAGTTACAGTTACCTACCATAATTTTTTATCAAAATTACAGTTACTTGTCATAATTAGTAACGAAGTTTGAGTTTCTCGTCATAATTAGAATCGAAGTTATAGTAACCAGTCATAATTTTTATCGAAGTTATAGTTACTTGTCATAATTAGTATCGAAGTTACTGTTACCTGTCATAATTAGTACCGAAGTTACAGTTACCTGCCATAATTTGTATCGAAATTAGAGTTTCTTGTCATAATTAGTAACGAAGTTACAGTTACCTGTCATAATAAGTATCGAAGTTACTGTTACTTGTCATAATTAGTATCGAAGTTACTGTTACCTGTCATAATTAGTATCGAAGTTACAGTTACCTGCCATAATTTGTATCGAAATTACAGTTCCTTGTCATAATTAGTATCGAAGTTACAGTTACCTGTCATAATTAGTATCCATGGTACTGTTACTTGTCATAATTAGTAACGAAGTTACAGTTACCTGTCATAATTTGTATCGAAATTACAGTTACTTGTCATAATTAGTAACGAAGTTACAGTTTCCTGTCATAATTAGTATCGAAGTAACTGTTACCTGTCATAATTAGTATGGAAGTTACAGTTACCTGCCATAATTTGTATCGAAATTAAAGTTACTTGTCATCATTAGCAACGATGTTACAGTAACCTGTCATAATTAGTATCGAAGTTAATGTTACTTGTCATAATTAGTATCGAAGTTACTGTTACCTGTCATAATTAGTATCGAAGTTACTGTTACCTGCCATATTTTGTATCGAAATTACTGTTACTTGTCATAAATAGTAACGAAGTTACAGTTACCTGTCATAATTAGTATCGAAGTTACAGTTACTTGTCATAATTAGTATCGAAGTTACTGTTACCTGTCATAATTAGAATCGAAGTTACAGTTACCTGCCAAAATTTGTATCGAAATTACAGTTACTTGTCATAATTAGTAACCAAGTTACAGTTACGTGTCATAATTAGTATCGAAGTTACAGTTACTTGTAATAATTAGTATCGAAGTCACCGTTACCCGCCATAATTTGTATCGAAATTACAGGGACTTGTAATAATTAGTAACGAAGTTACAGTTACCTGCCATAATTAGTATCGAAATTAAAGTTACTTGTGATAATTAGTAACGAAGTTACAGTTACCTGTCATAATAAGTATCGAAGTTACTGTTACCTGTCATAATTAGTATTGAAGTTACAGTTACCTACCATAATTTTTTATCAAAATTACAGTTACTTGTCATAATTAGTAACGAAGTTAGAGTTTCTTGTCATAATTAGTATCGAAGTTACAGTTACCTGTCATAAATTGATTCGAAGTTATAGTTACTTGTCATAATTAGTATCGAAGTTACTGTTACCTGTCATAATTAGTACCGAAGTTACAGTTACCTGCCATAATTTGTATCGAAATTAGAGTTTCTTGTCATAATTTGTAACGAAGTTACAGTTACCTGTCATAATAAGTATCGAAGTTACTGTTACTTGTCATAATTAGTATCGAAGTTACTGTTACCTGTCATAATTAGTATCGAAGTTACAGTTACCTGCCATAATTTGTATCGAAATTACAGTTCCTTGTCATAATTAGTATCGAAGTTACAGTTACCTGTCATAATTAGTATCGATGGTACTGTTACTTGTCATAATTAGTAACGAAGTTACAGTTTCCTGCCATAATTAATATCGAAATTAAAGTTACTTGTCATAATTAGTAACGAAGTTACAGTTTCCTGTCATAATTAGTATCGAAGTTACTGTTACCTGTCATAATTAGTATTGAAGTTACAGTTACCTACCTTAATTTTTTATCAAAATTACAGTTACTTGTCATAATTAGTAACGAAGTTTGAGTTTCTTGTCATAATTAGTATCGAAGTTACTGTTACCTGTCATAATTAGTATTGAAGTTACAGTTACCTACAATAATTTTTTATCAAAATTACAGTTACTTGTCATAATTAATGACGAAGTTACAGTTGCCTGTCATAATTAGTATCGAAGTTACAGTTACTTGTCATAATTAGTATCGAAGTTACAGTAATCTGCCATAATTGGTATCGAAATTACAGGGACTTTTCATAATTAGTAACGAAGTTACAGTTTCCTGCCATAACTAGTATCCAAATTAAAGTTACTTGTCATAATTAGTAACGAAGTTACAGTTTCCTGTCATAATTAGTAACGAAGTTTCAGTTACCTGTCAAAATTTGTATCGAAATTACAGTTACTTGTCATAATTAGTAACGAAGTTACAGTTTCCTGCCATAACTAGTATCCAAATTAAAGTTACTTGTCATAATTAGTATCGAAGTTACAGTTACTTGTCATAATTAGTATCGTAGTTACTCTTACCTGTCATAATTAGTATCGAAGTTACTGTCACCTGTCATAATTAGTATTGATGTTACAGTTACCTACCATAATTTTTTATCAAAATTACTGTTACTTGACATAATTATTAACGAAGTTAGAGTTTATTGTCATAATGAGTATCGAAGTTAATGTTACCTGTCATATTTTGTATCGAAATTACAGTTACTTGTCATAATTAGAATCGAAGCTACAATTACTTGACATAATTTGTAACGAAGTTACAGTAACCTGTCATAATTAGTAACGAAGTTACAGTTACCTGCCATAATTTGTATCGAAATTACAGTTCCTTGTCATAATTAGTATCGAAGTTACTGATACCTGATATAATTAGTACCGAAGTTACAATTACCTGCCATAATTTGTATCGAAATTACAGTTACTTGTCATAATTAGTAACGAAGTTACGGTAACCTGTCATAATTTGTATCGAAATTACAGTTACTTGTCATAATTAGTATCGAAGTTACAGTTAATTGACATAATTAGTAACGAAGTTACAGTAACCTGTCATAATTAGTATCGAAGTTAATGATACCTGTCATAAGTAGTATCGAAGTTACAGTTACCTGCCATAATTTTTTATCAAAATTAGAATTACTTGTCATAATTAGTAACGAAGTTACAGTTACTTGTCATAATTAGTATCGAAGTTACTGTTACCTGTCATAATTAGTATCAACGTTACAGTTACCTGCCATAATTTGTATCAAAATTACTGTTCCTTGTCATATTTAATATCGAAGTTACAGTTACCTGTCATAATTAGTATCGAAGGTACTGTTACATGTCATAAGTAGTAACGAAGTTACAGTTACCTGTCATAATTTGTATAGAAATTACAGTTACTTGTCATAATTAGTAAAGAAGTTACAGTTTCCTGTCATAATTAGTATCGAAGTTATTGTTATCTGTCATAATTAGTGTGGAAGTTACAGTTACCTGCCATAATTTGTATCGAAATTACAGGGACTTGTCATAATTAGTAACGAAGTTTGAGTTTCTTGTCATAATTAGTATCGAAGTTACAGTTACCTGTCATAATTTTTATCGAAGTTATAGTTACTTGTCATAATAAGTATCGAAGTTACTGTTACCTGTCATAATTAGTATCGAAGTTACAGTTACCTGCCATAATTTGTATCGAAATTGCAGTTACTTGTCATAATTAGTGACGAAGTTACAGTTACCTGTCATAATTAGTATCGAAGTTACAGTTACTTGTCATAATTAGTATCGAAGTTACTGTTACCTGTCATAATTAGTATCGAAGTTACAGTTACCTGCCAAAATTTGTATCGAAATTACAGTTACTTGTCATAATTAATAACGAAGTTACAGTTACCTGTCATAATTAGTATCGAAGTTACAGTTACTTGTCATAATTAGTATCGAAGTTACAGTTACCTGCCATAATTTGTATCGCAATTACAGGGACTTGTCATAATTAGTAACGATGTTACAGTTACCTGCCATAATTAGTATCGAAATTAAAGTTACTTGTCATAATTAGTAACGAAGTTACAGTTTCCTGTCATAATTAGTATCGAAGTTACTGTTACCTGTCATAATTAATATTGAAGTTACAGTTACCTACCTTAATTTTTTATCAAAATTACAGTTACTTGTCATAATTAGAAACGAAGTTAGAGTTTCTTGTCATAATTAGAATCGAAGTTACAGTAACCAGTCATAATTTGTATCGAAATTACAGTTACTTGTCATAATTAGTAACGAAGTTACAGTTACCTGCCATAATTTGTATCGAAATTACAGTTCCTTGTCATAATTAGTATCGAAGTTACGGTTACCTGTCATAAGTAGTATCGAAGGTACTGTTACTTGTCATAATTAGTAACGAAGTTACAGTTACCTGTCATAATTTGTATCGAAATTACAGTTACTTGTCATAATTAGTAACGAAGTGACAGTTTCCTGTCATAATTAGTATCGAAGTTACTGTTACCTGTCATAATTAGTATGGAAGTTACAGTTACTTGCCATAATTTGTATCGAAATTACAGGCACTTGTCATAATTAGTAACGAAGTTCGAGTTTCTTGTCATAATTAGTATCGAAGTTATAGTTACCTGTCATAATTTGTATCGAAGTTATAGTTACTTGTCATAATTAGTATCGAATTACTGTTACCTGGCATAATTAGTATCGAAGTTACTGTTACCTGCCATAATTTGTAACGAAATTACAGTTACTTGTTATAATTAGTGACGAAGTTACAGTTACCTGTCATAATTAGTATCGAAGTTACAGTTACTTGTCATAATTAGTATCGAAGTTACAGTAACCTGCCATAATTTGTATCGAAATTACAGGGACTTGTCATAATTAGTAACGAAGTTACAGTTTCCTGCCATAATTAGTATCGAAATTAAAGTTACTTGTCATACTTAGTAACGAAGTTACAGTTTCCTGTCATAATTAGTATCGAAGTTACTGTTACCTGTCATAATTAGTATTGAAGTTACAGTTACCTACCATAATTTTTTATCAAAATTACAGTTACTTGTCATAATTAGTAACGAAGTTTGAGTTTCTCGTCATAATTAGAATCGAAGTTACAGTAACCAGTCATAATTTTTATCGAAGTTATAGTTACTTGTCATAATTAGTATCGAAGTTACTGTTACCTGTCATAATTAGTACCGAAGTTACAGTTACCTGCCATAATTTGTATCGAAATTAGAGTTTCTTGTCATAATTAGTAACGAATTTACAGTTACCTGTCATAATAAGTATCGAAGTTACTGTTACTTGTCATAATTAGTATCGAAGTTACTGTTACCTGTCATAATTAGTATCGAAGTTACAGTTACCTGCCATAATTTGTATCGAAATTACAGTTCCTTGTCATAATTAGTATCGAAGTTACAGTTACCTGTCATAATTAGTATCCATGGTACTGTTACTTGTCATAATTAGTAACGAAGTTACAGTTACCTGTCATAATTTGTATCGAAATTACAGTTACTTGTCATAATTAGTAACGAAGTTACAGTTTCCTGTCATAATTAGTATCGAAGTAACTGTTACCTGTCTAATTAGTATGGAAGTTACAGTTACCTGCCATAATTTGTATCGAAATTAAAGTTACTTGTCATCATTAGCAACGATGTTACAGTAACCTGTCATAATTAGTATCGAAGTTAATGTTACTTGTCATAATTAGTATCGAAGTTACTGTTACCTGTCATAATTAGTATCGAAGTTACTGTAACCTGCCATATTTTGTATCGAAATTACTGTTACTTGTCATAAATAGTAACGAAGTTACAGTTACCTGTCATAATTAGTATCGAAGTTACAGTTACTTGTCATAATTAGTATCGAAGTTACTGTTACCTGTCATAATTAGAATCGAAGTTACAGTTACCTGCCAAAATTTGTATCGAAATTACAGTTACTTGTCATAATTAGTAACCAAGTTACAGTTACGTGTCATAATTAGTATCGAAGTTACAGTTACTTGTAATAATTAGTATCGAAGTCACCGTTACCCGCCATAATTTGTATCGAAATTACAGGGACTTGTAATAATTAGTAACGAAGTTACAGTTACCTGCCATAATTAGTATCGAAATTAAAGTTACTTGTGATAATTAGTAACGATGTTACAGTTACCTGTCATAATAAGTATCGAAGTTACTGTTACCTGTCATAATTAGTATTGAAGTTACAGTTACCTACCATAATTTTTTATCAAAATTACAGTTACTTGTCATAATTAGTAACGAAGTTAGAGTTTCTTGTCATAATTAGTATCGAAGTTACAGTTACCTGTCATAATTTGATTCGAAGTTATAGTTACTTGTCATAATTAGTATCGAAGTTACTGTTACCTGTCATAATTAGTACCGAAGTTACAGTTACCTGCCATAATTTGTATCGAAATTAGAGTTTCTTGTCATAATTTGTAACGAAGTTACAGTTACCTGTCATAATAAGTATCGAAGTTACTGTTACTTGTCATAATTAGTATCGAAGTTACTGTTACCTGTCATAATTAGTATCGAAGTTACAGTTACCTGCCATAATTTGTATCGAAATTACAGTTCCTTGTCATAATTAGTATCGAAGTTACAGTTACCTGTCATAATTAGTATCGATGGTACTGTTACTTGTCATAATTAGTAACGAAGTTACAGTTACCAGTCATAATTTGTATCGAAATTACAGTTACTTGTCATAATTAGTAACGAAGTTACAGTTTCCTGTCATAATTAGTATCGAAAAACTGTTACCTGTCATAATTAGTATGGAAGTTACAGTTACCTGCCATAATTTGTATCGAAATTAAAGTTACTTGTCATCATTAGCAACGATGTTACAGTAACCTGTCATAATTACTTTCGAAGTTAATGTTACTTGTCATAATTAGTATCGAAGTTACTGTTACCTGTCATAATTAGTATCGAAGTTACTGTTACCTGCCATTATTTGTATCGAAATTACAGTTCCTTGTCATAATTAGTATCGAAGTTACTGATACCTGATATAATTAGTACCGAAGTTACAATTACCTGCCATAATTTGTATCGAAATTACAGTTACTTGTCATAATTAGTAACGAAGTTACGGTAACCTGTCATAATTTGTATCGAAATTACAGTTTCTTGTCATAATTAGTATCGAAGTTACAGTTACTTGACATAATTAGTAACGAAGTTACAGTAACCTGTCATAATTAGTATCGAAGTTAATGATACCTGTCATAATTAGTATCGAAGTTACAGTTACCTGCCATAATTTTTTATCAAAATTAGAATTACTAGTCATAATTAGTAACGAACTTACAGTTACTTGTCATAATTAGTATCGAAGTTACTGTTACCTGTCATAATTAGTATCAAAGTTACAGTTACCTGCCATAATTTGTATCAAAATTACTGTTCCTTGTCATAATTAATATCGAAGTTACAGTTACCTGTCATAATTAGTATCGAAGGTACTGTTACATGTCATATGTAGTAACGAAGTTACAGTTACCTGTCATAATTTGTATCGAAATTACAGTTACTTGTCATAATTAGTAAAGAAGTTACAGTTTCCTGTCATAATTAGTATCGAAGTTATTGTTATCTGTCATAATTAGTGTGGAAGTTACAGTTACCTGCCATAATTTGTATCGAAATTACAGGGACTTGTCATAATTAGTAACGAAGTTCGAGTTTCTTGTCATAATTAGTATCGAAGTTACAGTTACCTGTCATAATTTTTATCGAAGTTATAGTTACTTGTCATAATAAGTATCGAAGTTACTGTTACCTGTCATAATTAGTATCGAAGTTACAGATACCTGCCATAATTTTTATCGAAATTACAGTTACTTGTCATAATTAGTGACGAAGTTACAGTTACCTGTCATAATTAGTATCGAAGTTACAGTTACTTGTCATAATTAGTATCGAAGTTACTGTTACCTGTCATAATTAGTATCGAAGTTACAGTTACCTGCCAAAATTTGTATCGAAATTACAGTTACTTGTCATAATTAATAACGAAGTTACAGTTACCTGTCATAATTAGTATCGATGTTACAGTTACTTGTCATAATTAGTATCGAAGTTACAGTTACCTGCCATAATTTGTATCGCAATTACAGGGACTTGTCATAATTAGTAACGATGTTACAGTTACCTGCCATAATTAGTATCGAAATTAAAGTTACGTGTCATAATTAGTAACGAAGTTACAGTTTCCTGTCATAATTAGTATCGAAGTTACTGTTACCTGTCATAATTAATATTGAAGTTACAGTTACCTACCTTAATTTTTTATCAAAATTACAGTTACTTGTCATAATTAGTAATGAAGTTAGAGTTTCTTGTCATAATTAGAATCGAAGTTACAGTAACCAGTCATAATTTGTATCGAAATTACAGTTACTTGTCATAATTAGTAACGAAGTTACAGTTACCTGCCATAATTTGTATCGAAATTACAGTTCCTTGTCATAATTAGTATCGAAGTTACGGTTACCTGTCATAATTAGTATCGAAGGTACTGTTACTTGTCATAATTAGTAACGAAGTTACAGTTACCTGTCATAATTTATTATCGAAATTACAGTTACTTGTCATAATAAGTAACGAAGTTACAGTTTCCTGTCATAATTAGTATCGAAGTTACTGTTACCTATCATAATTAGTATGGAAGTTACAGTTACCTGCCTTAATTTGTATCGAAATTACAGTTACTTGTCATAATTAGTAACGAAGTTACAGTTTCCTGTCATAATTAGTATCGAAGTTACTGTTACCTGTCGTAATTAGTATGGAAGTTACAGTTACCTGCCATAATTTGTATCGAAATTAAAGTTACTTGTCATAATTAGTAGCGATGTTACAGTAACCTGCCATAATTAGTATCGAAGTTAATGTTACTTGTCATAATTAGTATCGAAGTTACTGTTACCTGTCATAATTAGTATCGAAGATACAGTTACCTGCCATAATTTGTATCGAAATTACTGTTACTTGTCATAATTAGTAACGAAGTTACAGTTACCTGTCATAATTAGTATCGAAGTTACAGTTACTTGTCATAATTAGTATCGAAGTTACTGTTACCTGTCATAATTAGAATCGAAGTTACAGTTACCTGCCAAAATTTGTATCGAAATTACAGTTACTTGTCATAATTAGTAACGAAGTTACAGTTACCTGTCATAATTAGTATCGAAGTTACAGTTACTTGAAATAATTAGTATCGAAGTTACCGTTACCTGCCATATTTTGTATCGAAATTACGGGGACTTGTCATAATTAGTAACGAAGTTACAGTTACCTGCCATAATTAGTATCGAAATTAATGTTACTTGTGATAATTATTAACGAAGTTACAGTTACCTGTCATAATTAGTATCGATGTCCCTGTTACCTGTCATAATTAGTATTGAAGTTACAGTTACCTACCATAATTTTTTATCAAAATTACTGTTACTTGTCATAATTAGTAACGAAGTTAGATTTTCTTGTCATAATTAGTATCGAAGTTACAGTTACCAGTCATAATTTGATTCGAAGTTATAGTTACTTGTCATAATTAGTATCGAAGTTACTGTTACCTGTCACAATTAGTATCGAAGTTACAGTTACCTGCCATAATTTGTATCGAAATTACAGTTCCTTGTCATAATTAGTATCGAAGTTACAGTTACCTGTCATAATTAGCATCGAAGTTACTGTTACCTGCCATAATTTGTATCGAAATTACAATTACTTGTCATAATTAGTTACCAAGTTACAGTTACTTGTCATAATTAGTATCGAAGTTACAGTTACTTGTCATAATTAGTATCGAAGTTACAGTTACTTGTAATAATTAGTATCGAAGTTACCGTTACCTTTCATAATTTGTATCGAAATTACAGGGACTTGTCATAATAAGTAACGAAGTTACAGTTACCTGTCATAATTAGTATCGAAGTTACAGTTACTTGTAATAATTAGTATCGAAGTTACCGTTACCTGCCATAATTTGTATCGAAATTACAGGGACTTGTCATAATAAGTAACGAAGTTACAGTTACCTGTCATAATTAGTATCGAAGTTACTGTTACCTGTCATAATTAGTATTGAAGTTACAGTTACCTACAATAATATTTTATCAAAATTACAATTACTTGTCATAATTATTAACGAAGTTAGAGTTTCTTGTCATAATTAGTATCGAAGTTACAGTTACTTTTCATAATTTGTATCGAAGTTATAGTTACTTGTCATAATTAATATCGAAGTTGCTGTTACCTGTCATAATTAGTATCGAAGTTACAGTAACCTGCCATAATTTGAATCGAAATTACAGTTACTTGTCATAATTAGTAACGATGTTACAGTTACCTGTCATAATTAGTATCGATGTTACAGTTACTTGTCATAATTAGTATCGAAGTTACTGTTACCTGTCATAATAAGTATCGAAGTTACAGTTACCTGCCAAAATTTGAATCGAAATTACAGTTACTTGTCATATTTAGTAACGAAGTTACAGTTACCTGTCATAATTAGTATCGAAGTTACAGTTACCTGTCATAATTAGTATCGAAGTTACAGTTACTTGTCATAATTAGTATCGAAGTTACTGTTACCTGTCATAATTAGTATTGAAATTACAGTTACCTACAATATTTTTTATCAAAATTACAGTTACTTGTCATAATTAATAACGAAGTTACAGTTACCTGTCATAATTAGTATCCAAGTTACAGTTACTTGTCATAATTAGTATCGAAGTTACAGTTACCTGCCATAATTTGTATCGAAATTACAGGGACTTGTCATAATTAGTAACGAAGTTACAGTTTCCTGCCATAAATAGTATCGAAATTAAAGTTACTTGTCATAATTAGTAACGAAGTTACAGTTTCCTGTCATAATTAGTATCGAAGTTACTGTTACCTGTCATAATTAGTAATGAAGTTACAGTTACCTACCATAATTTTTTATCAAAATTACAGTTACTTGTCATAATTAGTAACGAAGTTTGAGTTTCTTGTCATAATTAGAATCGAAGTTACAGTAACCAGTCATAATTTTTATCGAAGTTATAGTTACTTGTCATAATTAGTATCGATGTTACTGTTACCTGTCATAATTAGTATCGAAGTTACAGTTACCTGCCAAAATTTGTATCGAAATTACAGTTACTCGTCATAATTAGTAACGAAGTTACAGTTACCTGCCATAATTTGTATCGAAATTACAGTTCCTTGTCATAATTAGTATCGAAGTTACAGTTACCTGTCATAATTAGTATAGAAGGTACTGTTACTTGTCATAATTAGTAACGAAGTTACAGTTACCTGTCATAATTTGTATCGAAATTACAGTTACTTGTCATAATTAGTAACGAAGTTACAGTTTCCTGTCATAATTAGTATCGAAGTTACTGTTATCTGTCATAATTAGTATGGAAGTTACAGTTACCTGCCATAATTTGTATCGAAATTAAAGTTACTTGTCATAATTAGTAGCGATGTTACAGTAACCTGCCATAATTAGTATCGAAGTTAATGTTACTTGTCATAATTAGTATCGAAGTTACTGTTACCTGTCATAATTAGTATCGAAGATACAGTTACCTGCCATAATTTGTATCGAAATTACTGTTACTTGTCATAATTAGTAACGAAGTTACAGTTACCTGTCATAATTAGTATCGAAGTTACAGTTACTTGTCATAATTAGTATCGAAGTTACTGTTACCTGTCATAGTTAGAATCGAAGTTACAGTTACCTGCCACAATTTGTATCGAAATTACAGTTACTTGTCATAATTAGTAACGAAGTTACAGTTACCTGTCATAATTAGTATCGAAGTTACAGTTACTTGTAATAATTAGTATCGAAGTTACCGTTACCTGCCATAATTTGTATCGAAATTACAGGGACTTGTCATAATTAGTAACGAAGTTACAGTTACCTGCCATAATTAGTATCGAAATTAAAGTTACTTGTGATAATTATTAACGAAGTAACAGTTACCTGTCATAATTAGTATCGAAGTTCCTGTTACCTGTCATAATTAGTATTGAAGTTACAGTTACCTACCATAATTTTTTATCAAAATTACAGTTACTTGTCATAATTAGTAGCGAAGTTAGATTTTCTTGTCATAATTAGTATCGAAGTTACAGTTACCAGTCATAATTTGATTCGAAGTTATAGTTACTTGTCATAAATAGTATCGAAGTTACTGTTACCTGTCACAATTAGTATCGAAGTTACAGTTACCTGCCATAATTTGTATCGAAATTACAGTTCCTTGTCATAATTAGTATCGAAGTTACAGTTTCCTGTCATAATTAGCATCGAAGTTACTGTTACCAGCCATAATTTGTATCGAAATTACAATTACTTGTCATAATTAGTATCGTAGTTACTGTAACCTGTCATAATTAGTATCGAAGTTACTGTTACCTGTCATAATTTGTATCGAAGTTATAGTTACTTGTCATAATTAGTATCGAAGTTGCTGTTACCTGTCATAATTAGTATCGAAGTTACAGTTACTTGTCATAAATAGTATCGAAGTTACTGTTACCAGTCATAATTAGTATCGAAGTTACTGTTACCTGTCATAATTAATTTCGAAATTACAATTACCTGCAATAATTTGTATCGAAATTACAGGGACTTGTCATAATTAGTAACGAAGTTACAGTAACCTGCCATAATTCGTATCGAAATTAAAGTTACTTGTCATAATAAGTAACGAAGTTACAGTTACCTGTCATAATTAGTATCGAAGTTACTGTTACCTGTCATAATTAGTATTGAAGTTACAGTTACCTACAATAATTTTTTATCAAAATTACAGTTACTTGTCATAATTAGTAACGATGTTAGAGTTTCTTGTCATAATTAGTATCGAAGTTACAGTTACCTGTCATAATTTGTATCGAAATTATAGTTACTTGTCATAATTAGTATCGAAGTTGCTGTTACCTGTCATAATTAGTATCGAAGTTACAGTTACCTGCCATAATTTGTATCGAAATTACAGTTCCTTGTCATAATTAGTATCGATGTTACAGTTACCTGTCATAATTAGTTTCGAAGGTACTGTTACTTGTCATAATTAGTAACGAAGTTACTGTTACCTGTCATAATTTTTATCGAAATTACAGTTAATTGTCATAATTAGTAACGAAGTTACACTTTCCTGTCATAATTTGTATCGAAGTAACTGTTACCTGTCATAATTAGTATGGAAGTTACAGTTACCTGCCACAATTTGTATCGAAATTAAAGTTACTTGTCATCATTAGCAACGATGTTACAGTAACCTGTCATAATTAGTATCGAAGTTAATGTTACTTGTCATAAATAGTATCGAAGTTACTGTTACCTGTCATAATAAGTATCGAAGTTACTGTCACCTGCCATATTTTGTATCGAAATTACTAATACTTGTCATAAATAGTAACGAAGTTACAGTTACCTGTCATAATTAGTATCGAAGTTACAGTTACTTGTCATAATTAGTATCGAAGTTACTGTTACCTGTCATAATTAGTATCGAAGTTACAGTTACCTGCCAAAATTTGTATCGAAATTAAAGTTACTTGTCATAATTAGTAACGAAGTTACAGTTACCTGCCATAATTTGTTTCGAAATTACAGTTCCTTGTCATAATTAGTATCGAAGTTACAGTTACCTGTCATAATTAGTATCGAAGGTACTGTTACTTGTCATAATTAGTAAAGAAGTTACAGTTACCTGTCAAAATTTGTATCGAAATTAGAGTAACTTGTCATAATTACTAACGAAGTTACAGTTTCCTGTCATAATTAGTATCGAAGTTACTGTTACCTGTCATAATTAGTATGGAAGTTACAGTTACCTGCCATAATTTGTATCGAAATTAAAGTTACTTGTCATAATTAGTAGCGATGTTACAGTAACCTGCCATAATTAGTATCGAAGTTAATGTAACATGTCATAATTAGTATCGAAGTTACTGTTACCTGTCATAATTAGTGTGGAAGTTACAGTTACCTGCCATAATTTGTATCGAAATTACAGGGACTTGTCATAATTAGTAACGAAGTTCGAGTTTCTTGTCATAATTAGTATCGAAGTTACAGTTACCTGCCATAATTTGTATCGAAATTACAGTTACATGTCATAATTAGTGACGAAGTTAGAGTTTCTTGTCATAATTAGTATCGAAGTTAATGTTACCTGTCATAATTTGTATCGAAATTACAGTTACTTGTCATAATTAGCATCGAAGCTACAGTTACTTGACATAATTAGTAACGAAGTTACAGTAACCTGTCATAATTAGTAACGAAGTTACAGTTACCTGTCATAATTTGTATCGAAATTACAGTTACTTGTCATAATTAGTAACGAAGTTACAGTTTCCTGTCATAATTAGTATCGAAGTTACTGTTACCTGTCGTAATTAATATTGAAGTTACAGTTACCTACCATAATTTTTTATCAAAATTACAGTTACTTGTCATAATTATTTACGAAGTTAGAATTTCTTGTCATAATTAGTATCGAAGTTACAGTTACCTGTCATAATTTGTATCGAGGTTATAGTTACTTGTCATAATTAGTATCGAAGTTTCTGTTACCTGTCATAATTAGTATCGAAGTTACAGTAACCTGCCATAATTTGTATCAAAATTACAGTTACTTGTCATAATAAGTAACGAAGTTACAGTTACCTGTCATTACTAGTATCGATGTTACAGTTACTTGTCATAATTAGTATCGTAGTTACTGTTACCTCTCATAATAAGTATCGAAGTTACAGTTACCTACCAGAATTTGAATCGAAATTACAGTTACTTGTCATAATTAGTAACGAAGTTACAGTTACCTGTCATAATTAGTAACGAAGTTACAGTTACCTGTCATAATTAGTATCGAAGTTACAGTTCCTTTTATAATTGGTATCGAAGTTACTGTTACCTGTCATAATTAGTAACGATGATACAGTTACCTGCCAAAATTTGTATCGAAATTACAGTTACTTGTCATAATTAGTAACCAAGTTACAGTTACGTGTCATAATTAGTATCGAAGTTACAGTTACTTGTAATAATTAGTATCGAAGTCACCGTTACCCGCCATAATTTGTATCGAAATTACAGGGACTTGTAATAATTAGTAACGAAGTTACAGTTACCTGCCATAATTAGTATCGAAATTAAAGTTACTTGTGATAATTAGTAACGAAGTTACAGTTACCTGTCATAATAAGTATCGAAGTTACTGTTACCTGTCATAATTAGTATTGAAGTTACAGTTACCTACCATAATTTTTTATCAAAATTACAGTTACTTGTCATAATTAGTAACGAAGTTAGAGTTTCTTGTCATAATTAGTATCGAAGTTACAGTTACCTGTCATAATTTGATTCGAAGTTATAGTTACTTGTCATAATTAGTATCGAAGTTACTGTTACCTGTCATAATTAGTACCGAAGTTACAGTTACCTGCCATAATTTGTATCGAAATTAGAGTTTCTTGTCATAATTTGTAACGAAGTTACAGTTACCTGTCATAATGAGTATCGAAGTTACTGTTACTTGTCATAATTAGTATCGAAGTTACTGTTACCTGTCATAATTAGTATCGAAGTTACAGTTACCTGCCATAATTTGTATCGAAATTACAGTTCCTTGTCATAATTAGTATCGAAGTTACAGTTACCTGTCATAATTAGTATCGATGGTACTGTTACTTGTCATAATTAGTAACGAAGTTACAGTTACCAGTCATAATTTGTATCGAAATTACAGTTACTTGTCATAATTAGTAACGAAGTTACAGTTTCCTGTCATAATTAGTATCGAAAAACTGTTACCTGTCATAATTAGTATGGAAGTTACAGTTACCTGCCATAATTTGTATCGAAATTAAAGTTACTTGTCATCATTAGCAACGATGTTACAGTAACCTGTCATAATTAGTTTCGAAGTTAATGTTACTTGTCATAATTAGTATCGAAGTTACTGTTACCTGTCATAATTAGTATCGAAGTTACTGTTACCTGTCATATTTTGTATCGAAATTACAGTTACTTGTCATAATTAGAATCGAAGCTACAATTACTTGACATAATTTGTAACGAAGTTACAGTAACCTGTCATAATTAGTAACGAAGATGATGATGATGATAATTGTTGTTTTAAGGGGCCTAACCAGTAACGAAGTTACAGTTACCTGCCATTATTTGTATCGAAATTACAGTTCCTTGTCATAATTAGTATCGAAGTTACTGATACCAGATATAATTAGTACCGAAGTTACAATTACCTGCCATAATTTGTATCGAAATTACAGTTACTTGTCATAATTAGTAACGAAGTTACGGAAACCTGTCATAATTTGTATCGAAATTACAGTTTCTTGTCATAATTAGTATCGAAGTTACAGTTACTTGACATAATTAGTAACGAAGTTACAGTAACCTGTCATAATTAGTATCGAAGTTAATGATACCTGTCATAATTAGTATCGAAGTTACAGTTACCTGCCATAATTTTTTATCAAAATTAGAATTACTTGTCATAATTAGTAACGAACTTACAGTTACTTGTCATAATTAGTATCGAAGTTACTGTTACCTGTCATAATTAGTATCAAAGTTACAGTTACCTGCCATAATTTGTATCAAAATTACTGTTCCTTGTCAAAATTAATATCGAAGTTACAGTTACCTGTCATAATTAGTATCGAAGGTACTGTTACATGTCATAAGTAGTAACGAAGTTACAGTTACCTGTCATAATTTGTATCGAAATTACAGTTACTTGTCATAATTAGTAAAGAAGTTACAGTTTCCTGTCATAATTAGTATCGAAGTTATTGTTATCTGTCATAATTAGTGTGGAAGTTACAGTTACCTGCCATAATTTGTATCGAAATTACAGGGACTTGTCATAATTAGTAACGAAGTTCGAGTTTCTTGTCATAATTAGTATCGAAGTTACAGTTACCTGTCATAATTTTTATCGAAGTTATAGTTACTTGTCATAATAAGTATCGAAGTTACTGTTACCTGTCAGTAGGTATAATAGGCCGAAGCTGGCGCAGGGGCTAATGTGCAAGATGGCTGCCACGCGCAACTCCCCTATGTTATTCTTATGGAGGGAGAGTCATAGCTGGCGCAGTGGCTAATGTGCAAGATGGCTGCCATTCACAACGAGCTTAGGATTATGGATGCTCTGAGCCAATAAGATGATATTATTTATCTTATGTACGAGGGTGAAAGAAGGAGGGGGGGGGGGCGGTAGGGAGTTGTTCAACGTCTAGTGACTTAGCGCATGATGTTCTTTTAAATAGTCATTTTTTATTTTCATATTTCTCACACGGTTATTTACAATTTTCAATATCATTGTTTTTGTTAATTTCATTTTTCAAGTTTTGCACTTGATCAATATTCAAAAGTTGATGTTACATTTAACTGTTATCACTTTTTCAGCTCTCACACACATGGTGGGATATGCTTTACACACATACGTTAAGCCAACCAGGACGTTAAAATGGTAGAAACCGCCGTTAACAACACCGCAAGGGTTGTAGCCTTGTCTTACAGAGTTGTAGCCAGTACTCTACACTCCCTCTGTGAGGGGCTTAACATCAACCAGTCAAAGCTTGAGTATGTCATGAAGCTGATACTCCAGTAAGTTAACTATAAATGCTATACGTAAACTCTTATCACAGGTGTATCAACAAGGTTTGCAATCTTGAATGACGAATACACCTCAAAGGTCTACTCTCCCTTCGTAAAGGGAACCGCGCATTATAGTTAAGTTTAAAGAAGTATATGCTTTTGTGTCTTTCCTCTTTCCCCAGGTCTCCCTCTCTCACACTCATAGTGGGATTTGCTTACACACATACGTTAAGTCAACCAGGACGTTAAAATGGAAGAAACCGCCGTTAACAACACCGCAAGGGTTGTAGCCTTGTCTTACAGAGTTGTAGCCAGTACCCTACACCCCCTCTGTGAGGGGCTTAACATCAACCAGTCAAAGCTTGAGTATGTCATGAAGCTGATACTCCAGTAAGTTAACTATAAATGCTATACGTAAACTCTTATCACAGGTGTATCAACAAGGTTTGCAATCTTGAATGACGAATACACCTCAAAGGTCTACTCTCCCTTCGTAAAGGGCACCGCGCATAATAGTTAAGTTTAAAGAAGTATATGCTTTTGTGCCTCTCCTCTTTTCTCTGGGCTTGAGACCAGCACTAGGGCTTAAGCCTAGAGGCAGAGTTAACACACACTCACAGGCGTACGGAGAAATTAATCTAGCACCATAGGCCCTTAGATTAGATTAGATTTTTATTTATCCATTTGATCAATTACATGTATACAATACATTTTTTATATAGAACACGTCAAAAATAACAGAGAAATCAATCTTGTGCCATAAGCCTTTCATTCACTCACAGGCTTACAGAGAAATCAATCTCACGCTAGATACCTTTTCATTCACACACAGACTTATGGAAAAAATAATCTTATGCCAGAGGTCTTTTCAATTATAAGTACAAGGCCTGAGAGTATGTGTGGAAGGTGACCACTTCCTTTCCACTCCTCATTCCACCACAACATCTGGTAGGTTCCATTGAACCCAATGAAGTTTGGGAGACACTGCATTACTTTGTTGACTTGATATGTATAACTTAGTTATTTAAGCGTGGTCAACGGTTGTGCAATGACCATAAGCATGTGTAGCTATACCATCAGAGTCAATTACTCGTTTATCATCACGAGGACACAAAGCAATTTTGTTTAGTTTTACAGATGATATGTTATGTTGTTTAGATGCGATAATGTTCATCGGTATTCTTTTTACCTCGTTCTTCATGAGACAATCCTTATAATCTTGAAAACTTAAACAATTTTTGACAACACCTTTGCTAATACCTTTAATCTTTTTTATTTCTAGTCCATCAATGTTTAAAGCATACATTTTAGCTCTAAGCCCAGCAAATGCTTTAATAATACGTCCACAAGCCTCGTCTTTAAATTTTCCCAAAGTTTTCTTGTTTGATGAAGAGTAACATATGTGATTAGTAGGATAATCAGATGTGTCCAGGTGTTCTAAAAATTTCAACTTGTCTTGATAAACATCTTGGGTGTTAACCAAATAAATAAACGAGTCTGTGTCCATATACAGGAGTTTAAGATTTTCGATCCCATAATGGGGTAGCAGGACATCATAGTGGTGGGAATACATAAGAGTTTTTGAAATATCCAGTATACACATTCCAATATATATAGGCTTATTGAACACAATACTACGTTTAGCCATGTGGAAAGCAGCTAGGTTAGGTCCATAAATTGTTCTGTCGATAAATGTTGGTTTAGCAATTAGCTTTTCAGCCTTTTTGCTGTCAGTTACAAGACGTATATCTATTCTTTTACGAATATTTTCCATTGTTTTTCCAAAAATTGCATTGTTAAATAATTTGTAAAGATTTTTCTCAAAGTCATTTTTGGCTTGTTTTCGAAGGTTGTTATTAAAATCAACGTATGCCTTCAGCCAAGGTCTCTGTTGAAACTTTAACACACGATGAATTTGTATCAATTTTAGTCCATGATTTAGAGCCTGTTTAAGTGCCATGTAATGAACAACGTATCGCCTTCGATTTCCAAGATGAGGAATTAGTTTTTTGAGAGACGAATCCTTAGGTTGTATACACTCTGGTAGGAAAGGTAAATCGTTGTGTAAATTATGAAGGTCAGATGGATAATCAACATCAACGTCTAGAATATATCCAACAGGGTCATCTTCTTTTAGCGTTTCTAGATCAATGGTAACTGGAGAAACCCACTGAAATCCACTGTAAGGAAGGGAGTGGCACATAGCCCACCCGTATTGGTTGTTGGCATCATCATAGGTAATAAACTGCGATGGTTTCTCGGAATCATATGTTTCCATGTATTTATTGTTAGCTTCAGCATACCGATGAGAAACCTGGCATATTCCTCCACGTATTCCAGACTCTATTAAAAGAATTTGATCATAATCCTGCAGCAATTCCAGTTCAATTCCTGTGTAAAGGAGCATTGCCTCAAAACTTAAACCAGGCGAAGTAAAGAAGTGTGCAGCATCCACTCGGTGTGTTTCTAGTGTTTTGTTTCTAAAAGTTTCAAAGCTGTCTGCAAGAAGGAGTACATCTGAAGTTAGGTAAAGGTCACTGTATTCCCCTAGAGTTTTAATTTTGAACTGATTCCAGACATTTTCAGCATGTTCATAGTCTTCTTTACTAACATCTTCTTGATTTAATTTGTTAAAGAATGCTTCTTTTGGAGGTAAACACTTTTCACTTAACTTTTCCCAAGAATCAATGTAATCATAAGGAAATACACCTTTACGAGTCATGAGCGTTGCATTTTCTTTCCCAAAGTACTTGTCTGTTTCAGGGTATGATGTTAAGTTTGTAACTAAGTTTTCCAAACTACTAGGCATTAACCGAAACGTATCCACAAATCGAAGCTTAACATTTCCTACATATTTGGTGAAGGAGATGTAATTTTCCTTAGAGTTGGGGATAACGTCCACTCTCTCAGTAGTACACCCCAACTGTTTTACAATAAAATTTGCATCATATCCACTCATATTATGTAGAAATACAGGAACTGGGTTACGTGTTTTACACCTCAAATTACAGTTATTATGAGCGCTTCCACGATATTTGCCTGTGATATGACAATGATCTCTAACTTTCCAGTCCTCGTTGGTAAATAATTTATGGCACAAATAACAGGTTTCAGATGATTGGAACTCTGCTTCTTGATCATGAGTTAAATCCTTTGGAACATTTAAGCTGTAAAGGCGATCAATTTCATTAGCTATCGATATCAAACAGTCCATAAACTTTTCTGCAGCGTCAGGTCCACGATAAATAAAAGACTGGCTCGGGAGGTTTGTCTTTATATGTTCCACAGCTGGCGAGGGTTTAACATATACACCAAAGCTCATAGGAACATGACTTTGGTATGGGACTGTATAACTTGCCTCAGGATTGGGTAAACATGTTTGATATGGTAAGAGTATACTTTCAAAATCTGCATAGATAACGTAAGGTATTCTAAGCATTTTTTCCACATTTAAGAACTTGAGAATTGGATTTTTTATAGGCATTTCAACCCTTGCAATGTCATACAGGGCACACAAAGCTCTATGTTCTTTTAATTTATCCATTCCTTGTTGACCATATCGATTATCAAAGTGAGTAAAACACCGTTTACACGTATATATCTTATGTCCATGGTGTGTGACCTGATGTCCTACTAGTTTATCAAAATCTTTGATAAAGACGTAGTGGTTCTGGCCAGATGAAGAACTTAGCAGAAGAAGGTCGCGGTGGTCTTGTAGCTCTTGATCTACAACCTTTAGAGGAAACAGTTTGTTGTCTTCTTCCAGTCCAAATACATTGATGGATATATTGTTTGCCTTCTCAAATTTCGTAATGTCAGCTAGCGATGTAGGGAACGAAACGACTGAAAAATCATACTTGTTTTCCAGGTCCTTGTATTTACTAACGCGTTGAGCATCCTTTTTAACCAGTTTTGCTAAAATGGCATACATAAAACACCTTTCATCTTTCAAGTTTTGTGGATTAATGCAAGCTTTTTTTGCATTTACAGCTGCTGGTAAAGGAATATATGTGCTACCACGCAAGGGATTATACTTATTTATTTTCAATCGCACTCCTTCAACTGCTAGCAAAGCCCAATTACTGCCTTTTAGCTCGGATTCCTCCATTTCCATGGTTAACTTTTTAAAATGTGTTTCCAAGAAACTACTTAAATCTGTTTCCAAAAATATGGCCTGATTACGAGTTTTAAAAGCACGATCTGTAATTTCATTGGTAGATGTATGAATAAATCTACATTCAGCCACAAGATTATCTTTTAACGACTTGTGGTTCGCTTGTTCTTTTTGTATAACATGGATTATTTTATGCTTGGACTCGTTGAGGTATGAATTTAAATCCTTACACGTATCACACCGTATAAAATAGGATTTAAGACGACAATCAAAAGACGTTTCATATTCATTAAGTCCGTTTTTATCAGGAACCATTGAGAGTAGGTGATGTTTTGTAGGTTCAGATTTTTGTCTTTTGGCTGATGACATAACATTACAACATTCTTCATGACGACGTCCGTTGTAAGCATTGTTGAATTTGATTCCACAGGTTTTACATTGATGGAATTGTCCACACGATACTTCATGACGCTTTCTAACATAGTCTCGAACAAAAGTTTTTCCACACACTTTGCATATATAGCTTGGAATAGTTTGCTCCATGATGGATGTTCTTTTCTGCTAACAGTTGATTTTTTTAAAGAAATAAATCACACCTGTGAAAAAGAGAGACAGAGCGCTGTACTTTCCCATCAACCTAGTTGAGAACAGTTGTGTAAACTGTTTATAGGATACAATATATTTAAGAGGTAAGATAAACATTTTTTACATTGTTAGCAATAATAATATTTATAATACTATAAAATAATAATAATAAAATGTATTCTATGACTTACTGCTTACAATCTAACATTGAATTTACAAACATCCCTGACTGTCACCTAAAACAGCGTGTCAATCCCCTGAGCTTTCCTAAACGAATACACATGCTTACAGCTTACATATTCTATGACTGAACATACACTATTTACGTGTAAATACCACAGATATGCACGCAGTGGTATTCTTTCATAATAATAACATGGAGACTAAACAATTATTGCGATTTTTATAAATCTTCAAGTTTCGTTTTGGAAATATACCATCTAAATACGTTAGTCATAATTTTGAACTTAATAGTAGCCTCTAAATTACAGATCGGATGCAACCCTAGATGCTATGTTAAAACTTACTGCGTATGATAAGGCTGTAGACTGGACGGTGAGACGGTCTTTCACGATGTGAACACTGTGAGAGGTAGTAGTCCACTGGTGATATGCTTGCTAAGGGTCCTCTAATATGCCCTAGTCAAGGCTAACTGCTGCTTACTGCGTAGTACTGGTGGGTGAGACAGTCTTCCACGATGTGATCACCGTAAGAAGTAGCAGTCAACTGATTGTATTCTTGCTAAGGGTCCCCTAATATACCCTAGTGGAGGCCAACAGCTGCTTACTGCGTAGTACAAGGCTGTAGACTGGTCGGTGAGACGTTCTTTCACGATGTGATCTGTTTGAGAGATCAGAGTCAACTGAAATTATCCTTGATATACATCCCCTAATACAACCGGTGGTTAACTTCCTACAGAAATACCACTATAGAGACATGTAGAATCTTATCACAAGGTTATGAGTGAAAAAAGATATGTACTAACGGTATTATTTTTTCATAAGAATAACATGGTGGTATTTATACCCCTATACGCTAAACTAATATTTGGATAATGTTAATTCTTGAAGTTTTGTTTTGGAAATATACGATCTAAATACAATGGTGATAATTTTGAACGTTCTAGTAGCCTCTAATTGAGAGATAGGGATGCAGGCTTAGATGCTATGTTAAATAAAATCAGCTACTTACTGCATATCACAAGGCTGTAGAATGAATTCTTAGAACACTTTTAAGACGATGTGATCTGTTTGAGAGATCGGAGTCAACTGAAATTATCCTTGATATACGTCCCCTAATATACTCTACCCTAATACACTCAGGGCTTAACCTCTTACAGAAATACCACTATAGAGACATGTAGAATCTTGTTACAAGGTTGTGCATGACGTTCGACATTTGCTACTTATCAGTGAAAAAAGATATGTACTCACAGCATTATTCTTTCATAAGAATAACATGGTGGTATTTATACCCCTAGACGCTAAACTAATATTCGGATAATTTTAATTCTTGAAGTATTGTTTTGGAAATATAAGATCTAAATACAATGGTCATAATTTTGAGCGTTCTAATAGCCTCTAAATGGTAGATAGGGATGCAGGCATAGATGCTATGTTAAATATAATCAGCTACTTACTGTATATTACAAGTCTGCAGAATGAATTCTTAGACGACTTTTCACGATGTAACCAGCTCAAGAGCTAACAGTTATCTGAAAATATTCTTGCTGAAGGTCCCTTATATACCAGCTTTTTCTAGAAATAAATTACACCTGTGAAAGAAAAGACAGAACGATGAACTTTCACATTAGCCTAATAATAATAATAATAATAATCCCTTACATTTTTTATTTTGTCGTGTGACCTCTAGAGAAGCTGAGTGAAGGTCTTTCTAGTCAACGCCCGTCGGTGATCTGCTTGCAGGGATGAGAGATGGAATGGATGAACATGAATGATCCAGAATAAGGATTTGGGTAGGAAGCAGCCGTGGCCTGACAGAAAGTACCATTCAGGCATTCCCTTGGAGTAGAAGTGTAAAACCACGGAAAACCATTTCAAAGACTGTCAACACTGAGGTTCGAAATGTAATTGAAGTTCAAAATACTGACAAAATGTAATTGAAATTGAAAATACACAATGCAATTTAGATTGAAAAACGAACATTTTAGATTCTAAATACCGGTACTCACAAAGTGTAATTGAAATTCAAATTACTTACAAAATACAGGTGAAATTGAAAATGCTTACAAAATGTATGGTGGTTTCAAATTACTCAGGTTGATAGGGGAAAAAAAGGAGAGGAGCCGTTCAAGAAAGCGGAAGCAATGCTGTACTCAGTAAGGGTCCTGTGGTCGCTAACCCACGTCCTACAAGTTGCGAGCTCCTGGCAGAGGAAGTTGTAGTCATTAGCTACCTGTACACATTTTCCTGGAGTAGAAGTGTGAAACCACGGAAAACCAATTCATGAACGGTCGACAGTGAGGTTCGAAGATCAATTGAGGTTCAAAATACTGCAAAATGTAATTGAAATTGAAAATACACAATGTAATTTAGATTGAAAAACGCAAATTTCAGATTCTAAATACTCACAAAGTGCAATGAAAATTCAAAATACTTACAAAATGCAATTGAAATTGAAAATGCTTACAAAATGTATGGTGGATACAAAGTACTCAAGTTGACAGGAGGAAAAAGGAGAGGAGCCGATACAAGGAAGCGGAAGCAATGCTGGACTCAGTTGGGGTCCTGTGGTCGCTAACCCACGTCCCACAAGTTGCGAGCTCCTGGGAGAGGAAGTTGTAGCCATTAGCTACCTGTACACATTTTCCTGGAGTAGAAGTGTAAAACCACGGAAAACCATATCAAGAATGGTTGAGAGTGAGGTTCGAAATGCAATTGAGGATTAAGATACTGACAAAAATGCAATTGAATTTGAAAAAACACAATGTAATTTAGATTGAAAAACGCACATTTTAGATTCTAAATGCTCACAAAGTGCCATGAAAATTCAAAATACTAACTAAATGCAATTGAAATTGCTTACAAAATGTATGGTGGATTCAAAGTACTCATGTTCACTGAAAAAAGAAAAAAAAAACGGAGAGGAGCCGATACAAGATAGTGGAAGCAATGCTGGACTCAGTTGGGGTCCTGTGGTCGCTAACCCACGTCCCACAAGTGGCAAGCTACTGGGAGAGGAAGTAGTAGCCATTAGCAACCTCTACACATTTTCCTGGAGTAGAAGTGTGAAACCACGGAAAACCGATTCATGAACGGTCGACAGTGAGGTTCGAAATGCAATTGAGTTTCAAAATACTGACAAAATGCAATTGAAAGTACACAATGTAATTTAGATTGAAAAACGCACATTTTAGATTCTAAATGCCCACAAAGTGCAATGAAAATTCAAAATACTTACAAAATGCAATTGTAATTGAAAATGCTTACAAAATGTATGGTGGATGCAATGATCTCATGTTGACATGAATTTAAAAAAAAACGGAGAGGACCCTATAAAAGAAAGTGGAAGCAATGCTCGACTCAGCTTGGGTCCTGTGATCGCCAACCCACGTCCTACAAGTTAATCCATCTTAGGGGAGGATTGGTAAGGAAGCGGTCATGACATTTAGTTACGGTACCTCTTGGCATTTTCCTGAAGTAGAAGTGGAAACAACAATACCACTTTCAGGAAGGATGAGTGAGAAATCTGACAGATTTTTTCTCGGTTTTTATCAAGATCAACCAGAAAAATACGTTGATTATAATTCATTATTTTTAAATTTGAAGGTTGCGTGCTACCCTTTATGATATGTCAACTGGAGTTAGCTACTTACAAGTCTATATATATTATCGTTGCTGAGGCACTTACGGTATGAAGGTCTTTCTAGATGTTCAATTAGAAGCAGATGATCTCGTATATCTTTCCATTAAATCACCAATAACTACCAGATGTTTCACTTGTCAAGGTCACTTTACTGACACACACACTAGTACTAACTATGATAAAGTATCCCTATTATAAACTTCGCTGAGTGATTGGCCACCTAAAGGTGGGTAACCGATTATATTCAAATAAAAATATATAAATAGTAATATCATTCACTTTATAGTAAAGAAAGGCACTGGAAATCATTACAAATCATGCTTTACACCAAAGGATTAGGGTATTATTATTAAATTAGTTGAAAGGCGTACATTAGAATAATTATTTTCTTATTTACAAGCCAGCTGATTGCCAGTCCCCCGACACGCTGTGTACGCCGCTCTGTTATCAGAGTTATGTAACTACTGAAATAAGATAATATCCTGTACTGTGCTGCGCTCTGTCAGAGTGCAGAGTACTCGATATATCTTGTTACAGTAGTTACATAACTCTGATAACAGAGCGGCGTACACAGCGTGTCGGGGGACTGGCAATCAGCTGGCTTGTAAATAAGAAAATAATTATTCTAATGTACGCCTTTCAACTAATTTAATAATAATACCCTAATCCTTTGGTGTAAAGCATGATTTGTAATGATTTCCAGTGCCTTTCTTTACTATAAAGTGAATGATATTACTATTTATATATTTTTATTTGAATATAATCGGTTACCCACCTTTAGGTGGCCAATCACTCAGCGAAGTTTATAATAGGGATACTTTATCATAGTTAGTACTAGTGTGTGTGTGTCAGTAAAGTGACCTTGACAAGTGAAACATCTGGTAGTTATTGGTGATTTAATGGAAAGATATACGAGATCATCTGCTTCTAATTGAACATCTAGAAAGACCTTCATACCGTAAGTGCCTCAGCAACGATAATATATATAGACTTGTAAGTAGCTAACTCCAGTCGACATATCATAAAGGGTAGCACGCAACCTTCAAATTTAAAAATAATGAATTATAATCAACGTATTTTTCTGGTTAATCTTGATAAAAACCGAGAAAAAATCTGTCAGATTTCTCACTCATCCTTCCTGAAAGTGGTATTGTTGTTTCCACTTCTACTTCAGGAAAATGCCAAGAGGTACCGTAACTAAATGTCATGACCGCTTCCTTACCAATCCTCCCCTAAGATGGATTAACTTGTAGGACGTGGGTTGGCGATCACAGGACCCAAGCTGAGTCGAGCATTGCTTCCACTTTCTTTTATAGGGTCCTCTCCGTTTTTTTTAAATTCATGTCAACATGAGATCATTGCATCCACCATACATTTTGTAAGCATTTTCAATTACAATTGCATTTTGTAAGTATTTTGAATTTTCATTGCACTTTGTGGGCATTTAGAATCTAAAATGTGCGTTTTTCAATCTAAATTACATTGTGTACTTTCAATTGCATTTTGTCAGTATTTTGAAACTCAATTGCATTTCGAACCTCACTGTCGACCGTTCATGAATCGGTTTTCCGTGGTTTCACACTTCTACTCCAGGAAAATGTGTAGAGGTTGCTAATGGCTACTACTTCCTCTCCCAGTAGCTTGCCACTTGTGGGACGTGGGTTAGCGACCACAGGACCCCAACTGAGTCCAGCATTGCTTCCACTATCTTGTATCGGCTCCTCTCCGTTTTTTTTCTTTTTTCAGTGAACATGAGTACTTTGAATCCACCATACATTTTGTAAGCAATTTCAATTGCATTTAGTTAGTATTTTGAATTTTCATGGCACTTTGTGAGCATTTAGAATCTAAAATGTGCGTTTTTCAATCTAAATTACATTGTGTTTTTTCAAATTCAATTGCATTTTTGTCAGTATCTTAATCCTCAATTGCATTTCGAACCTCACTCTCAACCATTCTTGATATGGTTTTCCGTGGTTTTACACTTCTACTCCAGGAAAATGTGTACAGGTAGCTAATGGCTACAACTTCCTCTCCCAGGAGCTCGCAACTTGTGGGACGTGGGTTAGCGACCACAGGATCCCAACTGAGTCCAGCATTGCTTCCGCTTCCTTGTATCGGCTCCTCTCCTTTTTCCTCCTGTCAACTTGAGTACTTTGTATCCACCATACATTTTGTAAGCATTTTCAATTTCAATTGCATTTTGTAAGTATTTTGAATTTTCATTGCACTTTGTGAGTATTTAGAATCTGAAATTTGCGTTTTTCAATCTAAATTACATTGTGTATTTTCAATTTCAATTACATTTTGCAGTATTTTGAACCTCAATTGATCTTCGAACCTCACTGTCGACCGTTCATGAATTGGTTTTCCGTGGTTTCACACTTCTACTCCAGGAAAATGTGTACAGGTAGCTAATGACTACAACTTCCTCTGCCAGGAGCTCGCAACTTGTAGGACGTGGGTTAGCGACCACAGGACCCTTACTGAGTACAGCATTGTTAGAATCTAAAATGTTCGTTTTTCAATCTAAATTGCATTGTGTATTTTCAATTTCAATTACATTTTGTCAGTATTTTGAACTTCAATTACATTTCGAACCTCAGTGTTGACAGTCTTTGAAATGGTTTTCCGTGGTTTTACACTTCTACTCCAAGGGAATGCCTGAATGGTACTTTCTGTCAGGCCACGGCTGCTTCCTACCCAAATCCTTATTCTGGATCATTCATGTTCATCCATTCCATCTCTCATCCCTGCAAGCAGATCACCGACGGGCGTTGACTAGAAAGACCTTCACTCAGCTTCTCTAGAGGTCACACGACAAAATAAAAAATGTAAGGGATTATTATTATTATTATTATTAGGCTAATGTGAAAGTTCATCGTTCTGTCTTTTCTTTCACAGGTGTAATTTATTTCTAGAAAAAGCTGGTATATAAGGGACCTTCAGCAAGAATATTTTCAGATAACTGTTAGCTCTTGAGCTGGTTACATCGTGAAAAGTCGTCTAAGAATTCATTCTGCAGACTTGTAATATACAGTAAGTAGCTGATTATATTTAACATAGCATCCATGCCTGCATCCCTATCTACCATTTAGAGGCTATTAGAACGCTCAAAATTATGACCATTGTATTTAGATCTTATATTTCCAAAACAATACTTCAAGAATTAAAATTATCCGAATATTAGTTTAGCGTCTAGGGGTATAAATACCACCATGTTATTCTTATGAAAGAATAATGCTGTGAGTACATATCTTTTTTCACTGATAAGTAGCAAATGTCGAACGTCATGCACAACCTTGTAACAAGATTCTACATGTCTCTATAGTGGTATTTCTGTAAGAGGTTAAGCCCTGAGTGTATTAGGGTAGAGTATATTAGGGGACGTATATCAAGGATAATTTCAGTTGACTCCGATCTCTCAAACAGATCACATCGTCTTAAAAGTGTTCTAAGAATTCATTCTACAGCCTTGTGATATGCAGTAAGTAGCTGATTTTATTTAACATAGCATCTAAGCCTGCATCCCTATCTCTCAATTAGAGGCTACTAGAACGTTCAAAATTATCACCATTGTATTTAGATCGTATATTTCCAAAACAAAACTTCAAGAATTAACATTATCCAAATATTAGTTTAGCGTATAGGGGTATAAATACCACCATGTTATTCTTATGAAAAAATAATACCGTTAGTACATATCTTTTTTCACTCATAACCTTGTGATAAGATTCTACATGTCTCTATAGTGGTATTTCTGTAGGAAGTTAACCACCGGTTGTATTAGGGGATGTATATCAAGGATAATTTCAGTTGACTCTGATCTCTCAAACAGATCACATCGTGAAAGAACGTCTCACCGACCAGTCTACAGCCTTGTACTACGCAGTAAGCAGCTGTTGGCCTCCACTAGGGTATATTAGGGGACCCTTAGCAAGAATACAATCAGTTGACTACTACTTCTTACGGTGATCACATCGTGGAAGACTGTCTCACCCACCAGTACTACGCAGTAAGCAGCAGTTAGCCTTGACTAGGGCATATTAGAGGACCCTTAGCAAGCATATCACCAGTGGACTACTACCTCTCACAGTGTTCACATCGTGAAAGACCGTCTCACCGTCCAGTCTACAGCCTTATCATACGCAGTAAGTTTTAACATAGCATCTAGGGTTGCATCCGATCTGTAATTTAGAGGCTACTATTAAGTTCAAAATTATGACTAACGTATTTAGATGGTATATTTCCAAAACGAAACTTGAAGATTTATAAAAATCGCAATAATTGTTTAGTCTCCATGTTATTATTATGAAAGAATACCACTGCGTGCATATCTGTGGTATTTACACGTAAATAGTGTATGTTCAGTCATAGAATATGTAAGCTGTAAGCATGTGTATTCGTTTAGGAAAGCTCAGGGGATTGACACGCTGTTTTAGGTGACAGTCAGGGATGTTTGTAAATTCAATGTTAGATTGTAAGCAGTAAGTCATAGAATACATTTTATTATTATTATTTTATAGTATTATAAATATTATTATTGCTAACAATGTAAAAAATGTTTATCTTACCTCTTAAATATATTGTATCCTATAAACAGTTTACACAACTGTTCTCAACTAGGTTGATGGGAAAGTACAGCGCTCTGTCTCTCTTTTTCACAGGTGTGATTTATTTCTTAAAAAAAATCAACTGTTAGCAGAAAAGAACATCCATCATGGAGCAAACTATTCCAAGCTATATATGCAAAGTGTGTGGAAAAACTTTTGTTCGAGACTATGTTAGAAAGCGTCATGAAGTATCGTGTGGACAATTCCATCAATGTAAAACCTGTGGAATCAAATTCAACAATGCTTACAACGGACGTCGTCATGAAGAATGTTGTAATGTTATGTCATCAGCCAAAAGACAAAAATCTGAACCTACAAAACATCACCTACTCTCAATGGTTCCTGATAAAAACGGACTTAATGAATATGAAACGTCTTTTGATTGTCGTCTTAAATCCTATTTTATACGGTGTGATACGTGTAAGGATTTAAATTCATACCTCAACGAGTCCAGGCATAAAATAATCCATGTTATACAAAAAGAACAAGCGAACCACAAGTCGTTAAAAGTTAATCTTGTGGCTGAATGTAGATTTATTCATACATCTACCAATGAAATTACAGATCGTGCTTTTAAAACTCGTAATCAGGCCATATTTTTGGAAACAGATTTAAGTAGTTTCTTGGAAACACAATTTAAAAAGTTAACCATTGAAATGGAGGAATCCGAGCTAAAAGGCAGTAATTGGGCTTTGCTAGCAGTTGAAGGAGTGCGATTGAAAATAAATAAGTATAATCCCTTGCGTGGTAGCACATATATTCCTTTACCAGCAGCTGTAAATGCAAAAAAGCTTGCATTAATCCACAAAACTTGAAAGATGAAAGGTGTTTTATGTATGCCATTTTAGCAAAACTGGTTAAAAAGGATGCTCAACGCGTTAGTAAATACAAGGACCTGGAAAACAAGTATGATTTTTCAGTCGTTTCGTTCCCTACATCGCTAGCTGACATTACGAAATTTGAGAAGGCAAACAATATATCCATCAATGTATTTGGACTGGAAGAAGACAACAAACTGTTTCCTCTAAAGGTTGTAGATCAAGAGCTACAAGACCACCGCGACCTTCTTCTGCTAAGTTCTTCATCTGGCCAGAACCACTACGTCTTTATCAAAGATTTTGATAAACTAGTAGGACATCAGGTCACACACCATGGACATAAGATATATACGTGTAAACGGTGTTTTACTCACTTTGATAATCGATATGGTCAACAAGGAATGGATAAATTAAAAGAACATAGAGCTTTGTGTGCCCTGTATGACATTGCAAGGGTTGAAATGCCTATAAAAAATCCAAATCTCAAGTTCTTAAATGTGGAAAAAATGCTTAGAATACCTTACGTTATCTATGCAGATTTCGAAAGTATACTCTTACCATATCAAACATGTTTACCCAATCCTGAGGCAAGTTATACAGTCCCATACCAAAGTCATGTTCCTATGAGCTTTGGTGTATATGTTAAACCCTCGCCAGCTGTGGAACATATAAAGACAAACCTCCCGAGCCAGCCTTTTATTTATCGTGGACCTGACGCTGCAGAAAAGTTTATGGACTGTTTGATATCGATAGCTAATGAAATTGATCGCCTTTACAGCTTAAATGTTCCAAAGGATTTAACTCATGATCAAGAAGCAGAGTTCCAATCATCTGAAACCTGTTATTTGTGCCATAAATTATTTACCAACGAGGACTGGAAAGTTAGAGATCATTGTCATATCACAGGCAAATATCGTGGAAGCGCTCATAATAACTGTAATTTGAGGTGTAAAACACGTAACCCAGTTCCTGTATTTCTACATAATATGAGTGGATATGATGCAAATTTTATTGTAAAACAGTTGGGGTGTACTACTGAGAGAGTGGACGTTATCCCCAACTCTAAGGAAAATTACATCTCCTTCACCAAATATGTAGGAAATGTTAAGCTTCGATTTGTGGATACGTTTCGGTTAATGCCTAGTAGTTTGGAAAACTTAGTTACAAACTTAACATCATACCCTGAAACAGACAAGTACTTTGGGAAAGAAAATGCAACGCTCATGACTCGTAAAGGTGTATTTCCTTATGATTACATTGATTCTTGGGAAAAGTTAAGTGAAAAGTGTTTACCTCCAAAAGAAGCATTCTTTAACAAATTAAATCAAGAAGATGTTAGTAAAGAAGACTATGAACATGCTGAAAATGTCTGGAATCAGTTCAAAATTAAAACTCTAGGGGAATACAGTGACCTTTACCTAACTTCAGATGTACTCCTTCTTGCAGACAGCTTTGAAACTTTTAGAAACAAAACACTAGAAACACACCGAGTGGATGCTGCACACTTCTTTACTTCGCCTGGTTTAAGTTTTGAGGCAATGCTTCTTTACACAGGAATTGAACTGGAATTGCTGCAGGATTATGATCAAATTCTTTTAATAGAGTCTGGAATACGTGGAGGAATATGCCAGGTTTCTCATCGGTATGCTGAAGCTAACAATAAATACATGGAAACATATGATTCCGAGAAACCATCGCAGTTTATTACCTATGATGATGCCAACAACCAATACGGGTGGGCTATGTGCCACTCCCTTCCTTACAGTGGATTTCAGTGGGTTTCTCCAGATACCATTGATCTAGAAACGCTAAAAGAAGATGACCCTGTTGGATATATTCTAGACGTTGATGTTGATTATCCATCTGACCTTCATAATTTACACAACGATTTACCTTTCCTACCAGAGTGTATACAACCTAAGGATTCGTCTCTCAAAAAACTAATTCCTCATCTTGGAAATCGAAGGCGATACGTTGTTCATTACATGGCACTTAAACAGGCTCTAAATCATGGACTAAAATTGATACAAATTCATCGTGTGTTAAAGTTTCAACAGAGACCTTGGCTGAAGGCATACGTTGATTTTAATAACAACCTTCGAAAACAAGCCAAAAATGACTTTGAGAAAAATCTTTACAAATTATTTAACAATGCAATTTTTGGAAAAACAATGGAAAATATTCGTAAAAGAATAGATATACGTCTTGTAACTGACAGCAAAAAGGCTGAAAAGCTAATTGCTAAACCAACATTTATCGACAGAACAATTTATGGACCTAACCTAGCTGCTTTCCACATGGCTAAACGTAGTATTGTGTTCAATAAGCCTATATATATTGGAATGTGTATACTGGATATTTCAAAAACTCTTATGTATTCCCACCACTATGATGTCCTGCTACCCCATTATGGGATCGAAAATCTTAAACTCCTGTATATGGACACAGACTCGTTTATTTATTTGGTTAACACCCAAGATGTTTATCAAGACAAGTTGAAATTTTTAGAACACCTGGACACATCTGATTATCCTACTAATCACATATGTTACTCTTCATCAAACAAGAAAACTTTGGGAAAATTTAAAGACGAGGCTTGTGGACGTATTATTAAAGCATTTGCTGGACTTAGAGCTAAAATGTATGCTTTAAACATTGATGGACTAGAAATAAAAAAGATTAAAGGTATTAGCAAAGGTGTTGTCAAAAATTGTTTAAGTTTTCAAGATTATAAGGATTGTCTCATGAAGAACGAGGTAAAAAGAATACCGATGAACATTATCGCATCTAAACAACATAACATATCATCTGTAAAACTAAACAAAATTGCTTTGTGTCCTCGTGATGATAAACGAGTAATTGACTCTGATGGTATAGCTACACATGCTTATGGTCATTACACAACCGTTGACCACGCTTAAATAACTAAGTTATACATATCAAGTCAACAAAGTAATACAGTGTCTCCCAAACTTCATTGGGTTCAATGGAACCTACCAGATGTTGTGGTGGAATGAGGAGTGGAAAGGAAGTGGTCACCTTCCACACATACTCTCAGGCCTTGTACTTATAATTGAAAAGACCTCTGGCATAAGATTATTTTTTCCATAAGTCTGTGTGTGAATGAAAAGGTATCTAGCGTGAGATTGATTTCTCTGTAAGCCTGTGAGTGAATGAAAGGCTTATGGCACAAGATTGATTTCTCTGTAATTTTTGACGTGTTCTATATAAAAAATGTATTGTATACATGTAATTGATCAAATGGATAAATAAAAATCTAATCTAATCTAAGGGCCTATGGTGCTAGATTAATTTCTCCGTACGCCTGTGAGTGTGTGTTAACTCTGCCTCTAGGCTTAAGCCCTAGTGCTGGTCTCAAGCCCAGAGAAAAGAGGAGAGGCACAAAAGCATATACTTCTTTAAACTTAACTATAATGCGCGGTGCCCTTTACGAAGGGAGAGTAGAACTTTGAGGTGTATTCGTCATTCAAGATTGCAAACCTTGTTGATACACCTGTGATAAGAGTTTACGTATAGCATTTATAGTTAACTTACTGGAGTATCAGCTTCATGACATACTCAAGCTTTGACTGGTTGATGTTAAGCCCCTCACAGAGGGGGTGTAGAGTACTGGCTACAACTCTGTAAGACAAGGCTACAACCCTTGCGGTGTTGTTAACGGCGGTTTCTTCCATTTTAACGTCCTGGTTGGCTTAACGTATGTGTGTAAGCAAATCCCACTATGAGTGTGAGAGAGGGAGACCTGGGGAAAGAGGAAAGACACAAAAGCATATACTTCTTTAAACTTAACAATAATGCGCGGTGCCCTTTACGAAGGGAGAGTAGACCTTTGAGGTGTATTCGTCATTCAAGATTGCAAACCTTGTTGATACACCTGTGATAAGAGTTTACGTATAGCATTTATAGTTAACTTACTGGAGTATCAGCTTCATGACATACTCAAGCTTTGACTGGTTGATGTTAAGCCCCTCACAGAGGGAGTGTAGAGTACTGGCTACAACTCTGTAAGACAAGGCTACAACCCTTGCGGTGTTGTTAACGGCGGTTTCTACCATTTTAACGTCCTGGTTGGCTTAACGTATGTGTGTAAAGCATATCCCACCATGTGTGTGAGAGCTGAAAAAGTGATAACAGTTAAATGTAAAATCAACTTTTGAATATTGATCAAGTGCAAAACTTGAAAAATGAAATTAACAAAAACAATGATATTGAAAATTGTAAATAACCGTGTGAGAAATATGAAAATAAAAAATGACTATTTAAAAGAACATCATGCGCTAAGTCACTAGACGTTGAACAACTCCCTACCGCCCCCCCCCTCCTTCTTTCACCCTCGTACATAAGATAAATAATATCATCTTATTGGCTCAGAGCATCCATAATCCTAAGCTCGTTGTGAATGGCAGCCATCTTGCACATTAGCCACTGCGCCAGCTATGACTCTCCCTCCATAAGAATAACATAGGGGAGTTGCGCGTGGCAGCCATCTTGCACATTAGCCCCTGCGCCAGCTTCGGCCTATTATACCTACTCCTGTCATAATTAGTATCGAAGTTACAGATACCTGCCATAATTTTTATCGAAATTACAGTTACTTGTCATAATTAGTGACGAAGTTACAGTTACCTGTCATAATTAGTATCGAAGTTACAGTTACTTGTCATAATTAGTATCGAAGTTACTGTTACCTGTCATAATTAGTATCGAAGTTACAGTTACCTGCCAAAATTTGTATCGAAATTACAGTTACTTGTCATAATTAATAACGAAGTTACAGTTACCTGTCATAATTAGTATCGATGTTACAGTTACTTGTCATAATTAGTATCGAAGTTACAGTTACTTGCCATAATTTGTATCGCAATTACAGGGACTTGTCATAATTAGTAACGATGTTACAGTTACCTGCCATAATTAGTATCGAAATTAAAGTTACGTGTCATAATTAGTAACGAAGTTACAGTTTCCTGTCATAATTAGTATCGAAGTTACTGTTACCTGTCATAATTAATATTGAAGTTACAGTTACCTACCTTAATTTTTTATCAAAATTACAGTTACTTGTCATAATTAGTAATGAAGTTAGAGTTTCTTGTCATAATTAGAATCGAAGTTACAGTAACCAGTCATAATTTGTATCGAAATTACAGTTACTTGTCATAATTAGTAACGAAGTTACAGTTACCTGCCATAATTTGTATCGAAATTACAGTTTCTTGTCATAATTAGTATCGAAGTTACGGTTACCTGTCATAATTAGTATCGAAGGTACTGTTACTTGTCATAATTAGTAACGAAGTTACAGTTACCTGTCATAATTTGTATCGAAATTACAGTTACTTGTCATAATTAGTAACGAAGTTACAGTTTCCTGTCATAATTAGTATCGAAGTTACTGTTACCTGTCATAATTAGTATGGAAGTTACAGTTACCTGCCTTAATTTGTATCGAAATTACAGGGACTTGTCATAATTAGTAACGAAGTTCGAGTTTCTTGTCATAATTAGTATCGAAGTTATAGTTACCTGTCATAATTTGTATCGATGTTATAGTTACTTGTCATAATTAGTATCGAATTACTGTTACCTGGCATAATTAGTATCGAAGTTACTGTTACCTGCCATAATTTGTAACGAAATTACAGTTACTTGTTATAATTAGTGACGAAGTTACAGTTACCTGTCTTAATTAGTATCGAAGTTACAGTTACTTGTCATAATTAGTAACGAAGTTACAGTTACCTGCCATAATTTGTATCGAAATTACAGTTCCTTGTCATAATTAGTATCGAAGTTACAGTTACCTGTCATAATTAGTATCGAAGGTACTGTTACTTGTCATAATTAGTAACGAAGTTACAGTTACCTGTCATAATTTGTATCGAAATTACAGTTACTTGTCATAATTAGTAACGAAGTTACAGTTTCCTGTCATAATTAGTGTCGAAGTTACTGTTACCTGTCGTAATTAGTATGGAAGTTACAGTTACCTGCCATAATTTGTATCGAAATTAAAGTTACTTGTCATAATTAGTAGCGATGTTACAGTAACCTGCCATAATTAGTATCGAAGTTAATGTTACTTGTCATAATTAGTATCGAAGTTACTGTTACCTGTCATAATTAGTATCGAAGATACAGTTACCTGCCATAATTTGTATCGAAATTACTGTTACTTGTCATAATTAGTAACGAAGTTACAGTTACCTGTCATAATTAGTATCGAAGTTACAGTTACTTGTCATAATTAGTATCGAAGTTACTGTTACCTGTCATAATTAGAATCGAAGTTACAGTTACCTGCCAAAATTTGTATCGAAATTACAGTTACTTGTCATAATTAGTAACGAAGTTACAGTTACCTGTCATAATTAGTATCGAAGTTACAGTTACTTGTAATAATTAGTATCGAAGTTACCGTTACCTGCCATAATTTGTATCGAAATTACAGGGACTTGTCATAATTAGTAACGAAGTTACAGTTACCTGCCATAATTAGTATCGAAATTAATGTTACTTGTGATAATTATTAACGAAGTTACAGTTACCTCTCATAATTAGTATCGATGTCCCTGTTACCTGTCATAATTAGTATTGAAGTTACAGTTACCTACCATAATTTTTTATCAAAATTACTGTTACTTGTCATAATTAGTAACGAAGTTAGATTCTCTTGTCATAATTAGTATCGAAGTTACAGTTACCAGTCATAATTTGATTCGAAGTTATAGTTACTTGTCATAATTAGTATCGAAGTTACTGTTACCTGTCACAATTAGTATCGAAGTTACAGTTACCTGCCATAATTTGTATCGAAATTACAGTTCCTTGTCATAATTAGTATCGAAGTTACAGTTACCTGTCATAATTAGCATCGAAGTTATTGTTACCTGCCATAATTTGTATCGAAATTACAATTACTTGTCATAATTAGTTACCAAGTTACAGTTACTTGTCATAATTAGTATCGAAGTTACAGTTACTTGTCATAATTAGTATCGAAGTTACAGTTACTTGTAATAATTAGTATCGAAGTTACCGTTACCTGCCATAATTTGTATCGAAATTACAGGGACTTGTCATAATAAGTAACGAAGTTACAGTTACCTGTCATAATTAGTATCGAAGTTACATTTACTTGTAATAATTAGTATCGAAGTTACCGTTACCTGCCATAATTTGTATCGAAATTACAGGGACTTGTCATAATAAGTAACGAAGTTACAGTTACCTGTCATAATTAGTATCGAAGTTACTGTTACCTGTCATAATTAGTATTGAAGTTACAGTTACCTACAATAATATTTTATCAAAATTACAGTTACTTGTCATAATTATTAACGAAGTTAGAGTTTCTTGTCATAATTAGTATCGAAGTTACAGTTACTTGTCATAATTTGTATCGAAGTTATAGTTCCTTGTCATAATTAATATCGAAGTTGCTGTTACCTGTCATAATTAGTATCGAAGTTACAGTAACCTGCCATAATTTGTATCGATGTTACAGTTACTTGTCATAATTAGTATCGAAGTTACTGTTACCTGTCATAATAAGTATCGAAGTTACAGTTACCTGCCAAAATTTGAATCGAAATTACAGTTACTTGTCATAATTAGTAACGAAGTTACAGTTACCTGTCATAATTAGTATCGATGTTACAGTTACTTGTCATAATTAGTATCGAAGTTACTGTTACCTGTCATAATAAGTATCGAAGTTACAGTTACCTGCCAAAATTTGAATCGAAATTACAGTTACTTGTCATATTTAGTAACGAAGTTACAGTTACCTGTCATAATTAGTATCGAAGTTACAGTTACCTGTCATAATTAGTATCGAAGTTACAGTTACTTGTCATAATTAGTATCGAAGTTACAGTTACCTGCCATAATTTGTATCGAAATTACAGGGACTTGTCATAATTAGTAACGAAGTTACAGTTTCCTGCCATAAATTGTATCGAAATTAAAGTTACTTGTCATAATTAGTAACGAAGTTACAGTTTCCTGTCATAATTAGTATCGAAGTTACTGTTACCTGTCATAATTAGTAATGAAGTTACAGTTACCTACCATAATTTTTTATCAAAATTACAGTTACTTGTCATAATTAGTAACGAAGTTTGAGTTTCTTGTCATAATTAGAATCGAAGTTACAGTAACCAGTCATAATTTTTATCGAAGTTATAGTTACTTGTCATAATTAGTATCGAAGTTACTGTTACCTGTCATAATTAGTATCGAAGTTACAGTTACCTGCCATAATTAGTATCGAAATTAGAGTTACTTGTCATTATTAGTAACGAAGTTACAGTTACCTGTCATAATTAGTATCGAAGTTACAGTTACTTGTCATAATTAGTATCGATGTTACTGTTACCTGTCATAATTAGTATCGAAGTTACAGTTACCTGCCAAAATTTGTATCGAAATTACAGTTACTCGTCATAATTAGTAACGAAGTTACAGTTACCTGCCATAATTTGTATCGAAATTACAGTTCCTTGTCATAATTAGTATCGAAGTTACAGTTACCTGTCATAATTAGTATCGAAGGTACTGTTACTTGTCATAATTAGTAACGAAGTTACAGTTACCTGTCATAATTTGTATCGAAATTACAGTTACTTGTCATAATTAGTAACGAAGTTACAGTTTCCTGTCATAATTAGTATCGAAGTTACTGTTATCTGTCATAATTAGTATGGAAGTTACAGTTACCTGCCATAATTTGTATCGAAATTAAAGTTACTTGTCATAATTAGTAGCGATGTTACAGTAACCTGCCATAATTAGTATCGAAGTTAATGTTACTTGTCATAATTAGTATCGAAGTTACTGTTACCTGTCATAATTAGTATCGAAGATACAGTTACCTGCCATAATTTGTATCGAAATTACTGTTACTTGTCATAATTAGTAACGAAGTTACAGTTACCTGTCATAATTAGTATCGAAGTTACAGTTACTTGTCATAATTAGTATCGAAGTTACTGTTACCTGTCATAGTTAGAATCGAAGTTACAGTTACCTGCCAAAATTTGTATCGAAATTACAGTTACTTGTCATAATTAGTAACGAAGTTACAGTTACCTGTCATAATTAGTATCGAAGTTACAGTTACTTGTAATAATTAGTATCGAAGTTACCGTTACCTGCCTTAATTTGTATCGAAATTACAGGGACTTGTCATAATTAGTAACGAAGTTACAGTTACCTGCCATAATTAGTATCGAAATTAACGTTACCAGTGATAATTATTAACGAAGTAACAGTTACCTGTCATAATTAGTATCGAAGTTCCTGTAACCTGTCATAATTAGTATTGAAGTTACAGTTACCTACCATAATTTTTTATCAAAATTACAGTTACTTGTCATAATTAGTAGCGAAGTTAGATTTTCTTGTCATAATTAGTATCGAAGTTACAGTTACCAGTCATAATTTGATTCAAAGTTATAGTTACTTGTCATAATTAGTATCGAAGTTACTGTTACCTGTCACAATTAGTATCGAAGTTACAGTTACCTGCCATAATTTGTATCGAAGTTACAGGTCCTTGTCATAATTAGTATCGAAGTTACAGTTTCCTGTCATAATTAGCATCGAAGTTACTGTTACCAGCCATAATTTGTATCGAAATTACAATTACTTGTCATAATTAGTATCGTAGTTACTGTAACCTGTCATAATTAGTATCGAAGTTACTGTTACCTGTCATAATTTGTATCGAAGTTATAGTTACTTGTCATAATTAGTATCGAAGTTGCTGTTACCTGTCATAATTAATATCGAAGTTACAGTTACTTGTCATAAATAGTATCGAAGTTACTGTTACCAGTCATAATTAGTATCGAAGTTACTGTTACCTGTCATAATTAGTTTCGAAATTACAATTACCTGCAATAATTTGTATCGAAATTACAGGGACTTGTCATAATTAGTAACGAAGTTACAGTAACCTGCCATAATTCGTATCGAAATTAAAGTTACTTGTCATAATAAGTAACGAAGTTACAGTTACCTGTCATAATTAGTATCGAAGTTACTGTTACCTGTCATAATTAGTATTGAAGTTACAGTTACCTACAATAATTTTTATCAAAATTACAGTTACTTGTCATAATTAGTAACGATGTTAGAGTTTCTTGTCATAATTAGTATCGAAGTTACAGTTACCTGTCATAATTTGTATCGAAATTATAGTTACTTGTCATAATTAGTATCGAAGTTGCTGTTACCTGTCATAATTAGTATCGAAGTTACAGTTACCTGCCATAATTTGTATCGAAATTACAGTTCCTTGTCATAATTAGTATCGATGTTACAGTTACCTGTCATAATTAGTTTCGAAGGTACTGTTACTTGTCATAATTAGTAACGAAGTTACTGTTACCTGTCATAATTTTTATCGAAATTACAGTTAATTGTCATAATTAGTAACGAAGTTACACTTTCCTGTCATAATTTGTATCGAAGTACCTGTTACCTGTCATAATTAGTATGGAAGTTACAGTTACCTGCCATAATTTGTATCGAAATTAAAGTTACTTGTCATCATTAGCAACGATGTTACAGTAACCTGTCATAATTAGTATCGAAGTTAATGTTACTTGTCATAAATAGTATCGAAGTTACTGTTACCTGTCATAATAAGTATCGAAGTTACTGTCACCTGCCATATTTTGTATCGAAATTACTAATACTTGTCATAAATAGTAACGAAGTTACAGTTACCTGTCATAATTAGTATCGAAGTTACAGTTACTTGTCATAATTAGTATCGAAGTTACTGTTACCTGTCATAATTAGTATCGAAGTTACAGTTACCTGCCAAAATTTGTATCGAAATTACAGTTACTTGTCATAATTAGTAACGAAGTTACAGTTACCTGCCATAATTTGTTTCGAAATTACAGTTCCTTGTCATAATTAGTATCGAAGTTACAGTTACCTGTCATAATTAGTATCGAAGGTACTGTTACTTGTCATAATTAGTAAAGAAGTTACAGTTACCTGTCAAAATTTGTATCGAAATTAGAGTAACTTGTCATAATTACTAACGAAGTTACAGTTTCCTGTCATAATTAGTATCGAAGTTACTGTTACCTGTCATAATTAGTATGGAAGTTACAGTTACCTGCCATAATTTGTATCGAAATTAAAGTTATTTGTCATAATTAGTAGCGATGTTACAGTAACCTGCCATAATTAGTATCGAAGTTAATGTAACTTGTCATAATTAGTATCGAAGTTACTGTTACCTGTCATAATTAGTGTGGAAGTTACAGTTACCTGCCATAATTTGATCGAAATTACAGGGACTTGTCATAATTAGTAACGAGGTTCGAGTTTCTTGTCATAATTAGTATCGAAGTTACAGTTACCTGCCATAATTTGTATCGAAATTACAGTTACTTGTCATAATTAGCATCGAAGCTACAGTTACTTGACATAATTAGTAACGAAGTTACAGTAACCTGTCATAATTAGTAACGAAGTTACAGTTACCTGTCATAATTTGTATCGAAATTACAGTTACTTGTCATAATTAGTAACGAAGTTACAGTTTCCTGTCATAATTAGTATCGAAGTTACTGTTACCTGTCGTAATTAATATTGAAGTTACAGTTACCTACCATAATTTTTTATCAAAATTACAGTTACTTGTCATAATTATTAACGAAGTTAGAGTTTCTTGTCATAATTAGTATCGAAGTTACAGTTACCTGTCATAATTTGTATCGAGGTTATAGTTACTTGTCATAATTAGTATCGAAGTTTCTGTTACCTGTCATAATTAGTATCGAAGTTACAGTAACCTGCCATAATTTGTATCAAAATTACAGTTACTTGTCATAATTAGTAACGAAGTTACAGTTACCTGTCATTATTAGTATCGATGTTACAGTTACTTGTCATAATTAGTATCGTAGTTACTGTTACCTCTCATAATAAGTATCGAAGTTACAGTTACCTACCAGAATTTGAATCGAAATTACAGTTACTTGTCATAATTAGTAACGAAGTTACAGTTACCTGTCATAATTAGTAACGAAGTTACAGTTACCTGTCATAATTAGTATCGAAGTTACAGTTACTTGTCATAATTGGTATCGAAGTTACTGTTACCTGTCATAATTAGTAACGATGATACAGTTACCTGCCAAAATTTGTATCGAAATTACAGTAACTTGTCATAATTAATAACGAAGTTACAGTTACCTGTCATAATTAGTATCGAAGTTACTGTTACTTGTCATAATTAGTATCAAGGTTACAGTTACCTGCCATAATTTGCATCGAAATTACAGGGACTTGTCATAATTAGTAACGAAGTTACAGTTTCCTGCCATAATTAATATCGAAATTAAAGTTACTTGTCATAATTAGTAACGAAGTTACAGTTTCCTGTCATAATTAGTATCGAAGTTACTGTTACCTGTCATAGGCCTTATTAGTATTGAAGTTACAGTTACCTACCATAATTTTTTATCAACATTACAGTTACTTGTCATAATTAGTAACGAAGTTTGAGTTTCTTGTCATAATTAGTATCGAAGTTACTGTTACCTGTCATAATTAGTATTGAAGTTACAGTTACCTACAATAATTTTTTATCAAAATTACAGTTACTTGTCATAATTAATAACGAAGTTACAGTTACCTGTCATAATTAGTATCGAAGTTACAGTTACTTGTCATAATTAGTATCGAAGTTACAGTAATCTGCCATAATTTGTATCGAAATTACAGGGACTTTTCATAATTAGTAACGAAGTTACAGTTTCCTGCCATAACTAGTATCCAAATTAAAGTTACTTGTCATAATTAGTAACGAAGTTACAGTTTCCTGTCATAATTAGTAACGAAGTTTCAGTAACCTGTCAAAATTTGTATCGAAATTACAGTTACTTGTCATAATTAGTAACGAAGTTACAGTTTCCTGTCATAATTAGTATCGAAGTAACTGTTACCTGTCATAATTAGTATCGAAGTTACAGTTACTTGTCATTATTAGTATCGTAGTTACTCTTACCTGTCATAATTAGTATCGAAGTTACTGTTACCTGTCATAATTAGTATTGATGTTACAGTTACCTACCATAATTTTTTATCAAAATTACTGTTACTTGACATAATTATTAACGAAGTTAGAGTTTCTTGTCATAATTAGTATCGAAGTTACTGTTACCTGTCTTATTTTGTATCGAAATTACAGTTACTTGTCATAATTAGAATCGAAGCTACAATTACTTGACATAATTTGTAACGAAGTTACAGTAACCTGTCATAATTAGTAACGAAGTTACAGTTACCTGCCATAATTTGTATCGAAATTACAGTTCCTTGTCATAATTAGTATCGAAGTTACTGATACCTGATATAATTAGTACCGAAGTTACAATTACCTGCCATAATTTGTATCGAAATTACAGTAACTTGTCATAATTAGTAACGAAGTTACGGTAACCTGTCATAATTTGTATCGAAATTACAGTTACTTGTCATAATTAGTATCGAAGTTACAGTTACTTGACTTAATTAGTAACGAAGTTACAGTAACCTGTCATAATTAGTATCGAAGTTAATGATACCTGTCATAATTAGTATCGAAGTTACAGTTACCTGCCATAATTTTTTATCAAAATTAGAATTACTTGTCATTATAGTAACGAAGTTACAGTTACTTGTCATAATTAGTATCGAAGTTACTGTTACCTGTCATAATTAGTATCAACGTTACAGTTACCTGCCATAATTTGTATCAAAATTACTGTTCCTTGTCATAATTAATATCGAAGTTACTGTTACCTGTCATAATTAGTATCGAAGGTACTGTTACATGTCATAAGTAGTAACGAAGTTACAGTTACCTGTCATAATTTGTATCGAAATTACAGTTACTTGTTATAATTAGTAAAGAAGTTACAGTTTCCTGTCATAATTAGTATCGAAGTTATTGTTATCTGTCATAATTAGTGTGGAAGTTACAGTTACCTGCCATAATTTGTATCGAAATTACAGGGACTTGTCATAATTAGAAACGAAGTTCGAGTTTCTTGTCATAATTAGTATCGAAGTTACAGTTACCTGTCATAATTTTTATCGAAGTTATAGTTACTTGTCATAATAAGTATCGAAGTTACTGTTACCTGTCATAATTAGTATCGAAGTTACAGTTACCTGCCATAATTTGTATCGAAATTACAGTTACTTGTCATAATTAGTGACGAAGTAACAGTTACCTGTCATAATTAGTATCGAAGTTACAGTTACTTGTCATAATTAGTATCGAAGTTACTGTTACCTGCCATAATTAGTATCGAAGTTACAGTTACCTGCCAAAATTTGTATCGAAATTACAGTTACTTGTCATAATTAATAACGAAGTTACAGTTACCTGTCATAATTAGTATCGAAGTTACAGTTACTTGTCATAATTAGTATCGAAGTTAAAGTTACCTGCCATAATTTGTATCGCAATTACAGGGACTTGTCATAATTAGTAACGATGTTACAGTTACCTGCCATAATTAGTATCGAAATTAAAGTTACTTTTCATAATTAATAACGAAGTTACAGTTTCCTTTCATAATTAGTATCGAAGTTACTGTTACCTGTCATAATTAATATTGAAGTTACAGTTACCTACCTTAATTTTTTTATCAAAATTACAGTTACTTGTCATAATTAGTAACGAAGTTAGAGTTTCTTGTCATAATTAGAATCGAAGTTACAGTAACCAGTCATAATTTGTATCGAAATTACAGTTACTTGTCATAATTAGTAACGAAGTTACAGTTACCTGCCATAATTTGTATCGAAATTACAGTTCCTTGTCATAATTAGTATCGAAGTTACGGTTACCGGTCATAATTAGTATCGAAGGTACTGTTACTTGTCATAATTAGTAACGAAGTTACAGTTACCTGTCATAATTTGTATCGAAATTACAGTTACTTGTCATAATTAGTAACGAAGTTACAGTTTCCTGTCATAATTAGTATCGAAGTTACTGTTACCTGTCATAATTAGTATGGAAGTTACAGTTACCTGCCATAATTTGTATCGAAATTACAGGGACTTGTCATAATTAGTAACGAAGTTCGAGTTTCTTGTCATAATTAGTATCGAAGTTATAGTTACCTGTCATAATTTGTATCGAAGTTATAGTTACTTGTCATAATTAGTATCGAATTACTGTTACCTGGCATAATTAGTATCGAAGCTACTGTTACCTGCCATAATTTGTAACGAAATTACAGTTACTTGTTATAATTAGTGACGAAGTTACAGTTACCTGTCATAATTAGTATCGAAGTTACAGTTACTTGTCATAATTAGAATCGAAGTTACAGTAACCTGCCATAATTTGTATCGAAATTAGAGGGACTTGTCATAATTAGTAACGAAGTTACAGTTTCCTGCCATAATTAGTATCGAAATTAAAGTTACTTGTCATACTTAGTAACGAAGTTACAGTTTCCTGTCATAATTAGTATCGAAGTTACTGTTACCTGTCATAATTAGTATTGAAGTTACAGTTACCTACCATAATTTTTTATCAAAATTACAGTTACTTGTCATAATTAGTAACGAAGTTTGAGTTTCTCGTCATAATTAGAATCGAAGTTACAGTAACCAGTCATAATTAGTATCGAAGTTACTGTTACCTGTCATAATTAGTATCGAAGTTACAGTTACCAGCCATAATTTGTATCGAAATTACAGTTCCTTGTCATAATTAGTATCGAAGTTACAGTTACCTGTCATAATTAGTATCGATGGTACTGTTACTTGTCATAATTAGTAACGAAGTTACAGTTACCTGTCATAATTTGTATCGAAATTACAGTTACTTGTCATAATTAGTAACGAAGTTACAGTTTCCTGTCATAATTAGTATCGAAGTAACTGTTACCTGTCATAATTAGTATGGAAGTTACAGTTACCTGCCATAATTTGTATGGAAATTAAAGTTAATTGTCATCATTAGCAACGATGTTACAGTAACATGTCATAATTAGTATTGAAGTTAATGTTACTTGTCATAATTAGTATCGAAGTTACTGTTACCTGTCATAATTAGTATCGAAGTTACTGTTACTTGCCATATTTTGTATCGAAATTACTGTTACTTGTCATAAATAGTAACGAAGTTACAGTTACCTGTCATAATTAGTATCGAAGTTACAGTTACTTGTCATAATTAGTATCGAAGTTACTGTTACCTGTCATAATTAGAATCGAAGTTACAATTACCTGCCAAAATTTGTATCGAAATTACAGTTACTTGTCATAATTAGTAACCAAGTTACAGTTACGTGTCATAATTAGTATCGAAGTTACAGTTACTTGTAATAATTAGTATCGAAGTCACCGTTACCCGCCATAATTTGTATCGAAATTACAGGGACTTGTAATAATTAGTAACGAAGTTACAGTTACCTGCCATAATTAGTATCGAAATTAAAGTTACTTGTGATAATTAGTAACGAAGTTACAGTTACCTGTCATAATAAGTATCGAAGTTACTGTTACCTGTCATAATTAGTATTGAAGTTACAGTTACCTACCATAATTTTTTATCAAAATTACAGTTACTTGTCATAATTAGTAACGAAGTTAGAGTTTCTTGTCATAATTAGTATCGAAGTTACAGTTACCTGTCATAATTTGATTCGAAGTTATAGTTACTTGTCATAATTAGTATCGAAGTTACTGTTACCTGTCATAATTAGTACCGAAGTTACAGTTACCTGCCATAATTTGTATCGAAATTAGAGTTTCTTGTCATAATTTGTAACGAATTTACAGTTACCTGTCATAATAAGTATCGAAGATACTGTTACTTGTCATAATTAGTATCGAAGTTACTGTTACCTGTCATAATTAGTATCGAAGTTACAGTTACCTGCCATAATTTGTATCGAAATTACAGTTCCTTGTCATAATTAGTATCGAAGTTACAGTTACCTGTCATAATTAGTATCGATGGTACTGTTACTTGTCATAATTAGTAACGAAGTTACAGTTACCAGTCATAATTTGTATCGAAATTACAGTTACTTGTCATAATTAGTAACGAAGTTACAGTTTCCTGTCATAATTAGTATCGAATAACTGTTACCTGTCATAATTAGTATGGAAGTTACAGTTACCTGCCATAATTTGTATCGAAATTAAAGTTACTTGTCATCATTAGCAACGATGTTACAGTAACCTGTCATAATTAGTTTCGAAGTTAATGTTACTTGTCATAATTAGTATCGAAGTTACTGTTACCTTTCATAATTAGTATCGAAGTTACTGTTACCTGTCATATTTTGTATCGAAATTACAGTTACTTGTCATAATTAGAATCGAAGCTACAATTACTTGACATAATTTGTAACGAAGTTACAGTAACCTGTCATAATTAGTAACGAAGTTACAGTTACCTGCCATTATTTGTATCGAAATTACAGTTCCTTGTCATAATTAGTATCGAAGTTACTGATACCTGATATAATTTGTACCGAAGTTACAATTACCTGCCATATTTTGTATCGAAATTACAGTTACTTGTCATAATTAGTAACGAAGTTACGGTAACCTGTCATAATTTGTATCGAAATTACAGTTTCTTGTCATAATTAGTATCGAAGTTACAGTTACTTTTCATAATTAGTAACGAAGTTACAGTAACCTGTCATAATTAGTATCGAAGTTAATGATACCTGTCATAATTAGTATCGAAGTTACAGTTACCTGCCATAATTTTTTATCAAAATTAGAATTACTTGTCATAATTAGTAACGAAGTTACAGTTACTTGTCATAATTAGTATCGAAGTTACTGTTACCTGTCATAATTAGTATCAAAGTTACAGTTACCTGCCATAATTTGTATCAAAATTACTGTTCCTTGTCATAATTAATATCGAAGTTACAGTTACCTGTCATAATTAGTATCGAAGGTACTGTTACATGTCATAAGTAGTAACGAAGTTACAGTTACCTGTCATAATTTGTATCGAAATTACAGTTACTTGTCATAATTAGTAAAGAAGTTACAGTTTCCTGTCATAATTAGTATCGAAGTTATTTTTATCTGTCATAATTAGTGTGGAAGTTACAGTTACCTGCCATAATTTGTATCGAAATTACAGGGACTTGTCATAATTAGTAACGAAGTTCGAGTTTCTTGTCATAATTAGTATCGAAGTTACAGTTACCTGTCATAATTTTTATCGAAGTTATAGTTACTTGTCATAATAAGTATCGAAGTTACTGTTACCTGTCATAATTAGTATCGAAGTTACAGATACCTGCCATAATTTGTATCGAAATTACAGTTACTTGTCATAATTAGTGACGAAGTTACAGTTACCTGTCATAATTAGTATCGAAGATACAGTTACTTGTCATAATTAGTATCGAAGTTACTGTTACCTGTCATAATTAGTATCGAAGTTACAGTTACCTGCCAAAATTTGTATCGAAATTACAGTTACTTGTCATAATTAATAACGAAGTTACAGTTACCTGTCATAATTAGTATCGATGTTACAGTTACTTGTCATAATTAGTATCGAAGTTACAGTTACCTGCCATAATTTGAATCGCAATTACAGGGACTTGTCATAATTAGTAACGATGTTACAGTTACCTGCCATAATTAGTATCGAAATTAAAGTTACGTGTCATAATTAGTAACGAAGTTACAGTTTCCTGTCATAATTAGTATCGAAGTTACTGTTACCTGTCATAATTAATATTGAAGTTACAGTTACCTACCTTAATTTTTTATCAAAATTAAAGTTACTTGTCATAATTAGTAATGAAGTTAGAGTTTCTTGTCATAATTAGAATCGAAGTTACAGTAACCAGTCATAATTTGTATCGAAATTACAGTTACTTGTCATAATTAGTAACGAAGTTACAGTTACCTGCCATAATTTGTATCGAAATTACAGTTCCTTGTCATAATTAGTATCGAAGTTACGGTTACCTGTCATAATTAGTATCGAAGGTACTGTTACTTGTCATAATTAGTAACGAAGTTACAGTTACCTGTCATAATTTGTATCGAAATTACAGTTACTTGTCATAATTAGTAACGAAGTTACAGTTTCCTGTCATAATTAGTATCGAAGTTACTGTTACCTGTCATAATTAGTATGGAAGTTACAGTTACCTGCCTTAATTTGTATCGAAATTACAGGGACTTGTCATAATTAGTAACGAAGTTCGAGTTTCTTGTCATAATTAGTATCGAAGTTATAGTTACCTGTCATAATTTGTATCGAAGTTATAGTTACTTGTCATAATTAGTATCGAATTACTGTTACCTGGCATAACTAGTATCGAAGTTACTGTTACCTGCCATAATTTGTAACGAAATTACAGTTACTTGTTATAATTAGTGACGAAGTTACAGTTACCTGTCATAATTAGTATCGAAGTTACAGTTACTTGTCATAATTAGTATCGAAGTTACAGTTACCTGCCATAATTTGTATCGAAATTACAGGGACTTGTCATAATTAGTAACGAAGTTACAGTTTCCTGCCATAATTAGTATCGAAATTAAAGTTACTTGTCATACTTAGTAACGAAGTTACAGTTTCCTGTCATAATTAGTATCGAAGTTACTGTTACCTGTCATAATTAGTATTGAAGTTACAGTTACCTACCATAATTTTTTATCAAAATTACAGTTACTTGTCATAATTAGTAACGAAGTTTGAGTTTCTCGTCATAATTAGAATCGAAGTTACAATAACCAGTCATAATTTTTATCGAAGTTATAGTTACTTGTCATAATTAGTATCGAAGTTACTGTTACCTGTCATAATTAGTACCGAAGTTACAGTTACCTGCCATAATTTGTATCGAAATTAGAGTTTCTTGTCATAATTAGTAACGAAGTTACAGTTACCTGTCATAATAAGTATCGAAGTTACTGTTACTTGTCATAATTAGTATCGAAGTTACTGTTACCTGTCATAATTAGTATCGAAGTTACAGTTACCTGCCATAATTTGTATCGAAATTACTGTTCCTTGTCATAATTAGTATCGAAGTTACAGTTACCTGTCATAATTAGTATCGATGGTACTGTTACTTGTCATAATTAGTAACGAAGTTACAGTTACCTGTCATAATTTGTGTCGAAATTACAGTTACTTGTCATAATTAGTAACGAAGTTACAGTTTCCTGTCATAATTAGTATCGAAGTAACTGTTACCTGTCATAAAATGTATGGATGTTACAGTTACCTGCCATAATTTGTATCGAAATTAAAGTTACTTGTCATCATTAGCAACGATGTTACAGTAACCTGTCATAATTAGTATCGAAGTTAATGTTACTTGTCATAATTAGTATCGAAGTTACTGTTACCTGTCATAATTAGTATCGAAGTTACTGTTACCTGCCATATTTTGTATCGAAATTACTGTTACTTGTCATAAATAGTAACGAAGTTACAGTTACCGGTCATAATTAGTATCGAAGTTACAGTTACTTGTCATAATTAGTATCGAAGTTACTGTTACCTGTCATAATTAGAATCGAAGTTACAGTTACCTGCCAAAATTTGTATCGAAATTACAGTTACTTGTCATAATTAGTAACCAAGTTACAGTTACGTGTCATAATTAGTATCGAAGTTACAGTTACTTGTAATAATTAGTATCGAAGTTACCGTTACCCGCCATAATTTGTATCGAAATTACAGGGACTTGTAATAATTAGTAACGAAGTTACAGTTACCTGCCATAATTAGTATCGTAATTAAAGTAACTTGTGATATTTAGTAACGAAGTTACAGTTACCTGTCATAAGAAGTATCGAAGTTACTGTTACCTGTCATAATTAGTATTGAAGTTACAGTTACCTACCATAATTTTTTATCAAAATTACAGTTACTTGTCATAATTAGTAACGAAGTTAGAGTTTCTTGTCATAATTAGTATCGAAGTTACAGTTACCTGTCATAATTTGATTCGAAGTTATAGTTACTTGTCAAAATTAGTATCGAAGTTACTGTTACCTGTCATAATTAGTACCGAAGTTACAGTTACCTGCCATAATTTGTATCGAAATTAGAGTTTCTTGTCATAATTAGTAACGAAGTTACAGTTACCTGTCATAATAAGTATCGAAGTTACTGTTACTTGTCATAATTAGTATCGAAGTTGCTGTTACCTGTCGTAATTAGTATCGAAGTTACAGTTACCTGCCATAATTTGTATCGAAATTACAGTTCCTTGTCATAATTAGTATCGAAGTTACAGTTACCTGTCATAATTAGTATCGATGGTACTGTTACTTGTCATAATTAGTAACGAAGTTACAGTTACCTGTCATAATTTGTATCGAAATTACAGTTACTTGTCATAATTAGTAACGATGTTACAGTTTCTTGTCATAATTAGTATCGAATAAGTGTTACCTGTCATAATTAGTATGGAAGTTACAGTTACCTGCCATAATTTGTATCGAAATTAAAGTTACTTGTCATCATTAGCAACGATGTTACAGTAACCTGTCATAATTAGTTTCGAAGTTAATGTTACTTGTCATAATTAGTATCGAAGTTACTGTTACCTGTCATAATTAGTATCGAAGTTACTGTTACCTGCCATATTTTGTATCGAAATTACTGTTACTTGTCATAAATAGTAACGAAGTTACAGTTACCTGTCATAATTAGTATCGATGGTACTGTTACTTGTCATAATTAGTAACGAAGTAACAGTTACCTGTCATAATTTGTATCGAAATTACAGTTACTTGTCATAATTAGTAACGAAGTTACAGTTTCCTGTCATAATTAGTATCGAATAACTGTTACCTGTCATAATTAGAATCGAAGTTACAGTTACCTGCCAAAATTTGTATCGAAATTACAGTTACTTGTCATAATTAGTAACCAAGTTACAGTTACGTGTCATAATTAGTATCGAAGTTACAGTTACTTGTAATAATTAGTATCGAAGTTACCGTTACCCGCCATAATTTGTATCGAAATTACAGGGACTTGTGATAATTAGTAACGAAGTTACAGTTACCTGTCATAATAAGTATCGAAGTTACTGTTACTTGTCATAATTAGTATTGAAGTTACAGTTACCTACCATAATTTTTTATCAACATTACAGTTACTTGTCATAATTAGTAACGAAGTTAGAGTTTCTTGTCATAATTAGTATCGAAGTTACAGTTACCTGTCATAATTTGATTCGAAGTTATAGTTACCTGTCATAATTAGTATCGAAGTTACTGTTACCAGTCACAATTAGTATCGAAGTTACAGTTACCTGCCATAATTTGTATCGAAATTACAGTTCCCTGTCATAATTAGTATCGAAGTTACAGTTACTTGTCATCATTAGTATCGATGTTACTGTTACCTGCCATAATTTGTATCGAAATTACAGTTACTTGTCATAATTAGTTACGAAGTTACAGTTACCTGTCATAATTTGTATCGAAATTACAGTTACTTGTCATAATTAGTTACGAAGTTACAGTTACCTGTCATAATTAGAATCGAAGTTACAGTTACTTGTCATAATTAGTATCGTAGTTACTGTTACCTGTCATAATTAGTATCGAAGTTACTGTTACCTTTCATAATTAGTATTGAAGTTACAGTTACCTACAATAATTTTTTATCAAAATTACAGTTACTTGTCATAATTAGTAACGAAGTTAGAGTTTCCTGTCATAATTAGTATCGAATTTCAGTTACCTGTCATAATTTGTATCGAAGTTATAGTTACTAGTCATAATTATTATCGAAGTTGCTGTTACCTGTCATAATTAGTATCGAAGTTACAGTTACCTGCCATAATTTGTATCGAAATTACAGTTACTTGTCATAATTAGTAACGAAGTTACAGTTACCTGTCATAATTAGTATCGAAGTTACAGTTACTTGTCATAATTAGTATCGAAGTTACTGTTACCTGTCATAATAAGTATCGAAGTTACAGTTTCCTGCCAAAATTTGAATCGAAATTACAGTTACTTGTCATAATTAGTAGCGAAGTTACAGTTACCTGTCATAATTAGTATCGAAGTTACAGTTACTTGTCATAATTAGTATCGAAGTTACTGTTACTTGTCATAATTAGTATCGAAGTTACTGTTACCTGTCATAATTAGCATCGAAATTACAATTACCTGCCATAATTTGTATCGAAATTACAGGGACTTGTCATAATTAGTAACGAAGTTACAGTAACCTGCCATAATTAGTATCGAAATTAAAGTTACTTGTCATAATAAGTAACGAAGTTACAGTTACCTGTCATAATTAGTATCGAAGTTACTGTTACCTGTCATAATTAGTATTGAAGTTACAGTTACCTACAATAATTTTTTATCAAAATTACAGTTACTTGTCATAATTAGTAACGAAGTTAGAGTTTCTTGTCATAATTAGTATCGAAGTTACAGTTACCTGTCATAATTTGTATCGAAGTTATAGTTCTTGTCATAATTAGTATCGAAGTTGCTGTTACCTGTCATAATTAGTATCGAAGTTACAGTAACCTGCCATAATTTGTATCGAAATTACAGTTACTTGTCATAATTAGTAACGAAGTTACAGTTACCTGTCATAATTAGTATCGATGTTACAGTTACTTGTCAGAATTAGTATCGAAGTTACTGTTACCTGTCATAATAAGTATCGAAGTTAGAGTTACCTGCCAAAATTTGAAACGAAATTACAGTTACGTGTCATAATTAGTAACGAAGTTACAGTTACCTATCATAATTAGTATCGAAGTTACAGTTACCTGTCATAATTAGTATCGAAGTTACAGTTACTTATCATAATTAATATCGAAGTTACTGTTACCTGTCATAATTAGTAACGATGATACAGTTACCTGCCAAAATTTGTATCGAAATTACAGTTACTTGTCATAATTAATAACGAAGTTACAGTTACCTGTCATAATTAGTATCGAAGTTACAGTTACTTGTCATAATTAGTATCGAGGTTACAGTTACCTGCCATAATTTGTATCGAAATTACAGGGACTTGTCATAACTAGTAACGAAGTTACAGTTTCCTGCCATAATTAATATCGAAATTAAAGTTACTTGTCATAATTAGTAACGAAGTTACAGTTTCCTGTCATAATTAGTATCGAAGTTACTGTTACCTGTCATAATTAGTATTGAAGTTACAGTTACCTACCATAATTTTTTATCAAAATTACAGTTACTTGTCATAATTATTAACGAAGTTAGAGTTTCTTGTCATAATTTATATCGAAGTTAATGTTACCTGTCATAATTTGTATCGAAATTACAGTTACTTGTCATAATAAGCATCGAAGCTACAGTTACTTGACATAATTAGTAACGAAGTTACAGTAACCTGTCATAATTAGTAACGAAGTTACAGTTACCAGTCATAATTTGTATCGAAATTACAGTTACTTGTCATAATTAGTAACGAAATTACAGTTTCCTGTCATAATTAGTATCGAAGTTACTGTTACCTGTCATAATTAGTATGGAAGTTACAGTTACCTGCCATAATTTGTATCGAAATTACAGGGACTTGTCATAATTAGTAACGAAGTTCGAGTTTCTTGTCATAATTAGTATCGAAGTTACAGTTACCTGTCATAATTTGTATCGAAGTTATAGTTACTTGTCATAATTAGTATCGAATTACTGTTACCTGTCATAATTAGTATCGAAGTTACTGTTACCTGCCATAATTTGTAACGAAATTACAGTTACTTGTTATAATTAGTGACGAAGTTACAGTTACCTGTCATAATTAGTATCGAAGTTACAGTTACTTGTCATAATTGGTATGGAAGTTACAGTTACCTGCCATAATTTGTATCGAAATTACAGGGACTTGTCATAATTAGTAACGAAGTTACAGTTTCCTGCCATAATTAGTATCGAAATTAAAGTTACTTGTCATAATTAGTAACGAAGTTACAGTTTCCTGTCATAATAAGTATCGAAGTTACTGTTACCTGTCATATTTAGTATTGAAGTTACAGTTACCTACCATAATTTTTTATCAAAATTACAGTTACTTGTCATAATTAGTAACGAAGTTTGAGTTTCTCGTCATAATTAGAATCGAAGTTACAGTAACCAGTCATAATTTTTATCGAAGTTATAGTTACTTGTCATAATTAGTATCGAAGTTACTGTTACCTGTCATAATTAGTACCGAAGTTACAATTACCTGCCGTAATTTGTATCGAAATTAGAGTTTCTTGTCATAATTAGTAACGAAGTTACAGTTACCTGCCATAATTTGTATCGAAATTACAGTTCCTTGTCATAATTAGTATCGAAGTTACAGTTACCTGTCATAATTAGTATCGATGGTACTGTTAGTTGTCATAATTAGTAACGAAGTTACAGTTACCTGTCATAATTTGTATCGAAATTACAGTTACTTGTCATAATTAGTAACGAAGTTACAGTTTCCTGTCATAATTAGTATCGAAGTAACTGTTACCTGACATAATTAGTATGGTAGTTACAGTTACCTGCCATAATTTGTATCGAAATTAAAGTTACTTGTCATCATTAGCAACGATGTTACAGTAACCTGTCATAATTAGTATCGAAGTTAATGTTACTTGTCATAATTAGTATCGAAGTTACTGTTACCTGTCATAATTAGTTTCGAAGTTACTGTTACCTGCCATATTTTGTATCGAAATTACTGTTACTTGTCATAAATAGTAACGAAGTTACAGTTACCTGTCATAATTAGTATCGAAGTTACAGTTACTTGTAATAATTAGAATCGAAGTTACCGTTACCCGCCATAATTTGTATCGAAATTACAGGGACTTGTAATAATTAGTAACGAAGTTACAGTTACCTGCCATAATTAGTATCGAAATTAAAGTTACTTGTGATAATTAGTAACGAAGTTACAGTTACCTGTCATAATAAGTATCGAAGTTACTGTTACCTGTCATAATTAGTATTGAAGTTACAGTTACCTACCATAATTTTTTATCAAAATTACAGTTACTTGTCATAATTAGTAACGAAGTTAGAGTTTCTTGTCATAATTAGTATCGAAGTTACAATTACCTGTCATAATTTGATTCGAAGTTATAGTTACTTGTCATAATTAGTATCGAAGTTACTGTTACCAGTCACAATTAGTATCGAAGTTACAGTTACCTGCCATAATTTGTATCGAAATTACAGTTCCCTGTCATAATTAGTATCGAAGTTACAGTTACTTGTCATAATTAGTATCGAAGTTACTGTTACCTGCCATAATTTGTATCGAAATTAGAGTTACTAGTCATAATTACTTACGAAGTTACAGTTACCTGTCATAATTGGTATCGAAGTTACAGTTACTAGTCATAATTAGTATCGTAGTTACTGTTACCTGTCATAATTAGTATCGAAGTTACTGTTACCTGTCATAAATTGTATTGATGTTACAGTTACCTACAATAATTTTTTATAAAAATTACAGTTACTTGTCATAATTAGTATCGAAGTTACTGTTACCTGCCATAATTTGTATCGAAATAACAGTTACTTGTCATAATTAGTTACGAAGTTAAAGTTACCTGTCATAATTAGTATCGAAGTTACAGTTACTTGTCATAATTAGTATCGTAGTTACTGTTACCTGTCATAATTAGTATCGAAGTTACTGTTACCTTTCATAATTAGTATTGAAGTTACAGTTACCTACAATAAATTTTTATCATAATTACAGTTACTTGTCATAATTAGTAACGAAGTTAGAGTTTCTTGTCATAATTAGTATCGAAGTTACAGTTACCTGTCATAATTTGTATCGAAGTTATAGTTCTTGTCATAATTAGTATCGAAGTTGCTGTTACCTGTCATAATTAGTATCGAAGTTACAGTAACCTGCCATAATTTGTATCGAAATTACAGTTACTTGTCATAATTAGTAACGAAGTTACAGTTACCTGTCATAATTAGTATCGATGTTACAGTTACTTGTCATAATTAGTATCGAAGTTACTGTTACCTGTCATAATAAGTATCGAAGTTAGAGTTACCTGCCAAAATTTGTATCGAAATTACAGGGACTTGTCATAATTAATAACGAAGTTACAGTTACCTGTCATAATTAGTATCGATGTTACAGGTACTTGTCATAATTAGTATCGAAGTTACTGTTACCTGTCATAATTAGCATCGAAATTACAATTACCTGCCATAATTTGTATCGAAATTACAGGGACTTGTCATAATTAGTAACGAAGTTACAGTAACCTGCCATAATTAGTATCGAAATTAAAGTTACTTGTCATAATAAGTAACGAAGTTACAGTTACCTGTCATAATTAGTATCGAAGTTACTGTTACCTGTCATAATTAGTATTGAAGTTACAGTTACCTACAATAATTTTTTATCAAAATTACAGTTACTTGTCATAATTAGTAACGAAGTTAGAGTTTCTTGTCATAATTAGTATCGAAGTTAGTGTTACCTGCCAAAATTTGAATCGAAATTACAGTTACGTGTCATAATTAGTAACGAAGTTACAGTTACCTGTCATAATTAGTATCGAAGTTACAGTTACCTGTCATAATTAGTATCGAAGTTGCAGTTACTTATCATAATTAATATCGAAGTTATTGTTACCTGTCATAATTAGTAACGATGATACAGTTACCTGCCAAAATTTGTATCGAAATTACAGTTACTTGTCATAATTAATAACGAAGTTACAGTTACCTGTCATAATTAGTATCGAAGTTACAGTTACTTGTCATAATTAGTATCGAGGTTACAGTTACCTGCCATAATTTGTATCGAAATTACAGGGACTTGTCATAATTAGTAACGAAGTTACAGTTTCCTGCCATAATTAATATCGAAATTAAAGTTACTTGTCATAATTAGTAACGAAGTTACAGTTTCCTGTCATAATTAGTATCGAAGTTACTGTTACCTGTCATAATTAGTATTGAAGTTACAGTTACCTACCATAATTTTTTATCAAAATTACAGTTACTTGTCATAATTATTAACGAAGTTAGAGTTTCTTGTCATAATTTATATCGAAGTTAATGTTACCTGTCATAATTTGTATCGAAATTACAGTTACTTGTCATAATAAGCATCGAAGCTACAGTTACTTGACATAATTAGTAACGAAGTTACAGTAACCTGTCATAATTAGTAACGAAGTTACAGTTACCAGTCATAATTTGTATCGAAATTACAGTTACTTGTCATAATTAGTAACGAAATTACAGTTTCCTGTCATAATTAGTATCGAAGTTACTGTTACCTGGCTTAATTAGTATGGAAGTTACAGTTACCTGCCATAATTTGTATCGAAATTACAGGGACTTGTCATAATTAGTAACGAAGTTCGAGTTTCTTGTCATAATTAGTATCGAAGTTACAGTTACCTGTCATAATTTGTATCGAAGTTATAGTTACTTGTCATAATTAGTATCGAAGTTACAGTTACCTGTCATAATTAGTATCGATGGTACTGTTAGTTGTCATAATTAGTAACGAAGTTACAGTTACCTGTCATAATTTGTATCGAAATTACAGTTACTTGTCATAATTAGTAACGAAGTTACAGTTTCCTGTCATAATTAGTATCGAAGTAACTGTTACCTGTCATAATTAGTATGGAAGTTACAGTTACCTGCCATAATTTGTATCGAAATTAAAGTTACTTGTCATCATTAGCAACGATGTTACAGTAACCTGTCATAATTAGTATCGAAGTTAATGTTACTTGTCATAATTAGTATCGAAGTTACTGTAGCCTGTCATAATTAGTTTCGAAGTTACTGTTACCTGCCATATTTTGTATCGAAATTACTGTTACTTGTCATAAATAGTAACGAAGTTACAGTTACCTGTCATAATTAGTATCGAAGTTACAGTTACTTGTCAAAATTAGTATCGAAGTTACTGTTACCTGTCATAATTAGAATCGAAGTTACAGTTACCTGCCAAATTTTGTATCGAAATTACAGTTAATTGTCATAATTAGTAACCAAGTTACAGTTACCTGTCATAATTAGTATCGAAGTTACAGTTACTTGTAATAATTAGAATCGAAGTTACCGTTACCCGCCATAATTTGTATCGAAATTACAGGGACTTGTAATAATTAGTAACGAAGTTACAGTTACCTGCCATAATTAGTATCGAAATTAAAGGTACTTGTGATAATTAGTAACGAAGTTACAGTTACCTGTCATAATAAGTATCGAAGTTACTGTTACCTGTCATAATTAGTATTGAAGTTACAGTTACCTACCATAATTTTTTATCAAAATTACAGTTACTTGTCATAATTAGTAACGAAGTTAGAGTTTCTTGTCATAATTAGTATCGAAGTTACAGTTACCTGTCATAATTTGATTCGAAGTTATAGTTACTTGTCATAATTAGTATCGAAGTTACTGTTACCAGTCACAATTAGTATCGAAGTTACAGTTACCTGCCATAATTTGTATCGAAATTACAGTTCCCTGTCATAATTAGTATCGAAGTTACAGTTACTTGTCATAATTAGTATCGAAGTTACTGTTACCTGCCATAATTTGTATCGAAATTAGAGTTACTAGTCATAATTACTTACGAAGTTACAGTTACCTGTCATAATTAGTATCGAAGTTACAGTTACTAGTCATAATTAGTATCGTAGTTACTGTTACCTGTCATAATTAGTATCGAAGTTACTGTTACCTGTCATAATTAGTATTGAAGTTACAGTTACCTACAATAATTTTTTATCAAAATTACAGTTACTTGTCATAATTAGTATCGAAGTTACTGTTACCTGCCATAATTTGTATCGAAATAACAGTTACTTGTCATAATTAGTTACGAAGTTAAAGTTACCTGTCATAATTAGTATCGAAGTTACAGTTACTTGTCATAATTAGTATCGTAGTTACTGTTACCTGTCATAATTAGTATCGAAGTTACTGTTACCTTTCATAATTAGTATTGAAGTTACAGTTACCTACAATAATTTTTTATCATAATTACAGTTACTTGTCATAATTAGTAACGAAGTTAGAGTTTCTTGTCATAATTAGTATCGAAGTTACAGTTACCTGTCATAATTTGTATCGAAGTTATAGTTCTTGTCATAATTAGTATCGAAGTTGCTGTTACCTGTCATAATTAGTATCGAAGTTACAGTAACCTGCCATAATTTGTATCGAAATTACAGTTACTTGTCATAATTAGTAACGAATTTACAGTTACCTGTCATAATTAGTATCGATGTTACAGTTACTTGTCATAATTAGTATCGAAGTTACTGTTACCTGTCATAATAAGTATCGAAGTTAGAGTTACCTGCCAAAATTTGTATCGAAATTACAGGGACTTGTCATAATTAGTAACGAAGTTACTGTAACCTGTCATAATTAATATCGATGTTACAGTTACTTGTCATAATTAGTATCGAAGTTACTGTTACCTGTCATAATTAGCATCGAAATTACAATTACCTGCCATAATTTGTATCGAAATTACAGGGACTTGTCATAATTAGTAACGAAGTTACAGTAACCTGCCATAATTAGTATCGAAATTAAAGTTACTTGTCATAATAAGTAACGAAGTTACAGTTACCAGTCATAATTAGTATCGAAGTTACTGTTACCTGTCATAATTAGTATTGAAGTTACAGTTACCTACAATAATTTTTTATCAAAATTACAGTTACTTGTCATAATTAGTAACGAAGTTAGAGTTTCTTGTCATAATTAGTATCGAAGTTACAGTTAACTCTCATAATTTGTATCGAAGTTATAGTTCTTGTCATAATTAGTATCGAAGTTGCTGTTACCTGTCATAATTAGTATCGATGTTACAGTAACCTGCCATAATTTGTATCGAAATTACAGTTACTTGTCATAATTAGTAACGAAGTTACAGTTACCTGTCATAATTAGTATCGATGTTACAGTTACTTGTCATAATTAGTATCGAAGTTACTGTTACCTGTCATAATAAGTATCGAAGTTAGAGTTACCTGCCAAAATTTGAATCGAAATTACAGTTACGTGTCATAATTAGTAACGAAGTTACCGTTACCTGTGATAATTAGTATCGAAGTTACAGTTACCTGTCATAATTAGTATCGAAGTTACAGTTACTTATCATAATTAATATCGAAGTTACTGTTACCTGTCATAATTAGTAACGATGATACAGTTACCTGCCAAAATTTGTATCGAAATTACAGTTACTTGTCATAATTAATAACGAAGTTACAGTTACCTGTCATAATTAGTATCGAAGTTACAGTTACTTGTCATAATTAGTATCGAGGTTACAGTTACCTGCCATAATTTGTATCGAAATTACAGGGACTTGTCATAAGAAGTAACGAAGTTACAGTTTCCTGCCATAATTAATATCGAAATTAAAGTTACTTGTCATAATTAGTAACGAAGTTACAGTTTCCTGTCATAATAAGTATCGAAGTTACTGTTACCTGTCATAATTAGTATTGAAGTTACAGTTACCTACCATAATTTTTTATCAAAATTACAGTTACTTGTCATAATTATTAACGAAGTTAGAGTTTCTTGTCATAATTTATATCGAAGTTAATGTTACCTGTCATAATTTGTATCGAAATTACAGTTACTTGTCGTAATAAGCATCGAAGCTACAGTTACTTGACATAATTAGTAACGAAGTTACAGTAACCTGTCATAATTAGTAACGAAGTTACAGTTACCAGTCATAATTTGTATCGAAATTACAGTTACTTGTCATAATTAGTAACGAAATTACAGATTCCTGTCATAATTAGTATCGAAGTTACTGTTACCTGTCATAATTAGTATGGAAGTTACAGTTACCTGCCATAATTTGTATCGAAATTACAGGGACTTGTCATAATTAGTAACGAAGTTCGAGTTTCTTGTCATAATTAGTATCGAAGTTACAGTTACCTGTCATAATTTGTATCGAAGTTATAGTTACTTGTCATAATTAGTATCGAATTACTGTTACCTGTCATAATTAGTATCGAAGTTACTGTTACCTGCCATAATTTGTAACGAAATTACAGTTACTTGTTATAATTAGTGACGAAGTTACAGTTACCTGTCATAATTAGTATCGAAGTTACAGTTACTTGTCATAATTAGTATGGAAGTTACAGTTGCCTGCCATAATTTGTATCGAAATTACAGGGACTTGTCATAATTAGTAACGAAGTTACAGTTTCCTGCCATAATTAGTATCGAAATTAAAGTTACTTGTCATAATTAGTAACGAAGTTACAGTTTCCTGTCATAATTAGTATCGAAGTTACTGTTACCTGTCATAATTAGTATTGAAGTTACAGTTACCTACCATAATTTTTTATCAAAATTATAGTTACTTGTCATAATTAGTAACGAAGTTTGAGTTTCTCGTCATAATTAGAATCGAAGTTACAGTAACCAGTCATAATTTTTATCGAAGTTATAGTTACTTGTCATAATTAGTATCGAAGTTACTGTTACCTGTCATAATTAGTACCGAAGTTACAATTACCTGCCGTAATTTGTATCGAAATTAGAGTTTCTTGTCATAATTAGTAACGAAGTTACAGTTACCTGCCATAATTTGTATGGAAATTACAGTTCCTTGTCATAATTAGTATCGAAGTCACAGTTACCTGTCATAATTAGCATCGATGGTACTGTTAGTTGTCATAATTAGTAACGAAGTTACAGTTACCTGTCATAATTTGTATCGAAATTACAGTTACTTGTCATAATTAGTAACGAAGTTACAGTTTCCTGTCATAATTAGTATCGAAGTAACTGTTACCTGTCATAATTAGTATGGAAGTTACAGTTACCTGCCATAATTTGTATCGAAATTAAAGTTACTTGTCATCATTAGCAACGATGTTACAGTAACCTGTCATAATTAGTATCGAAGTTAATGTTACTTGTCATAATTAGTATCGAAGTTACTGTTACCTGTCATAATTAGTTTCGAAGTTACTGTTACCTGCAATATTTTGTATCGAAATTACTGTTACTTGTCATAAATAGTAACGAAGTTACAGTTACCTGTCATAATTAGTATCGAAGTTACAGTTACTTGTCATAATTAGTATCGAAGTTACTGTTACCTGTCATAATTAGAATCGAAGTTACAGATACCTACCAAATTTTGTATCGAAATTACAGTTACTTGTCATAATTAGTAACCAAGTTACAGTTACCTGTCATAATTAGTATCGAAGTTACAGTTACTTGTAATAATTAGAATCGAAGTTACCGTTACCCGCCATAATTTGTATCGATATTACAGGGACTTGTAATAATTAGTAACGAAGTTACAGTTACCTGCCATAATTAGTATCGAAATTAAAGTTACTTGTGATAATTAGTAACGAAGTTACAGTTACCTGTCATAATAAGTATCGAAGTTACTGTTACCTGTCATAATTAGTATTGAAGTTACAGTTACCTACCATAATTTTTTATCAAAATTACAGTTACTTGTCATAATTAGTAACGAAGTTAGAGTTTCTTGTCATAATTAGTATCGAAGTTACAGTTACCTGTCATAATTTGATTCGAAGTTATAGTTACTTGTCATAATTAGTATCGAAGTTACTGTTACCAGTCACAATTAGTATCGAAGTTACAGTTACCTGCCATAATTTGTATCGAAATTACAGTTCCCTGTCATAATTAGTATCGAAGTTACAGTTACTTGTCATAATTAGTATCGAAGTTACTGTTACCTGCCATAATTTGTATCGAAATTAGAGTTACTAGTCATAATTACTTACGAAGTTACAGTTACCTGTCATAATTAGTATCGAAGTTACAGTTACTAGTCATAATTAGTATCGTAGTTACTGTTACCTGTCATAATTAGTATCGAAGTTACTGTTACCTGTCATAATTAGTATTGAAGTTACAGTTACCTACAATAATTTTTTATCAAAATTACAGTTACTTGTCATAATTAGTATCGAAGTTACTGTTACCTGCCATAATTTGTATCGAAATAACAGTTACTTGTCATAATTAGTTACGAAGTTAAAGTTACCTGTCATAATTAGTATCGAAGTTACAGTTACTTGTCATAATTAGTATCGTAGTTACTGTTACCTGTCATAATTAGTATCGAAGTTACTGTTACCTTTCATAATTAGTATTGAAGTTACAGTTACCTACAATAATTTTTTATCATAATTACAGTTACTTGTCATAATTAGTAACGAAGTTAGAGTTTCTTGTCATAATTAGTATCGAAGTTACAGTTACCTGTCCTAATTTGTATCGAAGTTATAGTTACTTGTCATAATTAGTATCGAAGTTGCTGTTACCTGTCATAATTAGTATCGAAGTTACAGTTACCTGCCATAATTTGTATCGAAATTACAGTAACTTGTCATAATTAGTAACGAAGTTATAGTTACCTGTCATAATTAGTATCGAAGTTACAGTTACTTGTCACAATTAGTATCGAAGTAACTGTTACCTGTCATAATAAGTATCGAAGTTACAGTTACGTGCCAAGATTTGAATCGAAATTACAGTTATTTGTCATAATTAGTAACGAAGTTACAGTTACCTGTCATAATTAGTATCGAAGTTACAGTTACTTGTCATAATTAGTATCGAAGTTTCTGTTACTTGTCATAATTAGTATCGATGTTACTGTTACCTGTCATAATTAGCTTCGAAATTACAATTACCTGCCTTAATTTGTACCGAAATTACAGGGACTTGTCATAATTAGTAACGAAGTTACAGTAACCTGCCATAATTAGTATCGAAATTAAAGTTACTTGTCATAATAAGTAACGAAGTTACAGTTACCTGTCATAATTAGTATCGAAGTTACTGTTACCTGTCATAATTAGTATTGAAGTTACAGTTACCTACAATAATTTTTTAACAAAATTACAGTTACTTGTCATAATTAGTAACGAAGTTAGAGTTTCTTGTCATAATTAGTATCGAAGTTACAGTTACCTGTCATAATTTGTATCGAAGTTATAGTTACTTGTCATAATTAGTATCGAAGTTGCTGTTACCTGTCATAATTAGTATCGAAGTTACAGTAACCTGCCATAATTTGTATCGAAATTACAGTTACTTGTCATAATTAGTAACGAAGTTACAGTTACCTGTCATAATTAGTATCGAAGTTACAGTTACCTGTCATAATAAGTATCGATGTTACAGTTACTTATCATAATTAATATCGAAGTTACTGTTACCTGTCATAATTAGTAACGATGATACAGTTACCTGCCAATATTTGTATCGAAATTACAGTTACTTGTCATAATTAATAACGAAGTTACAGTTACCTGTCATAATTAGTATCGAAGTTACAGTTACTTGTCATAATTAGTAACGAAGTTAGAGTTTCTTGTCATAATTAGTATCGAAGTTACAGTTACTTGTCATAATTAGTATCGAAGTTACTGTTACCTGTCATAATTAGTATCGAAGTTACAGTTACCTGCCATAATTAGTATCGAAATTAGAGTTACTTTTCATTATTAGTAACGAAGTTACAGTTACCTGTCATAATTAGTATCGAAGTTACAGTTACTTGTCATAATTAGTATCGAAGTTACCGTTACCTGTCATAATTAGTATCGAAGTAACTGTTACCTGTCATAATTAGTATGGAAGTTACAGTTACCTGCCATAATTTGTATCGAAATTAAAGTTACTTGTCATCATTAGCAACGATGTTACAGTAACCTGTCATAATTAGTATCGAAGTTAATGTTACTTGTCATAATTAGTATCCAAGTTACTGTTACCTGTCATAATTAGTTTCGAAGTTACTGTTACCTGCCATATTTTGTATCGAAATTACTGTTACTTGTCATAAATAGTAACGAAGTTACAGTTACCTGTCATAATTAGTATCGAAGTTACAGTTACTTGTCATAATTAGTATCGAAGTTACTGTTACCTGTCATAATTAGAATCGAAGTTACAGTTACCTACCAAATTTTGTATCGAAATTACAGTTACTTGTCATAATTAGTAACCAAGTTACAGTTACCTGTCATAATAAGTATCGAAGTTACAGTTACTTGTAATAATTAGAATCGAAGTTACCGTTACCCGCCATAATTTGTATCGAAATTACAGGGACTTGTCATAATTAGTAACGAAGTTACAGTTACCTGCCATAATTAGTATCGAAATTAAAGTTACTTGTGATAATTAGTAACGAAGTTACAGTTACCTGTCATAATAAGTATCGAAGTTACTGTTACCTGTCATAATTAGTATTGAAGTTACAGTTACCTACCATAATTTTTTATCAAAATTACAGTTACTTGTCATAATTAGTAACGAAGTTAGAGTTTCTTGTCATAATTAGTATCGAAGTTACAGTTACCTGTCATAGTTTGATTCGAAGTTATAGTTACTTGTCATAATTAGTATCGAAGTTACTGTTACCAGTCACAATTAGTATCGAAGTTACAGTTACCTGCCATAATTTGTATCGAAATTACAGTTCCCTGTCATAATTAGTATCGAAGTTACAGTTACTTGTCATAATTAGTATCGAAGTTACTGTTACCTGCCATAATTTGTATCGAAATTAGAGTTACTAGTCATAATTACTTACGAAGTTACAGTTACCTGTCATAATTAGTATCGAAGTTACAGTTACTAGTCATAATTAGTATCGTAGTTACTGTTACCTGTCATAATTAGTATCGAAGTTACTGTTACCTGTCATAATTAGTATTGAAGTTACAGTTACCTACAATAATTTTTTATCAAAATTACAGTTACTTGTCATAATTAGTATCGAAGTTACTGTTACCTGCCATAATTTGTATCGAAATAACAGTTACTTGTCATAATTAGTTACGAAGTTAAAGTTACCTGTCATAATTAGTATCGAAGTTACAGTTACTTGTCATAATTAGTATCGTAGTTACTGTTACCTGTCATAATAAATATCGAAGTTACTGTTACCTTTCATAATTAGTATTGAAGTTACAGATACCTACAATAATTTTTTATCATAATTACAGTTACTTGTCATAATTAGTAACGAAGTTAGAGTTTCTTGTCATAATTAGTATCGAAGTTACAGTTACCTGTCCTAATTTGTATCGAAGTTATAGTTACTTGTCATAATTAGTATCGAAGTTGCTGTTACCTGTCATAATTAGTATCGAAGTTTCAGTTACCTGCCATAATTTGTATCGAAATTACAGTAACTTGTCATAATTAGTAACGAAGTTATAGTTACCTTTCATAATTAGTATCGAAGTTACAGTTACTTGTCACAATTAGTATCGAAGTTACTGTTACCTGTCATAATAAGTATCGAAGTTACAGTTACGTGCCAAGATTTGAATCGAAATTACAGTTATTTGTCATAATTAGTAACGAAGTTACAGTTACCTGTCATAATTAGTATCGAAGTTACAGTTACTTGTCATAATTAGTATCGAAGTTACTGTTACTTGTCATAATTAGTATCGAAGTTACTGTTACCTGTCATAATTAGCTTCGAAATTACAATTACCTGCCTTAATTTGTACCGAAATTACAGGGACTTGTCATAATTAGTAACGAAGTTACAGTAACCTGCCATAATTAGTATCGAAATTAAAGTTACTTGTCATAATAAGTAACGAAGTTACAGTTACCTGTCATAATTAGTATCGAAGTTACTGTTACCTGTCATAATTAGTATTGAAGTTACAGTTACCTACAATAATTTTTTATCAAAATTACAGTTACTTGTCATAATTAGTAACGAAGTTAGAGTTTCTTGTCATAATTAGTATCGAAGTTACAGTTACCTGTCATAATTTGTATCGAAGTTATAGTTACTTGTCATAATTAGTATCGAAGTTGCTGTTACCTGTCATAATTAGTATCGAAGTTACAGTAACCTGCCATAATTTGTATCGAAATTACAGTTACTTGTCATAATTAGTAACTAAGTTACAGTTACCTGTCATAATTAGTATCGAAGTTACAGTTACCTGTCATAATTAGTATCGATGTTACAGTTACTTATCATAATTAATATCGAAGTTACTGTTACCTGTCATAATTAGTAACGATGATACAGTTACCTGCCAATATTTGTATCGAAATTACAGTTACTTGTCATAATTAATAACGAAGTTACAGTTACCTGTCATAATTAGTATCGAAGTAACAGTTACTTGTCATAATTAGTAACGAAGTTAGAGTTTCTTGTCACAATTAGTATCGAAGTTACCGTTACCTGTCATAATTAGTATCGAAGTTACAGTTACCTGCCAAAATTTGTATCGAAATTACAGTTACTTGTCATAATTAGTAACGAAGATACAGTTACCTGCCATAATTTGTATCGAAATTACAGTTCCTTGTCATAATTAGTATCGAAGTTACAGTTACCTGTCATAATTAGTATCGAAGGTACTGTTACTTGTCATAATTAGTAACGATGTTACAGTTACCTGTCATAATTTGTATCGAAATTACAGTTACTTGTCATAATTAGTAACGAAGTTACAGTTTCCTGTCATAATTAGTATCGAAGTAACTGTTACCTGTCATAATTAGTATGGAAGTTACGGTTACCTGCCATAATTTGTATCGAAATAAATGTTACTTGTCATAATTAGTAGCGATGTTACAGTAACCTGCCATAATTAGTATCGAAGTTAATGTTACTTGTCATAATTAGTATCGAAGTTACTGTTACCTGTCATAATTAGTATCGAAGATACAGTTACCTGCCATAATTTGTATCGAAATTACTGTTACATGTCATAATTACTAACGAAGTTACTGTTACCTGTCGTAATTTGTATCGAAATTACAGTTACTTGTCATAATTAGTAACGAAGTTACAGTTACCTGTCATAATTAGTATCGAAGTTACAGTTACTTGTAATAATTAGTATCGAAGTTACCGTTACCTGCCATAAATTGTATCGAAATAACAGGGACTTGTCATAATTAGTAACGAAGTTACAGTTACCTGCCATAATTAGTATCGAAATTAAAGTTACTTGTGATAATTAGTAACGAAGTTACAGTTTCCTGCCATAATTAATATCGAAATTAAAGTTACTTGTCATAATTAGTAACGAAGTTACAGTTTCCTGTCATAATTAGTATCGAAGTTACTGTTACCTGTCATAATTAGTATTGAAGTTACAGTTACCTACCATAATTTTTTATCAAAATTACAGTTACTTGTCATAATTATTAACGAAGTTAGAGTTTCTTGTCATAATTTATATCGAAGTTAATGTTACCTGTCATAATTTGTATCGATATTACAGTTACTTGTCATAATAAGCATCGAAGCTACAGTTACTTGACATAATTAGTAACGAAGTTACAGTAACCTGTCATAATTAGTAACGAAGTTACAGTTACCAGTCATTATTTTGTATCGAAATTACAGTTACTTGTCTAATTAGTAACGAAATTACAGTTTCTTGTCATAATTAGTATCGAAGTTACTGTTACCTGTCATAATTAATATGGAAGTTACAGTTACCTGCCATAATTTGTATCGAAATTACAGGGACTTGTCATAATTAGTAACGAAGTTCGGGTTTCTTGTCATAATTAGTATCGAAGTTACAGTTACCTGTCATAATTTGTATCGAAGTTATAGTTACTTATCATAATTAGTATCGAATTACTGTTACCTGTCATAATTAGTATCGAAGGTACTGTTACCTGCCATAATTTGTAACGAAATTACAGTTACTTGTTATAATTAGTGACGAAGTTACAGTTACCTGTCATAATTAGTATCGAAGTTACAGTTACTTGTCATAATTAGTATGGAAGTTACAGTTACCTGCCATAATTTGTATCGAAATTACAGGGACTTGTCATAATTAGTAACGAAGTTACAGTTTCCTGCCATAATTAGTATCGAAATTAAAGTTACTTGTCATAATTAGTAACGAAGTTACAGTTTCCTGTCTTAATTAGTATCGAAGTTACTGTTACCTGTCATAATTAGTATTGAAGTTACAGTTACCTACCATAATTTTTTATCAAAATTACAGTTACTTGTCATAATTAGTAACGAAGTTTGAGTTTCTCGTCATAATTAGAATCGAAGTTAAAGTAACCAGTCATAATTTTTATCGAAGTTATAGTTACTTGTCATAATTAGTATCGAAGTTACTGTTACCTGTCATAATTAGTACCGAAGTTACAATTACCTGCCGTAATTTGTATCGAAATTAGAGTTTCTTGTCATAATTAGTAACGAAGTTACAGTTACCTGCCATAATTTGTATCGAAATTACAGTTCCTTGTCATAATTAGTATCGAAGTTACAGTTACCTGTCATAATTAGTATCGATGGTACTGTTAGTTGTCATAATTAGTAACGAAGTTACAGTTACCTGTCATAATTTGTATCGAAATTACAGTTACTTGTCATAATTAGTAACGAAGTTACAGTTTCCTGTCATAATTAGTATCGAAGTAACTGTTACCTGTCATAATTAGTATGGAAGTTACAGTTACCTGCCATAATTTGTATCGAAATTAAAGTTACTTGTCATCATTAGCAACGATGTTACAGTAACCTGTCATAATTAGTATCGACGTTAATGTTACTTGTCATAATTAGTATCGAAGTTACTGTTACCTGTCATAATTAGTTTCGAAGTTACTGTTACCTGCCATATTTTGTATCGAAATTACTGTTACTTGTCATAAATAGTAACGAAGTTACAGTTACCTGTCATAATTAGTATCGAAGTTACAGTTACTTGTCATAATTAGTATCGAAGTTACTGTTACCTGTCATAATTAGAATCGAAGTTACAGTTACCTGCCAAAATTTGTATCGAAATTACAGTTACTTGTCATAATTAGTAACCAAGTTACAGTTACCTGTCATAATTAGTATCGAAGTTACAGTTACTTGTAATAATTAGAATCGAAGTTACCGTTACCCGCCATAATTTGTATCGAAATTACAGTTACTTGTGATAATTAGTAACGAAGTTACAATTACCTGTCATAATAAGTATCGAAGTTACTGTTACCTGTCATAATTAGTATTGAAGTTACAGTTACCTACCATAATTTTTTATCAAAATTACAGTTACTTGTCATAATTAGTAACGAAGTTAGAGTTTCTTGTCATAATTAGTATCAAAGTTACAGTTACCTGTCATAATTTGATTCGAAGTTATAGTTACTTGTCATAATTAGTATCGAAATTACTGTTACCAGTCACAATTAGTATCGAAGTTACAGTTACCTGCCATAATTTGTATCGAAATTACAGTTCCCTGTCATAATTAGTATCGAAGTTACAGTTACTTGTCATAATTAGTATCGAAGTTACTGTTACCTGCCATAATTTGTATCGAAATTAGAGTTACTAGTCATAATTACTTACGAAGTTACAGTTACCTGTCATAATTAGTATCGAAGTTACAGTTACTTGTCATAATTAGTATCGTAGTTACTGTTACCTGTCATAATTAGTATCGAAGTTACTGTTACCTGTCATAATTAGTATTGAAGTTACAGTTACCTACAATAATTTTTTATCAAAATTACAGTTACTTGTCATAATTAGTATCGAAGTTACTGTTACCTGCCATAATTTGTATCGAAATAACAGTTACTTGTCATAATTAGTTACGAAGTTAAAGTTACCTGTCATAATTAGTATCGAAGTTACAGTTACTTGTCATAATTAGTATCGTAGTTACTGTTACCTGTCATAATTAGCATCGAAGTTACTGTTACCTTTCACAATTAGTATTGAAGTTACAGTTACCTACAATAATTTTTTATCATAATTACAGTTACTTGTCATAATTAGTAACGAAGTTAGAGTTTCTTGTCATAATTAGTATCGAAGTTACAGTTACCTGTCCTAATTTGTATCGAAGTTATAGTTACTTGTCATAATTAGTATCGAAGTTGCTGTTACCTGTCATAATTAGTATCGAAGTTACAGTTACCTGCCATAATTTGTATCGAAATTACAGTTACTTGTCATAATTAGTAACGAAGTTATAGTTACCTGTCATAATTAGTATCGAAGTTACAGTTACTTGTCACAATTAGTATCGAAGTTACTGTTACCTGTCATAATAAGTATCGAAGTTACAGTTACGTGCCAAAATTTGAATCGAAATTACAGTTATTTGTCATAATTAGTAACGAAGTTACAGTTACCTGTCATAATTAGTATCGAAGTTACAGTTACTTGTCATAATTAGTATCGAAGTTACTGTTACTTGTCATAATTAGTATCGAAGTTACTGTTACCTGTCATAATTAGCTTCGAAATTACAATTACCTGCCATAATTTGTACCGAAATTACAGGGACTAGTCATAATTAGTAACGAAGTTACAGTAACCTGCCATAATTAGTTTCGAAATTAAAGTTACTTGTCATAATAAGTAACGAAGTTACAGTTACCTGTCATAATTAGTATCGAAGTTACTGTTATCTGTCATAATTAGTATTGAAGTTACAGTTACCTACAATAATTTTTTATCAAAATTACAGTTACTTGTCATAATTAGTAACGAAGTTAGAGTTTCTTGTCATAATTAGTATCGAAGTTACAGTTACCTGTCATAATTTGTATCGAAGTTATAATTACTTGTCATAATTAGTATCGAAGTTGCTGTTACCTGTCATAATTAGTATCGAAGTTACAGTAACCTGCCATAATTTGTATCGAAATTACAGTTACTTGTCATAATTAGTAACGAAGTTACAGTTACCTGTCATAATTAGTATCGAAGTTACAGTTACCTGTCATAATTAGTATCGAAGTTACAGTTACTTATCATAATTAATATCGAAGTTACTGTTACCTGTCATAATTAGTAACGATGATACAGTTACCTGCCAATATTTGTATCGAAATTACAGTTACTTGTCATAATTAATAACGAAGTTACAGTTACCTGTCATAATTAGTATCGAAGTTACAGTTACTTGTCATAATTAGTATCAAGGTTACAGTTACCTGCCATAATTTGTATCGAAATTACAGGGACTTGTCATAATTAGTAACGATGTTACAGTTTCCTGCCATAATTAATATCGAAATTAAAGTTACTTGTCAGAATTAGTAACGAAGTTACAGTTTCCTGTCATAATTAGTATCGAAGTTACTGTTACCTGTCATAATTAGTATTGAAGTTACAGTTACCTACCATAATTTTTTATCAAAATTACAGTTACTTGTCATAATTAGTAACGAAGTTTGAGTTTCTTGTCATAATTAGTATCGAAGTTACTGTTACCTGTCAAAATTAGTATTGAAGTTACAGTTACCTACAATAATTTTTTTATCAAAATTACAGTTACTTGTCATAATTAGTAACGAAGTTAGAGTTTCTTGTCATAATTAATATCGAAGTTACTGTTACTTGTCATAATTAGTATCGAAGTTACTGTTACCTGTCATAATTAGCTTCGAAATTACAATTACCTGCCTTAATTTGTACCGAAATTACAGGGACTTGTCATAATTAGTAACGAAGTTACAGTAACCTGCCATAATTAGTATCGAAATTAAAGTTACTTGTCATAATAAGTAACGAAGTTACAGTTACCTGTCATAATTAGTATCGAAGTTACTGTTACCTGTCATAATTAGTATTGAAGTTACAGTTACCTACAATAATTTTTTATCAAAATTACAGTTACTTGTCATAATTAGTAACGAAGTTAGAGTTTCTTGTCACAATTAGTATCGAAGTTACAGTTACCTGTCATAATTTGTATCGAAGTTATAGTTACTTGTCATAATTAGTATCGAAGTTGCTGTTACCTGTCATAATTAGTATCGAAGTTACAGTAACCTGCCATAATTTGTATCGAAATTACAGTTACTTGTCATAATTAGTAACGAAGTTACAGTTACCTGTCATAATTAGTATCGAAGTTACAGTTACCTGTCATAATTAGTATCGATGTTACAGTTACTTATCATAATTAATATCGAAGTTACTGTTACCTGTCATAATTAGTAACGATGATACAGTTACCTGCCAATATTTGTATCGAAATTCAAGTTACTTGTCATAATTAATAACGAAGTTACAGTTATCTGTCATAATTAGTATCGAAGTTACAGTTACTTGTCATAATTAGTAACGAAGTTAGAGTTTCTTGTCATAATTAGTATCGAAGTTACAGTTACTTGTCATAATTAGTATCGAAGTTACTGTTACCTGTCATAATTAGTATCGAAGTTACAGTTACCTGCCATAATTAGTATCGAAATTAGAGTTACTTTTCATTATTAGTAACGAAGTTACAGTTACCTGTCATAATTAGTATCGAAGTTACAGTAACTTGTCATAATTAGTATCGAAGTTACCGTTACCTGTCATAATTAGTATCGAAGTTACAGTTACCTGCCAAAATTTGTATCGAAATTACAGTTACTTGTCATAATTAGTAACGAAGTTACAGTTACCTGCCATAATTTGTATCGAAATTACAGTTCCTTGTCATAATTAGTATCGAAGTTACAGTTACCTGTCATAATTAGTATCGAAGGTACTGTTACTTGTCATAATTAGTAACGATGTTACAGTTACCTGTCATAATTTGTATCGAAATTACAGTTACTTGTCATAATTAGTAACGAAGTTACAGTTTCCTGTCATAATTAGTATCGAAGTAACTGTTACCTGTCATAATTAGTATGGAAGTTACGGTTACCTGCCATAATTTGTATCGAAATAAATGTTACTTGTCATAATTAGTAGCGATGTTACAGTAACCTGCCATAATTAGTATCGAAGTTAATGTTACTTGTCATAATTAGTATCGAAGTTACTGTTACCTGTCATAATTAGTATCGAAGATACAGTTACCTGCCATAATTTGTATCGAAATTACAGGGACTTGTCATAATTAGTAACGAAGTTACAGTTTCCTGCCATAATTAGTATCGAAATTAAAGTTACTTGTCATAATTAGTAACGAAGTTACAGTTTCCTGTCATAATTAGTATCGAAGTTACTGTTACCTGTCATAATTAGTATTGAAGTTACAGTTACCTACCATAATTTTTTATCAAAATTACAGTTACTTGTCATAATTATTAACGAAGTTAGAGTTTCTTGTCATAATTTATATCGAAGTTAATGTTACCTGTCATAATTTGTATCGAAATTACAGTTACTTGTCATAATAAGCATCGAAGCTACAGTTACTTGACATAATTAGTAACGAAGTTACAGTAACCTGTCATAATTAGTAACGAAGTTACAGTTACCAGTCATAATTTGTATCGAAATTACAGTTACTTGTCTAATTAGTAACGAAATTACAGTTTCCTGTCATAATTAGTATCGAAGTTACTGTTACCTGTCATAATTAATATGGAAGTTACAGTTACCTGCCATAATTTGTATCGAAATTACAGGGACTTGTCATAATTAGTAACGAAGTTCGGGTTTCTTGTCATAATTAGTATCGAAGTTACAGTTACCTGTCATAATTTGTATCGAAGTTATAGTTACTTGTCATAATTAGTATCGAATTACTGTTACCTGTCATAATTAGTATCGATGGTACTGTTACCTGCCATAATTTGTAACGAAATTACAGTTACTTGTTATAATTAGTGACGAAGTTACAGTTACCTGTCATAATTAGTATCGAAGTTACAGTTACTTGTCATAATTAGTATGGAAGTTACAGTTACCTGCCATAATCTGTATCGAAATTACAGGGACTTGTCATAATTAGTAACGAAGTTACAGTTTCCTGCCATAATTAGTATCGAAATTAAAGTTACTTGTCATAATTAGTAACGAAGTTACAGTTTCCTGTCATAATTAGTATCGAAGTTACTGTTACCTGTCATAATTAGTATTGAAGTTACAGTTACCTACCATAATTTTTTATCAAAATTACAGTTACTTGTCATAATTAGTAACGAAGTTTGAGTTTCTCGTCATAATTAGAATCGAAGTTACAGTAACCAGTCATAATTTTTATCGAAGTTATAGTTACTTGTCATAATTAGTATCGAAGTTACTGTTACCTGTCATAATTAGTACCGAAGTTACAATTACCTGCCGTAATTTGTATCGAAATTAGAGTTTCTTGTAATAATTAGTAACGAAGTTACAGTTACCTGCCATAATTTGTATCGAAATTACAGTTCCTTGTCATAATTAGTATCGAAGTTACAGTTACCTGTCACAATTAGTATCGATGGTACTGTTAGTTGTCATAATTAGTAACGAAGTTACAGTTACCTGTCATAATTTGTATCGAAATTACAGTTACTTGTCATAATTAGTAACGAAGTTACAGTTTCCTGTCATAATTAGTATCGAAGTAACTGTTACCTGTCATAATTAGTATGGAAGTTACAGTTACCTGCCATAATTTGTATCGAAATTAAAGTTACTTGTCATCATTAGCAACGATGTTACAGTAACCTGTCATAATTAGTATCGACGTTAATGTTACTTGTCATAATTAGTATCGAAGTTACTGTTACCTGTCATAATTAGTTTCAAAGTTACTGTTACCTGCCATATTTTGTATCGAAATTACTGTTACTTGTCATAAATAGTAACGAAGTTACAGTTACCTGTCATAATTAGTATCGAAGTTACAGTTACTTGTCATAATTAGTATCGAAGTTACTGTTACCTGTCATAATTAGAATCGAAGTTACAGTTACCTGCCAAAATTTGTATTGAAATTACAGTTACTTGTCATAATTAGTAACCAAGTTACAGTTACCTGTCATAATTAGTATCGAAGTTACAGTTACTTGTAATAATTAGAATCGAAGTTACCGTTACCCGCCATAATTTGTATCGAAATTACAGGGACTTGTAATAATTAGTAACGAAGTTACAGGTACCTGCCATAATTAGTATCGAAATTACAGTTACTTGTGATAATTAGTAACGAAGTTACAATTACCTGTCATAATAAGTATCGAAGTTACTGTTACCTGTCATAATTAGTATTGAAGTTACAGTTACCTACCATAATTTTTTATCAAAATTACAGTTACTTGTCATAATTAGTAACGAAGTTAGAGTTTCTTGTCATAATTAGTATCGAAGTTACAGTTACCTGTCATAATTTGATTCGAAGTTATAGTTACTTGTCATAATTAGTATCGAAATTACTGTTACCAGTCACAATTAGTATCGAAGTTACAGTTACCTGCCATAATTTGTATCGAAATTACAGTTCCCTGTCATAATTAGTATCGAAGTTACAGTTACTTGTCATAATTAGTATCGAAGTTACTGTTACCTGCCATAATTTGTATCGAAATTAGAGTTACTAGTCATAATTACTTACGAAGTTACAGTTACCTGTCATAATTAGTATCGAAGTTACAGTTACTTGTCATAATTAGTATCGTAGTTACTGTTACCTGTCATAATTAGTATCGAAGTTACTGTTACCTGTCATAATTAGTATTGAAGTTACAGTTACCTACAATAATTTTTTATCAAAATTACAGTTACTTGTCATAATTAGTATCGAAGTTACTGTTACCTGCCATAATTTGTATCGAAATAACAGTTACTTGTCATAATTAGTTACGAAGTTAAAGTTACCTGTCATAATTAGTATCGAAGTTACAGTTACTTGTCATAATTAGTATCGTAGTTACTGTTACCTGTCATAATTAGTATCGAAGTTACTGTTACCTTTCATAATTAGTATTGAAGTTACAGTTACCTACAATAATTTTTTATCATAATTACAGTTACTTGTCATAATTAGTAACGAAGTTAGAGTTTCTTGTCATAATTAGTATCGAAGTTACAGTTACCTGTCCTAATTTGTATCGAAGTTATAGTTACTTGTCATAATTAGTATCGAAGTTGCTGTTACCTGTCATAATTAGTATCGAAGTTACAGTTACCTGCCATAATTTGTATCGAAATTACAGTTACTTGTCATAATTAGTAACGAAGTTATAGTTACCTGTCATAATTAGTATCGAAGTTACAGTTACTTGTCACAATTAGTATCGAAGTTACTGTTACCTGTCATAATAAGTATCGAAGTTACAGTTACGTGCCAAAATTTGAATCGAAATTACAGTTATTTGTCATAATTAGTAACGAAGTTACAGTTACCTGTCATAATTAGTATCGAAGTTACAGTTACTTGTCATAATTAGTATCGAAGTTACTGTTACTTGTCATAATTAGTATCGAAGTTACTGTTAACCTGTCATAATTAGCTTCGAAATTACAATTACATGCCATAATTTGTACCGAAATTACAGGGACTAGTCATAATTAGTAACGAAGTTACAGTAACCTGCCATAATTAGTTTCGAAATTAAAGTTACTTGTCATAATAAGTAACGAAGTTACAGTTACCTGTCATAATTAGTATCGAAGTTACTGTTACCTGTCATAATTAGTATTGAAGTTACAGTTACCTACAATAATTTTTTATCAAAATTACAGTTACTTGTCATAATTAGTAACGAAGTTAGAGTTTCTTGTCATAATTAGTATCGAAGTTACAGTTACCTGTCATAATTTGTATCGAAGTTATAATTACTTGTCATAATTAGTATCGAAGTTGCTGTTACCTGTCATAATTAGTATCGAAGTTACAGTAACCTGCCATAATTTGTATCGAAATTACAGTTACTTGTCATAATTAGTAACGAAGTTACAGTTACCTGTCATAATTAGTATCGAAGTTACAGTTACCTGTCATAATTAGTATCGAAGTTACAGTTACTTATCATAATTAATATCGAAGTTACTGTTACCTGTCATAATTAGTAACGATGATACAGTTACCTGCCAATATTTGTATCGAAATTACAGTTACTTGTCATAATTAATAACGAAGTTACAGTTACCTGTCATAATTAGTATCGAAGTTACAGTTACTTGTCATAATTAGTATCAAGGTTACAGTTACCTGCCATAATTTGTATCGAAATTACAGGGACTTGTCATAATTAGTAACGATGTTACAGTTTCCTGCCATAATTAATATCGAAATTAAAGTTACTTGTCAGAATTAGTAACGAAGTTACAGTTTCCTGTCATAATTAGTATCGATGTTACTGTTACCTGTCATAATTAGTATTGAAGTTACAGTTACCTACCATAATTTTTTATCAAAATTACAGTTACTTGTCATAATTAGTAACGAAGTTTGAGTTTCTTGTCATAATTAGTATCGAAGTAACTGTTACCTGTCAAAATTAGTATTGAAGTTACAGTTACCTACAATAATTTTTTTATCAAAATTACAGTTACTTGTCATAATTAGTAACGAAGTTAGAGTTTCTTGTCATAATTATTATCGAAGTTACAGTTACTTGTCATAATTAGTATCGAAGTTACTGTTACCTGTCATAATTAGTATCGAAGTTACAGTTACCTGCCATAATTAGTATCGAAATTAGAGTTACTTGTCATTATTAGTAACGAAGTTACAGTTACCTGTCATAATTAGTATCGAAGTTTCAGTTACTTGTCATAATTAGGATCGAAGTTACTGTTACCTGTCATAATTAGTATCGAAGTTACAGTTACCTGCCAAAATTTGTATCGAAATTACAGTTACTTGTCATAATTAGTAACGAAGTTACAGTTACCTGCCATAATTTGTATCGAAATTACAGTTCCTTGTCATAATTAATATCGAAGTTACAGTTACCTGTCATAATTAGTATCGAAGGTACTGTTACTTGTCATAATTAGTAACGATGTTACAGTTACCTGTCATAATTTGTATCGAAATTACAGTTACTTGTCATAATTAGTAACGAAGTTACAGTTTCCTGTCATAATTAGTATCGAAGTAACTGTTACCTGTCATAATTAGTATGGAAGATACAGTTACCTACCATAATTTGTATCGAAATTAATGTTACTTGTCATAATTAGTAGCGATGTTACAGTAACCTGCCATAATTAGTATCGAAGTTAATGTTACTTGTCATAATTAGTATCGAAGTTACTCTTACCTGTCATAATTAGTATCGAAGATACAGTTACCTGCCATAATTTGTATCGAAATTACTGTTACTTGTCATAATTACTAACGAAGTTACTGTTACCTGTCATAATTTGTATCGAAATTACAGTTACTTGTCATAATTAGTAACGAAGTTACAGTTACCTGTCATAATTAGTATCGAAGTTACAGTTACTTGCAATAATTAGTATCGAAGTTACCGTTACCTGCCATAATTTGTATCGAAATAACAGGGACTTGTCATAATTAGTAACGAAGTTACAGTTACCTGCCATAATTAGTATCGAAATTAAAGTTACTTGTGATAATTAGTAACGAAGTTACAGTTACCTGTCATAATTAGTATCGAAGTTCCTGTTACCTGTCATAATTAGTATTGAAGTTACAGTTACCTACCATAATTTTTTATCAAAATTACAGTTACTTGTCATAATTAGTAACGAAGTTAGATTTCATGTCATAATTAGTATCGAAGTTACAGTTACCTGTCATAATTTGATTCGAAGTTATAGTTACTTGTCATAATTAGTATCGAAGTTACTGTTACCTGTCACAATTAGTATCGAAGTTACAGTTACCTGCCATAATTTGTATCGAAATTACAGTTCCTTGTCATAATTAGTATCGAAGTTACAGTTACCTGTCATAATTAGCATCGAAGTTACTGTTACCAGCCATAATTTGTATCGAAATTACAGTTACTTGTCATAATTAGTTACCAAGTTTCAGTTACCTGTCATAATTAGTATCGAAGTTACAGTTACTTGTCATAATTAGTATCGTAGTTACTGTAACCTGTCATAATTAGTATCGAAGTTACTGTTAGCTGTCATAATTTGTATCGAAGTTACAGTTACTTGTCATAATAAGTATCGAAGTTACTGTTACCTGTCATAATTAGTATCGAAGTTACTGTTACCTGTCATAATTAGTATCGAAATTACAATTACCTGCAATAATTTGTATCGAAATTAAAGGACTTGTCATAATTAGTAACGAAGTTACAGTAACCTGCCATAATTAGTATCGAAATTAAAGTTACTTGTCATAATAAGTAACGAAGTTACAGTTACCTGTCGTAATTAGTATCGACGTTACTGTTACCTGTCATAATTAGTATTGAAGTTACAGTTACCTACAATAATTTTTTATCAAAATTACAGTTACTTGTCATAATTAGTAACGAAGTTAGAGTTTCTTGTCATAATTAGTATCGAAGTTACAGTTACCTGTCATAATTTGTATCGAAGTTATAGTTACTTGTCATAATTAGTATCGATGTTGCTGTTACCTGTCATAATTGGTATCGAAGTTACAGTTACCTGCCATAATTTGTATCGAAATTACAGTTCCTTGTCATAATTAGTATCGATGTTACAGTTACCTGTCATAATTAGTATCGAAGGTACTGTTACTTGTCATAATTAGTAACGAAGTTCCAGTTACCTGTCATAATTTGTATCGAAATTACAGTTACTTGTCATAATTAGTAACGAAGTTAGAGTTTCTTGTCATAATTAGTATCGAAGTTACTGTTACCTGTCATAATTAGTATCGAAGTTACAGTTACTTGTCATAATTAGTATCGAAGTTACTGTTACCTGTCATAATTAGAATCGAAGTTACAGTTACCTGCCAAAATTTGTATCGAAATTAAAGTTACTTGTCATAATTAGTAACCAAGTTACAGTTACCTGTCATAATTTGTATCGACGTTACAGTTACTTGTAATAATTAGTTTCGAAGTTACCGTTACCTGCCATAATTTGTATCGAAATTACAGGGACTTGTAATAATAAGTAACGAAGTTACAGTTACCTGCCATAATTAGTATCGAAATTAAAGTTACTTGTGATAATTAGTAACGAAGTTACAGTTACCTGTCATAATAAGTATCGAAGTTACTGTTACCTGTCATAATTAGTATTGAAGTTACAGTTACCTACCATAATTTTTAATCAAAATTACAGTTACTTGTCATAATTAGTAACGAAGTTAGAGTTTCTTGTCATAATTAGTATTGAAGTTACAGTTACCTGTCATAATTTGATTCGAAGTTATAGTTACTTGTCTTAATTAGTATCGAAGTTACTGTTACCAGTCACAATTAGTATCGAAGTTACAGTAACCTGCCATAATTTGTATCGAAATTACAGTTCCCTGTCATAATTAGTATCGAAGTTACAGTTACTTGTCATAATTAGTATCGAAGTTACTGTTACCTGCCATAATTTGTATCGAAATTACAGTTAATTGTCATAATTAGTTACGAAGTTACAGTTACCTGTCATAATTAGTATCGAAGTTACAGTTACTTGTCATAATTAGTATCGTAGTTACTGTTACCTGTCATAATTAGTATCGAAGTTACTGTTACCTGTCATAATTAGTATTGAAGTTACAGTTACTTGTCATAATTAGTATCGAAGTTACTGTTACTTGTCATAATTAGTATCGAAGTTAATGTTACCTGTCATAATTAGCATCGAAATTACAATTACCTGCCATAATTTGTATTGAAATTACAGGGACTTGTCATAATTAGTAACGAAGTTACAGTAACCTGCCATAATTAGTATGGAAATTAAAGTTACTTGTCATAATAAGTAACGAAGTTACAGTTACCTGTCATAATTAGTATCGAAGTTACTGTTACCTGTCATAATTAGTATTGAAGTTACAGTTACCTACAATAATTTTTTATCAAAATTACAGTTACTTGTCATAATTAGTAACGAAGTTAGAGTTTCTTGTCATAATTAGTATCGAAGTTACAGTTACCTGTCATAATTTGTATCGAAGTTATAGTTACTTGTCATAATTAGTATCGAAGTTGCTGTTACCTGTCATAATTAGTATCGAAGGAACAGTTACCTGCCATAATTTGTATCGAAATTACAGTTACTTGTCATAATTAGTAACGAAGTTACAGTTACCTGTCATAATTAGTATCGAAGTTACAGTTACTTGTCATAATTAGTATCGAAGTTACTGTTACCTGTCATAATAAGTATCGAAGTTACTGTTACCTGCCAAAATTTGAACCGAAATTACAGTTATTGTCATAATTAGTAACGAAGTTACAGTTACCTGTCATAATTAGCATCAAAGTTACAGTTACTTGTCTTAATTACTATCGAAGTTACTGTTACTTGTCATAATTAGTATCGAAGTTAATGTTACCTGTCATAATTAGCATCGAAATTACAATTACCTGCCATAATTTGTTTTGAAATTACAGGGACTTGTCATAATTAGTAACGAAGTTACAGTTACTTATCATAATTTATATCGAAGTTACTGTTACCTGTCATAATTAGTAACGATGATACAGTTACCTGCCAATATTTGTATCGAAATTACAGTTACTTGTCATAATTAATAACGAAGTTACAATTACCTGTCATAATTAGTATGGAAGTTACAGTTACTTGTCATAATTAGTATCGAGGTTACAGTTACCTGCCATAATTTGTATCGAAATTACAGGGACTTGTCATAATTAGTATGAAGTTACAGTAACCTGCCATAATTTGTATCGAAATTACAGTTACTTGTCATAATTAGTAACGAAGTTACAGTTACCTGTCATAATTAGTATCGATGTTACAGTTACTTGTCATAATTAGCATCGAAGTTGCTGTTACCTGTTATAATTAGTATCGAAGTTACAGTAACCTGCCATAATTTGTATCGAAATTACAGTTACTTGTCATAATTAGTAACGAAGTTTGAGTTTCTTGTCATAATTAGTATCGAAGTTACTGTTACCTGTCATAATTAGTATTGAAGTTACAGTTACCTACAATAATTTTTTATCAAAATTACAGTTACTTGTCATAATTAGTAACGAAGTTAGAGTTTCTTGTCATAATTAGTATCGAAGTTACAGTTACTTGTCATAATTAGTATCGAAGTTACTGTTACCTGTCATAATTAGTATCGAAGTTACAGTTACCTGCCATAATTAGTATCGAAATTAGAGTTACTTGTCATTATTAGTAACGAAGTTACAGTTACCTGTCATAATTAGTATCGAAGTTACAGTTACTTGTCATAATTAGTATCGAAGTTACTGTTTCCTGTCATAATTAGTATCGAAGTTACAGTTACCTGCCAAAATTTCTATCGAAATTACAGTTACTTGTCATAATTAGTAACGAAGTTACAGTTACCTGCCATAATTTGTATCGAAATTACAGTTCCTTGTCATAATTAGTATCAAAGTTACAGTTACCTGTCATAATTAGTATCGAAGGTACTGTTACTTGTCATAATTAGTAACGATGTTACAGTTACCTGTCATAATTTGTATCGAAATTACAGTTACCTGTCATAATTAGTAACGAAGTTACAGTTTCCTGTCATAATTAGTATCGAAGTTACTGTTACCTCTCATAATTAGTATGGAAGATACAGTTACCTGCCATAATTTGTATCGAAATTAATGTTACTTGTCATAATTTGTAGCGATGTTACAGTAACCTGCCATAATTAGTATCGACGTTAATGTTACTTGTCATAATTAGTATCGAAGTTACTGTTACCTGTCATAATTAGTATCGAAGATACAGTTACCTGCCATAATTTGTATCGAAATTACTGTTACTTGTCATAATTACTAACGATGTTACTGTTACCTGTCATAATTTGTATCGAAATTACAGTTACTTGTCATAATTAGTAACGAAGTTACAGTTACCTGTCATAATTAGTATCGAAGTTACAGTTACTTGTAATAATTAGTATCGCAGTTACCGTTACCTGCCATAATTTGTATCGAAATAACAGGGACTTGTCATAATTAGAAACGAAGTTACAGTTATCTGCCATAATTAGTATCGAAATTAAAGTTACTTGTGATAATTAGTAACGAAGTTACAGTTACCTGTCATAATTAGTATCGAAGTTCCTGTTACCTGTCATAATTAGTATTGAAGTTACAGTTACCTACCATAATTTTTTATCAAAATAACAGTTACTTGTCATAATTAGTAACGAAGTTAGATTTCATGTCATAATTAGTATCGAAGTTACAGTTACCTGTCATAATTTGATTCGAAGTTATAGTTACTTGTCATAATTAGTATCGAAGTTACTGTTACCTGTCACAATTAGTATCGAAGTTACAGTTACCTGCCATAATTTGTATCGAAATTACAGTTCCTTGTCATAATTAGTATCGAAGTTACAGTTACCTGTCATAATTAGCATCGAAGTTACTGTTACCAGCCATAATTTGTATCGAAATTACAGTTACTTGTCATAATTATTTACCAAGTTACAGTTACCTGTCATAATTAGTATCGAAGTTACAGTTACTTGTCATAATTAGTATCGTAGTTACTGTAACCTGTCATAATTAGTATCGAAGTTACTGTTACCTGTCATAATTTGTATCGAAGTTACAGTTACTTGTCATAATTAGTATCGAAGTTACTGTTACCTGTCATAATTAGTATCGAAGTTACTGTTACCTGTCATAATTAGTATCGAAATTACAATTACCTGCAATAATTTGTATCGAAATTACAGGGACTTGTCATAATTAGTAACGAAGTTACAGTAACCTGCCATAATAAAAATCGATATTAAAGTTACTTGTCATAATAATTAACGAAGTTACAGTTACCTGTCGTAATTAGTATCGACGTTACTGTTACCTGTCATAATTAGTATTGAAGTTACAGTTACCTACAATAATTTTTTATCAAAATTACAGTTACTTGTCATAATTAGTAACGAAGTTAGAGTTTCTTGTCATAATTAGTATCGAAGTTACAGTTACCTGTCATAATTTGTATCGAAGTTATAGTTACTTGTCATAATTAGTATCGATGTTGCTGTTACCTGTCATAATTGGTATCGAAGTTACAGTTACCTGCCATAATTTGTATCGAAATTACAGTTCCTTGTCATAATTAGTATCGATGTTACAGTTACCTGTCATAATTAGTATCGAAGGTACTGTTACTTGTCATAATTAGTAACGAAGTTCCAGTTACCTGTCATAATTTGTATCGAAATTACAGTTACTTGTCATAATTAGTAACGAAGTTAGAGTTTCTTGTCATAATTAGTATCGAAGTTACTGTTACCTGTCATGATTAGTATCGAAGTTACAGTTACTTGTCATAATTAGTATCGAAGTTACTGTTACCTGTCATAATTAGAATCGAAGTTACAGTTACCTGCCAAAATTTGTATCGAAATTAAAGTTACTTGTCATAATTAGTAACCAAGTTACAGTTACCTGTCATAATTTGTATCGACGTTACAGTTACTTGTAATAATTAGTTTCGAAGTTACCGTTACCTGCCATAATTTGTATCGAAATTACAGGGACTTGTAATAATAAGTAACGAAGTTACAGTTACCTGCCATAATTAGTATCGAAATTAAAGTTACTTGTGATAATTAGTAACGAAGTTACAGTTACCTGTCATAATAAGTATCGAAGTTACTGTTACCTGTCATAATTAGTATTGAAGTTACAGTTACCTACCATAATTTTTTATCAAAATTACAGTTACTTGTCATAATTAGTAACGAAGTTAGAGTTTCTTGTCATAATTAGTATTGAAGTTACAGTTACCTGTCATAATTTGATTCGAAGTTATAGTTACTTGTCAAAATTAGTATCGAAGTTACTGTTACCAGTCACAATTAGTATCGAAGTTACAGTAACCTGCCATAATTTGTATCGAAATTACAGTTCCCTGTCATAATTAGTATCGAAGTTACAGTTACTTGTCATAATTAGTATCGAAGTTACTGTTACCTGCCATAATTTGTATCGAAATTACAGTTACTTGTCATAATTAGTTACGAAGTTACAGTTACCTGTCATAATTAGTATCGAAGTTACAGTTACTTGTCATAATTAGTATCGTAGTTACTGTTACCTGTCATAATTAGTATCGAAGTTACTGTTACCTGTCATAATTAGTATTGAAGTTACTGTTACTTGTCATAATTAGTATCGAAGTTACTGTTACTTGTCATAATTAGTATCGAAGTTAATGTTACCTGTCATAATTAGCATCGAAATTACAATTACCTGCCATAATTTGTATTGAAATTACAGGGACTTGTCATAATTAGTAACGAAGTTACAATAACCTGCCATAATTAGTATGGTAATTGAAGTTACTTGTCATAATAAGTAACGAAGTTACAGTTACCTGTCATAATTAGTATCGAAGTTGCTGTTACCTGTCATAATTAGTATTGAAGTTACAGTTACCTACAATAATTTTTTATCAAAATTACAGTTACTTGTCATAATTAGTAACGAAGTTAGAGTTTCTTGTCATAATTAGTATCGAAGTTACAGTTACCTGTCATAATATGTATCGAAGTTATAGTTACTTGTCATAATTAGTATCGAAGTTGCTGTTACCTGTCATAATTAGTATCGAAGGAACAGTCACCTGACATAATTTGTATCGAAATTACAGTTACTTGTCATAATTAGTAACGAAGTTACAGTTACCTGTCATAATTAGTATCGAAGTTACAGTTACTTGTCATAATTAGTATCGAAGTTACTGTTACCTGTCATAATAAGTATCGAAGTTACAGTTACCTGCCAAAATTTGAACCGAAATTATAGTTATTGTCATAATTAGTAACGAAGTTACAGTTACCTGTCATAATTAGCATCAAAGTTACAGTTACTTGTCATAATTAGTATCGAAGTTACTGTTACTTGTCATAATTAGTATCGAAGTTAATGTTACCTGTCATAATTAGCATCGAAATTACAATTACCTGCCATAATTTGTTTTGAAATTACAGGGACTTGTCATAATTAGTAACGAAGTTACAGTAACCTGCCATAATTAGTATCGAAATTAAAGTTACTTGTCATAATAAGTAACGAAGTTACAGTTACCTGTCATAATTAGTATCGAAGTTACTGTTACCTGTCATAATTAGTATTGAAGTTACAATTACCTACAATAATTTTTTATCAAAATTACAGTTACTTGTCATAATTAGTAACGAAGTTAGAGTTTCTTGTCATAATTAGTATCGAAGTTACAGTTACCTGTCATAATTTGTATCGAGGTTATAGTTACTTGTCATAATTAGTATCGAAGTTGCTGTTACCTGTCATAATTAGTATGAAGTTACAGTAACCTGCCATAATTTGTATCGAAATTACAGTTACTTGTCATAATTAGTAACGAAGTTACAGTTACCTGTCATAATTAGTATCGAAGTTACAGTTACCTGTCATAATTAGTATCGAAGTTACAGTTACTTATCATAATTAATATCGAAGTTACTGTTACCTGTCATAATTAGTAACGATGATACAGTTACCTGCCAATATTTGTATCGAAATTACAGTTACTTGTCATAATTAATAACGAAGTTACAGTTACCTGTCATAATTAGTATCGAAGTTACAGTTACTTGTCATAATTAGTATCGAGGTTACAGTTACCTGCCATAATTTGTATCGAAATTACAGGGACTTGTCATAATTAGTAACGAAGTTACAGTTTCCTGCCATAATTAATATCGAAATTAAAGTTACTTGTCATAATTAGTAACGAAGTTACAGTTTCCTGTCATAATTAGTATCGAAGTTACTGTTACCTGTCATAATTAGTATTGAAGTTACAGTTACCTACCATAATTTTTTATCAAAATTACAGTTACTTGTCGTAATTAGTAACGAAGTTTGAGTTTCTTGTCATAATTAGTATCGAAGTTACTGTTACCTGTCATAATTAGTATTGAAGTTACAGTTACCTACAATAATTTTTTATCAAAATTACAGTTACTTGTCATAATAAGTAACGAAGTTAGAGTTTCTTGTCATAATTAGTATCGAAGTTACAGTTACTTGTCATATTTAGTATCGAAGTTACTGTTACCTGTCATAATTAGTATCGAAGTTACAGTTACCTGCCATAATTAGTATCGAAATTAGAGTTACTTGTCATTATTAGTAACGAAGTTACAGTTACCTGTCATAATTAGTATCGAAGTTACAGTTACTTGTCATAATTAGTATCGAAGTTACTGTTACCTGTCATAATTAGTATTGAAGTTACAGTTACCTACAATAATTTTTTATCAAAATTACAGTTACTTGTCATAATTAGTAACGAAGTTAGAGTTTCTTGTCATAATTAGTATCGAAGTTACAGTTACCTGTCATAATATGTATCGAAGTTATAGTTACTTGTCATAATTAGTATCGAAGTTGCTGTTACCTGTCATAATTAGTATCGAAGGAACAGTTACCTGACATAATTTGTATCGAAATTACAGTTACTTGTCATAATTAGTAACGAAGTTACAGTTACCTGTCATAATTAGTATCGAAGTTACAGTTACTTGTCATAATTAGTATCGAAGTTACTGTTACCTGTCATAATAAGTATCGAAGTTACAGTTACCTGCCAAAATTTGAACCGAAATTATAGTTATTGTCATAATTAGTAACGAAGTTACAGTTACCTGTCATAATTAGCATCAAAGTTACAGTTACTTGTCATAATTAGTATCGAAGTTACTGTTACTTGTCATAATTAGTATCGAAGTTAATGTTACCTGTCATAATTAGCATCGAAATTACAATTACCTGCCATAATTTGTTTTGAAATTACAGGGACTTGTCATAATTAGTAACGAAGTTACAGTAACCTGCCATAATTAGTATCGAAATTAAAGTTACTTGTCATAATAAGTAACGAAGTTACAGTTACCTGTCATAATTAGTATCGAAGTTACTGTTACCTGTCATAATTAGTATTGAAGTTACAATTACCTACAATAATTTTTTATCAAAATTACAGTTACTTGTCATAATTAGTAACGAAGTTAGAGTTTCTTGTCATAATTAGTATCGAAGTTACAGTTACCTGTCATAATTTGTATCGAGGTTATAGTTACTTGTCATAATTAGTATCGAAGTTGCTGTTACCTGTCATAATTAGTATGAAGTTACAGTAACCTGCCATAATTTGTATCGAAATTACAGTTACTTGTCATAATTAGTAACGAAGTTACAGTTACCTGTCATAATTAGTATCGATGTTACAGTTACTTGTCATAATTAGCATCGAAGTTGCTGTTACCTGTTATAATTAGTATCGAAGTTACTGTAACCTGCCATAATTTGTATCGAAATTACAGTTACTTGTCATAATTAGTAACGAAGTTACAGTTACCTGTCATAATTAGTATCGAAGTTACAGTTACCTGTCATAATTAGTATCGAAGTTACAGTTACTTATCATAATTAATATCGAAGTTACTGTTACCTGTCATAATTAGTAACGATGATACAGTTACCTGCCAATATTTGTATCGAAATTACAGTTACTTGTCATAATTAATAACGAAGTTACAGTTACCTGTCATAATTAGTATCGAAGTTACAGTTACTTGTCATAATTAGTATCGAGGTTACAGTTACCTGCCATAATTTGTATCGAAATTACAGGGACTTGTCATAATTAGTAACGAAGTTACAGTTTCCTGCCATAATTAATATCGAAATTAAAGTTACTTGTCATAATTAGTAACGAAGTTACAGTTTCCTGTCATAATTAGTATCGAAGTTACTGTTACCTGTCATAATTAGTATTGAAGTTACAGTTACCTACCATAATTTTTTATCAAAATTACAGTTACTTGTCGTAATTAGTAACGAAGTTTGAGTTTCTTGTCATAATTAGTATCGAAGTTACTGTTACCTGTCATAATTAGTATTGAAGTTACAGTTACCTACAATAATTTTTTATCAAAATTACAGTTACTTGTCATAATTAGTAACGAAGTTAGAGTTTCTTGTCATAATTAGTATCGAAGTTACAGTTACTTGTCATAATTAGTATCGAAGTTACTGTTACCTGTCATAATTAGTATCGAAGTTACAGTTACCTGCCATAATTAGTATCGAAATTAGAGTTACTTGTCACTATTAGTAACGAAGTTACAGTTACCTGTCATAATTAGTATCGAAGTTACAGTTACTTGTCATAATTAGTATCGAAGTTACTGTTACCTGTCATAATTAGTATCGAAGTTACAGTTACCTGCCAAAATTTGTATCGAAATTACAGTTACTTGTCATAATTAGTAACGAAGTTACAGTTACCTGCCATAATTTGTATCGAAATTACAGTTCCTTGTCATAATTAGTATCGAAGTTACAGTTACCTGTCATAATTAGTATCGAAGGTAAAGTTACTTGTCATAATTAGTAACGATGTTACAGTTACCTGTCATAATTTGTATCGAAATTACAGTTACTTGTCATAATTAGTAACGAAGTTACAGTTTCCTGTCATAATTAGTATCGAAGTTACTGTTACCTGTCATAATTAGTATGGAAGATACAGTTACCTGCCATAATTTGTATCGAAATTAATGTTACTTGTCATAATTAGTAGCGATGTTACAGTAACCTGCCATAATTAGTATCGAAGTTAATGTTACTTGTCATAATTAGTATCGAAGTTACTGTTACCTGTCATAATTAGTATCCAAGATACAGTTACCTGCCATAATTTGTATCGAAATTACTGTTACTTGTCATAATTACTAACGATGTTACTGTTACCTGTCATAATTTGTATCGAAATTACAGTTACTTGTCATAATTAGTAACGAAGTTACAGTTACCTGCCATAATTAGTATCGAAATTAAAGTTACTTGTGATAATTAGTAACGAAGTTACAGTTACCTGTCATAATTAGTATCGAAGTTCCTGTTACCTGTCATAATTAGTATTGAAGTTACAGTTACCTACCATAATTTTTTATCAAAATTACAGTTACTTGTCATAATTAGTAACGAAGTTAGATTTCATGTCATAATTAGTATCGAAGTTACAGTTACCTGTCATAATTTGATTCGAAATAACAGGGACTTGTCATAATTAGAAACGAAGTTACAGTTACCTGCCATAATTAGTATCGAAATTAAAGTTACTTGTGATAATTAGTAACGAAGTTACAGTTACCTGTCATAATTAGTATCGAAGTTCCTGTTACCTGTCATAATTAGTATTGAAGTTACAGTTACCTACCATAATTTTTTATCATAATTACAGTTACTTGTCATAATTAGTAACGAAGTTAGATTTCATGTCATAATTAGTATCGAAGTTACAGTTACCTGTCATAATTTGATTCGAAGTTATAGTTACTTGTCATAATTAGTATCGTAGTTACTGTAACCTGTCATAATTAGTATCGAAGTTACTGTTACCTGTCATAATTTGTATCGAAGTTACAGTTACTTGTCATAATTAGTATCGAAGTTACTGTTACCTGTCATAATTAGTATCGAAGTTACTGTTACCTGTCATAATTAGTATCGAAATTACAATTACCTGCAATAATTTGTATCGAAATTACAGGGACTTGTCATAATTAGTAACGAAGTTACAGTAACCTGCCATAATTAGTATCGAAATTAAAGTTACTTGTCATAAGTAACGAAGTTACAGTTACCTGTCGTAATTAGTATCGACGTTACTGTTACCTGTCATAATTAGTATTGAAGTTACAGCTACCTACAATAATTTTTTATCAAAATTACAGTTACTTGTCATAATTAGTAACGAAGTTACAGTAACCTGCCATAATTAGTATCGAAATTAAAGTTACTTGTCATAATAAGTAACGAAGTTACAGTTACTTGTCATAATTAGTATCGTAGTTACTGTAACCTGTCATAATTAGTATCGAAGTTACAGTTACCTGTCATAATTTGTATCGAAGTTATAGTTACTTGTCATAATTAGTATCGATGTTGCTGTTACCTGTCATAATTGGTATCGAAGTTACAGTTACCTGCCATAATTTGTATCGAAATTACAGTTCCTTGTCATAATTAGTATCGATGTTACAGTTACCTGTCATAATTAGTATCGAAGATACTGTTACTTGTCATAATTAGTAACGAAGTTCCAGTTACCTGTCATAATTTGTATCGAAATTACAGTTACTTGTCATAATTAGTAACGAAGTTAGAGTTTCTTGTCATAATTAGTATCGAAGTTACTGTTACCTGTCATAATTAGTATCGAAGTTACAGTTACTTGTCATAATTAGTATCGAAGTTACTGTTACCTGTCATAATTAGAATCGAAGTTACAGTTACCTGCCAAAATTTGTATCGAAATTAAAGTTACTTGTCATAATTAGTAACCAAGTTACAGTTACCTGTCATAATTTGTATCGACGTTACAGTTACTTGTAATAATTAGTTTCGAAGTTACCGTTACCTGCCATAGTTTGTATCGAAATTACAGGGACTTGTAATAATAAGTAACGAAGTTACAGTTACCTGCCATAATTAGTATCGAAATTAAAGTTACTTGTGATAATTAGTAACGAAGTTACAGTTACCTGTCATAATAAGTATCGAAGTTACTGTTACCTGTCATAATTAGTATTGAAGTTACAGTTACCTACCATAATTTTTTTATCAAAATTACAGTTACTTGTCATAATTAGTAACGAAGTTAGAGTTTCTTGTCATAATTAGTATCGAAGTTACAGTTACCTGTCATAATTTGATTCGAAGTTATAGTTACTTGTCATAATTAGTATCGAAGTTACTGTTACCAGTCACAATTAGTATCGAAGTTACAGTAACCTGCCATAATTTGTATCGAAATTACAGTTCCCTGTCATAATTAGTATCGAAGTTACAGTTACTTGTCATAATTAGTATCGAAGTTACTGTTACCTGCCATAATTTGTATCGAAATTACAGTTACTTGTCATAATTAGTTACGAAGTTACAGTTACCTGTCATAATTAGTATCGAAGTTACAGTTACTTGTCATAATTAGTATCGTAGTTACTGTTACCTGTCATAATTAGTATCGAAGTTACTGTTACCTGTCATAATTAGTATTGAAGTTACAGTTACTTGTCATAATAAGTATCGAAGTTACTGTTACTTGTCATAATTAGTATCGAAGTTAATGTTACCTGTCATAATTAGCATCGAAATTACAATTACCTGCCATAATTTGTATTGAAATTACAGGGACTTGTCATAATTAGTAACGAAGTTACAATAACCTGCCATAATTAGTATGGAAATTAAAGTTACTTGTCATAATAAGTAACGAAGTTACAGTTACCTGTCACAATTAGTATCGAAGTTACTGTTACCTGTCATAATTAGTATTGAAGTTACAGTTACCTACAATAATTTTTTATCAAAATTACAGTTACTTGTCATAATTAGTAACGAAGTTAGAGTTTCTTGTCATAATTAGTATCGAAGTTACAGTTACCTGTCATAATTTGTATCGAAGTTATAGTTACTTGTCATAATTAGTATCGAAGTTGCTGTTACCTGTCATAATTAGTATCGAAGGAACAGTTACCTGCCATAATTTGTATCGAAATTACAGTTACTTGTAATAATTAGTAATGAAGTTACAGTTACCTGTCATAATTAGTATCGAAGTTACAAATACTTGTCATAATTAGTATCGAAGTTACTGTTACCTGTCATAATAAGTATCGAAGTTACAGTTACCTGCCATAATTTGAACCGAAATTACAGTTATTGTCATAATTAGTAACGAAGTTACAGTTACCTGTCATAATTAGCATCAATGTTACAGTTACTTGTCATAATTAGTATCGAAGTTACTGTTACTTGTCATAATTAGTATCGAAGTTAATGTTACCTGTCATAATTAGCATCGAAATTACAATTACCTGCCATAATTTGTTTTGAAATTAAAGGGTCTTGTCATAATTAGTAACGAAGTTACAGTAACCTGCCATAATTAGTATCGAAATTAAAGTTACTTGTCATAATATGTAACGAAGTTACAGTTACCTGTCATAATTAGTATCGAAGTTACTGTTACCTGTCATAATTAGTATTGAAGTTACAGTTACCTACAATAATTTTTTATCAAAATTACAGTTACTTGTCATAATTAGTAACGAAGTTAGAGTTTCTTGTCATAATTAGTATCGAAGTTACAGTTACCTATCATAATTTGTATCGAGGTTATAGTTACTTGTCATAATTAGTATCGAAGTTGCTGTTACCTGTCATAATTAGTATGAAGTTACAGTAACCTGCCATAATTTGTATCGAAATTACAGTTACTTGTCATAATTAGTAACGAAGTTACAGTTACCTGTCATAATTAGTATCGATGTTACAGTTACTTGTCATAATTAGCATCGAAGTTACTGTTACTTGTCATAATAAGTATCGAAGTTACAGTTACCTGCCAAAATTTGAATCGAAATTACAGTTACTTGTCATAATTAGTAACGAAGTTACAGTTACCTGTCATAATTAGTATCGAAGTTACAGTTACCTGTCATAGTTAGTATCGAAGTAACATTTATTTGTCATAATTACTATCGAAGTTAGTGTAACCTGTCATAATTAGTAACGATGATACAGTTACCTGCCAAAATTTGTATCGAAATTACAGTTACTTGTCATAATTAATAACGAAGTTACAGTTACCTGTCATAATTAGTATCGAAGTTACAGTTACTTGTCATAATTAGTATCGAGGTTACAGTTACCTGCCATCATTTGTATCGAAATTACAGGGACTTGTAATAATTAGTAACGAAGTTACAGTTTCCTGCGATAATTAATATCGAAATTAAAGTTACTTGTCATAATTACTAACGAAGTTACAGTTTCCTGTCATAATTAGTATCGAAGTTTCTGTTACCTGTCATAATTAGTATTGAAGTTACAGTTACCTACCATAATTTTTTATCAAAATTACAGTTACTTGTCATAATTAGTAACGAAGTTTGAGTTTCTTGTCATAATTAGTATCGAAGTTACTGTTACCTGTCATAATTAGTATTGAAGTTACAGTTACCTACAATAATTTTTTATCAAAATTACAGTTACTTGTCATAATTAATAACGAAGTTACAGTTACCTGTCATAATTAGTATCGAAGTTACAGTTACTTGTCATAATTAGTATCGAGGTTACAGTTACCTGCCATAATTTGTATCGAAATTACAGGGACTTGTCATAATTAGTAACGAAGTTATAGTTTCCTGCGATAATTAATACCGAAATTAAAGTTACTTGTCATAATTAGTAACGAAGTTACAGTTTCCTGCCATAACTAATATCGAAATTAAAGTTACTTGTCATAACTAGTAACGAAGTAACAGTTTCCTGTCATAATTAGTATCGAAGTTATTGTTACCTGTCATTATTATTAATGAAGTTACAGTTACCTACCATAATTTTTATCAAAATTACAGTTACTTGTCATAATTAGTAACGAAGTTTGAGTTTCTTGTCATAATTAGAATCGAAGTTACAGTAACCAGTCATAATTTTTATCGAAGTTATAGTTACTTGTCATAATTAGTATCGAAGTTACTGTTACCTGTCATAATTAGTATCGAAGTTACAGTAACCTGCCATAATTTGTATCGAAATTAGAGTTACTTGTCATTATTAGTAACGAAGTTACAGTTACCTGTCATAATTAGTATCGAAGTTACAGTTAATTGTCATAATTAGTATCGAAGTTACTGTTACCTGTCATAATTAATATCGAAGGTACTGTTACTTGTCATAATAAGTAACGAAGTTACAGTTACCTGTCATAATTTGAATCGAAATTACAGGTACTTGTCATAATTAGTAACGAAGTTACAGTTTCCTGTCATAATTAGTATCGAAGTTACTGTTACCTGTCATAATTAGTATGGAAGTTACAGTTACCTGCCATAATTTGTATCGAAATTACTGTTACTTGTCATAACTAGTAACGAAGTTACAGTCACCTGTCATAATTAGTATCGAAGTTCCTTTTACCTGTCATAATTAATATTGAAGTTACAGTTACCTACCATAATTTTTTATCAAAATTACAGTTACTTGTCATAATTAGTAACGAAGTTAGAGTTTCTTGTCACAATTAGAATCCATGTTACAGTTACCTGTCATAATTTGATTCGAAGTTACAGTTACTTGTCATAATTAGTATCGTAGTTACTGTAACCTGTCATAATTAGTATCGAAGTTACTGTTACCTGTCATAATTTGTATCGAAGTTATAGTTACGTGTCATAATTAGTATCGAAGTTGCTGTTACCTGTCAAAATTAGTATCGAAGTTACAGTTACTTGTCATAATTAGTATCGAAGTTACAGTTACCTGTCATAATTAGTATCGAAGTTACTGTTACTGTCATAATTAGTATCCAAATTACAATTACCTGCAATAATTTGTATCGAAATTACAGGGACTTGTCATAATTAGTAACGAAGTTACAGTAACCTGCCATAATTAGTATCGAAATTAAAGTTACTTGTCATAATAAGTAACGAAGTTACAGTTACCTGTCATAATTAGTATCGAAGTTACTGTTACCTGTCATAATTACTATTGAAGTTACAGTTACCTACAATAATTTTTTATCAAAATTACAGTTACTTGTCATAATTAGTAACGAAGTTAGAGTTTCTGGTCATAATTAGTATCGAAGTTACAGTTACCTGTCATAATTTGTATCGATGTTATAGTTACTTGTCATAATTAGTTACGAAGTTGCTGTTACCTGCCATAATTTGTATCGAAATTACAGTTCCTTGTCATAATTAGTATCGAAGTTACAGTTACCTGTCATAATTAGTATCGAAGGTACGGTTACTTGACATAATTAGTAACGAAGTTACAGTTACCTGTCATAATTTGTATCGAAATTACAGTTACTTGTCATAATTACTAACGAAGTCACAGTTTCCTGTCATAATTGGTATCGATGTTACTGTTACCTGTCATAATTAGTATGGAAGTTACTGTTACCTGCCATAATTTGTATCGAAATTAAAGTTACTTGTCATAATTAGTAACGAAGTTACAGTTACCTGTCATAATTAGTATCGAAGTTACTGTTACTTGTCATAATTAGTATCGAAGTTACTGTTACCTGTCATAATTAGTATCGAAGTTACAGTTACCTGCCATAATTTGTATCGAAATTGCTGTTAGTTGTCATAATTAGTAACGAAGTTACAGTTACCTGTCATAATTAGTATCGAAGTTACAGTTACTTGTCATAATTAGTATCGAAGTTACTGTTACCTGTCATATTTAGTATCGAAGTTACAGTTACCTGGCAAAATTTGTATCGAAATTACAGTTACTTGTCATAATTATTAACGAAGTTACAGTTACCTGTCATAATTAGTATCGAAGTTACAACTACTTGTCATAATTAGTATCGAAGTTACCGTTACCTGCCATAATTTGTATCGAAATTACAGGGACTTGTCATAATTAGTAACGAAGTTACAGTTACCTGCCATAATTAGTGTCGACATTAAAGTTACTTGTCATAATTAGTAACAAAGTTACAGTTAACTGTCATAATTAGTATTGAAGTTACTGTTACCTGTCATAATTAGTATTGAAGATACAGTTACCTACCATATTTTTTTAAATCAAAATTACAGTTACTTGTCATAATTAGTAACGAATTTACAGTAACCTGCCATAATTAGTATCGAAATTAAAGTTACTTGTCATAATAAGTAAAGAATTTACAGTTACCTGTCATAATTAGTATCGAAGTTACTGTTACCTGTCATAATTAGTACTGAAGTTACAGTTACCTACAATAATTTTTTTTATCAAAATTACAGTTACTTTTCATAATTAGTAACGAAGTTCGAGTTTCTTGTCATAATTAGTATCGAAGTTACAGTTACCTGTCATAATTTGTATCGATGTTATAGTTACTTGTCCTAATTAGTATCGAAGTTACTGTTACCTGTCATAATTAGTATCGAAGTTACAGTACCTGCCATAAATTGTATCGAAATTACAGTTACTTGTCATAATTAATAACGAAGATACATTTACCTGTCATAATTAGTATCGAAGTTTCAGTTACTTGTCATAATTATTATCGAAGTTACTGTTACCTGTCATAATAAGTATCGAAGTTACAGTTACCTGCCAAAATTTGAATCGAAATTACAGTTACTTGTCATTATTAGTAACGACGTTACAGTTACCTGTCATAATTAGTATCTAAGTTACAGTTACTTTTCATAATTAGTATCGATGTTACTGTTAATTGTCATAATTAGTATCGAAGTTATTTTTACCTGTCATAATTATTATCGAAATTACAATTACCTGCCATAATTTGTAACGAAATTACAGTTACTTGTCATAATTAGTAACGAAGTTACAGTTACCTGTCATAATTAGTATCGAAGTTACAGTTACTTGTCACGATTAGTATCGAAGTTACTGTTACCTGTCATAATTAGTATCGAAGTTACAGTTACCTGCCATAATTAGTATCGAAGTTACTGTTACCTGTCATAATTAGTATCGAAGTTACCGTTACCTGCCATAATTTGTATCGAAATTACAGTTACTTGTCATAATTAGTAACGAAGTTACAGTTACCTGTCATAATTAGTATCGAAGTTACAGTTACTTTTCATAATTAGTATCGAAGTTACTGTTACCTGTCATAATTAGTATCGAAGTTACAGTTACCTGCCAAAATTTGTATCGAAATTACAGTTACTTGTCATAATTAGTATCGATGTTACAGTTACTTGTCATAATTAGTGTCGAAGTTACAGTTACTTGTAATAATTAGTAACGATGTTACAGTAACCTGTCATAATAAGTATCGAAGTTACTGTTACCTGTATTAATTAGTATCGAAGTTACAGTTACCTGCCATAAATTTTTATCTAAATTAGAGTTACTTGTCATAATTAGTAACGAAGTTACAGTTACTTGTCATAATTAGTATCGAAGTTACTGTTACCTGTCATAATTAGTATCAAAGTTACAGTTACCTGCCATAATTTGTATCGAAATTACAGTTACTTGTCGTAATTAGTAACGAATTTACAGTTACCTGTCAAAATTAGTATCGAAGTTACAGTTACTTTTCGTAATTAGTATCGAAGTTACTGTTACCTGTCATAATAAGTATCGAAGTTACAGTTACCTGCCAAAATTTGAATCGAAATTACAGTTACTTGTCATAATTAGTAACGAAGTTACAGTTACCTGTCATAATTAGTATCGAAGTTACAGTTACTTGTCATAATTAGTATCGAAGTTACTGTTACTTGTCATAATTAGTATCGAAGTTACTGTTACCTGTCATAATTAGTATCGACATTACAATTACCAGCCATAATTTGTAACGAAATTACAGTTACTTGTCATAATTAGTAACGAAGTTACAGTTACCTGCCATAATTAGTATCGAAATTAAAGTTACTTGTCATAATATATAACGAATTTACAGTTACCTGTCATAATTAGTATCGAAGTTACTGTTACCTGTCATAATTAGTACTGAAGTTACAGTTACCTACAATAATTTTTGTTATCAAAATTACTGTTACTTTTCATAATTAGTAACGAAGTTCGAGTTTCTTGTCATAATTAGTATCGAAGTTACAGTTACCTGTCATAATTTGTAACGATGTTATAGTTACTTGTCCTAATTAGTATCGAAGTTACTGTTACCTGTCATAATTAGTATCGAAGTTACAGTTACCTGCCATAATTTGTATCGAAATTACAGTTACTTGTCATAATTAGTAACGAAGATACAGTTACCTGTCATAATTAGTATCGAAGTTTCAGTTACTTGTCATAATTATTATCGAAGTTACTGTTACCTGTCATAATAAGTATCGAAGTTACAGTTACCTGCCAAAATTTGAATCGAAATTACAGTTACTTGTCATAATTAGTAACGACGTTACAGTTACCTGTCATAATTAGTATCTAAGTTACAGTTACTTTTCATAATTAGTATCGATGTTACTGTTAATTGTCATAATTAGTATCGAAGTTATTTTTACCTGTCATAATTATTATCGAAATTACAATTACCTGCCATAATTTGTAACGAAATTACAGTTACTTGTCATAATTAGTAACGAAGTTACAGTTACCTGTCATAATTAGTATCGAAGTTACAGTTACTTGTCACGATTAGTATCGAAGTTACTGTTACCTGTCATAATTAGTATCGAAGTTACAGTTACCTGCCATAATTAGTATCGAAGTTACTGTTATCTGTCATAATTAGTATCGAAGTTACAGTTACCTGCCATAATTTGTATCGAAATTACAGTTACTTGTCATAATTAGTAACAAAGTTACAGTTACCTGTCATAATTAGTATCGAAGTTACAGTTACTTTTCATAATTAGTATCGAAGTTACTGTTACCTGTCATAATTAGTATCGAAGTTACAGTTACCTGCCAAAATTTGTTTCGAAATTACAGTTACTTGTCATAATTAGTATCGATGTTACTGTTACTTGTCATAATTAATATCGAAGTTACTGTTACCTGTCATAATTAGTATCGAAGTTACAGTTACTTGTCGTAATTAGTATCGAAATTACAGTTACTCGTCATAATTAGTATCGAAGTTACATTTACCTGTCATAATTAGTATCGAAGTTTCAGTTTCTTGTCATAATTAGTAATGAAGATACAGTTACCTGTCATAATAAGTATCGATGTTACAGTTACTTGTCATTATTAGTATCGAAGTTACAGTTACTTGTCATAATTAGTAACGATGTTACAGTAACCTGTCATAATAAGTATCGAAGTTACTGTTACCTGTATTAATTAGTATCGAAGTTACAGTTACCTGCCATAATTTTTTATCTAAATTAGAGTTACTTGTCATAATTAGTAACGAAGTTACAGTTACTTGTCATAATTAGTATCGAAGTTACTGTAACCTGTCATAATTAGTATCAAAGTTACAGTTACCTGCAATAATTTGTATCGAAATTACAGTTACTTGTCATAATTAGTAACGAATTTACAGTTACCTGTCTAAATTAGTATCGAAGTTACAGTTACTTTTCGTAATTAGTATCGAAGTTACTGTTACCTGTCATAATAAGTATCGAAGTTACAGTTACCTGCCAAAATTTGAATCGAAATTACAGTTACTTGTCATAATTAATAACGAAGTTACAGTTACCTGTCATAATTAGTATCGAAGTTACAGTTACTTGTCATAATTAATATCGAAGTTACTGTTACCTGTCATAATTAGTATCGACATTACATTTACCAGCCATAATTTGTAACGAAATTACAGTTACTTGTCATAATTAGTAACGAAGTTACAGTTACCTGTCATAATTAGTATCGAAGTTACAGTTACTTTTCATAATTAGTATCGAAGTTACTGTTACCTGTCATAATTAGTATCGAAGTTACAGTTACCTGCCAAAATTTGTATCGAAATTACAGTTACTTGTCATAATTAGTATCGATGTTACTGTTACTTGTCATAATTAATATCGAAGTTACTGTTACCTGTCATAATTAGTATCGAAGTTACAGTTACTTGTCATAATTAGTATCGAAATTACAGTTACTTGTCATAATTAGTATCGAAGTTACATTTACCTGTCATAATTAGTATCGAAGTTTCAGTTTCTTGTCATAATTAGTAATGAAGATACAGTTACCTGTCATAATAAGTATCGAAGTTACAGTTACTTGTCATAATTAGTATCGAAGTTACAGTTACTTGTCATAATTAGTAACGATGTTACAGTAACCTGTCATAATTAGTATCGAAGTTACTGTTACCTGTATTAATTAGTATCGAAGTTACAGTTACCTGCCATAATTTTTTATCAAAATTAGAGTTACTTGTCATAATTAGTAAGGAAGTTACAGTTACTTGTCATAATTAGTATCGAAGTTACTGTTACCTGTCATAATTAGTATCAAAGTTACAGTTACCTGCCATAATTTGTATCGAAATTACAGTTACTTGTCATAATTAGTAACGAAGTTACAGTTACCTGTCATAATTAGTAACGAATTTACAGTTACCTGTCAAAATTAGTATCGAAGTTACAGTTACTTGTCGTAATTAGTATCGAAGTTACTGTTACCTGTCATAATAAGTATCGAAGTTACAGTTACCTGCCAAAATGTGAATCGAAATTACAGTTACTTGTCATAATTAGTAACGAAGTTACAGTTACCTGTCGTAATTAGTATCGAAGTTACAGTTACTTGTCATAATTAGTATCGAAGTTACTGTTACTTGTCATAATTAGTATCGAAGTTACTGTTACCTGTCATTATTAGTATCGACATTACAATTACCTGCAATAATTTGTAACGAAATTACAGTTACTTGTCATAATTAGTAACGAAGTTACAGTTACCTGTCATAATTAGTATCGAAGTTACAGTTACTTGTCATGACTAGTAACGAAGTTACTGTTACCTGTCATAATTAGTATCGAAGTTACAGTTATCTGCCATAATTAGTATCGAAGTTACTGTTACCTGTCATAATTAGTATCGAAGGTACAGTTACCTGCCATTATTTGTATCAAAATTACAGTTACTTGTCATAATTAGTAACGAAGTTACAGTTACCTGTCATAATTAGTATCGAAGTTACAGTTACTTTTCATAATTAGTATCGAAGTTACTGTTACCTGTCATAATTAGTATCGAAGTTACAGTTACCTGCCAAAATTTGTATCGAAATTACAGTTACTTGTCATAATTAGTATCGAAGTTACTGTTACTTGTCATAATTAATATCAAAGTCACTGTTACCTGTCATAATTAGTATCGAAGTTACAGTTACTTGTCATAATTAGTATCGAAGTTACAGTTACTTGTCATAATTAGTATCGAAGTTACATTTACCTGTCATAATTAGTATCGAAGTTACAGTTTCTTGTCATAATTAGTAATGAAGATACAGTTACCTGTCATAATAAGTATCGAAGTTACAGTTACTTGTCATAATTAGTATCGAAGTTACAGTTACTTTGCATATTTAGTAACGATGTTACAGTAACCTGTCATAATTAGTATCGAAGTTACTGTTACCTGTATTAATTAGTATCGAAGTTACTGTTACTTGCCATAATTTTTTATCAAAATTAGAGTTACCTGTCATAATTAGTAACGAAGTTACTCTTACTCGTCATAATTAGTATCGAAGTTACTGTTACCGGTCATAATTAGTATCAAAGTTACAGTTACCTGCCATAATTTGTATCGAAATTACAGTTCCTTGTCATAATTAGTATCGAAGTTATAGTTACCTGTCTTAATTAGTATCGAAGGTACTGTTACCTGCCATAATTTGTATCGAAATTACAGTTCCTTGTCATAATTAGTATCGAAGTTACAGTAACCTGTCATAAATGGTATCGAAGTTACTGTTACCTGTATTAATTAGTATCGAAGTTACAGTTACCTGCCATATTTTTTTACCCAAATTAGAGTTACTTGTCATAATTAGTAACGAAGTTACAGTTACTTGTCATAATTAGTATCGAAGTTACTGTTACCTGTCATAATTAGTATCAAAGTTACAGTTACCTGCCATAATTTGTATCGAAATTACAGTTCCTTGTCATAATTGGTATCGAAGTTACAGTTACTTGTCATAATTAGTATCGAAGGTACTGTTTTAACTGCCATAATTTGTATCGAAATTACAGTTACTTGTCATAATTAGTAACGAATTTACAGTTACCTGTCATAATTTGTGTCGAAATTACAGTTACTTGTCATAATTAGTATCGAAGTTACTGTTACTTTTCATAATAAGTATCGAAGTTACAGTTACCTGCCAAAATTTAAATCGAAATTACAGTTACATGTCATAATTAGTAACGAAGTTACAGTTACCTGTCATAATTAGTATCGAAGTTACAGTTACTTGTCATAATTAGTATCGAAGTAACTGTTACCTGTCATCATAAGTATCGAAGTTACAGTTACCTGCCAAAATTTGAATCGAAATTACAGTTACTTGTCATAATTAGTAACGAAGTTACAGTTTCCAGTCATAATTAGTATCGAAGTTACTGTTACCTGACATAATTAGTATCGAAGTTGCAGTTACCTGCCATAATTTGTATCGAAATTACAGGGACTTGTCCTAATTAGTATCGAAGTTACAGTTACCTGACATAATTAGTATCGAAGTTACAGTTACCTGCCATAATTTGTATCGAAATTACAGGGACTTGTCCTAATTAGTAACGAAGTTACAGTTGCCTGTCATAATTAGTATCGAAGGTACTGTTACCTGCAATAATTTGTATCGAAATTACAGCTACTTGTCATAATTAGTAACGATGTTACAGTTTCCTGTCATAATTAGTATCGAAGTTACTGTTACCTGTCATAATTAGTATCGAAGTTACAGTTACCTGCCAAAATTTGTTTCGAAATTACAGTTACTTGTCATAATTAGTATCGATGTTACTGTTACTTGTCATAATTAATATCGAAGTTACTGTTACCTGTCATAATTAGTATCGAAGTTACAGTTACTTGTCGTAATTAGTATCGAAATTACAGTTACTCGTCATAATTAGTATCGAAGTTACATTTACCTGTCATAATTAGTATCGAAGTTTCAGTTTCTTGTCATAATTAGTAATGAAGATACAGTTACCTGTCATAATAAGTATCGATGTTACAGTTACTTGTCATTATTAGTATCGAAGTTACAGTTACTTGTCATAATTAGTAACGATGTTACAGTAACCTGTCATAATAAGTATCGAAGTTACTGTTACCTGTATTAATTAGTATCGAAGTTACAGTTACCTGCCATAATTTTTTATCTAAATTAGAGTTACTTGTCATAATTAGTAACGAAGTTACAGTTACTTGTCATAATTAGTATCGAAGTTACTGTAACCTGTCATAATTAGTATCAAAGTTACAGTTACCTGCAATAATTTGTATCGAAATTACAGTTACTTGTCATAATTAGTAACGAATTTACAGTTACCTGTCTAAATTAGTATCGAAGTTACAGTTACTTTTCGTAATTAGTATCGAAGTTACTGTTACCTGTCATAATAAGTATCGAAGTTACAGTTACCTGCCAAAATTTGAATCGAAATTACAGTTACTTGTCATAATTAATAACGAAGTTACAGTTACCTGTCATAATTAGTATCGAAGTTACAGTTACTTGTCATAATTAATATCGAAGTTACTGTTACCTGTCATAATTAGTATCGACATTACATTTACCAGCCATAATTTGTAACGAAATTACAGTTACTTGTCATAATTAGTAACGAAGTTACAGTTACCTGTCATAATTAGTATCGAAGTTACAGTTACTTTTCATAATTAGTATCGAAGTTACTGTTACCTGTCATAATTAGTATCGAAGTTACAGTTACCTGCCAAAATTTGTATCGAAATTACAGTTACTTGTCATAATTAGTATCGATGTTACTGTTTCTTGTCATAATTAATATCGAAGTTACTGTTACCTGTCATAATTAGTATCGAAGTTACAGTTACTTGTCATAATTAGTATCGAAATTACAGTTACTTGTCATAATTAGTATCGAAGTTACATTTACCTGTCATAATTAGTATCGAAGTTTCAGTTTCTTGTCATAATTAGTAATGAAGATACAGTTACCTGTCATAATAAGTATCGAAGTTACAGTTACTTGTCATAATTAGTATCGAAGTTACAGTTACTTGTCATAATTAGTAACGATGTTACAGTAACCTGTCATAATTAGTATCGAAGTTACTGTTACCTGTATTAATTAGTATCGAAGTTACAGTTACCTGCCATAATTTTTTATCAAAATTAGAGTTACTTGTCATAATTAGTAAGGAAGTTACAGTTACTTGTCATAATTAGTATCGAAGTTACTGTTACCTGTCATAATTAGTATCAAAGTTACAGTTACCTGCCATAATTTGTATCGAAATTACAGTTACTTGTCATAATTAGTAACGAAGTTACAGTTACCTGTCATAATTAGTAACGAATTTACAGTTACCTGTCAAAATTAGTATCGAAGTTACAGTTACTTGTCGTAATTAGTATCGAAGTTACTGTTACCTGTCATAATAAGTATCGAAGTTACAGTTACCTGCCAAAATGTGAATCGAAATTACAGTTACTTGTCATAATTAGTAACGAAGTTACAGTTACCTGTCGTAATTAGTATCGAAGTTACAGTTACTTGTCATAATTAGTATCGAAGTTACTGTTACTTGTCATAATTAGTATCGAAGTTACTGTTACCTGTCATTATTAGTATCGACATTACAATTACCTGCAATAATTTGTAACGAAATTACAGTTACTTGTCATAATTAGTAACGAAGTTACAGTTACCTGTCATTATTAGTATCGAAGTTACAGTTACTTGTCATGACTAGTAACGAAGTTACTGTTACCTGTCATAATTAGTATCGAAGTTACAGTTATCTGCCATAATTAGTATCGAAGTTACTGTTACCTGTCATAATTAGTATCGAAGGTACAGTTACCTGCCATTATTTGTATCAAAATTACAGTTACTTGTCATAATTAGTAACGAAGTTACAGTTACCTGTCATAATTAGTATCGAAGTTACAGTTACTTTTCATAATTAGTATCGAAGTTACTGTTACCTGTCATAATTAGTATCGAAGTTACAGTTACCTGCCAAAATTTGTATCGAAATTACAGTTACTTGTCATAATTAGTATCGAAGTTACTGTTACTTGTCATAATTAATATCAAAGTCACTGTTACCTGTCATAATTAGTATCGAAGTTACAGTTACTTGTCATAATTAGTATCGAAGTTACATTTACCTGTCATAATTAGTATCGAAGTTACAGTTTCTTGTCATAATTAGTAATGAAGATACAGTTACCTGTCATAATAAGTATCGAAGTTACAGTTACTTGTCATAATTAGTATCGAAGTTACTGTTACTTGTCATAATTAATATCAAAGTCACTGTTACCTGTCATAATTAGTAACGAAGTTAGAGTTTCTTGTCACAATTAGAATCGAAGTTACAGTAACCAGCCATAATTTTTATCGAAGTTATAGTTACTTGTCATAATAAGTACCGAAGTTAGTGTTACCTGTCATAATTAGTATCGAAGTTACAGTTACCTGCCATAATTTGTATCGAAATTACAGTTCCTTGTCATAATTAGTATCGAAGTTATAGTTACCTGTCTTAATTAGTATCGAAGGTACTGTTACCTGCCATAATTTGTATCGAAATTACAGTTCCTTGTCATAATTAGTATCGAAGTTACAGTAACCTGTCATAAATGGTATCGAAGTTACTGTTACCTGTATTAATTAGTATCGAAGTTACAGTTACCTGCCATATTTTTTTACCCAAATTAGAGTTACTTGTCATAATTAGTAACGAAGTTACAGTTACTTGTCATAATTAGTATCGAAGTTACTGTTACCTGTCATAATTAGTATCAAAGTTACAGTTACCTGCCATAATTTGTATCGAAATTACAGTTCCTTGTCATAATTGGTATCGAAGTTACAGTTACTTGTCATAATTAGTATCGAAGGTACTGTTTTAACTGCCATAATTTGTATCGAAATTACAGTTACTTGTCATAATTAGTAACGAATTTACAGTTACCTGTCATAATTTGTGTCGAAATTACAGTTACTTGTCATAATTAGTATCGAAGTTACTGTTACTTTTCATAATAAGTATCGAAGTTACAGTTACCTGCCAAAATTTAAATCGAAATTACAGTTACTTGTCATAATTAGTAACGAAGTTACAGTTACCTGTCATAATTAGTATCGAAGTTACAGTTACTTGTCATAATTAGTATCGAAGTAACTGTTACCTGTCATCATAAGTATCGAAGTTACAGTTACCTGCCAAAATTTGAATCGAAATTACAGTTACTTGTCATAATTAGTAACGAAGTTACAGTTTCCAGTCATAATTAGTATCGAAGTTACTGTTACCTGACATAATTAGTATCGAAGTTGCAGTTACCTGCCATAATTTGTATCGAAATTACAGGGACTTGTCCTAATTAGTATCGAAGTTACAGTTACCTGACATAATTAGTATCGAAGTTACAGTTACCTGCCATAATTTGTATCGAAATTACAGGGACTTGTCCTAATTAGTAACGAAGTTACAGTTGCCTGTCATAATTAGTATCGAAGGTACTGTTACCTGCAATAATTTGTATCGAAATTACAGCTACTTGTCATAATTAGTAACGATGTTACAGTTTCCTGTCATAATTAGTATCGAAGTTACTGTTACCTGACATAATAAGTATCGAAGTTACAGTTACCTGCTATAATTTGTATCGAAATTACAGGGACTTGTCATAATTAGTAACGATGTTACAGTTGCCTACCATCATTAATATCAAAATTAAAGTTACTTTTCATAAGTAGTATCGAAGTTACAGTTACCTGTCATAATTAGTATCGAAGTTACTGTTACCTGTCATAATTAGTATTGATGTTACAGTTACCTAGCATAATTTTTTAACAAAATTACTGTTACTTGTCATAATTAGTAACGAAGTTAGAGTTTCTTGTCATAATTAGTATTTCGAAGTTACTGTTATCTGTCTTAATTTGTATCGAAAGTACAGTTACTTGTCATAATTAGTATAGAAGTTACTGTTAGTTGACATAATTAGTAACGAAGTTACAGTAACCTGTCATAATTAGTATCGAAGTTACTGATACCTGATATAATTAGTACCGAAGTTACAGTTACCTGCCATAATTTGTATTGAAATTACAGTTACTTGTCATAATTAGTAACGAAGTTACGGTAACCTGTCATAATTTGTATCGAAATTACAGTTACTTGTCATAATTAGTATCGAAGTTACAGTTACTTGACATAATTAGTAACGAAGTTACAGTAACCTGTCATAATTATTATCGAAGTTAATGTTACCTGTCATAATTAGTATCGAAGTTACAGTTACCTGCCATAATTTTTTATCAAAATTAGAGTTACTTGTCATAATTAGTAACGAAGTTACAGTTACTTGTCATAATTAGTATCGAAGTTACTGTTACCTGTCATAATTAGTATCAAAGTTACAGTTACCTGCCATAATTTGTATCAAAATTACTGTTCCTTGTCATAATTAATATCGAAGTTACAGATACCTGTCATAATTAGTATCGAAGGTACTGTTACTTGTCATAAGTTGTAACGAAGTTACAGTAACCTGTCATAATTTGTATCGAAATTACAGTTACTTGTCATAATTAGTAACGAAGTTACAGTTTCCTTTCATAATTAGTATCGAAGTTACTGTTATCTGTCATAATTAGTATGGAAGTTACAGTTACCTGCCATAATTTGTATCGAAATTACAGGGACTCGCCATAATTTGTAACGAAGTTCGAGTTTCTTGTCATAATTAGTATCGAAGTTACAGTTACCTGTCATAATTTGTATCGAAGTTATAGTTACTTGTCATAATTAGTATCGAAGTTACTGTTACCTGTCATAATTAGTATCGAAGTTACAGTTACCTGCCTTAATTTGTATCGAAATTACAGTTACTTGTCATAATTAGTGACGCAGTTACAGTTACCTGTCATAATTAGTATCGAAGTTACAGTTACTTGTCATAATTAGTATCGAAGTAACTGTTACCTGTCATAATTAGTATCGAAGTTACAGTTACCTGCCAAAATTTGTATCGAAATAAGAGTTACTTGTCATAATTAATAACAAAGTTACAGTTACCTGTCATAATTAGTGTCGAAGTTACAGTTACTTGTCATAATAATAAGTATCGAAGTTACAGTTACCTGCCATAATTTGTACGGACTTGTCATAATAAGTAACGATGTTACAGTTACCTGCCATAATTAGTATCGAAATTAAAGTTACTTGTCATAATTAGTAACGAAGTTACAGTTTCCTGTCATAATTAGTATCGAAGTTACTGTTACCTGCCATAATTAGTATTGAAGTTACAGTTACTTACCTTAATTTTTTATCAAAATTATAGTTACTTGTCATAATTAGTAACGAAGTTAGAGTTTCTTGTCACAATTAGAATCGAAGTTACAGTAACCAGCCATAATTTTTATCGAAGTTATAGTTACTTGTCATAATAAGTACCGAAGTTAGTGTTACCTGTCATAATTAGTATCGAAGTTACAGTTACCTGCCATAATTTGTATCGAAATTACAGTTACTTGTCATAATTAGTAACGAAGTTACAGTTACCTGTCATAATTAGTATCGAAGTTACATTTACTTGTCCTAATTAGTATCGAAGTTACTGTTACCTGTCATAATTAGTATCGAAATTACAGTTACTTGTCATAATTAGTAACAAAGTTACAGTTTCTTGTCATAATTAGTATCGAAGTTACTGTTACCTGTCATAATTAGTATGGAAGTTACAGTTACCTGCCATAATTTGTATCGAAATTACAGTTCCTTGTCATAATTAGTATCGAAGTTACAGTAACCTGTCATAATTAGTATCGAAGTTACTGTTACCTGTATTAATTAGTATCGAAGTTACAGTTACCTGCCATAATTTTGTATCAAAATTAGAGTTACTTGTCATAATTAGTAACGAAGTTACAGTTACTTGTCATAATTAGTATCGAAGTTACTGTTACCTGTCATGATTAATATCAAAGTTACAGTTACCTGCCATAATTTGTATCGAAATTACAGTTCCTTGTCATAATTAGTATCGAAGTTACAGTTACTTGGCATAATTAGTATCGAAGGTACTGTTTCCTGCCATAATTTCTATCGAAATTACAGTTACTTGTCATAATTAGTAACGAATTTACAGTTACCTGTCATAATTTGTGTCGAAATTACAGTTACTTGTCATAATTAGTATCGAAGTTACTGTTACTTGTCATAATAAGTATCGAAGTTACAGTTACCTGCCAAATTTTAAATCGAAATTACAGTTACTTGTCATAATTAGTAACGAAGTTACAGTTACCTGTCATAATTAGTATCGAAGTTACAGTTACTTGTCATAATTAGTATCGAAGTAATTGTTACCTGTCATCATAAGTATCGAAGTTACAGTTACCTGCCAAAATTTGAATCGAAATTACAGTTACTTGTCATAATTAGTAACGAAGTTACAGTTTCCAGTCATAATTAGTATCGAAGTTACTGTTACCTGACATAATTAGTATCGAAGTTGCAGTTACCTGCCATAATTTGTATCGAAATTACAGGGACTTGTCCTAATTAGTAACGAAGTTACAGTTACTTGTCATAATTAGTATCGAAGTTACTGTTACCTGTCATAATTAGTATCAATGTTACAGTTACCTGCCATAATTTGTATCGAAATTACAGTTACTTGTCATAATTAGCTACGAAGTTACAGTTTCCTTTCATAATTAGTATCGAAGTTACTCTTATCTGTCATAATTAGTATGGAAGTTACAGTTACCTGCCATAATTTGTATCGAAATTACAGGGACTCGTCATAATTAGTAACGAAGTTCGAGTTTCTTGTCATAATTAGTATCGAAGTTACAGTTACCTGTCATAATTTGTATCGAAGTTATAGTTACTTGTCATAATTAGTATCGAAGTTACTGTTACCTGTCATAATTAGTATCGAAGTTACAGTTACCTGCCATAATTTGTATCGAAATTACAGTTACTTGTCATAATTAGTGACGCAGTTACAGTTACCTGTCATAATTAGTATCGAAGTTACAGTTACTTGTCATAATTAGTATCGAAGTAACTGTTACCTGTCATAATTAGTATCGAAGTTACAGTTACCTGCCAAAATTTGTATCGAAATAAGAGTTACTTGTCATAATTAATAACAAAGTTACAGTTACCTGTCATAATTAGTGTCGAAGTTACAGTTACTTGTCATAATAAGTATCGAAGTTACTGTTACCTGCCATAATTTGTATCGAAATTACAGGGACTTGTCATAATTAGTAACGATGTTACAGTTACCTGCCATAATAAGTATCGAAATTAAAGTTACTTGTCATAATTAGTAACGAAGTTACAGTTTCCTGTCATAATTAGTATCGAAGTTACTGTTACCTGCCATAATTAGTATTGAAGTTACAGTTACCTACCTTAATTTTTATCAAAATTACAGTTACTTGTCATAATTAGTAACGAAGTTAGAGTTTCTTGTCATAATTAGAATCGAAGTTACAGTAACCAGCCATAATTTTTATCGAAGTTTTAGTAACTTGTCATAATAAGTACCGAAGTTACTGTTACCTGTCATAATTAGTATCGAAGTTACAGTTACCTGCCATAATTTGTATCGAAATTACAGTTACTTGTCATAATTAGTAACGAAGTTACAGTTACCTGTCATAATTAGTATCGATGTTACATTTACTTGTCATAATTAGTATCGAAGTTACTGTTACCTGTCATAATTAGTATGGAAGTTACAGTTACCTGCCATAATTTGTATCGAAATTACAGTTACTTGTCATAATTAGTGACGCAGTTACAGTTACCTGTCATAATTAGTATCAAAATTAAAGTTACCTGTCATAATTAGTATCGAAATTACAGTTACTTGTCATAATTAGTAACAAAGTTACAGTTTCTTGTCATAATTAGTATCGAAGTTACTGTTACCTGTCATAATTAGTATGGAAGTGACAGTTACCTGCCATAATTTGTATCGAAATTACAGTTCCTTGTCATAATTAGTATCGAAATTACAGTTACCTGCCATAATTAGTATCGATGTTCCTGTTACCTGCCATAATTTGTATCGGAATTACAGTTACTTGTCATAATTAGTAACGAAGTAACAGTTACAGTCATAATTAGTATTGAAGTTACAGTTACCCACCATAATTTTTTATCAAAATTACTCTTACTTGTCATAATTATTAACGAAGTTAGAGTTTCTTGTCATAATTAGTATCGAAGTTACTGTTACTTGTCATATTTAGTATTGAAATTACAGTTACTTGTCATAATTAGAATCGAAGCTACAATTACTTGACATAATTAGTAACGAAGTTACAGGTTTCCTGTCATAATTAGTATCGAAGTTACTGTTACCTGCCATAATTTGTATCGAAATTACAGGGACTTGTCATAATTAGTAACGAAGTTCGAGTTTCTTGTCATAATTAGTATCGAAGTTACAGTTACCTGTCATAATTTGTATCGAAGTTATAGTTACTTGTCATAATTAGTATCGAATTACTGTTACCTGTCATAATTAGTATCGAAGTTACTGTTACCTGCCATAATTTGTAACGAAATTACAATTACTTGTCATAATTAGTGACGAAGTTACAGTTACCTGTCATAATTAGTATCGAAGTTACAGTAACTTGTCATAATTAGTATCGAAGTTACAGTTACCTGCCATAATTTGTATCGAAATTACAGGGACTTGTCATAATTAGTAACGAAGTTACAGTTTCCTGCCATAATTTGTATCGAAATTACAGTTCCTTGTCATAATTAGTATCGAAGTTACAGTTACCTGTCATAATTAGTATCGAAGGTACTGTTACTTGTCATAATTAGTAACGAAGTTACAGTTACCTGTCATAATTTGTATCGAAATTACAGTTACTTGTCATAATTAGTTACGAAGTTACAGTTTCCTGTCATAATTAGTATCGAAGTTAATGTTACTTGTCATAATTAGTATCGAAGTAACTGTTACCTGTCATAATTAGTTTCGAGGTTACTGTTACCTGCCATATTTTGTATCGAAATTACTGTTACTTGTCATAATTAGTAACGAAGTTACAGTTACCTGCCAAAATTTGTATCGAAATTACAGTTACTTGTCATAATTAGTATCGAAGTTACAGTTACCTGTCATAATTAGTATCGAAGGTACTGTTACTTGTCATAATTAGTAACGAAGTTACAGTTACCTGTCATAATTTGTATCGAAATTACAGTTACTTGTCATAATTAGTAACGAAGTTACAGTATCCTGTCATAATTAGTATCGAAGTTAATGTTACTTGTCATAATTAGTATCGAAGTTACTGTTACCTGTCATAATTAGTATCGAAGTTACTGTTACCTGCCATATTTTGTATCGAAATTACTGTTACTTGTCATAATTAGTAACGAAGTTACAGTTACCTGTCATAATTAGTATCGAAGTTACAGTTACTTGTCATAATTAGTATCGAAGTTACTGTTACCTGTCATAATTAGAATCGAAGTTACAGTTACCTGCCAAAATTTGTATCGAAATTACAGTTGCTTGTCATAATTAGTAACCAAGTTACAGTTACCTGTCATAATTAGTATCGAAGTTACAGTTACTTGTAATAATTAGTATCGAAGTTACCGTTACCTGCCATAATTTGTATCGAAATTACAGGGACTTGTCATAATTAGTAACGAAGTTACAGTTACCTGCCATAATTAGTATCGAAATTAATGTTACTTGTGATAATTAGTAACGAAGTTTCAGTTACCTGTCATAATTAGTATCGAAGTTAATGTTACCTGTCATAATTAATATTGAAGTTACAGTTACCTACCATAATTTTTTATCAAAATTAAAGTTACTTGTCATAATTAGTAACGAAGTTAGAGTTTCTTGTCATAATTAGTATCGAAGTTACAGATACCTGTCATAATTTGATTCGAAGTTATAGTTACTTGTCATAATTAGTATCGAAGTTATTGTGACCAGTCACAATTAGTATCGAAGTTACAGTTACCTGCCATAATTTGTATCGAAATTACAGTTCCTTGTCATAATTAGTATCGAAGTTACAGTTACCTGTCATAATTAGTATCGAAGTTACTGTTACCTGCCATAATTTGTATCGAAATTACAGTTACTTGTCATAATTAGTTACGAAGTTACAGTTACCTGTCATAATTAGTATCGAAGTTACAGTTACTTGTCATAATTAGTATCGTAGTTACTCTTACCTGTCATAATTAGTATCGAAGTTACTGTTACCTGTCATAATTAGTATTGATGTTACAGTTACCTACCATAATTTTTTATCAAAATTACTGTTACTTGTCATAATTAATATCGAAGTTACAGTTACCTGTCATAATTAGTATTGAAGGTACTGTTACTTGTCATATGTAGTAACGAAGTTACAGTTACCTGTCATAATTTGTATCGAAATTACAGTTACTTGTCATAATTAGTAACGAAGTTACAGTTTCCTTTCATAATTAGTATCGAAGTTACTGTTATCTGTCATAATTAGTATGGAAGTTACAGTTACCTGCCATAATTTGTATCGAAATTACAGGGACTTGTCATATTTAGTATTGAAGTTCGAGGTTCTTGTCATAATTAGTATCGAAGTTACAGTTACCTGTCATAATTTGTATCGAAGTTACAGTTACCTGCCATAATTTGTATCAAAATTACTGTTCCTTGTCATAATCAATATCGAATTTACAGATACCTGTCATAATTAGTATCGAAGGTACTGGTACTTGTCATAAGTAGTAACGAAGTTACAGTTACCTGTCATAATTTGTATCGAAATTACAGTTACTTGTCATAATTAGCTACGAAGTTACAGTTTCCTTTCATAATTAGTATCGAAGTTACTGTTATCTGTCATAATTAGTATGGAAGTTACAGTTACCTGCCATAATTTGTATCGAAATTACAGGGACTCGTCATAATTAGTAACGAAGTTCGAGTTTCTTGTCATAATTAGTATCGAAGTTAATGTTACTTGTCATAATTAGTATCGAAGTTACAGTTACCTGTCATAATTTGTATCGAAGTTACAGTTACCTGCCATAATTTGTATCAAAATTACTGTTCCTTGTCATAATCAATATCGAATTTACAGATACCTGTCATAATTAGTATCGAAGGTACTGGTACTTGTCATAAGTAGTAACGAAGTTACAGTTACCTGCCATAATTTGTATCGAAATTACAGGGACTCGTCATAATTAGTAACGAAGTTCGAGTTTCTTGTCATAATTAGTATCGAAGTTAATGTTACTTGTCATAATTAGTATCGAAGTTACTGTTACTTGTCATAATTAGTAACGAAGTTACAGTTTCCTGTCATAATTAGTATCGAAGTTAATGTTACTTGTCATAATTAGTATCGAAGTTACTGTTACCTGTCATAGTTAGTATCGAAGTTACTGTTACCTGCCATATTTTGTATCGAAATTACTGTTACTTGTCATAATTAGTAACGAAGTTACAGTTACCTGTCATAATTAGTATCGAAGTTACAGTTACTTGTCATAATTAGTATCGAAGTTACTGTTACCTGTCATAATTAGAATCGAAGTTACAGTTACCTTCCAAAATTTGTATCGAAATTACAGTTGCTTGTCATAATTAGTAACCAAGTTACAGTTACCTGTCATAATTAGTATCGAAGTTACAGTTACTTGTAATAATTAGTATCGAAGTTACCGTTACCTGCCATAATTTGTATCGAAATTACAGGGACTTGTCATAATTAGTAACGAAGTTACAGTTACCTGCCATAATTAGTATCGAAATTAATGTTACTTGTGATAATTAGTAACGAAGTTTCAGTTACCTGTCATAATTAGTATCGAAGTTAATGTTACCTGTCATAATTAATATTGAAGTTACAGTTACCTACCATAATTTTTTATCAAAATTAAAGTTACTTGTCATAATTAGTAACGAAGTTAGAGTTTCTTGTCATAATTAGTATCGAAGTTACAGATACCTGTCATAATTTGATTCGAAGTTATAGGTACTTGTCATAATTAGTATCGAAGTTACTGTGACCAGTCACAATTAGTATCGAAGTTACAGTTACCTGCCATAATTTGTATCGAAATTACAGTTCCTTGTCATAATTAGTATCGAAGTTACAGTTACCTGTCATAATTAGTATCGAAGTTACTGTTACCTGCCATAATTTGTATCGAAATTACAGTTACTTGTCATAATTAGTTACGAAGTTACAGTTACCTGTCATAATTAGTATCGAAGTTACAGTTACTTGTCATAATTAGTATCGTAGTTACTCTTACCTGTCATAATTAGTATCGAAGTTACTGTTACCTGTCATAATTAATATTGATGTTACAGTTACCTACCATAATTTTTTATCAAAATTACTGTTACTTGTCATAATTAATATCGAAGTTACAGTTACCTGTCATAATTAGTATCGAAGGTACTGTTACTTGTCATAAGTAGTAACAAAGTTACAGTTACCTGTCATAATTTGTATCGAAATTACAGTTACTTGTCATAATTAGTAACGAAGTTACAGTTTCCTTTCATAATTAGTATCGAAGTTACTGTTATCTGTCATAATTAGTATGGAAGTTACAGTTACCTGCCATAATTTGTATCGAAATTACAGGGACTTGTCATATTTAGTATTGAAGTTCGAGTTTCTTGTCATAATTAGTATCGAAGTTACAGTTACCTGTCATAATTTGTATCGAAGTTACAGTTACCTGCCATAATTTGTATCAAAATTACTGTTCCTTGTCATAATCAATATCGAAGTTACAGATACCTGTCATAATTAGTATCGAAGGTACTGGTACTTGTCATAAGTAGTAACGAAGTTACAGTTACCTGTCATAATTTGTATCGAAATTACAGTTACTTGTCATAATTAGCTACGAAGTTACAGTTTCCTTTCATAATTAGTATCGAAGTTACTCTTATCTGTCATAATTAGTATGGAAGTTACTGTTACCTGCCATAATTTGTATCGAAATTACAGGGACTCGTCATAATTAGTATCGAAGTTCGAGTTTCTTGTCATAATTAGTATCGAAGTTACAGTTACCTGTCATAATTTGTATCGAAGTTATAGTTACTTGTCATAATTAGTATCAAAATTACTGTTCCTTGTCATAATCAATATCGAAGTTACAGATACCTGTCATAATTAGTATCGAAGGTACTGGTACTTGTCATAATTAGTATCGAAGTAACTGTTACCTGTCATAATTAGTATCGAAGTTACAGTTACCTGCCAAAATTTGTATCGAAATAAGAGTTACTTGTCATAATTAATAACAAAGTTACAGTTACCTGTCATAATTAGTGTCGAAGTTACAGTTAGCTGTCATAATAAGTATCGAAGTTACAGTTACCTGCCATAATTTGTATCGAAATTACAGGGACTTGTCATAATTAGTAACGATGTTACAGTTACCTGCCATAATAAGTATCGAAATTAAAGTTACTTGTCATAATTAGTAACGAAGTTACAGTTTGCTGTCATAATTAGTATCGAAGTTACTGTTACCTGCCATAATTAGTATTGAAGTTACAGTTACCTACCTTAATTTTTTATCAAAATTACAGTTACTTGTCATAATTAGTAACGAAGTTAGAGTCTCTTGTCATAATTAGAATCGAAGTTACAGTAACCAGCCATAATTTTTATCGAAGTTATAGTTACTTGTCATAATAAGTACCGAAGTTACTGTTACCTGTCATAATTAGTATCGAAGTTACAGTTACCTGCCATAATTTGTATCGAAATAACAGTTACTTGTCATAATTAGTAACGAAGTTACAGTTACCTGTCATAATTAGTATCGAAGTTACATTTACTTGTCATAATTAGTATCGAAGTAACTGTTACCTGTCATAATTAGTATGGAAGTTACAGTTACCTGCCATAATTTGTATCGAAATTACAGTTACTTGTCATAATTAGTGACGCAGTTACAGTTACCTGTCATAATTAGTATCAAAATTAAAGTTACCTGTCATAATTAGTATCGAAATTACAGTTACTTGTCATAATTAGTAACAAAGTTACAGTTTCTTGTCATAATTAGTATCGAAGTTACTGTTACCTGTCATAATTAGTATGGAAGTTACAGTTACCTGCCATAATTTGTATCGAAATTACAGTTCCTTGTCATAATTAGTATCGAAGTTACAGTTACCTGCCATAATTAGTATCGATGTTACTGTTACCTGCCATAATTTGTATCGGAATTACAGTTACTTGTCATAATTAGTAACGAAGTTACAGTTACAGTCATAATTAGTATTGAAGTTACAGTTACCTACCATAATTTTTTATCAAAATTACTGTTACTTGTCATAATTATTAACGAAGTTAGAGTTTCTTGTCATAATTAGTATCGAAGTTACTGTTACCTGTCATATTTTGTATTGAAATTACAGTTACTTGTCATAATTAGAATCGAAGCTACAATTACTTGACATAATTAGTAACGAAGTTACAGTAACCTGTCATAATTAGTAACGAAGTTACCGTTACCTGTCATAATTTGTATCGAAATTACAGTTACTTGTCATAATTAGTAACGAAGTTACAGTTTCCTGTCATAATTAGTATCGAAGTTACTGTTACCTGCCATAATTTGTATCGAAATTACAGGGACTTGTCATAATTAGTAACGAAGTTCGAGTTTCTTGTCATAATTAGTATCGAAGTTACAGTTACCTGTCATAATTTGTATCGAAGTTATAGTTACTTGTCATAATTAGTATCGAATTACTGTTACCTGTCATAATTAGTATCGAAGTTACTGTTACCTGCCATAATTTGTAACGAAATTACAATTACTTGTCATAATTAGTGACGAAGTTACAGTTACCTGTCATAATTAGTATCGAAGTTACAGTTACTTGTCATAATTAGTATCGAAGTTACAGTTACCTGCCATAATTTGTATCGAAATTACAGGGACTTGTCATAATTAGTAACGAAGTTACAGTTTCCTGCCATAATTTGTATCGAAATTACAGTTCCTTGTCATAATTAGTATCGAAGTTACTGTTACCTGTCATAATTAGTAACGAAGGTACTGTTACTTGTCATAATTAGTAACGAAGTTACAGTTACCTGTCATAATTTGTATCGAAATTACAGTTACTTGTCATAATTAGTTACGAAGTTACAGTTTCCTGTCATAATTAGTATCGAAGTTAATGTTACTTGTCATAATTAGTATCGAAGTTACTGTTACCTGTCATAATTAGTATCGAGGTTACTGTTACCTGCCATATTTTGTATCGAAATTACTGTTACTTGTCATAATTAGTAACGAAGTTACAGTTACCTGCCAAAATTTGTATCGAAATTACAGTTACTTGTCGTAATTAGTATCGAAGTTACAGTTACCTGTCATAATTAGTATCGAAGGTACTGTTACTTGTCATAATTAGTAACGAAGTTACAGTTACCTGTCATAATTTGTATCGAAATCACAGTTACTTGTCATAATTAGTAACGAAGTTACAGTTTCCTGTCATAATTAGTATCGAAGTTAATGTTACTTGTCATAATTAGTATCGAAGTTACTGTTACCTGTCATAATTAGTATCGAAGTTACTGTTACCTGCCATATTTTGTATCGAAATTACTGTTACTTGTCATAATTAGTAACGAAGTTACAGTTACCTGTCATAATTAGTATCGAAGTTACAGTTACTTGTCATAATTAGTATCGAAGTTACTGTTACCTGTCATAATTAGAATCGAAGTTACAATTACCTGCCAAAATTTGTATCGAAATTACAGTTGCTTGTCATAATTAGTAACCAAGTTACAGTTACCTGTCATAATTAGTATCGAAGTTACAGTTACTTGTAATAATTAGTATCGAAGTTACCGTTACCTGCCATAATTTGTATCGAAATTACAGGGACTTGTCATAATTAGTAACGAAGTTACAGTTACCTGCCATAATTAGTATCGAAATTAATGTTACTTGTGTTAATTAATAACGAAGTTTCAGTTACCTGTCATAATTAGTATCGAAGTTAATGTTACCTGTCATAATTAATATTGAAGTTACAGTTACCTACCATAATTTTTTATCAAAATTAAAGTTACTTGTCATAATTAGTAACGAAGTTAGAGTTTCTTGTCATAATTAGTATCGAAGTTACAGTTACCTGTCATAATTTGATTCGATGTTATAGTTACTTGTCATAATTAGTACCGAAGTTACTGTGACCAGTCACAATTAGTATCGAAGTTACAGTTACCTGCCATAATTTGTATCGAAATTACAGTTCCTTGTCATAATTAGTATCGAAGTTACAGTTACCTGTCATAATTAGTATCGAAGTTACTGTTACCTGCCATAATTTGTATCGAAATTACAGTTACTTGTCATAATTAGTTACGAAGTTACAGTTACCTGTCATAATTAGTATCGAAGTTACAGTTACTTGTCATAATTAGTATCGTAGTTACTCTTACCTGTCATAATTAGTATCGAAGTTACTGTTACCTGTCATAATTAGTATTGATGTTACAGTTACCTACCATAATTTTTTATCAAAATTACTGTTACTTGTCATAATTAATATCGAAGTTACAGTTACCTGTCATAATTAGTATCGAAGGTACTGTTACTTGTCATAAGTAGTAACGAAGTTACAGTTACCTGTCATAATTTGTATCGAAATTACAGTTACTTGTCATAATTAGTAACGAAGTTACAGTTTCCTTTCATAATTAGTATCGAAGTTACTGTTATCTGTCATAATTAGTATGGAAGTTACAGTTACCTGCCATAATTTGTATCGAAATTACAGGGACTTGTCATATTTAGTATTGAAGTTCGAGTTTCTTGTCATAATTAGTATCGAAGTTACAGTTACCTGTCATAATTTGTATCGAAGTTATAGTTACTTGTCATAATTAGTATCGAAGTTACTGTTAACTGTCATAATTAGTATCGAAGTTACAGTTACCTGCCATAATTTGTATCAAAATTAAAGTTACTTGTCATAATTAGTGACGAAGTTACAGTTACCTGTCATAATTAGTATCGATGTTACAGTTACTTGTCATAATTAGTATCGAAGTTACTGTTACCTGTCATAATTAGTATCGAAGTTACAGTTACCTGCCAAAATTTGTATCGAAATTAGAGTTACTTGTCATAATTAATAACGAAGTTACAGTTACCTGTCATAATTAGTGTCGAAGTTACAGTTACTTGTCATAATTAGTATCGAAGTTACAGTTACCTGCCATAATTTGTATCGAAATTACAGGGACTTGTCATAATTAGTAACGATGTTACAGTTACCTGCCATAATTAGTATCGAAATTAAAGTTCCTTGTCATAATTAGTATCGAAGTTACAGTTACCTGTCATAATTAGTATCGAAGGTACTGTTACCTGCCATAATTTGTATCGAAATTACAGTTACTTGTCATAATTATTATCGAAGTTACTGTTATCTGTCATAATTAGTATGGAAGTTACAGTTACCTGCCATAATTTGTATCGAAATTACAGGGACTCGTCATAATTAGTAACGAAGTTCGAGTTTCTTGTCATAATTAGTATCGAAGTTACAGTTACCTGTCATAATTTGTATCGAAGTTATAGTTACTTGTCATAATTAGTATCGAAGTTTCTGTTACCTGTCATAATTAGTATCGAAGTTACAGTTACCTGCCATAATTTGTATCGAAATTACAGTTACTTGTCATAATTAGTGACGCAGTTACAGTTACCTGTCATAATTAATATCGAAGTTACAGTTACTTGTCATAATTAGTATCGAAGTAACTGTTACCTGTCATAATTAGTATCGAAGTTACAGTTACCTGCCAAAATTTGTATCGAAATAAGAGTTACTTGTCATAATTAATAACAAAGTTACAGTTACCTGTCATAATTAGTGTCGAAGTTACAGTTACTTGTCATAATAAGTATCGAAGTTACAGTTACCTGCCATAATTTGTATCGAAATTACAGTTACTTGTCATAATTAGTTACGAAGTTACAGTTACCTGTCATAATTAGTATCGAAGTTACAGTTACTTGTCATAATTAGTATCGTAGTTACTCTTACCTGTCATAATTAGTATCGAAGTTACTGTTACCTGTCATAATTAGTATTGATGTTACAGTTACCTACCATAATTTTTTATCAAAATTACTGTTACTTTTCATAATTAATATCGAAGTTACAGTAACCTGTCATAATTAGTATCGAAGGTACTGTTACTTGTCATAAGTAGTAACGAAGTTACAGTTACCTGTCATAATTTGTATCGAAATTACAGTTACTTGTCATAATTAGTAACGAAGTTACAGTTTCCTTTCATAATTAGTATCGAAGTTACTGTTATCTGTCATAATTAGAATGGAAGTTACAGTTACCTGCCATAATTTGTATCGAAATTAGAGGGACTTGTCATAATTAGTAACGAAGTTCGAGTTTCTTGTCATAATTAGTATCGAAGTAACAGTTACCTGTCATAATTTGTATCGAAGTTATAGTTACTTGTCATAATTAGTATCGAAGTTACTGTTACCTGTCATAATTAGTATCGAAGTTACAGTTACCTGCCATAATTTGTATCGAAATTACAGTTACTTGTCATAATTAGTGACGAAGTTACAGTTACCTGTCATAATTAGTATCGAAGTTACAGTTACTTGTCATAATTAGTATCGAAGTTACTGTTGCCTGTCATAATTAGTATCGAAGTTACAGTTACCTGCCAAAATTTGTATCGAAATTAGAGTTACTTGTCATAATTAATAACGAAGTTACTGTTACCTGTCATAATTAGTGTCGAAGTTACAGTTACTTGTCATAATTAGTATCGAAGTTACAGTTACCTGCCATAATTTGTATCGAAATTACAGGGACTTGTCATAATTAGTAACGATGTTACAGTTACCTGCCATAATTAGTATCGAAATTAAAGTTCCTTGTCATAATTAGCATCGAAGTTACAGTTACCTGTCATAATTAGTATCGAAGGTACTGTTACCTGCCATAATTTGTATCGAAATTACAGTTACTTGTCATAATTAGTATCGAAGTTACTGTTATCTGTCATAATTAGTATGGAAGTTACAGTTACCTGCCATAATTTGTATCGAAATTACAGGGACTCGTCATAATTAGTATCGAAGTAACTGTTACCTGTCATAATTAGTATCTAAGTTACAGTTAACTGGCAAAATTTGTATCGAAATAAGAGTTACTTGTCATAATTAATAACAAAGTTACAGTTACCTGTCATAATTAGTGTCGAAGTTACAGTTACTTGTCATAATAAGTATCGAAGTTACAGTTACCTGCCATAATTTGTATCGAAATTATAGGGACTTGTCATAATTAGTAACGATGTTACAGTTACCTGCCATAATTTGTATCGAAATTAAAGTTACTTGTCATAAATAGTAACGAAGTTACAGTTTCCTGTCATAATTAGTATCGAAGTTACTGTTACCTGCCATAATTAGTATTGAAGTTACAGTTACCTACCTTAATTTTTTATCAAAATTACAGTTACTTGTCATAATAAGTACCGAAGTTACTGTTACCTGTCATAATTAGTATCGAAGTTACAGTTACCTGCCATAATTTGTATCGAAATTACAGTTACTTGTCATAATTAGTATCGAAGTTACTGTTATCTGTCATAATTAGTATGGAAGTTACAGTTACCTGCCATAATTTTTTATCGAAATTACAGGGACTCGTCATAATTAGTAACGAAGTTCGAGTTTCTTGTCATAATTAGTATCGAAGTTACAGTTACCTGTCATAATTTGTATCGAAGTTATAGTTACTTGTCATAATTAGTATCGAAGTTTCTGTTACCTGCCATAATTATTATCGAAGTTACAGTTACCTGCCATAATTTGTATCGAAATTACAGTTACTTGTCATAATTAGTGACGCAGTTACAGTTACCTGTCATAATTAGTATCGAAGTTACAGTTACTTGTCATAATTAGTATCGAAGTAACTGTTACCTGTCATAATTAGTATCGAAGTTACAGTTACCTGCCAAAATTTGTATCGAAATAAGAGTTACTTGTCATAATTAATAACAAAGTTACAGTTACCTGTCATAATTAGTGTCGAAGTTACAGTTACTTGTCATAATAAGTATCGAAGTTACAGTTACCTGCCATAATTTATATCGAAATTACAGTTACTTGTCATAATTAGTTACGAAGTTACAGTTACCTGTCATAATTAGTATCGAAGTTACAGTTACTTGTCATAATTAGTATCGTAGTTACTCTTACCTGTCATAATTAGTATCGAAGTTACTGTTACATGTCATAATTAGTATTGATGTTACAGTTACCTACCATAATTTTTTATCAAAATTACTGTTACTTTTCATAATTAATATCGAAGTTACAGTTACCTGTCATAATTAGTATCGAAGATACTGTTACTTGTCATAAGTAGTAACGAAGTTACAGTTACCTGTCATAATTTGTATCGAAATTACAGTTACTTGTCATAATTAGTAACGAAGTTACAGTTTCCTTTCATAATTAGTATCGAAGTTACTGTTATCTGTCATAATTAGTATGGAAGTTACAGTTACCTGCCATAATTTGTATCGAAATTACAGGGACTTTTCATAATTAGTAACGAAGTTCGAGTTTCTTGTCATAATTAGTATCGAAGTAACAGTTACCTGTCATAATTTGTATCGAAGTTATAGTTACTTGTCATAATTAGTATCGAAGTTACTGTTACCTGTCATAATTAGTATCGAAGTTACAGTTACCTGCCATAATTTGTATCGAAATTACAGTTACTTGTCATAATTAGTGACGAAGTTACAGTTACCTGTCATAATTAGTATCGAAGTTACAGTTACTTGTCATAATTAGTATCGAAGTTACTGTTACCTGTCATAATTAGTATCGAAGTTACAGGGACTTGTCATAATTAGTAACGATGTTACAGTTACCTGCCATAATTAGTATCGAAATTAAAGTTCCTTGTCATAATTAGTATCGAAGTTACAGTTACCTGTCATAATTAGTATCGAAGGTACTGTTACCTGCCATAATTTGTATCGAAATTACAGTTACTTGTCATAATTATTATCGAAGTTACTGTTATCTGTCATAATTAGTGTGGAAGTTACAGTTACCTGCCATAATTTGTATCGAAATTACAGGGACTCGTCATAATTAGTAACGAAGTTCGAGTTTCTTGTCATAATTAGTATCGAAGTTACAGTTACCTGTCTTAATTTGTATCGAAGTTATAGTTACTTGTCATAATTAGTATCGAAGTTTCTGTTACCTGTCATAATTAGTATCGAAGTTACAGTTACCTGCCATAATTTGTATCGAAATTACAGTTACTTGTCATAATTAGTGACGCAGTTACAGTTACCTGTCATAATTAGTATCGAAGTTACAGTTACTTGTCATAATTAGTATCGAAGTAACTGTTACCTGTCATAATTAGTATCGAAGTTACAGTTACCTGCCAAAATTTGTATCGAAATAAGAGTTACTTGTCATAATTAATAACAAAGTTACAGTTACCTGTCATAATTAGTGTCGAAGTTACAGTTACTTGTCATAATAAGTATCGAAGTTACAGTTACCTGCCATAATTTGTATCGATATTACAGTTACTTGTCATAATTAGTTACGAAGTTACAGTTACCTGTCATAATTAGTATCGAAGTTACAGTTACTTGTCATAATTAGTATCGCAGTTACTCTTACCTGTCATAATTAGTATCGAAGTTACTGTTACCTGTCATAATTAGTATTGATGTTACAGTTACCTACCATAATTTTTTATCAAAATTACTGTTACTTTTCATAATTAATATCGAAGTTACAGTTACCTGTCATAATTAGTATCGAAGGTACTGTTACTTGTCATAAGTAGTAACGAAGTTACAGTTACCTGTCATAATTTGTATCGAAATTACAGTTACTTGTCATAATTAGTAACGAAGTTACAGTTTCCTTTCATAATTAGTATCGAAGTTACTGTTATCTGTCATAATTAGAATGGAAGTTACAGTTACCTGCCATAATTTGTATCGAAATTACAGGGACTTGTCATAATTAGTAACGAAGTTCGAGTTTCTTGTCATAATTAGTATCGAAGTAACTGTTACCTGTCATAATTTGTATCGAAGTTATAGTTACTTGTCATAATTAGTATCGAAGTTACTGTTACCTGTCATAATTAGTATCGAAGTTACAGTTACCTGCCATAATTTGTATCGAAATTACAGTTACTTGTCATAATTAGTGACGAAGTTACAGTTACCTGTCATAATTAGTATCGAAGTTACAGTTACTTGTCATAATTAGTATCGAAGTTACTGTTACCTGTCATAATTAGTATCGAAGTTACAGTTACCTGCCAAAATTTGTATCGAAATTAGAGTTACTTGTCATAATTAATAACGAAGTTACTGTTACCTGTCATAATTAGTGTCGAAGTTACAGTTACTTGTCATAATTAGTATCGAAGTTACAGTTACCTGCCATAATTTGTATCGAAATTACAGGGACTTGTCATAATTAGTAACGATGTTACAGTTACCTGCCATAATTAGTATCGAAATTAAAGTTCCTTGTCATAATTAGCATCGAAGTTACAGTTACCTGTCATAATTAGTATCGAAGGTACTGTTACCTGCCATAATTTGTATCGAAATTACAGTTACTTGTCATAATTAGTATCGAAGTTACTGTTATCTGTCATAATTAGTATGGAAGTTACAGTAACCTGCCATAATTTGTATCGAAATTACAGGGACTCGTCATAATTAGTATCGAAGTAACTGTTACCTGTCATAAATAGTATCGAAGTTACAGTTAACTGGCAAAATTTGTATCGAAATAAGAGTTACTTGTCATAATTAATAACAAAGTTACAGTTACCTGTCATAATTAGTGTCGAAGTTACAGTTACTTGTCATAATAAGTATCGAAGTTACAGTTACCTGCCATAATTTGTATCGAAATTATAGGGACTTGTCATAATTAGTAACGATGTTACAGTTACCTGCCATAATTAGTATCGAAATTAAAGTTACTTGTCATAATTAGTAACGAAGTTACAGTTTCCTGTCATAATTAGTATCGAAGTTACTGTTACCTGCCATAATTAGTATTGAAGTTACAGTTACCTACCTTAATTTTTTATCAAAATTACAGTTACTTGTCATAATAAGTACCGAAGTTACTGTTACCTGTCATAATTAGTATCGAAGTTACAGTTACCTGCCATAATTTGTATCGAAATTACAGTTACTTGTCATAATTAGTATCGAAGTTACTGTTATCTGTCATAATTAGTATGGAAGTTACAGTTACCTGCCATAATTTTTTATCGAAATTACAGGGACTCGTCATAATTAGTAACGAAGTTCGAGTTTCTTGTCATAATTAGTATCGAAGTTACAGTTACCTGTCATAATTTGTATCGAAGTTATAGTTACTTGTCATAATTAGTATCGAAGTTTCTGTTACCTGCCATAATTATTATCGAAGTTACAGTTACCTGCCATAATTTGTATCGAAATTACAGTTACTTGTCATAAATAGTGACGCAGTTACAGTTACCTGTCATAATTAGTATCGAAGTTACAGTTACTTGTCATAATTAGTATCGAAGTAACTGTTACCTGTCATAATTAGTATCGAAGTTACAGTTACCTGCCAAAATTTGTATCGAAATAAGAGTTACTTGTCATAATTAATAACAAAGTTACAGTTACCTGTCATAATTAGTGTCGAAGTTACAGTTACTTGTCATAATAAGTATCGAAGTTACAGTTACCTGCCATAATTTGTATCGAAATTACAGTTACTTGTCATAATTAGTTACGAAGTTACAGTTACCTGTCATAATTAGTGTCGAAGTTACAGTTACTTGTCATAATTAGTATCGTAGTTACTCTTACCTGTCATAATTAGTATCGAAGTTACTGTTACCTGTCATAATTAGTATTGATGTTACAGTTACCTACCATAATTTTTTATCAAAATTACTGTTACTTGTCATAAATAATATCGAAGTTACAGTTACCTGTCATAATTAGTATCGAAGGTACTGTTACTTGTCATAAGTAGTAACGAAGTTACAGTTACCTGTCATAATTTGTATCGAAATTACAGTTACTTGTCATAATTAGTAACGAAGTTACAGTTTCCTTTCATAATTAGTATCGAAGTTACTGTTATCTGTCATAATTAGTATGGAAGTTACAGTTACCTGCCATAATTTGTATCGAAATTACAGGGACTTGTCATAATTAGTAACGAAGTTCGAGTTTCTTGTCATAATTAGTATCGAAGTAACAGTTACCTGTCATAATTTGTATCGAAGTTATAGTTACTTGTCATAATTAGTATCGAAGTTACTGTTACCTGTCATAATTAGTATCGAAGTTACAGTTACCGGCCATAATTTGTATCGAAATTACAGTTACTTGTCATAATTAGTGACGCAGTTACAGTTACCTGTCATAATTAGTATCGAAGTTACAGTTACTTTTCATAATTAGTATCGAAGTAACTGTTACCTGTCATAATTAGTATCGAAGTTACAGTTACCTGCCAAAATTTGTATCGAAATAAGAGTTACTTGTCATAATTAATAACAAAGTTACAGTTAGCTGTCATAATTAGTGTCGAAGTTACAGTTACCTGTCATAATAAGTATCGAAGTTACAGTTACCTGCCATAATTTGTATCGAAATTACAGGGACTTGTCATAATTAGTAACGATGTTACAGTTACCTGCCATAATAAGTATCGAAATTAAAGTTACTTGTCATAATTAGTAACGAAGTTACAGTTTGCTGTCATAATTAGTATCGAAGTTACTGTTACCTGCCATAATTAGTATTGAAGTTACAGTTACCTACCTTAATTTTTTATCAAAATTACAGTTACTTGTCATAATTAGTAACGAAGTTAGAGTTTCTTGTCATAATTAGAATCGAAGTTACAGTAACCAGCCATAATTTTTATCGAAGTTATAGTTACTTGTCATAATAAGTACCGAAGTTACTGTTACCTGTCATAATTAGTATCGAAGTTACAGTTACCTGTCATAATTAGTATCGAAGTTACATTTACTTGTCATAATTAGTATCGAAGTTACTGTTACCTGTCATAATTAGTATGGAAGTTACAGTTACCTGCCATAATTTGTATCGAAATTACAGTTACTTGTCATAATTAGTGACGCAGTTACAGTTACCTGTCATAATTAGTATCAAAATTAAAGTTACCTGTCATAATTAGTATCGAAATTACAGTTACTTGTCATAATTAGTAACAAAGTTACAGTTTCTTGTCATAATTAGTATCGAAGTTACTGTTACCTGTCATAATTAGTATGGAAGTTACAGTTACCTGCCATAATTTGTATCGAAATTACAGTTCCTTGTCATAATTAGTATCGAAGTTACAGTTACCTGCCATAATTAGTATCGATGTTACTGTTACCTGCCATAATTTGTATCGGAATTACAGTTACTTGTCATAATTAGTAACGAAGTTACAGTTACAGTCATAATTAGTATTGAATTTACAGTTACCTACCATAATTTTTTATCAAAATTACTGTTACTTGTCATAATTATTAACGAAGTTAGAGTTTCTTGTCATAATTAGTATCGAAGTTACTGTTACCTGTCATATTTTGTATTGAAATTACAGTTACTTGTCATAATTAGAATCGAAGCTACAATTACTTGACATAATTAGTAACGAAGTTACAGTAACCTGTCATAATTAGTAACGAAGTTACCGTCACCTGTCATAATTTGTATCGAAATTACAGTTACTTGTCATAATTAGTAACGAAGTTACAGTTTCCTGTCATAATTAGTATCGAAGTTACTGTTACCTGCCATAATTTGTATCGAAATTACAGGGACTTGTCATAATTAGTAACGAAGTTCGAGTTTCTTGTCATAATTAGTATCGAAGTTACAGTTACCTGTCATAATTTGTATCGAAGTTATAGTTACTTGTCATAATTAGTATCGAATTACTGTTACCTGTCATAATTAGTATCGAAGTTACTGTTACCTGCCATAATTTGTAACGAAATTACAATTACTTGTCATAATTAGTGACGAAGTTACAGTTACCTGTCATAATTAGTATCGAAGTTACAGTTACTTGTCATAATTAGTATCGAAGTTACAGTTACCTGCCATAATTTGTATCGAAATTACAGGGACTTGTCATAATTAGTAACGAAGTTACAGTTTCCTGCCATAATTTGTATCGAAATTACAGTTCCTTGTCATAATTAGTATCGAAGTTACAGTTTCCTGTCATAATTAGTATCGAAGTTAATGTTACTTGTCATAATTAGTATCGAAGTTACTGTTACCTGTCATAATTAGTATCCAGGTTACTGTTACCTGCCATATTTTGTATCGAAATTACTGTTACTTGTCATAATTAGTAACGAAGTTACAGTTACCTGCCAAAATTTGTATCGAAATTACAGTTACTTGTCGTAATTAGTATCGAAGTTACAGTTACCTGTCATAATTAGTATCGAAGGTACTGTTACTTGTCATAATTAGTAACGAAGTTACAGTTACCTGTCATAATTTGTATCGAAATCACAGTTACTTGTCATAATTAGTAACGAAGTTACAGTTTCCTGTCATAATTAGTATCGAAGTTAATGTTACTTGACATAATTAGTATCGAAGTTACTGTTACCTGTCATAATTAGTATCGAAGTTACTGTTACCTGCCATATTTTGTATCGAAATTATTGTTACTTGTCATAATTAGTAACGAAGTTACAGTTACCTGTCATAATTAGTATCGAAGTTACAGTTACTTGTCATAATTAGTATCGAAGTTACTGTTACCTGTCATAATTAGAATCGAAGTTACAATTACCTGCCAAAATTTGTATCGAAATTACAGTTGCTTGTCATAATTAGTAACCAAGTTACAGTTACCTGTCATAATTAGTATCGAAGTTACAGTTACTTGTAATAATTAGTATCGAAGTTACCGTTACCTGCCATAATTTGTATCGAAATTACAGGGACTTGTCATAATTAGTAACGAAGTTACAGTTACCTGCCATAATTAGTATCGAAATTAATGTTACTTGTGTTAATTAATAACGAAGTTATAGTTACTTGTCATAATTAGTATCGAAGTTACTGTTAACTGTCATAATTAGTATCGAAGTTACAGTTACCTGCCATAATTTGTATCAAAATTACAGTTACTTGTCATAATTAGTGACGAAGTTACAGTTACCTGTCATAATTAGTATCGAAGTTACAGTTACTTGTCATAATTAGTATCGAAGTTACTGTTACCTGTCATAATTAGTATCGAAGTTACAGTTACCTGCCAAAATTTGTATCGAAATTAGAGTTACTTGTCATAATTAATAACGAAGTTACAGTTACCTGTCATAATTAGTGTCGAAGTTACAGTTACTTGTCATAATTAGTATCGAAGTTACAGTTACCTGCCATAATTTGTATCGAAATTACAGGGACTTGTCATAATTAGTAACGATGTTACAGTTACCTGCCATAATTAGTATCGAAATTAAAGTTCCTTGTCATAATTAGTATCGAAGTTACAGTTACCTGTCATAATTAGTATCGAAGGTACTGTTACCTGCCATAATTTGTATCGAAATTACAGTTACTTGTCATAATTATTATCGAAGTTACTGTTATCTGTCATAATTAGTATGGAAGTTACAGTTACCTGCCATAATTTGTATCGAAATTACAGGGACTCGTCATAATTAGTAACGAAGTTCGAGTTTCTTGTCATAATTAGTATCGAAGTTACAGTTACATGTCATAATTTGTATCGAAGTTATAGTTACTTGTCATAATTAGGATCGAAGTTTCTGTTACCTGTCATAATTAGTATCGAAGTTACAGTTACCTGCCATAATTTGTATCGAAATTACAGTTACTTGTCATAATTAGTGACGCAGTTACAGTTACCTGTCATAATTAGTATCGAAGTTACAGTTACTTGTCATAATTAGTATCGAAGTAACTGTTACCTGTCATAATTAGTATCGAAGTTACAGTTACCTGCCAAAATTTGTATCGAAATAAGAGTTACTTGTCATAATTAATAACAAAGTTACAGTTACCTGTCATAATTAGTGTCGAAGTTACAGTTACTTGTCATAATAAGTATCGAAGTTACAGTTACCTGCCATAATTTGTATCGAAATTACAGTTACTTGTCATAATTAGTTACGAAGTTACAGTTACCTGTCATAATTAGTATCGAAGTTACAGTTACTTGTCATAATTAGTATCGTAGTTACTCTTACCTGTCATAATTAGTATCGAAGTTACTGTTACCTGTCATAATTAGTATTGATGTTACAGTTACCTACCATAATTTTTTATCAAAATTACTGTTACTTTTCATAATTAATATCGAAGTTACACTTACCTGTCATAATTAGTATCGAAGGTACTGTTACTTGTCATAAGTAGTAACGAAGTTACAGTTACCTGTCATAATTTGTATCGAAATTACAGTTACTTGTCATAATTAGTAACGAAGTTACAGTTTCCTTTCATAATTAGTATCGAAGTTACTGTTATCTGTCATAATTAGAATGGAAGTTACAGTTACCTGCCATAATTTGTATCGAAATTAGAGGGACTTGTCATAATTAGTAACGAAGTTCGAGTTTCATGTCATAATTAGTATCGAAGTAACAGTTACCTGTCATAATTTGTATCGAAGTTATAGTTACTTGTCATAATTAGTATCGAAGTTACTGTTACCTGTCATAATTAGTATCGAAGTTACAGTTACCTGCCATAATTTGTATCGAAATTACAGTTACTTGTCATAATTAGTGACGAAGTTACAGTTACCTGTCATAATTAGTATCGAAGTTACAGTTACTTGTCATAATTAGTAACGAAGTTACTGTTGCCTGTCATAATTAGTATCGAAGTTACAGTTACCTGCCAAAATTTGTATCGAAATTAGAGTTACTTGTCATAATTAATAACGAAGTTACTGTTACCTGTCATAATTAGTGTCGAAGTTACAGTTACTTGTCATAATTAGTATCGAAGTTACAGTTACCTGCCATAATTTGTATCGAAATTACAGGGACTTGTCATAATTAGTAACGATGTTACAGTTACCTGCCATAATTAGTATCGAAATTAAAGTTCCTTGTCATAATTAGCATCGAAGTTACAGTTACCTGTCATAATTAGTATCGAAGGTATGTTACCTGCCATAATTTGTATCGAAATTACAGTTACTTGTCATAATTAGTATCGAAGTTACTGTTATCTGTCATAATTAGTATGGAAGTTACAGTTACCTGCCATAATTTGTATCGAAATTACAGGGACTCGTCATAATTAGTATCGAAGTAACTGTTACCTGTCATAATTAGTATCGAAGTTACAGTTAACTGGCAAAATTTGTATCGAAATAAGAGTTACTTGTCATAATTAATAACAAAGTTACAGTTACCTGTCATAATTAGTGTCGAAGTTACAGTTACTTGTCATAATAAGTATCGAAGTTACAGTTACCTGCCATAATTTGTATCGAAATTATAGGGACTTGTCATAATTAGTAACGATGTTACAGTTACCTGCCATAATTTGTATCGAAATTAAAGTTACTTGTCATAATTAGTAACGAAGTTACAGTTTCCTGTCATAATTAATATCGAAGTTACTGTTACCTGCCATAATTAGTATTGAAGTTACAGTTACCTACCTTAATTTTTTATCAAAATTACAGTTACTTGTCATAATAAGTACCGAAGTTACTGTTACCTGTCATAATTAGTATCGAAGTTACAGTTACCTGCCATAATTTGTATCGAAATTACAGTTACTTGTCATAATTAGTATCGAAGTTACTGTTATCTGTCATAATTAGTATGGAAGTTACAGTTACCTGCCATAATTTTTTATCGAAATTACAGGGACTCGTCATAATTAGTAACGAAGTTCGAGTTTCTTGTCATAATTAGTATCGAAGTTACAGTTACCTGTCATAATTTGTATCGAAGTTATAGTTACTTGTCATAATTAGTATCGAAGTTTCTGTTACCTGCCATAATTATTATCGAAGTTACAGTTACCTGCCATAATTTGTATCGAAATTACAGTTACTTGTCATAATTAGTGACGCAGTTACAGTTACCTGTCATAATTAGTATCGAAGTTACAGTTACTTGTCATAATTAGTATCGAAGTAACTGTTACCTGTCATAATTAGTATCGAAGTTACAGTTACCTGCCAAAATTTGTATCGAAATAAGAGTTACTTGTCATAATTAATAACAAAGTTACAGTTACCTGTCATAATTAGTGTCGAAGTTACAGTTACTTGTCATAATAAGTATCGAAGTTACAGTTACCTGCCATAATTTATATCGAAATTACAGTTACTTGTCATAATTAGTTACGAAGTTACAGTTACCTGTCATAATTAGTATCGAAGTTACAGTTACTTGTCATAATTAGTATCGTAGTTACTCTTACCTGTCATAATTAGTATCGAAGTTACTGTTACCTGTCATAATTAGTATTGATGTTACAGTTACCTACCATAATTTTTTATCAAAATTACTGTTACTTTTCATAATTAATATCGATGTTACAGTTACCTGTCATAATTAGTATCGAAGGTACTGTTACTTGTCATAAGTAGTAACGAAGTTACAGTTACCTGTCATAATTTGTATCGAAATTACAGTTACTTGTCATAATTAGTAACGAAGTTACAGTTTCCTTTCATAATTAGTATCGAAGTTACTGTTATCTGTCATAATTAGTATGGAAGTTACAGTTACCTGCCATAATTTGTATCGAAATTACAGGGACTTGTCATAATTAGTAACGAAGTTCGAGTTTCTTGTCATAATTAGTATCGAAGTAACAGTTACCTGTCATAATTTGTATCGAAGTTATAGTTACTTGTCATAATTAGTATCGAAGTTACTGTTACCTGTCATAATTAGTATCGAAGTTACAGTTACCTGCCATAATTTGTATCGAAATTACAGTTACTTGTCATAATTAGTGACGAAGTTACAGTTACCTGTCATAATTAGTATCGAAGTTACAGTTACTTGTCATAATTAGTATCAAAGTTACTGTTACCTGTCATAATTAGTATCGAAGTTACAGGGACTTGTCATAGTTAGTAACGATGTTACAGTTACCTGCCATAATTAGTATCGAAATTAAAGTTCCTTGTCATAATTAGTATCGAAGTTACAGTTACCTGTCATAATTAGTATCGAAGGTACTGTTACCTGCCATAATTTGTATCGAAATTACAGTTACTTGTCATAATTATTATCGAAGTTACTGTTATCTGTCATAATTAGTGTGGAAGTTACAGTTACCTGCCATAATTTGTATCGAAATTACAGGGACTCGTCATAATTAGTAACGAAGTTCGAGTTTCTTGTCATAATTAGTATCGAAGTTACAGTTACCTGTCTTAATTTGTATCGAAGTTATAGTTACTTGTCATAATTAGTATCGAAGTTTCTGTTACCTGTCATAATTAGTATCGAAGTTACAGTTACCTGCCATAATTTGTATCGAAATTACAGTTACTTGTCATAATTAGTGACGCAGTTACAGTTACTTGTCATAATTAGTATCGAAGTTACAGTTACTTGTCATAATTAGTATCGAAGTAACTGTTACCTGTCATAATTAGTATCGAAGTTACAGTTACCTGCCGAAATTTGTATCGAAATAAGAGTTACTTGTCATAATTAATAACAAAGTTACAGTTACCTGTCATAATTAGTGTCGAAGTTACAGTTACTTGTCATAATAAGTATCGAAGTTACAGTTACCTGCCATAATTTGTATCGATATTACAGTTACTTGTCATAATTAGTTACGAAGTTACAGTTACCTGTCATAATTAGTATCGAAGTTACAGTTACTTGTCATAATTAGTATCGTAGTTACTCTTACCTGTCATAATTAGTATCGAAGATACTGTTACCTGTCATAATTAGTATTGATGTTACAGTTACCTACCATAATTTTTTTATCAAAATTACTGTTACTTTTCATAATTAATATCGAAGTTACAGTTACCTGTCATAATTAGTATCGAAGGTACTGTTACTTGTCATAAGTAGTAACGAAGTTACAGTTACCTGTCATAATTTGTATCGAAATTACAGTTACTTGTCATAATTAGTAACGAAGTTACAGTTTCCTTTCATAATTAGTATCGAAGTTACTGTTATCTGTCATAATTAGAATGGAAGTTACAGTTACCTGCCATAATTTGTATCGAAATTACAGGGACTTGTCATAATTAGTAACGAAGTTCGAGTTTCTTGTCATAATTAGTATCGAAGTAACAGTTACCTGTCATAATTTGTATCGAAGTTATAGTTACTTGTCATAATTAGTATCGAAGTTACTGTTACCTGTCATAATTAGTATCGAAGTTACAGTTACCTGCCATAATTTGTATCGAAATTACAGTTACTTGTCATAATTAGTGACGAAGTTACAGTTACCTGTCATAATTAGTATCGAAGTTACAGTTACTTGTCATAATTAGTATCGAAGTTACTGTTACCTGTCATAATTAGTATCGAAGTTACAGTAACCTGCCAAAATTTGTATCGAAATTAGAGTTACTTGTCATAATTAATAACGAAGTTACTGTTACCTGTCATAATTAGTGTCGAAGTTACAGTTACTTGTCATAATTAGTATCGAAGTTACAGTTACCTGCCATAATTTGTATCGAAATTACAGGGACTTGTCATAATTAGTAACGATGTTACAGTTACCTGCCATAATTAGTATCGAAATTAAAGTTCCTTGTCATAATTAGCATCGAAGTTACAGTTACCTGTCATAATTAGTATCGAAGGTATGTTACCTGCCATAATTTGTATCGAAATTACAGTTACTTGTCATAATTAGTATCGAAGTTACTGTTATCTGTCATAATTAGTATGGAAGTTACAGTTACCTGCCATAATTTGTATCGAAATTACAGGGACTCGTCATAATTAGTATCGAAGTAACTGTTACCTGTCATAATTAGTATCGAAGTTACAGTTAACTGGCAAAATTTGTATCGAAATAAGAGTTACTTGTCATAATTAATAACAAAGTTACAGTTACCTGTCATAATTAGTGTCGAAGTTACAGTTACTTGTCATAATAAGTATCGAAGTTACAGTTACCTGCCATAATTTGTATCGAAATTATAGGGACTTGTCATAATTAGTAACGATGTTACAGTTACCTGCCATAATTTGTATCGAAATTAAAGTTACTTGTCATAATTAGTAACGAAGTTACAGTTTCCTGTCATAATTAATATCGAAGTTACTGTTACCTGCCATAATTAGTATTGAAGTTACAGTTACCTACCTTAATTTTTTATCAAAATTACAGTTACTTGTCATAATAAGTACCGAAGTTACTGTTACCTGTCATAATTAGTATCGAAGTTACAGTTACCTGCCATAATTTGTATCGAAATTACAGTTACTTGTCATAATTAGTATCGAAGTTACTGTTATCTGTCATAATTAGTATGGAAGTTACAGTTACCTGCCATAATTTTTTATCGAAATTATAGGGACTCGTCATAATTAGTAACGAAGTTCGAGTTTCTTGTCATAATTAGTATCGAAGTTACAGTTACCTGTCATAATTTGTATCGAAGTTATAGTTACTTGTCATAATTAGTATCGAAGTTTCTGTTACCTGCCATAATTATTATCGAAGTTACAGTTACCTGCCATAATTTGTATCGAAATTACAGTTACTTGTCATAATTAGTGACGCAGTTACAGTTACCTGTCATAATTAGTATCGAAGTTACAGTTACTTGTCATAATTAGTATCGAAGTAACTGTTACCTGTCATAATTAGTATCGAAGTTACAGTTACCTGCCAAAATTTGTATCGAAATAAGAGTTACTTGTCATAATTAATAACAAAGTTACAGTTACCTGTCATAATTAGTGTCGAAGTTACAGTTACTTGTCATAATAAGTATCGAAGTTACAGTTACCTGCCATAATTTATATCGAAATTACAGTTACTTGTCATAATTAGTTACGAAGTTACAGTTACCTGTCATAATTAGTATCGAAGTTACAGTTACTTGTCATAATTAGTATCGTAGTTACTCTTACCTGTCATAATTAGTATCGAAGTTACTGTTACCTGTCATAATTAGTATTGATGTTACAGTTACCTACCATAATTTTTTATCAAAATTACTGTTACTTTTCATAATTAATATCGATGTTACAGTTACCTGTCATAATTAGTATCGAAGGTACTGTTACTTGTCATAAGTAGTAACGAAGTTACAGTTACCTGTCATAATTTGTATCGAAATTACAGTTACTTGTCATAATTAGTAACGAAGTTACAGTTTCCTTTCATAATTAGTATCGAAGTTACTGTTATCTGTCATAATTAGTATGGAAGTTACAGTTACCTGCCATAATTTGTATCGAAATTACAGGGACTTGTCATAATTAGTAACGAAGTTCGAGTTTCTTGTCATAATTAGTATCGAAGTAACAGTTACCTGTCATAATTTGTATCGAAGTTATAGTTACTTGTCATAATTAGTATCGAAGTTACTGTTACCTGTCATAATTAGTATCGAAGTTACAGTTACCTGCCATAATTTGTATCGAAATTACAGTTACTTGTCATAATTAGTGACGAAGTTACAGTTACCTGTCATAATTAGTATCGAAGTTACAGTTACTTGTCATAATTAGTATCGAAGTTACTGTTACCTGTCATAATTAGTATCGAAGTTACAGGGACTTGTCATAATTAGTAACGATGTTACAGTTACCTGCCATAATTAGTATCGAAATTAAAGTTCCTTGTCATAATTAGTATCGAAGTTACAGTTACCTGTCATAATTAGTATCGAAGGTACTGTTACCTGCCATAATTTGTATCGAAATTACAGTTACTTGTCATAATTATTATCGAAGTTACTGTTATCTGTCATAATTAGTGTGGAAGTTACAGTTACCTGCCATAATTTGTATCGAAATTACAGGGACTCGTCATAATTAGTAACGAAGTTCGAGTTTCTTGTCATAATTAGTATCGAAGTTACAGTTACCTGTCTTAATTTGTATCGAAGTTTTAGTTACTTGTCATAATTAGTATCGAAGTTTCTGTTACCTGTCATAATTAGTATCGAAGTTACAGTTACCTGCCATAATTTGTATCGAAATTACAGTTACTTGTCATAATTAGTGACGCAGTTACAGTTACCTGTCATAATTAGTATCGAAGTTACAGTTACTTGTCATAATTAGTATCGAAGTAACTGTTACCTGTCATAATTAGTATCGAAGTTACAGTTACCTGCCGAAATTTGTATCGAAATAAGAGTTACTTGTCATAATTAATAACAAAGTTACAGTTACCTGTCATAATTAGTGTCGAAGTTACAGTTACTTGTCATAATAAGTATCGAAGTTACAGTTACCTGCCATAATTTGTATCGATATTACAGTTACTTGTCATAATTAGTAACGAAGTTACAGTTACCTGTCATAATTAGTATCGAAGTTACAGTTACTTGTCATAATTAGTATCGTAGTTACTCTTACCTGTCATAATTAGTATCGAAGATACTGTTACCTGTCATAATTAGTATTGATGTTACAGTTACCTACCATAATTTTTTATCAAAATTACTGTTACTTTTCATAATTAATATCGAAGTTACAGTTACCTGTCATAATTAGTATCGAAGGTACTGTTACTTGTCATAAGTAGTAACGAAGTTACAGTTACCTGTCATAATTTGTATCGAAATTACAGTTACTTGTCATAATTAGTAACGAAGTTACAGTTTCCTTTCATAATTAGTATCGAAGTTACTGTTATCTGTCATAATTAGAATGGAAGTTACAGTTACCTGCCATAATTTGTATCGAAATTACAGGGACTTGTCATAATTAGTAACGAAGTTCGAGTTTCTTGTCATAATTAGTATCGAAGTAACAGTTACCTGTCATAATTTGTATCGAAGTTATAGTTACTTGTCATAATTAGTATCGAAGTTACTGTTACCTGTCATAATTAGTATCGAAGTTACAGTTACCTGCCATAATTTGTATCGAAATTACAGTTACTTTTCATAATTAGTGACGAAGTTACAGTTACCTGTCATAATTAGTATCGAAGTTACAGTTACTTGTCATAATTAGTATCGAAGTTACTGTTACCTGTCATAATTAGTATCGAAGTTACAGTAACCTGCCAAAATTTGTATCGAAATTAGAGTTACTTGTCATAATTAATAACGAAGTTACTGTTACCTGTCATAATTAGTGTCGAAGTTACAGTTACTTGTCATAATTAGTATCGAAGTTACAGTTACCTGCCATAATTTGTATCGAAATTACAGGGACTTGTCATAATTAGTAACGATGTTACAGTTACCTGCCATAATTAGTATCGAAATTAAAGTTCCTTGTCATAATTAGCATCGAAGTTACAGTTACCTGTCATAATTAGTATCGAAGGTACTGTTACCTGCCATAATTTGTATCGAAATTACAGTTACTTGTCATAATTAGTATCGAAGTTACTGTTATCTGTCATAATTAGTATGGAAGTTACAGTAACCTGCCATAATTTGTATCGAAATTACAGGGACTCGTCATAATTAGTATCGAAGTAACTGTTGCCTGTCATAAATAGTATCGAAGTTACAGTTAACTGGCAAAATTTGTATCGAAATAAGAGTTACTTGTCATAATTAATAACAAAGTTACAGTTACCTGTCATAATTAGTGTCGAAGTTACAGTTACTTGTCATAATAAGTATCGAAGTTACAGTTACCTGCCATAATTTGTATCGAAATTATAGGGACTTGTCATAATTAGTAACGATGTTACAGTTACCTGCCATAATTAGTATCGAAATTAAAGTTACTTGTCATAATTAGTAACGAAGTTACAGTTTCCTGTCATAATTAGTATCGAAGTTACTGTTACCTGCCATAATTAGTATTGAAGTTACAGTTACCTACCTTAATTTTTTATCAAAATTACAGTTACTTGTCATAATAAGTACCGAAGTTACTGTTACCTGTCATAATTAGTATCGAAGTTACAGTTACCTGCCATAATTTGTATCGAAATTACAGTTACTTGTCATAATTAGTATCGAAGTTACTGTTATCTGTCATAATTAGTATGGAAGTTACAGTTACCTGCCATAATTTTTTATCGAAATTACAGGGACTCGTCATAATTAGTAACGAAGTTCGAGTTTCTTGTCATAATTAGTATCGAAGTTACAGTTACCTGTCATAATTTGTATCGAAGTTATAGTTACTTGTCATAATTAGTATCGAAGTTTCTGTTACCTGCCATAATTATTATCGAAGTTACAGTTACCTGCCATAATTTGTATCGAAATTACAGTTACTTGTCATAATTAGTGACGCAGTTACAGTTACCTGTCATAATTAGTATCGAAGTTACACTTACTTGTCATAATTAGTATCGAAGTAACTGTTACCTGTCATAATTAGTATCGAAGTTACAGTTACCTGCCAAAATTTGTATCGAAATAAGAGTTACTTGTCATAATTAATAACAAAGTTACAGTTACCTGTCATAATTAGTGTCGAAGTTACAGTTACTTGTCATAATAAGTATCGAAGTTACAGTTACCTGCCATAATTTGTATCGAAATTACAGTTACTTGTCATAATTAGTTACGAAGTTACAGTTACCTGTCATAATTAGTATCGAAGTTACAGTTACTTGTCATAATTAGTATCGTAGTTACTCTTACCTGTCATAATTAGTATCGAAGTTACTGTTACCTGTCATAATTAGTATTGATGTTACAGTTACCTACCATAATTTTTTATCAAAATTACTGTTACTTGTCATAATTAATATCGAAGTTACAGTTACCTGTCATAATTAGTATCGAAGGTACTGTTACTTGTCATAAGTAGTAACGAAGTTACAGTTACCTGTCATAATTTGTATCGAAATTACAGTTACTTGTCATAATTAGTAACGAAGTTACAGTTTCCTTTCATAATTAGTATCGAAGTTACTGTTATCTGTCATAATTAGTATGGAAGTTACAGTTACCTGCCATAATTTGTATCGAAATTACAGGGACTTGTCATAATTAGTAACGAAGTGCGAGTTTCTTGTCATAATTAGTATCGAAGTAACAGTTACCTGTCATAATTTGTATCGAAGTTATAGTTACTTGTCATAATTAGTATCGAAGTTACTGTTACCTGTCATAATTAGTATCGAAGTTACAGTTACCTGCCATAATTTGTATCGAAATTACAGTTACTTGTCATAATTAGTGACGAAGTTACAGTTACCTGTCATAATTAGTATCGAAGTTACAGTTACTTGTCATAATTAGTATCGAAGTTACTGTTACCTGTCATAATTAGTATCGAAGTTACAGTTACCTGCCAAAATTTGTATCGAAATTAGAGTTACTTGTCATAATTAATAACGAAGTTACAGTTACCTGTCATAATTAGTGTCGAAGTTACAGTTACTTGTCATAATTAGTATCGAAGTTACAGTTACCTGCCATAATTTGTATCGAAATTACAGGGACTTGTCATAATTAGTAACGATGTTACAGTTACCTGCCATAATTAGTATCGAAATTAAAGTTCCTTGTCATAATTAGCATCGAAGTTACAGTTACCTGTCATAATTAGTATCGAAGGTACTGTTACCTGCCATAATTTGTATCGAAATTACAGTTACTTGTCATAATTAGTATCGAAGTTACTGTTATCTGTCATAATTAGTATGGAAGTTACAGTTACCTGCCATAATTTGTATCGAAATTACAGGGACTCGTCATAATTAGTATCGAAGTAACTGTTACCTGTCATAATTAGTATCGAAGTTACAGTTAACTGGCAAAATTTGTATCGAAATAAGAGTTACTTGTCATAATTAATAACAAAGTTACAGTTACCTGTCATAATTAGTGTCGAAGTTACAGTTACTTGTCATAATAAGTATCGAAGTTACAGTTACCTGCCATAATTTGTATCGAAATTATAGGGACTTGTCATAATTAGTAACGATGTTAGAGTTACCTGCCATAATTAGTATCGAAATTAAAGTTACTTGTCATAATTAGTAGCGAAGTTACAGTTTCCTGTCATAATTATTATCGAAGTTACTGTTACCTGTCATAATTAGTATCGAAGTTACAGTTAACTGGCAAAATTTGTATCGAAATAAGAGTTACTTGTCATAATTAATAACAAAGATACAGTTACCTGTCATAATTAGTGTCGAAGTTACAGTTACTTGTCATAAATAGTAACGAAGTTACAGTTACCTGTCATAATTAGTATCGAAGTTACATTTACTTGTCATAATTAGTATCGAAGTTACTGTTACCTGTCATAATTAGTATCGAAGTTACAGTTACCTTCCAAAATTTGTATCGAAATTAGAGTTACTCGTCATAATTAATAACGTAGTTACAGTTACCTGTCATAATTAGTGTCGAAGTTACAGTTACTTGTCATAATTAGTATCGAAGTTACAGTTACCTGACATAATTTGTATCGAAATTACAGGGACTTGTCATAATTAGTAACGATGTTGCAGTTTCCTTTCATAATTAGTATCGTAGTTACTCTTACCTGTCATAATTAGTATCGAAGATACTGTTACCTGTCATAATTAGTATTGATGTTACAGTTACCTACCATAATTTTTTATCAAAATTACTGTTACTTTTCATAATTAATATCGAAGTTACAGTTACCTGTCATAATTAGTATCGAAGGTACTGTTACTTGTCATAAGTAGTAACGAAGTTACAGTTACCTGTCATAATTTGTATCGAAATTACAGTTACTTGTCATAATTAGTAACGAAGTTACAGTTTCCTTTCATAATTAGTATCGAAGTTACTGTTATCTGTCATAATTAGAATGGAAGTTACAGTTACCTGCCATAATTTGTATCGAAATTACAGGGACTTGTCATAATTAGTAACGAAGTTCGAGTTTCTTGTCATAATTAGTATCGAAGTAACAGTTACCTGTCATAATTTGTATCGAAGTTATAGTTACTTGTCATAATTAGTATCGAAGTTACTGTTACCTGTCATAATTAGTATCGAAGTTACAGTTACCTGCCATAATTTGTATCGAAATTACAGTTACTTTTCATAATTAGTGACGAAGTTACAGTTACCTGTCATAATTAGTATCGAAGTTACAGTTACTTGTCATAATTAGTATCGAAGTTACTGTTACCTGTCATAATTAGTATCGAAGTTACAGTAACCTGCCAAAATTTGTATCGAAATTAGAGTTACTTGTCATAATTAATAACGAAGTTACTGTTACCTGTCATAATTAGTGTCGAAGTTACAGTTACTTGTCATAATTAGTATCGAAGTTACAGTTACCTGCCATAATTTGTATCGAAATTACAGGGACTTGTCATAATTAGTAACGATGTTACAGTTACCTGCCATAATTAGTATCGAAATTAAAGTTCCTTGTCATAATTAGCATCGAAGTTACAGTTACCTGTCATAATTAGTATCGAAGGTACTGTTACCTGCCATAATTTGTATCGAAATTACAGTTACTTGTCATAATTAGTATCGAAGTTACTGTTATCTGTCATAATTAGTATGGAAGTTACAGTAACCTGCCATAATTTGTATCGAAATTACAGGGACTCGTCATAATTAGTATCGAAGTAACTGTTGCCTGTCATAAATAGTATCGAAGTTACAGTTAACTGGCAAAATTTGTATCGAAATAAGAGTTACTTGTCATAATTAATAACAAAGTTACAGTTACCTGTCATAATTAGTGTCGAAGTTACAGTTACTTGTCATAATAAGTATCGAAGTTACAGTTACCTGCCATAATTTGTATCGAAATTATAGGGACTTGTCATAATTAGTAACGATGTTACAGTTACCTGCCATAATTAGTATCGAAATTAAAGTTACTTGTCATAATTAGTAACGAAGTTACAGTTTCCTGTCATAATTAGTATCGAAGTTACTGTTACCTGCCATAATTAGTATTGAAGTTACAGTTACCTACCTTAATTTTTTATCAAAATTACAGTTACTTGTCATAATAAGTACCGAAGTTACTGTTACCTGTCATAATTAGTATCGAAGTTACAGTTACCTGCCATAATTTGTATCGAAATTACAGTTACTTGTCATAATTAGTATCGAAGTTACTGTTATCTGTCATAATTAGTATGGAAGTTACAGTTACCTGCCATAATTTTTTATCGAAATTACAGGGACTCGTCATAATTAGTAACGAAGTTCGAGTTTCTTGTCATAATTAGTATCGAAGTTACAGTTACCTGTCATAATTTGTATCGAAGTTATAGTTACTTGTCATAATTAGTATCGAAGTTTCTGTTACCTGCCATAATTATTATCGAAGTTACAGTTACCTGCCATAATTTGTATCGAAATTACAGTTACTTGTCATAATTAGTGACGCAGTTACAGTTACCTGTCATAATTAGTATCGAAGTTACACTTACTTGTCATAATTAGTATCGAAGTAACTGTTACCTGTCATAATTAGTATCGAAGTTACAGTTACCTGCCAAAATTTGTATCGAAATAAGAGTTACTTGTCATAATTAATAACAAAGTTACAGTTACCTGTCATAATTAGTGTCGAAGTTACAGTTACTTGTCATAATAAGTATCGAAGTTACAGTTACCTGCCATAATTTGTATCGAAATTACAGTTACTTGTCATAATTAGTTACGAAGTTACAGTTACCTGTCATAATTAGTATCGAAGTTACAGTTACTTGTCATAATTAGTATCGTAGTTACTCTTACCTGTCATAATTAGTATCGAAGTTACTGTTACCTGTCATAATTAGTATTGATGTTACAGTTACCTACCATAATTTTTTATCAAAATTACTGTTACTTGTCATAATTAATATCGAAGTTACAGTTACCTGTCATAATTAGTATCGAAGGTACTGTTACTTGTCATAAGTAGTAACGAAGTTACAGTTACCTGTCATAATTTGTATCGAAATTACAGTTACTTGTCATAATTAGTAACGAAGTTACAGTTTCCTTTCATAATTAGTATCGAAGTTACTGTTATCTGTCATAATTAGTATGGAAGTTACAGTTACCTGCCATAATTTGTATCGAAATTACAGGGACTTGTCATAATTAGTAACGAAGTGCGAGTTTCTTGTCATAATTAGTATCGAAGTAACAGTTACCTGTCATAATTTGTATCGAAGTTATAGTTACTTGTCATAATTAGTATCGAAGTTACTGTTACCTGTCATAATTAGTATCGAAGTTACAGTTACCTGCCATAATTTGTATCGAAATTACAGTTACTTGTCATAATTAGTGACGAAGTTACAGTTACCTGTCATAATTAGTATCGAAGTTACAGTTACTTGTCATAATTAGTATCGAAGTTACTGTTACCTGTCATAATTAGTATCGAAGTTACAGTTACCTGCCAAAATTTGTATCGAAATTAGAGTTACTTGTCATAATTAATAACGAAGTTACAGTTACCTGTCATAATTAGTGTCGAAGTTACAGTTACTTGTCATAATTAGTATCGAAGTTACAGTTACCTGCCATAATTTGTATCGAAATTACAGGGACTTGTCATAATTAGTAACGATGTTACAGTTACCTGCCATAATTAGTATCGAAATTAAAGTTCCTTGTCATAATTAGCATCGAAGTTACAGTTACCTGTCATAATTAGTATCGAAGGTACTGTTACCTGCCATAATTTGTATCGAAATTACAGTTACTTGTCATAATTAGTATCGAAGTTACTGTTATCTGTCATAATTAGTATGGAAGTTACAGTTACCTGCCATAATTTGTATCGAAATTACAGGGACTCGTCATAATTAGTATCGAAGTAACTGTTACCTGTCATAATTAGTATCGAAGTTACAGTTAACTGGCAAAATTTGTATCGAAATAAGAGTTACTTGTCATAATTAATAACAAAGTTACAGTTACCTGTCATAATTAGTGTCGAAGTTACAGTTACTTGTCATAATAAGTATCGAAGTTACAGTTACCTGCCATAATTTGTATCGAAATTATAGGGACTTGTCATAATTAGTAACGATGTTAGAGTTACCTGCCATAATTAGTATCGAAATTAAAGTTACTTGTCATAATTAGTAGCGAAGTTACAGTTTCCTGTCATAATTATTATCGAAGTTACTGTTACCTGTCATAATTAGTATCGAAGTTACAGTTAACTGGCAAAATTTGTATCGAAATAAGAGTTACTTGTCATAATTAATAACAAAGATACAGTTACCTGTCATAATTAGTGTCGAAGTTACAGTTACTTGTCATAATTAGTATCGAAGTTACAGTTACCTGACATAATTTGTATCGAAATTACAGGGACTTGTCATAATTAGTAACGATGTTGCAGTTACCTGCCATAATTAGTATCGAAATTAAAGTTCCTTGTCATAATTAGTATCGAAGTTACAGTTACCTGTCATAATTAGTATCGAAGGTACTGTTACCTGCCATAATTTGTATCGAAATTACAGTTACTTGTCATAATTAGTATCGAAGTTACTGTTATCTGTCTTAATTAGTATGGAAGTTACAGTTACCTGCCATAATTTGTATCGAAATTACAGGGACTCGTCATAATTTGTAACGAAGTTCGAGTTTCTTGTCATATTTAGTATCGAAGTTACAGTTACCTGTCATAATTTGTTTCGAAGTTATAGTTACTTGTCATAATTAGTATCGAAGTTTCTGTTACCTGTCATAATTAGTATCGAAGTTACAGTTACCTGCCATAATTTGTATCGAAATTACAGTTACTTGTCATAATTAGTGACGCAGTTACAGTTACCTGTCATAATTAGTATCGAAGTTACAGTTACTTGTCATAATTAGTATCGAAGAAACTGTTACCTGTCATAATAAGTATTGAAGTTACAGTTACCTGCCAAAATTTGTATCGAAATAACAGTTACTTGTCATAATTAATAACAAAGTTACAGTTACCTGTCATAATTAGTGTCGAAGTTACAGTTACTTGTCATAATAATTATCGAAGTTACAGTTACCTGCCATAATTTGTATCGAAATTACAGTTAATTGTCATAATTAGTTACGAAGTTACAGTTACCTGACATAATTAGTATCGAAGTTACAGTTACTTGTCATAATTAGTATCGTAGTTACTCTTACCTGTAATAATTAGTATCGAAGTTACTGTTACCTGTCATAATTAGTATTGATGTTACAGTTACCTACCATAACTTTTTATCAAAATTACTGTTACTTGTCATAATTAATATCGAAGTTACAGTTACATGTCATAATTAGTATCGAAGGTACTGTTACTTGTCATAAGTAGTAACGATGTTACAGTTACCTGTCATAATTTGTATCGACATTACTGTTACTTGTCATAATTAGTAACGAAGTTACAGTTTCCTTTCATAATTAGTATCGAAGTTACTGTTATCTGTCATAATTAGTATGGAAGTTACAGTTACCTGCCATAATTTGTATCGAAATTACAGGGACTTGTCATAATTAGTAACGAAGTTCGAGTTTCTTGTCATAATTAGTATCGAAGTTACAGTTACCTGTCATAATTTGTATCGAAGTAATAGTTACTTGTCATAATTAGTATCGAAGTTACTGTTACCTGTCATAATTAGTATCGAAGTTACAGTTACCTGCCATAATTTGTATCGAAATTACAGTTACTTGTCATAATTCGTGACGAAGTTACAGTTACCTGTCATAATTACTATCGAAGTTACAGTTACTTGTCATAATTAGTTACGAAGTTAGAGTTACCTGTCATAATTAGTATCGAAGTTACAGTTACTTGTCATAATTAGTATCGTAGTTACTCTTACCTGTCATAATTAGTATCGAAGTTACTGTTACCTGTCATAATTAGTATCGAAGTTACAGTTACCTACCATAAATTTTTATCAAAATTACTGTTACTTGTCATAATTAATATCGAAGTTACAGTTACCTGTCATAATTAGTATCGATGTTACTGTTACCTGTCATAATTAGTATCGAAGTTAGAGTTACCTGCCAAAATTTGTATCGAAATTAGAGTTACATGTCATAATTAATAACGAAGTTACAGTTACCTGTCATAATTAGTGTCGAAGTTACAGTTACTTGTCATAATTAGTATCGAAGTTACAGTTACCTGCCATAATTTGTATCGAAATTACAGGGACTTGTCATAATTAGTAACGATGTTACAGTTACCTGCCATAATTAGTATCGAAATTAAAGTTCCTTGTCATAATTAGCATCGAAGTTACAGTTACCTGTCATAATTAGTATCGAAGGTACTGTTACCTGCCATAATTTGTATCGAAATTACAGTTACTTGTCATAATTAGTGACGCAGTTACCGTTACCTGTCATAATTAGTATCGAAGTTACAGTTACTTGTCATAATTAGTATCGAAGTAACTGTTACCTGTCATAATTAGTATCGAAGTTACAGTTAACTGCCAAAATTTGTATCGAAATAAGAGTTACTTGTCATAATTAATAACAAAGTTACAGTTACCTGTCATAATTAGTGTCGAAGTTACAGTTACTTGTCATAATAAGTATCGAAGTTACAGTTACCTGCCATAATTTGTATCGAAATTATAGGGACTTGTCATAATTAGTAACGATGTTACAGTTACCTGCCATAATTAGTATCGAAATTAAAGTTACTCGTCATAATTAGTAACGAAGTTACAGTTTCCTGTCATAATTAGTATCGAAGTTACTGTTACCTGCCATAATTAGTATTGAAGTTACAGTTACCTACCTTAATTTTTTATCAAAATTACAGTTACTTGTCATAATAAGTACCGAAGTTACTGTTACCTGTCATAATTAGTATCGAAGTTACAGTTACCTGCCATAATTTGTATCGAAATTACAGTTACTTGTCATAATTAGTAACGAAGTTACAGTTACCTGTCATAATTAGTATCGATGTTACATTTACTTGTCATAATTAGTATCGAAGTTACTGTTACCTGTCATAACTAGTATCGAAATTACAGTTACTTGTCATAATTAGTAACAATGTTACAGTTTCTTGTCATAATTAGTATCGAAGTTGCTGTTACCTGTCATAATTAGTATGGAAGTTACAGTTACCTGCCATAATTTGTATCGAAATTACAGTTCGTTGTCATAATTAGTATCGAAGTTACAGTTACCTGCCATAATTAGTATCGAAGTTACTGTTACCTGCCATAATTTGTATCGGAATTACAGTTACTTGTCATAATTAGTAACGAAGTTACAGTTACAGTCATAATTAGTATTGAATTTACAGTTACCTACCATAATTTTTTATCAAAATTACTGTTACTTGTCATAATTATTAACGAAGTTAGAGTTTCTTGTCATAATTAGTATCGAAGTTACTGTTACCTGTCATATTTTGTATTGAAATTACAGTTACCTGTCATAATTAGAATCGAAGCTACAATTACTTGACATAATTAGTAACGAAGTTACAGTAACCTGTCATAATTAGTAATGAAGTTACCGTTACCTGTCATAATTTGTATCGAAATTACAGTTACTTGTCATAATTAGTAACGAAGTTACAGTTACCTGTCATAATTAGTATCGAAGTTACTGTTACCTGCCATAATTTGTATCGAAATTACAGGGACTTGTCATAATTAGTAACGAAGTTCGAGTTTCTTGTCATAATTAGTATCGAAGTTACAGTTACCTGTCATAATTTGTATCGAAGTTATAGTTTCTTGTCATAATTAGTATCGAATTACTGTTACCTGTCATAATTAGTATCGAAGTTACTGTTACCTGCCATAATTTGTAACGAAATTACAGTTACTTGTCATAATTAGTGACGAAGTTACAGTTACCTGTCATAATTAGTTTCGAAGTTACAGTTACTTGTCATAATTAGTATCGAAGTTACAGTTACCTGCCATAATTTGTATCGAAATTACAGGGACTTGTCATAATTAGTAACGAAGTTACAGTTTCCTGCCATAATTAGTATCGAAATTAAAGTTACTTGTCATAATGAGTAACGAAGTTACAGTTTCCTGTCATAATTAGTATCGAAGTTACTGTTACCTGTCATAATTAGTATTGAAGTTACAGTTACCTACCATAATTCTTTATCAAAATTACAGTTACATGTCATAATTAGTAACGAAGTTTGAGTTTCTTGTCATAATTAGAATCGAAGTTACAGTAACCAGTATAATTTTTATCGAAGTTATAGTTACTTGTCATAATTAGTATCGAAGTAACTGTTACCTGTCATAATTAGTATTGAAGTTACAGTTACCTGCCAAAATTTGTATCGAAATTACAGTTACTTGTCATAATTAGTAACGAAGTTACAGTTACCTGTCATAATAAGTATCGAAGTTACTGTTACTTGTCATAATTAGTATCGAAGTTACTGTTACCTGTCTTAATTAGTATCGAAGTTACAGTTACCTGCCAAAATTTGTATCGAAATTACAGTTACTTGTCATAATTAGTAACGAAATTACAGTTACCTGCCATAATTTGTATCGAAATTACAGTTCCTTGTCATAATTAATATCGAAGTTACAGTTACCTGTCATAATTAGTATCGAAGTTACGGTTACCTGTCATAATTAGCATCGAAGTTACAGTTACCTGCCAAAATTTGTATCGCAATTACAGTTACTTGTCATAATTAGTAACGAAATTACAGTTACCTGCCATAATTTGTATCGAAATTACAGTTCCTTGTCATAATTAGTATCGAAGTTACAGTTACCTGTCATAATAAGTATCGAAGTTACTGTTACTTGTCATAATTAGTATCGAAGTTACTGTTACCTGTCTTAATTAGTATCGAAGTTACAGTTACCTGCCAAAATTTGTATCGAAATTACAGTTACTTGTCATAATTAGTAACGAAATTACAGTTACCTGCCATAATTTGTATCGAAATTACAGTTCCTTGTCATAATTAGTAACGAAATTACAGTTACCTGCCATAATTTGTATCGAAATTACAGTTACTTGTCATAATTAGTAACGAAGTTACAGTTTCCTTTCATAATTAGTATCGAAGTTAATGTTACTTGTCATAATTAGTATCGAAGTTACTGTTACCTGCCATAATTAGTATCGAAGTTACTGTTACCTGCCATATTTTGTATCGAAATTACTGTTACTTGTCATAATTAGTAACGCAGTTTCAGTTACCTGTCATAATTAGTATCGAAGTTACAGTTACTTGTCATAATTAGTATCGAAGTTACTGTTACCTGTCATAATTAGAATCGTAGTTACAGTTACCTGCCAAAATTTGTAACGAAATTACAATTACTTGTCATAATTAGTAACCAAGTTACAGTTACCTGTCATAATTAGTATCGAAGTTACAGTTACTTGTAATAATTAGTATCGAAGTTACCGTTACCTGCCATAATTTGTATCGAAATTACAGGGACATGTCATAATTAGTAACGAAGTTACAGTTACCTGCCATAATTAGTATCGAAATTAATGTTACTTGTGATAATTAGTAACGAAGTTTCAGTTACCTGTCATAATTAGTATCGAAGTTAATGTTACCTGTCATAATTAATATTGAAGTTACAGTTACCTACCATAATTTTTTATCAAAATTACAGTTACTTGTCATAATTAGTAACGAAGTTAGAGTTTCTTGTCATAATTAGTATCGAAGTTACAGTTACCTGTCATAATTTGATTCGAAGTTATAGTTACTTGGTCATAATTTGTATCGAAATTACAGGGACTTGTCATAATTAGTAACGAAGTTACAGTTTCCTGCCATAATTAGTATCGAAATTAAAGTTACTTGTCATAATGAGTAACGAAGTTACAGTTTCCTGTCATAATTAGTATCGAAGTTACTGTTACCTGTCATAATTAGTATTGAAGTTACAGTTACCTACCATAATTCTTTATCAAAATTACAGTTACATGTCATAATTAGTAACGAAGTTTGAGTTTCTTGTCATAATTAGAATCGAAGTTACAGTATCCAGTATAATTTTTATCGAAGTTATAGTTACTTGTCATAATTAGTATCGAAGTAACTGTTACCTGTCATAATTAGTATTGAAGTTACAGTTACCTGCCAAAATTTGTATCGAAATTACAGTTACTTGTCATAATTAGTAACGAAGTTACAGTTACCTGTCATAATAAGTATCGAAGTTACTGTTACTTGTCATAATTAGTATCGAAGTTACTGTTACCTGTCTTAATTAGTATCGAAGTTACAGTTACCTGCCAAAATTTGTATCGAAATTACAGTTACTTGTCATAATTAGTAACGAAATTACAGTTACCTGCCATAATTTGTATCGAAATTACAGTTCCTTGTCATAATTAATATCGAAGTTACAGTTACCTGTCATAATTAGTATTGAAGTTACGGTTACCTGTCATAATTAGCATCGAAGTTACAGTTACCTGCCAAAATTTGTATCGAAATTACAGTTACTTGTCATAATTAGTAACGAAATTACAGTTACCTGCCATAATTTGTATCGAAATTACAGTTCCTTGTCATAATTAGTATCGAAGTTACAGTTACGTGTCATAATTTGTATCGAAGGTACTGTTACTTGTCATAATTAGTAACGAAGTTACAGTTACCTGTCATAATTTGTATCGAAATTACAGTTACTTGTCATAATTAGTAACGAAGTTACAGTTTCCTTTCATAATTAGTATCGAAGTTAATGTTACTTGTCATAATTAGTATCGAAGTTACTGTTACCTGCCATAATTAGTATCGAAGTTACTGTTACCTGCCATATTTTGTATCGAAATTACTGTTACTTGTCATAATTAGTAACGCAGTTTCAGTTACCTGTCATAATTAGTATCGAAGTTACAGTTACTTGTCATAATTAGTATCGAAGTTACTGTTACCTGTCATAATTAGAATCGAAGTTACAGTTACCTGCCAAAATTTGTAACGAAATTACAATTACTTGTCATAATTAGTAACCAAGTTACAGTTACCTGTCATAATTAGTATCGAAGTTACAGTTACTTGTAATAATTAGTATCGAAGTTACCGTTACCTGCCATAATTTGTATCGAAATTACAGGGACATGTCATAATTAGTAACGAAGTTACAGTTACCTGCCATAATTAGTATCGAAATTAATGTTACTTGTGATAATTAGTAACGAAGTTTCAGTTACCTGTCATAATTAGTATCGAAGTTAATGTTACCTGTCATAATTAATATTGAAGTTACAGTTACCTACCATAATTTTTTATCAAAATTACAGTTACTTGTCATAATTAGTAACGAAGTTAGAGTTTCTTGTCATAATTAGTATCGAAGTTACAGTTACCTGTCATAATTTGATTCGAAGTTATAGTTACTTGGTCATAATTAGTATCGAAGTTACTGTTACCAGTCACAATTAGTATCGAAGTTACAGTTACCTGCCATAATTTGTATCGAAATTACCGTTCCTTGTCATAATTAGTATCGAAGTTACAGTTACCTGTCATAATTAGTATCGAAGTTACTGTTACCTGCCATAATTTGTATCGAAATTACAGTCACTTGTCATAATTAGTTACGAAGTTACAGTTACCTGTCATAATTAGTATCGAAGTTACAGTTACTTGTCAAAATTAGTATCGTAGTTACTCTTACCTGTCATAATTAGTATCGAAGTTACTGTTACCTGTCATAATTAGTATTGATGTTACAGTTACCTACCATAATTTTTTATCGAAATTACTGTTACTTGTCATAATTAATATCGAAGTTACAGTTACCTGTCATAATTAGTATCGAAGGTACTGTTACTTGTCATAAGTAGTAACGAAGTTACAGTTACCTGTCATAATTTGTATCGAAATTACAGTTACTTGTCATAATTAGTAACGAAGTTACAGTTTCCTTTCATAATTAGTATCGAAGTTACTGTTATCTGTCATAATTAGTATGGAAGTTACAGATACCTGCCGTAATTTGTATCGAAATTACAGGGACTTGTCATAATTAGTAACGAAGTTCGAGTTTCTTGTCATAATTAGTATCGAAGTTACAGTTACCTGTCATAATTTGTATCGAAGTTATAGTTACTTGTCATAATTAGTATCGAAGTTACTGTTACCTGTCATAATTAGTATCGAAGTTACAGTTACCTGTCATAATTAGTATCGAAGTTAATGTTACTTGTCATAATTAGTATCGAAGTTACTGTTACCTGTCATAATTAGTATCGAAGTTACTGTTACCTGCCATATTTTGTATCGAAATTACTGTTACTTGTCATAATTAGTAACGAAGTTACAGTTACCTGTCATAATTAGTATCGAAGTTACAGTTACTTGTCATAATTAGTATCGAAGTTACTGTTACCTGTCATAATTAGAATCGAAGTTACAGTTACCTGCCAAAATTTGTATCGAAATTACAGTTACTTGTCATAATTAGTAACCAAGTTACAGTTACCTGTCATAATTAGTATCGAAGTTACAGTTACTTGTAATAATTAGTAACGAAGTTACAGTTACCTGCCATAATTAGTATCGAAATTAATGTTACTTGTGATAATTAGTAACGAAGTTTCAGTTACCTGTCATAATTAGTATCGAAGTTAATGTTACCTGTCATAATTAATATTGAAGTTACAGTTACCTACCATAAATTTTATCAAAATTACAGTTGCTTGTCATAATTAGTAACGAAGTTAGAGTTTCTTGTCATAATTAGTATCGAAGTTACAGTTACCTGTCATAATTTGATTCGAAGTTATAGTTACTTGTCATAATTAGTATCGAAGTTACTGTTACCAGTCACAATTAGTATCGAAGATACAGTTACCTGCCATAATTTGTATCGAAATTACAGTTCCTTGTCATAATTAGTATCGAAGTTACAGTTACCTGTCATAATTAGTATCGAAGTTACTGTTACCTGCCATAATTTGTATCGAAATTACAGTTACTTGTCATAATTAGTTACGAAGTTACAGTTACCTGTCATAATTAGTATCGAAGTTACAGTTACTTGTCATAATTAGTATCGTAGTTACTCTTACCTGTCATAATAAGTATCGAAGTTACTGTTACCTGTCATAATTAGTATTGATGTTACAGTTACCTACCATAATTTTTTATCAAAATTACTGTTACTTGTCATAATTAATATCGAAGTTACAGTTACCTGTCATAATTAGTATCGAAGGTACTGTTACTTGTCATAAGTAGTAACGAAGTTACAGTTACCTGTCATAATTTGTATCGAAATTACAGTTATTTGTCATAATTAGTAACGAAGTTACAGTTTCCTTTCATAATTAGTATCGAAGTTACTGTTATCTGTCATAATTAGTATGGAAGTTACAGTTACCTGCCATAATTTGTATCGAAATTACAGGGACTTGTCCTAATTAGTAACGAAGTTCGAGTTTCTTGTCATAATTAGTATCGAAGTTACAGTTACCTGTCATAATTTGTATCGAAGTTATAGTTACTTGTCATAATTAGTATCGAAGTTACTGTTACCTGTCATAATTAGTATCGAAGTTACAGTTACCTGCCATAATTTGTATCGAAATTACAGTTACTTGTAATAATTAGTGACGAAGTTACAGTTACCTGTCATAATTAGTATCGAAGTTACAGTTACTTGTCATAATTAGTATCGAAGTTACTGTTACCTGTCATAATTAGTATCGAAGTTACAGTTACCTGCCAAAATTAGTATCGAAATTAGAGTTACTTGTCATAATTAATAACGAAGTTACAGTTACCTGTCATAATTAGTGTCGAAGTTACAGTTACTTGTCATACTTAGTATCGAAGTTACAGTTACCTGCCATAATTTGTATCGAAATTACAGGGACTTGTCATAATTAGTAACGATGTTACAGTTACCTGCCATAATTAGTATCGAAATTAAAGTTCCTTGTCATAATTAGTATCGAAGTTACAGTTACCTGTCATAATTAGTATCGAAGGTACTGTTACCTGCCATAATTTGTATCGAAATTACAGTTACTTGTCATAATTAGTAACGAATTTACAGTTACCTGTCATAATTTGGGTCGAAATTACAGTTGCTTGTCATAATTAGTATGGAAGTTACTGTTACCTGTCATAATAAGTATCGAAGTTACAGTTACCTGCCAAAATTTAAATCGAAATTACAGTTACTTGTCATAATTAGTAACAAAGTTACAGTTACCTGTCATAATTAGTATCGAAGTTACAGTTACTTGTCATAATTAGTATCGAAGTAACTGTTACCTGTCATCATAAGTATCGAAGTTACAGTTACCTGCCAAAATTTGAATCGAAATTACAGTTACTTGTCATAATTAGTAACGAAGTTACAGTTTCCAGTCATAATTAGTATCGAAGTTACTGTTACCTGACACAATAAGTATCGAAGTTGCAGTTACCTGCCATAATTTGTATCGAAATTACAGGGACTTGTCCTAATTAGTAACGAAGTTACAGTTACCTGACATAATTAGTATCGAAGTTACAGTTACCTGCCATAATTTGTATCGAAATTACAGGGACTTGTCCTAATTAGTAACGAAGTTACAGTTGCCTGTCATAATTAGTATCGAAGGTACTGTTACCTGCCATAATTTGTATCGAAATTACAGCTACTTTTCATAATTAGTAACGATGTTACAGTTTCCTGTCATAATAAGTATCGAAGTTACTGTTACCTGCCATAATAAGTATCGAAGTTACAGTTACCTGCTATAATTTGTATCGAAATTACAGGGACTTGTCATAATTAGTAACGAAGTTACAGTTACCTACCATAATTAATATCAAAATTAAAGATACTTTTCATAATTAGTATCGAAGTTACAGTTACCTGTCATAATTAGTATCGAAGTTACTGTTACCTGTCACAATTAGTATTGAAGTTACAGTTACCTAGCATAATTTTTTATCAAAATTACTGTTACTTGTCATAATTAGTAACGAAGTTAGAGTTTCTTGTCATAATTAGTATCGATGTTACTGTTACCTGTCTTAATTTGTATCGAAATTACAGTTACTTGTCATAATTAGTATAGAAGTTACTGTCAGTTGACATAATTAGTAACGAAGTTACAGTAACCTGTCATAATTAGTATCGAAGTTACTGATACCTGATATAATTAGTACCGAAGTTACAGTTACCTGCCATAATTTGTATCGAAATTACAGTTACTTGTCATAATTAGTAACGAAGTTACGGTAACCTGTCATAATTTGTTATCGAAATTACAGTTACTTGTCATAATTAGTATCGAAGTTACAGTTACCTGTCATAATTAGTATCGAAGTTACTGTTACCTGCCATAATTTGTATCAAAATTACAGTTACTTGTCATAATTAGTTACGAAGTTACAGTTACCTGTCATAATTAGTATCGAAGTTACAGTTACTTGTCAAAATTAGTATCGTAGTTACTCTTACCTGTCATAATTAGTATCGAAGTTACTGTTACCTGTCATAATTAGTATTGATGTTACAGTTACCTACCATAATTTTTTATCGAAATTACTGTTACTTGTCATAATTAATATCGAAGTTACAGTTACCTGTCATAATTAGTATCGAAGGTACTGTTACTTGTCATAAGTAGTAACGAAGTTACAGTTACCTGTCATAATTTGTATCGAAATTACAGTTACTTGTCATAATTAGTAACGAAGTTACAGTTTCCTTTCATAATTAGTATCGAAGTTACTGTTATCTGTCATAATTAGTATGGAAGTTACAGATACCTGCCATAATTTGTATCGAAATTACAGGGACTTGTCATAATTAGTAACGAAGTTCGAGTTTCTTGTCATAATTAGTATCGAAGTTACAGTTACCTGTCATAATTTGTATCGAAGTTATAGTTACTTGTCATAATTAGTATCGAAGTTACTGTTACCTGTCATAATTAGTATCGAAGTTACAGTTACCTGTCATAATTAGTATCGAAGTTAATGTTACTTGTCATAATTAGTATCGAAGTTACTGTTACCTGTCATAATTAGTATCGAAGTTACTGTTACCTGCCATATTTTGTATCGAAATTACTGTTACTTGTCATAATTAGTAACGAAGTTACAGTTACCTGTCATAATTAGTATCGAAGTTACTGTTACCTGTCATAATTAGAATCGAAGTTACAGTTACCTGCCAAAATTTGTATCGAAATTACAGTTACTTGTCATAATTAGTAACCAAGTTACAGTTACCTGTCATAATTAGTATCGAAGTTACAGTTACTTGTAATAATTAGTAACGAAGTTACAGTTACCTGCCATAATTAGTATCGAAATTAATGTTACTTGTGATAATTAGTAACGAAGTTTCAGTTACCTGTCATAATTAGTATCGAAGTTAATGTTACCTGTCATAATTAATATTGAAGTTACAGTTACCTACCATAAATGTTATCAAAATTACAGTTGCTTGTCATAATTAGTAACGAAGTTAGAGTTTCTTGTCATAATTAGTATCGAAGTTACAGTTACCTGTCATAATTTGATTCGAAGTTATAGTTACTTGTCATAATTAGTATCGAAGTTACTGTTACCAGTCACAATTAGTATCGAAGATACAGTTACCTGCCATAATTTGTATCGAAATTACAGTTCCTTGTCATAATTAGTATCGAAGTTACAGTTACCTGTCATAATTAGTATCGAAGTTACTGTTACCTGCCATAATTTGTATCGAAATTACAGTTACTTGTCATAATTAGTTACGAAGTTACAGTTACCTGTCATAATTAGTATCGAAGTTACAGTTACTTGTCATAATTAGTATCGTAGTTACTCTTACCTGTCATAATAAGTATCGAAGTTACTGTTACCTGTCATAATTAGTATTGATGTTACAGTTACCTACCATAATTTTTTATCAAAATTACTGTTACTTGTCATAATTAATATCGAAGTTACAGTTACCTGTCATAATTAGTATCGAAGGTACTGTTACTTGTCATAAGTAGTAACGAAGTTACAGTTACCTGTCATAATTTGTATCGAAATTACAGTTATTTGTCATAATTAGTAACGAAGTTACAGTTTCCTTTCATAATTAGTATCGAAGTTACTGTTATCTGTCATAATTAGTATGGAAGTTACAGTTACCTGCCATAATTTGTATCGAAATTACAGGGACTTGTCCTAATTAGTAACGAAGTTCGAGTTTCTTGTCATAATTAGTATCGAAGTTACAGTTACCTGTCATAATTTGTATCGAAGTTATAGTTACTTGTCATAATTAGTATCGAAGTTACTGTTACCTGTCATAATTAGTATCGAAGTTACAGTTACCTGCCATAATTTGTATCGAAATTACAGTTACTTGTAATAATTAGTGACGAAGTTACAGTTACCTGTCATAATTAGTATCGAAGTTACAGTTACTTGTCATAATTAGTATCGAAGTTACTGTTACCTGTCATAATTAGTATCGAAGTTACAGTTACCTGCCAAAATTAGTATCGAAATTAGAGTTACTTGTCATAATTAATAACGAAGTTACAGTTACCTGTCATAATTAGTGTCGAAGTTACAGTTACTTGTCATACTTAGTATCGAAGTTACAGTTACCTGCCATAATTTGTATCGAAATTACAGGGACTTGTCATAATTAGTAACGATGTTACAGTTACCTGCCATAATTAGTATCGAAATTAAAGTTCCTTGTCATAATTAGTATCGAAGTTACAGTTACCTGTCATAATTAGTATCGAAGGTACTGTTACCTGCCATAATTTGTATCGAAATTACAGTTACTTGTCATAATTAGTAACGAATTTACAGTTACCTGTCATAATTTGGGTCGAAATTACAGTTGCTTGTCATAATTAGTATGGAAGTTACTGTTACCTGTCATAATAAGTATCGAAGTTACAGTTACCTGCCAAAATTTAAATCGAAATTACAGTTACTTGTCATAATTAGTAACAAAGTTACAGTTACCTGTCATAATTAGTATCGAAGTTACAGTTACTTGTCATAATTAGTATCGAAGTAACTGTTACCTGTCATCATAAGTATCGAAGTTACAGTTACCTGCCAAAATTTGAATCGAAATTACAGTTACTTGTCATAATTAGTAACGAAGTTACAGTTTCCAGTCATAATTAGTATCGAAGTTACTGTTACCTGACACAATAAGTATCGAAGTTGCAGTTACCTGCCATAATTTGTATCGAAATTACAGGGACTTGTCCTAATTAGTAACGAAGTTACAGTTACCTGACATAATTAGTATCGAAGTTACAGTTACCTGCCATAATTTGTATCGAAATTACAGGGACTTGTCCTAATTAGTAACGAAGTTACAGTTGCCTGTCATAATTAGTATCGAAGGTACTGTTACCTGCCATAATTTGTATCGAAATTACAGCTACTTTTCATAATTAGTAACGATGTTACAGTTTCCTGTCATAATAAGTATCGAAGTTACTGTTACCTGCCATAATAAGTATCGAAGTTACAGTTACCTGCTATAATTTGTATCGAAATTACAGGGACTTGTCATAATTAGTAACGAAGTTACAGTTACCTACCATAATTAATATCAAAATTAAAGATACTTTTCATAATTAGTATCGAAGTTACAGTTACCTGTCATAATTAGTATCGAAGTTACTGTTACCTGTCACAATTAGTATTGAAGTTACAGTTACCTAGCATAATTTTTTATCAAAATTACTGTTACTTGTCATAATTAGTAACGAAGTTAGAGTTTCTTGTCATAATTAGTATCGATGTTACTGTTACCTGTCTTAATTTGTATCGAAATTACAGTTACTTGTCATAATTAGTATAGAAGTTACTGTCAGTTGACATAATTAGTAACGAAGTTACAGTAACCTGTCATAATTAGTATCGAAGTTACTGATACCTGATATAATTAGTACCGAAGTTACAGTTACCTGCCATAATTTGTATCGAAATTACAGTTACTTGTCATAATTAGTAACGAAGTTACGGTAACCTGTCATAATTTGTTATCGAAATTACAGTTACTTGTCATAATTAGTATCGAAGTTACAGTTACCTGTCATAATTAGTATCGAAGTTACTGTTACCTGCCATAATTTGTATCAAAATTACAGTTACTTGTCATAATTAGTTACGAAGTTACAGTTACCTGTCATAATTAGTATCGAAGTTACAGTTACTTGTCAAAATTAGTATCGTAGTTACTCTTACCTGTCATAATTAGTATCGAAGTTACTGTTACCTGTCATAATTAGTATTGATGTTACAGTTACCTACCATAATTTTTTATCGAAATTACTGTTACTTGTCATAATTAATATCGAAGTTACAGTTACCTGTCATAATTAGTATCGAAGGTACTGTTACTTGTCATAAGTAGTAACGAAGTTACAGTTACCTGTCATAATTTGTATCGAAATTACAGTTACTTGTCATAATTAGTAACGAAGTTACAGTTTCCTTTCATAATTAGTATCGAAGTTACTGTTATCTGTCATAATTAGTATGGAAGTTACAGATACCTGCCATAATTTGTATCGAAATTACAGGGACTTGTCATAATTAGTAACGAAGTTCGAGTTTCTTGTCATAATTAGTATCGAAGTTACAGTTACCTGTCATAATTTGTATCGAAGTTATAGTTACTTGTCATAATTAGTATCGAAGTTACTGTTACCTGTCATAATTAGTATCGAAGTTACAGTTACCTGTCATAATTAGTATCGAAGTTAATGTTACTTGTCATAATTAGTATCGAAGTTACTGTTACCTGTCATAATTAGTATCGAAGTTACTGTTACCTGCCATATTTTGTATCGAAATTACTGTTACTTGTCATAATTAGTAACGAAGTTACAGTTACCTGTCATAATTAGTATCGAAGTTACTGTTACCTGTCATAATTAGAATCGAAGTTACAGTTACCTGCCAAAATTTGTATCGAAATTACAGTTACTTGTCATAATTAGTAACCAAGTTACAGTTACCTGTCATAATTAGTATCGAAGTTACAGTTACTTGTAATAATTAGTAACGAAGTTACAGTTACCTGCCATAATTAGTATCGAAATTAATGTTACTTGTGATAATTAGTAACGAAGTTTCAGTTACCTGTCATAATTAGTATCGAAGTTAATGTTACCTGTCATAATTAATATTGAAGTTACAGTTACCTACCATAAATGTTATCAAAATTACAGTTGCTTGTCATAATTAGTAACGAAGTTAGAGTTTCTTGTCATAATTAGTATCGAAGTTACAGTTACCAGTCATAATTTGATTCGAAGTTATAGTTACTTGTCATAATTAGTATCGAAGTTACTGTTACCAGTCACAATTAGTATCGAAGATACAGTTACCTGCCATAATTTGTATCGAAATTACAGTTCCTTGTCATAATTAGTATCGAAGTTACAGTTACCTGTCATAATTAGTATCGAAGTTACTGTTACCTGCCATAATTTGTATCGAAATTACAGTTACTTGTCATAATTAGTTACGAAGTTACAGTTACCTGTCATAATTAGTATCGAAGTTACAGTTACTTGTCATAATTAGTATCGTAGTTACTCTTACCTGTCATAATAAGTATCGAAGTTACTGTTACCTGTCATAATTAGTATTGATGTTACAGTTACCTACCATAATTTTTTATCAAAATTACTGTTACTTGTCATAATTAATATCGAAGTTACAGTTACCTGTCATAATTAGTATCGAAGGTACTGTTACTTGTCATAAGTAGTAACGAAGTTACAGTTACCTGTCATAATTTGTATCGAAATTACAGTTACTTGTCATAATTAGTAACGAAGTTACAGTTTCCTTTCATAATTAGTATCGAAGTTACTGTTATCTGTCATAATTAGTATGGAAGTTACAGTTACCTGCCATAATTTGTATCGAAATTACAGGGACTTGTCCTAATTAGTAACGAAGTTCGAGTTTCTAGTCATAATTAGTATCGAAGTTAGAGTTACCTGTCATAATTTGTATCGAAGTTATAGTTACTTGTCATAATTAGTATCGAAGTTACTGTTACCTGTCATAATTAGTATCGAAGTTACAGTTACCTGCCATAATTTGTATCGAAATTACAGTTACTTGTAATAATTAGTGACGAAGTTACAGTTACCTGTCATAATTAGTATCGAAGTTACAGTTACTTGTCATAATTAGTATCGAAGTTACTGTTACCTGTCATAATTAGTATCGAAGTTACAGTTACCTGCCAAAATTAGTATCGAAATTAGAGTTACTTGTCATAATTAATAACGATGTTACAGTTACCTGTCATAATTAGTGTCGAAGTTACAGTTACTTGTCATAATTAGTATCGAAGTTACAGTTACCTGCCATAATTTGTATCGAAATTACAGGGACTTGTCATAATTAGTAACGATGTTACAGTTACCTGCCATAATTAGTATCGAAATTAAAGTTCCTTGTCATAATTAGTATCGAAGTTACAGTTACCTGTCATAATTAGTATCGAAGGTACTGTTACCTGCCATAATTTGTATCGAAATTACAGTTACTTGTCATAATTAGTAACGAATTTACAGTTACCTGTCATAATTTGGGTCGAAATTACAGTTGCTTGTCATAATTAGTATCGAAGTTACTGTTACCTGTCATAATAAGTATCGAAGTTACAGTTACCTGCCAAAATTTAAATCGAAATTACAGTTACTTGTCATAATTAGTAACAAAGTTACAGTTACCTGTCATAATTAGTATCGAAGTTACAGTTACTTGTCATAATTAGTATCGAAGTACCTGTTACCTGTCATCATAAGTATCGAAGTTACAGTTACCTGCCAAAATTTGAATCGAAATTACAGTTACTTGTCATAATTAGTAACGAAGTTACAGTTTCCAGTCATAATTAGTATCGAAGTTACTGTTACCTGACATAATAAGTATCGAAGTTGCAGTTACCTGCCATAATTTGTATCGAAATTACAGGGACTTGTCCTAATTAGTAACGAAGTTACAGTTGCCTGTCATAATTAGTATCGAAGGTACTGTTACCTGCCATAATTTGTATCGAAATTACAGCTACTTGTCATAATTAGTAACGATGTTACAGTTACCTGCCATAATTTGTATCGAAATTACAGGGACTTGTCATAATTAGTAACGATGTTACAGTTACCTGCCATAATTAATATCAAAATTAAAGTTACTTTTCATAATTAGTATCGAAGTTACAGTTACCTGTCATAATTAGTATCGAAGTTACTGTTACCTGCCATAATAAGTATCGAAGTTACAGTAACCTGCTATAATTTGTATCGAAATTACAGGGACTTGTCATAATTAGTAACGAAGTTACAGTTACCTACCATAATTAATATCAAAATTAAAGTTACTTTTCATAATTAGTATCGAAGTTACAGTTACCTGTCATAATTAGTATCGAAGTTACTGTTACCTGTCACAATTAGTATTGAAGTTACAGTTACCTAGCATAATGTTTTATCAAAATTACTGTTACTTGTCATAATTAGTAACGAAGTTAGAGTTTCTTGTCATAATTAGTATCGAAGTTACTGTTACCTGTCTTAATTTGTATCGAAATTACAGTTACTTGTCATAATTAGTATAGAAGTTACTGTCAGTTGACATAATTAGTAACGAAGTTACAGTAACCTGTCATAATTAGTATCGAAGTTACTGATACCTGATATAATTAGTACCGAAGTTACAGTTACCTGCCATAATTTGTATCGAAATTACAGTTACTTGTCATAATTAGTAACGAAGTTACGGTAACCTGTCATAATTTGTATCGAAATTACAGTTACTTGTCATAATTAGTATCGAAGATACAGTTACTTGACATAATTAGTAACGAAGTTACAGTAACCTGTCATAATTATTATCGAAGTTAATGTTACCTGTCATAATAATATCGAAGTTACAGTTACCTGCCATAATTTTTTATCAAAATTAGAGTTACATGTCATAATTAGTAACGAAGTTACAGTTACTTGTCATAATTAGTATCGAAGTTACTGTTACCTGTCATAATTAGTATGAAAGTTACAGTTACCTGCCATAATTTGTATCAAAATTACTGTTCCTTGTCATAATTAATATCGAAGTTACAGATACCTGTCATAATTAGTATCGAAGGTACTGTTACTTGTCATAAGTAGTAACGAAGTTACAGTTACCTGTCATAATTTGTATCGAAATTACAGTTACTTGTCATAATTAGTAACGAAGTTACAGTTTCCTTTCATAATTAGTATCGAAGTTACTGTTATCTGTCATAATTAGTATGGAAGTTACAGTTACCTGCCATAATTTGAATCGAAATTAGAGGGACTCGTCATATTTAGTAACGAAGTTCGAGTATCTTGTCATAATTAGTATCGAAGTTACAGTTACCTGTCATAATTTGTATCGACGTTATAGTTACTTGTCATAATTAGTATCGAAGTTACTGTTACCTGTCATAATTAGTATCGAAGTTACAGTTACCTGCCATAATTTGTATCGAAATTACAGTTACCTGTCATAGCTAGTGACGCAGTTACAGTTACCTGTCATAATTAGTATCGAAGTTACAGTTACTTGTCATAATTAGTATAGAAGTTACAGTTACCTGCCATAATTTGTATCGAAATTACAGGGACTTGTCATAATTAGTAACGATGTTACAGTTACCTGCCATAATTAGTATCGAAATTAAAGTTACTTGTCATAATTAGTAACGAAGTTACAGTTTCCTGCCATAATTAGTATCGAAGTTACTGTTACCTGCCATAATTAGTATTGATGTTACAGTTACCTACCTTAATTTTTTTAATCAAAAATACAGTTACTTGTCATAATTAGTAACGAAGTTAGAGTTTCTTGTCATAAGTAGAATCGAAGTTACAGTAACCAGCCATAATTTTTATCGAAGTTATAGTTACTTGTCATAATAAGTACCGAAGATACTGTTACCTGTCATAATTAGTATCGAAGTTACAGTTACCTGCCATAATTTGTATCGAAATTACAGTTACTTGTCATAATTAGTAACGAAGTTACAGTTACCAGTCATAATTAGTATCGAAGTTACATTTACTTGTCATAATTAGTATCGAAGTTACTGTTACCTGTCATAATTAGTATCGAAATTTCAGTTACTTGTCATAATTAGTAACAAAGTTACAGTTTCTTGTCATAATTACTATCGAAGTTACTGTTACCTGTCATAATTAGTATGGAAGTTACAGTTACCTGCCATAATTCGTATCGAAATTACAGTTCCTTGTCATAATTAGTATCGAAGTTACAGTTACCTGCCATAATTAGTATCGAAGTTACTGTTACCTGCCATAATTTGTATCGGAATTACAGTTACTTGTCATAATTAGTAACGAAGTTACAGTTACAGTCATAATTAGTATTGAAGTTACAGTTACCTACCATAATTTTTTATCAAAATTACTGTAACTTGTCATAATTATTAACGAAGTTAGAGTTTCTTGTCATAATTAGTATCGAAGTTACTGTTACCTGTCATATTTTGTATTGAAATTACAGTTACCTGTCATAATTAGAATCGAAGCTACAATTACTTGACATAATTAGTAACGAAGTTACAGTAACCTGTCATAATTAGTAACGAAGTTACCGTTACCTGTCATAATTTGTATCGAAATTACAGTTACTTGTCATAATTAGTAACGAAGTTACAGTTTCATGTCATAATTAGTGTCGAAGTTACTGTTACCTGTCATAATTAGTATGGAAGTTACAGTTACCTGCCATAATTTGTATCGAAATTACAGGGACTTGTCATAATTAGTAACGAAGTTCGAGTTTCTTGTCATAATTAGTATCGAAGTTACAGTTACCTGTCATAATTTGTATCGAAGTTATAGTTACTTGTCATAATTAGTATCGAATTACTGTTACATGTCATAATTAGTATCGAAGTTACAGTTTCCTGCCATAATTAGTATCGAAATTAAAGTTACTTGTCATAATCAGTAACGAAGTTACAGTTTCCTGTCATAATTAGTATCGATGTTACTGTTTCCTGTCATAATTAGTATTGAAGTTACAGTTACCTACCATAATTTTTTATCAAAATTACAGTTACTTGTCATAATTAGTAACGAAGTTTGAGTTTCTTGTCATAATTAGAATCGAAGTTACAGTAACCACTCATAATTTTTATCGAAGTTATAGTTACTTGTCATAATTAGTACCGATGTAACTGTTACCTGTCATAATTAGTATCGAAGTTACAGTTATCTGCCCTAATTTGTATCGAAATTAGAGTTACTTGTCATAATTAGTAACGAAGTTACAGTTACCTGTCATAATAAGTGTCGAAGTTACTGTTACTTGTCATAATTAGTATCGAAGTTACTGTTACCTCTCATAATTAGTATCGAAGTTACAGTTACCTGCCAAAATTTGTATCGTAATTACAGTTACTTGTCATAATTAGTAACGAAATTACAGTTACCTGCCATAATTTGTATCGAAATTACAGTTCCTTGTCATAATTAGTATCGAAGTTACAGTTACCTGCCATACTTAGTATCGAAGGTACTGTTACTTGTCATAATTAGTAACGAAGTTACAGTTACCTGTCATAATTTGTATCGAAATTTCAGTTACTTGTCATAATTAGTAACGAAGTTACAGTTTCCTGTCATAATTAGTATCGAAGTAACTGTTACCTGTCATAATTAGCATGGAAGTTACAGTTACCTGCCAAAATTTGTATCGAAATTAAAGTTACTTGTCATCATTAGCAACGATGTTACAGTAACCTGTCATAATTAGTATCGAAGTTACTGTTACCTGTCACAATTAGTATTGAAGTTACAGTTACCTAGCATAATGTTTTATCAAAATTACTGTTACTTGTCATAATTAGTAACGAAGTTAGAGTTTCTTGTCATAATTAGTATCGAAGTTACTGTTACCTGTCTTAATTTGTATCGAAATTACAGTTACTTGTCATAATTAGTATAGAAGTTACTGTCAGTTGACATAATTAGTAACGAAGTTACAGTAACCTGTCATAATTAGTATCGAAGTTACTGATACCTGATATAATTAGTACCGAAGTTACAGTTACCTGCCATAATTTGTATCGAAATTACAGTTACTTGTCATAATTAGTAACGAAGTTACGGTAACCTGTCATAATTTGTATCGAAATTACAGTTACTTGTCATAATTAGTATCGAAGATACAGTTACTTGACATAATTAGTAACGAAGTTACAGTAACCTGTCATAATTATTATCGAAGTTAATGTTACCTGTCATAATAATATCGAAGTTACAGTTACCTGCCATAATTTTTTATCAAAATTAGAGTTACATGTCATAATTAGTAACGAAGTTACAGTTACTTGTCATAATTAGTATCGAAGTTACTGTTACCTGTCATAATTAGTATGAAAGTTACAGTTACCTGCCATAATTTGTATCAAAATTACTGTTCCTTGTCATAATTAATATCGAAGTTACAGATACCTGTCATAATTAGTATCGAAGGTACTGTTACTTGTCATAAGTAGTAACGAAGTTACAGTTACCTGTCATAATTTGTATCGAAATTACAGTTACTTGTCATAATTAGTAACGAAGTTACAGTTTCCTTTCATAATTAGTATCGAAGTTACTGTTATCTGTCATAATTAGTATGGAAGTTACAGTTACCTGCCATAATTTGAATCGAAATTAGAGGGACTCGTCATATTTAGTAACGAAGTTCGAGTATCTTGTCATAATTAGTATCGAAGTTACAGTTACCTGTCATAATTTGTATCGACGTTATAGTTACTTGTCATAATTAGTATCGAAGTTACTGTTACCTGTCATAATTAGTATCGAAGTTACAGTTACCTGCCATAATTTGTATCGAAATTACAGTTACCTGTCATAGCTAGTGACGCAGTTACAGTTACCTGTCATAATTAGTATCGAAGTTACAGTTACTTGTCATAATTAGTATAGAAGTTACAGTTACCTGCCATAATTTGTATCGAAATTACAGGGACTTGTCATAATTAGTAACGATGTTACAGTTACCTGCCATAATTAGTATCGAAATTAAAGTTACTTGTCATAATTAGTAACGAAGTTACAGTTTCCTGCCATAATTAGTATCGAAGTTACTGTTACCTGCCATAATTAGTATTGATGTTACAGTTACCTACCTTAATTTTTTTTATCAAAAATACAGTTACTTGTCATAATTAGTAACGAAGTTAGAGTTTCTTGTCATAAGTAGAATCGAAGTTACAGTAACCAGCCATAATTTTTATCGAAGTTATAGTTACTTGTCATAATAAGTACCGAAGATACTGTTACCTGTCATAATTAGTATCGAAGTTACAGTTACCTGCCATAATTTGTATCGAAATTACAGTTACTTGTCATAATTAGTAACGAAGTTACAGTTACCAGTCATAATTAGTATCGAAGTTACATTTACTTGTCATAATTAGTATCGAAGTTACTGTTACCTGTCATAATTAGTATCGAAATTTCAGTTACTTGTCATAATTAGTAACAAAGTTACAGTTTCTTGTCATAATTACTATCGAAGTTACTGTTACCTGTCATAATTAGTATGGAAGTTACAGTTACCTGCCATAATTCGTATCGAAATTACAGTTCCTTGTCATAATTAGTATCGAAGTTACAGTTACCTGCCATAATTAGTATCGAAGTTACTGTTACCTGCCATAATTTGTATCGGAATTACAGTTACTTGTCATAATTAGTAACGAAGTTACAGTTACAGTCATAATTAGTATTGAAGTTACAGTTACCTACCATAATTTTTTATCAAAATTACTGTAACTTGTCATAATTATTAACGAAGTTAGAGTTTCTTGTCATAATTAGTATCGAAGTTACTGTTACCTGTCATATTTTGTATTGAAATTACAGTTACCTGTCATAATTAGAATCGAAGCTACAATTACTTGACATAATTAGTAACGAAGTTACAGTAACCTGTCATAATTAGTAACGAAGTTACCGTTACCTGTCATAATTTGTATCGAAATTACAGTTACTTGTCATAATTAGTAACGAAGTTACAGTTTCATGTCATAATTAGTGTCGAAGTTACTGTTACCTGTCATAATTAGTATGGAAGTTACAGTTACCTGCCATAATTTGTATCGAAATTACAGGGACTTGTCATAATTAGTAACGAAGTTCGAGTTTCTTGTCATAATTAGTATCGAAGTTACAGTTACCTGTCATAATTTGTATCGAAGTTATAGTTACTTGTCATAATTAGTATCGAATTACTGTTACATGTCATAATTAGTATCGAAGTTACAGTTTCCTGCCATAATTAGTATCGAAATTAAAGTTACTTGTCATAATCAGTAACGAAGTTACAGTTTCCTGTCATAATTAGTATCGATGTTACTGTTTCCTGTCATAATTAGTATTGAAGTTACAGTTACCTACCATAATTTTTTATCAAAATTACAGTTACTTGTCATAATTAGTAACGAAGTTTGAGTTTCTTGTCATAATTAGAATCGAAGTTACAGTAACCACTCATAATTTTTATCGAAGTTATAGTTACTTGTCATAATTAGTACCGATGTAACTGTTACCTGTCATAATTAGTATCGAAGTTACAGTTATCTGCCCTAATTTGTATCGAAATTAGAGTTACTTGTCATAATTAGTAACGAAGTTACAGTTACCTGTCATAATAAGTGTCGAAGTTACTGTTACTTGTCATAATTAGTATCGAAGTTACTGTTACCTCTCATAATTAGTATCGAAGTTACAGTTACCTGCCAAAATTTGTATCGTAATTACAGTTACTTGTCATAATTAGTAACGAAATTACAGTTACCTGCCATAATTTGTATCGAAATTACAGTTCCTTGTCATAATTAGTATCGAAGTTACAGTTACCTGCCATACTTAGTATCGAAGGTACTGTTACTTGTCATAATTAGTAACGAAGTTACAGTTACCTGTCATAATTTGTATCGAAATTTCAGTTACTTGTCATAATTAGTAACGAAGTTACAGTTTCCTGTCATAATTAGTATCGAAGTAACTGTTACCTGTCATAATTAGCATGGAAGTTACAGTTACCTGCCAAAATTTGTATCGAAATTAAAGTTACTTGTCATCATTAGCAACGATGTTACAGTAACCTGTCATAATTAGTATCGAAGTTAATGTTACTTGTCATAATTAGTATCGAAGTTACTGTTACCTGTCATAATTAGTATCGAAGTTACTGTTACCTGCCATATTTTGTATCGAAATTACTGTTACTTGTCATAATTAGTAACGAAGTTACAGTTACCTGTCATAATTAGTATCGAAGTTACAGTTACTTGTCATAATTAGTATCGAAGTTACTGTTACCTGTCATAATTAGAATCGATGTTACAGTTACCTGCCAAAATTTGTATCGAAATTACAGTTACTTGTCATAATTAGTAACCAAGTTACAGTTACTTGTCATAATTAGTATCGAAGTTACAGTTACTTGTAATAATTAGTATCGAAGTTACCGTTACCTGCCATAATTTGTATCGAAATTACAGGGACTTGTCATAATTAGTAACGAATTTACAGTTACCTGCCATAATTAGTATCGAAATTAAAGTTACTTGTGATAATTAGTAACGAAGTTACAGTTACCTGTCATAATTAGTATCGAAGTTACTGTTACCTGTCATAATTAGTATTGAAGTTACAGTTACCTACCATAATTTTTTATCAAAATTACAGTTACTTGTCATAATTAGAAAGAAGTTAGAGTTTCTTGTCATAATTAGTATCGAAGTTACAGTTACCTGTCATAATTTGTATCGACGTTATAGTTACTTGTCATAATTAGTATCGAAGTTACTGTTACCTGTCATAATTAGTATCGAAGTTACAGTTACCTGCCATAATTTGTATCGAAATTACAGTTACCTGTCATAGCTAGTGACGCAGTTACAGTTACCTGTCATAATTAGTATCGAAGTTACAGTTACTTGTCATAATTAGTATAGAAGTTACAGTTACCTGCCATAATTTGTATCGAAATTACAGGGACTTGTCATAATTAGTAACGATGTTACAGTTACCTGCCATAATTAGTATCGAAATTAAAGTTACTTGTCATAATTAGTAACGAAGTTACAGTTTCCTGCCATAATTAGTATCGAAGTTACTGTTACCTGCCATAATTAGTATTGATGTTACAGTTACCTACCTTAATTTTTTTTATCAAAAATACAGTTACTTGTCATAATTAGTAACGAAGTTAGAGTTTCTTGTCATAATTAGTATCGAAGTTACAGTTACCTGTCATAATTTGATTCGAAGTTACAGTTACTTGTCATAATTAGTATCGAAGTTACTGTTACCAGTCACAATTAGTATCGAAGTTACAGTTACCTGCCATAATTTGTATCGAAATTACAGGGACTTGTCATAATTAGTAACGAAGTTCGAGTTTCTTGTCATAATTAGTATCGAAGTTACAGTTACCTGTCATAATTTGTATCGAAGTTATAGTTACTTGTCATAATTAGTATCGAATTACTGTTACATGTCATAATTAGTATCGAAGTTACAGTTTCCTGCCATAATTAGTATCGAAATTAAAGTTACTTGTCATAATCAGTAACGAAGTTACAGTTTCCTGTCATAATTAGTATCGATGTTACTGTTTCCTGTCATAATTAGTATTGAAGTTACAGTTACCTACCATAATTTTTTATCAAAATTACAGTTACTTGTCATAATTAGTAACGAAGTTTGAGTTTCTTGTCATAATTAGAATCGAAGTTACAGTAACCACTCATAATTTTTATCGAAGTTATAGTTACTTGTCATAATTAGTACCGATGTAACTGTTACCTGTCATAATTAGTATCGAAGTTACAGTTATCTGCCCTAATTTGTATCGAAATTAGAGTTACTTGTCATAATTAGTAACGAAGTTACAGTTACCTGTCATAATAAGTGTCGAAGTTACTGTTACTTGTCATAATTAGTATCGAAGTTACTGTTACCTCTCATAATTAGTATCGAAGTTACAGTTACCTGCCAAAATTTGTATCGTAATTACAGTTACTTGTCATAATTAGTAACGAAATTACAGTTACCTGCCATAATTTGTATCGAAATTACAGTTCCTTGTCATAATTAGTATCGAAGTTACAGTTACCTGCCATACTTAGTATCGAAGGTACTGTTACTTGTCATAATTAGTAACGAAGTTACAGTTACCTGTCATAATTTGTATCGAAATTTCAGTTACTTGTCATAATTAGTAACGAAGTTACAGTTTCCTGTCATAATTAGTATCGAAGTAACTGTTACCTGTCATAATTAGCATGGAAGTTACAGTTACCTGCCAAAATTTGTATCGAAATTAAAGTTACTTGTCATCATTAGCAACGATGTTACAGTAACCTGTCATAATTAGTATCGAAGTTAATGTTACTTGTCATAATTAGTATCGAAGTTACTGTTACCTGTCATAATTAGTATCGAAGTTACTGTTACCTGCCATATTTTGTATCGAAATTACTGTTACTTGTCATAATTAGTAACGAAGTTACAGTTACCTGTCATAATTAGTATCGAAGTTACAGTTACTTGTCATAATTAGTATCGAAGTTACTGTTACCTGTCATAATTAGAATCGATGTTACAGTTACCTGCCAAAATTTGTATCGAAATTACAGTTACTTGTCATAATTAGTAACCAAGTTACAGTTACTTGTCATAATTAGTATCGAAGTTACAGTTACTTGTAATAATTAGTATCGAAGTTACCGTTACCTGCCATAATTTGTATCGAAATTACAGGGACTTGTCATAATTAGTAACGAATTTACAGTTACCTGCCATAATTAGTATCGAAATTAAAGTTACTTGTGATAATTAGTAACGAAGTTACAGTTACCTGTCATAATTAGTATCGAAGTTACTGTTACCTGTCATAATTAGTATTGAAGTTACAGTTACCTACCATAATTTTTTATCAAAATTACAGTTACTTGTCATAATTAGAAAGAAGTTAGAGTTTCTTGTCATAATTAGTATCGAAGTTACAGTTACCTGTCATAATTTGTATCGACGTTATAGTTACTTGTCATAATTAGTATCGAAGTTACTGTTACCTGTCATAATTAGTATCGAAGTTACAGTTACCTGCCATAATTTGTATCGAAATTACAGTTACCTGTCATAGCTAGTGACGCAGTTACAGTTACCTGTCATAATTAGTATCGAAGTTACAGTTACTTGTCATAATTAGTATAGAAGTTACAGTTACCTGCCATAATTTGTATCGAAATTACAGGGACTTGTCATAATTAGTAACGATGTTACAGTTACCTGCCATAATTAGTATCGAAATTAAAGTTACTTGTCATAATTAGTAACGAAGTTACAGTTTCCTGCCATAATTAGTATCGAAGTTACTGTTACCTGCCATAATTAGTATTGATGTTACAGTTACCTACCTTAATTTTTTTTATCAAAAATACAGTTACTTGTCATAATTAGTAACGAAGTTAGAGTTTCTTGTCATAATTAGTATCGAAGTTACAGTTACCTGTCATAATTTGATTCGAAGTTACAGTTACTTGTCATAATTAGTATCGAAGTTACTGTTACCAGTCACAATTAGTATCGAAGTTACAGTTACCTGCCATAATTTGTATCGAAATTACAGTTCCTTGTCATAATTAGTATGGAAGTTACAGTTACCTGTCATAAATAGTATCGAAGTTACTGTTACCTGCCATAATTTGTATCGAAATTACAGTTACTTGTCATAATTAGTTACGAAGTTACAGTTACCTGTCATAATTAGTATCGAAGTTACAGTTACTTGTCATAATTAGTATCGTAGTTACTCTTACCTGTCATAATTAGTATCGAAGTTACTGTTACCTGTCATAATTAGTATCGAAGTTACAGTTACTTGTCATAATTAGTATCGAAGTTACAGTTACCTGCCATAATTTGTATCGAAATTACAGGGACTTGTCATAATTAGTAACGATGTTACAGTTACCTGCCATAATTAGTATCGAAATTAAAGTTACTTGTCATAATTAGTAACGAAGTTACAGTTTCCTGCCATAATTAGTATCGAAGTTACTGTTACCTGCCATAATTAGTATTGATGTTACAGTTACCTACCTTAATTTTTTTATCAAAAATACAGTTACTTGTCATAATTAGTAACGAAGTTAGAGTTTCTTGTCATAAGTAGAATCGAAGTTACAGTAACCAGCCATAATTTTTATCGAAGTTATAGTTACTTGTCATAATAAGTACCGAAGATACTGTTACCTGTCATAATTAGTATCGAAGTTACAGTTACCTGCCATAATTTGTATCGAAATTACAGTTACTTGTCATAATTAGTAACGAAGTTACAGTTACCTGTCATAATTAGTATCGAAGTTACATTTACTTGTCATAATTAGTATCGAAGTTACTGTTACCTGTCATAATTAGTATCGAAATTTCAGTTACTTGTCATAATTAGTAACAAAGTTACAGTTTCTTGTCATAATTACTATCGAAGTTACTGTTACCTGTCATAATTAGTATGGAAGTTACAGTTACCTGCCATAATTCGTATCGAAATTACAGTTCCTTGTCATAATTAGTATCGAAGTTACAGTTACCTGCCATAATAAGTATCGAAGTTACTGTTACCTGCCATAATTTGTATCGGAATTACAGTTACTTGTCATAATTAGTAACGAAGTTACAGTTACAGTCATAATTAGTATTGAAGTTACAGTTACCTACCATAATTTTTTATCAAAATTACTGTTACTTGTCATAATTATTAACGAAGTTAGAGTTTCTTGTCATAATTAGTATCGAAGTTACTGTTACCTGTCATATTTTGTATTGAAATTACAGTTACCTGTCATAATTAGAATCGAAGCTACAATTACTTGACATAATTAGTAACGAAGTTACAGTAACCTGTCATAATTAGTAACGAAGTTACCGTTACCTGTCATAATTTGTATCGAAATTACAGTTACTTGTCATAATTAGTAACGAAATTACAGTTACATGTCATAATTAGTGTCGAAGTTACTGTTACCTGTCATAATTAGTATGGAAGTTACAGTTACCTGCCATAATTTGTATCGAAATTACAGGGACTTGTCATAATTAGTAACGAAGTTCGAGTTTCTTGTCATAATTAGTATCGAAGTTACAGTTACCTGTCATAATTTGTATCGAAGTTATAGTTACTTGTCATAATTAGTATCGAATTACTGTTACCTGTCATAATTAGTATCGAAGTTACAGTTTCCTGCCATAATTAGTATCGAAATTAAAGTTACTTGTCATAATCAGTAACGAAGTTACAGTTTCCTGTCATAATTAGTATCGAAGTTACTGTTTCCTGTCATAATTAGTATTGAAGTTACAGTTACCTACCATAATTTTTTATCAAAATTACAGTTACTTGTCATAATTAGAAAGAAGTTTGAGTTTCTTGTCATAATTAGAATCGAAGTTACAGTAACCACTCATAATTTTTATCGAAGTTATAGTTACTTGTCATAATTAGTACCGATGTAACTGTTACCTGTCATAATTAGTATCGAAGTTACAGTTATCTGCCCTAATTTGTATCGAAATTAGAGTTACTTGTCATAATTAGTAACGAAGTTACAGTTACCTGTCATAATAACTATCGAAGTTACTGTTACCTGTCATAATTAGTATCGAAGTTACTGTTACCTCTCATAATTAGTATCGAAGTTACAGTTACCTGCCAAAATTTGTATCGTAATTACAGTTACTTGTCATAATTAGTAACGAAATTACAGTTCCTTGTCATAATTAGTATCGAAGTTACATTTACCTGTCATACTTAGTATCGAAGGTACTGTTACTTGTCATAATTAGTAACGAAGTTACAGTTACCTGTCATAATTTGTATCGAAATTACAGTTACTTGTCATAATTAGTAACGAAGTTACAGTTTCCTGTCATAATTAGTATCGAAGTAACTGTTACCTGTCATAATTAGCATGGAAGTTACAGTTACCTGCCAAAATTTGTATCGAAATTAAAGTTACTTGTCATCATTAGCAACGATGTTACAGTAACCTGTCATAATTAGTATCGAAGTTAATGTTACTTGTCATAATTAGTATCGAAGTTACTGTTACCTGCCATATTTTGTATCGAAATTACTGTTACTTGTCATAATTAGTAACGAAGTTACAGTTACCTGTCATAATTAGTATCGAAGTTACAGTTACTTGTCATAATTAGTATCGAAGTTACTGTTACCTGTCATAATTAGAATCGATGTTACAGTTACCTGCCAAAATTTGTATCGAAATTACAGTTACTTGTCATAATTAGTAACCAAGTTACAGTTACTTGTCATAATTAGTATCGAAGTTACAGTTACTTGTAATAATTAGTATCGAAGTTACCGTTACCTGCCATAATTTGTATCGAAATTACAGGGACTTGTCATAATTAGTAACGAATTTACAGTTACCTGCCATAATTAGTATCGAAATTAAAGTTACTTGTGATAATTAGTAACGAAGTTACAGTTACCTGTCATAATTAGTATCGAAGTTACTGTTACCTGTCATAATTAGTATTGAAGTTACAGTTACCTACCATAATTTTTTATCAAAATTACAGTTACTTCATAATTAGTAACGAAGTTAGAGTTTCTTGTCATAATTAGTATCGAAGTTACAGTTACCTGTCATAATTTGATTCGAAGTTACAGTTACTTGTCATAATTAGTATCGAAGTTACTGTTACCAGTCACAATTAGTATCGAAGTTACAGTTACCTGCCATAATTTGTATCGAAATTACAGTTCCTTGTCATAATTAGTATGGAAGTTACAGTTACCTGTCATAATTAGTATCGAAGTTACTGTTACCTGCCATAATTTGTATCGAAATTACAGTTACTTGTCATAATTAGTTACGAAGTTACAGTTACCTGTCATAATTAGTATCGTAGTTACTCTTACCTGTCATAATTAGTATCGAAGTTACTGTTACCTGTCATAATTAGTATTGATGTAACAGTTACCTACCATAATTTTTTATCAAAATTACTGTTACTTGTCATAATTAATATCGAAGTTACAGTTACCTGTCATAATTAGTATCGAAGGTACTGTTACTTGTCATAAGTAGTAACGAAGTTACAGTTACCTGTCATAATTTGTATCGAAATTACAGTTACTTGTCATAATTAGTAACGAAGTTACAGTTTCCTTTCATAATTAGTATCGAAGTTACTGTTATCTGTCATAATTAGTATAGAAAATACAGTTACCTGCCATAATTTGTATCGAAATTACAGGGACTTGTCCTAATTAGTAACGAAGTTCGAGTTTCTTGTCATAATTAGTATCGAAGTTACAGTTACCTGTCATAATTTGTATCGAAGTTATAGTTACTTGTCATAATTAGTATCGAAGTTACTGTTACCTGTCATAATTAGTATCGAAGTTACAGTTACCTGCCATAATTTGTATCGAAATAACAGTTACTTGTAATAATTAGTGACGAAGTTACAGTTACCTGTCATAATTAGTATCGAAGTTACAGTTACTTGTCATAATTAGTATCGAAGTTACTGTTACCTGTCATAATTAGTATCGAAGTTACAGTTACCTGCCAAAATTAGTATCGAAATTAGAGTTACTTGTCATAATTAATAACGAAGTTACAGTTACCTGTCATAATTAGTGTCGAAGTTACAGTTACTTGTCATAATTAGTATCGAAGTTACAGTTACCTGCCATAATTTGTATCGAAATTACAGGGACTTGTCATAATTAGTAACGATGTTACAGTTACCTGCCATAATTAGTATCGAAATTAAAGTTCCTTGTCATAATTAGTATCGAAGTTACAGTTACCTGTCATAATTAGTATCGAAGGTACTGTTACCTGCCATAATTTGTATCGAAATTACAGTTACTTCTCATAATTAGTAACGAATTAACAGTTACCTGTCATAATTTGGGTCGAAATTACAGTTGCTTGTCATAATTAGTATCGAAGTTACTGTTACCTGTCATAATAAGTATCGAAGTTACAGTTACCTGCCAAAATTTAAATCGAAATTACAGTTACTTGTCATAATTAGTAACAAAGTTACAGTTACCTGTCATAATTAGTATCGAAGTTACAGTTACTTGTCATAATTAGTATCGAAGTAACTGTTACCTGTCATCATAAGTATCGAAGTTACAGTTACCTGCCAAAATTTGAATCGAAATTACAGTTACTTGTCATAATTAGTAACGAAGTTACAGTTTCCAGTCATAATTAGTATCGAAGTAACTGTTACCTGACATAATAAGTATCGAAGTTGCAGTTACCTGCCATAATTTGTATCGAAATTACAGGGACTTGTCCTAATTAGTAACGAAGTTACAGTTACCTGACATAATTAGTATCGAAGTTACAGTTACCTGCCATAATTTGTATCGAAATTACAGGGACTTGTCCTAATTAGTAACGAAGTTACAGTTTCCTGTCATAATTAGTATCGAAGGTACTGTTACCTGCCATAATTTGTATCGAAATTACAGCTACTTGTCATAATTAGTAACGATGTTACAGTTTCCTGTCATAATTAGTATCGAAGTTACTGTTACCTGACATAATAAGTATCGAAGTTACAGTTACCTGCTATAATTTGTATCGAAATTACAGGGACTTGTCATAATTAGTAACGAAGTTACAGTTACCTACCATAATTAATATCAAAATTAAAGTTACTTTTCATAATTAGTATCGAAGTTACAGTTACCTGTCATAATTAGTATCGAAGTTACTGTTACCTGTCATAATTAGTATTGAAGTTACAGTTACCTAGCATAATTTTTTATCAATATTACTGTTACTTGTCATAATTAGTAACGAAGTTAGAGTTTCTTGTCATAATTAGTATCGAAGTTACTGTTACCTGTCTTAATTTGTATCGAAATTACAGTTACTTGTCAAAATTAGTATAGAAGTTACTGTTAGTTGACATAATTAGTAACGAAGTTACAGAAACCTGTCATAATTAGTATCGAAGTTACTGATACCTGATATAATTAGTACCGAAGTTACAGTTACCTGCCATAATTTGTATCGAAATTACAGTTACTTGTCATAATTAGTATCGAAGATACAGTTACTTGACATAATTAGTAACGAAGTTACAGTAACCTGTCATAATTATTATCGAAGTTAATGTTACCTGTCATAATAATATCGAAGTTACAGTTACCTGCCATAATTTTTTATCAAAATTAGAGTTACATGTCATAATTAGTAACGAAGTTACAGTTACTTGTCATAATTAGTATCGAAGTTACTGTTACCTGTCATAATTAGTATGAAAGTTACAGTTACCTGCCATAATTTGTATCAAAATTACTGTTCCTTGTCATAATTAATATCGAAGTTACAGATACCTGTCATAATTAGTATCGAAGGTACTGTTACTTGTCATAATTAGTAACGAAGTTACAGTTACCTGTCATAATTTGTATCGAAATTACAGTTACTTGTCATAATTAGTAACGAAGTTACAGTTTCCTTTCATAATTAGTATCGAAGTTACTGTTATCTGTCATAATTAGTATGGAAGTTACAGTTACCTGCCATAATATGAATCGAAATTACAGGGACTCGTCATATTTAGTAACGAAGTTCGAGTTTCTTGTCAGAATTAGTATCGAAGTTACAGTTACCTGTCATAATTTGTATCGACGTTATAGTTACTTGTCATAATTGGTATCGAAGTTACTGTTACCTGTCATAATTAGTATCGAAGTTACAGTTACCTGCCATAATTTGTATCGAAATTACAGTTACTTGTCATAGCTAGTGACGCAGTTACAGTTACCTGTCATAATTAGTATCGAAGTTACAGTTACTTGTCATAATTAGTATCGAAGTTACAGTTACCTGCCATAATTTGTATCGAAATTACAGGGACTTGTCATAATTAGTAACGATGTTACAGTTACCTGCCATAATTAGTATCGAAATTAAAGTTACTTGTCATAATTAGTAACGAAGTTACAGTTTCCTGCCATAATTAGTATCGAAGTTACTGTTACCTGCCATAATTAGTATTGATGTTACAGTTACCTACCTTAATTTTTTATCAAAAATACAGTTACTTGTCATAATTAGTAACGAAGTTAGAGTTTCTTGTCATAATTAGAATCGAAGTTACAGTAACCAGCCATAATTTTTATCGAAGTTATAGTTACTTGTCATAATAAGTACCGAAGATACTGTTACCTGTCATAATTAGTATCGAAGTTACAGTTACCTGCCATAATTTGTATCGAAATTACAGTTACTTGTCATAATTAGTAACGAAGTTACAGTTACCTGTCATAATTAGTATCAAAGTTACATTTACTTGTCATAATTAGTATCGAAGTTACTGTTACCTGTCATAATTAGTATCGAAATTACAGTTACTTGTCATAATTAGTAACAAAGTTACAGTTTCTTGTCATAATTACTATCGAAGTTACTGTTACCTGTCATAATTAGTATGGAAGTTACAGTTACCTGCCATAATTCGTATCGAAATTACAGTTCCTTGTCATAATTAGTATCGAAGTTACAGTTACCTGCCATAATTAGTATCGAAGTTACTGTTACCTGCCATAATTTGTATCGGAATTACAGTTACTTGTCATAATTAGTAACGAAGTTACAGTTACAGTCATAATTAGTATTGAAGTTACAGTTACCTACCATAATTTTTTATCAAAATTACTGTTACTTGTCATAATTATAAACGAAGTTAGAGTTTCTTGTCATAATTAGTATCAAAGTTACTGTTACCTGTCATATTTTGTATTGAAATTACAGTTACCTGTCATAATTAGTAACGAAGTTACCGTTACCTGTCATAATTTGTATCGAAATTACAGTTACTTGTCATAATTAGTAACGAAGTTACAGTTTCATGTCATAATTAGTGTCGAAGTTACTGTTGCCTGTCATAATTAGTATGGAAGTTACAGTTACCTGCCATAATTTGTATCGAAATTACAGGGACTTGTCATAATTAGTAACGAAGTTCGAGTTTCTTGTCATAATTAGTATCGAAGTTACAGTTACCTGTCATAATTTGTATCGAAATTAGAGTTACTTGTCATAATTAGTAACGAAGTTAGAGTTACCTGTCATAATAAGTATCGAAGTTACTGTTACTTGTCATAATTAGTATCGAAGTTACTGTTACCTGTCATAATTAGTATCGAAGTTACAGTTACCTGCCAAAATTTGTATCGTAATTACAGTTACTTGTCATAATTAGTAACGAAATTACGGTTACCTGCCATAATTTGTATCGAAATTACAGTTCCTTGTCATAATTAGTATCGAAGTTACAGTTACCTGTCATACTTAGTATCGAAGGTACTGTTACTTGTCATAATTAGTAACGAAGTTACAGTTACCTGTCATAATTTGTATCGAAATTACAGTTACTTGTCATAATTAGTAACGAAGTTACAGTTTCCTGTCATAATTAGTATCGAAGTAACTGTTACCTGTCATAATTAGCATGGAAGTTACAGTTACCTGCCGAAATTTGTATCGAAATTAAAGTTACTTGTCATCATTAGCAACGATGTTACAGTAACCTGTCATAATTAGTATCGAAGTTAATGTTACTTGTCATAATTAGTATCGAAGTTACTGTTACCTGTCATAATTAGTATCGAAGTTACTGTTACCTGCCATATTTTGTATCGAAATTACTGTTACTTGTCATAATTAGTAACGAAGTTACAGTTACCTGTCATAATTAGTATCGAAGTTACAGTTACTTGTCATAATTAGTATCGAAGTTACTGTTACCTGTCATAATTAGAATCGATGTTACAGTTACCTGCCAAAATTTGTATCGAAATTACAGTTACTTGTCATAATTAGTAACCAAGTTACAGTTACTTGTCATAATTAGTATCGACGTTACAGTTACTTGTAATAATTAGTATCGATGTTACCGTTACCTGCCATAATTTGTATCGAAATTACAGGGACTTGTCATAATTAGTAACGAATTTACAGTTACCTGCCATAATTAGTATCGAAATTAAAGTTACTTGTGATAATTAGTAACGAAGTTACAGTTACCTGTCATAATTAGTATCGAAGTTACTGTTACCTGTCATAATTAGTATTGAAGTTACAGTTACCTACCATAATTTTTTATCAAAATTACAGTTACTTGTCATAATTAGTAACGAAGTTAGAGTTTCTTGTCATAATTAGTATCGAAGTTACAGTTACCTGTCATAATTTGATTCGAAGTTATAGTTACTTGTCATAATTAGTATCGAAGTTACTGTTACCAGTCACAATTAGTATCGAAGTTACAGTTACCTGCCATAATTTGTATCGAAATTACAGTTCCTTGTCATAATTAGTATGGAAGTTACAGTTACCTGTCATAATTAGTATCGAAGTTACTGTTACCTGCCATAATTTGTATCGAAATTACAGTTACTTGTCATAATTAGTTACGAAGTTTCAGTTACCTGTCATAATTAGTATCGAAGTTACAGTTACTTGTCATAATTAGTATCGTAGTTACTCTTACCTGTCATAATTAGTATCGAAGTTACTGTTACCTGTCATAATTAGTATTGATGTAACAGTTACCTACCATAATTTTTTATCAAAATTACTGTTACTTGTCATAATTAATATCGAAGTTACAGTTACCTGTCATAATTAGTATCGAAGGTACTGTTACTTGTCATAATTAGTAACGAAGTTACAGTTACCTGTCATAATTTGTATCGAAATTACAGTTACTTGTCATAATTAGTAACGAAGTTACAGTTTCCATTCATAATTAGTATCGAAGTTACTGTTATCTGTCATAATTAGTATGGAAGTTACAGTTACCTGCCATAATTTGTATCGAAATTATAGGGACTTGTCATAATTAGTAACGATGTTACAGTTACCTGCCATAATTAGTATCGAAATTTAAGTTACTTGTCATAATTAGTAACGAAGTTACAGTTTCCTGTCATAATTAGTATCGAAGTTACTGTTACCTGTCATAATTAGTATTGAAGTTACAGTTACCTACCTTAATTTTTTATCAAAATTAAAGTTACTTGTCATAATTAGTAACGAAGTTAGAGTTTCTTGTCATAATTAGAATCGAAGTTACAGTAACCAGTCATAATTTTTATCCAAGTTATAGTTACTTGTCATAATAAGTACCGAAGTTACTGTTACCTGTCATAATTAGTATCGAAGTTACAGTTACCTGCCATAATTTGTATCGAAATAACAGTTACTTGTCATAATTAGTAACGAAGATACAGTTACCTGTCATAATTAGTATCGAAGTTATATTTACTTGTCATAATTAGTATCGAAGTTACTGTTACCTGTCATAATTAGTATCGAAATTACAGTTACTTGTCATAATTAGTAACGAAGTTGCAGTTTCTTGTCATAATTAGTATCGAAGTTACTGTTACCTGTCATAATTAGTTTGGAAGTTACAGTTACCTGCCATAATTTGTATCGAAATTACAGTTCCTTGTCATAATTAGTATCGAAGTTACAGTTACCTGTCATAATTAGTATCGAAGTTACTGTTACCTGCCATAATATGTATCGAAATTACTGTTACTTGTCATAATTAGTAACGAAGTTACAGTTACAGTCATAATTAGTATTGAAGTTACAGTTACCTACCATAATTTTTTATCAAAATTACTGTTACTTGTCATAATTATTAACGAAGTTAGAGTTTTTTGTCATAATTAGTAACGAAGGTACGGTAACCTGTCATAATTTGTATCGAAATTACAGTTACTTGTCATAATTTGCATCGAAGTTACAGTTACTTGACATAATTAGTAACGAAGTTACAGTAACCTGTCATAATTATTATCGAAGTTAATGTTACCTGTCATAATTAGTATTGAAGTTACAGTTACCTGCCATAATTCTTTATCAAAATTAGAGTTACATGTCATAATTAGTAACGAAGTTACAGTTACTTGTCATAATTAGTATCGTAGTTACTGTTACCTGTCATAATTAGTATCAAAGTTACAGTTACCTGCCATAATTTGTATCAAAATTACTGTTCCTTGTCATAATTAATATCGAAGTTACAGATACCTGTCATATTTAGTATTGAAGGTACTGTTACTTGTCATAAGTAGTAACGAAGTTACAGTTACCTGTCATAATTTGTATCGAAATTACAGTTACTTGTCATAATTAGTAACGAAGTTACAGTTTCCTTTCATAATTAGTATCGAAGTTACTGTTATCTGTAATAATTAGTATGGAAGTTACAGTTACCTGCCATAATTTGAATCGAAATTACAGGGACTCGTCATATTTAGTAACGAAGTTCGAGTTTCTTGTCATAATTAGTATCGAAGTTACAGTTACCTTTCATAATTTGTATCGAAGTTATAGTTACTTGTCATAATTAGTATCGAAGTTACTGTTACCTGTCATAATTAGTATCGAAGTTACAGTTACCTGCCATAATTTGTATCGAAATTACAGTTACTTGTCATAATTAGTGACGCAGTTACAGTTATCTGTCATAATTAGTATCGAAGTTACAGTTACTTGTCATAATTAGTATCGAAGTTACAGTTACCTGCCATAATTTGTATCGAAATTACAGGGACTTGTCATAATTAGTAACGATGTTACAGTTACCTGCCATAATTAGTATCGAAATTAAAGTTACTTGTCATAATTAGTAACGAAGTTACAGTTTCCTGTCATAATTAGTATCGAAGTTACTGTTACCTGCCATAATTAGTATTGAAGTTACAGTTACCTACCTTAATTTTTTATCAAAATTACAGTTACTTGTCATAATTAGTAACGAAGTTAGAGTTTCTTGTCATAATTAGAATCGAAGTTACAGTAACCAGCCATAATTTTTATCGAAGTTATAGTTACTTGTCATAATAAGTACCGAAGTTACTGTAACCTGTCATAATTAGTATCGAAGTTACAGTTACCTGCCATAATTTGTATCGAAATTACAGTTACTTGTCATAATTAGTAACGAAGTTACAGTTACCTGTCATAATTAGTATCGAAGTTACATTTACTTGTCATAATTAGTATCGAAGTTACTGTTACCTGTCATAATTAGTATCGAAATTACAGTTACTTGTCATAATTAGTAACAAAGTTACAGTTTCTTGTCGTAATTAGCATCGAAGTTACTGTTACCTGTCATAATTAGTATGGAAGTTACAGTTACCTGCCATAATTTGTATCGAAATTACAGTTCCTTGTCATAATTAGTATCGAAGTTACAGTTACCTGCCATAATTAGTATCGAAGTTACTGTTACCTGCCATACTTTGTATCGAAATTACAGTTCCTTGTCATAATTAGTATCGAAGTTACAGTTACCTGCCATAATTGGTAACGAAGTTACAGTTACCTGTCATAATTAGTATCGAAGTTACATTTACTTGTCATAATTAGTATCGAAGTTACTGTTACCTGTCATAATTAGTATGGAAGTTACAGTTACCTGCCATAATTTGTATCGAAATTACAGTTCCTTGTCATAATTAGTATCGAAGTTACAGTTACCTGCCATAATTAGTAACGAAGTTACAGTTACCTGTCATAATTAGTATCGAAGTTACATTTACTTGTCATAATTAGTATTGAAGTTACTGTTACCTGTCATAATTAGTATGGAAGTTACAGTTACCTGCCATAATTTGTATCGAAATTACAGTTACTTGTCATAATTAGTAACGAAGTTACAGTTACAGTCATAATTAGTATTGAAGTTACAGTTACCTACCATAATTTTTTATCAAAATTACTGTTACTTGTCATAATTATTAACGAAGTTAGAGTTTCTTGTCATAATTAGTATCGAAGTTACTGTTACCTGTCATATTTTGTATTGAAATTACAGTTACCTGTCATAATTAGAATCGAAGCTACAATTACTTGACATAATTAGTAACGAAGTTACAGTAACCTGTCATAATTAGTAACGAAGTTACCGTTACCTGTCATAATTTGTATCGAAATTATTGTTACTTGTCATAATTAGTAACGAAGTTACAGTTACCTGTCATAATTAGTATCGAAGTTACAGTTACTTGTCATAATTAGTATCGAAGTTACTGTTACCTGTCATAATTAGAATCGAAGTTACAGTTACCTGCCAAAATTTGTATCGAAATTACAGTTACTTGTCATAATTAGTAACCAAGTTACAGTTACCTGTCATAATTAGTATCGAAGTTACAGTTACTTGTAATAATTAGTAACGAAGTTACCGTTACCTGCCATAATTTGTATCGAAATTACAGGGACTTGTCATAATTAGTAACGAAGTTACAGTTACCTGCCATAATTAGTATTGAAATTAAAGTTACTTGTGATAATTAGTAACGAAGTTACATTTACCTGTCATAATTAGTAGCGAAGTTACTGTTACCTGTCATAATTAGTATTGAAGTTACAGTTACCTACCATAATTTTTTATCAAAATTACAGTTACTTGTAATAATTAGTAACGAAGTTAGAGTTTCTTGTCATAATTAGTATCGAAGTTACAGTTACCTGTCATAATTTGATTCGAAGTTATAGTTACTTGTCATAATTAGTATCGAAGTTACTGTTACCAGTCACAATTAGTATCGAAGTTACAGTTACCTGCCATAATTTGTATCGAAATTACAGTTCCTTGTCATAATTAGTATGGAAGTTACAGTTACCTGTCATAATTAGTATCGAAGTTACTGTTACCTGCCATAATTTGTATCGAAATTACAGTTACTTGTCATAATTAGTTACGAAGTTACAGTTACCTGTCATAATTAGTATCGAAGTTACAGTTACTTGTCATAATTAGTATCGTAGTTACTCTTACCTGTCATAATTAGTATCGAAGTTACTGTTACCTGTCATAATTAGTATTGATGTTACAGTTACCTACCATAATTTTTTATCAAAATTACTGTTACTTGTCATAATTAATATCGAAGTTACAGTTACCTGTCATAATTAGTATCGAAGGTACTGTTACTTGTCATAAGTAGTAACGAAGTTACAGTTACCTGTCATAATTTGTATCGAAATTACAGTTACTTGTCATAATTAGTAACGAAGTTAGAGTTTCTTGTCATAATTAGAATCGAAGTTACAGTTACCTGCCAAAATTTGTATCGTAATTACAGTTACTTGTCATAATTAGTAACGAAATTACAGTTACCTGCCATAATTTGTATCGAAATTACAGTTCCTTGTCATAATTAGTATCGAAGTTACAGTTACCTGTCATACTTAGTATCGAAGGTACTGTTACTTGTCATAATTAGTAACGAAGTTACAGTTACCTGTCATAATTTGTATCGAAATTACAGTTACTTGTCATAATTAGTAACGAAGTTACAGTTTCCTGTCATAATTAGTATCGAAGTAACTGTTACCTGTCATAATTAGCATGGAAGTTACAGTTACCTGCCAAAATTTGTATCGAAATTAAAGTTACTTGTCATCATTAGCAACGATGTTACAGTAACCTGTCATAATTAGTATCGAAGTTAATGTTACTTGTCATAATTAGTATCGAAGTTACTGTTACCTGTCATAATTAGTATCGAAGTTACTGTTACCTGCCATATTTTGTATCGAAATTACTGTTACTTGTCATAATTAGTAACGAAGTTACAGTTACCTGTCATAATTAGTATCGAAGTTACAGTTACTTGTCATAATTAGTATCGAAGTTACTGTTACCTGTCATAATTAGAATCGATGTTACAGTTACCTGACAAAATTTGTATCGAAATTACAGTTACTTGTCATAATTAGTAACCAAGTTACAGTTACTTGTCATAATTAGTATCGAAGTTACAGTTACTTGTAATAATTAGTATCGATGTTACCGTTACCTGCCATAATTTGTATCGAAATTACAGGGACTTGTCATAATTAGTAACGAATTTACAGTTACCTGCCATAATTAGTATCGAAATTAAAGTTACTTGTGATAATTAGTAACGAAGTTACAGTTACCTGTCATAATTAGTATCGAAGTTACTGTTACCTGTCATAATTAGTATTGAAGTTACAGTTACCTACCATAATTTTTTATCAAAATTACAGTTACTTGTCATAATTAGTAACGAAGTTAGAGTTTCTTGTCATAATTAGTATCGAAGTTACAGTTACCTGTCATAATTTGATTCGAAGTTATAGTTACTTGTCATAATTAGTATCGAAGTTACTGTTACCAGTCACAATTAGTATCGAAGTTACAGTTACCTGCCATAATTTGTATCGAAATTACAGTTCCTTGTCATAATTAGTATGGAAGTTACAGTTACCTGTCATAATTAGTATCGAAGTTACTGTTACCTGCCATAATTTGTATCGAAATTACAGTTACTTGTCATAATTAGTTACGAAGTTACAGTTACCTGTCATAATTAGTATCGAGGTTACAGTTACTTGTCATAATTAGTATCGTAGTTACTCTTACCTGTCATAATTAGTATCGAAGTTACTGTTACCTGTCATAATTAGTATTGATGTAACAGTTACCTACCATAATTTTTTATCAAAATTACTGTTACTTGTCATAATTAATATCGAAGTTACAGTTACCTGTCATAATTAGTATCGAAGGTACTGTTACTTGTCATAATTAGTAACGAAGTTACAGTTACCTGTCATAATTTGTATCGAAATTACAGTTACTTGTCATAATTAGTAACGAAGTTACAGTTTCCCTTCATAATTAGTATCGAAGTTACTGTTATCTGTCATAATTAGTATGGAAGTTACAGTTACCTGCCATAATTTGTATCGAAATTACAGGGACTTGTCATAATTAGTAACGAAGTTCGAGTTTCTTGTCATAATTAGTATCGAAGTTACAGTTACCTGTCATAATTTGTATCGAAGTTGTAGTTACTTGTCATAATTAGTATCGATGTTACTGTTACCTGTCCTAATTAGTATCGAAGTTACAGTTACCTGCCATAATTTGTATCGAAATTACAGTTACTTGTTATAATTAGTGACGAAGTTACAGTTACCTGTCATAATTAGTATCGAAATTACAGTTACTTGTCATAATTAGTATCGAAGTTACTGTTACCTGTCATAATTACTATCGAAGTTACAGTTACCTGCCAAAATTTGTATCGATATTAGAGTTACTTGTCATAATTAATAACGAAGTTACAGTTACCTGTCATAATTAGTGTCGAAGTTACAGTTACTTGTCATAATTAGTATCGAAGTTACAGTTACCTGCCATAATTTGTATCGAAATTACAGGGACTTGTCATAATTAGTAACGATGTTACAGTTACCTGCCATAATTAGTATCGAAATTTAAGTTACTTGTCATAATTAGTAACGAAGTTACAGTTTCCTGTCATAATTAGTATCGAAGTTACTGTTACCTGTCATAATTAGTATTGAAGTTACAGTTACCTACCTTAATTTTTTATCAAAATTAAAGTTACTTGTCATAATTAGTAACGAAGTTAGAGTTTCTTGTCATAATTAGAATCGAAGTTACAGTAACCAGTCATAATTTTTATCCAAGTTATAGTTACTTGTCATAATAAGTACCGAAGTTACTGTTACCTGTCATAATTAGTATCGAAGTTACAGTTACCTGCCATAATTTGTATCGAAATAACAGTTACTTGTCATAATTAGTAACGAAGATACAGTTACCTGTCATAATTAGTATCGAAGTTATATTTACTTGTCATAATTAGTATCGAAGTTACTGTTACCTGTCATAATTAGTATCGAAATTACAGTTACTTGTCATAATTAGTAACGAAGTTGCAGTTTCTTGTCATAATTAGTATCGAAGTTACTGTTACCTGTCATAATTAGTATGGAAGTTACAGTTACCTGCCATAATTTGTATCGAAATTACAGTTCCTTGTCATAATTAGTATCGAAGTTACAGTTACCTGTCATAATTAGTATCGAAGTTACAGTTACTTGTCATAATTAGTATCGTAGTTACTCTTGCCTGTCATAATTAGTATCGAAGTTACTGTTACCTGTCATAATTAGTATTGATGTTACAGTTACCTACCATAATTTTTTATCAAAATTACTGTTACTTGTCATAATTATTAACGAAGTTAGAGTTTTTTGTCATAATTAGTAACGAAGTTACGGTAACCTGTCATAATTTGTATCGAAATTACAGTTACTTGTCATAATTAGCATCGAAGTTACAGTTACTTGACATAATTAGTAACGAAGTTACAGTAACCTGTCATAATTATTATCGAAGTTAATGTTACCTGTCATAATTAGTATTGAAGTTACAGTTACCTGCCATAATTCTTTATCAAAATTAGAGTTACATGTCATAATTAGTAACGAAGTTACAGTTACTTGTCATAATTAGTATCGTAGTTACTGTTACCTGTCATAATTAGTATCAAAGTTACAGTTACCTGCCATAATTTGTATCAAAATTACTGTTCCTTGTCATAATTAATATCGAAGTTACAGATACCTGTCATAATTAGTATTGAAGGTACTGTTACTTGTCATAAGTAGTAACGAAGTTACAGTTACCTGTCATAATTTGTATCGAAATTACAGTTACTTGTCATAATTAGTATCGAAGTTACAGTTTCCTTTCATAATTAGTATCGAAGTTACTGTTATCTGTCATAATTAGTATGGAAGTTACAGTTACCTGCCATAATTTGAATCGAAATTACAGGGACTCGTCATATTTAGTAACGAAGTTCGAGTTTCTTGTCATAATTAGTATCGAAGTTACAGTTACCTGTCATAATTTGTATCGAAGTTATAGTTACTTGTCATAATTAGTATCGAAGTTACTGTTACCTGTCATAATTAGTATCGAAGTTACAGTTACCTGCCATAATTTGTATCGAAATTACAGTTACTTGTCATAATTAGTGACGCAGTTACAGTTATCTGTCATAATTAGTATCGAAGTTACAGTTACTTGTCATAATTAGTATCGAAGTTACAGTTACCTGCCATAATTTGTATCGAAATTACAGGGACTTGTCATAATTAGTAACGATGTTACAGTTACCTGCCATAATTAGTATCGAAATTAAAGTTACTTGTCATAATTAGTAACGAAGTTACAGTTTCCTGTCATAATTAGTATCGAAGTTACTGTTACCTGCCATAATTAGTATTGAAGTTTCAGTTACCTACCTTAATTTTTTATCAAAATTACAGTTACTTGTCATAATTAGTAACGAAGTTAGAGTTTCTTGTCATAATTAGAATCGAAGTTACAGTAACCAGCCATAATTTTTATCGAAGTTATAGTTACTTGTCATAATAAGTACCGAAGTTACTGTAACCTGTCATAATTAGTATCGAAGTTACAGTTACCTGCCATAATTTGTATCGAAATTACAGTTACTTGTCATAATTAGTAACGAAGTTACAGTTACCTCTCATAATTAGTATCGAAGTTACATTTACTTGTCATAATTAGTATCGAAGTTACTGTTACCTGTCATAATTAGTATCGAAATTACAGTTACTTGTCATAATTAGTAACAAAGTTACAGTTTCTTGTCGTAATTAGTATCGAAGTTACTGTTACCTGTCATAATTAGTATGGAAGTTACAGTTACCTGCCATAATTTGTATCGAAATTACAGTTCCTTGTCATAATTAGTATCGAAGTTACAGTTACCTGCCATAATTAGTATCGAAGTTACTGTTACCTGCCATACTTTGTATCGAAATTACAGTTCCTTGTCATAATTAGTATCGAAGTTACAGTTACCTGCCATAATTGGTAACGAAGTTACAGTTACCTGTCATAATTAGTATCGAAGTTACATTTACTTGTCATAATTAGTATCGAAGTTACTGTTACCTGTCATAATTAGTATGGAAGTTACAGTTACCTGCCATAATTTGTATCGAAATTACAGTTCCTTGTCATAATTAGTATCGAAGTTACAGTTACCTGCCATAATTAGTAACGAAGTTACAGTTACCTGTCATAATTAGTATCGAAGTTACATTTACTTGTCATAATTAGTATTGAAGTTACTGTTACCTGTCATAATTAGTATGGAAGTTACAGTTACCTGCCATAATTTGTATCGAAATTACAGTTACTTGTCATAATTAGTAACGAAGTTACAGTTACAGTCATAATTAGTATTGAAGTTACAGTTACCTACCATAATTTTTTATCACAATTACTGTTACTTGTCATAATTATTAACGAAGTTAGAGTTTCTTGTCATAATTAGTATCGAAGTTACTGTTACCTGTCATATTTTGTATTGAAATTACAGTTACCTGTCATAATTAGAATCGAAGCTACAATTATTTGACATAATTAGTAACGAAGTTACAGTAACCTGTCATAATTAGTAACGAAGTTACCGTTACCTGTCATAATTTGTACCGAAATTATTGTTACTTGTCATAATTAGTAACGAAGTTACAGTTGAAAATCCACAGCCTGCTTCCAGTCTCCGACCGGGTCAGGAATGGAATGAATGAAGCCCCCATCTAGCGGCGAGGATATGAACTGTGCCGGCTGCCGAGGCCTGACGCACTCCTCTGGGGCAATGATTAAATGAATGACAGATGAAATGAAATGATAGTGGAGAGTGTTGCTGGAATGAAATTTTGACAGGGAAAACCGGAGTACCCGGAGAAAAACCTGTCTGCCTCCGTTCTGTCCAGCACAGATCTCACATGGAGTGACCGGGATTTGAACCACGGACCCAGCGGTGAGAGGCCGGTGTGCTGCCGCCTAAGCCACGGAGGCTTGCGAAGTTATAGTTACCTGCCATAATTTGTATCGAAATTACAGTTACTTGTCATAATTAGTAACCAAGTTACAGTTACCTGTCATAATTAGTATCGAAGTTACAGTTACTTGTAATAATTAGTAACGAAGTTACCGTTACCTGCCATAATTTGTATCGAAATTACAGGGACTTGTCATAATTAGTAACGAAGTTACAGTTACCTGCCATAATTAGTATCGAAATTAAAGTTACTTGTGATAATTAGTAACGAAGTTACATTTACCTGTCATAATTAGTAGCGAAGTTACTGTTACCTGTCATAATTAGTATTGAAGTTACAGTTACCTACCATAATTTTTTATCAAAATTACAGTTACTTGTAATAATTAGTAACGAAGTTAGAGTTTCTTGTCATAATTAGTATCGAAGTTACAGTTACCTGTCATAATTTGATTCGAAGTTATAGTTACTTGTCATAATTAGTATCGAAGTTACTGTTACCAGTCACAATTAGTATCGAAGTTACAGTTACCTGCCATAATTTGTATCGAAATTACAGTTCCTTGTCATAATTAGTATGGAAGTTACAGTTACCTGTCATAATTAGTATCGAAGTTACTGTTACCTGCCATAATTTGTATCGAAATTACAGTTACTTGTCATAATTAGTTACGAAGTTACAGTTACCTGTCATAATTAGTATCGAAGTTACAGTTACTTGTCATAATTAGTATCGTAGTTACTCTTACCTGTCATAATTAGTATCGAAGTTACTGTTACCTGTCATAATTAGTATTGATGTTACAGTTACCTACCATAATTTTTTATCAAAATTACTGTTACTTGTCATAATTAATATCGAAGTTACAGTTACCTGTCATAATTAGTATCGAAGGTACTGTTACTTGTCATAAGTAGTAACGAAGTTACAGTTACCTGTCATAATTTGTATCGAAATTACAGTTACTTGTCATAATTAGTAACGAAGTTACAGTTTCCTTTCATAATTAGTATCGAAGTTACTGTTATCTGTCATAATTAGTATGGAAGTTACAGTTACCTGCCATAATTTGTATCGAAATTACAGGGACTTGTCATAATTAGTAACGAAGTTCGAGTTTCTTGTCATAATTAGTATCGAAGTTACAGTTACCTGTCATAATTTGTATCGAAGTTATAGTTACTTGTCATAATTAGTATCGATGTTACTGTTTCCTGTCCTAATTAGTATCGAAGTTACAGTTACCTGCCATAATTTGTATCGAAATTACATTTACTTGTCAGGGGCGTGGTGGCTCAGCGGTCTAGCTGTATGCCTCTCACCAAGGCGGTCCGGGTTCGATTCCCGGTCAATGCATGTGAGATTTTCGAAGTGAAATGCCATGTCCTGTGGTTCGGATTCCACGTAAAAAGGAGGTCCCGTGGCTCATGATCTCAAGATTAACGGTCACGTTAAACTACAAGCTTCCTTAGCTTACATTTACTTGTCATAATTAGTGACGAAGTTACAGTTACCTGTCATAATTAGTATCGAAGTTACAGTTACTTGTCATAATTAGTATCGAAGTTACTGTTACCTGTCATAATTAGTATCGAAGTTACAGTTACCTGCCAAAATTTGTATCGAAATTAGAGTTACTTGTCATAATTAATAACGAAGTTACAGTTACCTGTCATAATTAGTGTCGAAGTTACAGTTACTTGTCATAATTAGTATCGAAGTTACAGTTACCTGCCATAATTTGTATCGAAATTACAGGGACTTGTCATAATTAGTAACGATGTTACAGTTACCTGCCATAATTAGTATCGAAATTAAAGTTACTTGTCATAATTAGTAACGAAGTTACAGTTTCCTGTCATAATTAGTATCGAAGTTACTGTTACCTGTCATAATTAGTATTGAAGTTACAGTTACCTACCTTAATTTTTATCAAAATTAAAGTTACTTGTCATAATTAGTAACGAAGTTAGAGTTTCTTGTCATAATTAGAATCGAAGTTACAGTAACCTGTCATAATTATTATCGAAGTTAATGTTACCTGTCATAATTAGTATCGAAGTTACAGTTACCTGCCATAATTTTTTAACAAAATTAGAGTTACATGTCATAATTAGTAACGAAGTTACAGTTACTTGTCATAATTAGTATCGTAGTTACTGTTACCTGTCATAATTAGTATCAAAGTTACAGTTACCTGCCATAATTTGTATCAAAATTACTGTTCCTTGTCATAATTAATATCGAAGTTACAGATACCTGTCATAATTAGTATCGAAGGTACTGTTACTTGTCATAAGTAGTAACGAAGTTACAGTTACCTGTCATAATTTGTATCGAAATTACAGTTACTTGTCATAATTAGTAACGAAGTTACAGTTTCCTTTCATAATTAGTATCGAAGTTACTGTTATCTGTCATAATTAGTATGGAAGTTACAGTTACCTGCCATAATTTGAATCGAAATTACAGGGACTCGTCATATTTAGTAACGAAGTACGAGTTTCTTGTCATAATTAGTATCGAAGTTACAGTTACTTGTCATAATTAGTATCGAAGTTACAGTTACCTGCCATAATTTGTATCGAAATTACAGGGACTTGTCATAATTAGTAACGATGTTACAGTTACCTGCCATAATTAGTATCGAAATTAAAGTTACTTGTCATAATTAGTAACGAAGTTACAGTTTCCTGTCATAATTAGTATCGAAGTTACTGTTACCTGCCATAATTAGTATTGAAGTTACAGTTACCTACCTTAATTTTTTATCAAAATTACAGTTACTTGTCATAATTAGTAACGAAGTTAGAGTTTCTTGTCATAATTAGAATCGAAGTTACAGTAACCAGCCATAATTTTTATCGAAGTTATAGTTACTTGTCATAATAAGTACCGAAGTTACTGTAACCTGTCATAATTAGTATCGAAGTTACAGTTACCTGCCATAATTTGTATCGAAATTACAGTTACTTGTCATAATTAGTAACGAAGTTACAGTTACCTGTCATAATTAGTATCGAAGTAACATTTACTTGTCATAATTAGTATCGAAGTTACTGTTACCTGTCATAATTAGTATCGAAATTACAGTTACTTGTCATAATTAGTAACAAAGTTACAGTGTCTTGTCGTAATTAGTATCGAAGTTACTGTTACCTGTCATAATTAGTATGGAAGTTACAGTTACCTGCCATAATTTGTATCGAAATTACAGTTCCTTGTCATAACTAGTATCGAAGTTACAGTTACCTGCCATAATTAGTATCGAAGTTACTGTTACCTGCCATAATTTGTATCGAAATTACAGTTCCTTGTCATAATTAGTATCGAAGTTACAGTTACCTGCCATAATTGGTAACGAAGTTACAGTTACCTGTCATAATTAGTATCGAAGTTACATTTACTTGTCATAATTAGTATCAAAGTTACTATTACCTGTCATATTTAGTATGGAAGTTACAGTTACCTGCCATAATTTGTATCGAAGTTACTGTTATCTGTCATAATTAGTATGGAAGTTACAGTTACCTGCCATAATTTGTATCGAAATTACAGGGACTTGTCATAATTAGTAACGAAGTTACAGTTACCTGTCATAATTTGTATCGAAGTTGTAGTTACTTGTCATAATTAGTATCGATGTTACTGTTACCTGTCCTAATTAGTATCGAAGTTACAGTTACCTGCCATAATTTGTATCGAAATTACAGTTACTTGTTATAATTAGTGACGAAGTTACAGTTACCTGTCATAATTAGTATCGAAATTACAGTTACTTGTCATAATTAGTATCGAAGTTACTGTTACCTGTCATAATTACTATCGAAGTTACAGTTACCTGCCAAAATTTGTATCGATATTAGAGTTACTTGTCATAATTAATAACGAAGTTACAGTTACCTGTCATAATTAGTGTCGAAGTTACAGTTACTTGTCATAATTAGTATCGAAGTTACAGTTACCTGCCATAATTTGTATCGAAATTACAGGGACTTGTCATAATTAGTAACGATGTTACAGTTACCTGCCATAATTAGTATCGAAATTTAAGTTACTTGTCATAATTAGTAACGAAGTTACAGTTTCCTGTCATAATTAGTATCGAAGTTACTGTTACCTGTCATAATTAGTATTGAAGTTACAGTTACCTACCTTAATTTTTTATCAAAATTAAAGTTACTTGTCATAATTAGTAACGAAGTTAGAGTTTCTTGTCATAATTAGAATCGAAGTTACAGTAACCAGTCATAATTTTTATCCAAGTTATAGTTACTTGTCATAATAAGTACCGAAGTTACTGTTACCTGTCATAATTAGTATCGAATTTACAGTTACCTGCCATAATTTGTATCGAAATAACAGTTACTTGTCATAATTAGTAACGAAGATACAGTTACCTGTCATAATTAGTATCGAAGTTATATTTACTTGTCATAATTAGTATCGAAGTTACTGTTACCTGCCATAATTAGTATCGAAATTACAGTTACTTGTCATAATTAATAACGAAGTTGCAGTTTCTTGTCATAATTAGTATCGAAGTTACTGTTACCTGTCATAATTAGTATGGAAGTTACAGTTACCTGCCATAATTTGTATCGAAATTACAGTTCCTTGTCATAATTAGTATCGAAGTTACAGTTACCTGTCATAATTAGTATCGAAGTTACTGTTACCTGCCATAATATGTATCGAAATTACAGTTACTTGTCATAATTAGTAACGAAGTTACAGTTACAGTCATAATTAGTATTGAAGTTACAGTTACCTACCATAATTTTTTATCAAAATTACTGTTACTTGTCATAATTATTAACTAAGTTAGAGTTTCTTGTCATAATTAGTAACGAAGTTACGGTAACCTGTCATAATTTGTATCGAAATTACAGTTACTTGTCATAATTAGCATCGAAGTTACAGTTACTTGACATAATTAGTAACGAAGTTACAGTAACCTGTCATAATTAGTAACGAAGTTACCGTTACCTGTCATAATTTGTATCGAAATTATTGTTACTTGTCATAATTAGTAACGAAGTTACAGTTACCTGTCATAATTAGTATCGAAGTTACAGTTACCTGCCATAATTTTTTATCAAAATTAGAGTTACATGTCATAATTAGTAACGAAGTTACAGTTACTTGTCATAATTAGTATCGTAGTTACTGTTACCTGTCATAATTAGTATCAAAGTTACAGTTACCTGCCATAATTTGTATCAAAATTACTGTTCCTTGTCATAATTAATATCGAGGTTACAGATACCTGTCATAATTAGTATTGAAGGTACTGTTACTTGTCATAAGTAGTAACGAAGTTACAGTTACCTGTCATAATTTGTATCGAAATTACAGTTACTTGTCATAATTAGTAACGAAGTTACAGTTTCCTTTCATAATTAGTATCGAAGTTACTGTTATCTGTCATAATTAGTATGGAAGTTACAGTTACCTGCCATAATTTGAATCGAAATTACAGGGACTCGTCATATTTAGTAACGAAGTTCGAGTTTCTTGTCATAATTAGTATCGAAGTTACAGTTACCTGTCATAATTTGTATCGAAGTTATAGTTACTTGTCATAATTAGTATCGAAGTTACTGTTACCTGTCATAATTAGTATCGAAGTTACAGTTACCTGCCATAATTTGTATCGAAATTACAGTTACTTGTCATAATTAGTGACGCAGTTACAGTTACCTGTCATAATTAGTATCGAAGTTACAGTTACTTGTCATAATTAGTATCGAAGTTACAGTTACCTGCCATAATTTGTATCGAAATTACAGGGACTTGTCATAATTAGTAACGATGTTACAGTTACCTGCCATAATTAGTATCGTAATTAAAGTTACTTGTCATAATTAGTAACGAAGTTACAGTTTCCTGTCATAATTAGTATCGAAGTTACTGTTACCTGCCATAATTAGTATTGAAGTTACAGTTACCTACCTTAATTTTTTATCAAAATTACAGTTACTTGTCATAATTAGTAACGAAGTTAGAGTTTCTTGTCATAATTAGAATCGAAGTTACAGTAACCAGCCATAATTTTTATCGAAGTTATAGTTACTTGTCATAATAAGTACCGAAGTTACTGTAACCTGTCATAATTAGTATCGAAGTTACAGTTACCTGCCATAATTTGTATCGAAATTACAGTTACTTGTCATAATTAGTAACGAAGTTACAGTTACCTGTCATAATTAGTATCGAAGTTACATTTACTTGTCATAATTAGTATCGAAGTTACTGTTACCTGTCATAATTAGTATCGAAATTACAGTTACTTGTCATAATTAGTAACAAAGTTACAGTTTCTTGTCGTAATTAGTATCGAAGTTACTGTTACCTGTCATAATTAGTATGGAAGTTACAGTTACCTGCCATAATTTGTATCGAAATTACAGTTCCTTGTCATAATTAGTATCGAAGTTACAGTTACCTGCCATAATTAGTATCGAAGTTACTGTTACCTGCCATAATTTGTATCGAAATTACAGTTCCTTGTCATAATTAGTATCGAAGTTACAGTTACCTGCCATAATTGGTAACGAAGTTACAGTTACCTGTCATAATTAGTATCGAAGTTACATTTACTTGTCATAATAAGTATCGAAGTTACTGTTACCTGTCATAATTAGTATGGAAGTTACAGTTACCTGCCATAATTTGTATCGAAATTACAGTTCTTTGTCATAATTAGTATCGAAGTTACAGTTACCTGCCATAATTAGTAACGAAGTTACAGTTACCTGTCATAATTAGTATCGAAGTTACATTTACTTGTCATAATTAGTATTGAAGTTACTGTTACCTGTCATAATTAGTATGGAAGTTACAGTTACCTGCCATAATTTGTATCGAAATTACAGTTACTTGTCATAATTAGTAACGAAGTTACAGTTACAGTCATAATTAGTATTGAAGTTACAGTTACCTACCATAATTTTTTATCAAAATTACTGTTACTTGTCATAATTATTAACGAAGTTAGAGTTTCTTGTCATAATTAGTATCGAAGTTACTGTTACCTGTCATATTTTGTATTGAAATTACAGTTACCTGTCATAATTAGAATCGAAGCTACAATTACTTGACATAATTAGTAACGAAGTTACAGTAACCTGTCATAATTAGTAACGAAGTTACCGTTACCTGTCATAATTTGTATCGAAATTATTGTGACTTGTCATAATTAGTAACGAAGTTACAGTTACCTGTCATAATTAGTATCGAAGTTACAGTTACTTGTCATAATTAGTATCGAAGTTACTGTTACCTGTCATAATTAGAATCGAAGTTACAGTTACCTGCCAAAATTTGTATCGAAATTACAGTTACTTGTCATAATTAGTAACCAAGTTACAGTTACCTGTCATAATTAGTATCGAAGTTACAGTTACTTGTAATAATTAGTATCGAAGTTACCGTTACCTGCCATAATTTGTATCGAAATTACAGGGACTTGTCATAATTGGTAACGAAGTTACAGTCACCTGCCATAATTAGTATCGAAATTAAAGTTACTTGTGATAATTAGTAACGAAGTTACAGTTACCTGTCATAATTAGTATCGAAGTTACTGTTACCTGTCATAATTAGTATTGAAGTTACAGTTACCTACCATAATTTTTTATCAAAATTACAGTTACTTGTAATAATTAGTAACGAAGTAAGAGTTTCTTGTCATAATTAGTATCGAAGTTACAGTTACCTGTCATAATTTGATTCGAAGTTATAGTTACTTGTCATAATTAGTATCGAAGTTACTGTTACCAGTCACAATTAGTATCGAAGTTACAGTTACCTGCCATAATTTGTATCGAAATTACAGTTCCTTGTCATAATTAGTATGGAAGTTACAGTTACCTGTCATAATTAGTATCGAAGTTACTGTTACCTGCCATAATTTGTATCGAAATTACAGTTACTTGTCATAATTAGTTACGAAGTTACAGTTACCTGTCATAATTAGTATCGAAGTTACAGTTACTTGTCATAATTAGTATCGTAGTTACTCTTACCTGTCATAATTAGTATCGAAGTTACTGTTACCTGCCAAAATTTGTATCGAAATTAGAGTTACTTGTCATAATTAATAACGAAGTTACAGTTACCTGTCATAATTAGTGTCGAAGTTACAGTTACTTGTCATAATTAGTATCGAAGTTACAGTTACCTGCCATAATTTGTATCGAAATTACAGGGACTTGTCATAATTAGTAACGATGTTACAGTTACCTGCCATAATTAGTATCGAAATTAAAGTTACTTGTCATAATTAGTAACGAAGTTACAGTTTCCTGTCATAATTAGTATCGAAGTTACTGTTACCTGCCATAATTAGTATTGAAGTTACAGTTACCTACCTTAATTTTTTATCAAAATTACAGTTACTTGTCATAATTAGTAACGAAGTTAGAGTTTCTTGTCATAATTAGAATCGAAGTTACAGTAACCAGCCATAATTTTTATCGAAGTTATAGTTACTTGTCATAATAAGTACCTAAGTTACTGTAACCTGTCATAATTAGTATCGAAGTTACAGTTACCTGCCATAATTTGTATCGAAATTACAGTTACTTGTCATAATTAGTAACGAAGTTACATTTACCTGTCATAATTAGTATTGAAGTAACATTTACTTGTCATAATTAGTATCGAAGTTACTGTTACCTGTCATAATTAGTATCGAAATTACAGTTACTTGTCATAATTAGTAACAAAGTTACAGTTTCTTGTCGTAATTAGTATCGAAGTTACTGTTACCTGTCATAATTAGTATGGAAGTTACAGTTACCTGCCATAATTTGTATCGAAATTACAGTTCCTTGTCATAATTAGTATCGAAGTTACAGTTACCTGCCATAATTAGTATCGAAGTTACTGTTACCTGCCATAATTTGTATCGAAATTACAGTTCCTTGTCATAATTAGTATCGAAGTTACAGTTACCTGCCATAATTGGTAACGAAGTTACAGTTACCTGTCATAATTAGTATCGAAGTTACATTTACTTGTCATAATTAGTATCGAAGTTACTATTACCTGTCATAATTAGTATGGAAGTTACAGTTACCTGCCATAATTTGTATCGAAATTACAGTTCCTTGTCATAATTAGTATCGAAGTTACAGTTACCTGCCATAATTAGTAACGAAGTTACAGTTACCTGTCATAATTAGTATCGAAGTTACATTTACTTGTCATAATTAGTATTGAAGTTACTGTTACCTGTCATAATTAGTATGGAAGTTACAGTTACCTGCCATAATTTGTATCGAAATTACAGTTACTTGTCATAATTAGTAACGAAGTTACAGTTACAGTCATAATTAGTATTGAAGTTACAGTTACCTACCATAATTTTTTATCAAAATTACTGTTACTTGTCATAATTATTAACGAAGTTAGAGTTTCTTGTCATAATTAGTATCGAAGTTACTGTTACCTGTCATATTTTGTATTGAAATTACAGTTACCTGTCATAATTAGAATCGAAGCTACAATTACTTGACATAATTAGTAACGAAGTTACAGTAACCTGTCATAATTAGTAACGAAGTTACCGTTACCTGTCATAATTTGTATCGAAATTATTGTTACTTGTCATAATTAGTAACGAAGTTACAGTTACCTGTCATAATTAGTATCGAAGTTACAGTTACTTGTCATAATTAGTATCGAAGTTACTGTTACCTGTCATAATTAGAATCGAAGTTACAGTTACCTGCCAAAATTTGTATCGAAATTACAGATACTTGTCATAATTAGTAACCAAGTTACAGTTACCAGTCATAATTAGTATCGAAGTTACAGTTACTTGTAATAATTAGTATCGAAGTTACCGTTACCTGCCATAATTTGTCTCGAAATTACAGGGACTTGTCATAATTAGTAACGAAGTTACAGTTACCTGCCATAATTAGTATCGAAATTAAAGTTACTTGTGATAATTAGTAACGAAGTTACAGTTACCTGTCATAATTAGTATCGAAGTTACTGTTACCTGTCATAATTAGTATTGAAGTTACAGTTACCTACCATAATTTTTTATCAAAATTACAGTTACTTGTAATAATTAGTAACGAAGTTAGAGTTTCTTGTCATAATTAGTATCGAAGTTACAGTTACCTGTCATAATTTGATTCGAAGTTATTGTTACTTGTCATAATTAGTATCGAAGTTACTGTTACCAGTCACAATTAGTATCGAAGTTACAGTTACCTGCCATAATTTGTATCGAAATTACAGTTCCTTGTCATAATTAGTATGGAAGTTACAGTTACCTGTCATAATTAGTATCGAAGTTACTGTTACCTGCCATAATTTGTATCGAAATTACAGTTACTTGTCATAATTAGTTACGAAGTTACAGTTACCTGTCATAATTAGTATCGAAGTTACAGTTACTTGTCATAATTAGTATCGTAGTTACTCTTACCTGTCATAATTAGTATCGAAGTTACTGTTACCTGTCATAATTAGTATTGATGTTACAGTTACCTACCATAATTTTTTATCAAAATTACTGTTACTTGTCATAATTAATATCGAAGTTACAGTTACCTGTCATAATTAGTATCGAAGGTACTGTTACTTGTCATAAGTAGTAACGAAGTTACAGTTACCTGTCATAATTTGTATCGAAATTACAGTTACTTGTCATAATTAGTAACGAAGTTACAGTTTCCTTTCATAATTAGTATCGAAGTTACTGTTATCTGTCATAATTAGTATGGAAGTTACAGTTACCTGCCATAATTTGTATCGAAATTACAGGGACTTGTCATAATTAGTAACGAAGTTCGAGTTTCTTGTCATAATTAGTATCGAAGTTACAGTTACCTGTCATAATTTGTATCGAAGTTATAGTTACTTGTCATAATTAGTATCGATGTTACTGTTACCTGTCCTAATTAGTATCGAAGTTACAGTTACCTGCCATAATTTGTATCGAAATTATATTTACTTGTCATAATTAGTGACGAAGTTACAGTTACCTGTCATAATTAGTATCGAAGTTACAGTTACTTGTCATAATTAGTATCGAAGTTACTGTTACCTGTCATAATTAGTATCGAAGTTACAGTTACCTGCCAAAATTTGTATCGAAATTAGAGTTACTTGTCATAATTAATAACGAAGTTACAGTTACCTGTCATAATTAGTGTCGAAGTTACAGTTACTTGTCATAATTAGTATCGAAGTTACAGTTACCTGCCATAATTTGTATCGAAATTACAGGGACTTGTCATAATTAGTAACGATGTTACAGTTACCTGCCATAATTAGTATCGAAATTAAAGTTACTTGTCATAATTAGTAACGAAGTTACAGTTTCCTGTCATAATTAGTATCGAAGTTACTGTTACCTGTCATAATTAGTATTGAAGTTACAGTTACCTACCTTAATTTTTTATCAAAATTAAAGTTACTTGTCATAATTAGTAACGAAGTTAGAGTTTCTTGTCATAATTAGAATCGAAGTTACAGTAACCAGTCATAATTTTTATCCAAGTTATAGTTACTTGTCATAATAAGTACCGAAGTTACTGTTACCTGTCATAATTAGTATCGAAGTTACAGTTACCTGTCATAATTTGTATCGAAATTACAGTTACTTGTCATAATTTGTAACGATGATACAGTTACCTGTCATAAATAGTATCGAAGTTATATTTACTTGTCATAATTAGTATCGAAGTTACTGTTACCTGTCATAATTAGTATCGAAATTACAGTTACTTGTCATAATTAGTAACGAAGTTACAGTTTCTTGTCATAATTAGTATCGAAGTTACTGTTACCTGTCATAATTAGTATGGAAGTTACAGTTACCTGCCATAATTTGTATCGAAATTACAGTTCCTTGTCATAATTAGTATCGATGTTACAGTTACCTGTCATAATTAGTATCGAAGTTACTGTTACCTGCTATAATTTGTATCGAAATTACAGTTACTTGTCATAATTAGTAACGAAGTTACAGTTACAGTCATAATTAGTATTGAAGTTACAGTTACCTACCATAATTTTTTATCAAAATTACTGTTACTTGTCATAATTATTAACGAAGTTAGAGTTTCTTGACATAATTAGTATCGAAGTTACTGTTACCTGTCATAATTAGTATGGAAGTTACAGTTACCTGCCATAATTTGTATCGAAATTACAGGGACTTGTCATAATTAGTAACGAAGTTCGAGTTTCTTGTCATAATTAGTATCGAAGTTACAGTTACCTGTCATAATTTGTATCGAAGTTATAGTTACCTGTCATAATTAGTATCGAAGTTACAGTTACTTGTCATAATTAGTATCGAAGTAACTGTTACCTGTCATCATAAGTATCGAAGTTACGGTTACCTGCCAAAATTTGAATCGAAATTACAGTTACTTGTCATAATTAGTAACGAAGTTACAGTTTCCAGTCATAATTAGTATCGAAGTTACTGTTACCTGACATAATTAGTATCGAAGTTGCAGTTACCTGCCATAATTTGTATCGAAATTACAGGGACTTGTCCTAATTAGTAACGAAGTTACAGTTACCTGACATAATTAGTATCGAAGTTACAGTTACCTGCCATAATTTGTATCGAAATTACAGGGACTTGTCATAATTAGTAACGAAGTTACAGTTGCCTGTCATAATTAGTATCGAAGGTACTGTTACCTGCCATAATTTGTATCGAAATTACAGCTACTTGTCATAATTAGTAACGATGTTACAGTTTCCTGTCATAATTAGTATCGAAGTTACTGTTACCTGACATAATAAGTATCGAAGTTACAGTTACCTGCTATAATTTGTATCGAAATTACAGGGACTTGTCATAATTAGTAACGAAGTTACAGTTACCTACCATAATTAATATCAAAATTAAAGTTACTTTTCATAATTAGTATCGAAGTTACAGTTACCTGTCATAATTAGTATCGAAGTTACTGTTACCTGTCATAATTAGTATTGAAGTTACAGTTACCTAGCATAATTTTTTATCAAAATTACTGTTACATGTCATAATTAGTAACGAAGTTAGAGTTTCTTGTCATAATTAGTATCGAAGTTACTGTTACCTGTCTTAATTTGTATCGAAATTACAGTTACTTGTCATAATTAGTATAGAAGTTACTGTTAGTTGACATAATTAGCAACGAAGTTACAGTAACCTGTCATAATTAGTATCGAAGTTACTGATACCTGATATAATTAGTACCGAAGTTACAGTTACCTGCCATAATTTGTATCGAAATTACAGTTACTTGTCATAATTAGTAACGAAGTTACGGTAACCTGTCATAATTTGTATCGAAATTACAGTTACTTGTCATAATTAGTATCGAAGTTACAGTTACTTGACATAATTAGTAACGAAGTTACAGTAACCTGTCATAATTATTATCGAAGTTAATGTTACCTGTCATAATTAGTATCGAAGTTACAGTTACCTGCCATAATTTTTTTATCAAAATTAGAGTTACATGTCATAATTAGTAACGAAGTTACAGCTACTTGTCATAATTAGTATCGAAGTTACTGTTACCTGTCATAATTAGTATCAAAGTTACAGTTACCTGCCATAATTTGTATCAAAATTACTGTTCCTTGTCATAATTAATATCGAAGTTACAGATACCTGTCATAATTAGTATCGAAGGTACTGTTACTTGTCATAAGTAGTAACGAAGTTACAGTTACCTGTCATAATTTGTATCGAAATTACAGTTACTTGTCATAATTAGTAACGAAGTTACAGTTTCCTTTCATAATTAGTATCGAAATTTCTGTTATCTGTCATAATTAGTAAGGAAGTTACAGTTACCTGCCATAATTTGAATCGAAATTACGGGGACTCGTCATATTTAGTAACGAAGTTCGAGTTTCTTGTCATAATTAGTATCGAAGATACAGTTACCTGTCATAATTTGTATCGAAGTAATAGTTACTTGTCATAATTAGTATCGAAGTTACTGTTACCTGTCATAATTAGTATCGAAGTTACAGTTACCTGCCATAATTTGTATCGAAATTACAGTTACTTGTCATAATTAGTGACGCAGTTACAGTTAGCTGTCATAATTAGTATCGAAGTTACAGTTACTTGTCATAATTAGTATCGAAGTTACAGTAACCTGCCATAATTTGTATCGAAATTACAGGGACTTGTCGTAATTAGTAACGATGTTACAGTTACCTGCCATAATTAGTATCGAAATTAAAGTTACTTGTCATAATTAGTAACGAAGTTACAGTTTCCTGTCATAATTAGTATCGAAGTTACTGTTACCTGCCATAATTAGTATTGAAGTTACAGTTACCAACCTTAATTTTTTATCAAAATTACAGTTACTTGTCATAATTAGTAACGAAGTTAGAGTTTCTTGTCAGAATTAGAATCGAAGTTACAGTAACCAGCCATAATTTTTATCGAAGTTATAGTTACTTGTCATAATAAGTACCGAAGTTACTGTTACCTGTCATAATTAGTATCGAAGTTACAGTTACCTGCCATAATTTGTATCGAAATTACAGTTACTTGTCATAATTAGTAACGAAGTTACAGTTACCTGTCATAATTAGTATCGAAGTTACATTTACTTGTCATAATTAGTATCGAAGTTACTGTTACCTGTCATAATTAGTATCGAAATTACAGTTACTTGTCATAATTAGTAACAAAGTTACAGTTTCTTGTCATAATTAGTATCGATGTTACTGTTACCTGTCATAATTAGTATGGAAGTAACAGTTACCTGCCATAATTTGTATCGAAATTACAGTTCCTTGTCATAATTAGTATCGAAGTTACAGTTACCTGCCATAATTAGTATCGAAGTTACTGTTAGCTGCCATAATTTGTATCGGAATTACAGTTACTTGTCATAATTAGTAACGAAGTTACAGTTACAGTCATAATTAGTATTGAAGTTACAGTTACCTACCATAATTTTTTATCAAAATTACTGTTACTTGTCATAATTATTAACGAAGTTAGAGTTTCTTGTCATAATTAGTATCGAAGTTACTGTTACCTGTCATATTTTGTATTGAAATTACAGTTACCTGTCATAATTAGAATCGAAGCTACAATTACTTGACATAATTAGTAACGAAGTTACAGTAACCTGTCATAATTAGTAACGAAGTTACCGTTACCTGTCATAATTTGTATCGAAATTACAGTTACTTGTTATAATTAGTAACGAAGTTACAGTTTCCTGTCATAATTAGTATCGAAGTTACTGTTACCTGTCATAATTAGTATGGAAGTTACAGTTACCTGCCATAATATGTATCGAAATTACAGGGACTTGTCATAATTAGTAACGAAGTTCGAGTTTCTTGTCATAATTAGTATCGAAGTTACAGTTACCTGTCATAATTAGTATCGAAGTTACTGTTACCTGCCATAATTTGTATCGAAGTTATAGTTACTTGTCATAATTAGTATCGAATTAATGTTACCTGTCATAATTAGTATCGAAGTTACTGTTACCTTCCATAATTTGTAACGAAATTACAGTTACCTGTCATAATTAGTGACGAAGTTACAGTTACCTGTCATAATTAGTATCGAAGTTACAGTTACCTGCCATAATTTGTATCGAAATTACAGGGACTTGTCATAATTAGTATCGAAGTTACAGTTACCTGCCATAATTTGTATCGAAATTACAGGGTCTTGTCATAATTAGTAACGAAGTTTGAATTTCTTGTCATAATTAGAATCGAAGTTACAGTAACCAGTCATAATTTTTATCGAAGTTATAGTTACTTGTCATAATTAGTATCGATGTTACTGTTACCTGTCATAATTAGTATCGAAGTTACAGTTACCTGCCATAATTTGTATCGACATTAGAGTTACTTGTCATAATTAGTAACGAAGTTACAGTTACCTGTCATAATAAATATCGAAGTTACTGTTACTTGTCATAATTAGTATCGAAGTTACTGTTACCTGTCATAATTAGTATCGAAGTTACAGTTACCTGCCAAAATTTGTATCGAAATTACAGTTACTTGTCATGATTAGTAACGAAATTACAGTTACCTGCCATAAATTGTATCGAAATTACAGTTCCTTGTCATAATTAGTATCGAAGTTACAGTTACCTGTCATAATTAGTATCGAAGGCACTGTTACTTGTCATAAGTAGTAACGAAGTTACAGTTACCTGTCATAATTTGTATCGAAATTACAGTTACTTGTCATAATTAGTAACGAAGTTACAGTTTCCTGTCATAATTAGTATCGAAGTAACAGTTACCTGTCATAATTAGTATGGAAGTTACAGTTACCTGCCATAATTTGTATCGAAATTAAAGTAACTTGTCATCATTAGCAACGATGTTACAGTAACCTGTCATAATTAGTATCGAAGTTAATGTTACTTGTCATAATTAGTATCGAAGTTACAGTTACCTGTCATAATTAGTATCGAAGTTACTGTTACCTGCCATATTTTGTATCGAAATTACTGTTACTTGTCATAATTAGTAACGAAGTTACAGTTATCTGTCATAATTAGTATCGAAGTTACAGTTACTTGTCATAATTAGTATCGAAGTTACTGTTACCTGTCATAATTAGAATCGAAGTTACAGTTACCTGTCAAAATTTGTATCGAAATTACAGTTACTTGTCATAATTAGTAACCAAGTTACTGTTACCTGTCATAATTAGTATCGAAGTTACAGTTACTTGTAATAATTAGTATCGAAGTTACCGTTACCTGCCATAATTTGTATCGAAATTACAGGGACTTGTCATAATTAGTAACGAAGTTCGAGTTTCTTGTCATAATTAGCATCGAAGTTACAGTTATCTGTCATAATTTGTATCGAAGTTATAGTTACTTGTCATAATTAGTATCGAAGGTACTGTTACCTGCCATATTTTGTATCGAAATTACAGGGACTTGTCATAATTAGTAACGAAGTTCGAGTTTCTTGTCATAATTAGCATCGAAGTTACAGTTATCTGTCATAATTTGTATCGAAGTTATAGTTACTTGTCATAATTAGTATCGAAGGTACTGTTACCTGTCATAATTAGTATCGAAGTTACAGTTACCTGACAAAATTTGTATCGAAATTACAGTTACTTGTCATAATTAATAACGAAGTTACAGTTACCTGTCATAATTAGTATCGAAGTTACAGTTACTTGTCATAATTAGTATCGAAGTTACAGTTACCTGCCATAATTTGTATCGAAATTACAGGGACTTGTCATAATTAGTAAAGATGTTACAATTACCTGCCATAATTAGTATCGAAATTAAAGTTACTTGTCATAATTAGTAACGAAGTTACAGTTTCCTGTCATAATTAGTATCGAAGTTACTGTTACCTGTCATAATTAACATTGAAGTTACAGTTACCTACCTTAATTTTTTATCAAAATTACAGTTACTTGTCATAATTAGTAACGAAGTTAGAGTTCCTTTTCATAATTAGAATCGAAGTTACAGTAACCAGTCATAATTTTTATCGAAGTTATAGTTACTTGTCATAATTAGCACCGAAGTTACTGTTACCTGTCATAATTAGTATCGAAGTTACAGTTACCTGCCATAATTTGTATCGAAATTACAGTTCCTTGTCATAATTAGTATCGAAGTTACAGTTACCTGTCATAATTAGTATCGAAGGTACTGTTACTTGTCATAATTAGTAACGAAGTTACAGTTACCTGTCATAATTTGTATCGAAATTACAGTTACTTGTCATAATTAGTAACGAAGTTACAGTTTCTTGTCATAATTAGTATCGAAGTTACTGTTACCTGTCATAATTAGTATGGAAGTTACAGTTACCTGCCATAATTTGTATCGAAATTACAGTTCCTTGTCATAATTAGTATCGAAGTTACAGTTACCTGTCATAATTAGTATCGAAGTTAATGTTACCTTTCATAATTTGTATCGAAATTACAGTTACTTGTCATAATTAGCATCGAAGCTACAGTTACTTGAAATAATTAGTAACGAAGTGACAGTAACCTGTAATAACTAGTAACGAAGTTACAGTTACCTGTCATAATTTGTATCGAAATTAAAGTTACGTTTCATAATTAGTAACGAAGTTACAGTTTCTTGTCATAATTAGTATCGAAGTTACTGTTACCTGTCATAATTAGTATGGAAGTTACAGTTACCTGCCATAATTTGTATCGAAATTACAGGGACTTGTCATAATTAGTAACGAAGTTCGAGTTTCTTGTCATAATTAGTATCGAAGTTACAGTTACCTGTCATAATTTGTATCGAAGTTATAGTTACTTGTCATAATTAGTATCGAATTACTCTTACCTGTCATAATTAGTATCGAAGTTACTGTTACCTGCCATAATTTGTAACGAAATTACAGTTACTTGTTATAATTAGTGACGAAGTTACAGTTACCTGTCATAATTAGTATCGAAGTTACAGTTACTTGTCATAATTAGTATCGAAGTTACAGTTACCTGCCATAATTTGTATCGAAATTACAGGGACTTGTCATAATTAGTAACGAAGTTACAGTTTCCTGCCATAATTAGTATCGAAATTAAAGTTACTTGTCATAATTAGTAACGAAGTTACAGTTTCCTGTCATAATTAGTTGCGAAGTTACTCTCACCTGTCATAATTAGTATTGAAGTTACAGTTACCTACCATAATTTTTTATCAAAATTACAGTTACTTGTCATAATTAGTAACGAAGTTTGAGTTTCTCGTCATAATTAGAATCGAAGTTACAGTAACCAGTCATAATTTTTATCGAAGTTATGGTTACTTGTCATAATTAGTATCGAAGTTACTGTTACCTGTCATAATTAGTACCGAAGTTACAGTTACCTGCCATAATTTGTATCGAAATTAGAGTTTCTTGTCATAATTAGTAACGAAGTTACAGTTACCTGTCATAATAAGTATCGAAGTTACTGTTACTTGTCATAATTAGTATCGAAGTTACTGTTACCTGTCATAATTATTATCGAAGTAACAGTTACCTGCCAAAATTTGTATCGAAATTAGAGTTTCTTGTCATAATTAGTAACGAAGTTACAGTTACCTGCCATAATTTGTATCGAAATTACAGTTCCTTGTTATAATTAGTATCGAAGTTACAGTTACCTGTCATAATTAGTATCGAAGGTACTGTTACTTGTCATAATTAGTAACGAAGTTACAGTTACCTGTCATAATTTGTATTGAAATTACAGTTACTTGTCATAATTAGTAACGAAGTTACAGTTTCCTGTCATAATTAGTATCGAAGTAACTGTTACCTGTCATAATTAGTATGGAAGTTACAGTTACCTGCCATAATTTGTATCGAAAATAAAGTTACTTGTCATCATTAGCAACGATGTTACAGTAACCTGTCATAATTAGTATCGAAGTTAATGTTACTTGTCATAATTAGTATCGAAGTTACTGTGACCTGTCATAATTAGTATCGAAGTTACTGATACCTGTCATATTTTGTATAAAAATTACTGTTACTTGTCATAAATAGTAACGAAGTTACAGTTACCTGTCATAATTAGTATCGATGTTACAGTTACTTGTAATAATTAGCATCGAAGTTACCGTTACCCGCCATAATTTGTATCGAAATTACAGGGACTTGTAATAATTAGTAACGAAGTTACAGTTACCTGCCATAATTAGTATCGAAATTAAAGTAACTTGTGATAATTAGTAACGAAGTTACAGTTACCTGTCATAATAAGTATCGAAGTTACTGTTACCTGTCATAATTAGTATCTAAGTTACAGTTACCTACCATAATTTTTTATCAAAATTACATTTACTTGTCATAATTAGTAACGAAGTTAGAGTTTCTTGTCATAATTAGTATCGAAGTTACAGTTACCTGTCATAATTTGATTCGAAGTTATAGTTACTTGTCATAATTAGTATCGAAGTTACTGTTACCAGTCACAATTAGTATCGATGTTACAGTTACCTGCCATAATTTGTATCGAAATTACAGTTCACTGTCATAATTAGTATCGAAGATACAGTTACTTGTCATAATTAGTATCGTGGTTACTGTTACCTGCCATAATTTGTATCTTAATTACAGTTACTTGTCATAATTAGTTACGAAGTTACAGTTACCTGTCATAATTAGTATCGAAGATACAGTTACTTGTCATAATTAGTATCGTAGTTACTGTTACCTGTCATAATTAGTATCGAAGTTACTGTTACCTGTCATAATTAGTATTGAAGTTACAGTTACCTACAATAATTTTTTATCAAAATTACAGTTACTTGTCATAATTAGTAACGAAGTTAGAGCTTCTTGTCATAATTAGTATCGAAGTTACAGTTACCTGTCATAATTTGTATCGAAGTTATAGTTACTTGTCATAATTAGTATCGAATTTGCTCTTACCTGTCATAATTAGTATCTAAGTTACAGTTACCTGCCATAATTTGTATCGAAATTACAGTTACTTGTCATAATTAGTTACGAAGTTACAGTTACCTGTCATAATTAGTATCGAAGATACAGTTACTTGTCTTAATTAGTATCGTAGTTACTGTTACCTGTCATAATTAGTATCGAAGTTACTGTTACCTGTCATAATTAGTATTGAAGTTACAGTTACCTACAATAATTTTTTATCAAAATTACAGTTACTTGTCATAATTAGTAACGAAGTTAGAGTTTCTTGTCATAATTAGTATCGAAGTTACAGTTACCTGTCATAATTTGTATCGAAGTTATAGTTACTTGTCATAATTAGTATCGAATTTGCTCTTACCTGTCATAATTAGTATCGAAGTTACAGTTACCTGCCATAATTTGTATCGAAATTACAGTTACTTGTCGTAATTAGTAACGAAGTTACAGTTACCTGTCATAATTTGTATCGAAGTTATAGTTACTTGTCATAATTAGTATCGAATTACTCTTACGTGTCATAATTAGTATCGAAGTTACTGTTACCTGCCATAATTTGTAACGAAATTACAGTTACTTGTTATAATTAGTGACGAAGTTACAGTTACCTGTCATAATTAGTATCGAAGTTACAGTTACTTGTCATAATTAGTATCGAAGTTACAGTTACCTGCCATAATTTGTATCGAAATTACAGGGACTTGTCATAATTAGTAACGAAGTTACAGTTTCCTGCCATAATTAGTATCGAAATTAAAGTTACTTGTCATAATAAGTAACGAAGTTACAGTTTCCTGTCATAATTAGTTGCGAAGTTACTCTTACCTGTCATAATTAGTATTGAAGTTACAGTTACCTACCATAATTTGTTATCAAAATTACAGTTACTTGTCATAATTAGTAACGAAGTTTGAGTTTCTCGTCATAATTAGAATCGAAGTTACAGTAACCAGTCATAATTTTTATCGAAGTTATGGTTACTTGTCATAATTAGTATCGAAGTTACTGTTACCTGTCACAATTAGTACCGAAGTTACAGTTACCTGCCATAATTTGTATCGAAATTAGAGTTTCTTGTCATAATTAGTAACGAAGTTACAGTTACCTGTCATAATAAGTATCGAAGTTACTGTTACTTGTCATAATTAGTATCGAAGTTACTGTTACCTGTCATAATTATTATCGAAGTAACAGTTACCTGCCAAAATTTGTATCGAAATTAGAGTTTCTTGTCATAATTAGTAACGAAGTTACAGTTACCTGCCATAATTTGTATCGAAATTACAGTTCCTTGTCATAATTAGTATCGAAGTTACAGTTACCTGTCATAATTAGTATCGAAGGTACTGTTACTTGTCATAATTAGTAACGAAGTTACAGTTACCTGTCATAATTTGTGTTGAAATTACAGTTACTTGTCATAATTAGTAACGAAGTTACAGTTTCCTGTCATAATTAGTATCGAAGTAGCTGTTACCTGTCATAATTAGTACGGAAGTTACAGTTACCTGCCATAATTTGTATCGAAAATAAAGTTACTTGTCATCATTAGCAACGATGTTACAGTAACCTGTCATAATTAGTATCGAAGTTAATGTTACTTGTCATAATTAGTATCGAAGTTACTGTTACCTGTCATAATTAGTATCGAAGTTACTGTTACCTGCCATATTTTGTATAAAAATTACTGTTACTTGTCATAAATAGTAACGAAGTTACAGTTACCTGTCATAATTAGTATCGAAGTTACAGTTACTTGTAATAATTAGCATCGAAGTTACCGTTACCCGCCATAATTTGTATCGAAATTACAGGGACTTGTAATAATTAGTAATGAAGTTACAGTTACCTGCCATAATTAGTATCGAAATTAAAGTAACTTGTGATAATTAGTAACGAAGTTACAGTTACCTGTCATAATAAGTATCGAAGTTACTGTTACCTGTCATAATTAGTATCGAAGTTACAGTTACCTACCATAATTTTTTATCAAAATTACATTTACTTGTCATAATTAGTAACGAAGTTAGAGTTTCTTGTCATAATTAGTATCGAAGTTACAGTTACCTGTCATAATTTGATTCGAAGTTATAGTTACTTGTCATAATTAGTATCGAAGTTACTGTTACCAGTCACAATTAGTATCGAAGTTACAGTTACCTGCCATAATTTGTATCGAAATTACAGTTCACTGTCATAATTAGTATCGAAGTTACAGTTACTTGTCATAATTAGTATCGACGTTACTGTTACCTGCCATAATTTGTATCTTAATTACAGTTACTTGTCATAATTAGTTACGAAGTTACAGTTACCTGTCATAATTAGTATCGAAGATACAGTTACTTGTCATAATTAGTATCGTAGTTACTGTTACCTGTCATAATTAGTATCGAAGTTACTGTTACCTGTCATAATTAGTATTGAATTACAGTTACCTACAATAATTTTTTATCAAAATTACAGTTACTTGTCATAATTAGTAACGAAGTTAGAGTTTCTTGTCATAATTAGTATCGAAGTTACAGTTACCTGTCATAATTTGTATCGAAGTTATAGTTACTTGTCATAATTAGTATCGAATTTGCTCTTACCTGTCATAATTAGTATCTAAGTTACAGTTACCTGCCATAATTTGTATCGAAATTACAGTTACTTGTCGTAATTAGTAACGAAGTTACAGTTACCTGTCATAATTAGTATCGAAGTTACAGTTACTTGTCATAATTAGTATCGAAGTGACTGTTACCTGTCATAATATGTATCGAAGTTACAGTAACCTGCCAAAATTTGAATCGAAATTACAGTCACTTGTCATAATTAGTAACGAAGTTACAGTTACCTGTCATAATTAGTATCGAAGTTACAGTTACTTGTCATAATTAGTATCGAAGTTACTGTTACTTGTCATAATTAGTATCGAAGTTACTGTTACCTGCCATAATTTGTATCGAAATTACAGGGACTTGCCATAATTAGTAACGAAGTTACAGTAACCTGCTATAATTAGTACCGAAATTAAAGTTACTTGTCATAATAAGTAACGAAGTTACAGTTACCTGTCATAATTAGTATCGAAGTTACTGTTACCTGTCATAATTAGTATTGAAGTTACCGTTACCTACAATAATTTTTTATCAAAATTACAGTTACTTGTCATAATTAGTAACGAAGTTAGAGTTTCTTGTCATAATTAGTATCGAAGTTACAGTTACCTGTCATAATTTGTATCGAAGTTATACTTACTTGTCATAATTAGTATCGAATTTGCCCTTACCTGTCATAATTAGTATCGAAGTTACAGTTATCTGCCATAATTTGTATCGAAATTACAGTTACTTGTCGTAATTAGTAACGAAGTTACAGTTACCTGTCATAATTTGTATCGAAGTTATAGTTACTTGTCATAATTAGTATCGAATTACTCTTACCTGTCATAATTAGTATCGAAGTTACTGTTACCTGCCATAATTTGTAACGAAATTACAGTTACTTGTTTTAATTAGTGACGAAGTTACAGTTACCTGTCATAATTAGTATCGAAGTTACAGTTACTTGTCATAATTAGTATCGAAGTTACAGTTACCTGCCATAATTTGTATCGAAATTACAGGGACTTGTCATAATTAGTAACGAAGTTACAGTTTCCTGCCATAATTAGTATCGAAATTAAAGTTACTTGTCATAATAAGTAACGAAGTTACAGTTTCCTGTCATAATTAGTTGCGAAGTTACTCTTACCTGCCATAATTTGTATCGAAATTACAGGGACTTGTCATAATTAGTAACGAAGTTACAGTAACCTGCTATAATTAGTACCGAAATTAAAGTTACTTGTCATAATAAGTAACGAAGTTACAGTTACCTGTCATAATTAGTATCGAAGTTACTGTTACCTGTCATAATTAGTATTGAAGTTACCGTTACCTACAATAATTTTTTATCAAAATTACAGTTACTTGTCATAATTAGTAACGAAGTTAGAGTTTCTTGTCATAATTAGTATCGAAGTTACAGTTACCTGTCATAATTTGTATCGAAGTTATAGTTACTTGTCATAATTAGTATCGAAGTTGCTGTTACCTGTCATAATTAGTATCGATGATACAGTAACCTGCCATAATTTGTATCGAAATTACAGTTACTTGTCATAATTAGTAACGAAGTTACAGTTACCTGTCATAATTAGTATCGATGTTACAGTTACTTGTCATAATTAGTATCGAAGTTACTGTTACCTGTCATAATAAGTATCGAAGTTACAGTTACCTGCCAAAATTTGAATCGAAATTACAGTTACTTGTCATAATTAGTAACGAAGTTACAGTTACCTGTCATAATTAGTATCGAAGTTACAGTTACCTGTCATAATTAGTATCGAAGTTACAGTTACTTGTCATAATTAGTATCGAAGTTACTGTCACCTGTCAAAATTAGTAACGATGATACAGTTACCTGCCAAAATTTGTATCGAAATTACAGTTACTTGTCAGAGTTAATAACGAAGTTACAGTTACCTGTCATAATTAGTATCGAAGTTACAGTTACTTGTCATAATTAATATCGAGGTTAGAGTTACCTGCCATAATTTGTATCGAAATTACAGGGACTTGTCATAAGTAGTAACGAAGTTACAGTTTCCTGCCAAAATTAATATCGAAATTAAAGTTACTTGTCATAATTAGTAACGAAGTTACAGTTTCCTGTCATAATTAGTATCGAAGTTACTGTTACCTGTCATAATTAGTATTGAAGTTACAGTTACCTACCATAATTTTTTATCAGAATTACAGTTACTTGTCATAATAAGTAACGAAGTTTGAGTTTCTTGTCATAATTAGTATCGAAGTTCCTGTTACCTGTCATAATTAGTATTGAAGTTACAGTTACCTACAATAATTTTTTATCAAAATTACAGTTACTTGTCATAATTAATAACGAAGTTACAGTTACCTGTCATAATTAGTATCGAAGTTACAGTTACTTGTCATAATTAGTATCGAAGTTACAGTTACCTGCCATAATTTGTATCGAAATTACAGGGACTTGTCATAATTAGTAACGAAGTTACAGTTTCCTGCCATAACTAGTATCGAAATTAAAGTTACTTGTCATAATTAGTAACGAAGTTACAGTTTCCTGTCATAATTAGTATCGAAGTTACTGTTACCTGTCATAATTAGTAATGAAGTTACAGTTACCTACCATAATTTTTTATCAAAATTACAGATACTTGTCATAATTAGTAACGAAGTTTGAGTTTCTTGTCATAATTAGAATCGAAGTTACAGTAACCAGTCATAATTTTTATCGAAGTTATAGTTACTTGTCATAATTAGTATCGAAGTTACTGTTACCTGTCATAATTAGTATCGAAGATACAGTTACCTGCCATAATTAGTATCGAAATTAGAGTTACTTGTCATTATTAGTAACGAAGTTACAGTTACCTGTCATAATTAGTATCGAAGTTACAGTTACTTGTCATAATTAGTATCGAAGTTACTGTTACCTGTCATGATTAGTATCGAAGTTACAGTTACCTGCCAAAATTTGTATCGAAATTACAGTTACCTGTCATAATTAGTAACGAAGTTACAGTTACCTGTCATAATTAGTGTCGAAGTTACAGTTACTTGTCATAATTAGTATCGAAGTTACTGTTTCCTGTCATAATAAGTATCGAAGTTACAGTTACCTGCCAAAATTTGAATCGAAATTACAGTTACTTGTCATAATTAGTAACGAAGTTACAGTTACCTGTCATAATAAGTATCGAAGTTACAGTTACTTGTCATAATTAGTATCGAAGTTACTGTTACTTGTCATAATTAGTATCGAAGTTACTGTTACCTGTCATAATTAGCACCGAAATTACAATTACCTGCCATAATTTGTATCGAAATTACAGGGACTTGTCATAATTAGTAACGAAGTTACGGTAACCTGCCATAATTAGTATCGAAATTAAAGTTACTTGTCATAATAAGTAACGAAGTTACAGTTACCTGTCATAATTAGTATCGAAGTTACTGTTACCTGTCATAATTAGTATTGAATTTACCGTTACCTACAATAATTTTTTATCAAAATTACAGTTACTTGTCATAATAAGTAACGAAGTTAGAGTTTCTTGTCATAATAAGTATCGAAGTTACAGTTACCTGTCATAATTTGTATCGAAAATATAGTTACTTGTCATAATTAGTATCGAAGTTGCTGTTACCTGTCATAATTCGTATCGAAGTTACAGTAACCTGCCATAATTTGTATCGAAATTACAGTTACTTGTCATAATTAGTAACGAAGTTACAGTTACCTGTCATAATTAGTATCGGTGTTACAGTTACTTGTCATAATTAGTATCGAAGTTACTGTTACCTGTCATAATAAGTATCGAAGTTACAGTTACCTGCCAAAATTTGAATCGAAATTACAGTTACTTGTCATAATTAGTAACGAAGTTACAGTTACCTGTCATAATTAGTATCGAAGTTACAGTTACCTCTCATAATTAGTATGGAAGTTACAGTTACTTGTCATAATTAGTATCGAAGTTACTCTTACCTGTCAAAATTAGTAACGATGATACAGTTACCTGCCAAAATTTGTATCGAAATTACAGTTACTTGTCATAGTTAATAACGAAGTTACAGTTACCTGTCATAATTAGTATCGAAGTTACAGTTACTTGTCATAATTAGTATCGAGGTTAGAGTTACCTGCCATAATTTGTATCGAAATTACAGGGACTTGTTATAATTAGTAACGATGTTACAGTTTCCTGCCAAAATTAATATCGAAATTAAAGTTACTTGTCATAATTAGTAACGAAGTTACAGTTTCCTGTCATAATTAGTATCGAAGTTACTGTTACCTGTCATAATTAGTATTGAAGTTACAGTTACCTACCATAATTTTTTATCAGAATTACAGTTACTTGTCTAAATTAGTAACGAAGTTTGAGTTTCTTGTCATAATTAGTATCGAAGTTACTGTTACCTGTCATAATTAGTATTGAAGTTACAGTTACCTACAATAATTTTTTATCAAAATTACAGTTACTTGTCATAATTAATAACGAAGTTACAGTTACCTGTCATAATTAGTATCGAAGTTACAGTTACTTGTCATAATTAGTATCGATGTTACAGTTACCTGCCATAATTTGTATCGAAATTACAGGGACTTGTCATAATTAGTAACGAAGTTACAGTTACCTGCCATAATTTGTATTGAAATTACAGTTCCTTGTCATAATTAGTATCGAAGTTACAGTTACCTGTCATAATTAGTATCGAAGGTACTGTTACTTGTCATAATTAGTAACGAAGTTACAGTTACCTGTCATAATTTGTATCGAAATTACAGTTACTTGTCATAATTAGTAACGAAGTTAGAGTTTCTTGTCATAATTAGTATCGAAGTTACTGTTACTTGTCATAATTAGTATCGAAGTTACTGTTACCTGTCATAATTATTATCGAAGTAACAGTTACCTGCCAAAATTTGTATCGAAATTAGAGTTTCTTGTCATAATTAGTAACGAAGTTAGAGTTTCTTGTCATAATTAGTATCGAAGTTACAGTTACCTGTCATAATTTGTATCGAAGTTATAGTTACTTGTCATAATTAGTATCGAATTTGCTCTTACCTGTCATAATTAGTATCGAAGTTACAGTTACCTGCCATAATTTGTATCGAAATTACAGTTACTTGTCGTAATTAGTAACGAAGTTACAGTTACCTGTCATAATTTGTATCGAAGTTATAGTTACTTGTCATAATTAGTATCGAATTACTCTTACCTGTCATAATTAGTATCGAAGTTACTGTTACCTGCCATAATTTGTAACGAAATTACAGTTACTTGTTATAATTAGTGACGAAGTTACAGTTACCTGTCATAATTAGTATCGAAGTTACAGTTACTTGTCATAATTAGTATCGAAGTTACAGTTACCTGCCATAATTTGTATCGAAATTACAGGGACTTGTCATAATTAGTAACGAAGTTACAGTTTCCTGCCATAATTAGTATCGAAATTAAAGTTACTTGTCATAATATGTAACGAAGTTACAGTTTCCTGTCATAATTAGTTGCGAAGTTACTCTTACCTGTCATAATTAGTATTGAAGGTACAGTTACCTACCATAATTTTTTATCAAAATTACAGTTACTTGTCTAATTAGTAACGAAGTTTGAGTTTCTCGTCATAATTAGAATCGAAGTTACAGTAACCAGTCATAATTTTTATCGAAGTTATGGTTACTTGTCATAATTAGTATCGAAGTTACTGTTACCTGTCATAATTAGTACCGAAGTTACAGTTACCTGCCATAATTTGTATCGAAATTAGAGTTTCTTGTCATAATTAGTAACGAAGTTACAGTTACCTGTCATAATAAGTATCGAAGTTACTGTTACTTGTCATAATTAGTATCGAAGTTACTGTTACCTGTCATAATTATTATCGAAGTAACAGTTACCTGCCAAAATTTGTATCGAAATTAGAGTTTCTTGTCATAATTAGTAACGAAGTTACAGTTACCTGTCATAATTAGTATCGAAGGTACTGTTACTTGTCATAATTAGTAACGAAGTTACAGTTACCTGTCATAATTTGTATTGAAATTACAGTTACTTGTCATAATTAGTAACGAAGTTACAGTTTCCTGTCATAATTAGTATCGAAGTAACTGTTACCTGTCATAATTAGTATGGAAGTTACAGTTACCTGCCATAATTTGTATCGAAAATAAAGTTACTTGTCATCATTAGCAACGATGTTACAGTAACCTGTCATAATTAGTATCGAAGTTAATGTTACTTGTCATAATTAGTATCGAAGTAACTGTTACCTGTCATAATTAGTATCGAAGTTACTGTTACCTGCCATATTTTGTATAAAAATTACTGTTACTTGTCATAAATAGTAACGAAGTTACAGTTACCTGTCATAATTAGTATCGAAGTTACAGTTACTTGTAATAATTAGCATCGAAGTTACCGTTACCCGCCATAATTTGTATCGAAATTACAGGGACTTGTAATAATTAGTAACGAAGTTACAGTTACCTGCCATAATTAGTATCGAAATTAAAGTAACTTGTGATAATTAGTAACGAAGTTACAGTTACCTGTCATAATAAGTATCGAAGTTACTGTTACCTGTCATAATTAGTATCGAAGTTACAGTTACCTACCATAATTTTTTATCAAAATTACATTTACTTGTCATAATTAGTAACGAAGTTAGAGTTTCTTGTCATAATTAGTATCGAAGTTACAGTTACCTGTCATAATTTGATTCGAAGTTATAGTTACTTGTCATAATTAGTATCGAAGTTACTGTTACCAGTCACAATTAGTATCGAAGTTACAGTTACCTGCCATAATTTGTATCGAAATTACAGTTCACTGTCATAATTAGTATCGAAGTTACAGTTACTTGTCATAATTAGTATCGACGTTACTGTTACCTGCCATAATTTGTATCTTAATTACAGTTACTTGTCATAATTAGTTACGAAGTTACAGTTACCTGTCATAATTAGTATCGAAGATACAGTTACTTGTCATAATTAGTATCGTAGTTACTGTTACCTGTTATAATTTGTATCGAAGTTACTGTTACCTGTCATAATTAGTATTGACGTTACAGTTACCTACAATAATTTTTTATCAAAATTACAATTACTTGTCATAATTAGTAACGAAGTTAGAGTTTCTTGTCATAATTAGTATCGAAGTTACAGTTACCTGTCATAATTTGTATCGAAGTTATAGTTACTTGTCATAATTAGTATCGAATTTGCTCTTACCTGTCATAATTAGTATCTAAGTTACAGTTACCTGCCATAATTTGTATCGAAATTACAGTTACTTGTCGTAATTAGTAACGAAGTTACAGTTACCTGTCATAATTAGTATCGAAGTTACAGTTACTTGTCATAATTAGTATCGAAGTGACTGTTACCTGTCATAATATGTATCGAGGTTACAGTAACCTGCCAAAATTTGAATCGAAATTACAGTCACTTGTCATAATTAGTAACGAAGTTACAGTTACCTGTCATAATTAGTATCGAAGTTACAGTTACTTGTCATAATTAGTATCGAAGTTACTGTTACTTGTCATAATTAGTATCGAAGTTACTGTTACCTGCCATAATTTGTATCGAAATTACAGGGACTTGTCATAATAAGTAACGAAGTTACAGTAACCTGCTATAATTAGTACCGAAATTAAAGTTACTTGTCATAATAAGTAACGAAGTTACAGTTACCTGTCATAATTAGTATCGAAGTTACTGTTACCTGTCATAATTAGTATTGAAGTTACCGTTACCTACAATAATTTTTTATCAAAATTACAGTTACTTGTCATAATTAGTAACGAAGTTAGAGTTTCTTGTCATAATTAGTATCGAAGTTACAGTTACCTGTCATAATTTGTATCGAAGTTATAGTTACTTGTCATAATTAGTATCGAATTTGCTCTTACCTGTCATAATTAGTATCGAAGTTACAGTTACCTGCCATAATTTGTATCGAAATTACAGTTACTTGTCGTAATTAGTAACGAAGTTACAGTTACCTGTCATAATTTGTATCGAAGTTATAGTTACTTGTCATAATTAGTATCGAATTACTCTTACCTGTCATAATTAGTATCGAAGTTACTGTTACCTGCCATAATTTGTAACGAAATTACAGTTACTTGTTTTAATTAGTGACGAAGTTACAGTTACCTGTCATAATTAGTATCGAAGTTACAGTTACTTGTCATAATTAGTATCGAAGTTACAGTTACCTGCCATAATTTGTATCCAAATTACAGGGACTTGTCATAATTAGTAACGAAGTTACAGTTTCCTGCCATAATTAGTATCGAAATTAAAGTTACTTGTCATAATAAGTAACGAAGTTACAGTTTCCTGTCATAATTAGTTGCGAAGTTACTCTTACCTGTCATAATTAGTATTGAAGTTACAGTTACCTACCATAATTTTTTATCAAAATTACAGTTACTTGTCATAATTAGTAACGAAGTTTGAGTTTCTCGTCATAATTAGAATCGAAGTTAAAGTAACCAGTCATAATTTTTATCGAAGTTATGGTTACTTGTCATAATTAGTATCGAAGTTACTGTTACCTGTCATAATTAGTACCGAAGTTACAGTTACCTGCCATAATTTGTATCGAAATTAGAGTTTCTTGTTATAATTAGTAACGAAGTTACAGTTACCTGTCATAATAAGTATCGAAGTTACTGTTACTTGTCATAATTAGTATCGAAGTTACTGTTACCTGTCATAATTATTATCGAAGTAACAGTTACCTGCCAAAATTTGTATCGAAATTAGAGTTTCTTGTCATAATTAGTAACGAAGTTACAGTTACCTGCCATAATTTGTATCGAAATTACAGTTCCTTGTCATAATTAGTATCGAAGTTACAGTTACCTGTCATAATTAGTATCGAAGGTACTGTTACTTGTCATAATTAGTAACGAAGTTACAGTTACCTGTCATAATTTGTATTGAAATTACAGTTACTTGTCATAATTAGTAACGAAATTACAGTTTCCTGTCAGAATTAGTATCGAAGTAACTGTTATCTGTCATAATTAGTATGGAAGTTACAGTTACCTGCCATAATTTGTATCGAAAATGAAGTTACTTGTCATCATTAGCAACGATGTTACAGTAACCTGTCATAATTAGTATCGAAGTTACTGTTACCTGTCATAATTAGTATCGAAGTTACTGTTACCTGCCATATTTTGTATAAAAATTACTGTTACTTGTCATAAATAGTAACGAAGTTACAGTTACCTGTCATAATTAATATCGAAGTTACAGTTACTTGTAATAATTAGCATCGATGTTACCGTTACCCGCCATAATTTGTATCGAAATTACAGGGACTTGTAATAATTAGTAACGAAGTTACAGTTACCTGCCAGAATTAGTATCGAAATTAAAGTAACTTGTGATAATTAGTAACGAAGTTACAGTTACCTGTCATAATAAGTATCGAAGTTACTGTTACCTGTCATAATTAGTATCGAAGTTACAGTTACCTACCATAATTTTTTATCAAAATTACATTTACTTGTCATAATTAGTAACGATGTTAGAGTTTCTTGTCATAATTAGTATCGAAGTTACAGTTACCTGTCATAATTTGATTCGAAGTTATAGTTACTTGTCATAATTAGTATCGAAGTTACTGTTACCAGTCACAATTAGTATCGAAGTTACAGTTACCTGCCATAATTTGTATCGAAATTACAGTTCACTGTCATAATTAGTATCGAAGTTACAGTTACTTGTCATAATTAGTATCGACGTTACTGTTACCTGCCATAATTTGTATCTTAATTACAGTTACTTGTCATAATTAGTTACGAAGTTACAGTTACCTGTCATAATTAGTATCGAAGATACAGTTACTTGTCATAATTAGTATCGTAGTTACTGTTACCTGTCATAATTAGTATCGAAGTTACTGTTACCTGTCATAATTAGTATTGAAGTTACATGTTACCTACAATAATTTTTTATCAAAATTACAGTTACTTGTCATAATTAGTAACGAAGTTAGAGTTTCTTGTCATAATTAGTATCGAAGTTACAGTTACCTGTCATAATTTGTATCGAAGTTATAGTTACTTGTCATAATTAGTATCGAATTTGCTCTTACCTGACATAATTAGTATCTAAGTTACAGTTACCTGCCATAATTTGTATCGAAATTAGAGTTACTTGTCGTAATTAGTAACGAAGTTACAGTTACCTGTCATAATTAGTATCGAAGTTACAGTTACTTGTCATAATTAGTATCGAAGTTACTGTTACCTGTCATAATAAGTATCGAAGTTACAGTAACCTGCCAAAATTTGAATCGAAATTACAGTCACTTGTCATAATTAGTATCGAAGTTACAGTTACCTGTCATAATTTGTATCGAAGTTATAGTTACTTGTCATAATTAGTATCGAATTTGCTCTTACCTGACATAAATAGTATCTAAGTTACACTTACCTGCCATAATTTGTATCGAAATTACAGTTACTTGTCGTAATTAGTAACGAAGTTACAGTTACCTGTCATAATTAGTATCGAAGTTACAGTTACTTGTCATAATTAGTATCGAAGTTACTATTACTTGTCATAATTAGTATCGAAGTTACTGTTACCTGCCATAATTTGTATCAAAATTACAGGGACTTGTCATAATTAGTAACGAAGTTACAGTAACCTGCTATAATTAGTACCGAAATTAAAGTTACTTGTCATAATAAGTAACGAAGTTACAGTTACCTGTCATAATTAGTATCGAAGTTACTGTTACCTGTCATAATTAGTATTGATGTTACCGTTACCTACAATAATTTTTTATCAAAATTACAGTTACCTGTCATAATTAGTAACGAAGTTAGAGTTTCTTGTCATAATTAGTATCGAAGTTACAGTTACCTGTCATAATTAGTATCGAAGTTACAGTTACTTGTCATAATTAATATCGAGGTTAGAGTTACCTGCCATAATTTGTATCGAAATTACAGGGACTTGTCATAAGTAGTAACGAAGTTACAGTTTCCTGCCAAAATTAATATCGAAATTAAAGTTACTTGTCATAATTAGTAACGAAGTTACAGTTTCCTGTCATAATAAGTATCGAAGTTACTGTTACCTGTCATAATTAGTATTGAAGTTACAGTTACCTACAATAAATTTTTATCAAAATTACAGTTACTTGTCATAATTAATAACGAAGTTACAGTTACCTGTCATAATTAGTATCGAAGTTACAGTTACTTGTCATAATTAGTATCGAAGTTACAGTTACCTGCCATAATTTGTATCGAAATTACAGGGACTTGTCATAATTAGTAACGAAGTTACAGTTTCCTGCCATAACTAGTATCGAAATTAAAGTTACTTGTCATAATTAGAAACGAAGTTACAGTTTCCTGTCATAATTAGTATCGAAGTTACTGTTACCTGTCATAATTAGTAATGAAGTTACAGTTACCTACCATAATTTTTTATCAAAATTACAGATACTTGTCACAATTAGTAACGAAGTTTGAGTTTCTTGTCATAATTAGAATCGAAGTTACAGTAACCAGTCATAATTTTTATCGAAGTTATAGTTACTTGTCATAATTAGTATCGAAGTTACTGTTACCTGTCATAATTAGTATCGAAGTTACAGTTACCTGCCATAATTAGTATCGAAATTAGAGTTACTTGTCATTATTAGTAACGAAGTTACAGTTACCTGTCATAATTAGTATCGAAGTTACAGTTACTTGTCATAATTAGTATCGAAGTTACTGTTACCTGTCATGATTAGTATCGAAGTTACAGTTACCTGCCAAAATTTGTATCGAAATTACAGTTACCTGTCATAATTAGTAACGAAGTTACAGTTACCTGTCATAATTAGTGTCGAAGTTACAGTTACTTGTCATAATTAGTATCGAAGTTACTGTTTCCTGTCATAATAAGTATCGAAGTTACAGTTACCTGCCAAAATTTGAATCGAAATTACAGTTACTTGTCATAATTAGTAACGAAGTTACAGTTACCTGTCATAATAAGTATCGAAGTTACAGTTACTTGTCATAATTAGTATCGAAGTTACTGTTACTTGTCATAATTAGTATCGAAGTTACTGTTACCTGTCATAATTAGCACCGAAATTACAATTACCTGCCATAATTTGTATCGAAATTACAGGGACTTGTCATAATTAGTAACGAAGTTACAGTAACCTGCCATAATTAGTATCGAAATTAAAGTTACTTGTCATAATAAGTAACGAAGTTACAGTAACCTGTCATAATTAGTATCGAAGTTACTCTTACCTGTCATAATTAGTATTGAATTTACCGTTACCTACAATAATTTTTTATCAAAATTACAGTTACTTGTCATAATAAGTAACGAAGTTAGAGTTTCTTGTCATAATTAGTATCGAAGTTACAGTTACCTGTCATAATTTGTATCGAAAATATAGTTACTTGTCATAATTAGTATCGAAGTTGCTGTTACCTGTCAGAATTCGTATCGAAGTTACAGTAACCTGCCATAATTTGTATCGAAATTACAGTTACTTGTCATAATTAGTAACGAAGTTACAGTTACCTGTCATAATTAGTATCGATGTTACAGTTACTTGTCATAATTAGTATCGAAGATACTGTTACCTGTCATAATAAGTATCGAAGTTACAGTTACCTGCCAAAATTTGAATCGAAATTACAGTTACTTGGCATAATTAGTAACGAAGTTACAGTTACCTGTCATAATTAGTATCGAAGTTACAGTTACCTCTCATAATTAGTATGGAAGTTACAGTTACTTGTCATAATTAGTATCGAAGTTACTGTTACCTGTCAAAATTAGTAACGATGATACAGTTACCTGCCAAAATTTGTATCGAAATTACAGTTACTTGTCATAGTTAATAACGAAGTTACAGTTACCTGTCATAATTAGTATCGAAGTTACAGTTACTTGTCATAATTAGTATCGAGGTTAGAGTTACCTGCCATAATTTGTATCGAAATTACAGGGACTTGTTATAATTAGTAACGAAGTTACAGTTTCCTGCCAAAATTAATATCGAAATTAAAGTTACTTGTCATAATTAGTAACGAAGTTACAGTTTCCTGTCATAATTAGTATCGAAGTTACTGTTACCTGTCATAATTAGTATTGAAGTTACAGTTACCTACCATAATTTTTTATCAGAATTACAGTTACTTGTCTAAATTAGTAACGAAGTTTGAGTTTCTTGTCATAATTAGTATCGAAGTTACTGTTACCTGTCATAATTAGTATTGAAGTTACAGTTACATACAATAATTTTTTATCAAAATTACAGTTACTTGTCATAATTAATAACGAAGTTACAGTTACCTGTCATAATTAGTATCGAAGTTACAGTTACTTGTCATAATTAGTATCGATGTTACAGTTACCTGCCATAATTTGTATCGAAATTACAGGGACTTGTCATAATTAGTAACGAAGTTACAGTTACCTGCCATAATTTGTTTTGAAATTACTGTTACTTGTCATAAATAGTAACGAAGTTGCAGTTACCTGTCATAATTAGTATCGAAGTTACAGTTACTTGTCATAATTAGTATCGAAGTTACTGTTACCTGTCATAATTAGTATCGAAGTTACAGTTACCTGCCAAAATTTGAATCGAAATTACAGTTACTTGTCATAATTAGTAACGAAGTTACAGTTACCTGTCATAATTAGTATCGAAGTTACAGTTACTTGTCATAATTAGTATCGAAGTTACTGTTACTTGTCATAATTAGTATCGAAGTTACTGTTACCTGCCATAATTTCTATCGAAATTACAGGGACTTGTCATAATTAGTAACGAAGTTACAGTAACCTGCTATAATTAGTACCGAAATTAAAGTTACTTGTCATAATAAGTAACGAAGTTACAGTTACCTGTCATAATTAGTATCGAAGTAACTGTTACCTGTCATAATTAGTATTGAAGTTACCGTTACCTACAATAATTTTTTATCAAAATTACAGTTACTTGTCATAATTAGTAACGAAGTTAGAGTTTCTTGTCATAATTAGTATCGAAGTTACAGTTACCTGTCATAATTTGTATCGAAGTTATAGTTACTTGTCATAATTAGTATCGAAGTTGCTGTTAACTGTCATAATTAGTATCGATGTTACAGTAACCTGCCATAATTTGTATCGAAATTACAGTTACTTGTCATAATTAGTAACGAAGTTACAGTTACCTGTCATAATTAGTATCGATGTTACAGTTACTTGTCATAATTAGTATCGAAGTTACTGTTACCTGTCATAATAAGTATCGAAGTTACAGTTACCTGCCAAAATTTGAATCGAAATTACAGTTACTTGTCATAATTAGTAACGAAGTTACAGTTACCTGTCATAATTAGTATCGAAGTTACAGTTACCTGTCATAATTAGTATCGAAGTTACAGTTACTTGTCATAATTAGTATCGAAGTTACTGTCACCTGTCAAAATTAGTAACGATGATACAGTTACCTGCCAAAATTTGTATCGAAATTACAGTTACTTGTCAGAGTTAATAACGAAGTTACAGTTACCTGTCATAATTAGTATCGAAGTAACAGTTACTTGTAATAATTAGTATCGAGGTTAGAGTTACCTGCCATAATTTGTATCGAAATTACAGGGACTTGTCATAATTAGTAACGAAGTTACAGTTTCCTGCCAAAATAAATATCGAAATTAAAGTTACTTGTCATAATTAGTAACGAAGTTACAGTTTCCTGTCATAATTAGTATCGAAGTTAATGTTACCTGTCATAATTAGTATTGAAGTTACAGTTACCTACCATAATTTTTTATCAGAATTACAGTTACTTGTAATAATAAGTAACGAAGTTTGAGTTTCTTGTCATAATTAGTATCGAAGTTACTGTTACCTGTCATAATTAGTATTGAAGTTACAGTTACCTACAATAATTTTTTATCAAAATTACAGTTACTTGTCATAATTAATAACGAAGTTACAGTTACCTGTCATAATTAGTATCGAAGTTACAGTTACTTGTCATAATTAGTATCGAAGTTACAGTTACCTGCCATAATTTGTATCGAAATTACAGGGACTTGTCATAATTAGTAACGAAGTTACAGTTTCCTGCCATAACTAGTATCGAAATTAAAGTAACTTGTCATAATTAGTAACGATGTTACAGTTTCCTGTCATAATTAGTATCGAAGTTACTGTTACCTGTCATAATTAGTAATGAAGTTACAGTTACCTACCATAATTTTTTATCAAAATTACAGTTACTTGTCATAATTAGTAACGAAGTTTGAGTTTCTTGTCATAATTAGAATCGAAGTTACAGTAACCAGTCATAATTTTTATCGAAATTATAGTTACTTGTCATAATTAGTATCGAAGTTACTGTTACCTGTCATAATTAGTATCGAAGTTACAGTTACCTGCCATAATTAGTATCGAAATTAGAGTTACTTGTCATTATTAGTAACGAAGTTACAGTTACCGCTCATAATAAGTATCGAAGTTACAGTTACTTGTCATAATTAGTATCGAAGTTACTGTTACCTGTCATGATTAGTATCGAAGTTACAGTTACCTGCCAAAATTTGTATCGAAATTACTGTTACTTGTCATAATTAGTAACGAAGTTACAGTTACCTGTCATAATTAGTGTCGAAGTTACAGTTACTTGTCATAATTAGTATCGAAGTTACTGTTTCCTGTCATAATAAGTATCGAAGTTACAGTTACCTGCCAAAATTTGAATCGAAATTACAGTTACTTGTCATAATTAGTAACGAAGTTACAGTTACCTGTCATAATAAGTATCGAAGTTACAGTTACTTGTCATAATTAGTATCGAAGTTACTGTTACTTGTCATAATTAGTATCGAAGTTACTGTTACCTGTCATAATTAGCACCGAAATTACAATTACCTGCCATAATTTGTATCGAAATTACAGGGACTTGTCATAATTAGTAACGAAGTTACAGTAACCTGCCATAATTAGTATCGAAATTAAAGTTACTTGTCATAATAAGTAGCGAAGTTACAGTTACCTGTCATAATTAGTATCGAAGTTACTGTTACCTGTCATAATTAGTATTGAATTTACCGTTACCTACAATAATTTTTTATCAAAATTACAGTTACTTGTCATAATAAGTAACGAAGTTAGAGTTTCTTGTCATAATTAGTATAGAAGTTACAGTTACCTGTCATAATTTGTATCGAAGTTATAGTTACTTGTCATAATTAGTATCGAAGTTGCTGTTACCTGTCATAATTAGTATCGAAGTTACAGTAACCTTCCATAATTTGTATCGAAATTACAGTTCCTTGTCATAATTAGTATCGAAGTTACAGTTACCTGTCATAATTAGTATCGAAGGTACTGTTACTTGTCATAATTAGTAACGAAGTTACAGTTACCTGTCATAATTTGTATCGAAATTACAGTTACTTGTCATAATTAGTAACGAAGTTACAGTTTCTTGTCATAATTAGTATCGAAGTTACTGTTACCTGTCATAATTAGTATGGAAGTTACAGTTACCTGCCATAATTTGTATCGAAATTACAGTTCCTTGTCATAATTAGTATCGAAGTTACAGTTACCTGTCATAATTAGTATCGAAGTTACTGTTACCTGCCATAATTTGTATCGAAATTACAGTAACTTGTCATAATTAGTAACGAAGTTACAGTTACAGTCATAATTAGTATTGAAGTTACAGTTACCTACCATAAATTTTTATCAAAATTACAGTTTCTTGTCATAATTAGTATCGAAGTTAATGTTACCTGTCATAATTTGTATCAAAATTACAATTACTTGTCATAATTAGCATCGAAGCTACAGTTACTTGACATAATTAGTAACGAAGTTACAGTAACCTGTCATAATTAGTAACGAAGTTACAGTTACCTGTCATAATTTGTATTGAAATTACAGTTACTCGTCATAATTAGTAACGAAGTTACAGTTTCCTGTCATAATTAGTATCGAAGTTACTGTTACCTGTCATAATTAGTATGGAAGTTACAGTTACCGGCCATAATTTGTATCGAAATTACAGGGACTTGTCATAATTAGTAACGAAGTTCGAGTTTCTTGTCATAATTAGTATCGAAGTTACAGTTATCTGTCATAATTTGTATCGAAGTTATAGTTACTTGTCATAATTAGTATCGAATTACAGTTTCCTGTCATAATTAGTATCGAAGTTACTGTTACCTGTCATAATTAGTATGGAAGTTACAGTTACCTGCCATAATTTGTATCGAAATTACAGGGACTTGTCATAATTAGTAACGAAGTTCGAGTTTCTTGTCATAATTAGTATCGAAGTTACAGTTACCTGTCATAATTTGTATCAAAGTTATAGTTACTTGTCATAATTAGTATCGAATTACTGTTACCTGTCATAATTAGTATCGAAGTTATTGTTACCTGCCATAATTTGTAACGAAATTACAGTTACTTGTTATAATTAGTGACGAAGTTACAGTTACCTGTCATAATTAGTATCGAAGTTACAGTTACTTGTCATAATTAGTATCGAAGTTACAGTTACCTGCCATAATTTGTATCGAAATTACAGTGACTTGTCATAATTAGTAACGAAGTTACAGTTTCCTGCCATAATTAGTATCGAAATTAAAGTTACTTGTCATAATTAGTAACGAAGTTACAGTTTCCTGTCATAATTAGTATCGAAGTTACTGTTACCTGTCATAATTAGTATTGAAGTTACTGTTACCTACCATAATTGTTTATCAAAATTACAGTTACTTGTCATAATTAGTTACGAAGTTTGAGTTTCTCGTCATAATTAGAATCGAAGTTACAGTAACCAGTCATAATTTTTATCGAAGTTATAGTTACTTGTCATAATTAGTATCGAAGTTACTGTTACCTGTCATAATTAGTAACGAAGTTACAGTTTCCTGCCATAATTAATATCGAAATTAAAGTTACTTGTCATAATTAGTAACGAAGTTACAGTTTCCTGCCATAACTAGTATCGAAATTAAAGTTACTTGTCATAATTAGTAACGAAGTTACAGTTTCCTGTCATAATTAGTATCGAAGTTACTGTTACCTGTCATAATTAGTAATGAAGTTACAGTTACCTACCATAATTTTTTATCAAAATTACAGTTACTTGTCATAATTAGTAACGAAGTTTGAGTTTCTTGTCATAATTAGAATCGAAGTTACAGTAACCAGTCATAATTTTTATCGAAGTTATAGTTACTTGTCATAATTAGTATCGAAGTTACAGTTACCTGCCAAAATTTGTATCGAAATTACAGTTACTTGTCATAATTAGTAACGAAGTTACAGTTACCTGCCATAATTTGTATCGAAATTACAGTTCCTTGTCATAATTAGTATCGAAGTTACAGTTACCTGTCATAATTAGTAACGAAGGTACTTTTACTTGTCATAATTAGTAACGAAGTTACAGTTACCTGTCATAATTTGTATCGAAATTACAGTTACTTGTCATAATTAGTAACGAAGTTACAGTTTCCTGTCATAATTAGTATCGAAGTTACTGTTACCTGTCATAATTAGTATGGAAGTTACAGTTACCTGCCATAATTTGTATCGAAATTAAAGTTACTTGTCATAATTAGTAGCGATGTTACAGTAACCTGCCATAATTAGTATCGAAGTTAATGTTACTTGTCATAATTAGTATCGAAGTTACTGTTACCTGTCATAATTAGTATCGAAGATACAGTTACCTGCCATAATTTGTATCGAAATTACTGTTACTTGTCATAATTAGTAACGAAGTTACAGTTACCTGTCATAATAAGTATCGAAGTTACAGTTACTTGTCATAATTAGTATCGAAGTTACTGTTACCTGTCATAATTAGAATCGAAGTTACAGTTACCTGCCAAAATTTGTTTCGAAATTACAGTTACTTGTCATAATTAGTAAAGAAGTTACAGTTGCCTGTCATAATTAGTATCGAAGTTACAGTTACTTGTAATAATTAGTATCGATGTTACCGTTACCTGCCATAATTTGTATCGAAATTACAGGGACATGTCATAATTAGTAACGAAGTTACAGTTACCTGCCATAATTAGTATCGAAATTAAAGTTACTTGTGATAATTATTAACGAAGTTACAGTTACCTGTCATAATTAGTATCGATGTTCCTGTTACCTGTCATAATTAGTATTGAAGTTACAGTTACCTACCATAATTTTTTATCAAAATTACAGTTACTTGTCATAATTAGTAACGAAGTTAGATTTTCTTGTCATAATTAGTATCGAAGTTACAGTTAATTGTCATAATTTGATTCGAAGTTATAGTTACTTGTCATAATTAGTATCGAAGTTACTGTTACCTGTCACAATTAGTATCGAAGTTACAGTTACCTGCCATAATTTGTATCGAAATTACAGTTCCTTGTCATAATTAGTATCGAAGTTACAGTTACCTGTCATAATTAGCATCGAAGTTACTGTTACCAGCCATAATTTGTATCGAAATTACAGTTACTTGTCATAATTAGTTACCAAGTTACAGTTACCTGTCAAATTAGTATCGAAGTTACAGTTACTTGTCATAATTAGTATCGTAGTTACTGTAACCTGTCATAATTAGTACCGAAGTTACTGTTACCTGTCATAATTTGTATCGAAGTTATAATTACTTGTCATAATTAGTATCGAAGTTACTGTTACCTGTCATAATTAGTATCGAAGTTACTGTTACCTGTCATAATTAGTATCGAAGTTACAGTTACTTGTCATAATTAGTATCGAAGTTACTGTTACCTGTCATAAGTAGTATCGAAGTTACTGTTACCTGTCATAATTAGTATCGAAATTACAATTACCTGCAATAATTTGTATCTAAATTACAGGGACATGTCATAATTATTAACGAAGTTACAGTAACCTGCCAGAATTAGTATCGAAGTTAAAGTTACTTGTCATAATAAGTAACGAAGTTACAGTTACCTGTCATAATTAGTATCGAAGTTACTGCTACCTGTTATAATTAGTATTGAAGTTACAGTTACCTACAATAATTTTTTATCAAAATTACAGTTACTTGTCAAAATTAGTAACGAAGTTAGAGTTTCTTGTCATAATTAGTATCGAAGTTACAGTTACCTGTCATAATTTGTATCGAAGTTATAGTTACTTGTCATAATTAGTATCGAAGTTGCTGTTACCTGTCATAATTAGTATCGAAATTACAGTTACATGTCATAATTAGTTACGAAGTTAGTTACCTGTCTTAATTAGTATCGAAGTTACAGTTACTTGTCATAATTAGTATCGTAGTTACTGTTACCTGTCATAATAAGTATCGAAGTTACTGTTACCTGTCATAATTAGTATTGAAGTTACAGTTACCTACAATAATTTTTTATCAAAATTACAGTTACTTGTCATAATTAGTAACGAAGTTAGAGATTCTTGTCATAATTAGTATCGAAGTTTCAGTTACCTGTCATAATTTGTATCGAAGTTATAGTTACTTGTCATAATTAGTATCGAAGTTGCTGTTACCTGTCATAATTAGTATCGAAGTTACAGTAACCTGCCATAATTTGTATCGAAATTACAGTTACTTGTCATAATTAGTAACGAAGTTACAGTTACCTGTCATAATAAGTATGGAAGTTACAGTTACCTGCCAAAATTTGAATTGAAATTACAGTTACTTGTCATAATTAGTAACGAAGTTACAGTTACCTGTCATAATCAGTATCGAAGTTACAGTTACCTGTCATAATTAGTATCGAAGTTACAGTTAATTGTCATAATTAGTATCGAAGTTACTGTTACCTGTCAAAATTAGTAACGATGATACAGTTACCTGCCAAAATTTGTATCGAAATTACAGTAACTTGTCATAATTAATAACGAAGTTACAGTTACCTGTCATAATTAGTATCGAAGTTACAGTTACTTGTCATAATTAGTATCGAGGTTACAGTTACCTGCCATAATTTGTATCGAAATTACAGGGACTTGTCATAATTAGTAACGAAGTTACAGTTTCCTGCCATAATTAATATCGAAATTAAAGTTACTTGTCATAATTAGTAACGAAGTTACAGTTTCCTGTCATAATTAGTATCGAAGATACTGTTACCTGTCATAATTAGTATTGAAGATACAGTTACCTACCATAATTTTTTATCAAAATTACAGTTACTTGTCATAATTAGTAACGAAGTTTGAGTTTCTTGTCATATTTAGTATCGAAGTTACTGTTACCTGTCATAATTAGTATTGAAGTTACAGTTACCTACAATAATTTTTTATCAAAATTACAGTTACTTGTCATAATTAATAACGAAGTTACAGTTACCTGTCATAATTAGTATCGAAGTTACAGTTACTTGTCATTTTTAGTATCGAAGTTACAGTTACCTGCCATAATTTGTATCGAAATTACAAGGACTTGTCATAATTAGTAACGAAGTTACAGTTTCCTGCCATAACTAGTATCGAAATTAAAGTTACTTGTCATAATTAGTAACGAAGTTACAGTTTCCTGTCATAATTAGTATCGAAGTTACTGTTACCTGTCATAATTAGTAATGAAGTTACAGTTACCTACCATAATTTGTTATCAAATTTCAGTTACTTGTCATAATTAGTAACGAAGTTTGAGTTTCTTGTCATAATTAGAATCGAAGTTACAGTAACCAGTCATAATTTTTATCGAAGTTATAGTTACTTGTCATAATTAGTATCGAAGATACAGTTACCTGCTATAATTTGTATCGAAATTACTGTTACTTGTCATAATTAGTAACGAAGTTACAGTTACCTGTCATAATAAGTAAAGAAGTTACAGTTACTTGTCATAATTAGTATCGAAGTTACTGTTACCTGTCATAATTAGAATCGAAGTTACAGTTACCTGCCAAAATTTGTATCAAAATTACAGTTACTTGTCATAATTAGTAAAGAAGTTACAGTTGCCTGTCATAATTAGTATCGAAGTTACAGTTACTTGTAATAATTAGTATCGAAGTTACCGTTACCTGCCATAATTTGTATCGAAATTACGGGGACATGTCATAATTAGTAACGAAGTTACAGTTACCTGCCATAATTAGTATCGAAATTAAAGTTACTTGTGATAATTATTAACGAAGTTACAGTTACCTGTCATAATTAGTATCGATGTTCCTGTTACCTGTCATAATTAGTATTGAAGATACAGTTACCTACCATAATTTTTTATCAAAATTACAGTTACTTGTCATAATTAGTAACGAAGTTAGATTTTCTTGTCATAATTAGTATCGAAGTTACAGTTAATTGTCATAATTTGATTCGAAGTTATAGTTACTTGTCATAATTAGTATCGAAGTTACTGTTACCTGTCACAATTAGTATCGAAGTTACAGTTATCTGCCATAATTTGTATCGAAATTACAGTTCCTTGTCATAATTAGTATCGAAGTTAAAGTTACCTGTCATAATTAGCATCGAAGTTACTGTTACCAGCCATAATTTGTATCGAAATTACAGTTACTTGTCATAATTAGTTACCAAGTTACAGTTACCTGTCATAATTAGTATCGAAGTTACACTTACTTGTCATAATTAGTATCGTAGTTACTGCAACCTGTCATAATTAGTACCGAAGTTACTGTTACCTGTCATAATTTGTATCGAAGTCATAATTACTTGTCATAATTAGTATCGAAGTTACTGTTACGTGTCATAATTAGTATCGAAGTTACTGTTACCAGTCATAATTAGTATCGAAGTTACAGTTACTTGTCATAATTAGTATCGAAGTTACTGTTACCTGTCATAATTAGTATCGAAGTTACTGTTACCTGTCATAATTAGTATCGAAATTACAATTACCTGCAATAATTTGTATCTAAATTACAGGGACATGTCATAATTATTAACGAAGTTACAGTAACCTGCCAGAATTAGTATCGAAATTAAAGTTACTTGTCATAATAAGTAACGAAGTTACAGTTACCTGTCATAATTAGTATCGAAGTTACTGCTACCTGTTATAATTAGTATTGAAGTTACAGTTACCTACAATAATTTTTTATCAAAATTACATTTACTTGTCAAAATTAGTAACGAAGTTAGAGTTTCTTGTCATAATTAGTATCGAAGTTACAGTTACCTGTCATAACTTGTATCGAAGTTATAGTTACTTGTCATAATTAGTATCGAAGTTGCTGTTACCTGTCATAATTAGTATCGAAATTACAGTTACTTGTCATAATTAGTTACGAAGTTAGTTACCTGTCATAATTAGTATCGGAGTTACAGTTACTTGTCATAATTAGTTTCGTAGTTACTGTTACCTGTCATAATTAGTATTGAAGTTACAGTTACCTACAATAATTTTTTATCAAAATTACAGTTACTTGTCATAATTAGTAACGAAGTTAGCGTTTCTTGTCATAATTAGTATCGAAGTTACAGTTACCTGTCATAATTTGTATCGAAGTTATAGTTACTTGTCTTAATAAGTATCGAAGTTGCAGTTACCTGTCATAATTAGTATCGAAGTTACAGTTACCTGCCATAATTTGTATCGAAATTACAGTTACTTGTCATAATTAGTAACGAAGTTACAGTTACCTGTCATAATTAGTATCGAAGTTACAGTTACTTGTGATAATTAGTATCGAAGTTACTGTTACCTGTCATAATAAGTATCGAAGTTACAGTTACCTGCCAAAATTTGAATCGAAATTACAGTTACTTGTCATAATTAGTAACGATGTTACAGTTACCTGTGATAATTAGTATCGAAGTTACAGTTACTTGTCATAATTAGTATCGTAGTTACTGTAACCTGTCATAATTAGTACCGAAGTTACTGTTACCTGTCATAATTTGTATCGAAGTTATAATTACTTGTCATAATTAGTATCGAAGTTACTGTTACCTGTCATAATTAGTATCGAAGTTACTGTTACCTCTCATAATTATTATCGAAGTTACAGTTACTTGTCATAATTAGTATCGAAGTTACTGTTGCCTGTCATAATTAGTATCGAAGTTACTGTTACCTGTCATAATTTGTATCGAAATTACAATTACCTGCAATAATTTGTATCTAAATTACAGGGACATGTCATAATTATTAACGAAGTTACAGTAACCCGCCAGAATTAGTATCGAAATTAAAGTTACTTGTCATAATAAGTAACGAAGTTACAGTTACCTGTCATAATTAGTATCGAAGTTACTGCTACCTGTTATAATTAGTATTGAAGTTACAGTTACCTACAATAATTTTTTATCAAAATTACATTTACTTGTCAAAATTAGTAACGAAGTTAGAGTTTCTTGTCATAATTAGTATCGAAGTTACAGTTACCTGTCATAATTTGTATCGAAGTTATAGTTACTTGTCATAATTAGTATCGAAGTTGCTGTTACCTGTCATAATTGGTATCGAAATTACAGTTACTTGTCATAATTAGTTACGAAGTTAGTTACCTGTCATAATTAGTATCGAAGTTACAGTTACTTGTCTTAATTAGTATCGTAGTTACTGTTACCTGTCATAATTAGTATTGAAGTTACAGTTACCTACAATAATTTTTTATCAAAATTACAGTTACTTGTCATAATTAGTAACGAAGTTAGCGTTTCTTGTCATAATTAGTATCGAAGTTACAGTTACCTGTCATAATTTGTATCGAAGTTATAGTTACTTGTCATAATAAGTATCGAAGTTGCAGTTACCTGTCATAATTAGTATCGAAGTTACAGTTACCTGCCATAATTTGTATCGAAATTACAGTTACTTGTCATAATTAGTAACGATGTTACAGTTACCTGTCATAATTAGTATCGAAGTTACAGTTACTTGTGATTATTAGTATCGAAGTTACTGTTACCTGTCATAATAAGTATCGAAGTTACAGTTACCTGCCAAAATTTGAATCGAAATTACAGTTACTTGTCATAATTAGTAACGATGTTACAGTTACCTGTCATAATTAGTATCGAAGTTACAGTTACTTGTCATAATTAGTATCGTAGTTACTGTAACCTGTCATAATTAGTACCGAAGTTACTGTTACCTGTCATAATTTGTATCGAAGTTATAATTACTTGTCATAATTAGTATCGAAGTTACTGTTACCTGTCATAATTAGTATCGAAGTTACTGTTACCTGTCATAATTATTATCGAAGTTACAGTTACTTGTCATAATTAGTATCGAAGTTACTGTTACCTGTCATAATTAGTATCGAAGTTACTGTTACCTGTCATAATTAGTATCGAAATTACAATTACCTGCAATAATTTGTATCTAAATTACAGGGACATGTCATAATTATTAACGAAGTTACAGTAACCTGCCAGAATTAGTATCGAAATTAAAGTTACTTGTCATAATAAGTAACGAAGTTACAGTTACCTGTCATAATTAGTATCGAAGTTACTGCTACCTGTTATAATTAGTATTGAAGTTACAGTTACCTACAATAATTTTTTATCAAAATTACAGTTACTTGTCAAAATTAGTAACGAAGTTAGAGTTTCTTGTCATAATTAGTATCGAAGTTACAGTTACCTGTCATAATTTGTATCGAAGTTATAGTTACTTGTCATAATTAGTATCGAAGTTGCTGTTACCTGTCATAATTAGTATCGAAATTACAGTTACTTGTCATAATTAGTTACGAAGTTAGTTACCTGTCATAATTAGTATCGAAGTTACAGTTACTTGTCATAATTAGTATCGTAGTTACTGTTACCTGTCATAATTAGTTTCGAAGTTACTGTTACCTGTCATAATTAGTATTGAAGTTACAGTTACCTACAATTATTTTTTATCCAAATTACAGTTACTTGTCATAATTAGTAACGAAGTTAGAGTTTCTTGTCATAATTAGTATCGAAGTTACAGTTACCTGTCATAATTTGTATCGAAGTTATATTTACTTGTCATAATTAGTATCGAAGTTGCAGTTACCTGTCATAATTAGTATCGAAGTTACAGTTACCTGCCATAATTTGTATCGAAATTACAGTTACTTGTCATAATTAGTATCGAAGTTACCGTTACCCGCCATAATTTGTATCGAAATTACAGGGACTTGTAATAATTAGTAACGAAGTTACAGTTACCTGCCATAATTAGTATCGAAATTAAAGTTACCTGCCAAAATTTGAATCGAAATTACAGTTACTTGTCTTAATTAGTATCGTAGTTACTCTTACCTGTCATAATTAGTATCGAAGTTACTGTTACCTGTCATAATTAGCATTGAAGTTACAGTTACCTACAATAATTTTTTATCAAAATTACAGTTACTTGTCATAATTAGTAACGAAGTTAGTGTTTCTTGTCATAATTAGTATCGAAGTTACAGTTACCTGTCATAATTTGTATCGAAGTTATAGTTACTTGTCATAATTAGTATCGAAGTTGCTGTTACCTGTCACAATTAGTATCGAAGTTACAGTTACCTGCCATAATTTGTATCGAAATTACAGTTACTTGTCATAATTAGTAACGAAGTTACATTTACCTGTCATAATTAGTATCGATGTTACAGTTACTTGTCATAATTAGTATCGAAGTTACTGTTACCTGTCATAATAAGTATCGAAGTTACAGCTACCTGCCAAAATTTGAATCGAAATTACAGTTACTTGTCATAATTAGTAACGAAGTTACAGTTACCTGTCATAATTAGTATCGAAGTTACAGCTACTTGTCATAATTAGTATCGAAGTTACTGTTACTTGTCATAATTAGTATCGAAGTTACTGTTACCTGTCATAATAAGCATCGAAATTACAATTACCTGCCATAATTTGTATCGAAATTACAGGGACTTGTCATAATTAGTAACGAAGTTACAGTAACCTGCCATAATTAGTATCGAAATTAAAGTTACTTGTCATAATAAGTAACGAAGTTACAGTTACCTGTCATAATTAGTATCGAAGTTACTGTTACCTGTCATAATTTGTATTGAAGTTTCAGTTACCTACAATAATTTTTTATCAAAATTACAGTTACTTGTCATAATTAGTAACGAAGTTAGAGTTTCTTGTCATAATTAGTATCGAAGTTTCAGTTACCTGTCATAATTTGTATCGAAGTTATAGTTACTTGTCATAATTAGTATCGAAGTTGCTGTTACCTGTCATAATTAGTATCGAAGTTACAGTAACCTGCCATAATTTGTATCGAAATTACAGTTACTTGTCATAATTAGTAACGAAGTTACAGTTACCTGTCATAATTAGCATCGATGTTACAGTTACTTGTCATAATTAGTATCGAAGTTACTGTTACCTGTCATAATAAGTATGGAAGTTACAGTTACCTGCCAAAATTTGAATTGAAATTACAGTTACTTGTCATAATTAGTAACGAAGTTACAGTTACCTGTCATAATCAGTATCGAAGTTACAGTTACCTGTCATAATTAGTATCGAAGTTACAGTTACTTGTCATAATTAGTATCGAAGTTTCTGTTACCTGTCAAAATTAGTAACGATGATACAGTTACCTGCCAAAATTTGTATCGAAATTACAGTTACTTGTCATAATTAATAACGAAGTTACAGTTACCTGTCATAATTAGTATCGAAGTTACAGTTACTTGTCATAATTAGTATCGAGGTTACAGTTACCTGCCATAATTTGTATCGAAATTACAGGGACTTGTCATAATTAGTAACGAAGTTACAGTTTCCTGCCCTAATTAATATCGAAATTAAAGTTACTTGTCATAATTAGTAACGAAGTTACAGTTTCCTGTCATAATTAGTATCGAAGATACTGTTACCTGTCATAATTAGTATTGAAGATACAGTTACCTACCATAATTTTTTATCAAAATTACAGTTACTTGTCATAATTAGTAACGAAGTTTGAGTTTCTTGTCATAATTAGTATCGAAGTTACTGTTACCTGTCATAATTAGTATTGAAGTTACAGTTACCTACAATAATTTTTTATCAAAATTACAGTTACTTGTCATAATTAATAACGAAGTTACAGTTACCTGTCATAATTAGTATCGAAGTTACAGTTACTTGTCATTATTAGTATCGAAGTTACAGTTACCTGCCATAATTTGTATCGAAATTACAAGGACTTGTCATAATTAGTAACGAAGTTACAGTTTCCTGCCATAACTAGTATCGAAATTAAAGTTACTTGTCATAATTAGTAACGAAGTTACAGTTTCCTGTCATAATTAGTATCGAAGTTACTGTTACCTGTCATAATTAGTAATGAAGATACAGTTACCTACCATAATTTTTTATCAAAATTACCATTACTTGTCATAATTAGTAACGAAGTTTGAGTTTCTTGTCATAATTAGAATCGAAGTTACAGTAACCAGTCATAATTTTTATCGAAGTTATAGTTACTTGTCATAATTAGTATCGAAGTTACAGTTACTTGCCAAAATTTGTATCGAAATTACAGTTACTTGTCATAACTAGTAACGAAGTTACAGTTACCTGCCATAATTTGTATCGAAATTACAGTTCCTTGTCATAATTAGTATCGAAGTTACAGTTACCTGTCATAATTAGTATCGAAGGTACTGTTACTTGTCATAATTAGTAACGAAGTTACAGTTACCTGTCATAATTTGTATCGAAATTACAGTTACTTGTCATAATTAGTAACGAAGATACAGTTTCCTATCATAATTAGTATCGAAGTAACTGTTACCTGTCATAATTAGTATGGAAGTTACAGTTACCTGCCATAATTTGTATCGAAATTAAAGTTACTTGTCATAATTAGTAGCGATGTTTCAGTAACCTGCCATAATTAGTATCGAAGTTAATGTTACTTGTCATAATTAGTATCGAAGTTACTGTTACCTGTCATAATTAGTATCGAAGATACAGTTACCTGCCATAATTTGTATCGAAATTACTGTTACTTGTCATAATTAGTAACGAAGTTAAAGTTACCTGTCACAATAAGTATCGAAGTTACAGTTACTTGTCATAATTAGTATCGAAGTTACTGTTACCTGTCATAATTAGAATCGAAGTTAGAGTTACCTGCCAAAATTTGTATCAAAATTACAGTTACTTGTCATAATTAGTAAAGAAGTTACAGTTGCCTGTCATAATTAGTATCGAAGTTACAGTTACTTGTAATAATTAGTATCGAAGTTACCGTTACCTGCCATAATTTGTATCGAAATTACAGGGACATGTCATAATTAGTAACGAAGTTACAGTTACCTGCCATAATTAGTATCGAAATTAAAGTTACTTGTGATAATTATTAACGAAGTTACAGTTACCTGTCATAATTAGTATCGATGTTCCTGTTACCTGTCATAATTAGTATTGAAGATACAGTTACCTACCATAATTTTTTATCAAAATTACAGTTACTTGTCATAATTAGTAACGAAGTTAGATTTTCTTGTCATAATTAGTATCGAAGTTACAGTTAATTGTCATAATTTGATTCGAAGTTATAGTTACATGTCATAATTAGTATCGAAGTTACTGTTACCTGTCACAATTAGTATCGAAGTTACAGTTACCTGCCATAATTTGTATCGAAATTACAGTTCCTTGTCATAATTAGTATCGAAGTTACAGTTACCTGTCATAATTAGCATCGAAGTTACTGTTACCAGCCATAATTTGTATCGAAATTACAGTTACTTGTCATAATTAGTTACCAAGTTACAGTTACCTGTCATAATTAGTATCGAAGTTACAGTTACTTGTCATAATTAGTATCGTAGTTACTGTAACCTGTCATAATTAGTACCGAAGTTACTGTTACCTGTCATAATTTGTATCGAAGTTATAATTACTTGTCATAATTAGTATCGAAGTTACTGTTACGTGTCATAATTAGTATCGAAGTTACTGTTTCCTGTCATAATTAGTATCGAAGTTACAGTTACTTGTCATAATTAGTATCGAAGTTACTGTTACCTGTCATAATTAGTATCGAAGTTACTGTTACCTGTCATAATTAGTATCGAAATTACAATTACCTGCAATAATTTGTATCTAAATTACAGGGACATGTCATAATTATTAACGAAGTTACAGTAACCTGCCAGAATTAGTATCGAAATTAAAGTTACTTGTCATAATAAGTAACGAAGTTACAGTTACCTGTCATAATTAGTATCGAAGTTACTGCTACCTGTTATAATTAGTATTGAAGTTACAGTTACCTACAATAATTTTTTATCAAAATTACAGTTACTTGTCAAAATTAGTAACGAAGTTAGAGTTTCTTGTCATAATTAGTATCGAAGTTACAGTTACCTGTCATAATTTGTATCGAAGTTATAGTTACTTGTCATAATTAGTATCGAAGTTGCTGTTACCTGTCATAATTAGTATCGAAATTACAGTTACTTGTCATAATTAGTTACGAAGTTAGTTACCTGTCATAATTAGTATCGAAGTTACAGTTACTTGTCATAATTAATATCGTAGTTACTGTTACCTGTCATAATTAGTATTGAAGTTACAGTTACCTACAATAATTTTTTATCAAAATTACAGTTACTTGTCATAATTAGTAACGAAGTTAGCGTTTCTTGTCATAATTAGTATCGAAGTTACAGTTACCTGTCATAATTTGTATCGAAGTAATAGTTACTTGTCATAATAAGTATCGAAGTTGCAGTTACCTGTCATAATTAGTATCGAAGTTACAGTTACCTGCCATAATTTGTATCGAAATTACAGTTACTTGTCATAATTAGTAACGAAGTTACAGTTACCTGTCATAATTAGTATCGAAGTTACAGTTACTTGTCATAATTAGTATCGAAGTTACTGTTACCTGTCATAATAAGTATCGAAGTTACAGTTACCTGCCAAAATTTGAATCGAAATTACAGTTACTTGTCATAATTAGTAACGATGTTACAGTTACCTGTCATAATTAGTATCGAAGTTACAGTTACTTGTCATAATTAGTATCGAAGTTACTGTTACTTGTCATAATTAGTATCGAAGTTACTGTTACCTGTCATAATTAGCATCGAAATTACAATTACCTGCCATAATTTGTATCGAAATTACAGGGACTTGGCATAATTAGTAACGAAGTTACAGTAACCTGCCATAATTAGTATCGAAATTAAAGTTACTTGTCATAATAAGTAACGAACTTACAGTTACCTGTCATAATTAGTATCGAAGTTACTGTTACCTGTCATAATTAGTATTGAAGTTACAGTTACCTACAAAAAATTTTTATCAAAATTACAGTTACTTGTCATAATTAGTAACGAAGTTAGAGTTTCTTGTCATAATTAGTATCGAAGTTACAGTTACCTGTCATAATTTGTATCGAAGTTATAGTTACTTGTCATAATTAGTATCGAAGTTGCTGTTACCTGTCATAATTAGTATCGAAGTTACAGTAACCTGCCATAATTAGTATCGAAATTACAGTGACTTGTCATAATTAGTAACGAAGTTACAGTTACCTGTCATAATTAGTATCGATGTTACAGTTACTTGTCATAATTAGTATCGAAGTTACTGTTACCTGTCATAATAAGTACCGAAGTTACAGTTACCTGCCAAAATTTGAATCGAAATTACAGTTACTTGTCATAATTAGTAACGAAGTTACAGTTACCTGTCATAATTAGTATCGAAGTTACAGTTACCTGTCATAATTAGTATCGATGTTACAGTTACTTGTCATAATTCGTATCGAAGTTACTGTTACCTGTCAAAATTAGTAACGATGATACAGTTACCTGCCAAAATTTGTATCGAAATTACAGTTACTTGTCATAATTAATAACGAAGTTACAGTTACCTGTCATAATTAGTATCGAAGTTACAGTTACTTGTCATAATTAGTATCGAGGTTACAGTTACCTGCCATAATTTGTATCGAAATTACTGGGACTTGTCATAATTAGTATCGAAGTTACAGTTTCCTGCCATAATTAATATCAAAATTAAAGTTACTTGTCATAATTAGTAACGAAGGTACTGTTACCTGTCATAATTAGTATTGAAGTTACAGTTACCTACAATAATTTTATATCAAAATTACAGTTACTTGTCATAATTAATAACGAAGTTACAGTTACCTGTCATAATTAGTATCGAAGTTACAGTTACTTGTCATAATTAGTATCTATGTTACAGTTACCTGCCATAATTTGTATCGAAATTACAGGGACTTGTCATAATTAGTAACGAAGTTACAGTTTCCTGTCATAACTAGTATCGAAATTAAAGTTACTTGTCATAATTAGTAACGAAGTTACAGTTTCCTGTCATAATTAGTATCGATGTTACTGTTACCTGTCATAATTATTAATGAAGTTACAGTTACCTACCATAATTTTTATCAAAATTACAGTTACTTGTCATAATTAGTAACGAAGTTTGAGTTTCTTGTCATAATTAGAATCGAAGTTACAGTAACCAGTCATAATTTTTATCGAAGTTATAGTTACTTGTCATAATTAGTATCGAAGTTACTGTTACCTGTCATATTTAGTATCGAAGTTACAGTTACCTGCCATAATTAGTATCGAAATTAGAGTTACTTGTCATTATTAGTAACGAAGATACAGTTACCTGTCATAATTAGTATCGAAGTTACAGTTACTTGTCATTATTAGTATCGAAGTTACTGTTACCTGTCATAATTAGTATCGAAGTTACAGTTACCTGCCAAAATTTGTATCGAAATTACAGTTACTTGTCATAATTAGTAAAGAAGTTACAGTTACCTGCCATAATTTGTATCGAAATTACAGTTCCTTGTCATAATTAGTATCGAAGTTACAGTTACCTGTCATAATTAGTATCGAAGGTACTGTTACTTGTCATAATTAGTAACGAAGTTACAGTTACCTGTCATAATTTGTATCGAAATTACAGTTACTTGTCATAATTAGTAACGAAGTTACAGTTTCCTGTCATAATTAGTATCGAAGTTACTGTTATCTGTCATAATTAGAATCGAAGTTACAGTTACCTGCCAAAATTTGTATCGAAATTACAGTTACTTGTCATAATTAGTAACGAAGTTACAGTTGCCTGTCATAATTAGTATCGAAGTTACAGTTACTTGTAATAATTAGTATCGAAGTTACCGTTACCTGCCATAATTTGTATCGAAATTACAGGGACTTGTCATAATTAGTTACGAAGTTACAGTTACCTGCCATAATTAGTATCGAAATTAAAGTTACTTGTGATAATTATTAACGAAGTTACAGTTACCTGTCATAATTAGTATCGATGTTCCTGTTACCTGTCATAATTAGTATTGAAGTTACAGTTACCTACCATAATTTTTTATCAAAATTACAGTTACTTGTCATAATTAGCAACGAAGTTAGATTTTCTTGTCATAATTAGTATCGAAGTTACAGTTACCTGTCATAATTTGATTCGAAGTTATAGTTACTTGTCATAATTAGTATCGAAGTTACTGTTACCTGTCACAATTAGTAACGAAGTTACAGTTACCTGCCATAATTTGTATCGAAATTACAGTTCCTTGTCATAATTAGTATCGAAGTTACAGTTACCTGTCATAATTAGCATCGAAGTTACTGTTACCAGCCATAATTTGTATCGAAATTACAGTTACTTGTCATAATTAGTTACCAAGTTACAGTTACCTGTCATAATTAGTATCGAAGTTACAGTTACTTGTCATAATTAGTATCGTAGTTACTGTAACCTGTCATAATTAGTATCGACGTTACTGTTACCAGTCATAATTTGTATGGAAGTTATTGTTACTTGTCATAATTATTATCGAAGTTGCTGTTACCTGTCATAATTAGTATCGAAGTTACAGTTACTTTTCATAATTAGTATCGAAGTTACCGTTACCTGTCATAATTAGTATCGAAGTTACTGTTACCTGTCATAATTAGTATCGAAATTACAATTACCTGCAATAATTTGTATCGAAATTACAGGGACTTGTCATAATTATTAACGAAGTTACAGTAACCTGCCAGAATTAGTATCGAAATTAAAGTTACTTGTCATAATAAGTAATGAAGTTACAGTTACCTGTCATAATTAGGATCGAAGTTACTGTTACTTGTCATAATTAGTATTGAAGTTACAGTTACCTACAATAATTTTTTATCAATATTACAGTTACTTGTCATAATTAGTAACGAAGTTAGAGTTTCTTGTCATAATTAGTATCGAAGTTACAGTTACCTGTCATAATTTGTATCGAAGTTATAGTTACTTGTCATAATTAGTATCGAAGTTGCTGTAACCTGTCATAATTAGTATCGAAGTTACAGTTACCTGCCATAATTTGTATCGAAATTACAGTTCCTTGTCATAATTAGTATCGATGTTACAGTTACCTGTCATAATTAGTATCGAAGGTACTGTTACTTGTCATAATTAGTAACGAAGTTACAGTTACCTGTCATAATTTGTATCGAAATTACAGTTACTTGTCATAATTAGTAACGAAGTTACAGTTTCCTGTCATAATTAGTATCGAAGTAACTGTTACCTGTCATAATTAGTATGGACGTTACAGTTACCTGCCATAATTTGTATCGAAATTAAAGTTACTTGTCATCATTAGCAACGATGTTACAGTAACCTGTCATAATTAGTATCGAAGTTAATGTTACTTGTCATAAATAGTATCGATGTTACTGTTACCTGTCATAATTAGTATCGAAGTTACTGTTACCTGCCATATTTTGTATCGAAATAACTGTTACTTGTCATAAATAGTAACGAAGTTACAGTTACCTGTCATAATTAGTATCGAAGTTACAGTTACTTGTCTTAATTAGTATCGAAGTTACTGTTACCTGTCATAATTAGTATCGAAATTACAGTTACTTGTCATAATTAGTAACGAAGTTACAGTTACCTGCCATAATTTGTATCGACATTACAGTTCCTTGTCATAATTAGTATCGAAGTTACAGTTACCTGTCATAATTTGTATCGAAATTACAGTTACTTGTCATAATTAGTAACGAAGTTACAGTTTCTTGTCATAATTAGTATCGAAGTTACTGTTACCTGTCATAATTAGTATGGAAGTTACAGTTACCTGCCATAATTTGTATCGAAATTACAGTTCCTTGTCCAAATTAGTATCGAAGTTGCAGTTACCTGTCATAATTAGTATCGAAGTTACTGTTACCTGCCATAATTTGTATCGAAATTACAGTTACTTGTCATAATTAGTAACGAAGTTACAGTAACAGTCATAATTAGTATTGAAGTTACAGTTACCTACCATAAATTTTTATCAAAATTACTGTTACTTGTCATAATTAGTAGCGAAGATACAGTAACCTGTCATAATTAGTAACGAAGTTACAGTTACCTGTCATAATTTGTATCGAAATTACAGTTACTTGTCATAATTAGTAACGAAGTTACAGTTTCCTGTCATAATTAGTATCGAAGTTACTGTTACCTGTCATAATTAGTATGGAAGTTACAGTTACCTGCCATAATTTGTATCGAAATTACAGGGACTTGTCATAATTAGTAACGAAGTTCGAGTTTCTTGTCATAATTAGTATCGAAGTTACAGTTACCTGTCATAATTTGTATCGAAGTTATAGTTACTTGTCATAATTAGTATCGAATTACTGTTACCTGTCATAATTAGTATCGAAGTTACTGTTACCTGCCATAATTTGTAACGAAATTACAGTTACTTGTTATAATTAGTAACGAAGTTACAGTTACCTGTCATAATTAGTATCGAAGTTACAGTTACTTGTCATAATTAGTATCGAAGTTACAGTTACCTGCCATAATTTCTATCGAAATTACAGGAACTTGTCATAATTAGTAACGAAGTCACAGTTTCCTGCCATAATTAGTATCGAAATTAAAGTTACTTGTCATAATTAGTAACGAAGTTACAGTTTCCTCTCATAATTAGTATCGAAGTTACTGTGACCTGTCATAATTAGTATTGAAGTTACAGTTACTTGTCATAATTAGTATCGAAGTTACAGTAACCTGTCATAATTAGTATTGAAGTTACAGTTACAGAACCCATTTGAATTCAGTAGGCCGTGTTCAATGGCAAAATTAATCTCGGGATTTTCCGCCAACACAAAGTTCCTCCATTCTCTACTTGAAAGCGCTGGTGTCAAGGAGTTTAGATATCTAACCTCCTTGACTTTCATAGCGTTCAAAGGAACGACGAAATTCGACATGCAAGCTACCCTCTGGGTGTCAATTAACAAAGTTTGCACCAGGCACCCGAGGCCATACGATATTATTATTATTATTAGTTACCTACAATAATTTTTTATCAAAATTACAGTTACTTGTCATAATTAGTAACGAAGTTAAAGTTTCTTGTCATAATTAGTATCGAAGTTACAGTTACCTGTCATAATTTGTATCGAAGTTATAGTTACTTGTCATAATTAGTATCGAAGTTGCTGTTACCTGTCATAATTAGTATCGAAGTTACAGTAACCTGCCATAATTTGTATCGAAATTACAGTTACTTGTCATAATTAGTAACGAAGTTACAGTTACCTGTCATAATTAGTATCGATGTTACAGTTACTTGTCATAATTAGTATCGAAGTTACTGTTACCTGTCATAATAAGTATCGAAGTTACAGTTACCTGCCAAAATTTGAATCGAAATTACAGTTACATGTCATAATTAGTAACGAAGTTACAGTTACCTGTCATAATTAGTATCGAAGTTACAGTTACCTGTCATAATTAGTATCGAAGTTACAGTTACTTGTCATAATTAGTATCGAAGTTACTGTTACCTGTCAAAATTAGTAGCGATGATACAGTTACCTGCCAAAATTTGTATCGAAATTACAGTTACTTGTCATAATTAATAACGACGTTACAGTTACCTGTCATAATTAGTATCGAAGTTACAGTTACTTGTCATAATTAGTATCGAGGTTACAGTTACCTGCCATAATTTGTATCGAAATTACAGGGACTTGTCATAATTAGTAACGAAGTTACAGTTTCCTGCCATAATTAATATCGAAATTAATGTTATTTGTCATAATTAGTAACGAAGTTACAGTTTCCTGTCATAATTAGTATCGAAGTTACTGTTACCTGTCATAATTAGTATTGAAGTTACAGTTACCTACAATAATTTTTATCAAAATTACAGTTACTTGTCATAATTAATAACGAAGTTACAGTTACCTGTCATAATTAGTATCGAAGTTACAGTTACTTGTCATAATTAGTATCGAAGTTACAGTAATCTGCCATAATTTGTATCGAAATTACAGGGACTTGTCATAATTAGTAACGAAGTTACAGTTTCCTGCCATAACTAGTATCCAAATTAAAGTTACTTGTCATAATTAGTAACGAAGTTACAGTTTCCTGTCATAATTAGTAACGAAGTTACAGTTACCTGTCATAATTTGTATCGAAATTACCGTTACTTGTCATAATTAGTAACGAAGTTACAGTTTCCTGTCATAATTATTATCGAAGTAAATGTTACCTGTCATAATTAGTATCGAAGTTACAGTTACTTGTCATAATTAGTATCGTAGTTACTCTTACCTGTCATAATTAGTATCGAAGTTACTGTTACCTGTCATAATTAGTATTGATGTTACAGTTACCAACCATAATTTTTTATCAAAATTACTGTTACTTGTCATAATTATTAACGAAGTTAGAGTTTCTTGTCATAATTAGTAACGAAGTTACTGTTACCTGTCATATTTTGTATCGAAATTACAGTTACTTGTCATAATTAGAATCGAAGCTACATTTACTTGACATAATTAGTAACGAAGTTACAGTAACCTGTCATAATTAGTAACGAAGTTACAGTTACCTGCCATAATTTGTATCGAAATTACAGTTCCTTGTCATAATTAGTATGGAAGTTACTGATACCTGAAATAATTAGTACCGAAATTACAGTTACTTGTCATAATTAGTTACCAAGTTACAGTTACCTGTCATAATTAGTATCGAAGTTACAGTTACTTGTCAAAATTAGTATCTTAGTAACTGTAACCTGTCATAATTAGTACCGAAGTTACTGTTACCTGTCATAATTTGTATCGAAGTTATAATTACTTGTCATAATTAGTATCGAAGTTACTGTTACCTGTCATAATTAGTATCGAAGTTACTGTTACCTGTCATAATTAGTATCGAAGTTACAGTTGCTTGTCATAATTAGTATCGAAGTTACTGTTACCTGTCATAATTAGTATCGAAGTTACTGTTACCTGTCATAATTAGTATCGAAATTACAATTACCTGCAATAATTTGTTTCAAAATTACAGGGACATGTCATAATTATTAACGAAGTTACAGTAACCTGCCAGAATTAGTATCGAAATTAAAGTTACTTGTCATAATAAGTAACGAAGTTACAGTTACCTGTCATAATTAGTATCGAAGTTACTGCTACCTGTTATAATTAGTATTGAAGTTACAGTACCTACAATAATTTTTTATCAAAATTACAGTTACTTGTCAAAATTAGTAACGAAGTTAGAGTTTCTTGTCATAATTAGTATCGAAGTTACAGTTACCTGTCATAATTTGTATCGAAGTTATAGTTACTTGTCATAATTAGTATCGAAGTTGCTGTTACCTGTCATAATTAGTATCGATGTTACAGTCACCTGCCATAATTTGTATCGAAATTACAGTGACTTGTCATAATTAGTAACGAAGTTACAGTTACCTGTCATAATTAGTATCGATGTTACAGTTACTTGTCATAATTAGTATCGAAGTTACTGTTACCTGTCATAATAAGTATCGAAGTTACAGTTACCTGCCAAAATTTGAAACGAAATTACAGTTACTTGTCATAATTAGTAACGAAGTTACAGTTACCTGTCATAATTAGTATCGAAGTTACAGTTACCTGTCATAATTAGTATCGAAGTTACAGTTACTTGTCATAATTAGTATCGAAGTTACTGTTACCTGTCAAATTTAGTAACGATGATACAGTTACCTGCCAAAATTTGTATCGAAATTACAGTTACATGTCATAATTAATAACGAAGTTACAGTTACCTGTCATAATTAGTATCGAAGTTACAGTTACTTGTCATAATTAGTATCGAGGTTACAGTTACCTGCCATAATTTGTATCGAAATTACTGGGACTTGTCATAATTAGTATCGAAGTTACAGTTTCCTGCCATAATTAATATCAAAATTAAAGTTACTTGTCATAATTAGTAACGAAGTTACAGTTTCCTGTCTTAATTAGTATCGAAGATACTGTTACCTGTCATAATTAGTATTGAAGTTACAGTTACCTACCATAATTTTTTATCAAAATTACAGTTACTTGTCATAATTAGTAACGAAGTTTGAGTTTCTTGTCATAATTAGTATCGAAGTTACTGTTACCTGTCATAATTAGTATTGAAGTTACAGTTACCTACAATAATTTTTATCAAAATTTCAGTTACTTGTCATAATTAATAACGAAGTTACAGTTACCTGTCATAATTAGTATCGAAGTTACAGTTACTTGTCATAATTAGTATCTAAGTTACAGTTACCTGCCATAATTTGTATCGAAATTACAGGGACTTGTCATAATTAGTAACGAAGTTACAGTTTCCTGCCATAACTAGTATCGAAATTAAAGTTACTTGTCATAATTAGTAACGAAGTTACAGTTTCCTGTCATAATGAGTATCGAAGTTACTGTTACCTGTCAAAATTATTAATGAAGTTACAGTTACCTACCTTAATTTTTTATCAAAATTAAAGTTACTTGTCATAATAAGTAACGAAGTTTGAGTTTCTTGTCATAATTAGAATCGAAGTTACAGTAACCAGTCATAATTTTTATCGAAGTTATAGTTACTTGTCATAATTAGTATCGAAGTTACTGTTACCTGTCATAATTAGTATCGAAGTTACAGTTGCCTGCCATAATTAGTATCGAAATTAGAGTTACTTGTCATTATTAGTAACGAAGTAACAGTTACCTGTCATAATTAGTATCGAAGTTACAGTTACTTGTCATAATTAGTATCGAAGTTACTGTTACCTGTCATAATTAGTATCGATGTTACAGTTACCTGCCAAAATTTGTATCGAAATTACAGTTACTTGTCATAATTAGTAACGAAGTTACAGTTACCTGCCATAATTTGTATCGAAATTACAGTTCCTTGTCATAATTAGTATCGAAGTTACAGTTACCTGTCATAATTAGTATCGAAGGTATTGTTACTTGTCATAATTAGTAACGAAGTTACAGTTACCTGTCATAATTTGTATCGAAATTACAGTTACTTGTCATAATTAGTAACGAAGTTACAGTTTCCTGTCACAATTAGTATCGAAGTTAGTGTTACCTGTCATAATTAGTATGGAAGTTACAGTTACCTGCCATAATTTGTATCGAAATTAAAGTTACTTGTCATAATTAGTAGCGATGTTACAGTAACCTGCCGTAATTAGTATCGAAGTTAATGTTACTTGTCATAATTAGTATCGAAGTTACTGTTACCTGTCATAATTAGTATCGAAGATACAGTTACCTGCAATAATTTGTATCGAAATTACTGTTACTTGTCATAATTAGTAACGAAGTTACAGTTACCTGTCATAATTAGTATCGAAGTTACAGTTACTTGTCATAATTAGTATCGAAGTTACTGTTACCTGTCATAATTTGAATCGAAGTTACAGTTACCTGCCAAAATTTGTATCGAAATTACAGTTACTTGTCATAATTAGTAACGAAGTTACAGTTGCCTGTCATAATTAGTATCGAAGTTACAGTTACTTGTAATAATTAGTATCGAATTTACCGTTACCTGCCATAATTTGTATCGAAATTACAGGGACTTGTCATAATTAGTATTGAAGTTACAGTTACCTACCATAATTTTTTATCAAAATTACAGTTACTTGTCATAATTAGTAACGAAGTTAGATTTTCTTGTCATAATTAGTATCGAAGTTACAGTTACCTGTCATAATTTGATTCGAAGTTATAGTTACTTGTCATAATTAGTATCGAAGTTACTGTTACCTGTCACAATTAGTATCGAAGTTACAGTTACCTGCCATAATTTGTATCGAAATTACAGTTCCTTGTCATAATTAGTATCGAAGTTACAGTTACCTGTCAAAATTAGCATCGAAGTTACTGTTGCCAGCCATAATTTGTATCGAAATTACAGTTACTTGTCATAATTAGTTACCAAGTTACAGTTACCTGTCATAATTAGTATCGAAGTTACAGTTACTTGTCATAATTAGTATCGAAGTTGCTGTTACCTGTCATAATTAGTATCGAAGTTACAGTTACTTTTCATAATTAGTATCGAAGTTACTGTTACCTGTCATAATTAGTATCGAAGTTACTGTTACCTGTCATAATTAGTATCGAAATTACAATTACATGCAATAATTTGTATCGAAATTACAGGGACTTGTCATAATTATTAACGAAGTTACAGTAACCTGCCAGAATTAGTATCGAAATTAAAGTTACTAGTCATAATAAGTAATGAAGTTACAGTTACCTGTCATAATTAGTATCGAAGTTACTGTAACTTGTCATAATTAGTATTGAAGTTACAGTTACCTACAATAATTTTTTATCAAAATTCCAGTTACTTGTCATAATTAGTAACGAAGTTAGAGTTTCTTGTCATAATTAGTATCGAAGTTACAGTTACCTGTCATAATTTGTATCGAAGTTATAGTTACTTGTCATAATTAGTATCGAAGTTGCTGTTACCTGTCATAATTAGTATCGAAGTTACAGTTACCTGCCATAATTTGTATCGAAATTACAGTTCCTTGTCATAATTAGTATCGATGTTACAGTTACCTGTCATAATTAGTATCGAAGGTACTGTTACTTGTCATAATTAGTAACGAAGTTACAGTTACCTGTCATAATTTGTATCGAAATTACAGTTACTTGTCATAATTAGTAACGAAGTTACAGTTTCCTGTCATAATTAGTATCGAAGTAACTGTTACCTGCCATATTTTGTATCGAAATTACTGTTACTTGTCATAAATAGTAACGAAGTTACAGTTACCTGTCATAATTAGTATCGATGTTACAGTTACTTGTCATAATTAGTATCGAAGTTACTGTTACCTGTCATAATTATTATCGAATTTACAGTTACCTGCCGAAATTTGTATCGAAATTACAGTTACTTGTCATAATTAGTAACGAAGTTACAGTTACCTGCCATAATTTGTATCGAAATTACAGTTCCTTGTCATAATTAGTATCGAAGTTACAGTTACCTGTCATAATTTGTATCGAAATTACAGTTACTTGTCATAATTAATAACGAAGTTACAGTTTCTTGTCATAATTGGTATCGAAGTTACTGTTACCTGTCATAATTAGTATGGAAGTTACAGTTACCTGCCATAATTTGTATCGAAATTACAGTTCCTTGTCCTAATTAGTATCGAAGTTACAGTTACCTGTCATAATTAGTATCGAAGTTACTGTTACCTGCCATAATTTGTATCGAAATTACAGTTACTTGTCATAATTAGTAACGAAGTTACAGTTACAGTCATAATTAGTATTGAAGTTACAGTTACCTACCATAAATTTTTATCAAAATTACTGTTACTTGTCATAATTAGTAACGAAGTTACAGTAACCTGTCATAATTAGTAACGAAGTTACAGTTACCTGCCATAATTTGTATCGAAATTAAAGTTACTTGTCATCATTAGCAACGATGTTACAGTAACCTGTCATAATTAGTATCGAAGTTAATGTTACTTGTCATAAATAGTATCGAAGTTACTGTTACCTGTCATAATTAGTATCGAAGTTACTGTTACCTGCCATATTTTGTATCGAAATTACTGTTACTTGTCATAAATAGTAACGAAGTTACAGTTACCTGTCATAATTAGTATCGAAGTTACAGTTACTTGTCATAATTAGTATCGAAGTTACTGTTACCTGTCATAATTATTATCGAAGTTACTGTTACCTGCCAAAATTTGTATCGAAATTACAGTTACTTGTCATAATTAGTAACGAAGTTACAGTTACCTGCCATAATTTGTATCGAAATTACAGTTCCTTGTCATAATTAGTATCGAAGTTACAGTTACCTGTCATAATTTGTATCGAAATTACAGTTACTTGTCATAATTAATAACGAAGTTACAGTTTCTTGTCATAATTAGTATCGAAGTAACTGTTACCTGTCATAATTAGTATGGAAGTTACAGTTACCTGCCATAATTTGTATCGAAATTACAGTTCCTTGTCCTAATTAGTATCGAAGTTACAGTTACCTGTCATAATTAGTATCGAAGTTACTGTTACCTGCCATAATTTGTATCGAAATTACAGTTACTTGTCATAATTAGTAACGAAGTTACAGTTACAGTCATAATTAGTATTGAAGTTACAGTTACCTACCATAAATTTTTATCAAAATTACTGTTACTTGTCATAATTAGTAACGAAGTTACAGTAACCTGTCATAATTAGTAACGAAGTTACAGTTACCTGTCATAATTTGTATCGAAATTACAGTTACTTGTCATAATTAGTAACGAAGTTACAGTTTCCTGTCATAATTAGTATCGAAGTTACTGTTACCTGTCATAATTAGTATGGAAGTTACAGTTACCTGTCATAATTTGTATCGAAATTACAGTTACTTGTCATAATTAGTATCGAAGTTACTGTTACCTGTCATAATTAGAATCGAAGTTACAGTTACCTGCCAAAATTTGTATCGAAATTACAGTTACTTGTCATAATTAGTAACCAAGTTACAGTTACCTGTCATAATTAGTATCGAAATTACAGTTACTTGTAATAATTAGTATCGAAGTTACCGTTACCCGCCATAATTTGTATCGAAATTACAGTTACTTGTCATAATTAGTAACGAAGTTACAGTTACAGGCATAATTAGTATTGAAGTTACAGTTACCTACCATAAATTTTTATCAAAATTACTGTTACTTGTCATAATTAGTAACGAAGTTACAGTTACCTGTCATAATTAGTATCGAAGTTACAGTTACTTGTCATAATTAGTATCGAAGTTACTGTTACCTGTCATAATTAGTATCGAAGTAACTGTTACCTGCCATAATTTGTAACGAAATTACAGTTACTTGTCATAATTAGTTACGAAGTTACAGTTACCTGTCATAATTAGTATCGAAGTTACAGTTACATGTCATAATTAGTATCGATGTTACAGTTGCCTGCCATAATTTGTATCGAAATTACAGGAACTTGTCATAATTAGTAACGAAGTTACAGTTTCCTGCCATAATTAGTATCGAAATTAAAGTTACTTGTCATAATTAGTAACGAAGTTACAGTTTCCTCTCATAATTAGTATTGAAGTTACTGTTACCTGTCATAATTAGTATTGAAGTTACAGTTACCTACCATAATTTTTTATCAAAATTACAGTTACTTGTCATAATTAGTAACGAAGTTTGAGTTTCTCGTCATAATTAGAATCGACGTTACAGTAACCAGTCATAATTTTTATCGAAGTTATAGTTACTTGTCATAATTAGTATCGAAGTTACTGTTACCTGTCATAATTAGTACCGAAGTTACAGTTACCTGCCTTAATTTGTATCGAAATTAGAGTTTCTTTTCATAATTACTAGCGAAGTTACAGTTTCCTGCCATAATTAGTATCGAAATTAAAGTTACTTGTCATAATTAGTAACGAAGTTACAGTTTCCTCTCATAATTAGTATCGAAGTTACTGTTACCTGTCATAATTAGTATTGAAGTTACAGTTACCTACCATAATTTTTTATCAAAATTACAGTTACTTGTCATAATTAGTAACGAAGTTTGAGTTTCTCGTCATAATTAGAATCGACGTTACAGTAACCAGTCATAATTTTTATCGAAGTTATAGTTACTTGTCATAATTAGTATCGAAATTACTGTTACTTGTCATAATTAGTATCGAAGTTACTGTTACCTGTCATAATTAGTATCGAAGTAACAGTTACCTGCCAAAATTTGTATCGAAATTACAGTTACTTGTCATAATTAGTAACGAAGTTACAGTTACCTGCCATAATTTGTATCGAAATTACAGTTCCTAGTCATAATTAGTATCGAAGTTACAGTTCCCTGTCATAATTAGTATCGAAGGTACTGTTACTTGTCATAATTAGTAACGAAGTTACAGTTACCTGTCATAATTTGTAACGAAATTACAGTTACTTGTCATAATTAGTAACGAAGTTACAGTTTCCTGTCATAATTAGTATCGAAGTAACTGTTACCTGTCATAATTAGTATGGAAGTTACAGTTACCTGCCATAACTTGTATCGAAGTTAAAGTTACTTGTCATCATTAGCAACGATGTTACAGTAACCGATCATAATTAGTATCGAAGTTAATGTTACCTGTCATAATTAGTATTGAAGTTACAAGTTACCTACAATAATTTTTTATCAAAATTACAGTTACTTGTCATAATTAATAACGAAGTTACAGTTACCTGTCATAATTAGTATCGAAGTTACAGTAATCTGCCATAATTTGTATCGAAATTACAGGGACTTGTCATAATTAGTAACGAAGTTACAGTTTCCTGCCATAACTAGTATCCAAATTAAAGTTACTTGTCATAATTAGTAACGAAGTTACAGTTACCTGCCATAATTTGTATCGAAATTACAGTTCCTAGTCATAATTAGTATCGAAGTTACAGTTCCCTGTCATAATTAGTATCGAAGGTACTGTTACTTGTCATAATTAGTAACGAAGTTACAGTTACCTGTCATATTTTGTAACGAAATAACTGTTACTTGTCATTAATAGTAACGAAGTTACAGTTACCTGTCATAATTAGTATCGAAGTTACAGTTACTTGTCATAATTAGTATCGAAGTTACTGTTACCTGTCATAATTAGAATCGAAGTTACAGTTACCTGCCAAAATTTGTATCGAAATTACAGTTACTTGTCATAATTAGTAACCAAGTTACAGTTACCTGTCATAATTAGTATCGAAATTACAGTTACTTGTAATAATTAGTATCGAAGTTACCGTTACCCGCCATAATTTGTATCGAAATTACAGGGACTTGTAATAATTAGTAACGAAGTTACAGTTACCTGCCATAATTAGTATCGAAATTAAAGTTACTTGTGATAATTAGTAACGAAGTTACAGTTACCTGTCATAATAAGTAACGAAGTTACTCTTACCTGTCATAATTAGTATTGAAGTTACAGTTACCTACCATAATTTTTTATCAAAATTACAGTTACTTGTCATAATTAGTAACGAAGTTAGAGTTTCTTGTCATAATTAGTATCGAAGTTACAGTTACCTGTCATAATTTGATTCGAAGTTATAGTTACTTGTCATAATTAGTATCGAAGTTACTGTTACCAGTCACAATTAGCATCGAAGTTACAGTTACCTGCCATAATTTGTATCGAAAATACAGTTCCCTGTCATAATTAGTATCGAAGTTACAGTTACTTGTCATAATTAGTATCGAAGTTACTGGTACCTGCCATAATTTGTATCGAAATTACAGTTACTTGTCATAATTAGTAACGAAGTTAGAGTTTCTTGTCATAATTAGTATCGAAGTTACAGTTACCTGTCATAATTTGTATCGAAGTTATAGTTACTTGTCATAATTAGTATCGAAGTTGCTGTTACCTGTGATAATAAGTATCGAAGTTACAGTTACCTGCCATAATTTGTATCGAAATTACAGTTACTTGTCATAATTAGTAACGAAGTTACAGTTACCTGTCATAATTAGTATCGAAGTTACAGTTACTTGTCATAATTAGTATCGAAGTTACTGTTACCTGTCATAATAAGTATCGAAGTTACAGTTACCTGCCAAAATTTGAATCGAAATTACAGTTACTTGTCATAATTAGTAACGAAGTTACAGTTACCTGTCATAATTAGTATCGAAGTTACAGTTACTTGTCATAATTAGTATCGAAGTTACTGTTACTTGTCATAATTAGTATCGAAGTTACTGTTACCTGTCATAATTAGCATCGAAATTACAATTACCTGCCATAATTTGTATTGAAAATACAGGGACTTGTCATAATTAGTAACGAAGTTACAGTAACCTGCCATAATTAGTATCGAAATTAAAGTTACTTGTCATAATTAGTATCGAAGTTACAGTTACTTGTCATAATTAGTATCGAAGTTACTGTTACCTGTCAAAATTAGTAACGATGATACAGTTACCTGCCAAAATTTGTATCGAAATTACAGTTACTTGTCATAATTAATAACGAAGTTACAGTTACCTGTCATAATTAGTATCGAAGTTACAGTTACTTGTCATAATTAGTATCGAGGTTACAGTTACCTGCCATAATTTGTATCGAAATTACAGGGACTTGTCATAATTAGTAACGAAGTTACAGTTTCCTGCCATAATTAATATCGAAATTAATGTTACTTGTCATAATTAGTAACGAAGTTACAGTTTCCTGTCATAATTAGTATCGAAGTTACTGTTACCTGTCATAATTAGTATTGAAGTTACAAGTTACCTACAATAATTTTTTATCAAAATTACAGTTACTTGTCATAATTAATAACGAAGTTACAGTTACCTGTCATAATTAGTATCGAAGTTACAGTTACTTGTCATAATTAGTATCGAAGTTACAGTTATCTGCCATAATTTGTATCGAAATTACAGGGACTTGTCATAATTAGTAACGAAGTTACAGTTTCCTGCCATAACTAGTATCCAAATTAAAGTTACTTGTCATAATTGGTAACGAAGTTACAGTTTCCTGTCATAATTAGTAACGAAGTTACAGTTACCTGTCATAATTTGTATCGAAATTATCGGTACTTGTAATAATTAGTAACGAAGTTACAGTTTCCTGTCATAATTAGTATCGAAGTAAATGTTACCTGTCATAATTAGTATCGAAGTTACAGTTACTTGTCATAATTAGTATCGTAGTTACTCTTACCTGTCATAATTAGTATCGAAGTTACTGTTACCTGTCATAATTAGTATTGATGTTACAGTTACCAACCATAATTTTTTATCAAAATTACTGTTACTTGTCATAATTATTAACGAAGTTAGAGTTTCTTGTCATAATTAGTAACGAAGTTACTGTTACCTGTCATATTTTGTATCGAAATTACAGTTACTTGTCATAATTAGAATCGAAGCTACAATTACTTGACATAATTAGTAACGAAGTTACAGTAACCTGTCATAATTAGTAACGAAGTTACAGTTACCTGCCATAATTTGTATCGAAATTACAGTTCCTTGTCATAATTAGTATGGAAGTTACTGATACCTGATATAATTAGTACCGAAGTTACAGTTACCTGCCATAATTTGTATCGAAATTACATTTACTTGTCATAATTAGTAACGAAGTTACGGTAACCTGTCATAATTAGTATCGAAGTTACAGTTACCTGCCAAATTTTTTTATCAAATTTAGAGTTACTTGTCATAATTAGTATCGAAGTTACTGTTACCTGTCATAATTAGTATCAACGTTACAGTTACCTGCCATAATTTGTATCAAAATTACTGTTCCTTGTCATAATTAATATCGAAGTTACAGTTACCTGTCATAATAAGTATCGAAGGTACTGTTACTTGTCATAAGTAGTAACGAAGTTACAGTTACCTGTCATAATTTGTATCGAAATTACAGTTACTTGTCATAATTAGTAACGAAGTTACAGCTTCCTGTCATAATTAGTATCGAAGTTACTGTTATCTGTCATAATTAGTATGGAAGTTACAGTTACCTGCCATAATTTGTATCGAAATTACAGGGACTTGTCATAATTAGTAACGAAGTTCGAGTTTCTTGTCATAATTAGTATCGAAGTTACAGTTAGCTGTCATAATTTGTATCGAAGTTATAGTTATTTGTCATAATTAGTATCGAAGTTACTGTTACCTGTCATAATTAGTATCGAAGTTACAGTTACCTGCCATAATTTGAATCGAAATTACAGTTACTTGTCATAATTAGTGACGAAGTTACAGTTACCTGTCATAATTAGTATCGAAGTTACAGTTACTTGTCATAATTAGTATCGAAGTTACTGTTACCTGTCATAATTAGTATCGAAGTTACAGTTACCTGCCAAAATTTGTATCGAAATTACAGTTACTTGTCATAATTAATAATGAAGTTACAGTTACCTGTCATAATTAGTATCGAAGTTACAGTTACTTGTCATAATTAGTATCGAAGTTACAGTTACCTTCCATAATTTGTATCGCAATTACAGGGACTTGTCATAATTAGTAACGATGTTACAGTTACCTGCCATAATTAGTATCGAAATTAAAGTTACTTGTCATAATTAGTAACGAAGTTACAGTTTCCTGTCATAATTAGTATCGAAGTTACTGTTACCTGTCATAATTAATATTGAAGTTACAGTTACCTACCTTAATTTTGTATCAAAATTACAGTTACTTGTCATAATTAATAATGAAGTTACAGTTACCTGTTATAATTAGTATCCAAGTTACAGTTACTTGTCATAATTAGTATCGAGGTTACAGTTACCTGCCATAATTTGTATCGAAATTACAGGGACTTGTCATAATTAGTAACGAAGTTACAGTTTCCTGCCATAATTAGTATCGAAATTAAAGTTACTTGTCATAATTAGTAACGAAGTTACAGTTTCCTGTCATAATTAGTATCGAAGTTACTGTTACCTGTCATAATTAGTATTGAAGTTACAGTTACCTACAATAATTTTTTATCAAAATTACAGTTACTTGTCATAATTAATAACGAAGTTACAGTTACCTGTCATAATTCGTATCGAAGTTACAGTTACTTGTCATAATTAGTATCGAAGTTACAGTTATCTGCCATAATTTGTATCGAAATTACAGGGACTTGTCATAATTAGTAACGAAGTTACAGTTTCCTGCCATAACTAGTATTCAAATTAAAGTTACTTGTCATAATTAGTAACGAAGTTACAGTTTCCTGTCATAATTAGTAACGAAGTTACAGTTACCTGTCATAATTTGTATCGAAATTACCGTTACTTGTCATAATTAGTAACGAAGTTACAGTTTCCTGTCATAATTAGTATCGAAGTTACAGTTACTTGTCATAATTAGTATCGAAGTTAATGTTACCTGTCATAATTAGTATCGAAGTTACTGTTACCTGTCATAATTAGTATGGAAGTTACAGTTTCCTGCCATAATTTGTATCGAAATTACAGGGACTTGTCATAATTAGTAACGAAGTTCGAGTTTCTTGTCATAATTAGTATCGAAGTTACAGTTAACTGTCATAATTTGTATCGAAGTTATAGTTACTTGTCATAATTAGTATCGAATTACTGTTACCTGTCATAATTAGTATCGAAGTAACTGGTACCTGCCATAATTTGTAACGAAATTACAGTTACTTGTTATAATTAGTTACGAAGTTACAGTTACCTGTCATAATTAGTATCGAAGTTACAGTTACTTGTCATAATTAGTATCGAAGTTACAGTTACCTGCCATAATTTGTATCGAAATTACAGGAACTTGTCATAATTAGTAACGAAGTTACAGTTTCCTGCCATAATTAGTATCGAAATTAAAGTTACTTGTCATAATTAGTAACGAAGTTACAGTTTCCTCTCATAATTAGTATCGAAGTTACTGTTACCTGTCATAATTAGTATTGAAGTTACAGTTACCTAACATAATTTTTTATCAAAATTACAGTTACTTGTCATAATTAGTAACGAAGTTTGAGTTTCTCGTCATAATTAGAAACGAAGTTACAGTAACCAGTCATAATTTTTATCGAAGTTATAGTTACTTGTCATAATTAGTATCGAAGTTACTGTTACCTGTCATACTTAGTACCGAAGTTACAGTTACCTGCCATAATTTGTATCGAAATTAGAGTTTCTTTTCATAATTACTAACGAAGTTACAGTTACCTGTCATAATAAGTATCGAAGTTACTGTTACTTGTCATAATTAGTATCGAAGTTACTGTTACCCGTCATAATTAGTATCGAAGTAACAGTTACCTGCCAAAATTTGTATCGAAATTACAGTTACTTGTCATAATTAGTAACGAAGTTACAGTTACCTGCCATAATTTGTATCGAAATTACAGTTCCTTGTCATAATTAGTATCGAAGTTACAGTTACCTGTCATAATTAGTATCGAAGGTACTGTTACTTGTCATAATTAGTAACGAAGTTACAGTTACCTGTCATAATTTGTATCGAAATTACAGTTACTTGTCATAATTAGTAACGAAGTTACAGTTTCCTGTCATAATAAGTATCGAAGTAACTGTTACCTGTCATAATTAGTATGGAATTTACAGTTACCTGCCATAATTTGTATCGAAATTAAAGTTACTTGTCATCATTAGCAACGATGTTACAGTAACCTGTCATAATTAGTATCGAAGTTAATGTTACTTGTCATAATTAGTATCGAAGTTACTGTTACCTGTCATAATTAGTATCGAAGTTACTGTTACCTGCCATATTTTGTATCGAAATTACTGTTACTTGTCATAAATAGTAACGAAGTTACAGTTACCTGTCATAATTAGTATCGAAGTTACAGTTACTTGTCATAATTAGTATCGAAGTTACTGTTACCTGTCATAATTAGAATCGAAGTTACAGTTACCTGCCAAAATTTGTATCGAAATTACAGTTACTTGTCATAATTAGTAACCAAGTTACAGTTACCTGTCATAATTAGTATCGAAGTTACAGTTACTTGTAATATTTAGTATCGAAGTTACCGTTACCCGCCATAATTTGTATCGATATTACAGGGACTTGTAATAATTAGTAACGAAGTTACAGTTACCTGCCATAATTATTATCGAAATTAAAGTTACTTGTGATAATTAGTAACGAAGTTACAGTTACCTGTCATAATAAGTATCGAAGTTACTGTTACCTGTCATAATTAGTATTGAAGTTACAGTTACCTACCATAATTTTTTATCAAAATTACAGTTACTTGTCATAATTAGTAACGAAGTTAGAGTTTCTTGTCATAATTAGTATCGAAGTTACAGTTACGTGTCATAATTTGATTCGAAGTTATAGTTACTTGTCATAATTAGTATCGAAGTTACTGTTACCAGTCACAATTAGTATCGAAGTTACAGTTACCTGCCATAATTTGTATCGAAAATACAGTTCCCCGTCATAATTAGTATCGAAGTTACAGTTACTTGTCATAATTAGTAACGATGATACAGTTACCTGCCAAAATTTGTATCGAAATTACAGTTACTTGTCATAATTAATAACGAAGTTACAGTTACCTGTCATAATTAGTATCGAAGTTAAAGTTACTTGTCATAATTATTATCGAGGTTACAGTTACCTGCCATAATTTGTATCGAAATTACAGGGACTTGTCATAATTAGTAACGAAGTTACAGTTTCCTGCAATAATTAATATCGAAATTAATGTTACTCGTCATTATTAGTAACGAAGTTACAGTTTCCTGTCATAATTAGTATCGAAGTTACTGTTACCTGTCATAATTTGTATCGAAATTACCGTTACTTGTCATAATTAGTAACGAAGTTACAGTTTCCTTTCATAATTAGTATCGAAGTAAATGTTACCTGTCATAATTAGTCTCGAAGTTACAGTTACTTGTCATAATTAGTATCGTAGTTACTCTTACCTGTCATAATTAGTATCGAAGTTACTGTTACCTGTCATAATTTGTATTGATGTTACAGTTACCAACCATAATTTTTTATCAAAATTACTGTTACTTGTCATAATTATTAACGAAGTTAGAGTTTCTTGTCATAATTAGTAACGAAGTTACTGTTACCTGTCATATTTTGTATCGAAATTACAGTTACTTGTCATAATTAGAATCGAAGCTACAATTACTTGACATAATTAGTAACGAAGTTACAGTAACCTGTCATAATTAGTAACGAAGTTACAGTTACCTGCCATAATTTGTATCGAAATTACAGTTCCTTGTCATAATTAGTATGGAAGTTACTGATACCTGATATAATTAGTACCGAAGTTACAGTTACCTGCCATAATTTGTATCGAAATTACAGTTACTTGTCATAATTAGTAACGAAGTTACGGTAACCTGTCATAATTAGTATCGAAGTTACAGTTACCTGCCATAATTTTTTATCAAATTTAGAGTTACTTGTCATAATTAGTAACGAAGTTACAGTTACTTGTCATAATTAGTATCGAAGTTACTGTTACCTGTCATAATTAGTATCAAAGTTACAGTTACCTGCCATAATTTGTATCAAAATTACTGTTCCTTGTCATAATTAATATCGAAGTTACAGTTACCTGTCATAATTAGTATCGAAGGTACTGTTACTTGTCATAAGTAGTAACGACGTTACAGTTACCTGTCATAATTTGTATCGAAATTACAGTTACTTGTCATAATTAGTAACGAAGTTACAGCTTCCTGTCATAATTAGTATCGAAGTTACTGTTATCTGTCATAATTAGTATGGAAGTTACAGTTACCTGCCATAATTTGTATCGAAATTACAGGGACTTGTCATAATTAGTAACGAAGTTCGAGTTTCTTGTCATAATTAGTATCGAAGTTACAGTTAGCTGTCATAATTTGTATCGAAGTTATAGTTACTTGTCATAATTAGTATGGAAGTTACTGTTACCTGTCATAATTAGTATCGAAGTTACAGTTACCTGCCATAATTTGTATCGAAATTACAGTTACTTGTCATAATTAGTGACGAAGTTACAGTTACCTGTCATAATTAGTATCGAAGTTACAGTTACTTGTCATAATTAGTATCGAAGTTACTGTTACCTGTCATAATTAGTATCGAAGTTACAGTTACCTGCCAAAATTTGTATCGAAATTACAGTTACTTGTCATAATTAATAATGAAGTTACAGTTACCTGTCATAATTAGTATCGAAGTTACAGTTACTTGTCATAATTAGTATCGAAGATACAGTTACCTGCCATAATTTGTATCGCAATTACAGGGACTTGTCATAATTAGTAACGATGTTACAGTTACCTGCCATAATTAGTTTCGAAATTAAAGTTACTTGTCATAATTAGTAACGAAGTTACAGTTTCCTGTCATAATTAGTATCGAAGTTACTGTTACCTGTCATAATTAATATTGAAGTTACAGTTACCTACCTTAATTTTGTATCAAAATTACAGTTACTTGTCATAATTAGTAACGAAGTTAGAGTTTCTTGTCATAATTAGAATCGAAGTTACAGTAACCAGTCATAGTTTTTATCGAAGTTATAGTTACTTGTCATAATTAGCACCGAAGTTACAGTTACCTGTCATAATTAGTATCGAAGTTACAGTTTCTTGTCATAATTAGTATCGAAGTTACTGTTACCTGTCATAATTAGTATGGAAGTTACAGTTACCTGCCATAATTTGTATCAAAATTACAGTTCCTTGTCCTAATTAGTATCGTAGTTACAGTTACCTGTCATAATTAGAATCGAAGTTACTGTTACCTGCCATAATTTGTATCGAAATTACAGTTACTTGTCATAATTAGTAACGAAGTTACAGTTACAGGCATAATTAGTATTGAAGTTACAGTTACCTACCATAAATTTTTATCAAAATTACTGTTACTTGTCATAATTAGTAACGAAGTTACAGTAACCTGTCATAATTAGTATCGAAGTTACTGTTACCTGCCATATTTTGTATCGAAATTACTGTTACTTGTCATAAATAGTAACGAAGTTACAGTTACCTGTCATAATTAGTATCGAAGTTACAGTTACTTGTCATAATTAGTATCGAAGTTACTGTTACCTGTCATAATTAGAATCGAAGTTACAGTTACCTGCCAAAATTTGTATCGAAATTACAGTTACTTGTCATAATTAGTAACCAAGTTACAGTTACCTGTCATAATTAGTATCGAAGTTACAGTTACTTGTAATATTTAGTATCGAAGTTACCGTTACCCGCCATAATTTGTATCGATATTACAGGGACTTGTAATAATTAGTAACGAAGTTACAGTTACCTGCCATAATTATTATCGAAATTAAAGTTACTTGTGATAATTAGTAACGAAGTTACAGTTACCTGTCATAATAAGTATCGAAGTTACTGTTACCTGTCATAATTAGTATTGAAGTTACAGTTACCTACCATAATTTTTTATCAAAATTACAGTTACTTGTCATAATTAGTAACGAAGTTAGAGTTTCTTGTCATAATTAGTATCGAAGTTACAGTTACGTGTCATAATTTGATTCGAAGTTATAGTTACTTGTCATAATTAGTATCGAAGTTACTGTTACCAGTCACAATTAGTATCGAAGTTACAGTTACCTGCCATAATTTGTATCGAAAATACAGTTCCCTGTCATAATTAGTATCGAAGTTACAGTTACTTGTCATAATTAGTATCGAAGTTACTGTTACCTGCCATAATTTGTATCGAAATTACAGTTACTTGTCATAATTAGTTACGAAGTTACAGTTACCTGTCATAATTAGTATCGAAGTTACAATTACTTGTCATAATTAGTATCGTAGTTACTGTTACCTGTCATAATTAGTATCGAAGTTACTGTTACCTGTCATAATTAGTATTGAAGTTACAGTTACCTACAATAATTTTTTATCAAAATTACAGTTACTTGTCATAATTAGTAACGAAGTTAGAGTTTCTTGTCTTAATTAGTATCGAAGTTACAGTTACCTGTCATAATTTGTATCGAAGTTATAGTTACTTGTCATAATTAGTATCGAAGTTGCTGTTACCTGTGATAATTAGTATCGAAGTTACAGTTACCTGCCATAATTTGTATCGAAATTACAGTTACTTGTCATAATTAGTAACGAAGTTACAGTTACCTGTCATAATTAGTATCGAAGTTACAGTTACTTGTCATAATTAGTATGGAAGTTACTGTTACCTGTCATAATAAGTATCAAAGTTACAGTTACCTGCCAAAATTTGAATCGAAATTACAGTTACTTGTCATAATTAGTAACGAAGTTACAGTTACCTGTCATAATTAGTATCGAAGTTACAGTTACTTGTCATAATTAGTATCGAAGTTACTGTTACCTGTCATAATTAGTATCGAAGTTACTGTTACCTGTCATAATTAGCATCGAAATTACAATTACCTGCCATAATTTGTATCGAAATTACAGGGACTTGTCATTATTAGTAACGAAGTTACAGTAACCTGCCATAATTAGTATCGAAATTAAAGTTACTTGTCATAATTAGTATCGAAGTTACTGTTACCTGTCATAATTAGTATTGAAGTTACAGTTACTTGTCATAATTAGTATCGAAGTTACAGTTACCTGTCATAATTAGTATTGAAGTTACAGTTACAGAACCCATTTGAATTCAGTAGGCCGTGTTCAATGGCAAAATTAATCTCGGGATTTTCCGCCAACACAAAGTTCCTCCATTCTCTACTTGAAAGCGCTGGTGTCAAGGAGTTTAGATATCTAACCTCCTTGACTTTCATAGCGTTCAATGGAACGACGAAATTCGACATGCAAGCTACCCTCTGGGTGTCAATTAACAAAGTTTGCACCAGGCACCCGAGGCCATACGATATTATTATTATTATTAGTTACCTACAATAATTTTTTATCAAAATTACAGTTACTTGTCATAATTAGTAACGAAGTTAGAGTTTCTTGTCATAATTAGTATCGAAGTTACAGTTACCTGTCATAATTTGTATCGAAGTTATAGTTACTTGTCGTAATTAGTATCGAAGTTGCTGTTACCTGTCATAATTAGTATCGAAGTTACAGTAACCTGCCATAATTTGTATCGAAATTACAGTTACTTGTCATAATTAGTAACGAAGTTACAGTTACCTGTCATAATTAGTATCGATGTTACAGTTACTTGTCATAATTAGTATCGAAGTTACTGTTACCTGTCATAATAAGTATCGAAGTTACAGTTACCTGCCAAAATTTGAATCGAAATTACAGTTACATGTCATAATTAGTAACGAAGTTACAGTTACCTGTCATAATTAGTATCGAAGTTACAGTTACCTGTCATAATTAGTATCGAAGTTACAGTTACTTGTCATAATTAGTATCGAAGTTACTGTTACCTGTCAAAATTAGTAACGATGATACAGTTACCTGCCAAAATTTGTATCGAAATTACAGTTACTTGTCATAATTAATAACGAAGTTACAGTTACCTGTCATAATTAGTATCGAAGTTAAAGTTACTTGTCATAATTATTATCGAGGTTACAGTTACCTGCCATAATTTGTATCGAAATTACAGGGACTTGTCATAATTAGTAACGAAGTTACAGTTTCCTGCAATAATTAATATCGAAATTAATGTTACTTGTCATTATTAGTAACGAAGTTACAGTTTCCTGTCATAATTAGTATCGAAGTTACTGTTACCTGTCATAATTTGTATCGAAATTACCGTTACTTGTCATAATTAGTAACGAAGTTACAGTTTCCTTTCATAATTAGTATCGAAGTAAATGTTACCTGTCATAATTAGTATCGAAGTTACAGTTACTTGTCATAATTAGTATCGTAGTTACTCTTACCTGTCATAATTAGTATCGAAGTTACTGTTACCTGTCATAATTAGTATTGATGTTACAGTTACCAACCATAATTTTTTATCAAAATTACTGTTACTTGTCATAATTATTAACGAAGTTAGAGTTTCTTGTCATAATTAGTAACGAAGTTACTGTTACCTGTCATATTTTGTATCGAAATTACAGTTACTTGTCATAATTAGAATCGAAGCTACAATTACTTGACATAATTAGTAACGAAGTTACAGTAACCTGTCATAATTAGTAACGAAGTTACAGTTACCCGCCATAATTTGTATCGAAATTACAGTTCCTTGTCATAATTAGTATGGAAGTTACTGATACCTGATATAATTAGTACCGAAGTTACAGTTACCTGCCATAATTTGTATCGAAATTACAGTTACTTGTCATAATTAGTAACGAAGTTACGGTAACCTGTCATAATTAGTATCGAAGTTACAGTTACCTGCCATAATTTTTTATCAAATTTAGAGTTACTTGTCATAATTAGTAACGAAGTTACAGTTACTTGTCATAATTAGTATCGAAGTTACTGTTACCTGTCATAATTAGTATCAAAGTTACAGTTACCTGCCATAATTTGTATCAAAATTACTGTTCCTTGTCATAATTAATATCGAAGTTACAGTTACCTGTCAAAATTAGTATCGAATGTACTGTTACTTGTCATAAGTAGTAACGACGTTACAGTTACCTGTCATAATTTGTATCGAAATTACAGTTACTTGTCATAATTAGTAACGAAGTTACAGCTTCCTGTCATAATTAGTATCGAAGTTACTGTTATCTGTCATAATTAGTATGGAAGTTACAGTTACCTGCCATAATTTGTATCAAAATTACAGTTACTTGTCATAATTAGTAACGAAGTTAGAGTTTCTTGTCATAATTAGAATCGAAGTTACAGTAACCAGTCATAGTTTTTATCGAAGTTATAGTTACTTGTCATAATTAGCACCGAAGTTACAGTTACCTGTCATAATTAGTATCGAAGTTACAGTTTCTTGTCATAATTAGTATCGAAGTTACTGTTACCTGTCATAATTAGTATGGAAGTTACAGTTACCTGCCATAATTTGTATCAAAATTACAGTTCCTTGTCCTAATTAGTATCGTAGTTACAGTTACCTGTCATAATTAGAATCGAAGTTACTGTTACCTGCCATAATTTGTATCGAAATTACAGTTACTTGTCATAATTAGTAACGAAGTTACAGTTACAGTCATAATTAGTATTGAAGTTACAGTTACCTACCATAAATTTTTATCAAAATTACTGTTACTTGTCATAATTAGTAACGAAGTTACAGTAACCTGTCATAATTAGTAACGAAGTTACAGTTACCTGTCATAATTTGTATCGAAATTACAGTTACTTGTCATAATTAGTAACGAAGTTACAGTTTCCTGTCATAATTAGTATCGAAGTTACTGTTACCTGTCATAATTAGTATGGAAGTTACAGTTACCTGCCATAATTCGTATCGAAATTACAGGAACTTGTCATAATTAGTAACGAAGTTACAGTTTCCTGCCATAATTAGTATCGAAATTAAAGTTACTTGTCATAATTAGTAACGAAGTTACAGTTTCCTCTCATAATTAGTATCGAAGTTACTGTTACCTGTCATAATTAGTATTGAAGTTACAGTTACCTACCATAATTTTTTATCAAAATTACAGTTACTTGTCATAATTAGTAACGAAGTTTGAGTTTCTCGTCATAATTAGAATCGAAGTTACAGTAACCAGTCATAATTTTTATCGAAGTTATAGTTACTTGTCATAATTAGTATCGAAGTTACTGTTACATGTCATAATTAGTACCGAAGTTACAGTTACCTGCCATAATTTGTATAGAAATTAGAGTTTCTTTTCATAATTACTAACGAAGTTACAGTTACCTGTCATAATAAGTATCGAAGTTACTGTTACTTGTCATAATTAGTATCGAAGTTACTGTTACCTGTCATAATTAGTATCGAAGTAACAGTTACCTGCCAAAATTTGTATCGAAATTACAGTTACTTGTCATAATTAGTAACGAAGTTACAGTTACCTGCCATAATTTGTATCGAAATTACAGTTCCTTGTCATAATTAGTATCGATGTTACAGTTACCTGTCATAATTAGTATCGAAGGTACTGTTACTTGTCATAATTAGTAACGAAGTTAAAGTTACTTGTCATAATTTGTATCGAAATTACAGTTACTTGTCATAATTAGTAACGAAGTTACAGTTTCCTGTCATAATTAGTATCGAAGTAACTGTTACCTGTCATAATTAGTATGGAAGTTACAGTTACCTGCCATAATTTGTATCGAAATTAAAGTTACTTGTCATCATTAGCAACGATGTTACAGTAACCTGTCATAATTAGTATCGAAGTTAATGTTACTTGTCATAATTAGTATCGAAGTTACTGTTAACTGTCATAATTAGTATCGAAGTTACTGTTACCTGCCATATTTTGTATCGAAATTACTGTTCCTTGTCATAAATAGTAACGAAGTTACAGTTACCTGTCATAATTAGTATCGAAGTTACAGTTACTTGCCATAATTAGTATCGATGTTACTGTTACCTGTCATAATTAGAATCGAAGTTACAGTTACCTGCCAAAATTTGTATCGAAATTACAGTTACTTGTCATAATTAGTAACCAAGTTACAGTTACCTGTCATAATTAGTATCGAAGTTACAGTTACTTGTAATAATTAGTATCGAAGTTACCGTTACCCGCCATAATTTGTATCGAAATTACAGGGACTTGTAATAATTAGTAACGAAGTTACAGTTACCTGCCATAATTAGTATCGAAATTAAAGTTACTTGTGATAATTAGTAACGAAGTTACAGTTACCTGTCATAATAAGTATCGAAGTTACTGTTACCTGTCATAAATAGTATTGAAGTTACAGTTACCTACCATAATTTTTTATCAAAATTACAGTTACTTGTCAGAATTAGTAACGAAGTTAGAGTTTCTTGTCATAATTAGTATCGAAGTTACAGTTACCTGTCATAATTTGATTCGAAGTTATAGTTACTTGTCATAATTAGTATCGAAGTTACTGTTACCAGTCACAATTAGTATCGAAGTTACAGTTACCTGCCATAATTTGTATCGAAATTACAGTTACTTGTCATAATTAGTGACGAAGTTACAGTTACCTGTCATAATTAGTATCGAAGTTACAGTTACTTGTCATAATTAGTATCGAAGTTACTGTTACCTGTCATAATTAGTATCGAAGTTACAGTTACCTGCCAAAATTTGTATCGAAATTACAGTTACTTGTCATAATTAATAATGAAGTTACAGTTACCTGTCATAATTAGTATAGAAGTTACAGTTACTTGTCATAATTAGTATCGAAGATACAGTTACCTGCCATAATTTGTATCGCAATTACAGGGACTTGTCATAATTAGTAACGATGTTACAGTTACCTGCCATAATTAGTATCGAAATTAAAGTTACTTGTCATAATTAGTAACGAAGTTACAGTTTCCTGTCATAATTAGTATCGAAGTTACTGTTACCTGTCATAATTAATATTGAAGTTACAGTTACCTACCTTAATTTTGTATCAAAATTACAGTTACTTGTCATAATTAGTAACGAAGTTAGCGTTTCTTGTCATAATTAGAATCGAAGTTACAGTAACCAGTCATAGTTTTTATCGAAGTTATAGTTACTTGTCATAATTAGCACCGAAGTTACTGTTACCTGTCATAATTAGTATCGAAGTTACTATTACCTGCCATATTTTGTATCGAAATTACTGTTACTCGTCATAAATAGTAACGAAGTTACAGTTACCTGTCATAATTAGTATCGAAGTTACAGTTTCTTGTCATAATTAGTATCGAAGTTACTGTTACCTGTCATAATTAGTATGGAAGTTACAGTTACCTGCCATAATTTGTATCGAAATTACAGTTCCTTGTCCTAATTAGTATCGTAGTTACAGTTACCTGTCATAATTAGAATCGAAGTTACTGTTACCTGCCATAATTTGTATCGAAATTACAGTTACTTGTTATAATTAGTAACGAAGTTACAGTTACAGTCATAATTAGTAATTAAGTTACAGTTACCTACCATAAATTTTTATCAAAATTACTGTTACTTGTCATAATTAGTAACGAAGTTACAGTAACCTGTCATAATTAGTAACGAAGTTACAGTTACCTGTCATAATTTGTATCGAAATTACAGTTACTTGTCATAATTAGTAACGAAGTTACAGTTTCCTGTCATAATTAGTATGGAAGTTACAGTTACCTGCCATAATTTGTATCGAAATTACAGGAACTTGTCATAATTAGTAACGAAGTTACAGTTTCCTGCCATAATTAGTATCGAAATTAAAGTTACTTGTCATAATTAGTAACGAAGTTACAGTTTCCTCTCATAATTAGTATCGAAGTTACTGTTACCTGTCATAATTAGTATTGAAGTTACAGTTACCTACCATAATTTTTTATCAAAATTACAGTTACTTGTCATAATTAGTAACGAAGTTTGAGTTTCTCTTCATAATTAGAATCGAAGTTACAGTAACCAGTCATAATTTTTATCGAAGTTATAGTTACTTGTCATAATTAGTATCGAAGTTACTGTTACATGTCATAATTAGTACCGAAGTTACAGTTACCTGCCATAATTTGTATCGAAATTAGAGTTTCTTTTCATAATTACTAACGAAGTTACAGTTACCTGTCATAATAAGTATCGAAGTTACTGTTACTTGTCATAATTAGTATCGAAGTTACTGTTACCTGTCATAATTAGTATCGAAGTAACAGTTACCTGTCAAAATTTGTATCGAAATTACAGTTACTTGTCATAATTAGTAACGAAGTTACAGTTACCTGCCATAATTTGTATCGAAATTACAGTTCCTTGTCATAATTAGTATCGATGTTACAGTTACCTGTCATAATTAGTATCGAAGGTACTGTTACTTGTCATAATTAGTAACGAAGTTACAGTTACCTGTCATAATTTGTATCGAAATTACAGTTACTTGTCATAATTAGTAACGAAGTTACAGTTTCCTGTCATAATTAGTATCGAAGTAACTGTTACCTGTCATAATAAGTATGGAAGTTACAGTTACCTGCCATAATTTGTATCGAAATTAAAGTTACTTGTCTTCATTAGCAACGATGTTACAGTAACCTGTCATAATTAGTATCGAAGTTAATGTTACTTGTCATAAATAGTAACGAAGTTACAGTTACCTGTCATAATTAGTATCGAAGTTACAGTTACTTGTCATAATTAGTATCGAAGTTACGGTTACCTGTCATAATTAGAATCGAAGTTACAGTTACCTGCCAAAATTTGTATCGAAATTACAGTTACTTGTCATAATTAGTAACCAAGTTACAGTTACCTGTCATAATTAGTATCGAAGTTACAGTTACTTGTAATAATTAGTATCGAAGTTACCGTTACCCGCCATAATTTGTATCGAAATTACAGGGACTTGTAATAATTAGTAACGAAGTTACAGTTACCTGCCATAATTTGTATCGAAATTAAAGTTACTTGTGATAATTAGTAACGAAGTTACAGTTACCTGTCATAATAAGTATCGAAGTTACTGTTACCTGTCATAATTAGTATTGAAGTTACAGTTACCTACCATAATTTTTTATCAAAATTACAGTTACTTGTCAGAATTAGTAACGAAGTTAGAGTTTCTTGTCATAATTAGTATCGAAGTTACAGTTACCTGTCATCATTTGATTCGAAGTTATAGTTACTTGTCATAATTAGTATCGAAGTTACTGTTACCAGTCACAATTAGTATCGAAGTTACAGTTACCTGCCATAATTTGTATCGAAAATACAGTTCCCTGTCATAATTAGTATCGAAGTTACAGTTACTTGTCATGATTAGTATCGAAGTTACTGTTACCTGCCATAATTTGTATCGAAATTACAGTTACTTGTCATAATTAGTTACGAAGTTACAGTTACCTGTCATAATTAATATCGAAGTTACAGTTACTTGTCATAATTAGTATCGTAGTTACTGTTACCTGTCATAATTAGTATTGAAGTTACAGTTACCTACAATAATTTTTTATCAAAATTACAGTTACTTGTCATAATTAGTAACGAAGTTAGAGTTTCTTGTCATAATTAGTATCGAAGTTACAGTTACCTGTCATAATTTGTATCGTAGTTATAGTTACTTGTCATAATTAGTATCGAAGTTGCTGTTACCTGTGATAATTAGTATCGAAGTTACATTTACCTGCCATAATTTGTATCGAAATCACAGTTACTTGTCATAATTAGTAACGAAGTTACAGTTACCTGTCATAATTAGTATCGAAGTTACAGTTACTTGTCATAATTAGTATCGAAGTTACTGTTACCTGTCATAATAAGTATCGAAGTTACAGTTACCTGCCAAAATTTGAATCGAAATTACAGTTACTTGTCATAATTAGTAAGGAAGTTACAGTTACCTGTCATAATTAGTATCGATGTTACAGTTACTTGTCATAATTAGTATCGAAGTTACTGCTACTTGTCATAATTAGTATCGAAGTTACTGTTACCTGTCATAATTAGCATCGAAATTACAATTACCTGCCATAATTTGTATCGAAATTACAGGGACTTGTCATAATTAGTAACGAAGTTACAGTAACCTGCCATAATTAGTATCGAAATTAAAGTTACTTGTCATAATTAGTATCGAAGTTACTGTTACCTGTCATAATTAGTATTTAAGTTACAGTTACTTGTCATAATTAGTATCGAAGTTACAGTTACCTGTCATAATTAGTATTGAAGTTACAGTTACAGAACCCATTTGAATTCAGTAGGCCGTGTTCAATGGCAAAATTAATCTCAGGATTTTCCGCCAACACAAAGTTCCTCCATTCTCTACTTGAAAGCGCTGGTGTCAAGGAGTTTAGATATCTAACCTCCTTGAATTTCATAGCGTTCAAAGGAACGACGAAATTCGACATGCAGGCTACCCTCTGGGTGTCAATTAACAAAGTTTGCACCAGGCACCCGAGGCCATACGATATTATTATTATTATTATTATTATTAGTTACCTACAATAATTTTTTATCAAAATTACAGTTACTTGTCATAATTAGTAACGAAGTTAGAGTTTCTTGTCATAATTAGTATCGAAGTTACAGTTACCTGTCATAATTTGTATCGAAGTTATAGTTACTTGTCATAATTAGTATCGAAGTTGCTGTTACCTGTCATAATTAGTATCGAAGTTACAGTAACCTGCCATAATTTGTATCGAAATTACAGTTACTTGTCATAATTAGTAACGAAGTTACAGTTACCTGTCATAATTAGTATCGATGTTACAGTTACTTGTCATAATTAGTATCGAAGTTACTGTTACCTGTCATAATAAGTATCGAAGTTACAGTTACCTGCCAAAATTTGTATCGAAATTACAGTTCCTTGTCATAAGTAGTATCGAAGTTACAGTTACCTGTCATAATTAGTATCGAAGGTACTGTTACTTGTCATAATTAGTAACGAAGTTACAGTTACCTGTCATAATTAGTATCGAAGTTACAGTTACCTACCATAATTTGTATCGAAATTACAGGAACTTGTCATAATTAGTAACGAAGTTACAGTTTCCTGCCATAATTAGTATCGAAATTAAAGTCACTTGTCATAATTAGTAACGAAGTTACAGTTTCCTCTCATAATTAGTATCGAAGTTACTGTTACCTGTCATAATTAGTATTGAAGTTACAGTTACCTACCATAATTTTTTATCAAAATTACAGTTACTTGTCATAATTAGTAACGAAGTTTGAGTTTCTCGTCATAATTAGAATCGAAGTTACAGTAACCAGTCATAATTTTTATCGAAGTTATAGTTACTTGTCATAATTAGTATCGAAGTTACTGTTACCTGTCATAATTAGTACCGAAGTTACAGTTACCTGCCATAATTTGTATCGAAATTAGAGTTTCTTTTCATAATTACTAACGAAGTTACAGTTACCTGTCATAATAAGTATCGAAGTTACTGTGACTTGTCATAATTAGTATCGAATTTACTGTTTCCTGTCATAATTAGTATCGAAGTAACAGTTACATGCCAAAATTTGTATCGAAATTACAGTTACTTGTCATAATTAGTAACGAAGTTACAGTTACCTGCCATAATTTGTATCGAAATTACAGTTCCTTGTCATAATTAATATCGAAGTTACAGTTACCTGTCATAATTAGTATCGATGGTACTGTTACTTGTCATAATTTGTAACGAAGTTACAGATACCTGTCATAATTTGTATCGAAATTACAGTTACTTGTCATAATTAGTAACGAAGTTACAGTTTCCTTTCATAATTAGTATCGAAGTAACTGTTACCTGTCATAATTAGTATGGATGTTACAGTTACCTGCCATAATTTGTATCGAAATTAAAGTTACTTGTCATCATTAGCAACGATGTTACAGTAACCTGTCATAATTAGTATCGAAGTTAATGTTACTTGTCATAATTAGTATCGAAGTTACTGTTACCTGTCATAATTAGTATCGAAGTTACTGTTACCTGCCATATTTTGTATCGAAATTACTGTTACTTGTCATAAATAGTAACGAAGTTACAGTTACCTGTCATAATTAGTATCGAAGTTACAGTTACTTGTCATAATTAGTATCGAAGTTACTGTTACCTGTCATAATTAGAATCGAAGTTACAGTTACCTGCCAAAATTTGTATCGAAATTACAGTTACTTGTCATAATTAGTAACCAAGTTACAGTTACCTGTCATAAGTAGTATCGAAGTTACAGTTACTTGTAATAATTAGTATCGAAGTTACCGTTACCCGCCATAATTTGTATCGAAATTACAGGGACTTGTAATAATTAGTAACGAAGTTACAGTTACCTGCCATAATTAGTATCGAAATTAAAGTTACTTGTGATAATTAGTAACGAAGTTACAGTTACCTGTCATAATAAGTATCGAAGTTACTGTTACCTGTCATAATTAGTATTGAAGTTACAGTTACCTACCATAATTTTTTATCAAAATTACAGTTACTTGTCATAATTAGTAACGAAGTTAGAGTTTCTTGTCATAATTAGTATCGAAGTTACAGTTACCTGTCATAATTTGATTCGAAGTTATAGTTACTTGTCATAATTAGTATCGAAGTTACTGTTACCAGTCACAATTAGTATCGAAGTTACAGTTACCTGCCATAATTTGTATCGAAAATACAGTTCCCTGTCATAATTAGTATCGAAGTTACAGTTACTTGTCATAATAAGTATCGAAGTTACTGTTACCTGCCATAATTTGTATCGAAATTACAGTTACTTGTCATAATTAGTAACGAAGTTACAGTTACCTGTCATAATTAGTATCGAAGTTACAGTTACTTGTCATAATTAGTATCGAAGTTACTGTTACCTGTCATAATAAGTATCGAAGTTACAGTTACCTGCCAAAATTTGAATCGAAATTACAGTTACTTGTCATAATTAGTAACGAAGTTACAGTTACCTGTCATAATTTGTATCGATGTTACAGTTACTTGTCAAATTAGTATCGAAGTTACTGTTACTTGTCATAATTAGTATCGAAGTTACTGTTACCTGTCATAATTAGCATCGAAATTACAATTACCTGCCATAATTTGTATCGAAATTACAGGGACTTGTCATAATTAGTAACGATGTTACAGTAACCTGCCATAATTAGTATCGAAATTAAAGTTACTTGTCATAATTAGTACCGAAGTTACTGTTACCTGTCATAATTAGTATTGAAGTTACAGTTACTTGTCATAATTAGTATCGAAGTTACAGTTACCTGTCATAATTAGTATTGAAGTTACAGTTACAGAACCCATTTGGATTCAGTAGGCCGTGTTCAATGGCAAAATTAATCTCGGGATTTTCCGCCAACACAAAGTTCCTCCATTCTCTACTTGAAAGCGCTGGTGTCAAGGAGTTTAGATATCTAACCTCCTTGACTTTCATAGCGTTCAAAGGAACGACGAAATTCGACATGAAAGCTACCCTCTGGGTGTCAATTAACAAAGTTTGCACCAGGCAACCGAGGCCATACGATATTATTATTATTATTAGTTACCTACAATAATTTTTTATCAAAATTACAGTTACTTGTCATAATTAGTAACGAAGTTAGAGTTTCTTGTCATAATTAGTATCGAAGTTACAGTTACCTGTCATAATTTGTATCGAAGTTATAGTTACTTGTCCTAATTAGTATCGAAGTTGCTGTTACCTGTCATAATTAGTATCGAAGTTACAGTAACCTGCCATAATTTGTATCGAAACTACAGTTACTTGTCATAATTAGTAACGAAGTTACAGTTACCTGTCATAATTAGTATCGATGTTACAGTTACTTGTCATAATTAGTATCGACGTTACTGTTACCTGTCATAATAAGTATCGAAGTTACAGTTACCTGCCAAAATTTGAATCGAAATTACAGTTACATGTCATAATTAGTAACGAAGTTACAGTTACCTGTCAAATTAGTATCGAAGTTACAGTTACATGTCATAATTAGTAACGAAGTTACAGTTACTTGTCATAATTAGTATCGAAGTTACTGTTACCTGTCAAAATTAGTAACGATGATACAGTTACCTGCCAAAATTTGTATCGAAATTACAGTTACTTGTCATAATTAATAACGAAGTTACAGTTACCTGTCATAATTAGTATCGAAGTTACAGTTACGTGTCATAATTAGTATCGAGGTTACAGTTACCTGCCATAATTTGTATCCAAATTACAGGGACTTGTCATAATTAGTAACGAAGTTACAGTTTCCTGTCATAATTAATATCGAAATTAATGTTACTTGTCATAATTAGTAACGAATTTACAGTTTCCTGTCATAATTAGTATTGAAGTTACAGTTACCTACCATAATTTTTTATCAAAATTACAGTTACTTGTCATAATTAGTAACGAAGTTTGAGTTTCTTGTCATAATTAGTATCGAAGTTACTGTAACCTGTCATAATTAGTATTGAAGTTACAGTTACCTACAATAATTTTTTATCAAAATTACAGTTACTTGTCATAATTAATAACGAAGTTACTGTTACCTGTCATAATTAGTATCGAAGTTACAGTTACTTGTCATAATTAGTATCGAAGTTACAGTTATCTGCCATAATTTGTATCGAAATTAGGGGACTTGTCATAATTAGTAACGAAGTTACAGTTTCCTGCCATAACTAGTATCCAAATTTAAGTTACTTGTCATAATTAGTAACGAAATTACAGTTTCCTGTCATAATTAGTAACGAAGTGACAGTTACCTGTCATAATTTGTATCGAAATTACCGTTACTTGTCATAATTAGTAACGAAGTTACAGTTTCCTGTCATAATTAGTATCGAAGTAAATGTTACCTGTCATAATTAGTATCGAAGTTACAATTACTTGTCATAATTAGTATCGTAGTTACTCTTACCTGTCATAATTAGTATCGAAGTTACTGTTACCTGTCATAATTAGTATTGATGTTACAGTTACCTACCATAATTTTTTATCAAAATTACTGTTACTTGTCATAATTATTAACGAAGTTAGAGTTTCTTGTCATAATTAGTAACGAAGTTACTGTTACCTGTCATATTTTGTATCGAAATTACAGTTACTTGTCATAATTAGAATCGAAGCTATAATTACTTGACATAATTAGTAACGAAGTTAGAGTTTCTTGTCATAATTAGTAACGAAGTTACAGTTACCTGCCATAATTTGTATCGAAATTACAGTTCCTTGTCATAATTAGTATGGAAGTTACTGATACCTGATATAATTAGTACCGAAGTTACAGTTACCTGCCATAATTTGTATCGAAATTACAGTTACTTGTCATAATTAGTAACGAAGTTACGGTAACCTGTCATAATTAGTATCGAAGTTACAGTTACCTGCCATAATTTTTTATCAAATTTAGAGTTACTTGTCATAATTAGTAACGAAGTTACAGTTACTTGTCATAATTAGTATCGAAGTTACTGTTACCTGTCATAATTAGTATCAAAGTTACAGTTACCTGCCATAATTTGTATCAAAATTACTGTTCCTTGTCATAATTAATATCGAAGTTACAGTTACCTGTCATAATTAGTATCGAAGGTACTGTTACTTTTCATAAGTAGTAACGAAGTTACAGTTACCTGTCATAATTTGTATCGAAATTACAGTTACTTGTCATAATTAGTAACGAAGTTACAGCTTCCTGTCATAATTAGTATCGAAGTTACAGTTATCTGTCATAATTAGTATGGATGTTACAGTTACCTGCCATAATTTGTATCGAAATTACAGGGACTTGTCATAATTAGTAACGAAGTTCGAGTTTCTTGTCATAATTAGTATCGAAGTTACAGTTAGCTGTCATAATTTGTATCGAAGTTATAGTTACTTGTCATAATTAGTACCGAAGTTACTGTTACCTGTCATAATTAGTATCGAAGTTACAGTTACCTGCCATAATTTGTATCGAAATTACAGTTACTTGTCATAATTAGTGATGAAGTTACAGTTACCTGTCATAATTAGTATCGAAGTTACAGTTACTTGTCATAATTAGTATCGAAGTTACTGTTACCTGTCATAATTAGTATCGAAGTTACAGTTACCTGCCAAAATTTGTATCGAAATTACAGTTACTTGTCATAATTAATAATGAAGTTACAGTTACCTGTCATAATTAGTATCGAAGTTACAGTTACTTGTCATAATTAGTATCGAAGTTACAGTTACCTGCCATAATTTGTATCGCAATTACAGGGACTTGTCATAATTAGTAACGATGTTACAGTTACCTGCCATAATGAGTATCGAAATTAAAGTTACTTGTCATAATTAGTAACGAAGTTACAGTTTCCTGTCATAATTAGTATCGAAGTTACTGTTACCTGTCATAATTAATATTGAAGTTACATTTACCTACCTTAATTTTGTATCAAAATTACAGTTACTTGTCATAATTAGTAACGAAGTTAGAGTTTCTTGTCATAATTAGAACCGAAGTTACAGTAACCAGTCATAGTTTTTATCGAAGTTATAGTTACTTGTCATAATTAGCACCGAAGTTACTGTTACCTGTCATAATTAGTATCGAAGTTACAGTTACCTGCCATAATTTGTATCGAAATTACAGTTATTTGTCATAATTAGTAACGAAGTTACAGTTACCTGCCATAATTTCTATCGAAATTACAGTTCCTTTTCATAATTAGTATCGAAGTTACAGTTACCTGTCATAATTAGTATCGAAGGTACTGTTACTTGTCATAATTAGTAACGAAGTTACAGTTACCTGTCATAATTCGTATCGAAATTACAGTTACTTGTCATAATTAGTAACGAAATTACAGTTTCTTGTCATAATTAGTATCGAAGTTACTGTTACCTGTCATAATTAGTATGGAAGTTACAGTTACCTGCCATAATTTGTATCGAAATTACAGTTCCTTGTCATAATTAGTATCGAAGTTACAGTTACCTGTCATAATTAGTATTGAAGTTACTGTTACCTGCCATAATTTGTTTCGAAATTACAGTTACTTGTCATAATTAGTAACGACGTTACTGTTACAGTCATAATTAGTATTGAAGTTACAGTTACCTACCATAAATTTTTATCAAAATTACTGTTACATGTCATAATTATTAACGAAGTTAGAGTTTCTTGTCATAATTTGTATCGAAGTTAATGTTACCTGTCATAATTTGTATCGAAATTACAGTTACTTGTCATAATTAGCATCGAAGCTACAGTTACTTGACATAATTAGTAACGAAGTTACAGTAACATGTCATAAATAGTAACGAAGTTACAGTTACCTGTCATAATTTGTATCGAAATTACAGTTACTTGTCATAATTAGTAACGAAGTTACAGTTTCCAGTCATAATTAGTATCGTAGTTACTGTTACCTGTCATAATTAGTATGGAAGTTACAGTTACCTGCCATAATTTGTATCGAAATTACAGGGACTTGTCATAATTAGTAACGAAGTTACAGTTTCCTGTCATAATTAGTAACGATGTTACAGTTACCTGTCATAATTTGTATCGAAATTACAGTTACTTGTCATAATTAGTAACGAAGTTACAGTTTCCTGTCCTAATTAGTATCGAATTAAATGTTACCTGTCATAATTAGTATCGAAGTTACAGTTACTTTTCATAATTAGTATCGTAGTTACTCTTACCTGTCATAATTAGTATCGAAGATACTGTTACCTGTCATAATTAGTATTGATGTTACAGTTACCTACCATAATTTTTTATCAAAATTACTGTTACATGTCATAATTAGTAACGAAGTTACTGTTACCTGTCATATTTTGTATCGAAATTACAGTTACTTGTCATAATTAGAATCGAAGCTACAATTACTTGACATAATTAGTAACGAAGTTACAGTAACCTGTCTTAATTAGTAACGAAGTTACAGTTACCTGCCATAATTTGTATCGAAATTACAGTTCCTTGTCATAATTAGTATCGAAGTTACGGTAACCTGTCATAATTTGTATCGAAATTACAGTTACTCGTCATAATTAGTATCGAAGTTACAGTTATTTGACATAATTAGTAACGAAGTTACAGTTACCTGTCATAATTAGTATCGAAGTTAATGTTACCTGTCATAATTAGTATCGAAGTTACAGTTACCTGCCATAATTTTTATCAAAATTAGAGTTACTTGTCATAATTAGTAACGAAGTTACAGTTACTTGTCATAATTAGTATCGAAGTTACTGTTACCTGTCATAATTAGTATCAAAGTTACAGTTACCTGCCATAATTTGTATCCAAATTACTGTTCCTTGTCATAATTAATATCGAAGTTACAGTTACCTGTCATAATTAGTATCGAAGGTACTGTTACTTGTCATAAGTAGTTACGAAGTTACAGTTACCTGTCATAATTTGTATCGAAATTACAGTTACTTGTCATAATTAGTAACGAAGTTACAGCTTCCTGTCATAATTAGTATCGAAGTTACTGTTATCTGTCATAATTAGTATGGAAGTTACAGTTACCTGCCATAATTTGTATCGAAATTACAGGGACTTGTCATAATTAGTAACGAAGTTCGAGTTTCTTGTCATAATTAGTATCGAAGTTACAGTTAGCTGTCATAATTTGTATCGAAGTTATAGTTACTTGTCATAATTAGTATCGAAGTTACTGTTACCTGTCATAATTAGTATCGAAGTTACAGTTACCTGCCATAATTTGTTTCGAAATTACAGTTACTTGTCATAATTAGTGACGAAGTTACAGTTACCTGTCATAATTAGTATCGAAGTTAGAGTTACTTGTCATAATTAGTATCGAAGTTACTGTTACCTGTCATAATTAGTATCGAAGTTACAGTTACCTGCCAAATTTTGTATCGAAATTACAGTTACTTGTCATAATTAATAATGAAGTTACAGTTACCTGTCATAATTAGTATCGAAGTTACAGTTACTTGTCATAATTACTATCGAAGTTACAGTTACCTGCCATAATTTGTATCGCAATTACAGGGACTTGTCATAATTAGTAACGATGTTACAGTTACCTGCCATAATTTGTATCGAAATTACAGTTACTTGTCATAATTAGTAACGAAGTTACGGTAACCTGTCATAATTAGTATCGAAGTTACAGTTACCTGCCATAATTTTTTATCAAATTTAGAGTTACTTGTCATAATTAGTAACGAAGTTACAGTTACTTGTCATAATTAGTATCGAAGTTACTGTTACCTGTCATAATTAGTATCAAAGTTACAGTTACCTGCCATAATTTGTATCAAAATTACTGTTCCTTGTCATAATTAATATCGAAGTTAAAGTTACCTGTCATAATTAGTATCGAAGGTACTGTTACTTTTCATAAGTAGTAACGAAGTTACAGTTACCTGTCATAATTTGTATCGAAATTACAGTTACTTGTCATAATTAGTAACGAAGTTACAGCTTCCTGTCATAATTAGTATCGAAGTTACAGTTATCTGTCATAATTAGTATGGATGTTACAGTTACCTGCCATAATTTGTATCGAAATTACAGGGACTTGTCATAATTAGTAACGAAGTTCGAGTTTCTTGTCATAATTAGTATCGAAGTTACAGTTAGCTGTCATAATTTGTATCGAAGTTATAGTTACTTGTCATAATTAGTACCGAAGTTACTGTTACCTGTCATAATTAGTATCGAAGTTACAGTTACCTGCCATAATTTGTATCGAAATTACAGTTACTTGTCATAATTAGTGATGAAGTTACAGTTACCTGTCATAATTAGTATCGAAGTTACAGTTACTTGTCATAATTAGTATCGAAGTTACTGTTACCTGTCATAATTAGTATCGAAGTTACAGTTACCTGCCAAAATTTGTATCGAAATTACAGTTACTTGTCATAATTAATAATGAAGTTACAGTTACCTGTCATAATTAGTATCGAAGTTACAGTTACTTGTCATAATTAGTATCGAAGTTACAGTTACCTGCCATAATTTGTATCGCAATTACAGGGACTTGTCATAATTAGTAACGATGTTACAGTTACCTGCCATAATGAGTATCGAAATTAAAGTTACTTGTCATAATTAGTAACGAAGTTACAGTTTCCTGTCATAATTAGTATCGAAGTTACTGTTACCTGTCATAATTAATATTGAAGTTACATTTACCTACCTTAATTTTGTATCAAAATTACAGTTACTTGTCATAATTAGTAACGAAGTTAGAGTTTCTTGTCATAATTAGAACCGAAGTTACAGTAACCAGTCATAGTTTTTATCGAAGTTATAGTTACTTGTCATAATTAGCACCGAAGTTACTGTTACCTGTCATAATTAGTATCGAAGTTACAGTTACCTGCCATAATTTGTATCGAAATTACAGTTATTTGTCATAATTAGTAACGAAGTTACAGTTACCTGCCATAATTTCTATCGAAATTACAGTTCCTTTTCATAATTAGTATCGAAGTTACAGTTACCTGTCATAATTAGTATCGAAGGTACTGTTACTTGTCATAATTAGTAACGAAGTTACAGTTACCTGTCATAATTCGTATCGAAATTACAGTTACTTGTCATAATTAGTAACGAAATTACAGTTTCTTGTCATAATTAGTATCGAAGTTACTGTTACCTGTCATAATTAGTATGGAAGTTACAGTTACCTGCCATAATTTGTATCGAAATTACAGTTCCTTGTCATAATTAGTATCGAAGTTACAGTTACCTGTCATAATTAGTATTGAAGTTACTGTTACCTGCCATAATTTGTTTCGAAATTACAGTTACTTGTCATAATTAGTAACGACGTTACTGTTACAGTCATAATTAGTATTGATGTTACAGTTACCTACCATAAATTTTTATCAAAATTACTGTTACATGTCATAATTATTAACGAAGTTAGAGTTTCTTGTCATAATTTGTATCGAAGTTAATGTTACCTGTCATAATTTGTATCGTAATTACAGTTACTTGTCATAATTAGCATCGAAGCTACAGTTACTTGACATAATTAGTAACGAAGTTACAGTAACATGTCATAAATAGTAACGAAGTTACAGTTACCTGTCATAATTTGTATCGAAATTACAGTTACTTGTCATAATTAGTAACGAAGTTACAGTTTCCAGTCATAATTAGTATCGTAGTTACTGTTACCTGTCATAATTAGTATGGAAGTTACAGTTACCTGCCATAATTTGTATCGAAATTACAGGGACTTGTCATAATTAGTAACGAAGTTACAGTTTCCTGTCATAATTAGTAACGATGTTACAGTTACCTGTCATAATTTGTATCGAAATTACAGTTACTTGTCATAATTAGTAACGAAGTTACAGTTTCCTGTCCTAATTAGTATCGAATTAAATGTTACCTGTCATAATTAGTATCGAAGTTACAGTTACTTTTCATAATTAGTATCGTAGTTACTCTTACCTGTCATAATTAGTATCGAAGATACTGTTACCTGTCATAATTAGTATTGATGTTACAGTTACCTACCATAATTTTTTATCAAAATTACTGTTACATGTCATAATTAGTAACGAAGTTACTGTTACCTGTCATATTTTGTATCGAAATTACAGTTACTTGTCATAATTAGAATCGAAGCTACAATTACTTGACATAATTAGTAACGAAGTTACAGTAACCTGTCTTAATTAGTAACGAAGTTACAGTTACCTGCCATAATTTGTATCGAAATTACAGTTCCTTGTCATAATTAGTATCGAAGTTACGGTAACCTGTCATAATTTGTATCGAAATTACAGTTACTCGTCATAATTAGTATCGAAGTTACAGTTATTTGACATAATTAGTAACGAAGTTACAGTTACCTGTCATAATTAGTATCGAAGTTAATGTTACCTGTCATAATTAGTATCGAAGTTACAGTTACCTGCCATAATTTTTATCAAAATTAGAGTTACTTGTCATAATTAGTAACGAAGTTACAGTTACTTGTCATAATTAGTATCGAAGTTACTGTTACCTGTCATAATTAGTATCAAAGTTACAGTTACCTGCCATAATTTGTATCCAAATTACTGTTCCTTGTCATAATTAATATCGAAGTTACAGTTACCTGTCATAATTAGTATCGAAGGTACTGTTACTTGCCATAAGTAGTTACGAAGTTACAGTTACCTGTCATAATTTGTATCGAAATTACAGTTACTTGTCATAATTAGTAACGAAGTTACAGCTTCCTGTCATAATTAGTATCGAAGTTACTGTTATCTGTCATAATTAGTATGGAAGTTACAGTTACCTGCCATAATTTGTATCGAAATTACAGGGACTTGTCATAATTAGTAACGAAGTTCGAGTTTCTTGTCATAATTAGTATCAAAGTTACAGTTAGCTGTCATAATTTGTATCGAAGTTATAGTTACTTGTCATAATTAGTATCGAAGTTACTGTTACCTGTCATAATTAGTATCGAAGTTACAGTTACCTGCCATAATTTGTTTCGAAATTACAGTTACTTGTCATAATTAGTGACGAAGTTACAGTTACCTGTCATAATTAGTATCGAAGTTAGAGTTACTTGTCATAATTAGTATCGAAGTTACTGTTACCTGTCATAATTAGTATCGAAGTTACAGTTACCTGCCAAATTTTGTATCGAAATTACAGTTACTTGTCATAATTAATAATGAAGTTACAGTTACCTGTCATAATTAGTATCGAAGTTACAGTTACTTGTCATAATTACTATCGAAGTTACAGTTACCTGCCATAATTTGTATCGCAATTACAGGGACTTGTCATAATTAGTAACGATGTTACAGTTACCTGCCATAATTAGTATCGAAATTAAAGTTACTTGTCATAATTAGTAACGAAGTTACTGTTACCTGTCATAATTAGTATTGAAGTTACAGTTACTTGTCATAATTAGTATCGAAGTTACAGTTACCTGTCATAATTAGTATTGAAGTTACAGTTACAGAACCCATTTGGATTCAGTAGGCCGTGTTCAATGGCAAAATTAATCTCGGGATTTTCCGCCATCACAAAGTTCCTCCATTCTCTACTTGAAAGCGCTGGTGTCAAGGAGTTTAGATATCTAACCTCCTTGACTTTCATAGCGATCAAAGGAACGACGAAATTCGACATGCAAGCTACCCTCTGGGTGTCAATTAACAAAGTTTGCACCAGGCAACCGAGGCCATACGATATTATTATTATTATTAGTTACCTACAATAATTTTTTATCAAAATTACAGTTACTTGTCATAATTAGTAACGAAGTTAGAGTTTCTTGTCATAATTAGTATCGAAGTTACAGTTACCTGTCATAATTTGTATCGAAGTTATAGTTACTTGTCATAATTAGTATCGAAGTTGCTGTTACCTGTCATAATTAGTATCGAAGTTACAGTAACCTGCCATAATTTGTATCGTAATTACAGTTACTTGTCATAAATAGTAACGAAGTTACAGTTACCTGTCATAATTAGTATCGATGTTACAGTTACTTGTCATAATTAGTATCGACGTTACTGTTACCTGTCATAATAAGTATCGAAGTTACAGTTACCTGCCAAAATTTGAATCGAAATTACAGTTACATGTCATAATTAGTAACGAAGTTACAGTTACCTGTCATAATTAGTATCGAAGTTACAGTTACATGTCATAATTAGTATCGAAGTTACAGTTACTTGTCATAATTAGTATCGAAGTTACTGTTACCTGTCAAAATTAGTAACGATGATACAGTTACCTGCCAAAATTTGTATCGAAATTACAGTTACTTGTCATAATTAATAACGAAGTTACAGTTACCTGTCATAATTAGTATCGAAGTTACAGTTACGTGTCATAATTAGTATCGAGGTTACAGTTACCTGCCATAATTTGTATCGAAATTACAGGGACTTGTCATAATTAGTAACGAAGTTACAGTTTCCTGTCATATTTAATATCGAAATTAATGTACTTGTCATAATTAGTAACGAAGTTACAGTTTCCTGTCATAATTAGTATCGAAGTTACTGTTACCTGTCATAATTAGTATTGAAGTTACAGTTACCTACCATAATTTTTTATCAAAATTACAGTTACTTGTCATAATTAGTAACGAAGTTTGAGTTTCTTGTCATAATTAGTATCGAAGTTACTGTAACCTGTCATAATTAGTATTGAAGTTACAGTTACCTACAATAATTTTTTATCAAAATTACAGTTACTTGTCATAATTAATAACGAATTTACAGTTACCTGTCATAATTAGTATCGAAGTTACAGTTACTTGTCATAATTAGTATCGAAGTTACAGTTATCTGCCATAATTTGTATCGAAATTAGGGGACTTGTCTTAATTAGTAACGAAGTTACAGTTTCCTGCCATAACTAGTATCCAAATTTAAGTTACTTGTCATAATTAGTAACGAAGTTACAGTTTCCTGTCATAATTAGTAACGAAGTTACAGTTACCTGTCATAATTTGTATCGAAATTACCGTTACTTGTCATAATTAGTAACGAAGTTACAGTTTCCTGTCATAATTAGTATCGAAGTAAATGTTACCTGTCATAATTAGTATCGAAGTTACAATTACTTGTCATAATTAGTATCGTAGTTACTCTTACCTGTCATAATTAGTATCGAAGTTACTGTTACCTGTCATAATTAGTATTGATGTTACAGTTACCTACCATAATTTTTTATCAAAATTACTGTTCCTTGTCATAATTAATATCGAAGTTACAGTTACCTGTCATAATTAGTATCGAAGGTACTGTTACTTGTCATAAGTAGTAACGAAGTTACAGTTACCTGTCATAATTTGTATCGAAATTACAGTTACTTGTCATAATTAGTAACGAAGTTACAGCTTCCTGTCATAATTAGTATCGAAGTTACAGTTATCTGTCATAATTAGTATGGAAGTTACAGTTACCTGCCATAATTTGTATCGAAATTACAGGGACTTGTCATAATTAGTAACGAAGTTCGAGTTTCTTGTCATAATTAGTATCGAAGTTACAGTTAGCTGTCATAATTTGCATCGAAGTTATAGTTACTTGTCATAATTAGTACCGAAGTTACTGTTACCTGTCATAATTAGTATCGATGTTACAGTTACCTGCCATAATTTGTATCGAAATTACAGTTACTTGTCATAATTAGTGATGAAGTTACAGTTACCTGTCATAATTAGTATCGAAGTTACAGTTACTTGTCATAATTAGTATCGAAGTTACTGTTACCTGTCATAATTAGTATCGAAGTTACAGTTACCTGCCAAAATTTGTATCGAAATTACAGTTACTTGTCATAATTAATAATGAAGTTACAGTTACCTGTCATAATTAGTATCGAAGTTACAGTTACTTGTCTTAATTAGTATCGAAGTTACAGTTACCTGCCATAATTTGTATCGCAATTACAGGGACTTGTCATAATTAGTAACGATGTTACAGTTACCTGCCATACTTAGTATCGAAATTAAAGTTACTTGTCATAATTAGTAACGAAGTTACAGTTTCCTGTCATAATTAGTATCGAAGTTACTGTTACCTGTCATAATTAATATTGAAGTTACAGTTACCTACCTTAATTTTGTATCAAAATTACAGTTACTTGTCATAATTAGTAACGAAGTTAGAGTTTCTTGTCATAATTAGAACCGAAGTTACAGTAACCAGTCATAGTTTTTATCGAAGTTATAGTTACTTGTCATAATTAGCACCGAAGTTACTGTTACCTGTCATAATTTGTATCGAAATTACAGTTACTTGTCATAATTAGTATCGAAGTTACAGTTACCTGTCATAATTAGTATCGAAGGTACTGTTACTTATCATAATTAGTAACGAAGTTACAGTTACCTGTCATAATTTGTATCGAAATTACAGTTACTTGTCATAATTAGTAACAAAATTACAGTTTCTTGTCATAATTAGTATCGAAGTTACTGTTACCTGTCATAATTAGTATGGAAGTTACAGTTACCTGCCATAATTTGTATCGAAATTGCAGTTCCTTGTCATAATTAGTATCGAAGTTACAGTTACCTGTCATAATTAGTATTGAAGTTACTGTTACCTGCCATAATTTGTATCGAAATTACAGTTACTTGTCATAATTAGTAACGAAGTTACTGTTACAGTCATAATTAGTATTGAAGTTACAGTTACCTACCATAAATTTTTATCAAAATTACTGTTACATGTCATAATTATTAACGAAGTTAGAGTTTCTTGTCATAATTTGTATCGAAGTTAATGTTACCTGTCATAATTTGTCTCGAAATTACAGTTACTTGTCATAATTAGCATCGAAGCTACAGTTACTTGACATAATTAGTAACGAAGTTACAGTAACCTGTCATAAATAGTAACGAAGTTACAGTTACCTGTCATAATTTGTATCGAAATTACAGTTACTTGTCATAATTAGTAACGAAGTTACAGTTTCCTGTCATAATTAGTATCGTAGTTACTGTTACCTGTCATAATTAGTATGGAAGTTACAGTTACCTGCCATAATTGGTATCGAAATTACAGGGACTTGTCATAATTAGTAACGAAGTTACAGTTTCCTGTCATAATTAGTAACGAAGTTACAGTTACCTGTCATAATTTGTATCGAAATTACAGTTACTTGTCATAATTAGTAACGAACTTACAGTTTCCTGTCCTAATTAGTATCGAATTAAATGTTACCTGTCATAATTAGTATCGAAGTTACAGTTACTTTTCATAATTAGTATCGTAGTTACTCTTACCTGTCATAATTAGTATCGAAGATACTGTTACCTGTCATAATTAGTATTGATGTTACAGTTACCTACCATAATTTTTTATCAAAATTACTGTTACTTGTCATAATTAGTAACGAAGTTACTGTTACCTGTCATATTTTGTATCGAAATTACAGTTACTTGTCATAATTAGAATAGAAGCTACAATTACTTGACATAATTAGTAACGAAGTTACAGTAACCTGTCTTAATTAGTAACGAAGTTACAGTTACCTGCCATAATTTGTATCGAAATTACAGTTCCTTGTCATAATTAGTATCGAAGTTACGGTAACCTGTCATAATTTGTATCGAAATTACAGTTACTCGTCATAATTAGTATCGAAGTTACAGTTACTTGTCATAATTAGTAACGAAGTTACAGTTACCTGTCATAATTAGTATCGAAGTTAATGTTACCTGTCATAATTAGTATCGAAGTTACAGTTACCTGCCATAATTTTTTATCAAAATTAGAGTTACTTGTCATAATTAGTAACGAAGTTACAGTTACTTGTCATAATTAGTATCGAAGTTACTGTTACCTGTCATAATTAGTATCAAAGGTACAGTTACCTGCCATAATTTGAATCCAAATTACTGTTCCTTGTCATAATTAATATCGAAGTTACAGTTACCTGTCATAATTAGTATCGAAGGTACTGTTACTTGTCATAAGTAGTTACGAAGTTACAGTTACCTGTCATAATTTGTATCGAAATTACAGTAACTTGTCATAATTAGTAACGATGTTACAGCTTCTTGTCATAATTAGTATCGAAGTTACTGTTATCTGTCATAATTAGTATGGAAGTTACAGTTACCTGCCATAATTTGTATCGAAATTACAGGGACTTGTCATAATTAGTAACGAAGTTCGAGTTTCTTGTCATAATTAGTATCGAAGTTACAGTTAGCTGTCATAATTTGTATCGAAGTTATCGTTACTTGTCATAATTAGTATCGAAGTTACTGTTACCTGTCATAATTAGTATCGAAGTTACAGTTACCTGCCAAAATTTGTATCGAAATTACAGTTACTTGTCATAATTAATAATGAAGTTACAGTTACCTGTCATAATTAGTATCGAAGTTACAGTTACTTGTCATAATTAGTATCGAAGTTACAGTTACCTGCCATAATTTGTATCGCAATTACAGGGACTTGTCATAATTAGTAACGATGTTACAGTTACCTGCCATAATTAGTATCGAAATTAAAGTTACTTGTCATAATTAGTAACGAAGTTACAGTTTCCTGTCATAATTAGTATCGAAGTTACTGTTACCTGTCATAATTAATATTGAAGTTACAGTTACCTACCTTAATTTTGTATCAAAATTACAGTTACTTGTCATAATTAGTAACGAAGTTAGAGTTTCTTGTCATAATTAGAATCGAAGTTACAGTAACCAGTCATAGTTTTTATCGAAGTTATAGTTACTTGTCATAATTAGCACCGAAGTTACTGTTACCTGTCAAATTAGTATCGAAGTTACAGTTACCTGCCATAATTTGTATCGAAATTACAGTTACTTGTCATAATTAGTAACGAAGTTACAGTTACCTGCCATAATTTCTATCGAAATTACAGTTCCTTGTCATAATTAGTATCGAAGTTACAGTTACCTATGATAATTAGTATCGAAGGTACTGTTACTTGTCATAATTAGTAACGAAGTTACAGTTACCTGTCATAATTTGTATCGAAATTACAGTTACTTGTCATAATTAGTAACGAAATTACAGTTTCTTGTCGTAATTAATATCGAAGTTACTGTTACCTGTCATAATTAGTATGGAAGTTAGAGTTACCTGCCATAATTTGTATCGAAATTACAGTTCCTTGTCATAATTAGTATCGAAGTTACAGTTACCTGTCATAATTAGTATCGAAGTTACTGTTACCTGCCATAATTTGTATCGAAATTACCGTTACTTGTCATAATTAGTAACGAAGTTACTGTTACAGTCATAATTAGTATTGAACTTACAGTTACCTACCATAAATTTTTATCAAAATTACTGTTACATGTCATAATTATTAACGAAGTTAGAGTTTCTTGTCATAATTTGTATCGAAGTTAATGTTACCTGTCATAATTTGTATCGAAATTACAGTTACATTTCATAATTAGCATCGAAGGTACAGTTACTTGACATAATTAGTAACGAAGTTACAGTAACCTGTCATAAATAGTAACGAAGTTACAGTTACCTGTCATAATTTGTATCGAAATTACAGTTACTTGTCATAATTAGTAACGAAGTTACAGTTTCCTGTCATAATTAGTATCGAAGTTACTGTTACCTGTCATAATTAGTATGGAAGTTACAGTTACCTGCCATAATTTGTATCGAAATTACAGGGACTTGTCATAATTAGTAACGAAGTTACAGTTTCCTGCCATAATTAATATCGAAATTAATGTTACTTGTCATAATTAGTAACGAAGTTACAGTTTCCTGTCATAATTAGTAACGAAGTTACAGTTACCTGTCATAATTTGTATCGAAATTACAGTTACTTGTCATAATTAGTAACGAAGTTACAGTTTCCTGTCATAATTAGTATCGAAGTAAATGTTACCTGTCATAATTAGTACCGAAGTTACAGTTACTTGTCATAATTAGTATCGTAGTTACTCTTACCTGTCATAATTAGTATCGAAGTTACTGTTACCTGTCATAATTAGTATTGATGTTACAGTTACCTACCATAATTTTTTATCAAAATTACTGTTACTTGTCATAATTATTAACGAAGTTAGAGTTTCTTGTCATAATTTTTAACGAAGTTACTGTTACCTGTCATATTTTGTATCGAAATTACAGTTACTTGTCATAATTAGAATCGAAGCTACAATTACTTGACATAATTAGTAATGAAGTTACAGTAACCTGTCATAATTAGTAACGAAGTTACAGTTACCTGCCATAATTAGTATCGAAATTACAGTTTCTTGTCATAATTAGTATCGAAGTTACGGTAACCTGTCATAATTTGTATCGAAATTAGAGTTACTTGTCATAATTAGTATCGAAGTTACAGTTACTTGACATAATTAGTAACGAAGTTACAGTTACCTGTCATAATTAGTATCGAAGTTAATGTTACCTGTCATAATTAGTATCGAAGTTACAGTTACTTGCCATAATTTTTTATCAAAATTAGAGTTACTTGTCATAATTAGCAACGAAGTTACAGTTACTTGTCATAATTAGTATCGAAGTTACTGTTACCTGTCATAATTAGTATCAAAGTTACAGTTACCTGCCATAATTTGTATCCAAATTACTGTTCCTTGTCATAATTAATATCGAAGTTACAGTTACCTGTCATAATTAGTATCGAAGGTACTGTTACTTGTCATAAGTAGTTACGAAGTTACAGTTACCTGTCATAATTTGAATCGAAATTACAGTTACTTGTCATAATTAGTAAAGAAGTTACAGCTTCCTGTCATAATTAGTATCGAAGTTACTGTTATCTGTCATAATTAGTATGGAAGTTACAGTTACCTGCCATAATTTGTATCGAAATTACAGGGACTTGTCATAATTAGTAACGAAGTTCGAGTTTCTTGTCATAATTAGTATCGAAGTTACAGTTAGCTGTCATAATTTGTATCGAAGTTATAGTTACTTGTCATAATTAGTATCGAAGTTACTGTTACCTGTCATAATTAGTATCAAAGTTACAGTTACCTGCCATAATTTGTATCGAAATTACAGTTACTTGTCATAATTAGTGACGAAGTTACAGTTACCTGTCATAATTAGTATCGAAGTTACAGTTACCTGCCAAAATTTGTATCGAAATTACAGTTACTTGTCATAATTAATAATGAAGTTACAGTTACCTGTCATAATTAGTATCGAAGTTACAGTTACTTGTCATAATTAGTATCTAAGTTACAGTTACCTGCCATAATTTGTATCGCAATTACAGGGACTTGTCATAATTAGTAACGATGTTACAGTTACCTGCCATAATTAGTATCGAAATTAAAGTTACTTGTCATAATTAGTAACGAAGTTACAGTTTCCTGTCATAATGAGTATCGAAGTAACTGTTACCTGTCATAATTAATATTGAAGTTACAGTTACCTACCTTAATTTTGTATCAAAATTACAGTTACTTGAAATAATTAGTAACGAAGTTAGAGTTTCTTGTCATAATTAGAATCGAAGTTACAGTAACCAGTCATAGTTTTTATCGAAGTTATAGTTACTTGTCATAATTAGCACCGAAGTTACTGTTACCTGTCATAATTAGTATCGAAGTTACAGTTACCTGCCATAATTTGTATCGAAATTACATTTACTTGTCATAATTAGTAACGAAGTTACAGTTACCTGCCATAATTTGTATCGAAATTACAGTTCCTTGTCATAATTAGTATGGAAGTTACAGTTACCTGTCATAATTAGCATCGAAGGTACTGTTACTTGTCATAATTAGTATCGAAGTTACAGTTACCTGTCATAATTAGTATCGAAGTTACTGTTACCTGCCATAATTTGTATCGAAATAACAGTTACTTGTCATAATTAGTAACGAAGTTACTGTTACAGTCATAATTAGTATTGAAGTTACAGTTACCTACCATAAATTTTTATCAAAATTACTGTTACGTGTCATAATTATTAACGAAATTAGAGTTTCTTGTCATAATTTGTATCGAAGTTAATGTTACCTGTCATAATTTGTATCGAAATTACAGTTACTTGTCATAATTAGCATCGAAGCTACAGTTACTTGACATAATTAGTAACGAAGTTACAGTAACCTGTCATAAATAGTAACGAAGTTACAGTTACCTGTCATAATTTGTATCGAAATTACAGTTACTTGCCATAATTAGTAACGAAGTTACAGTTTCCTGTCATAATTATTATCGAAGTTACTGTTACCTGTCATAATTAGTATGGAAGTTACAGTTACCTGCCATAATTTGTATCGAAATTACAGGGACTTGTCATAATTAGTAACGAAGTTCGAGTTTCTTGTCATAATTAGTATCGAAGTTACAGTTACCTGTCATAATTTGTATCGAAGTTATAGTTACTTGTCATAATAAGTATCGAATTACTGTTACCTGTCATAATTAGTATCGAAGTTACTGTTACCTGCCATAATTTGTAACGAAATTACAGTTACTTGTTATAATTAGTGACGAAGTTACAGTTACCTGTCATAATTAGTATCGATATTACAGTTCCTTGTCATAATTAGTATGGAAGGTACAGTTACCTGTCATAATTAGTATCGAAGTTACAGTTACTTGTCATAATTAGTATCGAAGTAACTGTTACCTGTCATAATTAGTATCGAAGTTACAGTTACCTGACAAAATTTGTATCGAAATTACAGTTACTTGTCATAATTAGTAACGAAGTTACAGTTACCTGCCATAATTTGTATCGAAATTACAGTTCCTTGTCATAATTATTATCGAAGTTACAGTTACCTGTCATAATTAGTATCGAAGGTACTGTTACTTGTCATAATTAGTAACGAAGTTACAGTTACCTGTCATAATTTGTATCGAAATTACAGTTACTTGTCATAATTAGTAACGAAGTTACAGTTTCCTGTCATAATTAGTATCGAAGTTACTGTTACCTGTCATAATTAGCATGGAAGTTACAGTAACCTGCCATAATTTGTATCGAAATTAAAGTTACTTGTCATAATTAGTAGCGATGTTACAGTAACCTGCCATAATTAGTATCGAAGTTAATGTTACTTGTCATAATTAGTATCGAAGTTATTGTTACCTGTCATAATTAGTATCGAAGATACAGTTACCTGCCATAATTTGTATCGAAATTACTGTTACTTGTCATAATTACTAACGAAGTTACAGTTACCTGTCATAATTAGTATCGAAGTTACAGTTACTTGTCTAATTAGTATCGAAGTTACTGTTACCTGTAATAATTAGAATCGAAGTTACAGTTACCTGCCAAAATTTGTATCGAAATTACAGTTACTTGTCATAATTAGTAACGAAGTTAAATTTTCTTGTCATAATTAGTATCGAAGTTACTGTTACCTGTCATAATTAGTATTGAAGTTACAGTTACCTACCATAATTTTTTTTCAAAATTACAGTTACTTGTCATAATTAGTAACGAAGTTAAATTTTCTTGTCATAATTAGTATCGAAGTTACTGTTACCTGTCATAATTTGTATCGAAGTTATAGTTCCATGTCATAATTAGTATCGAAGTTACAGTTACCTGTCATAATTAGTACCGAAGTTACTGTTACCTGTCATAATTAGTATCGAAGTTACAGTTACTTGTCATAATTAGTATCGAAGTTACTGTTACCTGTCATAATTAGTATCGAAGTTACTGTTAACTGTCATAATTAGTATCGAAATTACAATTACCTGCAATAATTTGTATCGAAATTACAGGGACTTGTCATAATTAGTAACGAAGTTACAGTAACCTGCCATAATTAGTATCGAAATTAAAGTTACTTGTCATAATAAGTAACGGAGTTACAGTTACCTGTCATAATTAGTATCGAAGTTACTGTTACCTGTCATAATTAGTATTGAAGTTACAGTTACCTACAATAATTTTTTATCAAAATTACAGTTACTTGTCATAATTAGTAACGAAGTTACAGTTACTTGTCATAATTAGTATCGAAGTTACTGTTACCTGCCATATTTTGTATCGAAATTACTGTTACTTGTCATAATTAGTAACCAAGTTACAGTTACCTGTCATAATTAGTATCGAAGTTACAGTTACTTGTAATAATTAGTATCGAAGTTACCGTTACCCGCCATAATTTGTATCGAAATTACAGGGACTTGTAATAATTAGTAACGAAGTTACAGTTACCTGCCATAATTAGTATCGAAATTAAAGTTACTTGTGATAATTAGTAACGAAGTTACAGTTACCTGTCATAATAAGTATCGAAGTTACTGTTACCTGTCATAATTAGTATTGAAGTTACAGTTACCTACCATAATTTTTTATCAAAATTACAGTTACTTGTCATAATTAGTAACGAAGTTAGAGTTTCTTGTCATAATTAGTATCGAAGTTACAGTTACCTGTCATAATTTGATTCGAAGTTATAGTTCCTGGTCATAATTAGTATCGAAGTTACTGTTACCAGTCATAATTAGTATCGAAGTTACAGTTACCTGCCATAATTTGTATCGAAAATACAGTTCCCTGTCATAATAAGTATCGAAGTTACAGTTACTTGTCATAATTAGTATCGAAGTTACTGTTACCTGCCACAATTTGTATCGAAATTACAGTTACTTGTCATAATTAGTTACGAAGTTACAGTTACCTGTCATAATTAGTATCGAAGTTACAGTGACTTGTCATAATTAGTATCGTAGTTACTGTTACCTGTCATAATTAGTATCGAAGTTACTGTTACCTGTCATAATTAGTATTGAAGTTACAGTTACCTACAATTATTTTTTATCAAAATTACAGTTACTTGTCATAATTAGTAACGAAGTTAGAGTTTCTTGTCATAATTAGTATCGAAGTTACAGGTACCTGTCATAATTTGTATCGAAGTTATAGTTACTTGTCATAATTAGTATCGAAGTTGCTGTTAACTGTGATAATTAGTATCGAAGTTACAGTTACCTGCCATAATTTGTATCGAAATTACAGTTACTTGTCATAATTAGTAACGAAGTTACAGTTACCTGTCATAATTAGTATCGAAGTAACAGTTACTTGTCATAATTAGTATCGAAATTACTGTTACCTGTCATAATAAGTATCGAAGTTACAGTTACCTGCCAAAATTTGAATCGAAATTACTGTTACTTGTCATAATTAGTAACGAAGTTACAGTTACCTGTCATAATTAGTATCGAAGTTACAGTTACTTGTCATAATTAGTATCGAAGTTACTGTTACTTGTCATAATTAGTATCGAAGTTACTGTTACCTGTCATAATTAGTATCGAAGTTACTGTTACCTGTCATAATTAGTAATGAAGTTACAGTAACCTGCCATAATTAGTATCGAAATTATAGTTACTTGTCATAATAAGTAACGAAGTTACAGTTACCTGTCATAATTAGTATCGAAGTTACTGTTACCTGTCATAATTAGTATTGAAGTTACAGTTACCTACAATAATTTTTTATCAAAATTACAGTTACTTGTCATAATTAGTAACGAAGTTAGAGTTTCTTGTCATAATTAGTATCGAAGTTACAGTTACCTGTCATAATTTGTATCGATATTATAGTTACTTGTCATAATTAGTATCGAAGTTGCTGTTACCTGTCATAATTATTATCGAAGTTACAGTAACCTGCCATAATTTGTATCGAAATTACAGTTACATGTCATAATTAGTAACGAAGTTACTGTTACCTGTCATAATTAGTATGGATGTTACAGTTACTTGTCATAATTAGTATCGAAGTTACTGTTACCTGTCATACTAAGTATCGAAGTTACAGTTACCTGCCAAAATTTGAATCGAAATTACAGTTACATGTCATAATTAGTAACGAAGTTACAGTTACCTGTCATAATTAGTATCGAAGTTACAGTTACCTGTCATAATTATTATCGAAGTCACAGTTACTTGTCATAATTAGTATCGAAGTTACTATTACCTGTCATAATAAGTAACGAAGTTACAGTTTCCTGCCATAATTAATATCGAAATTAAAGTTACTTGTCATAATTAGTAACGAAGTTACAGTTTCCTGTCATAATTAGTATCGAAGTTACTGTTACCTGTCATAATTAGTATTGAAGTTACAGTTACCTACCATAATTTTTTATCAAAATTACAGTTACTTGTCATAATTAGTAACGAAGTTTGAGTTTCTTGTCATAATTAGTATCGAAGTAACTGTTACCTGTCATGATTAGTATTGAAGTTACAGTTACCTACAATAATTTTTTATCAAAATTACAGTTACTTGTCACAATTAATAACGAAGTTTCAGTTACCTGTCATAATTAGTATCGAAGTTACAGTTTCTTGTCATAATTAGTATCGAAGTTACAGTTACCTGCCATAATTTGTATCGAAATTACAGGGACTTGTCATAATTAGTAACGAAGTTACAGTTTTCTGCCATAACTAGTATCGAAATTAAAGTTATTTGTCATATTTAGTAACGAAGTTACAGTTTCCTGTCATAATTAGTATCGAAGTTACTGTTACCTGTCATAATTAGTAATGAAGTTACAGTTACCTACCATAATTTTTTATCAAAATTACAGTTACTTGTCATAATTAGTAACGAAGTTTTTAGTTTCTTGTCATAATTAGAATCGAAGTTACAGTAACCAGTCATAATTTTTATCGAAGTTATAGTTACTTGTCATAATTAGTATCGAAGTTACTGTTACCTGTCATAATTAGTATCGAAGTTACAGTTACCTGCCATTATTAGTATCGAAATAAGAGTTACTTGTCATTATTAGTAACGAAGTTACAGTTACCTGTCATAATTAGTATCGAAGTTACAGTTACTTGTCATAATTAGTATCGAAGTTACTGTTACCTGTCATAATTAGTATCGAAGTTACAGTTACCTGCCAAAATTTGTATCGAAATTACAGTTCCTTGTCATAATTAGTATCGAAGCTACAGTTACCTGTCATAATTAGTATCGAAGGTACTGTTACTTGTCATAATTAGTAACGAAGTTACAGTTACCTGTCATAATTTGTATCGAAATTACAGTTACTTGTCATAATTAGTAACGAAGTTACAGTTTCCTGTCATAATTAGTATCGAAGTTACTGTTACCTGTCATAATTAGTATGGAAGTTACAGTTACCTGCCATAATTTGTATCGAAATTAATGTTACTTGTCATAATTAGTAGCGTTGTTACAGTAACCTGCCATAATTAGTATCGAAGTTAATGTTACTTGTCATAATTAGTATCGAAGTTATTATTACCTGTCATAATTAGTATCGAAGATACAGTTACCTGCCATAATTTGTATCGAAATTACAGTTTCTTGTCATCATTAGTAACGAAGTTACAGTTACCTGTCATAATTAGTATCGAAGTTACTGTTACTTGTCATAATTAGTATCGAAGATACTGTTACCTGTCATAATTAGAATTGAAGTTACAGTTACCTGCCAAAATTTGTATTGAAATTACAGTTACTTGTCATAATTAGTAACGAAGTTACAGTTACCTGTCATAATTAGTATCGAAGTTACAGTTACTTGTAATAATTAGTATCGAAGTTACCGTTACCTGCCATAATTTGTATCGAAATTACAGGGACTTGTCATAATTAATAACGAAGTTACAGTTACCTGCCATAATTAGTATCGAAATTAAAGTTAGTTGTGATAATTATTAACGAAGTTACATTTACCTGTCATAATTAGTATCGATGTTCCTGTTACCTGTCATAATTAGTATTGAAGTTACAGTTACCTACCATAATTTTTTATCAAAATTACAGTTACTTGTCATAATTAGTAACGAAGTTAGATTTTCTTGTCATAATTAGTATCGAAGTTACAGTTACCTGTCATAATTTGATTCGAAGTTATATTTACTTGTCATAATTATTATTGAAGTTACTCTTACCTGTCACAATTAGTATCGAAGTTACAGTTACCTGCCATAATTTGTATCGAAATTACAGTTCCTTGTCATAATTAGTATCGAAGTTACAGTTACCTGTCATAATTAGCATCGAAGTTACTGTTACCAGCCATAATTAGTATCGAAGTTACAGTTACTTGTCATAATTAGTATCGTAGTTACTGTAACCTGTCATAATTAGTATCGAAGTTACTGTTACCTGTCATAATTTGTATCGAAGTTATAGTTACTTGTCATAATTAGTATCGAAGTTGCTGTTACCTGTCATAATTAGTATCGAAGTTACAGTTACTTGTCATAATTAGTATCGAAGTTACTGTTACCTGTCATAATTAGTATCGAAGTTACTGTTACCTGTCATAATTAGTATCGAAATTACAATTACCTGCAATAATTTGTATCGAAATTACAGGGACATGTCATAATTAGTAACGAAGTTACAGTAACCTGCCATAATTAGTATCGAAATTAAAGTTACTTGTCATAATAAGTAAGGAAGTTACAGTTACCTGCCATAATTTGTAACGAAATTACAGTTCCTTGTCATAATTAGTATCGATGTTAAAGTTACCTGTCATAATTAGTATCGAAGGTACTGTTACTTGTCATAATTAGTATCGAAGTTAATGTTACTTGTCATAAATAGTATCGAAGTTACTGTTACCTGTCATAATTAGTATCGAAGTTACTGTTACCTGCCATATTTTGTTTCGAAATTACTGTTACTTGTCATAAATAGTAACGAAGTTACAGTTACCTGTCATAATTAGTATCGAAGTTACAGTTACTTGTCATAATTAGTATCGAAGTTACTGTTACCTGTCATAATTTGTATCGAAGTTACAGTTACCTGCCAAAATTTGTATCGAAATTACAGTTACTTGTCATAATAAGTAACGAAGTTACAGTTACCTGCCATAATTTGTATCGAAATTACAGTTCCTTGTCATAATTAGTATCGAAGTTAAAGTTACCTGTCATAATTAGTATCGAAGGTACTGTTACTTGTCATAATTAGTAACGAAGTTACAGTTACCTGTCATAATTTGTATCGAAATTAGAGTTACTTGTCATAATTAGTAACGAAGTTACAGTTTCCTGTCATAATTAGTATCGATGTTACTGTTACCTGTCATAATTAGTATGGATGTTACAGTTACCTGCCATAATTTGTATCGAAATTACAGGGACTTGTCATAATTAGTACCGAAGTTCGAGTTTCTTGTCATAATTAGTATCGAAGTTACAGTTACCTGACATAATTTGTATCGAAGTTATAGTTACTTGTCATAATTAGTATCGAAGTTACTGTTACCTGTCATAATTAGTATCGAAGTTACAATTACCTGCCATAATTTGTATCGAAATAACAGTTACTTGTCATAATTAGTGACGAAGTTAGAGTTTCTTGTCATAATTAGTATCGAAGTTAATGTTACCCGTCATAATTTGTATCGAAATTACAGTTACTTGTCATAATTAGCATCGAAGCTACAGTTACTTGACATAATTAGTAACGAAGTTACAGTTTCCTGTCAAAATTAGTATCGAAGTTACTGTTACCTGTCATAATTAGTATTGAAGTTAAAGTTACCTACCATAATTTTTTATCAAAATTACAGTTACTTGTCATAATTAGTATCGTAGTTACTGTTACTTGTCATAATAAGTATCGAAGTTACAGTTACCTGCCAAAATTTGAATCGAAATTACAGTTACTTGTCATAATTAGTAACGAAGTTACAGTTACCTGTCATAATTAGTATCGAAGTTACAGTTACCTGTCATAATTAGTATCGAAGTTACAGTTATCTGCCATAATTTGTATCGAAATTACAGGGACTTGTCATAATTAGTAACGAAGTTACAGTTTCCTGCCATAACTAGTATCCAAATTAAAGTTACTTGTCATAATTAGTAACGAAGTTACAGTTTCCTGTCATAATTAGTAACGAAGTTAAAGTTACCTGTCATAATTTGTATCGAAATTACAGTTACTTGTCATAATTAGTAACGAAGTTACAGTTTCCTGTCATAATTAGTATCGAAGTAAATGTTACCTGTCATAATTAGTATCGAAGTTACAGTTACTTGTCATAATTAGTATCGTAGTTACTCTTACCTGTCATAAATAGTATCGAAGTTACTGTTACCTGTCATAATTAGTATTGATGTTACAGTTACCTACCATAATTTTTTATCAAAATTACTGTTACTTGTCATAATTATTAACGAAGTTAGAGTTCCTTGTCATAATTAGTATCGAAGTTACTGTTACCTGTCATATTTTGTATCGAAATTACAGTTACTTATCATAATTAGAATCGAAGCTACAATTACTTGACATAATTAGTAACGAAGTTACAGTAACCTGTCATAATTAGTAACGAAGTTACAGTTACCTGCCATAATTTGTATCGAAATTACAGTTCCTTGTCATAATTAGTATCGAAGTTACTGATACCTGATATAATTAGTACCGAAGTTACAGTTACCTGCCATAATTTGTATCGAAATTACAGTTACTTGTCATAATTAGTAACGAAGTTACGGTAACCTGTCATAATTTGTATCGAAATTACAGTTACTTGTCCTAATTAGTATCGAAGTTACAGTTACTTGACATAATTAGTAACGAAGTTACAGTAACCTGTCATAATTAGTATCGAAGTTAATGTTACCTGTCATAATTAGTATCGAAGTTACAGTTACCTGCCATAATTTTTTATCAAAATTAGAGTTACTTGTCATAATTAGTAACGAAGTTACAGTTACTTGTCATAATCAGTATCGAAGTTACTGTTACCTGTCATAATTAGTATCAAAGTTACAGTTACCTGCCATAATTTGTATCAAAATTACTGTTCCTTGTCATAATTAATATCGAAGTTACAGTTACCTGTCATAATTAGTCTCGAAGGTACTGTTACTTGTCATAAGTAGTAACAAAGTTACAGTTACCTGTCATAATTTGTATCGAAATTACAGTTAATTGTCATAATTAGTAACGAAGTTACAGTTTCCTGTCATAATTAGTATCGAAGTTACTGTTATCTGTCATAATTAGTATGGAAGTTACAGTTACCTGCCATAATTTGTATCGAAATTACAGGGACTTGTCATAATTAATAACGAAGTTCGAGTTTCTTGTCATAATTAGTATCGAAATTACAGTTAGCTGTCATAATTTGTATCGATGTTATAGTTACTTGTCATAATTAGTATCGAAGTTACTGTTGCCTGTCATAATTAGTATCGAAGTTACAGTTACCTCTCAAAATTTGTATCGAAATTACAGTTACTTGTCATAATTAATAATGAAGTTACAGTTACCTGTCATAATTAGTATCGAAGTTACAGTTACTTGTCATAATTAGTATCGAAGTTACAGTTACCTGCCATAATTTGTATCGCAATTACAGGGTTTTGTCATAATTAGTAACGATGTTACAGTTACCTGCCATAATTAGTATCGAAATTAAAGTTACTTGTCATAATTAGTAACGAAGTTACAGTTTCCTGTCATAATTAGTATCGAAGTTACTGTTACCTGTCATAATAAGTATTGAAGTTACAGTTACCTACAATAATTTTTTATCAAAATTACAGTTACTTGTCATAATTAGTAACGAAGTTAGTGTTTCTTGTCATAATTAGTATCGAAGTTACAGTTACCTGTCATAATTTGTATCGAAGTTATAGTTACTTGTCATAATTAGTAACGAAGTTGCTGTTAACTGTGATAATTAGTATCGAAGTTACAGTTACCTGCCATAATTTGTATCGAAATTACAGTTACTTGTCATAATTAGTAACGAAGTTACAGTTACCTGTCATAATTAGTATCGAAGTTACAGTTACTTGTCATAATTTGTATCGACGTTACTGTTACCTGTCATAATAAGTATCGAAGTTACAGTTACCTGCCAAAATTTGAATCGAAATTACAGTTACTTGTCATAGTTAGTAACGAAGTTACAGTTACCTGTCATAATTAGTATCGAAGATACGGTTACTTGTCATAATTAGTATCGAAGTTACTGTTACTTGTCATAATTAGTATCGAAGTTACTGTTACCTGTCATAATTAGCATCGAAATTACAATTACCTGCCATAATTTGTATCGAAATTACAGGGACTTGTCATAATTAGTAATGAAGTTACAGTAACCTGCCATAATTAGTATCGAAATTAAAGTTACTTGTCATAATAAGTAACGAAGTTACAGTTACCTGTCATAATTAGTATCGAAGTTACTGTTACCTGTCATAATTAGTATTGAAGTTACAGTTACCTACAATAATTTTTTATCAAAATTACAGTTACTTGTCATAATTAGTAACGAAGTTAGAGTTTCTTGTCATAATTAGTATCGAAGTTACAGTTACCTGTCATAATTTGTATCGAAGTTATAGTTACTTGTCATAATTAGTATCGAAGTTGCTGTTACCTGTCATAATTAGTATCGAAGTTACAGTAACCTGCCATAATTTGTATCGAAATTACAGTTACTTGTCATAATTAGTAACGACGTTACAGTTTCCTGTCATAATTAGTATCGAAGTTACTGTTACCTGTCATAATTAGCATTGATGTTACAGTTACCTACCATAATTTTTATCAAAATTACAGTTATTTGTGATAATTAGTAACGAAGTTTGAGTTTCTTGTCATAATTAGTATCGAAGTTACTCTTTCCTGTCATAATTAGTATTGAAGTTAGAGTTACCTACAATAATTTTTTATCAAAATTACAGTTACTTGTCATAATTAATAACGAAGTTACAGTTACCTGTCATAATTAGTATCGAAGTTACATTTACTTGTCATAATTAGTATCGAAGTTACAGATACCTGCCATAATTTGTATCGAAATTACAGGGACTTGTCATAATTAGTAACGAAGTTACAGTTTCCTGCCATAACTAGTATCGAAATTAAAGTTACTTGTCATAATTAGTTACGAAGTTACAGTTTCCTGTCATAATTAGTATCGAAGTTACTGTTACCTGTCATAATTAGTAATGAAGTTACAGTTACCTACCATAATTTTTTATCAAAATTACAGTTACTTGTCATAATTAGTAACGAAGTTTGAGTTTCTTGTCATAATTAGAATCGAAGTTACAGTAACCAGTCATAATTTTTATCGAAGTTATAGTTACTTGTCATAATTAGTATCGAAGTTACTGTTACCTGTCCTAATTAGTATCGAAGTTACAGTTACCTGCCATAATTATTATCGAAATTAGAGTTACTTGCCATTATTAGTAACGAAGTTACAGTTACCTGTCATAATTAGTATCGAAGTTACAGTTACTTGTCATAATTAGTATCGAAGTTACTGTTACCTGTCATAATTAGTATCGAAGTTACAGTTACCTGCCAAAATTTGTATCGAAATTACAGTTACTTGTCATAATTAGTAACGAAGTTACAGTTACCTGCCATAATTTGTATCGAAATTACAGTTCCTTGTCATAATAAGTATCGAAGTTACATTTACCTGTCATAATTAGTATCGAAGGTACTGTCACTTGTCATAATTAGTAACGAAGTTACAGTTACCTGTCATAATTTGTATCGAAATTACAGTTACTTGTCATAATTAGTAACGAAGTTACAGTTTCCTGTCATAATTAGTATCGAAGTTACTGTTACCTGTCATAACTAGTATGGAAGTTACAGTTACCTGCCATAATTTGTATCGAAATTAAAGTTACTTGTCATAATTAGTAGCGATGTTACAGTAACCTACCATAATTAGTATCGAAGATAATGTTACTTGTCATAATTAGTATCGAAGTTACTCTTACCTGTCATAATTAGTATCGAAGATACAGTTACCTGCCATAATTTGTATCGAAATTACTGTTACTTGTCATAATTACTAACGAAGTTACAGTTACCTGTCATAATTAGTATCGTGGTTACAGTTACTTGTCATAATTAGTATCGAAGTTACTGTTACCAATAATAATTAGAATCGAAGTTACAGTTACCTGCCAAAATTTATATCGAAATTACAGTTACTTGTCAAAAATAGTAACGAAGTTACAGTTACCTGTCATAATTAGTATCGAAGTTACAGTTACCTGTAATAATTAGTATCGAAGTTACCATTACCTGCCATAATTTGTATCGAAATTACAGGGACTTGTCATAATTAGTAACGAAGTTACAGTTACCTGCCATAATTAGTATCGAAATTAAAGTTACTTGTGATAATTAGTAACGAAGTTACAGTTACCTGTCATAATTAGTATCGAAGTTCCTGTTACATGTCATAATTAGTATTGAAGTTACAGTTACCTACCATATTTTTATTTCAAAATTACAGTTACTTGTCATAATTAGTAACGAAGTTAAATTTTCTTGTCATAATTTGTATCGAAGTTACAGTTACCTGTCATAATTTGATTCGAAGTTATAGTTACTTGTCATAATAAGTATCGAAGTTACTGTTACCTGTCAAAATTAGTATCGAAGTTACAGTTACCTGCCATAATTTGTTTCGAAATTACAGTTCCTTGTCATAATTAGTATCGAAGTTACAGTTACCTGTCATAATTAGCATCGAAATTAGTGTTACCAGCCATAATTTGTATCGAAATTACAGTTACTTGTAATAATTAGTTACCAAGTTACAGTTACCTGTCATAATTAGTATCGAAGATACAGTTACTTGTCATAATTAGTATCGTAGTTACTGTAACCTGTCATAATTAGTATCGAAGTTACTGTTTCCTGTCATAATTTGTATCGAAGTTATAGTTCCTTGTCATAATTAGTATCGAAGTTACAGTTACCTGTCATAATTAGTACCGAAGTTACTGTTACCTGTCATAATTAGTATCGAAGTTACAGTTACTTGACATAATTAGTATCGAAGTTACTGTTACCTGTCATAATTAGTATCGAAGTTACTGTTACCTGTCATAATTAGTATCGAAATTACAAATACCTGCAATAATTTGTATCGAAATTTCAGGGACTTGTCATAATTAGTAACGAAGTTACAGTAACCTGCCATAATTAGTATCGAAATTAAAGTTACTTGTCATAATAAGTAACGAAGTTACAGTTACCTGTCATAATTAGTATCGTAGTTACTGTTACCTGTCATAATTAGTATTGAACTTACAGTTACCTACAATAATTTGTATCGAAATTACAGGGACTTGTCATAATTAATAACGAAGTTCGAGTTTCTTGTCATAATTAGTATCGAAATTACAGTTAGCTGTCATAATTTGTATCGAAGTTATAGTTACTTGTCATAATTAGTATCGAAGTTACTGTTACCTGTCATAATTAGTATCGAAGTAACAGTTACCTGCCAAAATTTGTATCGAAATTACAGTTACTTGTCATAATTAATAATGAAGTTAAAGTTACCTGTCATAATTAGTATCGAAGTTACAGTTACTTGTCATAATTAGTATCGAAGTTACAGTTACCTGTCATAATTAGCATCGAAGTTACTGTTACCAGCCATAATTTGTATCGAAATTACAGTTACTTGTCATAATTAGTTACCAAGTTACAGTTACCTGTCATAATTTGTATCGAAGTTACAGTTACTTGTCATAATTAGTATCGTAGTTACTGTAACCTGTCATAATTAGTATCGAAGTTACTGTTACCTGTCATAATTTGTATCGAAGTTATAGTTCCTTGTCATAATTAGTATCGAAGTTACAGTTACCTGTCATAATTACTACCGAAGTTACTGTTACCTGTCATAATTAGTATCGAAGTTACAGTTACTTGTCATAATTAGTATCGAAGTTACTGTTACCTGTCATAATTAGTATCGAAGTTACTGTTACCTGTCATAATTAGTATCGAAATTACAATTACCTGCAATAATTTGTATCGAAATTTCAGGGACTTGTCATAATTAGTAACGAAGTTACAGTAACCTGCCATAATTAGTATCGAAATTAAAGTTACTTGTCATAATAAGTAACGAAGTTACAGTTACCTGTCATAATTAGTATCGAAGTTACTGTTACCTGTCATAATTAGTATTGAAGTTACAGTTACCTACAATAATTTTTTATCAAAATTACAGTTACTTGTCATAATTAGTAACGAAGTTAGAGTTTCTTGTCATAATTAGTATCGAAGTTACAGTTACCTGTCATAATTTGTATAGAAGTTATAGTTACTTGTCATAATTAGTATCGAAGTTGCTGTTACCTGTCATAATTGGTATCGAAGTTACATTTACCTGCCATAATTTGTATCGAAATTTCAGTTCCCTGTCATAATTAGTATCGAAGTTACAGTTACTTGTCATAATTAGTATCGAAGTTACTGTTACCTGCCATAATTTGTATCGAAATAACAATTACTTGTCATAATTAGTATCGAAGTTACTGTTACCTGTCATAATTAGTACCGAAGTTACAGTTACCTGCCATAATTTGTATCGAAATTAGAGTTTCTTGTCATAATTAGTAACGAAGATACAGTTACCTGTCATAATAAGTATCGAAGTTACTGTTACTTGTCATAATTAGTATCGAAGTTACTGTTACCTGTCATAATTAGTATCGAAGTAACAGTTACCTGCCAAAATTTGTATCGAAATTACAGTTACTTGTCAGAATTAGTAACGAAGTTACAGTTACCTGCAATAATTTGTATCGAAATTACAGTTCCTTGTCATAATTAGTATCGAAGTTACAGTTACCTGTCATAATTAGTATCGAAGGTTCTGTTACTTGTCATAATTAGTAACGAAGTTACAGTTACCTGTCATAATTTGTATCGAAATTACAGTTACTTGTCATAATTAGTACGATGTTACAGTTTCCTGTCATAATTAGTATCGAAGTAACTGTTACCTGTCATAATTAGTATGGAAGTTACAGTTACCTGCCATAATTTGTATCGAAATTAAAGTTACTTGTCATCATTAGCAACGATGTTACAGTAACCTGTCATAATTATTATCGAAGTTTATGTTACTTGTCATAATTAGTATCGAAGTTACTGTTACCTGTCATAATTAGTATCGAAGTTACTGTTACCTGCCATATTTTGTATCGAAATAACTGTTACTTGTCATAAATAGTAACGAAGTTACAGTTACCTGTCATAATTAGTATCGAAGTTACAGTTACTCGTCATAATTATTATCGAAGCTACTGTTACCTGTCATAATTAGAATCGAAGTTACAGTTACCTGCCAAAATTTGTATCGAAATTACAGTTACTTGTCATAATTAGTAACCAAGTTACAGTTACCTGTCATAATTAGTATCGAAGTTACAGTTACTTGTAATAATTAGTATCGAAGTTACCGTTACCCGCCATAATTTGTATCGAAATTACAGGGACTTGTAATAATTAGTAACGAAGTTACAGTTACCTGCCATAATTAGTATCGAAATTAAAGTTACTTGTGATAATTAGTAACGAAGTTACAGTTACCTGTCATAATAAGTATCGAAGTTACTGTTACCTGTCATAATTTGATTCGATGTTATAGTTACTTGTCATAATTAGTATCGAAGTTACTGTTACCAGTCACAATTAGTATCGAAGTTACAGTTACCTGCAATAATTTGTATCGAAAATACAGTTCCCTGTCATAATTAGTATCGAAGTTACTGTTACCTGCCATAATTTGTATCGAAATTACTGTTACTTGTCATAAATAGTAACGAAGTTACAGTTACCTGTCATAATTAGTATTGAAGTTACAGTTACCTACCATAATTTTTTATCAAAATTACAGTTACTTGTCATAATTAGTAACGAAGTTAGAGTTTCTTGTCATAATTAGTATCGAAGTTACAGTTACCTGTCATAATTTGATTCGATGTTATAGTTACTTGTCATAATTAGTATCGAAGTTACTGTTACCAGTCACAATTAGTATCGAAGTTACAGTTACCTGCAATAATTTGTATCGAAAATACAGTTCCCTGTCATAATAGGTATCGAAGTTACAGTTACTTGTCATAATTAGTATCGAAGTTACTGTTACCTGCCATAATTTGTATCGAAATTACAGTTACTTGTCATAATTAGTATCGAAGTTACAGTTACCTGTCATAATTTGTATCGAAGTTATAGTTACTTGTCATAATTAGTATCGAAGTTGCTGTTAACTGTGATAATTAGTATCGAAGTTACAGTTACCTGCCATAATTTGTATCGAAATTACAGTTACTTGTCATAATTAGTAACGAAGTTACAGTTACCTGTCATAATTAGTATCGAAGTTACAGTTAGTTGTCATAATTAGTATCGAAGTTACTGTTAACTGTCATAATAAGTATCGAAGTTACAGTTACCTGCCAAAATTTGAATCGAAATTACAGTTACTTGTCATAATTAGTAACGAAGTTACAGTTACCTGTCATAATTAGTATCGAAGTTACAGTTACCTGCCATAATTAGTATCGAAATTAGAGTTACTTGTCATTATTAGTAACGAAGTTTCAGTTACCTGTCATAATTAGTATCGAAGTTACAGTTACTTGTCATAATTAGTATCGAAGTTACTGTTACCTGTCATAATTAGTATCGAAGTTACAGTTACTTGCCAAAATTTGTATCGAAATTACAGTTCCTTGTCATAATTAGTATCGAAGTTACAGTTACCTGTCATAATTAGTATCGAAGGTACTGTTACTTGTCATAATTAGTAACGAAGTTTCAGTTACCTGTCATAATTTGTATCGAAATTACAGTTACTTGTCATAATTAGTAACGAAGTTACAGTTTCCTGTCATAATTAGTATCGAAGTTACTGTTACTTGTCATAATTAGTATCGAAGTTACTGTTACCTGTCATAATTAGTATGGAAGTTACAGTTACCTGCCATAATTTGTATCGAAATTAAAGTTACTTGTCATAATTAGTAGCGATGTTACAGTAACCTGCCATAATTAGTATCGAAGTTAATGTTACTTGTCATAATTAGTATCGAAGTTATTGTTACCTGTCATAATTAGTATCGAAGATACAGTTACCTGCCATAATTTGTATCGAAATTACAGTTACTTGTCATAATTAGTAACGAAATTACAGTTACCTGTCATAATTAGTATCGAAGTTACTGTTACTTGTCATAATTAGTATCGAAGTTACTGTTACCTGTCATAATTAGAATCGAAGTGACAGTTACCTGCCAAAATTTGTATCGAAATTACAGTTACTTGTCATAATTAGTAACGAAGTTACAGTTACCTGTCATAATTAGTATCGAAGTTACAGTTACTTGTAATAATTAGTATCGAAGTTACCGTTACCTGCCATAATTTGTATCGAAATTACAGGGACTTGTCATAATTAGTAACGAAGTTACAGTTACCTGCCATAATTAGTATCGAAATTAAAGTTACTTGTGATAATTATTAACGAAGTTACAGTTACCTGTCATAATTAGTATCGAAGTTCCTGTTACCTGTCATAATTAGTATTGAAGTTACAGTTACCTACCATAATTTTTTATCAAAATTACAGTTACTTGTCATAATTAGTAACGAAGTTAGATTTTCTTGTCATAATTAGTATCGAAGTTACAGTTACCTGTCATAATTTGATTCGAAGTTATATTTACTTGTCATAATTAGTATTGAAGTTACTGTTACCTGTCACAATTAGTAAGAAGTTACAGTTACCTGCCATAATTTGTATCGAAATTACAGTTCCTTGTCATAATTAGTATCGAAGTTACAGTTACCTGTCATAATTAGCAACGAAGTAACTGTTACCAGCCATAATTAGTATCGAAGTTACAGTTACCTGTCATAATTAGCAACGAAGTTACTGTTACCAGCCATAATTAGTATCGAAGTTACAGTTACTTGTCATAATTAGTATCGAAGTTACTGTTACCTGTCATAATTAGTATCGAAGTTACTGTTACCTGTCATAATTAGTATCGAAATTACAATTACCTGCAATAATTTGTATCGAAATTACAGGGACTTGTCATAATTAGTAACGAAGTTACAGTAACCTGCCATAATTAGTATCGAAATTAAAGTTACTTGTCATAATAAGTAACGAAGTTACAGTTACCTGTCATAATTAGTATCGAAGTTACTGTTACCTGTCATAATTAGTATTGAAGTTAGAGTTACCTACAATAATTTTTTATCAAAATTACAGTTACTTGTCATAATTAGTGACGAAGTTAGAGTTTCTTGTCATAATTAGTATCGAAGTTACAGTTACCTGTCATAATTTGTATCGAAGTTATAGTTACTTGTCATAATTAGTATCGAAGTTGCTGTTACCTGTCATAATTAGTATCGAAGTTATAGTTACCTGCCATAATTTGTATCGAAATTACAGTTCCTTGTCATAATTAGTATCGATGTTACAGTTACCTGTCATAATTAGTATCGAAGGTACTGTTACATGTCATAATTAGTAACGAAGTTACAGTTACCTGTCATAATTTGTATCCAAATTACAGTTTCTTGTCATAATTAGTAACGAAGTTACAGTTTCCTGTCATAATTAGTATCGAAGTAACTCTTACATGTCATAATTAGTATGGAAGTTACAGCTACCTGCCATAATTTGTATCGAAATTAAAGTTACTAGTCATCATTAGCAACGATGTTACAGTAACCTGTCATAATTAGTATCGAAGTTAATGTTACTTGTCATAAATAGTATCGAAGTTACTGTTACCTGTCATAATTAGTATCGAAGTTACTGTTACCTGCCATATTTTGTTTCGAAATTACTGTTACTTGTCATAAATAGTAACGAAGTTACAGTTACCTGTCATAATTAGTATCGAAGTTACAGTTACTTGTCATAATTAGTATCGAAGTTACTGTTACCTGTCATAATTAGTATCGAAGTTACAGTTACCTGCCAAAATTTGTATCGAAATTACAGTTACTTGTCATAATTAGTAACGAAGTTACAGTTACCTGCCATAATTTGTATCGAAATTACAGTTCCTTGTCATAATTAGTATCGAAGTTAAAGTTACCTGTCATAATTAGTATCGAAGGTACTGTTACTTGTCATAATTAGTAGCGAAGTTTCAGTTACCTGTCATAATATGTATCGAAATTAGAGTTACTTGTCATAATTAGTGACGAAGTTACAGTTTCCTGTCATAATTAGTATCGAAGTTACTGTTACCTGTCATAATTAGTATGGATGTTACAGTTACCTGCCATAATTTGTATCGAAATTACAGGGACTTGTCATAATTAGTAACGAAGTTCCAGTTTCTTGTCATAATTAGTATCGAAGTTACAGTTACCTGACATAATTTGTATCGAAGTTATAGTTACTTGTCACAATTAGTATCGAAGTTACTGTTACCTGTCATAATTAGTATTGAAGTTACAGTTACCTACAATAATTTTTTATCAAAATTACAGTTACTTGTCATAATTAATAACGAAGTTACAGTTACGTGTCATAATTAGTATCGAAGTTACAGTTTCCTGCCATAACTAGTATCCAAATTAAAGTTACTTGTCATAATTAGTAACGAAGTTACAGTTTCCTGTCATAACTAGTAACGAAGTTAAAGTTACCTGTCATAATTTGTATCGAAATTACAGTTACTTGTCATAATTAGTAACGAAGTTACAGTTTCCTGTCATAATTAGTATCGAAGTAAATGTTACCTGTCATAATTAGTATCGAAGTTACAGTTACTTGTCATAATTAGTATCGTAGTTACTCTTACCTGTCATAATTAGTATCGAAGTTACTGTTACCTGTCATAATTAGTATTGATGTTACAGTTACCTACCATAATTTTTTATCAAAATTACTGTTACTTGTCATAATTATTAACGAAGTTAGAGTTCCTTGTCATAATTAGTATCGAAGTTACTGTTACCTGTCATATTTTGTATCGGAATTACAGTTACTTGTCATAATTAGAATCGAAGCTACAATTACTTGACATAATTAGTAACGAAGTTACAGTAACCTGTCATAATTAGTAACGAAGTTACAGTTACCTGCCATAAATTGTATCGAAATTACAGTTCCTTGTCATAATTAGTATCGAAGTTACTGATACCTGATATAATTAGTACCGAAGTTACAGTTACCTGCCATAATTTGTATCGAAATTACAGTTACTTGTCATAATTAGTAACGAAGTTACGGTAATCTGTCATAATTTGTATCGAAATTACGTTACTTGTCCTAATTAGTATCGAAGTTACAGTTACTTGACATAATTAGTAACGAAGTTACAGTAACCTGTCATAATTAGTATCGAAGTTAATGTTACCTGTCATAATTAGTATCGAAGTTACAGTTACCTGCCATAATTTTTTATCAAAATTAGAGTTACTTGTCATAATTAGTAACGAAGTTACAGTTACTTGTCATAATCAGTATCGAAGTTACTGTTACCTGTCATAATTAGTATCAAAGTTACAGTTACCTGCCATAATTTGTATCAAAATTACTGTTCCTTGTCATAATTAATATCGAAGTTACAGTTACCTGTCATAATTAGTCTCGAAGGTACTATTACTGGTCATAAGTAGTAACAAAGTTACAGTTACCTGTCAAAATTTGTATCGAAATTACAGTTACTTGTCATAATTAGTATCGAAGTTTAAGTTACCTGTCATAATAAGTATCGAAGGTACTGTTAATTGTCATAATTAGTAACGAAGTTATAGTTATCTGTCATAATTTGTTTCGAAATTAGAGTAACTTGTCATAATTAGTGACGAAGTTACAGTTTCCTGTCATAATTAGTATCGAAGTTACTGTTATCTGTCATAATTAGTATGGAAGTTACAGTTACCTGCCTTAATTTGTATCGAAATTACAGGGACTTGTCATAATTAATAACGAAGTTCGAGTTTCTTGTCATAATTAGTATCGAAATTACAGTTAGCTGTCATAATTTGTATCGAAGTTATAGTTACTTGTCATAATTAGTATCGATGTTACTGTTACCTGTCATAATTAGTATCGAAGTTACAGTTACCTGCCAAAATTTGTATCGAAATTACAGTTACTTTTAATTAATAATGAAGTTACAGTTACCTTTCATAATTAGTATCGAAGTTACAGTTACTTGTCATAATTAGTATCGAAGTTACAGTTACCTGCCATAATTTGTATCGCAATTACAGGGACTTGTCATAATTAGTAACGATGTTACAGTTACCTGCCATAATTAGACTCGAAATTAAAGTTACTTGTCATAATTAGTAACGAAGTTACAGTTTCCTGTCATAATTAGTATCGAAGTTACTGTTACCTGTCATAATTAGTATTGAAGTTACAGTTACCTACAATAATTTTTTATCAAAATTACAGTTACTTGTCATAATTAGTAACGAAGTTAGAGTTTCTTGTCATAATTAGTATCGAAGTTACAGTTACCTGTCATAATTTGTATCGAAGTTATAGTTACTTGTCATAATTAGTATCGAAGTTGCTGTTAACTGTGATAATTAGTATCGAAGTTACAGTTACCTGTCATAATTTGTATCGAAATTACAGTTACTTGTCATAATTAGTAACGAAGTTACAGTTACCTGTCATAATTAGTATCGAAGTTACAGTTACTTGTCATAATTGGTATCGAAGTTACTGTTACCTGTCATAATAAGTATCGAAGTTACAGTTACCTGCCAAAATTTGAATCGAAATTACAGTTACTTGTCATAATTAGTATCGAAGTTACAGTTACCTGCCATAATTTGTATCGAAATTACAGTTCCTTGTCATAATTAGTATCGAAGTTACAGTTACCTGTCATAATTAGCATCGAAGTTACTGTTACCAGCCATAATTAGTATCGAAGTTACAGTTACTTGTCATAATTAGTATCGTAGTTACTGTAACCTGTCATAATTAGTATCGAAGTTATTGTTACCTGTCATAATTTGTATCGAAGTTATAGTTACTTGTCATAATTAGTATCGAAGTTGCTGTTACCTGTCATAATTAGTATCGAAGTTACAGTTACTTGTCATAATTAGTATCGAAGTTACTGTTACCTGTCATAATTAGTATCGAAGTTACTGTTACCTGTCATAATTAGTATCGAAATTACAATTACCTGCAATAATTTGTATCGATATTACAGGGACTTGTCATAATTAGTAACGAAGTTACAGTAACCTGCCATAATTAGTATCGAAATTAAAGTTACTTGTCATAATAAGTAACGAAGTTACAGTTACCTGTCATAATTAGTATCGAAGTTACTGTTACCTGTCATAATTTGTATTGAAGTTAGAGTAACCTACAATAATTTTTTATCAAAATTACAGTTACTTGTCATAATTAGTAACGAAGTTAGAGTTTCTTGTCATAATTAGTATCGAAGTTACAGTTACCTGTCATAATTTGTATCGAAGTTATAGTTACTTGTCATAATTAGTATCGAAGTTGCTGTTATCTGTCATAATTAGTATCGAAGTTATAGTTACCTGCCATAATTTGTATCGAAATTACAGTTCCTTGTCATAATTAGTATCGATGTTACAGTTACCTGTCCTAATTAGTATCGAAGGTACTGTTACATGTCATAATTAGTAACGAAGTTACAGTTACCTGTCATAATTTGTATCGAAATTACAGTTTCATGTCATAATTAGTAACGAAGTTACAGTTTCCTGTCATAATTAGTATCGAAGTAACTCTTACATGTCATAATTAGTATGGAAGTTACAGTTACCTGCCATAATTTGTATCGAAATTAAAGTTACTTGTCATCATTAGCAACGATGATACAGTAACCTGTCATAATTAGTATCGAAGTTAATGTTACTTGTCATAAATAGTATCGAAGTTACTGTTACCTGTCATAATTAGTATCGAAGTTACTGTTACCTGCCATATTTTGTTTCGAAATTACTGTTACTTGTCATAAATGGTAACGAAGTTACAGTTACCTGTCATAATTAGTATCGCAGTTACAGTTACTTGTCATAATTAGTATCGAAGTTACTGTTACCTGTCATAATTAGTATCGAAGTTACAGTTTCCTGCCAAAATTTGTATCGAAATTACAGTTACTTGTCATAATTAGTAACGAAGTTACAGTTACCTGCCATAATTTGTATCGAAATTACAGTTCCTTGTCATAATTAGTATCGAAGTTTAAGTTACCTGTCATAATAAGTATCGAAGGTACTGTTAATTGTCATAATTAGTAACGAAGTTATAGTTACCTGTCATAATTTGTTTCGAAATTAGAGTTACTTGTCATAATTAGTGACGAAGTTACAGTTTCCTGTCATAATTAGTATCGAAGTTACTGTTACCTGTCATAATTAGTATGGATGTTACAGTTACCTGCCATAATTTGTATCGAAATTACAGGGACTTGTCATAATTAGTAACGAAGTTCGAGTTTCTTGTCATAATTAGTATCGAAGTTACAGTTACCTGATTTAATTTGTATCGAAGTTATAGTTACTTGTCATAATTAGTATCGAAGTTACTGTTACCTGTCATAATAAGTATCGAAGTTACAATTACCTGCCATAATTTGTATCGAAATAACAGTTACTTGTCATAATTAGTGACGAAGTTAGAGTTTCTGGTCATAATTAGTATCGAAGTTAATGTTACCTGTCATAATTTGTATCGAATTTACAGTTACTTGTCATAATTAGCATCGAAGCTACAGTTACTTGACATAATTAGTAACGAAGTTACAGTAACCTGTCATAATTAGTAACGAAGTTACAGTTACCTGTCATAATTTGTATCGAAATTACAGTTACTTGTCATAATTAGTAACGAAGTTACAGTTTCCTGTCATAATTAGTATCGAAGTTACTGTTACCTGTCATAATTAGTATTGAAGCTAAAGTTACCTACCATAATTTTTTATCAAAATTACAGTTACTTGTCATAATTAGTAACGAAGTTAGAGTTTCTTGTCATAATTAGTATCGAAGTTACAGTTACCTGTCATAATTTGTATCGAGGTTATAGTTACTTGTCATAATTAGTATCGAAGTTGCTGTTACCTGTCATAATTAGTATCGAAGTTACAGTAACCTGCCATAATTTGTATCAAAATTACAGTTACTTGTCATAATTAGTAACGAAGTTACAGTTACCTGTCATTATTAGTATCGATGTTACAGTTCCTTGTCATAATTAGTATCGTAGTTACTGTTTCCTGTCATAATAAGTATCGAAGTTACAGTTACCTGCCATAAATTGTATCGAAATTACAGTTCCTTGTCATAATTAGTATCGAAGTTACTGATACCTGATATAATTAGTACCGAAGTTACAGTTACCTGCCATAATTTGTATCGAAATTACAGTTACTTGTCATAATTAGTATCGAGGTTACAGTTACCTGCCATAATTTGTATCGAAATTACAGGGACTTGTCATAATTAGTAACGAAGTTACAGTTTCCTGCCATAATTAATATCGAAATTAAAGTTACTTGTCATAATTAGTAACGAAGTTACAGTTTCCTGTCATAATTAATTCGAAGTTACTGTTACCTGTCATAATTAGTATTGAAGTTACAGTTACCTACCATAATTTTTTATCAAAATTACAGTTACTTGAAATAATTAGTAACGAAGTTTGAGTTTCTTGTCATAATTAGTATCGAAGTTAATGTTACCTGTCATAATTAGTATTGAAGTTACAGTTACCTACAATAATTTTTTATCAAAATTACAGTTACTTGTCATAATTAATAACGAAGTTACAGTTACGTGTCATAATTAGTATCGAAGTTACAGTTACCTGTCATAATTAGTATCGAAGTTACAGTTACCTGTCATAATTAGTATCGAAGTTACAGTTACCTGTCATAATTAGTATCGAAGTTACAGTTACCTGTCATAATTAGTATCGAAGTTACAGTTACTTGTCATAATTAGTATCGAAGTTACTGTTACCTGTCATAATTACTAACGATGATACAGTTACCTGCCAAAATTTGTATCGAAATTACAGTTACTTGTCATAATTAATAACGAAGTTACAGTTACCTGTCATAATTAGTATCGAAGTTACAGTTACTTGTCATAATTAGTATCTTGGTTACAGTTACCTGCCATAATTTGTATCGAAATTACAGGGACTTGTCATAATTAGTAACGAAGTTACAGTTTCCTGCCATAATTAATATCGAAATTAAAGTTACTTGTCATAATTAGTAACGAAGTTACAGTTTCCTGTCATAATTAGTATCGAAGTTACTGTTACCTGTCATAATTAGTATTGAAGTTACAGTTACCTACCATAATTTTTTATCAAAATTACAGTTACTTGTCATAATTAGTAACGAAGTTTGAGTTTCTTGTCATAATTAGTATCGAAGTTAATGTTACCTGTCATAATTAGTATTGAAGTTACAGTTACCTACAATAATTTTTTATCAAAATTACAGTTACTTGTCATAATTAATAACGAAGTTACAGTTACGTGTCATAATTAGTATCGAAGTTACAGTTTCCTGCCATAACTAGTATCCAAATTAAAGTTACTTGTCATAATTAGTAACGAAGTTACAGTTTCCTGTCATAATTAGTAACGAAGTTAAAGTTACCTCTCATAATTTGTATCGAAATTACAGTTACTTGTCATAATTAGTAACGAAGTTACAATTTCCTGTCATAATTAGTATCGAAGTAAATGTTACCTGTCATAATTAGTATCGAAGTTACAGTTACTTGTCATAATTAGTATCGTAGTTACTCTTACCTGTCATAATTAGTATCGAAGTTACTGTTACCTGTCATAATTAGTATTGATGTTACAGTTACCTACCATAATTTTTTATCAAAATTACTGTTGCTTGTCATAATTATTAACGAAGTTAGAGTTCCTTGTCATAATTAGTATCGAAGTTACTGTTACCTGTCATATTTTGTATCGGAATTACAGTTACTTGTCATAATTAGAATCGAAGCTACAATTACTTGACATAATTAGTAACGAAGTTACAGTAACCTGTCATAATTAGTAACGAAGTTACAGTTACCTGCCATAAATTGTATCGAAATTACAGTTCCTTGTCATAATTAGTATCGAAGTTACTGATACCTGATATAATTAGTACCGAAGTTACAGTTACCTGCCATAATTTGTATCGAAATTACAGTTACTTGTCATAATTAGTAACGAAGTTACGGTAACCTGTCATAATTTGTATCGAAATTACAGTTACTTGTCCTAATTAGTATCGAAGTTACAGGTACTTGACATAATTAGTAACGAAGTTACAGTTACCTGTCATAATTTGTATCGAAGTTATAGTTACTTGTCATAATTAGTATCGAAGTTGCTGTCACCTGTCATAATTAGTATCGAAGTTATAGTTACCTGCCATAATTTGTATCGAAATTACAGTTCCTTGTCATAATTAGTATCGATGTTACAGTTACCTGTCATAATTAGTATCGAAGGTACTGTTACATGTCATAATTAGTAACGAAGTTACAGTTACCTGTCATAATTTGTATCGAAATTACAGTTTCTTGTCATAATTAGTAACGAAGTTACAGTTTCCTGTCATAATTAGTATCGAAGTAACTCTTACATGTCATAATTAGTATGGAAGTTACAGTTAGCTGCCATAATTTGTATCGAAATTAAAGTTACTTGTCATCATTAGCTACGAATTTACAGTAACCTGTCATAATTAGTATCGAAGTTAATGTTACATGTCATAAATAGTATCGAAGTTACTGTTACCTGTCATAATTAGTATCGAAGTTACTGTTACCTGCCATATTTTGTTTCGAAATTACTGTTACTTGTCATAAATAGTAACGAAGTTACAGTTACCTGTCATAATTAGTATCGAAGTTACAGTTACTTGTCATAATTAGTATCGAAGTTACTGTTACCTGTCATAATTAGTATCGAAGTTACAGTTTCCTGCCAAAATTTGTATCGAAATTACAGTTACTTGTCATAATAAGTAACGAAGTTACAGTTACCTGCCATAATTTGTATCGAAATTACATTTCCTCTTCATAATTAGTATCGAAGTTTAAGTTACCTGTCATAATTAGTATCGAAGGTACTGTTACTTGTCATAATTAGTAACGAAGTTACAGTTACCTGTCATAATTTGTATCGAAATTAGAGTTACTTGTCATACTTAGTGGCGAAATTACAGTTTCCTGTCATAATTAGTATCGAAGTTACTGTTACCTGTCATAATTAGTATGGATGTTACAGTTACCTGCCATAATTTGTATCGAAATTACAGGGACTTGTCATAATTAGTAACGAAGTTCGAGTTTCTTGTCATAATTAGTATCGAAGTTACAGTTACCTGACATAATTTGTATCGAAGTTATAGTGACTTGTCATAATTAGTATCGAAGTTACTGTTACCTGTCATAATTAGTATCGAAGTTACAATTACCTGCCATAATTTGTATCGAAATAACAGTTACTTGTCATAATTAGAGACGAAGTTAGAGTTTCTGGTCATAATTAGTATCGAAGTTAATGTTACCTGTCATAATTTGTATCGAAATTACAATTACTTGTCATAATTAGCATCGATGCTACAGTTACTTGACATAATTAGTAATGAAGTTACAGTAACCTGTCATTATTAGTATCGATGTTACAGTTCCTTGTCATAATTAGTATCGTAGTTACTGTTACCTGTCATAATAAGTATCGAAGTTACAGTTACCTGCCAAAATTTGAATCAAAATTACAGTTACTTGTCATAATTAGTAACGAAGTTACAGTTACCTGTCATAATTAGTATCGAAGTTACAGTTACCTGTCATAATTAGTATTGAAGTTACAGTTACTTGTCATAATTAGTATCGAAGTTACTGTTACCTGTCATAATTAGTAACGATGATACAGTTACCTGCCAAAATTTGTATCGAAATTACAGTTACTTGCCATAATTAATAACGAAGTTACAGTTACCTGTCATAATTAGTATCGAAGTTACAGTTACTTGTCATAATTAGTATCGAGGTTACAGTTACCTGCCATAAATTGTATCGAAATTACAGGGACTTGTCATAATTAGTAACGAAGTTACAGTTTCCTGCCATAATTAATATCGAAATTAAAGTTACTTGTCATAATTAGTATCGCAGTTACTCTTACCTGTCATAATTAGTATCGAAGTTACTGTTACCTGTCATAATTAGTATTGAAGTTACAGTTACTTGTCATAATTAGTATCGAAGTTACAGTTACCTGTCATAATTTGTATCGAAATTACAGTTACTTGTCATAATTAGTAACGAAGTTACAGTTACCTGTCATAATTAGTATCGAAGTTACAGTTACTTGTCATAATTAGTATCGAAGTTACTGTTACCTGTCATAATAAGTATCGAAGTTACAGTTACCTGCCAAAATTTGAATCGAAATTACAGTTACTTGTCATAATTAGTATCGAAGTTACAGTTACCTGCCAAAATTTGAATCGAAATTACAGTTTCTTGTCATAATTAGTATCGCAGTTACAGTTACCTGTCATAATTTGTATCGAAGTTATAGTTACTTGTCATAATTAGTATCGAAGTTGCTGTTAACTGTGATAATTAGTATCGAAGTTACAGTTACCTGTCATAATTTGTATCGAAATTACAGTTCCTTGTCATAATTAGTATCGAAGTTACAGTTACCTGTCATAATTAGCATCGAAGTTACTGTTACCAGCCATAATTAGTATCGAAGTTACAGTTACTTGTCATAATTAGTATCGTAGTTACTGTAACCTGTCATAATTAGTATCGAAGTTAATGTTACTTGTCATAAATAGTATCGAAGATACTGTTACCTGTCATAATTAGTATCGAAGTTACTGTTACCTGCCATATTTTGTTTCGAAATTACTGTTACTTGTCATAAATAGTAACGAAGTTACAGTTACCTGTCATAATTAGTATCGAAGTTACAGTTACTTGTCATAATTAGTAGCGATGTTACAGTAACCTGCCATAATTAGTATCGAAGTTAATGTTACTTGTCATAATTAGTATCGAAGTTATTGTTACCTGTCATAATTAGTATCGAAGATACAGTTACCTGCCATAATTTGTATCGAAATTACAGTTACTTGTCATAATTAGTAACGAAGTTACAGTTACCTGTCATAATTAGTATCGAAGTTACTGTTACTTGTCATAATTAGTATCGAAGTTACTGTTACCTGTCATAATTAGAATCGAAGTGACAGTTACCTGCCAAAATTTGTATCGAAATTACAGTTACTTGTCATAATTAGTAACGAAGTTACAGTTACCTGTCATAATTAGTATCGAAGTTACAGTTACTTGTAATAATTAGTATCGAAGTTACCGTTACCTGCCATAATTTGTATCGAAATTACAGGGACTTGTCATAATTAGTAACGAAGTTACAGTTACCTGCCATAATTAGTATCGAAATTAAAGTTACTTGTGATAATTATTAACGAAGTTACAGTTACCTGTCATAATTAGTATCGAAGTTCCTGTTACCTGTCATAATTAGTATTGAAGTTACAGTTACCTACCATAATTTTTTATCAAAATTACAGTTACTTGTCATAATTAGTAACGAAGTTAGATTTTCTTGTCATAATTAGTATCGAAGTTACAGTTACCTGTCATAATTTGATTCGAAGTTATATTTACTTGTCATAATTAGTATTGAAGTTACTGTTACCTGTCACAATTAGTAAGAAGTTACAGTTACCTGCCATAATTTGTATCGAAATTACAGTTCCTTGTCATAATTAGTATCGAAGTTACAGTTACCTGTCATAATTAGCAACGAAGTAACTGTTACCAGCCATAATTAGTATCGAAGTTACAGTTACCTGTCATAATTAGCAACGAAGTTACTGTTACCAGCCATAATTAGTATCGAAGTTACAGTTACTTGTCATAATTAGTATCGAAGTTACTGTTACCTGTCATAATTAGTATCGAAGTTACTGTTACCTGTCATAATTAGTATCGAAATTACAATTACCTGCAATAATTTGTATCGAAATTACAGGGACTTGTCATAATTAGTAACGAAGTTACAGTAACCTGCCATAATTAGTATCGAAATTAAAGTTACTTGTCATAATAAGTAACGAAGTTACAGTTACCTGTCATAATTAGTATCGAAGTTACTGTTACCTGTCATAATTAGTATTGAAGTTAGAGTTACCTACAATAATTTTTTATCAAAATTACAGTTACTTGTCATAATTAGTGACGAAGTTAGAGTTTCTTGTCATAATTAGTATCGAAGTTACAGTTACCTGTCATAATTTGTATCGAAGTTATAGTTACTTGTCATAATTAGTATCGAAGTTGCTGTTACCTGTCATAATTAGTATCGAAGTTATAGTTACCTGCCATAATTTGTATCGAAATTACAGTTCCTTGTCATAATTAGTATCGATGTTACAGTTACCTGTCATAATTAGTATCGAAGGTACTGTTACATGTCATAATTAGTAACGAAGTTACAGTTACCTGTCATAATTTGTATCGAAATTACAGTTTCTTGTCATAATTAGTAACGAAGTTACAGTTTCCTGTCATAATTAGTATCGAAGTAACTCTTACATGTCATAATTAGTATGGAAGTTACAGCTACCTGCCATAATTTGTATCGAAATTAAAGTTACTTGTCATCATTAGCAACGATGTTACAGTAACCTGTCATAATTAGTATCGAAGTTAATGTTACTTGTCATAAATAGTATCGAAGTTACTGTTACCTGTCATAATTAGTATCGAAGTTACTGTTACCTGCCATATTTTGTTTCGAAATTACTGTTACTTGTCATAAATAGTAACGAAGTTACAGTTACCTGTCATAATTAGTATCGAAGTTACAGTTACTTGTCATAATTAGTATCGAAGTTACTGTTACCTGTCATAATTAGTATCGAAGTTACAGTTACCTGCCAAAATTTGTATCGAAATTACAGTTACTTGTCATAATTAGTAACGAAGTTACAGTTACCTGCCATAATTTGTATCGAAATTACAGTTCCTTGTCATAATTAGTATCGAAGTTAAAGTTACCTGTCATAATTAGTATCGAAGGTACTGTTACTTGTCATAATTAGTAGCGAAGTTTCAGTTACCTGTCATAATATGTATCGAAATTAGAGTTACTTGTCATAATTAGTGACGAAGTTACAGTTTCCTGTCATAATTAGTATCGAAGTTACTGTTACCTGTCATAATTAGTATGGATGTTACAGTTACCTGCCATAATTTGTATCGAAATTACAGGGACTTGTCATAATTAGTAACGAAGTTCCAGTTTCTTGTCATAATTAGTATCGAAGTTACAGTTACCTGACATAATTTGTATCGAAGTTATAGTTACTTGTCACAATTAGTATCGAAGTTACTGTTACCTGTCATAATTAGTATCGAAGTTACAATTACCTGCCATAATTTGTATCGAAATAACAGTTACTTGTCATAATTAGTGACGAAGTTAGAGTTTCTGGTCATAATTAGTATCGAAGTTAATGTTACCTGTCATAATTTGTATCGAAATTACAGTTACTTGTCATAATTAGCATCGAAGCTACAGTTACTTGACATAATTAGTAACGAAGTTACAGTAACCTGTCACAATTAGTAACGAAGTTACAGTTACCTGTCATTATTAGTATCGATGTTACAGTTCCTTGTCATAATTAGTATCGAAGTTACTGTTACCTGTCATAATAATTATCGAAGTTACAGTTACCTGCCAAAATTTGAATCGAAATTACAGTTACTTGTCATAATTAGTAACGAAGTTACAGTTACCTGTCATAATTAGTATCGAAGTTACAGTTACCTGTCATAATTAGTATCGAAGTTACAGTTACTTGTCATAATTAGTATTGAAGTTACAGTTACTTGTCATAATTAGTATCGAGGTTACAGTTACTTGTCATAATTAGTATCGAGGTTACAGTTACCTGCCATAATTTGTATCGATATTACAGGGACTTGCCATAATTAGTAACGAAGTTACAGTTTCCTGCCATAATTAATATCGAAATTAAAGTTACTTGTCATAATTAGTAACGAAGTTACAGTTTCCTGTCATAATTAGTATCGAAGTTACTGTTACCTGTCATAATTAGTATTGAAGTTACGGTTACCTACCATAATTTTTTATCAAAATTACAGTTACTTGTCATAATTAGTAACGAAGTTTGAGTTTCTTGTCATAATTAGTATCGAAGTTACTGTTACCTGTCATAATTAGTAATGATGATACAGTTACCTGCCAAAATTTGTATCGAAATTACAGTTACTTGTCATAATTAATAACGAAGTTACAGTTACCTGTCATAATTAGTATCGAAGTTACAGTTACTTGTCATAATTAGTATCGAGGTTACAGTTACCTGCCATAATTTGTATCGATATTACAGGGACTTTCCATAATTAGTAACGAAGTTACAGTTTCCTGCCATAATTAATATCGAAATTAAAGTTACTTGTCATAATTAGTAACGAAGTTACAGTTTCCTGTCATAATTAGTATCGAAGTTACTGTTACCTGTCATAATTAGTATTGAAGTTACAGTTACCTACCATAATTTTTTATCAAAATTACAGTTACTTGTCATAATTAGTAACGAAGGTTGAGTTTCTTGTCATAATTAGTATCGAAGTTAATGTTACCTGTCATAATTAGTATTGAAGTTACAGTTACCTACAATAATTTTTTATCAAAATTACAGTTACTTGTCATAATTAATAACGAAGTTACAGTTACGTGTCATAATTAGTATCGAAGTTACAGTTTCCTGCCATAACTAGTATCCAAATTAAAGTTACTTGTCATAATTAGTAACGAACTTACAGTTTCCTGTCATAATTAGTAACGAAGTTAAAGTTACCTGTCATAATTTGTATCGAAATTACAGTTACTTGTCATAATTAGTAACGAAGTTACAGTTTCCTGTCATAATTAGTATCGAAGTAAATAATACCTGTCATAATTAGTATCGAAGTTACAGTTACTTGTCATAATTAGTATCGTAGTTACTCTTACCTGTCATAATTAGTATCGAAGTTACTGTTACCTGTCATAATTAGTATTGATGTTACAGTTACCTACCATAATTTTTTATCAAAATTACTGTTACTTGTCATAATTATTAACGAAGTTAGAGTTCCTTGTCATAATTAGTATCGAAGTTACTGTTACCTGTCATATTTTGTATCGGAATTACAGTTACTTGTCATAATTAGAATCGAAGCTACAATTACTTGACATAATTAGTAACGAAGTTACAGTAACCTGTCATAATTAGTAACGAAGTTACAGTTACCTGCCATAAATTGTATCGAAATTACAGTTCCTTGTCATAATTAGTATCGAAGTTACTGATACCTGATATAATTAGTACCGAAGTTACAGTTACCTGCCATAATTTGTATCGAAATTACAGTTACTTGTCATAATTAGTAACGAAGTTACGGTAATCTGTCATAATTTGTATCGAAATTACGTTACTTGTCCTAATTAGTATCGAAGTTACAGTTACTTGACATAATAAGTAACGAAGTTACAGTAACCTGTCATAATTAGTATCGAAGTTAATGTTACCTGTCATAATTAGTATCGAAGTTACAGTTACCTGCCATAATTTTTTATCAAAATTAGAGTTACTTGTCATAATTAGTAACGAAGTTACAGTTACTTGTCATAATCAGTATCGAAGTTACTGTTACCTGTCATAATTAGTATCAAAGTTACAGTTACCTGCCATAATTTGTATCAAAATTACTGTTCCTTGTCATAATTAATATCGAAGTTACAGTTACCTGTCATAATTAGTCTCGAAGGTACTATTACTGGTCATAAGTAGTAACAAAGTTACAGTTACCTGTCAAAATTTGTATCGAAATTACAGTTACTTGTCATAATTAATAACGAAGTTACAGTTTCCTGTCATAATTAGTATCGAAGTAACTGTTATCTGTCATAATTAGTATGGAAGTTACAGTTACCTGCCATAATTTGTATCGAAATTACAGGGACTTGTCATAATTAATAACGAAGTTCGAGTTTCTTGTCATGATTAGTATCGAAATTACAGTTAGCTGTCATAATTTGTATCGAAGTTATAGTTACTTGTCATAATTAGTATCGATGTTACTGTTACCTGTCATAATTAGTATCGAAGTTACAGTTACCTGCCAAATTTGTATCGAAATTACAGTTACTTTTAATTAATAATGAAGTTACAGTTACCTGTCATAATTAGTATCGAAGTTACAGTTACTTGTCATAATTAGTATCGAAGTTACAGTTACCTGCCATAATTTGTATCGCAATTACAGGGACTTGTCATAATTAGTAACGATGTTACAGTTACCTGCCATAATTAGACTCGAAATTAAAGTTACTTGTCATAATTAGTAACGAAGTTACAGTTTCCTGTCATAATTAGTATCAAAGTTACTGTTACCTGTCATAATTAGTATTGAAGTTACAGTTACCTACAATAATTTTTTATCAAAATTACAGTTACTTGTCATAATTAGTAACGAAGTTAGAGTTTCTTGTCATAATTAGTATCGAAGTTACAGTTACCTGTCATAATTTGTATCGAAGTTATAGTTACTTGTCATAATTAGTATCGAAGTTGCTGTTAACTGTGATAATTAGTATCGAAGTTACAGTTACCTGTCATAATTTGTATCGAAATTACAGTTACTTGTCATAATTAGTAACGAAGTTACAGTTACCTGTCATAATTAGTATCGAAGTTACAGTTACTTGTCATAATTGGTATCGAAGATACTGTTACCTTTCATAATAAGTATCGAAGTTACAGTTACCTGCCAAAATTTGAATCGAAATTACAGTTACTTGTCATAATTAGTATCGAAGTTACAGTTACCTGCCATAATTTGTATCGAAATTACAGTTCCTTGTCATAATTAGTATCGAAGTTACAGTTACCTGTCATAATTAGCATCGAAGTTACTGTTACCAGCCATAATTAGTATCGAAGTTACAGTTACTTGTCATAATTAGTATCGTAGTTACTGTAACCTGTCATAATTAGTATCGAAGTTATTGTTACCTGTCATAATTTGTATCGAAGTTATAGTTACTTGTCATAATTAGTATCGAAGTTGCTGTTACCTGTCATAATTAGTATCGAAGTTACAGTTACTTGTCATAATTAGTATCGAAGTTACTGTTACCTGTCATAATTAGTATCGAAGTTACTGTTACCTGTCATAATTAGTATCGAAATTACAATTACCCGCAATAATTTGTATCGAAATTACAGGGACTTGTCATAATTAGTAACGAAGTTACAGTAACCTGCCATAATTAGTATCGAAATTAAAGTTACTTGTCATAATAAGTAACGAAGTTACAGTTACCTGTCATAATTAGTATCGAAGTTACTGTTACCTGTCATAATTTGTATTGAAGTTAGTGTAACCTACAATAATTTTTTATCAAAATTACAGTTACTTGTCATAATTAGTAACGAAGTTAGAGTTTCTTGTCATAATTAGTATCGAAGTTACAGTTACCTGTCATAATTTGTATCGAAGTTATAGTTACTTGTCATAATTAGTATCGAATATGCTGTTACCTGTCATAATTAGTATCGAAGTTATAGTTACCTGCCATAATTTGTATCGAAATTACAGTTCCTTGTCATAATTAGTATCGATGTTACAGTTACCTGTCCTAATTAGTATCGAAGGTACTGTTACATGTCATAATTAGTAACGAAGTTACAGTTACCTGTCATAATTTGTATCGAAATTACAGTTTCATGTCATAATTAGTAACGAAGTTACAGTTTCCTGTCATAATTAGTATCGAAGTAACTCTTACATGTCATAATTAGTATGGAAGTTACAGTTACCTGCCATAATTTGTATCGAAATTAAAGTTACTTGTCATCATTAGCAACGATGATACAGTAACCTGTCATAATTAGTATCGAAGTTAATGTTACTTGTCATAAATAGTATCGAAGTTACTGTTACCTGTCATAATTAGTATCGAAGTTACTGTTACCTGCCATATTTTGTTTCGAAATTACTGTTACTTGTCATAAATAGTAACGAAGTTACAGTTACCTGTCATAATTAGTATCGCAGTTACAGTTACTTGTCATAATTAGTATCGAAGTTACTGTTACCTGTCATAATTAGTATCGAAGTTACAGTTTCCTGCCAAAATTTGTATCGAAATTACAGTTACTTGTCATAATTAGTAACGAAGTTACAGTTACCTGCCATAATTTGTATCGAAATTACAGTTCCTTGTCATAATTAGTATCGAAGTTACTGATACCTGATATAATTAGTACCGAAGTTACAGTTACCTGTCATAATTAGTATGGATGTTACAGTTACCTGCCATAATTTGTATCGAAATTACAGGGACTTGTCATAATTAGTAACGAAGTTCGAGTTTCTTGTCATAATTAGTATCGAAGTTACAGTTACTTGACATAATTAGTAACGAAGTTACAGTAACCTGTCATAATTAGTAACGAAGTTACAGTTACCTGTCATAATTTGTATCGAAATTACAGTTACTTGTCATAATTAGTAACGAAGTTAGAGATTCTTGTCATAATTAGTATCGAAGTTACAGTTACCTGTCATAATTTGTATCGAGGTTATAGTTACTTGTCATAATTAGTATCGAAGTTGCTGTTACCTGTCATAATTAGTATCGAAGTTACAGTAACCTGCCATAATTTGTATCAAAATTACAGTTACTTGTCATAATTAGTAACGAAGTTACAGTTACCTGTCATTATTAGTATCGATGTTACAGTTCCTTGTCATAATTAGTATCGTAGTTACTGTTACCTGTCATAATAAGTATCGAAGTTACAGTTACCTGCCATAAATTGTATCGAAATTACAGTTCCTTGTCATAATTAGTATCGAAGTTACTGATACCTGATATAATTAGTACCGAAGTTACAGTTACCTGCCATAATTTGTATCGAAATTACAGTTACTTGTCATAATTAGTATCGAGGTTACAGTTACCTGCCATAATTTGTATCGAAATTACAGGGACTTGTCATAATTAGTAACGAAGTTACAGTTTCCTGCCATAATTAATATCGAAATTAAAGTTACTTGTCATAATTAGTAACGAAGTTACAGTTTCCTGTCATAATTAATTCGAAGTTACTGTTACCTGTCATAATTAGTATTGAAGTTACAGTTACCTACCATAATTTTTTATCAAAATTACAGTTACTTGAAATAATTAGTAACGAACTTTGAGTTTCTTGTCATAATTAGTATCGAAGTTAATGTTACCTGTCATAATTAGTATTGAAGTTACAGTTACCTACAATAATTTTTTATCAAAATTACAGTTACTTGTCATAATTAATAACGAAGTTACAGTTACGTGTCATAATTAGTATCGAAGTTACAGTTACCTGTCATAATTAGTATCGAAGTTACAGTTACCTGTCATAATTAGTATCGAAGTTACAGTTACCTGTCATAATTAGTATCGAAGTTACAGTTACCTGTCATAATTAGTATCGAAGTTACAGTTACTTGTCATAATTAGTATCGAAGTTACTGTTACCTGTCATAATTAGTAACGATGATACAGTTACCTGCCAAAATTTGTATCGAAATTACAGTTACTTGTCATAATTAATAACGAAGTTACAGTTACCTGTCATAATTAGTATCGAAGTTACAGTTACTTGTCATAATTAGTATCGAGGTTACAGTTACCTGCCATAATTTGTATCGAAATTACAGGGACTTGTCATAATTAGTAACGAAGTTACAGTTTCCTGCCATAATTAATATCGAAATTAAAGTTACTTGTCATAATTAGTAACGAAGTTACAGTTTCCTGTCATAATTAGTATCGAAGTTACTGTTACCTGTCATAATTAGTATTGAAGTTACAGTTACCTACCATAATTTTTTATCAAAATTACAGTTACTTGTCATAATTAGTAACGAAGTTTGAGTTTCTTGTCATAATTAGTATCGAAGTTAATGTTACCTGTCATAATTAGTATTGAAGTTACAGTTACCTACAATAATTTTTTATCAAAATTACAGTTACTTGTCATAATTAATAACGAAGTTACAGTTACGTGTCATAATTAGTATCGAAGTTACAGTTTCCTGCCATAACTAGTATCCAAATTAAAGTTACTTGTCATAATTAGTAACGAAGTTACAGTTTCCTGTCATAATTAGTAACGAAGTTAAAGTTACCTCTCATAATTTGTATCGAAATTACAGTTACTTGTCATAATTAGTAACGAAGTTACAGTTTCCTGTCATAATTAGTATCGAAGTAAATGTTACCTGTCATAATTAGTATCGAAGTTACAGTTACTTGTCATAATTAGTATCGTAGTTACTCTTACCTGTCATAATTAGTATCGAAGTTACTGTTACCTGTCATAATTAGTATTGATGTTACAGTTACCTACCATAATTTTTTATCAAAATTACTGTTGCTTGTCATAATTATTAACGAAGTTAGAGTTCCTTGTCATAATTAGTATCGAAGTTACTGTTACCTGTCATATTTTGTATCGGAATTACAGTTACTTGTCATAATTAGAATCGAAACTACAATTTCTTGACATAATTAGTAACGAAGTTACAGTAACCTGTCATAATTAGTAACGAAGTTACAGTTACCTGCCATAAATTGTATCGAAATTACAGTTCCTTGTCATAATTAGTATCGAAGTTACTGATACCTGATATAATTAGTACCGAAGTTACAGTTACCTGCCATAATTTGTATCGAAATTACAGTTACTTGTCATAATTAGTAACGAAGTTACGGTAACCTGTCATTATTTGTATCGAAATTACAGTTACTTGTCCTAATTAGTATCGAAGTTACAGGTACTTGACATAATTAGTAACGAAGTTACAGTTACCTGTCATAATTTGTATCGAAGTTATAGTTACTTGTCATAATTAGTATCGAAGTTGCTGTCACCTGTCATAATTAGTATCGAAGTTATAGTTACCTGCCATAATTTGTATCGAAATTACAGTTCCTTGTCATAATTAGTATCGATGTTACAGTTACCTGTCATAATTAGTATCGAAGGTACTGTTACATGTCATAATTAGTAACGAAGTTACAGTTACCTGTCATAATTTGTATCGAAATTACAGTTTCTTGTCATAATTAGTAACGAAGTTACAGTTTCCTGTCATAATTAGTATCGAAGTAACTCTTACATGTCATAATTAGTATGGAAGTTACAGTTACCTGCCATAATTTGTATCGAAATTAAAGTTACTTGTCATCATTAGCTACGAATTTACAGTAACCTGTCATAATTAGTATCGAAGTTAATGTTACATGTCATAAATAGTATCGAAGTTACTGTTACCTGTCATAATTAGTATCGAAGTTACTGTTACCTGCCATATTTTGTTTCGAAATTACTGTTACTTGTCATAAATAGTAACGAAGTTACAGTTACCTGTCATAATTAGTATCGAAGTTACAGTTACTTGTCATAACTAGTATCGAAGTTACTGTTACCTGTCATAATTAGTATCGAAGTTACAGTTTCCTGCCAAAATTTGTATCGAAATTACAGTTACTTGTCATAATAAGTAACGAAGTTACAGTTACCTGCCATAATTTGTATCGAAATTACAGTTCCTTGTCATAATTAGTATCGAAGTTTAAGTTACCTGTCATAATTAGTATCGAAGGTACTGTTACTTGTCATAATTAGTAACGAAGTTACAGTTACCTGTCATAATTTGTATCGAAATTAGAGTTACTTGTCATAATTAGTGGCGAAATTACAGTTTCCTGTCATAATTAGTATCGAAGTTACTGTTACCTGTCATAATTAGTATGGATGTTACAGTTACCTGCCATAATTTGTATCGAAATTACAGGGACTTGTCATAATTAGTAACGAAGTTCGAGTTTCTTGTCATAATTAGTATCGAAGTTACAGTTACCTGACATAATTTGTATCGAAGTTATAGTGACTTGTCATAATTAGTATCGAAGTTACTGTTACCTGTCATAATTAGTATCGAAGTTACAATTACCTGCCATAATTTGTATCGAAATAACAGTTACTTGTCATAATTAGAGACGAAGTTAGAGTTTCTGGTCATAATTAGTATCGAAGTTAATGTTACCTGTCATAATTTGTATCGAAATTACAATTACTTGTCATAATTAGCATCGAAGCTACAGTTACTTGACATAATTAGTAATGAAGTTACAGTAACCTGTCATTATTAGTATCGATGTTACAGTTCCTTGTCATAATTAGTATCGTAGTTACTGTTACCTGTCATAATAAGTATCGAAGTTACAGTTACCTGCCAAAATTTGAATCAAAATTACAGTTACTTGTCATAATTAGTAACGAAGTTACAGTTACCTGTCATAATTAGTATCGAAGTTACAGTTACCTGTCATAATTAGTATCGAAGTTACTGTTACCTGTCATAATTAGTAACGATGATACAGTTACCTGCCAAAATTTGTATCGAAATTACAGTTACTTGCCATAATTAATAACGAAGTTACAGTTACCTGTCATAATTAGTATCGAAGTTACAGTTACTTGTCATAATTAGTATCGAGGTTACAGTTACCTGCCATAATTTGTATCGAAATTACAGGGACTTGTCATAATTAGTAACGAAGTTACAGTTTCCTGCCATAATTAATATCGAAATTAAAGTTACTTGTCATAATTAGTATCGCAGTTACTCTTACCTGTCATAATTAGTATCGAAGTTACTGTTACCTGTCATAATTAGTATTGATGTTACAGTTACCTACCATAATTTTTTATCAAAATTACTGTTACTTGTCATAATTATTAACGAAGTTAGAGTTCCTTGTCATAATTAGTATCGAAGTTACTGTTACCTGTCATATTTTGTATCGGAATTACAGTTACTTGTCATAATTAGAATCGAAGCTACAATTACTTGACATAATTAGTAACGAAGTTACAGTAACCTGTCATAATTAGTAACGAAGTTACAGTTACCTGCCATAAATTGTATCGAAATTACAGTTCCTTGTCATAATTAGTATCGAAGTTACTGATACCTGATATAATTAGTACCGAAGTTACAGTTACCTGCCATAATTTTTTATCGAAATTATAGTTACTTGTCATAATTAGTAACGAAGTTACGGTAACCTGTCATAATTTGTATCGAAATTACAGTTACTTGTCCTAATTAGTTTTGAAGTTACAGTTACATGACATAATTAGTAACGAAGTTACAGTAACCTGTCATAATTAGTATCGAAGTTAATGTTACCTGTCATAATTAGTATCGAAGTTACAGTTACCTGCCATAACTTTTTATCAAAATTAGAGTTACTTGTCATAATTAGTAACGAAGTTACAGTTACTTGTCATAATCAGTATCGAAGTTACTGTTACCTGTCATAATTAGTATCAAAGTTACAGTTACCTGCCATAATTTGTATCAAAATTACTGTTCCTTGTCATAATTCATATCGAAGTTACAGTTACCTGTCATAATTAGTCTCGAAGGTACTATTACTTGTCATAAGTAGTAACAAAGTTACAGTTACCTGTCAAAATTTGTATCGAAATTACAGTTACTTGTCATAATTAGTAACGAAGTTACAGTTTCCTGTCATAATTAGTATCGAAGTTACTGTTATCTGTCATAATTAGTATGGAAGTTACAGTTACCTGCCATAATTTGTATCGAAATTACAGTTACTTGTCATAATTAATAATGAAGTTACAGTTACCTGTCATAATTAGTATCGAAGTTACAGTTACTTGTCATAATTAGTATCGAAGTTACAGTTACCTGCCATAATTTGTATCGCAATTACAGGGACTTGTCATAATTAGTAACGATGTTACAGTTACCTGCCATAATTAGTATAGAAATTAAAGTTACTTGGCATAATTAGTAACGAAGTTACAGTTTCCTGTCATAATTAGTATCGAAGTTACTGTTACCTGTCATAATTAGTATTGAAGTTACAGTTACCTACAATAATTTTTTATCAAAATTACAGTTACTTGTCATAATTAGTAACGAAGTTAGAGTTTCTTGTCATAATTAGTATCGAAGTTACAGTTACCTGTCATAATTTGTATCGAAGTTATAGTTACTTGTCATAATTAGTATCGAAGTTGCTGTTAACTGTGATAATTAGTATCGAAGTTACAGTTACCTGTCATAATTTGTATCGAAATTACAGTTACTTGTCATAATTAGTAACGAAGTTACAGTTACCTGTCATAATTAGTATCGGAGTTACAGTTACTTGTCATAATTAGTATCGAAGTTACTGTTACCTGTCATAATAAGTATCGAAGTTACAGTTACCTGCCAAAATTTGAATCGAAATTACAGTTACTTGTCATAATTAGTATCGAAGTTACAGTTACCTGCCAAAATTTGAATCGAAATTACAGTTTCTTGTCATAATTAGTATCGAAGTTACAGTTACCTGTCATAATTTGTATCGAAGATATAGTTACTTGTCATAATTAGTATCGAAGTTGCTGTTAACTGTGATAATTAATATCGAAGTTACAGTTACCTGTCATAATTTGTATCGAAATTACAGTTCCTTGTCATAATTAGTATCGAAGTTACAGTTACCTGTCATAATTAGCATCGAAGTTACTGTTACCAGCCATAATTAGTATCGAAGTTACAGTTACTTGTCATAATTAGTATCGTAGTTACTGTAACCTGTCATAATTAGTATCGAAGTTAATGTTACTTGTCATAAATAGTATCGAAGATACTGATACCTGTCATAATTAGTATCGAAGTTACTGTTACCTGCCATATTTTGTTTCGAAATTACTGTTACTTGTCATAAATAGTAACGAAGTTACAGTTACCTGTCATAATTAGTATCGAAGTTACAGTTACTTGTCATAATTACTATCGAAGTTACTGTTACCTGTCATAATTAGTATCGAAGTTACAGTTACTTGTCATAATTAGTATCGAGGTTACAGTTACCTGCCATAATTTGTATCGAAATTACAGGGACTTGTCATAATTAGTAACGAAGTTCGAGTTTCTTGTCATAATTAGTATCGAAGTTACAGTTACTTGACATAATTAGTAACGAAGTTACAGTAACCTGTCATAATTAGTAACGAAGTTACAGTTACCTGTCATAATTTGTATCGAAATTACAGTTACTTGTCATAATTAGTAACGAAGTTAGAGTTTCTTGTCATAATTAGTATCGAAGTTACAGTTACCTGTCATAATTTGTATCGAGGTTATAGTTACTTGTCATAATTAGTATCGAAGTTGCTGTTACCTGTCATAATTAGTATCGAAGTTACAGTAACCTGCCATAATTTGTATCAAAATTACAGTTACTTGTCATAATTAGTAACGAAGTTACAGTTACCTCTCATTATTAGTATCGATGTTACAGTTCCTTGTCATAATTAGTATCGTAGTTACTGTTACCTGTCATAATAAGTATCGAAGTTACAGTTACCTGCCATAAATTGTATCGAAATTACAGTTCCTTGTCATAATTAGTATCGAAGTTACTGATACCTGATATAATTAGTACCGAAGTTACAGTTACCTGCCATAATTTGTATCGAAATTACAGTTACTTGTCATAATTAGTATCGAGGTTACAGTTACCTGCCATAATTTGTATCGAAATTACAGGGACTTGTCATAATTAGTAACGAAGTTACAGTTTCCTGCCATAATTAATATCGAAATTAAAGTTACTTGTCATAATTAGTAACGAAGTTACAGTTGCCTGTCATAATTAATTCGAAGTTACTGTTACCTGTCATAATTAGTATTGAAGTTTCAGTTACCTACCATAATTTTTTATCAAAATTACAGTTACTTGAAATAATTAGTAACGAAGTTTGAGTTTCTTGTCATAATTAGTATCGAAGTTAATGTTACCTGTCATAATTAGTATTGAAGTTACAGTTACCTACAATAATTTTTTATCAAAATTACAGTTACTTGTCATAATTAATAACGAAGTTACAGTTACGTGTCATAATTAGTATCGAAGTTACAGTTACCTGTCATAATTAGTATCGAAGTTACAGTTACCTGTCATAATTAGTATCGAAGTTACAGTTACCTGTCATAATTAGTATCGAAGTTACAGTTACCTGTCATAATTAGTATCCAAGTTACAGTTACTTGTCATAATTAGTATCGAAGTTACTGTTACCTGTCATAATTAGTAACGATGATACAGTTACCTGCCAAAATTTGTATCGAAATTACAGTTACTTGTCATAATTAATAACGAAGTTACAGTTACCTGTCATAATTAGTATCGAAGTTACAGTTACTTGTCATAATTAGTATCGAGGTTACAGTTACCTGCCATAATTTGTATCGAAATTACAGGGACTTGTCATAATTAGTAACGAAGTTACAGTTTCCTGCCATAATTAATATCGAAATTAAAGTTACTTGTCATAATTAGTAACGAAGTTACAGTTTCCTGTCATAATTAGTATCGAAGTTACTGTTACCTGTCATAATTAGTATTGAAGTTACAGTTACCTACCATAATTTTTTATCAAAATTACAGTTACTTGTCATAATTAGTAACGAAGTTTGAGTTTCTTGTCATAATTAGTATCGAAGTTAATGTTACCTGTCATAATTAGTATTGAAGTTACAGTTACCTACAATAATTTTTTATCAAAATTACAGTTACTTGTCATAATTAATAACGAAGTTACAGTTACGTGTCATAATTAGTATCGAAGTTACAGTTTCCTGCCATAACTAGTATCCAAATTAAAGTTACTTGTCATAATTAGTAACGAAGTTACAGTTTCCTGTCATAATTAGTAACGAAGTTAAAGTTACCTCTCATAATTTGTATCGAAATTACAGTTACTTGTCATAATTAGTAACGAAGTTACAGTTTCCTGTCATAATTAGTATCGAAGTAATTGTTACCTGTCATAATTAGTATCGAAGTTACAGTTACTTGTCATAATTAGTATCGTAGTTACTCTTACCTGTCATAATTAGTATCGAAGTTACTGTTACCTGTCATAATTAGTATTGATGTTACAGTTACCTACCATAATTTTTTATCAAAATTACTGTTGCTTGTCATAATTATTAACGAAGTTAGAGTTCCTTGTCATAATTAGTATCGAAGTTACTGTTACCTGTCATATTTTGTATCGGAATTACAGTTACTTGTCATAATTAGAATCGAAACTACAATTACTTGACATAATTAGTAACGAAGTTACAGTAACCTGTCATAATTAGTAACGAAGTTACAGTTACCTGCCATGAATTGTATCGAAATTACAGTTCCTTGTCATAATTAGTATCGAAGTTACTGATACCTGATATAATTAGTACCGAAGTTACAGTTACCTGCCATAATTTGTATCGAAATTACAGTTACTTGTCATAATTAGTAACGAAGTTACGGTAACCTGTCATTATTTGTATCGAAATTACAGTTACTTGTCCTAATTAGTATCGAAGTTACAGGTACTTGACATAATTAGTAACGAAGTTACAGTTACCTGTCATAATTTGTATCGAAGTTATAGTTACTTGTCATAATTAGTATCGAAGTTGCTGTCACCTGTCATAATTAGTATCGAAGTTATAGTTACCTGCCATAATTTGTATCGAAATTACAGTTCCTTGTCATAATTAGTATCGATGTTACAGTTACCTGTCATAATTAGTATCGAAGGTACTGTTACATGTCATAATTAGTAACGAAGTTACAGTTACCTGTCATAATTTGTATCGAAATTACAGTTTCTTGTCATAATTAGTAACGAAGTTACAGTTTCCTGTCATAATTAGTATCGAAGTAACTCTTACATGTCATAATTAGTATGGAAGTTACAGTTACCTGCCATAATTTGTATCGAAATTAAAGTTACTTGTCATCATTAGCTACGAATTTACAGTAACCTGTCATAATTAGTATCGAAGTTAATGTTACATGTCATAAATAGTATCGAAGTTACTGTTACCTGTCATAATTAGTATCGAAGTTACTGTTACCTGCCATATTTTGTTTCGAAATTACTGTTACTTGTCATAAATAGTAACGAAGTTACAGTTACCTGTCATAATTAGTATCGAAGTTACAGTTACTTGTCATAATTAGTATCGAAGTTACTGTTACCTGTCATAATTAGTATCGAAGTTACAGTTTCCTGCCAAAATTTGTATCGAAATTACAGTTACTTGTCATAATAAGTAACGAAGTTACAGTTACCTGCCATAATTTGTATCGAAATTACAGTTCCTTGTCATAATTAGTATCGAAGTTTAAGTTACCTGTCATAATTAGTATCGAAGGTACTGTTACTTGTCATAATTAGTAACGAAGTTACAGTTACCTGTCATAATTTGTATCGAAATTAGAGTTACTTGTCATAATTAGTGGCGAAATTACAGTTTCCTGTCATAATTAGTATCGAAGTTACTGTTACCTGTCATAATTAGTATGGATGTTACAGTTACCTGCCATAATTTGTATCGAAATTACAGGGACTTGTCATAATTAGTAACGAAGTTCGAGTTTCTTGTCATAATTAGTATCGAAGTTACAGTTACCTGACATAATTTGTATCGAAGTTATAGTGACTTGTCATAATTAGTATCGAAGTTACTGTTACCTGTCATAATTAGTATCGAAGTTACAATTACCTGCCATAATTTGTATCGAAATAACAGTTACTTGTCATAATGAGAGACGAAGTTAGAGTTTCTGGTCATAATTAGTATCGAAGTTAATGTTACCTGTCATAATTTGTATCGAAATTACAATTACTTGTCATAATTAGCATCGAAGCTACAGTTACTTGACATAATTAGTAATGAAGTTACAGTAACCTGTCATTATTAGTATCGATGTTACAGTTCCTTGTCATAATTAGTATCGTAGTTACTGTTACCTGTCATAATAAGTATCGAAGTTACAGTTACCTGCCAAAATTTGAATCAAAATTACAGTTACTTGTCATAATTAGTAACGAAGTTACAGTTACCTGTCATAATTAGTATCGAAGTTACAGTTACCTGTCATAATTAGTATCGAAGTTACAGTTACTTGTCATAATTAGTATCGAAGTTACTGTTACCTGTCATAATTAGTAACGATGATACAGTTACCTGCCAAAATTTGTATCGAAATTACAGTTACTTGCCATAATTAATAACGAAGTTACAGTTACCTGTCATAATTAGTATCGAAGTTACAGTTACTTGTCATAATTAGTATCGAGGTTACAGTTACCTGCCATAATTTGTATCGAAATTACAGGGACTTGTCATAATTAGTAACGAAGTTACAGTTTCCTGCCATAATTAATATCGAAATTAAAGTTACTTGTCATAATTAGTATCGCAGTTACTCTTACCTGTCATAATTAGTATCGAAGTTACTGTTACCTGTCATAATTAGTATTGATGTTACAGTTACCTACCATAATTTTTTATCAAAATTACTGTTACTTGTCATAATTATTAACGAAGTTAGAGTTCCTTGTCATAATTAGTATCGAAGTTACTGTTACCTGTCATATTTTGTATCGGAATTACAGTTACTTGTCATAATTAGAATCGAAGCTACAATTACTTGACATAATTAGTAACGAAGTTACAGTAACCTGTCATAATTAGTAACGAAGTTACAGTTACCTGCCATAAATTGTATCGAAATTACAGTTCCTTGTCATAATTAGTATCGAAGTTACTGATACCTGATATAATTAGTACCGAAGTTACAGTTACCTGCCATAATTTGTATCGAAATTATAGTTACTTGTCATAATTAGTAACGAAGTTACGGTAACCTGTCATAATTTGTATCGAAATTACAGTTACTTGTCCTAATTAGTTTTGAAGTTACAGTTACATGACATAATTAGTAACGAAGTTACAGTAACCTGTCATAATTAGTATCGAAGTTAATGTTACCTGTCATAATTAGTATCGAAGTTACAGTTACCTGCCATAACTTTTTATCAAAATTAGAGTTACTTGTCATAATTAGTAACGAAGTTACAGTTACTTGTCATAATCAGTATCGAAGTTACTGTTACCTGTCATAATTAGTATCAAAGTTACAGTTACCTGCCATAATTTGTATCAAAATTACTGTTCCTTGTCATAATTCATATCGAAGTTACAGTTACCTGTCATAATTAGTCTCGAAGGTACTATTACTTGTCATAAGTAGTAACAAAGTTACAGTTACCTGTCAAAATTTGTATCGAAATTACAGTTACTTGTCATAATTAGTAACGAAGTTACAGTTTCCTGTCATAATTAGTATCGAAGTTACTGTTATCTGTCATAATTAGTATGGAAGTTACAGTTACCTGCCATAATTTGTATCGAAATTACAGTTACTTGTCATAATTAATAATGAAGTTACAGTTACCTGTCATAATTAGTATCGAAGTTACAGTTACTTGTCATAATTAGTATCGAAGTTACAGTTACCTGCCATAATTTGTATCGCAATTACAGGGACTTGTCATAATTAGTAACGATGTTACAGTTACCTGCCATAATTAGTATAGAAATTAAAGTTACTTGTCATAATTAGTAACGAAGTTACAGTTTCCTGTCATAATTAGTATCGAAGTTACTGTTACCTGTCATAATTAGTATTGAAGTTACAGTTACCTACAATAATTTTTTATCAAAATTACAGTTACTTGTCATAATTAGTAACGAAGTTAGAGTTTCTTGTCATAATTAGTATCGAAGTTACAGTTACCTGTCATAATTTGTATCGAAGTTATAGTTACTTGTCATAATTAGTATCGAAGTTGCTGTTAACTGTGATAATTAGTATCGAAGTTACAGTTACCTGTCATAATTTGTATCGAAATTACAGTTACTTGTCATAATTAGTAACGAAGTTACAGTTACCTGTCATAATTAGTATCGGAGTTACAGTTACTTGTCATAATTAGTATCGAAGTTACTGTTACCTGTCATAATAAGTATCGAAGTTACAGTTACCTGCCAAAATTTGAATCGAAATTACAGTTACTTGTCATAATTAGTATCGAAGTTACAGTTACCTGCCAAAATTTGAATCGAAATTACAGTTTCTTGTCATAATTAGTATCGAAGTTACAGTTACCTGTCATAATTTGTATCGAAGATATAGTTACTTGTCATAATTAGTATCGAAGTTGCTGTTAACTGTGATAATTAGTATCGAAGTTACAGTTACCTGTCATAATTTGTATCGAAATTACAGTTCCTTGTCATAATTAGTATCGAAGTTACAGTTACCTGTCATAATTAGTATCGAAGTTACAGTTACTTGTCATAATTAGTATCGTAGTTACTGTAACCTGTCATAATTAGTATCGAAGTTAATGTTACTTGTCATAAATAGTATCGAAGATACTGATACCTGTCATAATTAGTATCGAAGGTACTGTTACCTGCCATATTTTGTTTCGAAATTACTGTTACTTGTCATAAATAGTAACGAAGTTACAGTTACCTGTCATAATTAGTATCGAAGTTACAGTTACTTGTCATAATTACTATCGAAGTTACTGTTACCTGTCATAATTAGTATCGAAGTTACAGTTTCCTGCCAAAATTTGTATCGAAATTACAGTTACTTGTCATAATTAGTAACGAAGTTACAGTTACCTGCCATAATTTGTATCGGAATTACAGTTCCTTGTCATAATTAGTATCGAAGTTTAAGTTACCTGTCATAATTAGTATCGAAGGTACTGTTACTTGTCATAATTAGTAACGAAGTTACAGTTACCTGTCATAATTTGTTTCGAAATTAGAGTTACTTGTCATAATTAGTGACGAAGTTACAGTTTTCTGTCATAATTAGTATCGAAGTTACTGTTACCTGTCATAATTAGTATGGATGTTACAGTTACCTGCCATAATTTGTATCGAAATTACAGGGACTTGTCATAATTAGTAACGAAGTTCGAGTTTCTTGTCATAATTAGTATCGAAGTTACAGTTACCTGACTTAATTTGTATCGAAGTTATAGTTACTTGTCATAATTAGTATCGAAGTTACTGTTACCTGTCATAATTAGTATCGAAGTTACAATTACCTGCCATAATTTGTATCGAAATAACAGTTACTTGTCATAATTAGTGACGAAGTTAGAGTTTCTGGTCATAATTAGTATCGAAGTTAATGTTACCTGTCATAATTTGTATCGAAATTACAGTTACTTGTCATAATTAGCATCGAAGCTACAGTTACTTGACATAATTAGTAACGAAGTTACAGTAACCTGTCATAATTAGTAACGAAGTTACAGTTACCTGTCATAATTTGTATCGAAATTACAGTTACTTGTCATAATTAGTAACGAAGTTACAGTTTCCTGTCATAATTAGTATCGAAGTTACTGTTACCTGTCATAATTAGTATTGAAGTTAAAGTTACCTACCATAATTTTTTATCAAAATTACATTTACTTGTCATAATTAGTAACGAAGTTAGAGTTTCTTGTCATAATTAGTATCGAAGTTACAGTTACCTGTCATAATTTGTATCGAGGTTATATTTACTTGTCATAATTAGTATCGAAGTTGCTGTTACCTGTCATAATTAGTATCGAAGTTACAGTAACCTGCCATAATTTGTATCAAAATTACAGTTACTTGTCATAATTAGTAACGAAGTTACAGTTACCTGTCATTATTAGTATCGATGTTACAGTTCCTTGTCATAATTAGTATCGTAGTTACTGTTACCTGTCATAATAAGTATCGAAGTTACAGTTACCTGCCAAAATTTGAATCGAAATTACAGTTACTTGTCATAATTAGTAACGAAGTTACAGTTACCTGTCATAATTAGTATCGAAGTTACAGTTACCTGTCATAATTAGTATCGAAGTTACAGTTACTTGTCATAATTAGTATCGAAGTTACTGTTTCCTGTCATAATTAGTAACGATGATACAGTTACCTGCCAAAATTTGTATCGAAATTACAGTTACTTGTCATAATTAATAACGAAGTTACAGTTACCTGTCATAATTAGTATCGAAGTTACAGTTACTTGTCATAATTAGTATCGAGGTTACAGTTACCTGCCATAATTTGTATCGAAATTACAGGGACTTGTCATAATTAGTAACGAAGTTACAGTTTCCTGCCATAATTAATATCGAAATTAAAGTTACTTGTCATAATTAGTAACGAAGTTACAGTTTCCTGTCATAATTAGTATCGAAGTTACTGTTACCTGTCATAATTAGTATTGAAGTTGCAGTTACCTACCATAATTTTTTATCAAAATTACAGTTACTTGCCATAATTAATAACGAAGTTACAGTTACGTGTCATAATTAGTATCGAAGTTACAGTTTCCTGCCATAACTAGTATCCAAATTAAAGTTACTTGTCATAATTAGTAACGAAGTTACAGTTTCCTGTCATAATTAGTAACGAAGTTAAAGTTACCTGTCATAATTTGTATCGAAATTACAGTTACTTGTCATAATTAGTAACGAAGTTACAGTTTCCTGTCATAATTAGTATCGAAGTAAATGTTACCTGTCATAATTAGTATCGAAGTTACAGTTACTTGTCATAATTAGTATCGTAGTTACTCTTACCTGTCATAATTAGTATCGAAGTTACTGTTACCTGTCATAATTAGTATTGATGTTACAGTTACCTAAAATTATTTTTTATCAAAATTACTGTTACTTGTCATAATTATTAACGAAGTTAGAGTTCCTTGTCATAATTAGTATCGAAGTTACTGTTACCTGTCATATTTTGTATCGGAATTACAGTTACTTGTCATAATTAGAATCGAAGCTACAATTACTTGACATAATTAGTAACGAAGTTACAGTAACCTGTCATAATTAGTAACGAAGTTACAGTTACCTGCCATAAATTGTATCGACATTACAGTTCCTTGTCATAATTAGTATCGAAGTTACTGATACCTGATATAATTAGTACCGAAGTTACAGTTACCTGCCATAATTTGTATCGAAATTACAGTTACTTGTCATAATTAGTAACGAAGTTACGGTAACCTGTCATAATTTGTATCGAAATTACATTTATTTGTCCTAATTAGTATCGAAGTTACAGTTACTTGACATAATTAGTAACGAAGTTACAGTTACCTGTCATAATTTGTATCGAAGTTATAGTTACTTGTCATAATTAGTATCGAAGTTGCTGCTACCTGTCATAATTAGTATCGAAGTTACAGTTACTTGTCATAATTAGTATCGAAGTTACTGTTTCCTGTCATAATTAGTAACGATGATACAGTTACCTGCCAAAATTTGTATCGAAATTACAGTTACTTGTCATAATTAATAACGAAGTTACAGTTACTGTCATAATTAGTATCGAAGTTACAGTTACTTGTCATAATTAGTATCGAGGTTACAGTTACCTGCCATAATTTGTATAGAAATTACAGGGACTTGTCATAATTAGTAACGAAGTTACAGTTTCCTGCCATAATTAATATCGAAATTAAAGTTACTTGTCATAATTAGTAACGAAGTTACAGTTTCCTGTCATAATTCGTATCGAAGTTATTGTTACCTGTCATAATTAGTATTGAAGTTGCAGTTACCTACCATAATTTTTTATCAAAATTACAGTTACTTGCCATAATTAATAACGAAGTTACAGTTACGTGTCATAATTAGTATCGAAGTTACAGTTTCCTGCCATAACTAGTATCCAAATTAAAGTTACTTGTCATAATTAGTAACGAAGTTACAGTTTCCTGTCATAATTAGTAACGAAGTTAAAGTTACCTGTCATAATTTGTATCGAAATTACAGTTACTTGTCATAATTAGTAACGAAGTTACAGTTTCCTGTCATAATTAGTATCGAAGTAAATGTTACCTGTCATAATTAGTATCGAAGTTACAGTTACTTGTCATAATTAGTATCGTAGTTACTCTTACCTGTCATAATTAGTATCGAAGTTACTGTTACCTGTCATAATTAGTATTGATGTTACAGTTACCTAAAATTATTTTTTATCAAAATTACTGTTACTTGTCATAATTATTAACGAAGTTAGAGTTCCTTGTCATAATTAGTATCGAAGTTACTGTTACCTGTCATATTTTGTATCGGAATTACAGTTACTTGTCATAATTAGAATCGAAGCTACAATTACTTGACATAATTAGTAACGAAGTTACAGTAACCTGTCATAATTAGTAACGAAGTTACAGTTACCTGCCATAAATTGTATCGACATTACAGTTCCTTGTCATAATTAGTATCGAAGTTACTGATACCTGATATAATTAGTACCGAAGTTACAGTTACCTGCCATAATTTGTATCGAAATTACAGTTACTTGTCATAATTAGTAACGAAGTTACGGTAACCTGTCATAATTTGTATCGAAATTACATTTATTTGTCCTAATTAGTATCGAAGTTACAGTTACTTGACATAATTAGTAACGAAGTTACAGTTACCTGTCATAATTTGTATCGAAGTTATAGTTACTTGTCATAATTAGTATCGAAGTTGCTGCTACCTGTCATAATTAGTATCGAAGTTATAGTTACCTGCCATAATTTGTATCGAAATTACAGTTCCTTGTCATAATTAGTATCGATGTTACAGTTACCTGTCATAATTAGTATCGAAGGTACTGTTACATGTCATAATTAGTAACGAGGTAACAGTTTCCTGTCATAATTAGTATCGAAGTAACTCTTACATGTCATAATTAGTATGGAAGTTACAGTTACCTGCCATAATTTGTATCGAAATTACAGTTTCTTGTCATAATTAGTAACGAAGTTACAGTTTCCTGTCATAATTAGTATCGAAGTAACTCTTACATGTCATAATTAGTATGGAAGTTACAGTTACCTGCCATAATTTGTATCGAAATTAAAGTTACTTGTCATCATTAGCAACAAATTTACAGTAACCTGTCATAATTAGTATCGAAGTTAATGTTACTTGTCATAAATAGTATCGAAGTTACTGTTACCTGTCATAATTAGTATCGAAGTTACTGTTACCTGCCATATTTTGTTTCGAAATTACTGTTACTTGTCATAAATAGTGACGAAGTTACAGTTACCTGTCATAATTAGTATCGAAGTTACAGTTACTTGTCATAATTAGTATCGAAGTTACTGTTACCTGTCATAATTAGTATCGAAGTTACAGTTTCCTGCCAAAATTTGTATCGAAATTACAGTTACTTGTCATAATTAGTAACGAAGTTACAGTTACCTGCCATAATTTGTATCGAAATTACAGTTCCTTGTCATAATTAGTATCGAAGTTTAAGTTACCTGTCATAATTAGTATCGAAGGTACTGTTACTTGTCATAATTAGTAACGAAGTTACAGTTACCTGTCATAATTTGTATCGAAATTAGAGTTACTTGTCATAATTAGTGACGAAGTTACCGTTTCCTGTCATAATTAGTATCGAAGTTACTGTTACCTGTCATAATTAGTATGGATGTTACAGTTACCAGCCATAATTTGTATCGAAATTACAGGGACTTGTCATAATTAGTAACGAAGTTCGAGTTTCTTGTCATAATTAGTATCGAAGTTACAGTTACCTGACATAATTTGTATCGAAGTTATAGTTACTTGTCATAATTAGTATCGAAGTTACTGTTACCTGTCATAATTAGTATCGAAGTTACAATTACCTGCCATAATTTGTATCGAAATAACAGTTACTTGTCATAATTAGTGACGAAGTTAGAGTTTCTGGTCATAATTAGTATCGAAGTTAATGTTACCTGTCATAATTTGTATCGAAATTACAGTTACTTGTCATAATTAGCATCGAAGCTACAGTTACCTGACATAATTAGTAACGAAGTTACAGTAACCTGTCATAATTAGTAACGAAGTTACAGTTACCTGTCATAATTTGTATCGAAATTACAGTTACTTGTCATAATTAGTAACGAAGTTACAGTTTCCTGTCATAATTAGTATCGAAATTACTGTTACCTGTCATAATTAGTATTGAAGTTAAAGTTACCTACCATAATTCTTTATCAAAATTACAGTTACTTGTCATAATTAGTAACGAAGTTAGAGTTTCTTGTCATAATTAGTATCGAAGTTACAGTTACCTGTCATAATTTGTATCGAGGTTATAGTTACTTGTCATAATTAGTATCGAAGTTGCTGTTACCTGTCATAATTAGTATCGAAGTTACAGTAACCTGCCATAATTTGTATCAAAATTACAGTTACTTGTCATAATTAGTAACGAAGTTACAGTTACCTGTCATTATTAGTATCGATGTTACAGTTCCTTGTCATAATTAGTATCGTAGTTACTGTTACCTGTCATAATAAGTATCGAAGTTACAGTTACCTGCCAAAATTTGAATCGAAATTACAGTTACTTGTCATAATTAGTAACGAAGTTACAGTTACCTGTCATAATTAGTATCGAAGTTACAGTTACCTGTCATAATTAGTATCGAAGTTACAGTTACTTGTCATAATTAGTATCGAAGTTACTGTTACCTGTCATAATTAGTAACGATGATACAGTTACCTGCCAAAATTTGTATCGAAATTACAGTTACTTGTCATAATTATTAACGAAGTTACAGTTACCTGTCATAATTAGTATCTAAGTTACAGTTACTTGTCATAATTAGTATCGAGGTTACAGTTACCTACCATAATTTGTATCGAAATTACAGGGACTTGTCATAATTAGTAACGAAGTTACAGTTTCCTGCCATAATTAATATCGAAATTAAAGTTACTTGTCATAATTAGTAACGAAGTTACAGTTTCCTGTCATAGTTAGTATCGAAGTTACTGTTACTTGTCATAATTAGTATTGAAGTTACAGTTACCTACCATAATTTTTTTATCAAAATTACAGTTACTTGTCATAATTAGTAACGAAGTTTGAGTTTCTTGTCATAATTAGTATCGAAGTTACAGTTTCCTGCCATAACTAGTATCCAAATTAAAGTTACTTGTCATAATTAGTAACGAAGTTACAGTTACCTGCCATAATTTGTATCGAAATTACAGTTCCTTGTCATAATTAGTATCGAAGTTTAAGTTACCTGTCATAATTAGTATCGAAGGTACTGTTACTTGTCATAATTAGTAACGAAGTTACAGTTACCTGTCATAATTTGTTTCGAAATTAGAGTTACTTGTCATAATTAGTGACGAAGTTACAGTTTTCTGTCATAATTAGTATCGAAGTTACTGTTACCTGTCATAATTAGTATGGATGTTACAGTTACCTGCCATAATTTGTATCGAAATTACAGGGACTTGTCATAATTAGTAACGAAGTTCGAGTTTCTTGTCATAATTAGTATCGAAGTTACAGTTACCTGACTTAATTTGTATCGAAGTTATAGTTACTTGTCATAATTAGTATCGAAGTTACTGTTACCTGTCATAATTAGTATCGAAGTTACAATTACCTGCCATAATTTGTATCGAAATAACAGTTACTTGTCATAATTAGTGTCGAAGTTAGAGTTTCTGGTCATAATTAGTATCGAAGGTAATGTTACCTGTCATAATTTGTATCGAAATTACAGTTACTTGTCATAATTAGCATCGAAGCTACAGTTACTTGACATAATTAGTAACGAAGTTACAGTAACCTGTCATAATTAGTAACGAAGTTACAGTTACCTGTCATAATTTGTATCGAAATTACAGTTACTTGTCATAATTAGTAACGAAGTTACAATTTCCTGTCATAATTAGTATCGAAGTTACTGTTACCTGTCATAATTAGTATTGAAGTTAAAGTTACCTACCATAATTTTTTATCAAAATTACAGTTACTTGTCATAATTAGTAACGAAGTTAGAGTTTCTTGTCATAATTAGTATCGAAGTTACAGTTACCTGTCATAATTTGTATCGAGGTTATATTTACTTGTCTTAATTAGTATCGAAGTTGCTGTTACCTGTCATAATTAGTATCGAAGTTACAGTAACCTGCCATAATTTGTATCAAAATTACAGTTACTTGTCATAATTAGTAACGAAGTTACAGTTACCTGTCATTATTAGTATCGATGTTACAGTTCCTTGTCATAATTAGTATCGTAGTTACTGTTACCTGTCATAATAAGTATCGAAGTTACAGTTACCTGCCAAAATTTGAATCGAAATTACAGTTACTTGTCATAATTAGTAACGAAGTTACAGTTACCTGTCATAATTAGTATCGAAGTTACAGTTACCTGTCATAATTAGTATCGAAGTTACAGTTACTTGTCATAATTAGTATCGAAGTTACTGTTTCCTGTCATAATTAGTAACGATGATACAGTTACCTGCCAAAATTTGTATCGAAATTACAGTTACTTGTCATAATTAATAACGAAGTTACAGTTACCTGTCATAATTAGTATCGAAGTTACAGTTACTTGTCATAATTAGTATCGAGGTTACAGTTACCTGCCATAATTTGTATCGAAATTACAGGGAATTGTCATAATTAGTAACGAAGCTACAGTTTCCTGCCATAATTAATATCGAAATTAAAGTTACTTGTCATAATTAGTAACGAAGTTACAGTTTCCTGTCATAATTAGTATCGAAGTTACTGTTACCTGTCATAATTAGTATTGAAGTTACAGTTACCTACCATAATTTTTTATCAAATTTCAGTTACTTGTCATAATTAATAACGAAGTTACAGTTACGTGTCATAATTAGTATCGAAGTTACAGTTTCCTGCCATAACTAGTATCCAAATTAAAGTTACTTGTCATAATTAGTAACGAAGTTACAGTTTCCTGTCATAATTAGTAACGAAGTTAAAGTTACCTGTCATAATTTGTATCGAAATTACAGTTACTTGTCATAATTAGTAACGAAGTTACAGTTTCCTGTCATAATTAGTATCGAAGTAAACGTTACCTGTCATAATTAGTATCGAAGTTACAGTTACTTGTCATAATTAGTATCGTAGTTACTCTTACCTGTCATAATTAGTATCGAAGTTACTGTTACCTGTCATAATTAGTATTGATGTTACAGTTACCTACCATTATTTTTTATCAAAATTACTGTTACTTGTCATAATTATTAACGAAGTTAGAGTTCCTTGTCATAATTAGTATCGAAGTTACTGTTACCTGTCATATTTTGTATCGGAATTACAGTTACCTGCCATAATTTGTATCGAAATTACAGTTACTTGTCATAATTAGTAACGAAGTTACGGTAACCTGTCATAATTTGTATCGAAATTACATTTATTTGTCCTAATTAGTATCGAAGTTACAGTTACTTGACATAATTAGTAACGAAGTTACAGTTACCTGTCATGATTTGTATCGAAGTTATAGTTACTTGTCATAATTAGTATCGAAGTTGCTGCTACCTGTCATAATTAGTATCGAAGTTATAGTTACCTGCCATAATTTGTATCGAAATTACAGTTCCTTGTCATAATTAGTATCGATGTTACAGTTACCTGTCATAATTAGTATCGAAGGTACTGTTACATGTCATAATTAGTAACGAAGTAACAGTTTCCTGTCATAATTAGTATCGAAGTAACTCTTACATGTCATAATTAGTATGGAAGTTACAGTTACCTGCCATAATTTGTATCGAAATTACAGTTTCTTGTCATAATTAGTAACGAAGTTACAGTTTCCTGTCATAATTAGTATCGAAGTAACTCTTACATGTCATAATTAGTATGGAAGTTACAGTTACCTGCCATAATTTGTAACGAAATTAAAGTTACTTGTCATCATTAGCAACAAATTTACAGTAACCTGTCATAATTAGTATCGAAGTTAATGTTACTTGTCATAAATAGTATCGAAGTTACTGTTACCTGTCATAATTAGTATCGAAGTTACTGTTACCTGCCATATTTTGTTTCGAAATTACTGTTACTTGTCATAAATAGTAACGAAGTTACAGTTACCTGTCATAATTAGTATCGAAGTTACAGTTACTTGTCATAATTAGTATCGAAGTTACTGTTACCTGTCATAATTAGTATCGAAGTTACAGTTTCCTGCCAAAATTTGTATCGAAATTACAGTTACTTGTCATAATTAGTAACGAAGTTACAGTTACCTGCCATAATTTGTATCGAAATTACAGTTCCTTGTCATAATTAGTATCGAAGTTTAAGTTACCTGTCATAATTAGTATCGAAGGTACTGTTACTTGTCATAATTAGTAACGAAGTTACAGTTACCTGTCATAATTTGTATCGAAATTAGAGTTACTTGTCATAATTAGAGACGAAGTTACAGTTTCCTGTCATAATTAGTATCGAAGTTACTGTTACCTGTCATAATTAGTATGGATGTTACAGTTACCTGCCATAATTTGTATCGAAATTACAGGGACTTGTCAAAATTAGTAACGAAGTTCGAGTTTCTTGTCATAATTAGTATCGAAGTTACAGTTACCTGACATAATTTGTATCGAAGTTATAGTTACTTGTCATAATTAGTATCGAAGTTACTGTTACCTGTCATAATTAGTATCGAAGTTACAATTACCTGCCATAATTTGTATCGAAATAACAGTTACTTGTCATAATTAGTGACGAAGTTAGAGTTTCTGGTCATAATTAGTATCGAAGTTAATGTTACCTGTCATAATTTGTATCGAAATTACAGTTACTTGTCATAATTAGCATCGAAGCTACAGTTACCTGACATAATTAGTAACGAAGTTACAGTAACCTGTCATAATTAGTAACGAAGTTACAGTTACCTGTCATAATTTGTATCGAAATTACAGTTACTTGTCATAATTAGTAACGAAGTTACAGTTTCCTGTCATAATTAGTATCGAAGTTACTGTTACCTGTCATAATTAGTATTGAAGTTAAAGTTACCTACCATAATTTTTTATCAAAATTACAGTTACTTGTCATAATTAGTAACGAAGTTAGAGTTTCTTGTCATAATTAGTATCGAAGTTACAGTTACCTGTCATAATTTGTATCGAGGTTATAGTTACTTGTCATAATTAGTATCGAAGTTGCTGTTACCTGTCATAATTAGTATCGAAGTTACAGTAACCTGCCATAATTTGTATCAAAATTACAGTTACTTGTCATAATTAGTAACGAAGATACAGTTACCTGTCATTATTAGTATCGATGTTACAGTTCCTTGTCATAATTAGTATCGTAGTTACTGTTACCTGTCATAATAAGTATCGAAGTTACAGTTACCTGTCATAATTAGTATCGAAGTTACAGTTACTTGTCATAATTAGTATCGAAGTTACTGTTACCTGTCATAATTAGTAACGATGATACAGTTACCTGCCAAAATTTGTATCGAAATTACAGTTACTTGTCATAATTATTAACGAAGTTACAGTTACCTGTCATAATTAGTATCTAAGTTACAGTTACTTGTCATAATTAGTATCGAGGTTACAGTTACCTACCATAATTTGTATCGAAATTACAGGGACTTGTCATAATTAGTAACGAAGTTACAGTTTCCTGCCATAATTAATATCGAAATTAAAGTTACTTGTCATAATTAGTAACGAAGTTACAGTTTCCTGTCATAATTAGTATCGAAGTTACTTTTACCTGTCATAATTAGTATTGAAGTTACAGTTACCTACCATAATTTTTTTATCAAAATTACAGTTACTTGTCATAATTAGTAATGAAGTTTGAGTTTCTTGTCATAATTGATATCGAAGATAATGTTACCTGTCATAATTAGTATTGAAGTTACAGTTACCTACAATAATTTTTTATCAAAATTACAGTTACTTGTCATAATTAATAACGAAGTTACAGTTACGTGTCATAATTAGTATCGAAGTTACAGTTTCCTGCCATAACTAGTATCCAAATTAAAGTTACTTGTCATAATTAGTAAGAAGTTACAGTTTCCTGTCATAATTAGTAACGAAGTTAAAGTTACCTGTCATAATTTGTATCGAAATTACAGTTACTTGTCATAATTAGTAACGAAGTTACAGTTTCCTGTCATAATTAGTATCGAAGTAAATGTTACCTGTCATAATTAGTATCGAAGTTACAGTTACTTGTCATAATTAGTATCGTAGTTACTCTTACCTGTCATAATTAGTATCGAAGTTACTGTTACCTGTCATAATTAGTATTGATGTTACAGTTACCTACCATAATTTCTTATCAAAATTACTGTTACTTGTCATAATTATTAACGAAGTTAGAGTTCCTTGTCATAATTAGTATCGAAGTTACTGTTACCTGTCATATTTTGTATCGGAATTACAGTTACTTGTCATAATTAGAATCGAAGCTACAATTACTTGAAATAATTAGTAACGAAGTTACAGTAACCTGTCATAATTAGTAACGAAGTTACAGTTACCTGCCATAAATTGTATCGAAATTACAGTTCCTTGTCATAATTAGTATCGAAGTTACTGATACCTGATATAATTAGTACCGAAGTTACAGTTACCTGCCATAATTTGTATCGAAATTACAGTTACTTGTCATAATTAGTAACGAAGTTACGGTAACCTGTCATAATTTGTATCGAAATTACAGTTACTTGTCCTAATTAGTTTCGAAGTTACAGTTACTTGACATAATTAGTAACGAAGTTACAGTAACCTGTCATAATTCGTATCGAAGTTAATGTTACCTGACATAATTAGTATCGAAGTTACAGTTACCTGCCATAATTTTTTATCAAAATTAGAGTTACTTGTCATAATTAGTAACGAAGTTACAGTTACTTGTCATAATCAATATCGAAGTTACTGTTACCTGTCATAATTAGTATCAAAGTTACACTTACCTGCCATAATTTGTATCAAAATTACTGTTCCTTGTCATAATTAATATCGAAGTTACAGTTACCTGTCATAATTAGTCTCGAAGGTACTGTTACTTGTCATAAGTAGTAACAAAGTTACAGTTACCTGTCAAAGTTTGTATCGAAATTACAGTTACTTGTCATAATTAGTATCGAAGTTACTGTTATCTGTCATAATTAGTATGGAAGTTACAGTTACCTGCCATAATTTGTATCGAAATTACAGGGACTTGTCATAAATAATAACGAAGTTCGAATTTCTTGTCATAATTAGTATCTAAATTACAGTTAGCTGTCATAATTTGTATCGAAGTTATAGTTACTTGTCATAATTAGTATCGAAGTTACTGTTACCTGTCATAATTAGTATCGAAGTTACAGTTACCTGCCAAAATTTGTATCGAAATTACAGTTACTTGTCATAATTAATAATGAAGTTACAGTTACGTGTCATAATTAGTATCGAAGTTACAGTTACTTGTCATAATTAGTATCGAAGTTACAGTTACCTGCCATAATTCGTATCGCAATTACAGGGACTTGTCATAATTAGTAACGATGTTACAGTTACCTGCCATAATTAGTATCGAAATTAAAGTTACCTGTCATAATTAGTAACGAAGTTACAGTTTCCTGTCATAATTAGTATCGAAGTTACTGTTACCTGTCATAATTAGTATTGAAGTTACAGTTACCTACAATAATTTTTTATCAAAATTACAGTTACTTGTCATAATTAGTAACGAAGTTAGAGTTTCTTGTCATAATTAGTATCGAAGTTACAGTTACCTGTCATAATTTGTATCGAAATTACAGTTACTTGTCATAATTAGCATCGAAGCTACAGTTACCTGACATAATTAGTAACGAAGTTACAGTAACCTGTCATAATTAGTAACGAAGTTACAGTTACCTGTCATAATTTGTATCGAAATTACAGTTACTTGTCATAATTAGTAACGAAGTTACAGTTTCCTGTCATAATTAGTATCGAAGTTACTGTTACCTGTCATAATTAGTATTGAAGTTAAAGTTACCTACCATAATTTTTTATCAAAATTACAGTTACTTGTCATAATTAGTAACGAAGTTAGAGTTTCTTGTCATAATTAGTATCGAAGTTACAGTTACCTGTCATAATTTGTATCGAGGTTATAGTTACTTGTCATAATTAGTATCGAAGTTGCTGTTACCTGTCATAATTAGTATCGAAGTTACAGTAACCTGCCATTTTTTGTATCAAAATTACAGTTACTTGTCATAATTAGTAACGAAGTTACAGTTACCTGTCATTATTAGTATCGATGTTACAGTTCCTTGTCATAATTAGTATCGTAGTTACTGTTACCTGTCATAATAAGTATCGAAGTTACAGTTACCTGCCAAAATTTGAATCGAAATTACAGTTACTTGTCATAATTAGTAACGAAGTTACAGTTACCTGTCATAATTAGTATCGAAGTTACAGTTACCTGTCATAATAAGTATCGAAGTTACAGTTACTTGTCATAATTAGTATCGAAGTTACTGTTACCTGTCATAATTAGTAACGATGATACAGTTACCTGCCAAAATTTGTATCGAAATTACAGTTACTTGTCATAATTAATAACGAAGTTACAGTTACCTGTCATAATTAGTATCGAAGTTACAGTTACTTGTCATAATTAGTATCGAGGTTACAGTTACCTGCCATAATTTGTATCGAAATTACAGGGACTTGTCATAATAAGTAACGAAGTTACAGTTTCCTGCCATAATTAATATCGAAATTAAAGTTACTTGTCATAATTAGTAACGAAGTTACAGTTTCCTGTCATAATTAGTATCGAAGTTACTGTTACCTGTCATAATTAGTATTGAAATTACAGTTACCTACCATAATTTTTTATCAAAATTACAGTTACTTGTCATAATTAGTAACGAAATTTGAGTTTCTTGTCATAATTAGTATCGAAGTTAATGTTACCTGTCATAATTAGTATTGAAGTTTCAGTTACCTACAATAATTTTTTATCAAAATTACAGTTACTTGTCATAATTAATAACGAAGTTACAGTTACGTGTCATAATTAGTATCGAAATTACAGTTTCCTGCCATAACTAGTATCCAAATTAAAGTTACTTGTCATAATTAGTAACGAAGTTACAGTTTCCTGTCATAATTAGTATCGAAGTTACTGTTACCTGTCATAATTAGTATTGAAGTTACAGTTACCTACCATAATTTTTTATCAATATTACAGTTACTTGTCATAATTAGTAACGAAATTTGAGTTTCTTGTCATAATTAGTATCGAAGTTAATGTTACCTGTCATAATTAGTATTGAAGTTTCAGTTACCTACAATAATTTTTTATCAAAATTACAGTTACTTGTCATAATTAATAACGAAGTTACAGTTACGTGTCATAATTAGTATCGAAGTTACAGTTTCCTGCCATAACTAGTATCCAAATTAAAGTTACTTGTCATAATTAGTAACGAAGTTACAGTTTCCTGTCATAATTAGTATCGAAGTTACTGTTACCTGTCATAATTAGTATTGAAGTTACAGTTACCTACCATAATTTTTTATCAATATTACAGTTACTTGTCATAATTAGTAACGAAATTTGAGTTTCTTGTCATAATTAGTATCGAAGTTACAGTAACCTGCCATAATTTGTATCAAAATTACAGTTACTTGTCATAATTAGTAACGAAGATACAGTTACCTGTCATTATTAGTATCGATGTTACAGTTCCTTGTCATAATTAGTATCGTAGTTACTGTTACCTGTCATAATAAGTATCGAAGTTACAGTTACCTGTCATAATTAGTATCGAAGTTACAGTTACTTGTCATAATTAGTATCGAAGTTACTGTTACCTGTCATAATTAGTAACGATGATACAGTTACCTGCCAAAATTTGTATCGAAATTACAGTTACTTGTCATAATTATTAACGAAGTTACAGTTACCTGTCATAATTAGTATCTAAGTTACAGTTACTTGTCATAATTAGTATCGAGGTTACAGTTACCTACCATAATTTGTATCGAAATTACAGGGACTTGTCATAATTAGTAACGAAGTTACAGTTTCCTGCCATAATTAATATCGAAATTAAAGTTACTTGTCATAATTAGTAACGAAGTTACAGTTTCCTGTCATAATTAGTATCGAAGTTACTTTTACCTGTCATAATTAGTATTGAAGTTACAGTTACCTACCATAATTTTTTTATCAAAATTACAGTTACTTGTCATAATTAGTAATGAAGTTTGAGTTTCTTGTCATAATTAGTATCGAAGATAATGTTACCTGTCATAATTAGTATTGAAGTTACAGTTACCTACAATAATTTTTTATCAAAATTACAGTTACTTGTCATAATTAATAACGAAGTTACAGTTACGTGTCATAATTAGTATCGAAGTTACAGTTTCCTGCCATAACTAGTATCCAAATTAAAGTTACTTGTCATAATTAGTAAGAAGTTACAGTTTCCTGTCATAATTAGTAACGAAGTTAAAGTTACCTGTCATAATTTGTATCGAAATTACAGTTACTTGTCATAATTAGTAACGAAGTTACAGTTTCCTGTCATAATTAGTATCGAAGTAAATGTTACCTGTCATAATTAGTATCGAAGTTACAGTTACTTGTCATAATTAGTATCGTAGTTACTCTTACCTGTCATAATTAGTATCGAAGTTACTGTTACCTGTCATAATTAGTATTGATGTTACAGTTACCTACCATAATTTCTTATCAAAATTACTGTTACTTGTCATAATTATTAACGAAGTTAGAGTTCCTTGTCATAATTAGTATCGAAGTTACTGTTACCTGTCATATTTTGTATCGGAATTACAGTTACTTGTCATAATTAGAATCGAAGCTACAATTACTTGAAATAATTAGTAACGAAGTTACAGTAACCTGTCATAATTAGTAACGAAGTTACAGTTACCTGCCATAAATTGTATCGAAATTACAGTTCCTTGTCATAATTAGTATCGAAGTTACTGATACCTGATATAATTAGTACCGAAGTTACAGTTACCTGCCATAATTTGTATCGAAATTACAGTTACTTGTCATAATTAGTAACGAAGTTACGGTAACCTGTCATAATTTGTATCGAAATTACAGTTACTTGTCCTAATTAGTTTCGAAGTTACAGTTACTTGACATAATTAGTAACGAAGTTACAGTAACCTGTCATAATTAGTATCGAAGTTAATGTTACCTGACATAATTAGTATCGAAGTTACAGTTACCTGCCATAATTTTTTATCAAAATTAGAGTTACTTGTCATAATTAGTAACGAAGTTACAGTTACTTGTCATAATCAATATCGAAGTTACTGTTACCTGTCATAATTAGTATCAAAGTTACACTTACCTGCCATAATTTGTATCAAAATTACTGTTCCTTGTCATAATTAATATCGAAGTTACAGTTACCTGTCATAATTAGTCTCGAAGGTACTGTTACTTGTCATAAGTAGTAACAAAGTTACAGTTACCTGTCAAAGTTTGTATCGAAATTACAGTTACTTGTCATAATTAGTATCGAAGTTACTGTTATCTGTCATAATTAGTATGGAAGTTACAGTTACCTGCCATAATTTGTATCGAAATTACAGGGACTTGTCATAAATAATAACGAAGTTCGAATTTCTTGTCATAATTAGTATCTAAATTACAGTTAGCTGTCATAATTTGTATCGAAGTTATAGTTACTTGTCATAATTAGTATCGAAGTTACTGTTACCTGTCATAATTAGTATCGAAGTTACAGTTACCTGCCAAAATTTGTATCGAAATTACAGTTACTTGTCATAATTAATAATGAAGTTACAGTTACGTGTCATAATTAGTATCGAAGTTACAGTTACTTGTCATAATTAGTATCGAAGTTACAGTTACCTGCCATAATTCGTATCGCAATTACAGGGACTTGTCATAATTAGTAACGATGTTACAGTTACCTGCCATAATTAGTATCGAAATTAAAGTTACTTGTCATAATTAGTAACGAAGTTACAGTTTCCTGTCATAATTAGTATCGAAGTTACTGTTACCTGTCATAATTAGTATTGAAGTTACAGTTACCTACAATAATTTTTTATCAAAATTACAGTTACTTGTCATAATTAGTAACGAAGTTAGAGTTTCTTGTCATAATTAGTATCGAAGTTACAGTTACCTGTCATAATTTGTATCGAAATTACAGTTACTTGTCATAATTAGCATCGAAGCTACAGTTACCTGACATAATTAGTAACGAAGTTACAGTAACCTGTCATAATTAGTAACGAAGTTACAGTTACCTGTCATAATTTGTATCGAAATTACAGTTACTTGTCATAATTAGTAACGAAGTTACAGTTTCCTGTCATAATTAGTATCGAAGTTACTGTTACCTGTCATAATTAGTATTGAAGTTAAAGTTACCTACCATAATTTTTTATCAAAATTACAGTTACTTGTCATAATTAGTAACGAAGTTAGAGTTTCTTGTCATAATTAGTATCGAAGTTACAGTTACCTGTCATAATTTGTATCGAGGTTATAGTTACTTGTCATAATTAGTATCGAAGTTGCTGTTACCTGTCATAATTAGTATCGAAGTTACAGTAACCTGCCATTTTTTGTATCAAAATTACAGTTACTTGTCATAATTAGTAACGAAGTTACAGTTACCTGTCATTATTAGTATCGATGTTACAGTTCCTTGTCATAATTAGTATCGTAGTTACTGTTACCTGTCATAATAAGTATCGAAGTTACAGTTACCTGCCAAAATTTGAATCGAAATTACAGTTACTTGTCATAATTAGTAACGAAGTTACAGTTACCTGTCATAATTAGTATCGAAGTTACAGTTACCTGTCATAATAAGTATCGAAGTTACAGTTACTTGTCATAATTAGTATCGAAGTTACTGTTACCTGTCATAATTAGTAACGATGATACAGTTACCTGCCAAAATTTGTATCGAAATTACAGTTACTTGTCATAATTAATAACGAAGTTACAGTTACCTGTCATAATTAGTATCGAAGTTACAGTTACTTGTCATAATTAGTATCGAGGTTACAGTTACCTGCCATAATTTGTATCGAAATTACAGGGACTTGTCATAATAAGTAACGAAGTTACAGTTTCCTGCCATAATTAATATCGAAATTAAAGTTACTTGTCATAATTAGTAACGAAGTTACAGTTTCCTGTCATAATTAGTATCGAAGTTACTGTTACCTGTCATAATTAGTATTGATGTTACAGTTACCTACCATAATTTTTTATCAAAATTACAGTTACTTGTCATAATTAGTAACGAAATTTGAGTTTCTTGTCATAATTAGTATCGAAGTTAATGTTACCTGTCATAATTAGTATTGAAGTTTCAGTTACCTACAATAATTTTTTATCAAAATTACAGTTACTTGTCATAATTAATAACGAAGTTACAGTTACGTGTCATAATTAGTATCGAAGTTACAGTTTCCTGCCATAACTAGTATCCAAATTAAAGTTACTTGTCATAATTAGTAACGAAGTTACAGTTTCCTGTCATAATTAGTATCGAAGTTACTGTTACCTGTCATAATTAGTATTGAAGTTACAGTTACCTACCATAATTTTTTATCAATATTACAGTTACTTGTCATAATTAGTAACGAAATTTGAGTTTCTTGTCATAATTAGTATCGAAGTTAATGTTACCTGTCATAATTAGTATTGAAGTTTCAGTTACCTACAATAATTTTTTATCAAAATTACAGTTACTTGTCATAATTAATAACGAAGTTACAGTTACGTGTCATAATTAGTATCGAAGTTACAGTTTCCTGCCATAACTAGTATCCAAATTAAAGTTACTTGTCATAATTAGTAACGAAGTTACAGTTTCCTGTCATAATTAGTATCGAAGTTACTGTTACCTGTCATAATTAGTATTGAAGTTACAGTTACCTACCATAATTTTTTATCAATATTACAGTTACTTGTCATAATTAGTAACGAAATTTGAGTTTCTTGTCATAATTAGTATCGAAGTTAATGTTACCTGTCATAATTAGTATTGAAGTTTCAGTTACCTACAATAATTTTTTATCAAAATTACAGTTACTTGTCATAATTAATAACGAAGTTACAGTTACGTGTCATAATTAGTATCGAAGTTACAGTTTCCTGCCATAACTAGTATCCAAATTAAAGTTACTTGTCATAATTAGTAACGAAGTTACAGTTTCCTGTCATAATTAGTAACGAAGTTAAAGTTACCTGTCATAATTTGTATCGAAATTACAGTTACTTGTCATAATTTGTAACGAAGTTACTGTTTCCTGTCATAATTAGTATCGAAGTAAATGTTACCTGTCATAATTAGTATCGTAGTTACAGTTACTTGTCATAATTAGTATCGTAGTTACTCTTACCTGTCATAATTAGTATCGAAGTTACTGTTACCTGTCATAATTAGTATTGATGTTACAGTTACCTACCATAATTTTTTATCAAAATTACTGTTACTTGTCATAATTATTAACGAAGTTAGAGTTCCTTGTCATAATTAGTATCGAAGTTACTGTTACCTGTCATATTTTGTATCGGAATTACAGTTACTTGTCATAATTAGAATCGAAGCTACAATTTCTTGACATAATTAGTAACGAAGTTACAGTAACCTGTCATAATTAGTAACGAAGTTACAGTTACCTGCCATAAATTGTATCGAAATTACAGTTCCTTGTCATAATTAGTATCGAAGTTACTGATACCTGATATAATTAGTACCGAAGTTACAGTTACCTGCCATAATTTGTATCGAAATTACAGTTACTTGTCATAATTAGTAACGAAGTTACGGTAACCTGTCATAATTTGTATCTAAATTACAGTTACTTGTCCTAATTAGTATCGATGTTACAGTTACCTGTCATAATTAGTATCGAAGGTACTGTTACATGTCATACTTAGTAACGAAGTTACAGTTTCCTGTCATAATTAGTATCGAAGTAACTCTTACATGTCATAATTAGTATGGAAGTTACAGTTACCTGCCATAATTTGTATCGAAATTACAGTTTCTTGTCATAATTAGTAACGAAGTTACAGTTTCCTGTCATAATTAGTATCGAAGTAACTCTTACATGTCATAATTAGTATGGAAGTTACAGTTACCTGCCATAATTTGTATCGAAATTAAAGTTACTTGTCATCATTAGCAACAAATTTACAGTAACCTGTCATAATTAGTATCGAAGTTAATGTTACTTGTCATAAATAGTATCGAAGTTACTGTTACCTGTCATAATTAGTATCGAAGTTACTGTTACCTGCCATATTTTGTTTCGAAATTACTGTTACTTGTCATAAATAGTAACGAAGTTACAGTTACCTGTCATAATTAGTATCGAAGTTACAGTTACTTGTCATAATTAGTATCGAAGTTACTGTTACCTGTCATAATTAGTATCGAAGTTACAGTTTCCTGCCAAAATTTGTATCGAAATTACAGTTACTTGTCATAATTAGTAACGAAGTTACAGTTACCTGCCATAATTTGTATCGAAATTACAGTTCCTTGTCATAATTAGTATCGAAGTTTAAGTTACCTGTCATAATTAGTATCGAAGGTACTGTTACTTGTCATAATTAGTAACGAAGTTACAGTTACCTGTCATAATTTGTATCGAAATTAGAGTTACTTGTCATAATTAGTGACGAAGTTACAGTTTCCTGTCATAATTAGTATCGAAGTTACTGTTACCTGTCATAATTAGTATGGATGTTACAGTTACCTGCCATAATTTGTATCGAAATTACAGGGACTTGTCATAATTAGAAACGAAGTTCGAGTTTCTTGTCATAATTAGTATCGAAGTTACAGTTACCTGACATAATTTGTATCGAAGTTTTAGTTACTTGTCATAATTAGTATCGAAGTTACTGTTACCTGTCATAATTAGTATCGAAGTTACAATTACCTCCCATAATTTGTATCGAAATAACAGTTACTTGTCATAATTAGTGACGAAGTTAGAGTTTCTGGTCATAATTAGTATCGAAGTTAATGTTACCTGTCATAATTTGTATCGAAATTACAGTTACTTGTCATAATTAGCATCGAAGCTACAGTTACCTGTCATAATTAGTAACGAAGTTACAGTTACCTGTCATAATTTGTATCGAAATTACAGTTACTTGTCATAATTAGTAACGAAGTTACAGTTTCCTGTCATAATTAGTATCGAAGTTACTGTTACCTGTCATAATTAGTATAGAAGTTAAAGTTACCTACCATAATTTTTTATCAAAATTACAGTATTTTGTCATAATTAGTAACGAAGTTAGAGTTTCTTGTCATAATTAGTATCGAAGTTACAGTTACCTGCCATAATTCGTATCGCAATTACAGGGACTTGTCATAATAAGTAACGATGTTACAGTTACCTGCCATAATTAGTATCGAAATTAAAGTTACTTGTCATAATTAGTAACGAAGTTACAGTTTCCTGTCATAATTAGTATCGAAGTTACTGTTACCTGTCATAATTAGTATTGAAGTTACAGTTACCTACAATAATTTTTTATCAAAATTACAGTTACTTGTCATAATTAGTAACGAAGTTAGAGTTTCTTGTCATAATTAGTATCGAAGTTACAGTTACCTGTCATAATTTGTATCGAAATTACAGTTACTTGTCATAATTAGCATCGAAGCTACAGTTACCTGACATAATTAGTAACGAAGTTACAGTAACCTGTCATAATTAGTAACGACGTTACAGTTACCTGTCATAATTTGTATCGAAATTACAGTTACTTGTCATAATTAGTAACGAAGTTACAGTTTCCTGTCATAATTAGTATCGAAGTTACTGTTACCTGTCATAATTAGTATTGAAGTTAAAGTTACCTACCATAATTTTTTATCAAAATTACAGTTACTTGTCATAATTAGTAACGAAGTTAGAGTTTCTTGTCATAATTAGTATCGAAGTTACAGTTACCTGTCATAATTTGTATCGAGGTTATAGTTACTTGTCATAATTAGTATCGAAGTTGCTGTTACCTGTCATAATTAGTATCGAAGTTACAGTAACCTGCCATTTTTTGTATCAAAATTACAGTTACTTGTCATAATTAGTAACGAAGTTACAGTTACCTGTCATTATTAGTATCGATGTTACAGTTCCTTGTCATAATTAGTATCGTAGTTACTGTTACCTGTCATAATAAGTATCGAAGTTACAGTTACCTGCCAAAATTTGAATCGAAATTACAGTTACTTGTCATAATTAGTAACGAAGTTACAGTTACCTGTCATAATTAGTATCGAAGTTACAGTTACCTGTCATAATAAGTATCGAAGTTACAGTTACTTGTCATAATTAGTATCGAAGTTACTGTTACCTGTCATAATTAGTAACGATGATACAGTTACCTGCCAAAATTTGTATCGAAATTACAGTTACTTGTCATAATTAATAACGAAGTTACAGTTACCTGTCATAATTAGTATCGAAGTTACAGTTACTTGTCATAATTAGTATCGAGGTTACAGTTACCTGCCATAATTTGTATCGAAATTACAGGGACTTGTCATAATAAGTAACGAAGTTACAGTTTCCTGCCATAATTAATATCGAAATTAAAGTTACTTGTCACAATTAGTAACGAAGTTACAGTTTCCTGTCATAATTAGTATCGAAGTTACTGTTACCTGTCATAATTAGTATTGAAGTTACAGTTACCTACCATAATTTTTTATCAAAATTACAGTTACTTGTCATAATTAGTAACGAAATTTGAGTTTCTTGTCATAATTAGTATCGAAGTTAATGTTACCTGTCATAATTAGTATTGAAGTTTCAGTTACCTACAATAATTTTTTATCAAAATTACAGTTACTTGTCATAATTAATAACGAAGTTACAGTTACGTGTCATAATTAGTATCGAAGTTACAGTTTCCTGCCATAACTAGTATCCAAATTAAAGTTACTTGTCATAATTAGTAACGAAGTTACAGTTTCCTGTCATAATTAGTATCGAAGTTACTGTTACCTGTCATAATTAGTATTGAAGTTACAGTTACCTACCATAATTTTTAATCAATATTACAGTTACTTGTCATAATTAGTAACGAAATTTGAGTTTCTTGTCATAATTAGTATCGAAGTTAATGTTACCTGTCATAATTAGTATTGAAGTTTCAGTTACCTACAATAATTTTTTATCAAAATTACAGTTACTTGTCATAATTAATAACGAAGTTACAGTTACGTGTCATAATTAGTATCGAAGTTACAGTTTCCTGCCATAACTAGTATCCAAATTAAAGTTACTTGTCATAATTAGTAACGAAGTTACAGTTTCCTGTCATAATTAGTATCGAAGTTACTGTTACCTGTCATAATTAGTATTGAAGTTACAGTTACCTACCATAATTTTTTATCAATATTACAGTTACTTGTCATAATTAGTAACGAAATTTGAGTTTCTTGTCATAATTAGTATCGAAGTTAATGTTACCTGTCATAATTAGTATTGAAGTTTCAGTTACCTACAATAATTTTTTATCAAAATTACAGTTACTTGTCATAATTAATAACGAAGTTACAGTTACGTGTCATAATTAGTATCGAAGTTACAGTTTCCTGCCATAACTAGTATCCAAATTAAAGTTACTTGTCATAATTAGTAACGAAGTTACAGTTTCCTGTCATAATTAGTAACGAAGTTAAAGTTACCTGTCATAATTTGTATCGAAATTACAGTTACTTGTCATAATTAGTAACGAAGTTACTGTTTCCTGTCATAATTAGTATCGAAGTAAATGTTACCTGTCATAATTAGTATCGAAGTTACAGTTACTTGTCATAATTAGTATCGTAGTTACTCTTACCTGTCATAATTAGTATCGAAGTTACTGTTACCTGTCATAATTAGTATTGATGTTACAGTTACCTACCATAATTTTTTATCAAAATTACTGTTACTTGTCATAATTATTAACGAAGTTAGAGTTCCTTGTCATAATTAGTATCGAAGTTACTGTTACCTGTCATATTTTGTATCGGAATTACAGTTACTTGTCATAATTAGAATCGAAGCTACAATTTCTTGACATAATTAGTAACGAAGTTACAGTAACCTGTCATAATTAGTAACGAAGTTACAGTTACCTGCCATAAATTGTATCGAAATTACAGTTCCTTGTCATAATTAGTATCGAAGTTACTGATACCTGATATAATTAGTACCGAAGTTACAGTTACCTGCCATAATTTGTATCGAAATTACAGTTACTTGTTATAATTAGTAACGAAGTTACGGTAACCTGTCATAATTTGTATCTAAATTACAGTTACTTGTCCTAATTAGTATCGAAGTTACAGTTACTTGACATAATTAGTAACGAAGTTACAGTTACCTGTCATAATTTGTATCGAAGTTATAGTTACTTGTCATAATTAGTATCGAAGTTGCTGCTACCTGTCATAATTAGTATCGAAGTTATAGTTACCTGCCATAATTTGTATCGAAATTACAGTTCCTTGTCATAATTAGTATCGATGTTACAGTTACCTGTCATAATTAGTATCGAAGGTACTGTTACATGTCATACTTAGTAACGAAGTTACAGTTTCCTGTCATAATTAGTATCGAAGTAACTCTTACATGTCATAATTAGTATGGAAGTTACAGTTACCTGCCATAATTTGTATCGAAATTACAGTTTCTTGTCATAATTAGTAACGAAGTTACAGTTTCCTGTCATAATTAGTATCGAAGTAACTCTTACATGTCATAATTAGTATGGAAGTTACAGTTACCTGCCATAATTTGTATCGAAATTAAAGTTACTTGTCATCATTAGCAACAAATTTACAGTAACCTGTCATAATTAGTATCGAAGTTAATGTTACTTGTCATAAATAGTATCGAAGTTACTGTTACCTGTCATAATTAGTATCGAAGTTACTGTTACCTGCCATATTTTGTTTCGAAATTACTGTTACTTGTCATAAATAGTAACGAAGTTACAGTTACCTGTCATAATTAGTATCGAAGTTACAGTTACTTGTCATAATTAGTATCGAAGTTACTGTTACCTGTCATAATTAGTATCGAAGTTACAGTTTCCTGCCAAAATTTGTATCGAAATTACAGTTACTTGTCATAATTAGTAACGAAGTTACAGTTACCTGCCATAATTTGTATCGAAATTACAGTTCCTTGTCATAATTAGTATCGAAGTTTAAGTTACCTGTCATAATTAGTATCGAAGGTACTGTTACTTGTCATAATTAGTAACGAAGTTACAGTTACCTGTCATAATTTGTATCGAAATTAGAGTTACTTGTCATAATTAGTGACGAAGTTACAGTTTCCTGTCATAATTAGTATCGAAGTTACTGTTACCTGTCATAATTAGTATGGATGTTACAGTTACCTGCCATAATTTGTATCGAAATTACAGGGACTTGTCATAATTAGAAACGAAGTTCGAGTTTCTTGTCATAATTAGTATCGAAGTTACAGTTACCTGACATAATTTGTATCGAAGTTTTAGTTACTTGTCATAATTAGTATCGAAGTTACTGTTACCTGTCATAATTAGTATCGAAGTTACAATTACCTCCCATAATTTGTATCGAAATAAAAGTTACTTGTCATAATTAGTGACGAAGTTAGAGTTTCTGGTCATAATTAGTATCGAAGTTAATGTTACCTGTCATAATTTGTATCGAAATTACAGTTACTTGTCATAATTAGCATCGAAGCTACAGTTACCTGTCATAATTAGTAACGAAGTTACAGTTACCTGTCATAATTTGTATCGAAATTACAGTTACTTGTCATAATTAGTAACGAAGTTACAGTTTCCTGTCATAATTAGTATCGAAGTTACTGTTACCTGTCATAATTAGTATAGAAGTTAAAGTTACCTACCATAATTTTTTATCAAAATTACAGTATTTTGTCATAATTAGTAACGAAGTTAGAGTTTCTTGTCATAATTAGTATCGAAGTTACAGTTACCTGTCATAATTTGTATCGAGGTTATATTTACTTGTCATAATTAGTATCGAAGTTGCTGTTACCTGTCATAATTAGTATCGAAGTTACAGTAACCTGCCATAATTTGTATCAAAATTACAGTTACTTGTCATAATTAGTAACGAAGTTACAGTTACCTGTCATTATTAGTATCGATGTTACAGTTCCTTGTCATAATTAGTATCGTAGTTACTGTTACCTGTCATAATAAGTATCGAAGTTACAGTTACCTGCCAAAATTTGAATCGAAATTACAGTTACTTGTCATAATTAGTAACGAAGTTACAGTTACCTGTCATAATTAGTATCGAAGTTACAGTTACCTGTCATAATTAGTATCGAAGTTACAGTTACTTGTCATAATTAGTATCGAAGTTACTGTAACCTGTCATAATTAGTAACGATGATACAGTTACCTGCCAAAATTTGTATCGAAATTACAGTTACTTGTCATAATTAATAACGAAGTTACAGTTACCTGTCATAATTAGTATCGAAGTTACAGTTACTTGTCATAATTAGTATCGAGGTTACAGTTACCTGGCATAATTTGTATCGAAATTACAGGGACTTGTCATAATTAGTAACGAAGTTACAGTTTCCTGCCATAATTAATATCGAAATTAAAGTTACTTGTCATAATTAGTAACGAAGTTACAGTTTCCTGTCATAATTAGTATCGAAGTTACTGTTACCTGTCATAATTAGTATTGAAGTTACAGTTACCTACCATATTTTTTTTATCAAAATTACAGTTACTTGTCATAATTAGTAACGATGTTTGAGTTTCTTGTCATAATTAGTATCGAAGTTAATGTTACCTGTCATAATTAGTATTGAAGTTACAGTTACCTACAATAATTTTTTATCAAAATTACAGTTACTTGGCATAATTAATAACGAAGTTACAGTTACGTGTCATAATTAGTATCGAAGTTACAGTTTCCTGCCATAACTAGTATCCAAATTAAAGTTACTTGTCATAATTAGTAACGAAGTTACAGTTTCCTGTCATAATTAGTAACGAAGTTAAAGTTACCTGTCATAATTTGTATCGAAATTACAGTTACTTGTCATAATTAGTAACGAAGTTACAGTTTCCTGTCATAATTAGTATCGAAGTAAATGTTACCTGTCATAATTAGTATCGAAGTTACAGTTACTTGTCATAATTAGTATCGTAGTTACTCTTACCTGTCATAATTAGTATCGAAGTTACTGTTACCTGTCATAATTAGTATTGATGTTACAGTTACCTACCATAATTTTTTATCAAAATTACTGTTACTTGTCATAATTATTAACGAAGTTAGAGTTCCTTGTCATAATTAGTATCGAAGTTACTGTTACCTGTCATATTTTGTATCGGAATTACAGTTACTTGTCATAATTAGAATCGAAGCTACAATTACTTGACATAATTAGTAACGAAGTTACAGTAACCTGTCATAATTAGTAACGAAGTTACAGCTACCTGCCATAAATTGTATCGAAATTACAGTTCCTTGTCATAATTAGTAACGAAGTTACGGTAACCTGTCATAATTTGTATCGAAATTACAGTTACTTGTCCTAATTAGTTTCGAAGTTACAGTTACTTGACATAATTAGTAACGAAGTTACAGTAACCTGTCATAATTAGTATCGAAGTTCATGTTACCTGTCATAATTAGTATCGAAGTTACAGTTACCTGCCATAATTTTTTATCAAAATTAGAGTTACTTGTCATAATTAGTAACGAAGTTACAGTTACTTGTCATAATCAATATCGAAGTTACTGTTACCTGTCATAATTAGTATCAAAGTTACAGTTACCTGCCATAATTTGTATCAAAATTACTGTTCCTTGTCATAATTAATATCGAAGTTACAGTTACCTGTCATAATTAGTCTCGAAGGTACTGTTACTTGTCATAAGTAGTAACAAAGTTACAGTTACCTGTCAAAGTTTGTATCGAAATTACAGTTACTTGTCATAATTAGTAACGAAGTTACAGTTTCCTGTCATAATTAGTATCGAAGTAACTGTTATCTGTCATAATTAGTATGGAAGTTACAGTTACCTGCCATAATTTGTATCGAAATTACAGGGACTTGTCATAATTAATAACGAAGTTCGAGTTTCTTGTCATAATTAGTATCTAAATTACAGTTAGCTGTCATAATTTGTATCGAAGTTATAGTTACTTGTCATAATTAGTATCGAAGTTACTGTTACCTGTCATAATTAGTATCGAAGTTACAGTTACCTGCCAAAATTTGTATCGAAATTACAGTTACTTGTCATAATTAATAATGAAGTTACAGTTACCTGTCATAATTAGTATCGAAGTTACAGTTACTTGTCATAATTAGTATCGAAGTTACAGTTACCTGCCATAATTTGTATCGCAATTACAGGGACTTGTCATAATTAGTAACGATGTTACAGTTACCTGCCATAATTAGTATCGAAATTAAAGTTACTTGTCATAATTTGTATGGAAGTTACAGTTACCTGCCATAATTTGTATCGAAATTAAAGTTACTTGTCATCATTAGCAACAAATTTACAGTAACCTGTCATAATTAGTATCGAAGTTAATGTTACTTGTCATAAATAGTATGGAAGTTACTGTTACCTGTCATAATTAGTATCGAAGTTACTGTTACCTGCTATATTTTGTTTCGAAATTACTGTTACTTGTCATAAATAGTAACGAAGTTACAGTTACCTGTCATAATTAGTATCGAAGTTACAGTTACTTGTCATAATTAGTATCGTAGTTACTCTTACCTGTCATAATTAGTATCGAAGTTACTGTTACCTGTCATAATTAGTATTGATGTTACAGTTACCTACCATAATTTTTTATCAAAATTACTGTTACTTGTCATAATTATTAACGAAGTTAGAGTTCCTTGTCATAATTAGTATCGAAGTTACTGTTACCTGTCATATTTTGTATCGGAATTACAGTTACTTGTCATAATTAGAATCGAAGCTACAATTTCTTGACATAATTAGTAACGAAGTTACAGTAACCTGTCATAATTAGTAACGAAGTTACAGTTACCTGCCATAAATTGTATCGAAATTACAGTTCCTTGTCATAATTAGTATCGAAGTTACTGATACCTGATATAATTAGTATCGAAGTTACAGTTACCTGCCATAATTTGTATCGAAATTACAGTTACTTGTCATAATTAGTAACGAAGTTACGGTAACCTGTCATAATTTGTATCTAAATTACAGTTACTTGTCCTAATTAGTATCGAAGTTACAGTTACTTGACATAATTAGTAACGAAGTTACAGTTACCTGTCATAATTTGTATCGAAGTTATAGTTACTTGTCATAATTAGTATCGAAGTTGCTGCTACCTGTCATAATTAGTATCGAAGTTATAGTTACCTGCCATAATTTGTATCGAAATTACAGTTCCTTGTCATAATTAGTATCGATGTTACAGTTACCTGTCATAATTAGTATCGAAGGTACTGTTACATGTCATACTTAGTAACGAAGTTACAGTTTCCTGTCATAATTAGTATCGAAGTAACTCTTACATGTCATAATTAGTATGGAAGTTACAGTTACCTGCCATAATTTGTATCGAAATTACAGTTTCTTGTCATAATTAGTAACGAAGTTACAGTTTTCTGTCATAATTAGTATCGAAGTAACTCTTACATGTCATAATTAGTATGGAAGTTACAGTTACCTGCCATAATTTGTATCGAAATTAAAGTTACTTGTCATCATTAGCAACAAATTTACAGTAACCTGTCATAATTAGTATCGAAGTTAATGTTACTTGTCATAAATAGTATCGAAGTTACTGTTACCTGTCATAATTAGTATCGAAGTTACTGTTACCTGCCATATTTTGTTTCGAAATTACTGTTACTTGTCATAAATAGTAACGAAGTTACAGTTACCTGTCATAATTAGTATCGATGTTACAGTTACTTGTCATAATTAGTATCGAAGTTACTGTTACCTGTCATAATTAGTATCGAAGTTACAGTTTCCTGCCAAAATTTGTATCGAAATTACAGTTACTTGTCATAATTAGTAACGAAGTTACAGTTACCTGCCATAATTTGTATCGAAATTACAGTTCCTTGTCATAATTAGTATCGAAGTTTAAGTTACCTGTCATAATTAGTATCGAAGGTACTGTTACTTGTCATAATTAGTAACGAAGTTACAGTTACCTGTCATAATTTGTATCGAAATTAGAGTTACTTGTCATAATTAGTGACGAAGTTACAGTTTCCTGTCATAATTAGTATCGAAGTTACTGTTACCTGTCATAATTAGTATGGATGTTACAGTTACCTGCCATAATTTGTATCGAAATTACAGGGACTTGTCATAATTAGAAACGAAGTTCGAGTTTCTTGTCATAATTAGTATCGAAGTTACAGTTACCTGACATAATTTGTATCGAAGTTTTAGTTACTTGTCATAATTAGTATCGAAGTTACTGTTACCTGTCATAATTAGTATCGAAGTTACAATTACCTGCCATAATTTGTATCGAAATAACAGTTACTTGTCATAATTAGTGACGAAGTTAGAGTTTCTGGTCATAATTAGTATCGAAGTTAATGTTACCTGTCAAAATTTGTATCGAAATTACAGTTACTTGTCATAATTAGCATCGAAGCTACAGTTACCTGTCATAATTAGTAACGAAGTTACAGTTACCTGTCATAATTTGTATCGAAATTACAGTTACTTGTCATAATTAGTAACGAAGTTACAGTTTCCTGTCATAATTAGTATCGAAGTTACTGTTACCTGTCATAATTAGTATTGAAGTTAAAGTTACCTACCATAATTTTTTATCAAAATTACAGTATTTTGTCATAATTAGTAACGAAGTTAGAGTTTCTTGTCATAATTAGTATCGAAGTTACAGTTACCTGTCATAATTTGTATCGAGGTTATATTTACTTGTCATAATTAGTATCGAAGTTGCTGTTACCTGTCATAATTAGTATCGATGTTACAGTAACCTGCCATAATTTGTATCAAAATTACAGTTACTTGTCATAATTAGTAACGAAGTTACAGTTACCTGTCATTATTAGTATCGATGTTACAGTTCCTTGTCATAATTAGTATCGTAGATACTGTTACCTGTCATAATAAGTATCGAAGTTACAGTTACCTGCCAAAATTTGAATCGAAATTACAGTTACTTGTCATAATTAGTAACGAAGTTACAGTTACCTGTCATAATAAGTATCGAAGTTACAGTTACCTGTCATAATTAGTATCGAAGTTACAGTTACTTGTCATAATTAGTATCGAAGTTACTGTAACCTGTCATAATTAGTAACGATGATACAGTTACCTGCCAAAATTTGTATCGAAATTACAGTTACTTGTCATAATTAATAACGAAGTTACAGTTACCTGTCATAATTAGTATCGAAGTTACAGTTACTTGTCATAATTAGTATCCAGGTTACAGTTACCTGCCATAATTTGTATCGAAATTACAGGGACTTGTCATAATTAGTAACGAAGTTACAGTTTCCTGCCATAATTAATATCGAAATTAAAGTTACTTGTCATAATTAGTAACGAAGTTACAGTTTCCTGTCATAATTAGTATCGAAGTTACTGTTACCTGTCATAATTAGTATTGAAGTTACAGTTACCTACCATAATTTTTTTTATCAAAATTACAGTTACTTGTCATAATTAGTAACGAAGTTTGAGTTTCTTGTCATAATTAGTATCGAAGTTAATGTTACCTGTCATAATTAGTATTGAAGTTACAGTTACCTACAATAATTTTTTATCAAAATTACAGTTACTTGGCATAATTAATAACGAAGTTACAGTTACGTGTCATAATTAGTATCGAAGTTACAGTTTCCTGCCATAACTAGTATCCAAATTAAAGTTACTTGTCATAATTAGTAACGAAGTTACAGTTTCCTGTCATAATTAGTAACGAAGTTAAAGTTACCTGTCATAATGTGTATCGAAATTACAGTTACTTGTCATAATTAGTAACGAAGTTACAGTTTCCTGTCATAATTTGTATCGAAGTAAATGTTACCTGTCATAATTAGTATCGAAGTTACAGTTACTTGTCATAATTAGTATCGTAGTTACTCTTACCTGTCATAATTAGTATCGAAGTTACTGTTACATGTCATAATTAGTATTGATGTTACAGTTACCTACCATAATTTTTTATCAAAATTACTGTTACTTGTCATAATTATTAACGAAGTTAGAGTTCCTTGTCATAATTAGTATCGAAGTTACTGTTACCTATCATATTTTGTATCGGAATTACAGTTACTTGTCATAATTAGAATCGAAGCTACAATTACTTGACATAATTAGTAACGAAGTTACAGTAACCTGTCATAATTAGTAACGAAGTTACAGCTACCTGCCATAAATTGTATCGAAATTACAGTACCTTGTCATAATTAGTAACGAAGTTACGGTAACCTGTCATAATTTGTATCGAAATTACAGTTACTTGTCCTAATTAGTTTCGAAGTTACAGTTACTTGACATAATTAGTAACGAAGTTACAGTAACCTGTCATAATTAGTATCGAAGTTCATGTTACCTGTCATAATTAGTATCGAAGTTACAGTTACCTGCCATAATTTTTTATCAAAATTAGAGTTACTTGTCATAATTAGTAACGAAGTTACAGTTACTTGTCATAATCAATATCGAAGTTACTGTTACCTGTCATAATTAGTATCAAAGTTACAGTTACCTGCCATAATTTGTATCAAAATTACTGTTCCTTGTCATAATTAATATCGAAGTTACAGTTACCTGTCATAATTAGTCTCGAAGGTACTGTTACTTGTCATAAGTAGTAACAAAGTTACAGTTACCTGTCAAAGTTTGTATCGAAATTACAGTTACTTGTCATAATTAGTAACGAAGTTACAGTTTCCTGTCATAATTAGTATCGAAGTTACTGTTATCTGTCATAATTAGTATGGAAGTGACAGTTACCTGCCATAATTTGTATCGAAATTACAGGGACTTGTCATAATTAATAACGAAGTTCGAGTTTCTTGTCATAATTAGTATCTAAATTACAGTTAGCTGTCATAATTTGTATCGAAGTTATAGTTACTTGTCATAATTAGTATCGAAGTTACTGTTACCTGTCATAATTAGTATCGAAGTTACAGTTACCTGCCAAAATTTGTATCGAAATTACAGTTACTTGTCATAATTAATAATGAAGTTACAGTTACCTGTCATAATTAGTATCGAAGTTACAGTTACTTGTCATAATTAGTATCGAAGTTACAGTTACCTGCCATAATTTGTATCGCAATTACAGGGACTTGTCATAATTAGTAACGATGTTACAGTTACCTGCCATAATTAGTATCGAAATTAAAGTTACTTGTCATAATTAGTATGGAAGTTACAGTTACCTGCCATAATTTGTATCGAAATTAAAGTTACTTGTCATCATTAGCAACAAATTTACAGTAACCTGTCATAATTAGTATCGAAGTTAATGTTACTTGTCATAAATAGTATCGAAGTTACTGTTACCTGTCATAATTAGTATCGAAGTTACTGTTACCTGCTATATTTTGTTTCGAAATTACTGTTACTTGTCATAAATAGTAACGAAGTTACAGTTACCTGTCATAATTAGTATCGAAGTTACAGTTACTTGTCATAATTAGTATCGAAGTTACTGTTACCTGTCATAATTAGTATCGAAGTTACAGTTTCCTGCCAAAATTTGTATCGAAATTACAGTTACTTGTCATAATTAGTAACGAAGTTACAGTTACCTGCCATAATTTGTATCGAAATTACAGTTCCTTGTCATAATTAGTATCGAAGTTTAAGTTACCTGTCATAATTAGTATCGAAGGTACTGTTACTTGTCATAATTAGTAACGAAGTTACAGTTACCTGTCATTATTTGTATCGAAATTAGAGTTACTTGTCATAATTAGTGACGAAGTTACAGTTTCCTGTCATAATTAGTATCGAAGTTACTGTTACCTGTCATAATTAGTATGGAAGTTACAGTTACCTGCCATAATTTGTATCGAAATTACAGGGACTTGTCATAATTAGTAACGAAGTTCGAGTTTCTTGTCATAATTAGTATCGAAGTTACAGTTACCTGACATAATTTGTATCGAAGTTATAGTTACTTGTCATAATTAGTATCGAAGTTACTGTTACCTGTCATAATTAGTATCGAAGTTACAATTACCTGCCATAATTTGTATCGAAATAACAGTTACTTGTCATAATTAGTGACGAAGTTAGAGTTTCTGGTCATAATTAGTATCGAAGTTAATGTTACCTGTCATAATTTGTATCGAAATTACAGTTACTTGTCATAATTAGCATCGAAGCTACAGTTACCTGTCATAATTTGTATCGAGGTTATATTTACTTGTCATAATTAGTATCGAAGTTGCTGTTACCTGTCATAATTAGTATCGAAGTTACAGTAACCTGCCATAATTTGTATCAAAATTATAGTTACTTGTCATAATTAGTAACGAAGTTACAGTTACCTGTCATTATTAGTATCGATGTTACAGTTCCTTGTAATAATTAGTATCGTAGTTACTGTTACCTGTCATAATACGTATCGAAGTTACAGTTACCTGCCAAAATTTGAATCGAAATTACAGTTACTTGTCATAATTAGTATCGAAGTTACAGTAACTTGTCATAATTAGTATCGAAGTTACTGTAACCTGTCATAATTAGTAACGATGATACAGTTACCTGCCAAAATTTGTATCGAAATTACAGTTACTTGTCATAATTAATAACGAAGTTACAGTTACCTGTCATAATTAGTATCGAAGTTACAGTTACTTGTCATAATTAGTATCGAGGTTACAGTTACCTGCCATAATTTGTATCGAAATTACAGGGACTTGTCATAATTAGTAACGAAGTTACAGTTTCCTGCCATAATTAATATCGAAATTAAAGTTACTTGTCATAATTAGTAACGAAGTTACAGTTTCCTGTCATAATTAGTATCGAAGTTACTGTTACCTGTCATAATTAGTATTGAAGTTACAGTTACCTACCATAATTTTTTTAATCAAAATTACAGTTACTTGTCATAATTAGTAACGAAGTTTGAGTTTCTTGTCATAATTAGTATCGAAGTTAATGTTACCTGTCATAATTAGTATTGAAGTTACAGTTACCTACAATAATTTTTTATCAAAATTACAGTTACTTGTCATAATTAATAACGAAGTTACAGTTACGTGTCATAATTAGTATCGAAGTTACAGTTTCCTGCCATAACTAGTATCCAAATTAAAGTTACTTGTCATAATTAGTAACGAAGTTACAGTTTCCTGTCATAATTAGTAACGAAGTTAAAGTTACCTGTCATAATTTGTATCGAAATTACAGTTACTTGTCATAATTAGTAACGAAGTTACAGTTTCCTGTCATAATTAGTATCGAAGTAAATGTTACCTGTCATAATTAGTATCGAAGTTACAGTTACTTGTCATAATTAGTATCGTAGTTACTCTTACCTGTCATAATTAGTATCGAAGTTACTGTTACCTGTCATAATTAGTATTGATGTTACAGTTACCTACCATAATTTTTTATCAAAATTACTGTTACTTGTCATAATTATTAACGAAGTTAGAGTTCCTTGTCATAATTAGTATCGAAGTTACTGTTACCTGTCATATTTTGTATCGGAATTACAGTTACTTGTCATAATTAGAATCGAAGCTACAATTACTTGACATAATTAGTAACGAAGTTACAGTAACCTGTCATAATTAGTAACGAAGTTACAGCTACCTGCCATAAATTGTATCGAAATTACAGTTCCTTGTCATAATTAGTAACGAAGTTACGGTAACCTGTCATAATTTGTATCGAAATTACAGTTACTTGTCCTAATTAGTTTCGAAGTTACATTTACTTGACATAATTAGTAACGAAGTTACAGTAACCTGTCATAATTAGTATCGAAGTTCATGTTACCTGTCATAATTAGTATCGAAGTTACAGTTACCTGCCATAATTTTTTATCAAAATTAGAGTTACTTGTCATAATTAGTAACGAAGTTACAGTTACTTGTCATAATCAATATCGAAGTTACTGTTACCTGTCATAATTAGTATCAAAGTTACAGTTACCTGCCATAATTTGTATCAAAATTACTGTTCCTTGTCATAATTAATATCGAAGTTACAGTTACCTGTCATAATTAGTCTCGAAGGTATTGTTACTTGTCATAAGTAGTAACAAAGTTACAGTTACCTGTCAAAGTTTGTATCGAAATTACAGTTACTTGTCATAATTAGTAACGAAGTTACAGTTTCCTGTCATAATTAGTATCGAAGTTACTGTTATCTGTCATAATTAGTATGGAAGTTACAGTTACCTGCCATAATTTGTATCGAAATTACAGGGACTTGTCATAATTAATAACGAAGTTCGAGTTTCTTGTCATAATTAGTATCTAAATTACAGTTAGCTGTCATAATTTGTATCGAAGTTATAGTTACTTGTCATAATTAGTATCGAAGTTACTGTTACCTGTCATAATTAGTATCGAAGTTACAGTTACCTGCCAAAATTTGTATCGAAATTACAGTTACTTGTCATAATTAATAATGAAGTTACAGTTACCTGTCATAATTAGTATCGAAGTTACAGTTACTTGTCATAATTAGTATCGAAGTTACAGTTACCTGCCATAATTTGTATCGCAATTACAGGGACTTGTCATAATTAGTAACGATGTTACAGTTACCTGCCATAATTAGTATCGAAATTAAAGTTACTTGTCATAATTAGTATGGAAGTTACAGTTACCTGCCATAATTTGTATCGAAATTAAAGTTACTTGTCATCATTAGCAACAAATTTACAGTAACCTGTCATAATTAGTATCGAAGTTAATGTTACTTGTCATAAATAGTATCGAAGTTACTGTTACCTGTCATAATTAGTATCGAAGTTACTGTTACCTGCTATATTTTGTTTCGAAATTACTGTTACTTGTCATAAATAGTAACGAAGTTACAGTTACCTGTCATAATTAGTATCGAAGTTACAGTTACTTGTCATAATTAGTATCGAAGTTACTGTTACCTGTCATAATTAGTATCGAAGTTACAGTTTCCTGCCAAAATTTGTATCGAAATTACAGTTACTTGTCATAATTAGTAACGAAGTTACAGTTACCTGCCATAATTTGTATCGAAATTACAGTTCCTTGTCATAATTAGTATCGAAGTTTAAGTTACCTGTCATAATTAGTATCGAAGGTACTGTTACTTGTCATAATTAGTAACGAAGTTACAGTTACCTGTCATAATTTGTATCGAAATTAGAGTTACTTGTCATAATTAGTGACGAAGTTACAGTTTCCTGTCATAATTAGTATCGAAGTTACTGTCACCTGTCATAATTATTATGGATGTTACAGTTACCTGCCATAATTTGTATCGAAATTACAGGGACTTGTCATAATTAGAAACGAAGTTCGAGTTTCTTGTCATAATTAGTATCGAAGTTACAGTTACCTGACATAATTTGTATCGAAGTTTTAGTTACTTGTCATAATTAGTATCGAAGTTACTGTTACCTGTCATAATTAGTATCGAAGTTACAATTACCTGCCATAATTTGTATCGAAATAACAGTTACTTGTCATAATTAGTGACGAAGTTAGAGTTTCTGGTCATAATTAGTATCGAAGTTAATGTTACCTGTCATAATTTGTATCGAAATTACAGTTACTTGTCATAATTAGCATCGAAGCTACAGTTACCTGTCATAATTAGTAACGAAGTTACAGTTACCTGTCATAATTTGTATCGAAATTACAGTTACTTGTCATAATTAGCAACGAAGTTACAGTTTCCTGTCATAATTAGTATCGAAGTTACTGTTACCTGTCATAATTAGTATTGAAGTTAAAGTTACCTACCATAATTTTTTATCAAAATTACAGTATTTTGTCATAATTAGTAACGAAGTTAGAGTTTCTTGTCATAATTAGTATCGAAGTTACAGTTACCTGTCATAATTTGTATCGAGGTTATATTTACTTGTCATAATTAGTATCGAAGTTGCTGTTACCTGTCATAATTAGTATCGAAGTTACAGTAACCTGCCATAATTTGTATCAAAATTACAGTTACTTGTCATAATTAGTAACGAAGTTACAGTTACCTGTCATTATTAGTATCGATGTTACAGTTCCTTGTCATAATTAGTATCGTAGTTACTGTTACCTGTCATAATAAGTATCGAAGTTACAGTTACCTGCCAAAATTTGAATCGAAATTACAGTTACTTGTCATAATTAGTAACGAAGTTACAGTTACCTGTCATAATTAGTATCGAAGTTACAGTTACCTGTCATAATTAGTATCGAAGTTACAGTTACTTGTCATAATTAGTATCGAAGTTACTGTAACCTGTCATAATTAGTAACGATGATACAGTTACCTGCCAAAATTTGTATCGAAATTACAGTTACTTGTCATAATTAATAACGAAGTTACAGTTACCTGTCATAATTAGTATCGAAGTTACAGTTACTTGTCATAATTAGTATCGAGGTTACAGTTACCTGCCATAATTTGTAGCGAAATTACAGGGACTTGTCATAATTAGTAACGAAGTTACAGTTTCCTGCCATAATTAATATCGAAATTAAAGTTACTTGTCATAATTAGTAACGAAGTTACAGTTTCCTGTCATAATTAGTATCGAAGTTACTGTTACCTGTCATAATTAGTATTGAAGTTACAGTTACCTACCATAATTTTTTTTATCAAAATTACAGTTACTTGTCATAATTAGTAACGAAGTTTGAGTTTCTTGTCATAATTAGTATCGAAGTTAATGTTACCTGTCATAATTAGTATTGAAGTTACAGTTACCTACAATAATTTTTTATCAAAATTACAGTTACTTGGCATAATTAATAACGAAGTTACAGTTACGTGTCATAATTCGTATCGAAGTTACAGTTTCCTGCCATAACTAGTATCCAAATTAAAGTTACTTGTCATAATTAGTAACGAAGTTACAGTTTCCTGTCATAATTAGTAACGAAGTTAAAGTTACCTGTCATAATTTGTATCGAAATTACAGTTACTTGTCATAATTAGTAACGAAGTTACAGTTTCCTGTCATAATTAGTATCGAAGTAAATGTTACCTGTCATAATTAGTATCGAAGTTACAGTTACTTGTCATAATTAGTATCGTAGTTACTCTTACCTGTCATAATTAGTATCGAAGTTACTGTTACCTGTCATAATTAGTATTGATGTTACAGTTACCTACCATAATTTTTTATCAAAATTACTGTTACTTGTCATAATTATTAACGAAGTTAGAGTTCCTTGTCATAATTAGTATCGAAGTTACTGTTACCTGTCATATTTTGTATCGGAATTACAGTTACTTGTCATAATTAGAATCGAAGCTACAATTACTTGACATAATTAGTATCGAAGTTACTGTTACCTGTCATAATTAGTATGGATGTTACAGTTACCTGCCATAATTTGTATCGAAATTACAGGGACTTGTCATAATTAGTAACGAAGTTCGAGTTTCTTGTCATAATTAGTATCGAAGTTACAGTTACCTGACATAATTTGTATCGAAGTTATAGTTACTTGTCATAATTAGTATCGAAGTTACTGTTACCTGTCATAATTAGTATCGAAGTTACAATTACCTGCCATAATTTGTATCGAAATAACAGTTACTTGTCATAATTAGTGACGAAGTTAGAGTTTCTGGTCATAATTAGTATCGAAGTTAATGTTACCTGTCATAATTTGTATCGAAATTACAGTTACTTGTCATAATTAGCATCGAAGCTACAGTTACCTGTCATAATTTGTATCGAGGTTATATTTACTTGTCATAATTAGTATCGAAGTTGCTGTTACCTGTCATAATTAGTATCGAAGTTACAGTAACCTGCCATAATTTGTATCAAAATTATAGTTACTTGTCATAATTAGTAACGAAGTTACAGTTACCTGTCATTATTAGTATCGATGTTACAGTTCCTTGTCATAATTAGTATCGTAGTTACTGTTACCTGTCATAATACGTATCGAAGTTACAGTTACCTGCCAAAATTTGAATCGAAATTACAGTTACTTGTCATAATTAGTATCGAAGTTACAGTAACTTGTCATAATTAGTATCGAAGTTACTGTAACCTGTCATAATTAGTAACGATGATACAGTTACCTGCCAAAATTTGTATCGAAATTACAGTTACTTGTCATAATTAATAACGAAGTTACAGTTACCTGTCATAATTAGAATCGAAGTTACAGTTACTTGTCATAATTAGTATCGAGGTTACAGTTACCTGCCATAATTTGTATCGAAATTACAGGGACTTGTCATAATTAGTAACGAAGTTACAGTTTCCTGCCATAATTAATATCGAAATTAAAGTTACTTGTCATAATTAGTAACGAAGTTACAGTTTCCTGTCATAATTAGTATCGAAGTTACTGTTACCTGTCATAATTAGTATTAAAGTTACAGTTACCTACCATAATTTTTTTTATCAAAATTACAGTTACTTGTCATAATTAGTAACGAAGTTTGAGTTTCTTGTCATAATTAGTATCGAAGTTAATGTTACCTGTCATAATTAGTATTGAAGTTACAGTTACCTACAATAATTTTTTATCAAAATTACAGTTACTTGTCATAATTAATAACGAAGTTACAGTTACGTGTCATAATTAGTATCGAAGTTACAGTTTCCTGCCATAACTAGTATCCAAATTAAAGTTACTTGTCATAATTAGTAACGAAGTTACAGTTTCCTGTCATAATTAGTAACGAAGTTAAAGTTACCTGTCATAATTTGTATCGAAATTACAGTTACTTGTCATAATTAGTAACGAAGTTACAGTTTCCTGTCATAATTAGTATCGAAGTAAATGTTACCTGTCATAATTAGTATCGAAGTTACAGTTACTTGTCATAATTAGTATCGTAGTTACTCTTACCTGTCATAATTAGTATCGAAGTTACTGTTACCTGTCATAATTAGTATTGATGTTACAGTTACCTACCATAATTTTTTATCAAAATTACTGTTACTTGTCATAATTATTAACGAAGTTAGAGTTCCTTGTCATAATTAGTATCGAAGTTACTGTTACCTGTCATATTTTGTATCGGAATTACAATTACTTGTCATAATTAGAATCGAAGCTACAATTACTTGACATAATTAGTAACGAAGTTACAGTAACCTGTCATAATTAGTAACGAAGTTACAGCTACCTGCCATAAATTGTATCGAAATTACAGTTCCTTGTCATAATTAGTAACGAAGTTACGGTAACCTGTCATAATTTGTATCGAAATTACAGTTACTTGTCCTAATTAGTTTCGAAGTTACAGTTACTTGACATAATTAGTAACGAAGTTACAGTAACCTGTCATAATTAGTATCGAAGTTCATGTTACCTGTCATAATTAGTATCGAAGTTACAGTTACCTGCCATAATTTTTTATCAAAATTAGAGTTACTTGTCATAATTAGTAACGAAGTTACAGTTACTTGTCATAATCAATATCGAAGTTACTGTTACCTGTCATAATTAGTATCAAAGTTACAGTTACCTGCCATAATTTGTATCAAAATTACTGTTCCTTGTCATAATTAATATCGAAGTTACAGTTACCTGTCATAATTAGTCTCGAAGGTATTGTTACTTGTCGTAAGTAGTAACAAAGTTACAGTTACCTGTCAAAGTTTGTATCGAAATTACAGTTACTTGTCATAATAAGTAACGAAGTTACAGTTTCCTGTCATAATTAGTATCGAAGTTACTGTTATCTGTCATAATTAGTATGGAAGTTACAGTTACCTGCCATAATTTGTATCGAAATTACAGGGACTTGTCATAATTAATAACGATGTTCGAGTTTCTTGTCATAATTAGTATCTAAATTACAGTTAGCTGTCATAATTTGTATCGAAGTTATAGTTACTTGTCATAATTAGTATCGAAGTTACTGTTACCTGTCATAATTAGTATCGAAGTTACAGTTACCTGCCAAAATTTGTATCGAAATTACAGTTACTTGTCATAATTAATAATGAAGTTACAGTTACCTGTCATAATTAGTATCGAAGTTACAGTTACTTGTCATAATTAGTATCGAAGTTACAGTTACCTGCCATAATTTGTATCGCAATTACAGGGACTTGTCATAATTAGTAACGATGTTACAGTTACCTGCCATAATTAGTATCGAAATTAAAGTTACTTGTCATAATTAGTATGGAAGTTACAGTTACCTGCCATAATTTGTATCGAAATTAAAGTTACTTGTCATCATTAGCAACAAATTTACAGTAACCTGTCATAATTAGTATCGAAGTTAATGTTACTTGTCATAAATAGTATCGAAGTTACTGTTACCTGTCATAATTAGTATCGAAGTTACTGTTACCTGCTATATTTTGTTTCGAAATTACTGTTACTTGTCATAAATAGTAACGAAGTTACAGTTACCTGTCATAATTAGTATCGAAGTTACAGTTACTTGTCATAATTAGTATCGAAGTTACTGTTACCTGTCATAATTAGTATCGAAGTTACAGTTTCCTGCCAAAATTTGTATCGAAATTACAGTTACTTGTCATAATTAGTAACGAAGTTACAGTTACCTGCCATAATTTGTACCGAAATTACAGTTCCTTGTCATAATTAGTATCGAAGTTTAAGTTACCTGTCATAATTAGTATCGAAGGTACTGTTACTTGTCATAATTAGTAACGAAGTTACAGTTACCTGTCATAATTTGTATCGAAATTAGAGTTACTTGTCATAATTAGTGACGAAGTTACAGTTTCCTGTCATAATTAGTATCGAAGTTACTGTTACCTGTCATAATTAGTATGGATGTTACAGTTACCTGCCATAATTTGTATCGAAATTACAGGGACTTGTCATAATTAGTAACGAAGTTCGAGTTTCTTGTCATAATTAGTATCGAAGTTACAGTTACCTGACATAATTTGTATCGAAGTTATAGTTACTTGTCATAATTAGTATCGAAGTTACTGTTACCTGTCATAATTAGTATCGAAGTTACAATTACCTGCCATAATTTGTATCGAAATAACAGTTACTTGTCATAATTAGTGACGAAGTTAGAGTTTCTGGTCATAATTAGTATCGAAGTTAATGTTACCTGTCATAATTTGTATCGAAATTACAGTTACTTGTCATAATTAGCATCGAAGCTACAGTTACCTGTCATAATTTGTATCGAGGTTATATTTACTTGTCATAATTAGTATCGAAGTTGCTGTTACCTGTCATAATTAGTATCGAAGTTACAGTAACCTGCCATAATTTGTATCAAAATTATAGTTACTTGTCATAATTAGTAACGAAGTTACAGTTACCTGTCATTATTAGTATCGATGTTACAGTTCCTTGTCATAATTAGTATCGTAGTTACTGTTACCTGTCATAATAAGTATCGAAGTTACAGTTACCTGCCAAAATTTGAATCGAAATTACAGTTACTTGTCATAATTAGTATCGAAGTTACAGTAACTTGTCATAATTAGTATCGAAGTTACTGTAACCTGTCATAATTAGTAACGATGATACAGTTACCTGCCAAAATTTGTATCGAAATTACAGTTACTTGTCATAATTAATAACGAAGTTACAGTTACCTGTCATAATTAGTATCGAAGTTACAGTTACTTGTCATAATTAGTATAGAAGTAAATGTTACCTGTCATAATTAGTATCGAAATTACAGTTCCTTGTCATAATTAGTAACGAAGTTACGGTAACCTGTCATAATTTGTATCGAAATTACAGTTACTTGTCATAATTAATAACGAAGTTACAGTTACCTGTCATAATTAGTATCGAAGTTACAGTTACTTGTCATAATTAGTATCGAAGTAAATGTTACCTGTCATAATTAGTATCGAAATTACAGTTCCTTGTCATAATTAGTATCGAAGTTACTGTAACCTGTCATAATTAGTAACGATGATACAGTTACCTGCCAAAATTTGTATCGAAATTACAGTTACTTGTCATAATTAATAACGAAGTTACAGTTACCTGTCCTAATTAGTTTCGAAGTTACAGTTACTTGACATAATTAGTATCGAAGTTACTGTTACCTGTCATAATTAGTATTGAAGTTACAGTTACCTACCATAATTTTTTTATCAAAATTACAGTTACTTGTCATAATTAGTAACGAAGTTTGAGTTTCTTGTCTTAATTAGTATCGAAGTTAATGTTACCTGTCATAATTAGTATTGAAGTTACAGTTACCTACAATAATTTTTTATCAAAATTACAGTTACTTGTCATAAATAGTAACGAAGTTACAGTTACCTGTCATAATTAGTATCGAAGTTACAGTTACTTGTCATAATTAGTATCGAAGTTACTGTTACCTGTCATAATTAGTATCGAAGTTACAGTTTCCTGCCAAAATTTGTATCGAAATTACAGTTACTTGTCATAATTAGTAACGAAGTTACAGTTACCTGCCATAATTTGTATCGAAATTACAGTTCCTTGTCATAATTAGTATCGAAGTTTAAGTTACCTGTCATAATTAGTATCGAAGGTACTGTTACTTGTCATAATTAGTAACGAAGTTACAGTTACCTGTCATAATTTGTATCGAAATTAGAGTTACTTGTCATAATTAGTGACGAAGTTACAGTTTCCTGTCATAATTAGTATCGAAGTTACTGTTACCTGTCATAATTAGTATGGATGTTACAGTTACCTGCCATAATTTGTATCGAAATTACAGGGACTTGTCATAATTAGTAACGAAGTTCGAGTTTCTTGTCAAAATTAGTATCGAAGTTACAGTTACCTGACATAATTTGTATCGAAGTTATAGTTACTTGTCATAATTAGTATCGAAGTTACTGTTACCTATCATAATTAGTATCGAAGTTACAATTACCTGCCATAATTTGTATCGAAATAACAGTTACTTGTCATAATTAGTGACGAAGTTAGAGTTTCTGGTCATAATTAGTATCGAAGTTAATGTTACCTGTCATAATTTGTATCGAAATTACAGTTACTTGTCATAATTAGCATCGAAGCTACAGTTACCTGTCATAATTTGTATCGAGGTTATATTTACTTGTCATAATTAGTATCGAAGTTGCTGTTACCTGTCATAATTAGTATCGAAGTTAAAGTAACCTGCCATAATTTGTATCAAAATTATAGTTACTTGTCATAATTAGTAACGAAGTTACAGTTACCTGTCATTATTAGTATCGATGTTACAGTTCCTTGTCATAATTAGTATCGTAGTTACTGTTACCTGTCATAATAAGTATCGAAGTTACAGTTACCTGCCAAAATATGAATCGAAATTACAGTTACTTGTCATAATTAGTATCGAAGTTACAGTAACTTGTCATAATTAGTATCGAAGTTACTGTAACCTGTCATAATTAGTAACGATGATACAGTTACCTGCCAAAATTTGTATCGAAATTACAGTTACTTGTCATAATTAATAACGAAGTTACAGTTACCTGTCATAATTAGTATCGAAGTTACAGTTACTTGTCATAATTAGTATCGAGGTTACAGTTACCTGCCATAATTTGTATCGAAATTACAGGGACTTGTCATAATTAGTAACGAAGTTACAGTTTCCTGCCATAATTAATATCGAAATTAAAGTTACTTGTCATAATTAGTAACGAAGTTACAGTTTCCTGTCATAATTAGTATCGAAGTTACTGTTACCTGTCATAATTAGTATTGAAGTTACAGTTACCTACCATAATTTTTTTTATCAAAATTACAGTTACTTGTCATAATTAGTAACGAAGTTTGAGTTTCTTGTCATAATTAGTATCGAAGTTAATGTTACCTGTCATAATTAGTATTGAAGTTACAGTTACCTACAGTAATTTTTTATCAAAATTACAGTTACTTGTCATAATTAATAACGAAGTTACAGTTACGTGTCATAATTAGTATCGAAGTTACAGTTTCCTGCCATAACTAGTATCCAAATTAAAGTTACTTGTCATAATTAGTAACGAAGTTACAGTTTCCTGTCATAATTAGTAACGAAGTTAAAGTTACCTGTCATAATTTGTATCGAAATTACAGTTACTTGTCATAATTAGTAACGAAGTTACAGTTTCCTGTCATAATTAGTATCGAAGTAAATGTTACCTGTCATAATTAGTATCGAAGTTACAGTTACTTGTCATAATTAGTATCGTAGTTACTCTTACCTGTCATAATTAGTATCGAAGTTACTGTTACCTGTCATAATTAGTATTGATGTTACAGTTACCTACCATAATTTTTTATCAAAATTACTGTTACTTGTCATAATTATTAACGAAGTTAGAGTTCCTTGTCATAATTAGTATCGAAGTTACTGTTACCTGTCATATTTTGTATCGGAATTACAGTTACTTGTCATAATTAGAATCGAAGCTACAATTACTTGACATAATTAGTAACGAAGTTACAGTAACCTGTCATAATTAGTAACGATGTTACAGCTACCTGCCATAAATTGTATCGAAATTACAGTTCCTTGTCATAATTAGTAACGAAGTTACGGTAACCTGTCATAATTTGTATCGAAATTACAGTTACTTGTCCTAATTAGTTTCGAAGTTACAGTTACTTGACATAATTAGTAACGAAGTTACAGTAACCTGTCATAATTAGTATCGAAGTTCATGTTACCTGTCATAATTAGTATCGAAGTTACAGTTACCTGCCATAATTTTTTATCAAAATTAGAGTTACTTGTCATAATTAGTAACGAAGTTACAGTTACTTGTCATAATCAATATCGAAGTTACTGTTACCTGTCATAATTAGTATCAAAGTTACAGTTACCTGCCATAATTTGTATCAAAATTACTGTTCCTTGTCATAATTAATATCGAAGTTACAGTTACCTGTCATAATTAGTCTCGAAGGTACTGTTACTTGTCATAAGTAGTAACAAAGTTACAGTTACCTGTCAAAGTTTGTATCGAAATTACAGTTACTTGTCATAATTAGTAACGAAGTTACAGTTTCCTGTCATAATTAGTATCGAAGTTACTGTTATCTGTCATAATTAGTATGGAAGTTACAGTTACCTGCCATAATTTGTATCGAAATTACAGGGACTTGTCATAATTAATAACGAAGTTCGAGTTTCTTGTCATAATTAGTATCTAAATTACAGTTAGCTGTCATAATTTGTATCGAAGTTATAGTTACTTGTCATAATTAGTATCGAAGTTACTGTTACCTGTCATAATTAGTATCGAAGTTACAGTTACCTGCCAAAATTTGTATCGAAATTACAGTTACTTGTCATAATTAATAATGAAGTTACAGTTACCTGTCATAATTAGTATCGAAGTTACAGTTACTTGTCATAATTAGTATCGAAGTTACAGTTACCTGCCATAATTTGTATCGCAATTACAGTTACCTGCCATAATTAGTATCGAAATTAAAGTTACTTGTCATAATTAGTATGGAAGTTACAGTTACCTGCCATAATTTGTATCGAAATTAAAGTTACTTGTCATCATTAGCAACAAATTTACAGTAACCTGTCATAATTAGTATCGAAGTTAATGTTACTTGTCATAAATAGTATCGAAGTTACTGTTACCTGTCATAATTAGTATCGAAGTTACTGTTACCTGCTATATTTTGTTTCGAAATTACTGTTACTTGTCATAAATAGTAACGAAGTTACAGTTACCTGTCATAATTAGTATCGAAGTTACAGTTACATGTCATAATTAGTATCGAAGTTACTGTTACCTGTCATAATTAGTATCGATGTTACAGTTTCCTGCCAAAATTTGTATCGAAATTACAGTTACTTGTCATAATTTGTAACGAAGTTACAGTTACCTGCCATAATTTGTATCGAAATTACAGTTCCTTGTCATAATTAGTATCGAAGTTTAAGTTACCTGTCATAATTAGTATCGAAGGTACTGTTACTTGTCATAATTAGTAACGAAGTTACAGTTACCTGTCATAATTTGTATCGAAATTAGAGTTACTTGTCATAATTAGTGACGAAGTTACAGTTTCCTGTCATAATTAGTATCGAAGTTACTGTTACCTGTCTTAATTAGTGTGGATGTTACAGTTACCTGCCATAATTTGTATCGAAATTACAGGGACTTGTCATAATTAGTAACGAAGTTCGAGTTTCTTGTCATAATTAGTATCGAAGTTACAGTTACCTGACATAATTTGTATCGAAGTTATAGTTACTTGTCATAATTAGTATCGAAGTTACTGTTACCTGTCATAATTAGTATCGAAGTTACAATTACCTGCCATAATTTGTATCGAAATAACAGTTACTTGTCATAATTAGTGACGAAGTTAGAGTTTCTGGTCATAATTAGTATCGAAGTTAATGTTACCTGTCATAATTTGTATCGAAATTACAGTTACTTGTCATAATTAGCATCGAAGCTACAGTTACCTGTCATAATTTGTATCGAGGTTATATTTACTTGTCATAATTAGTATCGAAGTTGCTGTTACCTGTCATAATTAGTATCGAAGTTACAGTAACCTGCCATAATTTGTATCAAAATTATAGTTACTTGTCATAATTAGTAACGAAGTTACAGTTACCTGTCATTATTAGTATCGATGTTACAGTTCCTTGTCATAATTAGTATCGTAGTTACTGTTACCTGTCATAATAAGTATCGAAGTTACAGTTACCTGCCAAAATTTGAATCGAAATTACAGTTACTTGTCATAATTAGTATCGAAGTTACAGTAACTTGTCATAATTAGTATCGAAGTTACTGTAACCTGTCATAATTAGTAACGATGATACAGTTACCTGCCAAAATTTGTATCGAAATTACAGTTACTTGTCATAATTAATAACGAAGTTACAGTTACCTGTCATAATTAGTATCGAAGTTACAGTTACTTGTCATAATTAGTATCGAAGTAAATGTTACCTGTCATAATTAGTATCGAAATTACAGTTCCTTGTCATAATTAGTAACGAAGTTACGGTAACCCGTCATAATTTGTATCGAAATTACAGTTACTTGTCCTAATTAGTTTCGAAGTTACAGTTACTTGACATAATTAGTATCGAAGTTACTGTTACCTGTCATAATTAGTATTGAAGTTACAGTTACCTACCATAATTTTTTTATCAAAATTACAGTTACTTGTCATAATTAGTAACGAAGTTTGAGTTTCTTGTCTTAATTAGTATCGAAGTTAATGTTACCTGTCATAATTAGTATTGAAGTTACAGTTACCTACAATAATTTTTTATCAAAATTACAGTCACTTGTCATAATTAATAACGAAGTTACAGTTACGTGTCATAATTAGTATCGAAGTTACAGTTTCCTGCCATAACTAGTATCCAAATTAAAGTTACTTGTCATAATTAGTAACGAAGTTACAGTTTCCTGTCATAATTAGTAACGAAGTTAAAGTTACCTGTCATAATTTGTATCGAAATTACAGTTACTTGTCATTATTAGTAACGAAGTTACAGTTTCCTGTCATAATTAGTATCGAAGTAAATGTTACCTGTCATAATTAGTATCGAAGTTACAGTTACTTGTCATAATTAGTATCGTAGTTACTCTTACCTGTCATAATTAGTATCGAAGTTACTGTTACCTGTCATAATTAGTATTGATGTTACAGTTACCTACCATAATTTTTTATCAAAATTACTGTTACTTGTCATAATTATTAACGAAGTTAGAGTTCCTTGTCAAAATTAGTATCGAAGTTACTGTTACCTGTCATATTTTGTATCGGAATTACAGTTACTTGTCATAATTAGAATCGAAGCTACAATTACTTGACATAATTAGTAACGAAGTTACAGTAACCTGTCATAATTAGTAACGAAGTTACAGTTACCTGCCATAAATTGTATCGAAATTACAGTTCCTTGTCATAATTAGTAACGAAGTTACGGTAACCTGTCATAATTTGTATCGAAATTACAATTACTTGTCCTAATTAGTTTCGAAGTTACAGTTACTTGACATAATTAGTAACGAAGTTACAGTAACCTGTCATAATTAGTATCGAAGTTCATGTTACCTGTCATAATTAGTATCGAAGTTACAGTTACCTGCCATAATTTTTTATCAAAATTAGAGTTACTTGTCATAATTAGTAACGAAGTTACAGTTACTTGTCATAATCAATATCGAAGTTACTGTTACCTGTCATAATTAGTATCAAAGTTACAGTTACCTGCCATAATTTGTATCAAAATTACTGTTCCTTGTCATAATTAATATCGAAGTTACAGTTACCTGTCATAATTAGTCTCGAAGGTACTGTTACTTGTCATAAGTAGTAACAAAGTTACAGTTACCTGTCAAAGTTTGTACGAAATTACAGTTACTTGTCATAATTAGTAATGAAGTTACAGTTTCCTGTCATAATTAGTATCGAAGTTACTGTTATCTGTCATAATTAGTATGGAAGTTACAGTTACCTGCCATAATTTGTATCGAAATTACAGGGACTTGTCATAATTAATAACGAAGTTCGAGTTTCTTGTCATAATTAGTATCTAAATTACAGTTAGCTGTCATAATTTGTATCGAAGTTATAGTTACTTGTCATAATTAGTATCGAAGTTACTGTTACCTGTCATAATTAGTATCGAAGTTACAGTTACCTGCCAAAATTTGTATCGAAATTACAGTTACTTGTCATAATTAATAATGAAGTTACAGTTACCTGTCATAATTAGTATCGAAGTTACAGTTACTTGTCATAATTAGTATCGAAGTTACAGTTACCTGCCATAATTTGTATCGCAATTACAGGGACTTGTCTTAATTAGTAACGATGTTACAGTTACCTGCCATAATTAGTATCGAAATTAAAGTTACTTGTCATAATTAGTAACGAAGTTACAGTTTCCTGTCATAATTAGTATCGAAGTTACTGTTACCTGTCATAATTAGTATTGAAGTTACAGTTACCTACAATAATTTTTTATCAAAATTACAGTTACTTGTCATAATTAGTAACGAAGTTAGAGTTTCTTGTCATAATTAGTATCGAAGTTACAGTTACCTGTCATAATTTGTATCGAAATTACAGTTACTTGTCATAATTAGCATCGAAGCTACAGTTACCTGACATAATTAGTAACGAAGTTACAGTAACCTGTCATAATTGGTATCGAAATTACAGTTACTTGTCATAATTAGTAACGAAGTTACAGTTTCCTGTCATAATTAGTATCGAAGTTACTGTTACCTGTCATAATTAGTATTGAAGTTAAAGTTACCTACCATAATTTTTTATCAAAATTACAGTTTCTTGTCATAATTAGTAACGAAGTTAGTGTTTCTTGTCATAATTAGTATCGAAGTTACAGTTACCTGTCATAATTTGTATCGAGGTTATAGTTACTTGTCATAATTAGTATCGAAGTTGCTGTTACCTGTCATAATTAGTATCGAAGTTACAGTAACCTGCCATAATTTGTATCAAAATTACAGTTACTTGTCATAATTAGTAACGAAGTTACAGTTACCTGTCATTATTAGTATCGATGTTACAGTTCCTTGTCATAATTAGTATCGTAGTTACTGTTACCTGTCATAATAAGTATCGAAGTTACAGTTACCTGCCAAAATTTGAATCGAAATTACAGTTACTTGTCATAATTAGTAACGAAGTTACAGTTACCTGTCATAATTAGTATCGAAGTTACAGTTACCTGTCATAATAAGTATCGAAGTTACAGTTACTTGTCATAATTAGTATCGAAGTTACTGTTACCTGTCATAATTAGTAACGATGATACAGTTACCTGCAAAAATTTGTATGGAAATTACAGTTACTTGTCATAATTAATAACGAAGTTACAGTTACCTGTCATAATGATTATCGAAGTTACAGTTACTTGTCATAATTAGTATCGAGGTTACAGTTACCTGCCATAATTTGTATCGAAATTACAGGGACTTGTCATAATAAGTAACGAAGTTACAGTTTCCTGCCATAATTAATATCGAAATTAAAGTTACTTGTCATAATTAGTAACGAAGTTACAGTTTCCTGTCATAATTAGTATCGAAGTTACTGTTACCTGTCATAATTAGTATTGAAGTTACAGTTACCTACCATAATTTTTTATCAAAATTACAGTTACTTGTCATAATTAGTAACGAAGTTTGAGTTTCTTGTCATAATTAGTATCGAAGTTAATGTTACCTGTCATAATTAGTATTGAAGTTACAGTTACCTACTATAATTTTTTATCAAAATTACAGTTACTTGTCATAATTAATAACGAAGTTACAGTTACGTGTCATAATTAGTATCGATGTTATAGTTTCCTGCCATAACTAGTATCCAAATTAAAGTTACATGTCATAATTAGTAACGATGTTACAGTTTCCTGTCATAATTAGTAACGAAGTTAAAGTTACCTGCCATAAATTGTATCGAAATTACAGTTCCTTGTCATAATTAGTATCGAAGTTACTGATACCTGATATAATTAGTACCGAAGTTACAGTTACCTGCCATAATTTGTATCGAAATTACAGTTACTTGTCATAATTAGTAACGAAGTTAGAGTTCCTTGTCATAATTAGTATCGAAGTTACTGTTACCTGTCATATTTTGTATCGGAATTACAGTTACTTGTCATAATTAGAATCGAAGCTACAATTTCTTGACATAATTAGTAACGAAGTTACAGTAACCTGTCATAATTAGTAACGAAGTTACAGTTACCTGCCATAAATTGTATCGAAATTACAGTTCCTTGTCATAATTAGTATCGAAGTTACTGATACCTGATATAATTAGTACCGAAGTTACAGTTACCTGCCATAATTTGTATCGAAATTACAGTTACTTGTCATAATTAGTAACGAAGTTACGGTAACCTGTCATAATTTGTATCGAAATTACAGTTACTTGTCCTAATTAGTATCGAAGTTACAGTTACTTGACATAATTAGTAACGAAGTTACAGTTACCTGTCATAATTGATATCGAAGTTATAGTTACTTGTCATAATTAGTATCGAAGTTGCTGCTACTTGTCATAATTAGTATCGAAGTTATAGTTACCTGCCATAATTTGTATCGAAATTACAGTTCCTTGTCATAATTAGTATCGATGTTACAGTTACCTGTCATAATTAGTATCGAAGGTACTGTTACATGTCATAATTAGTAACGAAGTTACAGTTTCCTGTCATAATTAGTATCGAAGTAACTCTTACATGTCATAATTAGTATGGAAGTTACAGTTACCTGCCATAATTTGTATCGAAATTACAGTTTCTTGTCATAATTAGTAACGAAGTTACAGTTTCCTGTCATAATTAGTATCGAAGTAACTCTTACATGTCATAATTAATATGGAAGTTACAGTTACCTGCCATAATTTGTATCGAAATTAAAGTTACTTGTCATCATTAGCAACAAATTTACAGTAACCTGTCATAATTAGTATCGAAGTTAATGTTACTTGTCATAAATAGTATCGAAGTTACTGTTACCTGTCATAATTAGTATCGAAGTTACTGTTACCTGCCATATTTTGTTTCGAAATTACTGTTACTTGTCATAAATAGTAACGAAGTTACAGTTACCTGTCATAATTAGTATCGAAGTTACAGTTACTTGTCATAATTAGTATCGAAGTTACTGTTACTTGTCATAATTAGTATCGAAGTTACAGTTTCCTGCCAAAATTTGTATCGAAATTACAGTTACTTGTCATAATTAGTAACGAAGTTACAGTTACCTGCCATAATTTGTATCGAAATTACAGTTACTTGTCATAATTAGTAACGAAGTTACAGTTTCCTGTCATAATTAGTATCGAAGTTACTGTTACCTGTCATAATTAGTATTGAAGTTAAAGTTACCTACCATAATTTTTTATCAAAATTACAGTAACTTGTCATAATTAGTAACGAAGTTAGAGTTTCTTGTCATAATTAGTATCGAAGTTACAGTTACCTGTCATAATTTGTATCGAGGTTATATTTACTTGTCATAATTAGTATCGAAGTTGCTGTTACCTGTCATAATTAGTATCGAAGTTACAGTAACCTGCCATAATTTGTATCAAAATTACAGTTACTTGTCATAATTAGTAACGAAGTTACAGTTACCTGTCATTATTAGTATCGATGTTACAGTTCCTTGTCATAATTAGTATCGTAGTTACTGTTACCTGTCATAATAAGTATCGAAGTTACAGTTACCTGCCAAAATTTGAATCGAAATTACAGTTACATGTCATAATTAGTAACGAAGTTACAGTTACCTGTCATAATTAGTATCGAAGTTACAGTTACCTGTCATAATTAGTATCGAAGTTACAGTTACTTGTCATAATTAGTATCGAAGTTACTGTAACCTGTCATAATTAGTAACGATGATACAGTTACCTGCCAAAATTTGTATCGAAATTACAGTTACTTGTCATAATTAATAACGAAGTTACAGTTACCTGTCATAATTAGTATCGAAGTTACAGTTACTTGTCATAATTAGTATCGAGGTTACAGTTACCTGCCATAATTTGTATCGAAATTACAGGGACTTGTCATAATTAGTAACGAAGTTACAGTTTCCTGCCATAATTAATATCGAAATTAAAGTTACTTGTCATAATTAGTAACGAAGTTACAGTTTCCTGTCATAATTAGTATCGAAGTTACTGTTACCTGTCATAATTAGTATTGAAGTTACAGTTACCTACCATAATTTTTTTTATCAAAATTACAGTTACTTGTCATAATTAGTAACGAAGTTTGAGTTTCTTGTCATAATTAGTATCGAAGTTAATGTTACCTGTCATAATTAGTATTGAAGTTACAGTTACCTACAATAATTCTTTATCAAAATTACAGTTACTTGTCATAATTAATAACGAAGTTACAGTTACGTGTCATAATTAGTATCGAAGTTACAGTTTCCTGCCATAACTAGAATCCAAATTAAAGTTACTTGTCATAATTAGTAACGAAGTTACAGTTTCCTGTCATAATTAGTAACGAAGTTAAAGTTACCTGTCATAATTTGTATCGAAATTACAGTTACTTGTCATAATTAGTAACGAAGTTACAGTTTCCTGTCATAATTAGTATCGAAGTAAATGTTACCTGTCATAATTAGTATCGAAGTTACAGTTACTTGTCATAATTAGTATCGTAGTTACTCTTACCTGTCATAATTAGTATCGAAGTTACTGTTACCTGTCATAATTAGTATTGATGTTACAGTTACCTACCATAATTTTTATCAAAATTACTGTTACTTGTCATAATTATTAACGAAGTTAGAGTTCCTTGTCATAATTAGTATCGAAGTTACTGTTACCTGTCATATTTTGTATCGGAATTACAGTTACTTGTCATAATTAGTAACGAAGTTACTGTTTCCTGTCATAATTAGTATCGAAGTAAATGTTACCTGTCATAATTAGTATCGAAGTTACAGTTACTTGTCATAATTAGTATCGTAGTTACTCTTACCTGTCATAATTAGTATCGAAGTTACTGTTACCTGTCATAATTAGTATTGATGTTACAGTTACCTACCATAATTTTTTATCAAAATTACTGTTACTTGTCATAATTATTAACGAAGTTAGAGTTCCTTGTCATAATTAGTATCGAAGTTACTGTTACCTGTCATATTTTGTATCGGAATTACAGTTACTTGTCATAATTAGAATCGAAGCTACAATTTCTTGACATAATTAGTAACGAAGTTACAGTAACCTGTCATAATTAGTAACGAAGTTACAGTTACCTGCCATAAATTGTATCGAAATTACAGTTCCTTGTCATAATTAGTATCGAAGTTACTGATACCTGATATAATTAGTACCGAAGTTACAGTTACCTGCCATAATTTGTATCGAAATTACAGTTACTTGTTATAATTAGTAACGAAGTTACGGTAACCTGTCATAATTTGTATCTAAATTACAGTTACTTGTCCTAATTAGTATCGAAGTTACAGTTACTTGACATAATTAGTAACGAAGTTACAGTTACCTGTCATAATTTGTATCGAAGTTATAGTTACTTGTCATAATTAGTATCGAAGTTGCTGCTACCTGTCATAATTAGTATCGAAGTTATAGTTACCTGCCATAATTTGTATCGAAATTACAGTTCCTTGTCATAATTAGTATCGATGTTACAGTTACCTGTCATAATTAGTATCGAAGGTACTGTTACATGTCATACTTAGTAACGAAGTTACAGTTTCCTGTCATAATTAGTATCGAAGTAACTCTTACATGTCATAATTAGTATGGAAGTTACAGTTACCTGCCATAATTTGTATCGAAATTACAGTTTCTTGTCATAATTAGTAACGAAGTTACAGTTTCCTGTCATAATTAGTATCGAAGTAACTCTTACATGTCATAATTAGTATGGAAGTTACAGTTACCTGCCATAATTTGTATCGAAATTAAAGTTACTTGTCATCATTAGCAACAAATTTACAGTAACCTGTCATAATTAGTATCGAAGTTAATGTTACTTGTCATAAATAGTATCGAAGTTACTGTTACCTGTCATAATTAGTATCGAAGTTACTGTTACCTGCCATATTTTGTTTCGAAATTACTGTTACTTGTCATAAATAGTAACGAAGTTACAGTTACCTGTCATAATTAGTATCGAAGTTACAGTTACTTGTCATAATTAGTATCGAAGTTACTGTTACCTGTCATAATTAGTATCGAAGTTACAGTTTCCTGCCAAAATTTGTATCGAAATTACAGTTACTTGTCATAATTAGTAACGAAGTTACAGTTACCTGCCATAATTTGTATCGAAATTACAGTTCCTTGTCATAATTAGTATCGAAGTTTAAGTTACCTGTCATAATTAGTATCGAAGGTACTGTTACTTGTCATAATTAGTAACGAAGTTACAGTTACCTGTCATAATTTGTATCGAAATTAGAGTTACTTGTCATAATTAGTGACGAAGTTACAGTTTCCTGTCATAATTAGTATCGAAGTTACTGTTACCTGTCATAATTAGTATGGATGTTACAGTTACCTGCCATAATTTGTATCGAAATTACAGGGACTTGTCATAATTAGAAACGAAGTTCGAGTTTCTTGTCATAATTAGTATCGAAGTTACAGTTACCTGACATAATTTGTATCGAAGTTTTAGTTACTTGTCATAATTAGTATCGAAGTTACTGTTACCTGTCATAATTAGTATCGAAGTTACAATTACCTCCCATAATTTGTATCGAAATAAAAGTTACTTGTCATAATTAGTGACGAAGTTAGAGTTTCTGGTCATAATTAGTATCGAAGTTAATGTTACCTGTCATAATTTGTATCGAAATTACAGTTACTTGTCATAATTAGCATCGAAGCTACAGTTACCTGTCATAATTAGTAACGAAGTTACAGTTACCTGTCATAATTTGTATCGAAATTACAGTTACTTGTCATAATTAGTAACGAAGTTACAGTTTCCTGTCATAATTAGTATCGAAGTTACTGTTACCTGTCATAATTAGTATAGAAGTTAAAGTTACCTACCATAATTTTTTATCAAAATTACAGTATTTTGTCATAATTAGTAACGAAGTTAGAGTTTCTTGTCATAATTAGTATCGAAGTTACAGTTACCTGTCATAATTTGTATCGAGGTTATATTTACTTGTCATAATTAGTATCGAAGTTGCTGTTACCTGTCATAATTAGTATCGAAGTTACAGTAACCTGCCATAATTTGTATCAAAATTACAGTTACTTGTCATAATTAGTAACGAAGTTACAGTTACCTGTCATTATTAGTATCGATGTTACAGTTCCTTGTCATAATTAGTATCGTAGTTACTGTTACCTGTCATAATAAGTATCGAAGTTACAGTTACCTGCCAAAATTTGAATCGAAATTACAGTTACTTGTCATAATTAGTAACGAAGTTACAGTTACCTGTCATAATTAGTATCGAAGTTACAGTTACCTGTCATAATTAGTATCGAAGTTACAGTTACTTGTCATAATTAGTATCGAAGTTACTGTAACCTGTCATAATTAGTAACGATGATACAGTTACCTGCCAAAATTTGTATCGAAATTACAGTTACTTGTCATAATTAATAACGAAGTTACAGTTACCTGTCATAATTAGTATCGAAGTTACAGTTACTTGTCATAATTAGTATCGAGGTTACAGTTACCTGGCATAATTTGTATCGAAATTACAGGGACTTGTCATAATTAGTAACGAAGTTACAGTTTCCTGCCATAATTAATATCGAAATTAAAGTTACTTGTCATAATTAGTAACGAAGTTACAGTTTCCTGTCATAATTAGTATCGAAGTTACTGTTACCTGTCATAATTAGTATTGAAGTTACAGTTACCTACCATATTTTTTTTATCAAAATTACAGTTACTTGTCATAATTAGTAACGATGTTTGAGTTTCTTGTCATAATTAGTATCGAAGTTAATGTTACCTGTCATAATTAGTATTGAAGTTACAGTTACCTACAATAATTTTTTATCAAAATTACAGTTACTTGGCATAATTAATAACGAAGTTACAGTTACGTGTCATAATTAGTATCGAAGTTACAGTTTCCTGCCATAACTAGTATCCAAATTAAAGTTACTTGTCATAATTAGTAACGAAGTTACAGTTTCCTGTCATAATTAGTAACGAAGTTAAAGTTACCTGTCATAATTTGTATCGAAATTACAGTTACTTGTCATAATTAGTAACGAAGTTACAGTTTCCTGTCATAATTAGTATCGAAGTAAATGTTACCTGTCATAATTAGTATCGAAGTTACAGTTACTTGTCATAATTAGTATCGTAGTTACTCTTACCTGTCATAATTAGTATCGAAGTTACTGTTACCTGTCATAATTAGTATTGATGTTACAGTTACCTACCATAATTTTTTATCAAAATTACTGTTACTTGTCATAATTATTAACGAAGTTAGAGTTCCTTGTCATAATTAGTATCGAAGTTACTGTTACCTGTCATATTTTGTATCGGAATTACAGTTACTTGTCATAATTAGAATCGAAGCTACAATTACTTGACATAATTAGTAACGAAGTTACAGTAACCTGTCATAATTAGTAACGAAGTTACAGCTACCTGCCATAAATTGTATCGAAATTACAGTTCCTTGTCATAATTAGTAACGAAGTTACGGTAACCTGTCATAATTTGTATCGAAATTACAGTTACTTGTCCTAATTAGTTTCGAAGTTACAGTTACTTGACATAATTAGTAACGAAGTTACAGTAACCTGTCATAATTAGTATCGAAGTTCATGTTACCTGTCATAATTAGTATCGAAGTTACAGTTACCTGCCATAATTTTTTATCAAAATTAGAGTTACTTGTCATAATTAGTAACGAAGTTACAGTTACTTGTCATAATCAATATCGAAGTTACTGTTACCTGTCATAATTAGTATCAAAGTTACAGTTACCTGCCATAATTTGTATCAAAATTACTGTTCCTTGTCATAATTAATATCGAAGTTACAGTTACCTGTCATAATTAGTCTCGAAGGTACTGTTACTTGTCATAAGTAGTAACAAAGTTACAGTTACCTGTCAAAGTTTGTATCGAAATTACAGTTACTTGTCATAATTAGTAACGAAGTTACAGTTTCCTGTCATAATTAGTATCGAAGTAACTGTTATCTGTCATAATTAGTATGGAAGTTACAGTTACCTGCCATAATTTGTATCGAAATTACAGGGACTTGTCATAATTAATAACGAAGTTCGAGTTTCTTGTCATAATTAGTATCTAAATTACAGTTAGCTGTCATAATTTGTATCGAAGTTATAGTTACTTGTCATAATTAGTATCGAAGTTACTGTTACCTGTCATAATTAGTATCGAAGTTACAGTTACCTGCCAAAATTTGTATCGAAATTACAGTTACTTGTCATAATTAATAATGAAGTTACAGTTACCTGTCATAATTAGTATCGAAGTTACAGTTACTTGTCATAATTAGTATCGAAGTTACAGTTACCTGCCATAATTTGTATCGCAATTACAGGGACTTGTCATAATTAGTAACGATGTTACAGTTACCTGCCATAATTAGTATCGAAATTAAAGTTACTTGTCATAATTTGTATGGAAGTTACAGTTACCTGCCATAATTTGTATCGAAATTAAAGTTACTTGTCATCATTAGCAACAAATTTACAGTAACCTGTCATAATTAGTATCGAAGTTAATGTTACTTGTCATAAATAGTATCGAAGTTACTGTTACCTGTCATAATTAGTATCGAAGTTACTGTTACCTGCTATATTTTGTTTCGAAATTACTGTTACTTGTCATAAATAGTAACGAAGTTACAGTTACCTGTCATAATTAGTATCGAAGTTACAGTTACTTGTCATAATTAGTATCGTAGTTACTCTTACCTGTCATAATTAGTATCGAAGTTACTGTTACCTGTCATAATTAGTATTGATGTTACAGTTACCTACCATAATTTTTTATCAAAATTACTGTTACTTGTCATAATTATTAACGAAGTTAGAGTTCCTTGTCATAATTAGTATCGAAGTTACTGTTACCTGTCATATTTTGTATCGGAATTACAGTTACTTGTCATAATTAGAATCGAAGCTACAATTTCTTGACATAATTAGTAACGAAGTTACAGTAACCTGTCATAATTAGTAACGAAGTTACAGTTACCTGCCATAAATTGTATCGAAATTACAGTTCCTTGTCATAATTAGTATCGAAGTTACTGATACCTGATATAATTAGTATCGAAGTTACAGTTACCTGCCATAATTTGTATCGAAATTACAGTTACTTGTCATAATTAGTAACGAAGTTACGGTAACCTGTCATAATTTGTATCTAAATTACAGTTACTTGTCCTAATTAGTATCGAAGTTACAGTTACTTGACATAATTAGTAACGAAGTTACAGTTACCTGTCATAATTTGTATCGAAGTTATAGTTACTTGTCATAATTAGTATCGAAGTTGCTGCTACCTGTCATAATTAGTATCGAAGTTATAGTTACCTGCCATAATTTGTATCGAAATTACAGTTCCTTGTCATAATTAGTATCGATGTTACAGTTACCTGTCATAATTAGTATCGAAGGTACTGTTACATGTCATACTTAGTAACGAAGTTACAGTTTCCTGTCATAATTAGTATCGAAGTAACTCTTACATGTCATAATTAGTATGGAAGTTACAGTTACCTGCCATAATTTGTATCGAAATTACAGTTTCTTGTCATAATTAGTAACGAAGTTACAGTTTTCTGTCATAATTAGTATCGAAGTAACTCTTACATGTCATAATTAGTATGGAAGTTACAGTTACCTGCCATAATTTGTATCGAAATTAAAGTTACTTGTCATCATTAGCAACAAATTTACAGTAACCTGTCATAATTAGTATCGAAGTTAATGTTACTTGTCATAAATAGTATCGAAGTTACTGTTACCTGTCATAATTAGTATCGAAGTTACTGTTACCTGCCATATTTTGTTTCGAAATTACTGTTACTTGTCATAAATAGTAACGAAGTTACAGTTACCTGTCATAATTAGTATCGATGTTACAGTTACTTGTCATAATTAGTATCGAAGTTACTGTTACCTGTCATAATTAGTATCGAAGTTACAGTTTCCTGCCAAAATTTGTATCGAAATTACAGTTACTTGTCATAATTAGTAACGAAGTTACAGTTACCTGCCATAATTTGTATCGAAATTACAGTTCCTTGTCATAATTAGTATCGAAGTTTAAGTTACCTGTCATAATTAGTATCGACGGTACTGTTACTTGTCATAATTAGTAACGAAGTTACAGTTACCTGTCATAATTTGTATCGAAATTAGAGTTACTTGTCATAATTAGTGACGAAGTTACAGTTTCCTGTCATAATTAGTATCGAAGTTACTGTTACCTGTCATAATTAGTATGGATGTTACAGTTACCTGCCATAATTTGTATCGAAATTACAGGGACTTGTCATAATTAGAAACGAAGTTCGAGTTTCTTGTCATAATTAGTATCGAAGTTACAGTTACCTGACATAATTTGTATCGAAGTTTTAGTTACTTGTCATAATTAGTATCGAAGTTACTGTTACCTGTCATAATTAGTATCGAAGTTACAATTACCTGCCATAATTTGTATCGAAATAACAGTTACTTGTCATAATTAGTGACGAAGTTAGAGTTTCTGGTCATAATTAGTATCGAAGTTAATGTTACCTGTCATAATTTGTATCGAAATTACAGTTACTTGTCATAATTAGCATCAAAGCTACAGTTACCTGTCATAATTAGTAACGAAGTTACAGTTACCTGTCATAATTTGTATCGAAATTACAGTTACTTGTCATAATTAGTAACGAAGTTACAGTTTCCTGTCATAATTAGTATCGAAGTTACTGTTACCTGTCATAATTAGTATTGAAGTTAAAGTTACCTACCATAATTTTTTATCAAAATTACAGTATTTTGTCATAATTAGTAACGAAGTTAGAGTTTCTTGTCATAATTAGTATCGAAGTTACAGTTACCTGTCATAATTTGTATCGAGGTTATATTTACTTGTCATAATTAGTATCGAAGTTGCTGTTACCTGTCATAATTAGTATCGATGTTACAGTAACCTGCCATAATTTGTATCAAAATTACAGTTACTTGTCATAATTAGTAACGAAGTTACAGTTACCTGTCATTATTAGTATCGATGTTACAGTTCCTTGTCATAATTAGTATCGTAGATACTGTTACCTGTCATAATAAGTATCGAAGTTACAGTTACCTGCCAAAATTTGAATCGAAATTACAGTTACTTGTCATAATTAGTAACGAAGTTACAGTTACCTGTCATAATAAGTATCGAAGTTACAGTTACCTGTCATAATTAGTATCGAAGTTACAGTTACTTGTCATAATTAGTATCGAAGTTACTGTAACCTGTCATAATTAGTAACGATGATACAGTTACCTGCCAAAATTTGTATCGAAATTACAGTTACTTGTCATAATTAATAACGAAGTTACAGTTACCTGTCATAATTAGTATCGAAGTTACAGTTACTTGTCATAATTAGTATCGAGGTTACAGTTACCTGCCATAATTTGTATCGAAATTACAGGGACTTGTCATAATTAGTAACGAAGTTACAGTTTCCTGCCATAATTAATATCGAAATTAAAGTTACTTGTCATAATTAGTAACGAAGTTACAGTTTCCTGTCATAATTAGTATCGAAGTTACTGTTACCTGTCATAATTAGTATTGAAGTTACAGTTACCTACCATAATTTTTTTTATCAAAATTACAGTTACTTGTCATAATTAGTAACGAAGTTTGAGTTTCTTGTCATAATTAGTATCGAAGTTAATGTTACCTGTCATAATTAGTATTGAAGTTACAGTTACCTACAATAATTTTTTATCAAAATTACAGTTACTTGGCATAATTAATAACGAAGTTACAGTTACGTGTCATAATTAGTATCGAAGTTACAGTTTCCTGCCATAACTAGTATCCAAATTAAAGTTACTTGTCATAATTAGTAACGAAGTTACAGTTTCCTGTCATAATTAGTAACGAAGTTAAAGTTACCTGTCATAATGTGTATCGAAATTACAGTTACTTGTCATAATTAGTAACGAAGTTACAGTTTCCTGTCATAATTTGTATCGAAGTAAATGTTACCTGTCATAATTAGTATCGAAGTTACAGTTACTTGTCATAATTAGTATCGTAGTTACTCTTACCTGTCATAATTAGTATCGAAGTTACTGTTACATGTCATAATTAGTATTGATGTTACAGTTACCTACCATAATTTTTTATCAAAATTACTGTTACTTGTCATAATTATTAACGAAGTTAGAGTTCCTTGTCATAATTAGTATCGAAGTTACTGTTACCTGTCATATTTTGTATCGGAATTACAGTTACTTGTCATAATTAGAATCGAAGCTACAATTACTTGACATAATTAGTAACGAAGTTACAGTAACCTGTCATAATTAGTAACGAAGTTACAGCTACCTGCCATAAATTGTATCGAAATTACAGTACCTTGTCATAATTAGTAACGAAGTTACGGTAACCTGTCATAATTTGTATCGAAATTACAGTTACTTGTCCTAATTAGTTTCGAAGTTACAGTTACTTGACATAATTAGTAACGAAGTTACAGTAACCTGTCATAATTAGTATCGAAGTTCATGTTACCTGTCATAATTAGTATCGAAGTTACAGTTACCTGCCATAATTTTTTATCAAAATTAGAGTTACTTGTCATAATTAGTAACGAAGTTACAGTTACTTGTCATAATCAATATCGAAGTTACTGTTACCTGTCATAATTAGTATCAAAGTTACAGTTACCTGCCATAATTTGTATCAAAATTACTGTTCCTTGTCATAATTAATATCGAAGTTACAGTTACCTGTCATAATTAGTCTCGAAGGTACTGTTACTTGTCATAAGTAGTAACAAAGTTACAGTTACCTGTCAAAGTTTGTATCGAAATTACAGTTACTTGTCATAATTAGTAACGAAGTTACAGTTTCCTGTCATAATTAGTATCGAAGTTACTGTTATCTGTCATAATTAGTATGGAAGTGACAGTTACCTGCCATAATTTGTATCGAAATTACAGGGACTTGTCATAATTAATAACGAAGTTCGAGTTTCTTGTCATAATTAGTATCTAAATTACAGTTAGCTGTCATAATTTGTATCGAAGTTATAGTTACTTGTCATAATTAGTATCGAAGTTACTGTTACCTGTCATAATTAGTATCGAAGTTACAGTTACCTGCCAAAATTTGTATCGAAATTACAGTTACTTGTCATAATTAATAATGAAGTTACAGTTACCTGTCATAATTAGTATCGAAGTTACAGTTACTTGTCATAATTAGTATCGAAGTTACAGTTACCTGCCATAATTTGTATCGCAATTACAGGGACTTGTCATAATTAGTAACGATGTTACAGTTACCTGCCATAATTAGTATCGAAATTAAAGTTACTTGTCATAATTAGTATGGAAGTTACAGTTACCTGCCATAATTTGTATCGAAATTAAAGTTACTTGTCATCATTAGCAACAAATTTACAGTAACCTGTCATAATTAGTATCGAAGTTAATGTTACTTGTCATAAATAGTATCGAAGTTACTGTTACCTGTCATAATTAGTATCGAAGTTACTGTTACCTGCTATATTTTGTTTCGAAATTACTGTTACTTGTCATAAATAGTAACGAAGTTACAGTTACCTGTCATAATTAGTATCGAAGTTACAGTTACTTGTCATAATTAGTATCGAAGTTACTGTTACCTGTCATAATTAGTATCGAAGTTACAGTTTCCTGCCAAAATTTGTATCGAAATTACAGTTACTTGTCATAATTAGTAACGAAGTTACAGTTACCTGCCATAATTTGTATCGAAATTACAGTTCCTTGTCATAATTAGTATCGAAGTTTAAGTTACCTGTCATAATTAGTATCGAAGGTACTGTTACTTGTCATAATTAGTAACGAAGTTACAGTTACCTGTCATTATTTGTATCGAAATTAGAGTTACTTGTCATAATTAGTGACGAAGTTACAGTTTCCTGTCATAATTAGTATCGAAGTTACTGTTACCTGTCATAATTAGTATGGAAGTTACAGTTACCTGCCATAATTTGTATCGAAATTACAGGGACTTGTCATAATTAGTAACGAAGTTCGAGTTTCTTGTCATAATTAGTATCGAAGTTACAGTTACCTGACATAATTTGTATCGAAGTTATAGTTACTTGTCATAATTAGTATCGAAGTTACTGTTACCTGTCATAATTAGTATCGAAGTTACAATTACCTGCCATAATTTGTATCGAAATAACAGTTACTTGTCATAATTAGTGACGAAGTTAGAGTTTCTGGTCATAATTAGTATCGAAGTTAATGTTACCTGTCATAATTTGTATCGAAATTACAGTTACTTGTCATAATTAGCATCGAAGCTACAGTTACCTGTCATAATTTGTATCGAGGTTATATTTACTTGTCATAATTAGTATCGAAGTTGCTGTTACCTGTCATAATTAGTATCGAAGTTACAGTAACCTGCCATAATTTGTATCAAAATTATAGTTACTTGTCATAATTAGTAACGAAGTTACAGTTACCTGTCATTATTAGTATCGATGTTACAGTTCCTTGTCATAATTAGTATCGTAGTTACTGTTACCTGTCATAATACGTATCGAAGTTACAGTTACCTGCCAAAATTTGAATCGAAATTACAGTTACTTGTCATAATTAGTATCGAAGTTACAGTAACTTGTCATAATTAGTATCGAAGTTACTGTAACCTGTCATAATTAGTAACGATGATACAGTTACCTGCCAAAATTTGTATCGAAATTACAGTTACTTGTCATAATTAATAACGAAGTTACAGTTACCTGTCATAATTAGTATCGAAGTTACAGTTACTTGTCATAATTAGTATCGAGGTTACAGTTACCTGCCATAATTTGTATCGAAATTACAGGGACTTGTCATAATTAGTAACGAAGTTACAGTTTCCTGCCATAATTAATATCGAAATTAAAGTTACTTGTCATAATTAGTAACGAAGTTACAGTTTCCTGTCATAATTAGTATCGAAGTTACTGTTACCTGTCATAATTAGTATTGAAGTTACAGTTACCTACCATAATTTTTTTAATCAAAATTACAGTTACTTGTCATAATTAGTAACGAAGTTTGAGTTTCTTGTCATAATTAGTATCGAAGTTAATGTTACCTGTCATAATTAGTATTGAAGTTACAGTTACCTACAATAATTTTTTATCAAAATTACAGTTACTTGTCATAATTAATAACGAAGTTACAGTTACGTGTCATAATTAGTATCGAAGTTACAGTTTCCTGCCATAACTAGTATCCAAATTAAAGTTACTTGTCATAATTAGTAACGAAGTTACAGTTTCCTGTCATAATTAGTAACGAAGTTAAAGTTACCTGTCATAATTTGTATCGAAATTACAGTTACTTGTCATAATTAGTAACGAAGTTACAGTTTCCTGTCATAATTAGTATCGAAGTAAATGTTACCTGTCATAATTAGTATCGAAGTTACAGTTACTTGTCATAATTAGTATCGTAGTTACTCTTACCTGTCATAATTAGTATCGAAGTTACTGTTACCTGTCATAATTAGTATTGATGTTACAGTTACCTACCATAATTTTTTATCAAAATTACTGTTACTTGTCATAATTATTAACGAAGTTAGAGTTCCTTGTCATAATTAGTATCGAAGTTACTGTTACCTGTCATATTTTGTATCGGAATTACAGTTACTTGTCATAATTAGAATCGAAGCTACAATTACTTGACATAATTAGTAACGAAGTTACAGTAACCTGTCATAATTAGTAACGAAGTTACAGCTACCTGCCATAAATTGTATCGAAATTACAGTTCCTTGTCATAATTAGTAACGAAGTTACGGTAACCTGTCATAATTTGTATCGAAATTACAGTTACTTGTCCTAATTAGTTTCGAAGTTACATTTACTTGACATAATTAGTAACGAAGTTACAGTAACCTGTCATAATTAGTATCGAAGTTCATGTTACCTGTCATAATTAGTATCGAAGTTACAGTTACCTGCCATAATTTTTTATCAAAATTAGAGTTACTTGTCATAATTAGTAACGAAGTTACAGTTACTTGTCATAATCAATATCGAAGTTACTGTTACCTGTCATAATTAGTATCAAAGTTACAGTTACCTGCCATAATTTGTATCAAAATTACTGTTCCTTGTCATAATTAATATCGAAGTTACAGTTACCTGTCATAATTAGTCTCGAAGGTATTGTTACTTGTCATAAGTAGTAACAAAGTTACAGTTACCTGTCAAAGTTTGTATCGAAATTACAGTTACTTGTCATAATTAGTAACGAAGTTACAGTTTCCTGTCATAATTAGTATCGAAGTTACTGTTATCTGTCATAATTAGTATGGAAGTTACAGTTACCTGCCATAATTTGTATCGAAATTACAGGGACTTGTCATAATTAATAACGAAGTTCGAGTTTCTTGTCATAATTAGTATCTAAATTACAGTTAGCTGTCATAATTTGTATCGAAGTTATAGTTACTTGTCATAATTAGTATCGAAGTTACTGTTACCTGTCATAATTAGTATCGAAGTTACAGTTACCTGCCAAAATTTGTATCGAAATTACAGTTACTTGTCATAATTAATAATGAAGTTACAGTTACCTGTCATAATTAGTATCGAAGTTACAGTTACTTGTCATAATTAGTATCGAAGTTACAGTTACCTGCCATAATTTGTATCGCAATTACAGGGACTTGTCATAATTAGTAACGATGTTACAGTTACCTGCCATAATTAGTATCGAAATTAAAGTTACTTGTCATAATTAGTATGGAAGTTACAGTTACCTGCCATAATTTGTATCGAAATTAAAGTTACTTGTCATCATTAGCAACAAATTTACAGTAACCTGTCATAATTAGTATCGAAGTTAATGTTACTTGTCATAAATAGTATCGAAGTTACTGTTACCTGTCATAATTAGTATCGAAGTTACTGTTACCTGCTATATTTTGTTTCGAAATTACTGTTACTTGTCATAAATAGTAACGAAGTTACAGTTACCTGTCATAATTAGTATCGAAGTTACAGTTACTTGTCATAATTAGTATCGAAGTTACTGTTACCTGTCATAATTAGTATCGAAGTTACAGTTTCCTGCCAAAATTTGTATCGAAATTACAGTTACTTGTCATAATTAGTAACGAAGTTACAGTTACCTGCCATAATTTGTATCGAAATTACAGTTCCTTGTCATAATTAGTATCGAAGTTTAAGTTACCTGTCATAATTAGTATCGAAGGTACTGTTACTTGTCATAATTAGTAACGAAGTTACAGTTACCTGTCATAATTTGTATCGAAATTAGAGTTACTTGTCATAATTAGTGACGAAGTTACAGTTTCCTGTCATAATTAGTATCGAAGTTACTGTCACCTGTCATAATTAGTATGGATGTTACAGTTACCTGCCATAATTTGTATCGAAATTACAGGGACTTGTCATAATTAGAAACGAAGTTCGAGTTTCTTGTCATAATTAGTATCGAAGTTACAGTTACCTGACATAATTTTTATCGAAGTTTTAGTTACTTGTCATAATTAGTATCGAAGTTACTGTTACCTGTCATAATTAGTATCGAAGTTACAATTACCTGCCATAATTTGTATCGAAATAACAGTTACTTGTCATAATTAGTGACGAAGTTAGAGTTTCTGGTCATAATTAGTATCGAAGTTAATGTTACCTGTCATAATTTGTATCGAAATTACAGTTACTTGTCATAATTAGCATCGAAGCTACAGTTACCTGTCATAATTAGTAACGAAGTTACAGTTACCTGTCATAATTTGTATCGAAATTACAGTTACTTGTCATAATTAGCAACGAAGTTACAGTTTCCTGTCATAATTAGTATCGAAGTTACTGTTACCTGTCATAATTAGTATTGAAGTTAAAGTTACCTACCATAATTTTTTATCAAAATTACAGTATTTTGTCATAATTAGTAACGAAGTTAGAGTTTCTTGTCATAATTAGTATCGAAGTTACAGTTACCTGTCATAATTTGTATCGAGGTTATATTTACTTGTCATAATTAGTATCGAAGTTGCTGTTACCTGTCATAATTAGTATCGAAGTTACAGTAACCTGCCATAATTTGTATCAAAATTACAGTTACTTGTCATAATTAGTAACGAAGTTACAGTTACCTGTCATTATTAGTATCGATGTTACAGTTCCTTGTCATAATTAGTATCGTAGTTACTGTTACCTGTCATAATAAGTATCGAAGTTACAGTTACCTGCCAAAATTTGAATCGAAATTACAGTTACTTGTCATAATTAGTAACGAAGTTACAGTTACCTGTCATAATTAGTATCGAAGTTACAGTTACCTGTCATAATTAGTATCGAAGTTACAGTTACTTGTCATAATTAGTATCGAAGTTACTGTAACCTGTCATAATTAGTAACGATGATACAGTTACCTGCCAAAATTTGTATCGAAATTACAGTTACTTGTCATAATTAATAACAAAGTTACAGTTACCTGTCATAATTAGTATCGAAGTTACAGTTACTTGTCATAATTAGTATCGAGGTTACAGTTACCTGCCATAATTTGTAGCGAAATTACAGGGACTTGTCATAATTAGTAACGAAGTTACAGTTTCCTGCCATAATTAATATCGAAATTAAAGTTACTTGTCATAATTAGTAACGAAGTTACAGTTTCCTGTCATAATTAGTATCGAAGTTACTGTTACCTGTCATAATTAGTATTGAAGTTACAGTTACCTACCATAATTTTTTTTATCAAAATTACAGTTACTTGTCATAATTAGTAACGAAGTTTGAGTTTCTTGTCATAATTAGTATCGAAGTTAATGTTACCTGTCATAATTAGTATTGAAGTTACAGTTACCTACAATAATTTTTTATCAAAATTACAGTTACTTGGCATAATTAATAACGAAGTTACAGTTACGTGTCATAATTCGTATCGAAGTTACAGTTTCCTGCCATAACTAGTATCCAAATTAAAGTTACTTGTCATAATTAGTAACGAAGTTACAGTTTCCTGTCATAATTAGTAACGAAGTTAAAGTTACCTGTCATAATTTGTATCGAAATTACAGTTACTTGTCATAATTAGTAACGAAGTTACAGTTTCCTGTCATAATTAGTATCGAAGTAAATGTTACCTGTCATAATTAGTATCGAAGTTACAGTTACTTGTCATAATTAGTATCGTAGTTACTCTTACCTGTCATAATTAGTATCGAAGTTACTGTTACCTGTCATAATTAGTATTGATGTTACAGTTACCTACCATAATTTTTTATCAAAATTACTGTTACTTGTCATAATTATTAACGAAGTTAGAGTTCCTTGTCATAATTAGTATCGAAGTTACTGTTACCTGTCATATTTTGTATCGGAATTACAGTTACTTGTCATAATTAGAATCGAAGCTACAATTACTTGACATAATTAGTATCGAAGTTACTGTTACCTGTCATAATTAGTATGGATGTTACAGTTACCTGCCATAATTTGTATCGAAATTACAGGGACTTGTCATAATTAGTAACGAAGTTCGAGTTTCTTGTCATAATTAGTATCGAAGTTACAGTTACCTGACATAATTTGTATCGAAGTTATAGTTACTTGTCATAATTAGTATCGAAGTTACTGTTACCTGTCATAATTAGTATCGAAGTTACAATTACCTGCCATAATTTGTATCGAAATAACAGTTACTTGTCATAATTAGTGACGAAGTTAGAGTTTCTGGTCATAATTAGTATCGAAGTTAATGTTACCTGTCATAATTTGTATCGAAATTACAGTTACTTGTCATAATTAGCATCGAAGCTACAGTTACCTGTCATAATTTGTATCGAGGTTATATTTACTTGTCATAATTAGTATCGAAGTTGCTGTTACCTGTCATAATTAGTATCGAAGTTACAGTAACCTGCCATAATTTGTATCAAAATTATAGTTACTTGTCATAATTAGTAACGAAGTTACAGTTACCTGTCATTATTAGTATCGATGTTACAGTTCCTTGTCATAATTAGTATCGTAGTTACTGTTACCTGTCATAATACGTATCGAAGTTACAGTTACCTGCCAAAATTTGAATCGAAATTACAGTTACTTGTCATAATTAGTATCGAAGTTACAGTAACTTGTCATAATTAGTATCGAAGTTACTGTAACCTGTCATAATTAGTAACGATGATACAGTTACCTGCCAAAATTTGTATCGAAATTACAGTTACTTGTCATAATTAATAACGAAGTTACAGTTACCTGTCATAATTAGAATCGAAGTTACAGTTACTTGTCATAATTAGTATCGAGGTTACAGTTACCTGCCATAATTTGTATCGAAATTACAGGGACTTGTCATAATTAGTAACGAAGTTACAGTTTCCTGCCATAATTAATATCGAAATTAAAGTTACTTGTCATAATTAGTAACGAAGTTACAGTTTCCTGTCATAATTAGTATCGAAGTTACTGTTACCTGTCATAATTAGTATTAAAGTTACAGTTACCTACCATAATTTTTTTTATCAAAATTACAGTTACTTGTCATAATTAGTAACGAAGTTTGAGTTTCTTGTCATAATTAGTATCGAAGTTAATGTTACCTGTCATAATTAGTATTGAAGTTACAGTTACCTACAATAATTTTTTATCAAAATTACAGTTACTTGTCATAATTAATAACGAAGTTACAGTTACGTGTCATAATTAGTATCGAAGTTACAGTTTCCTGCCATAACTAGTATCCAAATTAAAGTTACTTGTCATAATTAGTAACGAAGTTACAGTTTCCTGTCATAATTAGTAACGAAGTTAAAGTTACCTGTCATAATTTGTATCGAAATTACAGTTACTTGTCATAATTAGTAACGAAGTTACAGTTTCCTGTCATAATTAGTATCGAAGTAAATGTTACCTGTCATAATTAGTATCGAAGTTACAGTTACTTGTCATAATTAGTATCGTAGTTACTCTTACCTGTCATAATTAGTATCGAAGTTACTGTTACCTGTCATAATTAGTATTGATGTTACAGTTACCTACCATAATTTTTTATCAAAATTACTGTTACTTGTCATAATTATTAACGAAGTTAGAGTTCCTTGTCATAATTAGTATCGAAGTTACTGTTACCTGTCATATTTTGTATCGGAATTACAGTTACTTGTCATAATTAGAATCGAAGCTACAATTACTTGACATAATTAGTAACGAAGTTACAGTAACCTGTCATAATTAGTAACGAAGTTACAGCTACCTGCCATAAATTGTATCGAAATTACAGTTCCTTGTCATAATTAGTAACGAAGTTACGGTAACCTGTCATAATTTGTATCGAAATTACAGTTACTTGTCCTAATTAGTTTCGAAGTTACAGTTACTTGACATAATTAGTAACGAAGTTACAGTAACCTGTCATAATTAGTATCGAAGTTCATGTTACCTGTCATAATTAGTATCGAAGTTACAGTTACCTGCCATAATTTTTTATCAAAATTAGAGTTACTTGTCATAATTAGTAACGAAGTTACAGTTACTTGTCATAATCAATATCGAAGTTACTGTTACCTGTCATAATTAGTATCAAAGTTACAGTTACCTGCCATAATTTGTATCAAAATTACTGTTCCTTGTCATAATTAATATCGAAGTTACAGTTACCTGTCATAATTAGTCTCGAAGGTATTGTTACTTGTCGTAAGTAGTAACAAAGTTACAGTTACCTGTCAAAGTTTGTATCGAAATTACAGTTACTTGTCATAATTAGTAACGAAGTTACAGTTTCCTGTCATAATTAGTATCGAAGTTACTGTTATCTGTCATAATTAGTATGGAAGTTACAGTTACCTGCCATAATTTGTATCGAAATTACAGGGACTTGTCATAATTAATAACGATGTTCGAGTTTCTTGTCATAATTAGTATCTAAATTACAGTTAGCTGTCATAATTTGTATCGAAGTTATAGTTACTTGTCATAATTAGTATCGAAGTTACTGTTACCTGTCATAATTAGTATCGAAGTTACAGTTACCTGCCAAAATTTGTATCGAAATTACAGTTACTTGTCATAATTAATAATGAAGTTACAGTTACCTGTCATAATTAGTATCGAAGTTACAGTTACTTGTCATAATTAGTATCGAAGTTACAGTTACCTGCCATAATTTGTATCGCAATTACAGGGACTTGTCATAATTAGTAACGATGTTACAGTTACCTGCCATAATTAGTATCGAAATTAAAGTTACTTGTCATAATTAGTATGGAAGTTACAGTTACCTGCCATAATTTGTATCGAAATTAAAGTTACTTGTCATCATTAGCAACAAATTTACAGTAACCTGTCATAATTAGTATCGAAGTTAATGTTACTTGTCATAAATAGTATCGAAGTTACTGTTACCTGTCATAATTAGTATCGAAGTTACTGTTACCTGCTATATTTTGTTTCGAAATTACTGTTACTTGTCATAAATAGTAACGAAGTTACAGTTACCTGTCATAATTAGTATCGAAGTTACAGTTACTTGTCATAATTAGTATCGAAGTTACTGTTACCTGTCATAATTAGTATCGAAGTTACAGTTTCCTGCCAAAATTTGTATCGAAATTACAGTTACTTGTCATAATTAGTAACGAAGTTACAGTTACCTGCCATAATTTGTATCGAAATTACAGTTCCTTGTCATAATTAGTATCGAAGTTTAAGTTACCTGTCGTAATTAGTATCGAAGGTACTGTTACTTGTCATAATTAGTAACGAAGTTACAGTTACCTGTCATAATTTGTATCGAAATTAGAGTTACTTGTCATAATTAGTGACGAAGTTACAGTTTCCTGTCATAATTAGTATCGAAGTTACTGTTACCTGTCATAATTAGTATGGATGTTACAGTTACCTGCCATAATTTGTATCGAAATTACAGGGACTTGTCATAATTAGTAACGAAGTTCGAGTTTCTTGTCATAATTAGTATCGAAGTTACAGTTACCTGACATAATTTGTATCGAAGTTATAGTTACTTGTCATAATTAGTATCGAAGTTACTGTTACCTGTCATAATTAGTATCGAAGTTACAATTACCTGCCATAATTTGTATCGAAATAACAGTTACTTGTCATAATTAGTGACGAAGTTAGAGTTTCTGGTCATAATTAGTATCGAAGTTAATGTTACCTGTCATAATTTGTATCGAAATTACAGTTACTTGTCATAATTAGCATCGAAGCTACAGTTACCTGTCATAATTTGTATCGAGGTTATATTTACTTGTCATAATTAGTATCGAAGTTGCTGTTACCTGTCATAATTAGTATCGAAGTTACAGTAACCTGCCATAATTTGTATCAAAATTATAGTTACTTGTCATAATTAGTAACGAAGTTACAGTTACCTGTCATTATTAGTATCGATGTTACAGTTCCTTGTCATAATTAGTATCGTAGTTACTGTTACCTGTCATAATAAGTATCGAAGTTACAGTTACCTGCCAAAATTTGAATCGAAATTACAGTTACTTGTCATAATTAGTATCGAAGTTACAGTAACTTGTCATAATTAGTATCGAAGTTACTGTAACCTGTCATAATTAGTAACGATGATACAGTTACCTGCCAAAATTTGTATCGAAATTACAGTTACTTGTCATAATTAATAACGAAGTTACAGTTACCTGTCATAATTAGTATCGAAGTTACAGTTACTTGTCATAATTAGTATCGAAGTAAATGTTACCTGTCATAATTAGTATCGAAATTACAGTTCCTTGTCATAATTAGTAACGAAGTTACGGTAACCTGTCATAATTTGTATCGAAATTACAGTTACTTGTCATAATTAATAACGAAGTTACAGTTACCTGTCATAATTAGTATCGAAGTTACAGTTACTTGTCATAATTAGTATCGAAGTAAATGTTACCTGTCATAATTAGTATCGAAATTACAGTTCCTTGTCATAATTAGTATCGAAGTTACTGTAACCTGTCATAATTAGTAACGATGATACAGTTACCTGCCAAAATTTGTATCGAAATTACAGTTACTTGTCATAATTAATAACGAAGTTACAGTTACCTGTCCTAATTAGTTTCGAAGTTACAGTTACTTGACATAATTAGTATCGAAGTTACTGTTACCTGTCATAATTAGTATTGAAGTTACAGTTACCTACCATAATTTTTTTATCAAAATTACAGTTACTTGTCATAATTAGTAACGAAGTTTGAGTTTCTTGTCTTAATTAGTATCGAAGTTAATGTTACCTGTCATAATTAGTATTGAAGTTACAGTTACCTACAATAATTTTTTATCAAAATTACAGTTACTTGTCATAAATAGTAACGAAGTTACAGTTACCTGTCATAATTAGTATCGAAGTTACAGTTACTTGTCATAATTAGTATCGAAGTTACTGTTACCTGTCATAATTAGTATCGAAGTTACAGTTTCCTGCCAAAATTTGTATCGAAATTACAGTTACTTGTCATAATAAGTAACGAAGTTACAGTTACCTGCCATAATTTGTATCGAAATTACAGTTCCTTGTCATAATTAGTATCGAAGTTTAAGTTACCTGTCATAATTAGTATCGAAGGTACTGTTACTTGTCATAATTAGTAACGAAGTTACAGTTACCTGTCATAATTTGTATCGAAATTAGAGTTACTTGTCATAATTAGTGACGAAGTTACAGTTTCCTGTCATAATTAGTATCGAAGTTACTGTTACCTGTCATAATTAGTATGGATGTTACAGTTACCTGCCATAATTTGTATCGAAATTACAGGGACTTGTCATAATTAGTAACGAAGTTCGAGTTTCTTGTCATAATTAGTATCGAAGTTACAGTTACCTGACATAATTTGTATCGAAGTTATAGTTACTTGTCATAATTAGTATCGAAGTTACTGTTACCTGTCATAATTAGTATCGAAGTTACAATTACCTGCCATAATTTGTATCGAAATAACAGTTACTTGTCATAATTAGTGACGAAGTTAGAGTTTCTGGTCATAATTAGTATCGAAGTTAATGTTTCCTGTCATAATTTGTATCGAAATTACAGTTACTTGTCATAATTAGCATCGAAGCTACAGTTACCTGTCATAATTTGTATCGAGGTTATATTTACTTGTCATAATTAGTATCGAAGTTGCTGTTACCTGTCATAATTAGTATCGAAGTTAAAGTAACCTGCCATAATTTGTATCAAAATTATAGTTACTTGTCATAATTAGTAACGAAGTTACAGTTACCTGTCATTATTAGTATCGATGTTACAGTTCCTTGTCATAATTAGTATCGTAGTTACTGTTACCTGTCATAATAAGTATCGAAGTTACAGTTACCTGCCAAAATATGAATCGAAATTACAGTTACTTGTCATAATTAGTATCGAAGTTACAGTAACTTGTCATAATTAGTATCGAAGTTACTGTAACCTGTCATAATTAGTAACGATGATACAGTTACCTGCCAAAATTTGTATCGAAATTACAGTTACTTGTCATAATTAATAACGAAGTTACAGTTACCTGTCATAATTAGTATCGAAGTTACAGTTACTTGTCATAATTAGTATCGAGGTTACAGTTACCTGCCATAATTTGTATCGAAATTACAGGGACTTGTCATAATTAGTAACGAAGTTACAGTTTCCTGCCATAATTAATATCGAAATTAAAGTTACTTGTCATAATTAGTAACGAAGTTACAGTTTCCTGTCATAATTAGTATCGAAGTTACTGTTACCTGTCATAATTAGTATTGAAGTTACAGTTACCTACCATAATTTTTTTTATCAAAATTACAGTTACTTGTCATAATTAGTAACGAAGTTTGAGTTTCTTGTCATAATTAGTATCGAAGTTAATGTTACCTGTCATAATTAGTATTGAAGTTACAGTTACCTACAGTAATTTTTTATCAAAATTACAGTTACTTGTCATAATTAATAACGAAGTTACAGTTACGTGTCATAATTAGTATCGAAGTTACAGTTTCCTGCCATAACTAGTATCCAAATTAAAGTTACTTGTCATAATTAGTAACGAAGTTACAGTTTCCTGTCATAATTAGTAACGAAGTTAAAGTTACCTGTCATAATTTGTATCGAAATTACAGTTACTTGTCATAATTAGTAACGAAGTTACAGTTTCCTGTCATAATTAGTATCGAAGTAAATGTTACCTGTCATAATTAGTATCGAAGTTACAGTTACTTGTCATAATTAGTATCGTAGTTACTCTTACCTGTCATAATTAGTATCGAAGTTACTGTTACCTGTCATAATTAGTATTGATGTTACAGTTACCTACCATAATTTTTTATCAAAATTACTGTTACTTGTCATAATTATTAACGAAGTTAGAGTTCCTTGTCATAATTAGTATCGAAGTTACTGTTACCTGTCATATTTTGTATCGGAATTACAGTTACTTGTCATAATTAGAATCGAAGCTACAATTACTTGACATAATTAGTAACGAAGTTACAGTAACCTGTCATAATTAGTAACGATGTTACAGCTACCTGCCATAAATTGTATCGAAATTACAGTTCCTTGTCATAATTAGTAACGAAGTTACGGTAACCTGTCATAATTTGTATCGAAATTACAGTTACTTGTCCTAATTAGTTTCGAAGTTACAGTTACTTGACATAATTAGTAACGAAGTTACAGTAACCTGTCATAATTAGTATCGAAGTTCATGTTACCTGTCATAATTAGTATCGAAGTTACAGTTACCTGCCATAATTTTTTATCAAAATTAGAGTTACTTGTCATAATTAGTAACGAAGTTACAGTTACTTGTCATAATCAATATCGAAGTTACTGTTACCTGTCATAATTAGTATCAAAGTTACAGTTACCTGCCATAATTTGTATCAAAATTACTGTTCCTTGTCATAATTAATATCGAAGTTACAGTTACCTGTCATAATTAGTCTCGAAGGTACTGTTACTTGTCATAAGTAGTAACAAAGTTACAGTTACCTGTCAAAGTTTGTATCGAAATTACAGTTACTTGTCATAATTAGTAACGAAGTTACAGTTTCCTGTCATAATTAGTATCGAAGTTACTGTTATCTGTCATAATTAGTATGGAAGTTACAGTTACCTGCCATAATTTGTATCGAAATTACAGGGACTTGTCATAATTAATAACGAAGTTCGAGTTTCTTGTCATAATTAGTATCTAAATTACAGTTAGCTGTCATAATTTGTATCGAAGTTATAGTTACTTGTCATAATTAGTATCGAAGTTACTGTTACCTGTCATAATTAGTATCGAAGTTACAGTTACCTGCCAAAATTTGTATCGAAATTACAGTTACTTGTCATAATTAATAATGAAGTTACAGTTACCTGTCATAATTAGTATCGAAGTTACAGTTACTTGTCATAATTAGTATCGAAGTTACAGTTACCTGCCATAATTTGTATCGCAATTACAGTTACCTGCCATAATTAGTATCGAAATTAAAGTTACTTGTCATAATTAGTATGGAAGTTACAGTTACCTGCCATAATTTGTATCGAAATTAAAGTTACTTGTCATCATTAGCAACAAATTTACAGTAACCTGTCATAATTAGTATCGAAGTTAATGTTACTTGTCATAAATAGTATCGAAGTTACTGTTACCTGTCATAATTAGTATCGAAGTTACTGTTACCTGCTATATTTTGTTTCGAAATTACTGTTACTTGTCATAAATAGTAACGAAGTTACAGTTACCTGTCATAATTAGTATCGAAGTTACAGTTACTTGTCATAATTAGTATCGAAGTTACTGTTACCTGTCATAATTAGTATCGATGTTACAGTTTCCTGCCAAAATTTGTATCGAAATTACAGTTACTTGTCATAATTTGTAACGAAGTTACAGTTACCTGCCATAATTTGTATCGAAATTACAGTTCCTTGTCATAATTAGTATCGAAGTTTAAGTTACCTGTCATAATTAGTATCGAAGGTACTGTTACTTGTCATAATTAGTAACGAAGTTACAGTTACCTGTCATAATTTGTATCGAAATTAGAGTTACTTGTCATAATTAGTGACGAAGTTACAGTTTCCTGTCATAATTAGTATCGAAGTTACTGTTACCTGTCTTAATTAGTGTGGATGTTACAGTTACCTGCCATAATTTGTATCGAAATTACAGGGACTTGTCATAATTAGTAACGAAGTTCGAGTTTCTTGTCATAATTAGTATCGAAGTTACAGTTACCTGACATAATTTGTATCGAAGTTATAGTTACTTGTCATAATTAGTATCGAAGTTACTGTTACCTGTCATAATTAGTATCGAAGTTACAATTACCTGCCATAATTTGTATCGAAATAACAGTTACTTGTCATAATTAGTGACGAAGTTAGAGTTTCTGGTCATAATTAGTATCGAAGTTAATGTTACCTGTCATAATTTGTATCGAAATTACAGTTACTTGTCATAATTAGCATCGAAGCTACAGTTACCTGTCATAATTTGTATCGAGGTTATATTTACTTGTCATAATTAGTATCGAAGTTGCTGTTACCTGTCATAATTAGTATCGAAGTTACAGTAACCTGCCATAATTTGTATCAAAATTATAGTTACTTGTCATAATTAGTAACGAAGTTACAGTTACCTGTCATTATTAGTATCGATGTTACAGTTCCTTGTCATAATTAGTATCGTAGTTACTGTTACCTGTCATAATAAGTATCGAAGTTACAGTTACCTGCCAAAATTTGAATCGAAATTACAGTTACTTGTCATAATTAGTATCGAAGTTACAGTAACTTGTCATAATTAGTATCGAAGTTACTGTAACCTGTCATAATTAGTAACGATGATACAGTTACCTGCCAAAATTTGTATCGAAATTACAGTTACTTGTCATAATTAATAACGAAGTTACAGTTACCTGTCATAATTAGTATCGAAGTTACAGTTACTTGTCATAATTAGTATCGAAGTAAATGTTACCTGTCATAATTAGTATCGAAATTACAGTTCCTTGTCATAATTAGTAACGAAGTTACGGTAACCCGTCATAATTTGTATCGAAATTACAGTTACTTGTCCTAATTAGTTTCGAAGTTACAGTTACTTGACATAATTAGTATCGAAGTTACTGTTACCTGTCATAATTAGTATTGAAGTTACAGTTACCTACCATAATTTTTTTATCAAAATTACAGTTACTTGTCATAATTAGTAACGAAGTTTGAGTTTCTTGTCTTAATTAGTATCGAAGTTAATGTTACCTGTCATAATTAGTATTGAAGTTACAGTTACCTACAATAATTTTTTATCAAAATTACAGTCACTTGTCATAATTAATAACGAAGTTACAGTTACGTGTCATAATTAGTATCGAAGTTACAGTTTCCTGCCATAACTAGTATCCAAATTAAAGTTACTTGTCATAATTAGTAACGAAGTTACAGTTTCCTGTCATAATTAGTAACGAAGTTAAAGTTACCTGTCATAATTTGTATCGAAATTACAGTTACTTGTCATTATTAGTAACGAAGTTACAGTTTCCTGTCATAATTAGTATCGAAGTAAATGTTACCTGTCATAATTAGTATCGAAGTTACAGTTACTTGTCATAATTAGTATCGTAGTTACTCTTACCTGTCATAATTAGTATCGAAGTTACTGTTACCTGTCATAATTAGTATTGATGTTACAGTTACCTACCATAATTTTTTATCAAAATTACTGTTACTTGTCATAATTATTAACGAAGTTAGAGTTCCTTGTCAAAATTAGTATCGAAGTTACTGTTACCTGTCATATTTTGTATCGGAATTACAGTTACTTGTCATAATTAGAATCGAAGCTACAATTACTTGACATAATTAGTAACGAAGTTACAGTAACCTGTCATAATTAGTAACGAAGTTACAGTTACCTGCCATAAATTGTATCGAAATTACAGTTCCTTGTCATAATTAGTAACGAAGTTACGGTAACCTGTCATAATTTGTATCGAAATTACAATTACTTGTCCTAATTAGTTTCGAAGTTACAGTTACTTGACATAATTAGTAACGAAGTTACAGTAACCTGTCATAATTAGTATCGAAGTTCATGTTACCTGTCATAATTAGTATCGAAGTTACAGTTACCTGCCATAATTTTTTATCAAAATTAGAGTTACTTGTCATAATTAGTAACGAAGTTACAGTTACTTGTCATAATCAATATCGAAGTTACTGTTACCTGTCATAATTAGTATCAAAGTTACAGTTACCTGCCATAATTTGTATCAAAATTACTGTTCCTTGTCATAATTAATATCGAAGTTACAGTTACCTGTCATAATTAGTCTCGAAGGTACTGTTACTTGTCATAAGTAGTAACAAAGTTACAGTTACCTGTCAAAGTTTGTACGAAATTACAGTTACTTGTCATAATTAGTAATGAAGTTACAGTTTCCTGTCATAATTAGTATCGAAGTTACTGTTATCTGTCATAATTAGTATGGAAGTTACAGTTACCTGCCATAATTTGTATCGAAATTACAGGGACTTGTCATAATTAATAACGAAGTTCGAGTTTCTTGTCATAATTAGTATCTAAATTACAGTTAGCTGTCATAATTTGTATCGAAGTTATAGTTACTTGTCATAATTAGTATCGAAGTTACTGTTACCTGTCATAATTAGTATCGAAGTTACAGTTACCTGCCAAAATTTGTATCGAAATTACAGTTACTTGTCATAATTAATAATGAAGTTACAGTTACCTGTCATAATTAGTATCGAAGTTACAGTTACTTGTCATAATTAGTATCGAAGTTACAGTTACCTGCCATAATTTGTATCGCAATTACAGGGACTTGTCTTAATTAGTAACGATGTTACAGTTACCTGCCATAATTAGTATCGAAATTAAAGTTACTTGTCATAATTAGTAACGAAGTTACAGTTTCCTGTCATAATTAGTATCGAAGTTACTGTTACCTGTCATAATTAGTATTGAAGTTACAGTTACCTACAATAATTTTTTATCAAAATTACAGTTACTTGTCATAATTAGTAACGAAGTTAGAGTTTCTTGTCATAATTAGTATCGAAGTTACAGTTACCTGTCATAATTTGTATCGAAATTACAGTTACTTGTCATAATTAGCATCGAAGCTACAGTTACCTGACATAATTAGTAACGAAGTTACAGTAACCTGTCATAATTGGTATCGAAATTACAGTTACTTGTCATAATTAGTAACGAAGTTACAGTTTCCTGTCATAATTAGTATCGAAGTTACTGTTACCTGTCATAATTAGTATTGAAGTTAAAGTTACCTACCATAATTTTTTATCAAAATTACAGTTTCTTGTCATAATTAGTAACGAAGTTAGTGTTTCTTGTCATAATTAGTATCGAAGTTACAGTTACCTGTCATAATTTGTATCGAGGTTATAGTTACTTGTCATAATTAGTATCGAAGTTGCTGTTACCTGTCATAATTAGTATCGAAGTTACAGTAACCTGCCATAATTTGTATCAAAATTACAGTTACTTGTCATAATTAGTAACGAAGTTACAGTTACCTGTCATTATTAGTATCGATGTTACAGTTCCTTGTCATAATTAGTATCGTAGTTACTGTTACCTGTCATAATAAGTATCGAAGTTACAGTTACCTGCCAAAATTTGAATCGAAATTACAGTTACTTGTCATAATTAGTAACGAAGTTACAGTTACCTGTCATAATTAGTATCGAAGTTACAGTTACCTGTCATAATAAGTATCGAAGTTACAGTTACTTGTCATAATTAGTATCGAAGTTACTGTTACCTGTCATAATTAGTAACGATGATACAGTTACCTGCAAAAATTTGTATGGAAATTACAGTTACTTGTCATAATTAATAACGAAGTTACAGTTACCTGTCATAATGATTATCGAAGTTACAGTTACTTGTCATAATTAGTATCGAGGTTACAGTTACCTGCCATAATTTGTATCGAAATTACAGGGACTTGTCATAATAAGTAACGAAGTTACAGTTTCCTGCCATAATTAATATCGAAATTAAAGTTACTTGTCATAATTAGTAACGAAGTTACAGTTTCCTGTCATAATTAGTATCGAAGTTACTGTTACCTGTCATAATTAGTATTGAAGTTACAGTTACCTACCATAATTTTTTATCAAAATTACAGTTACTTGTCATAATTAGTAACGAAGTTTGAGTTTCTTGTCATAATTAGTATCGAAGTTAATGTTACCTGTCATAATTAGTATTGAAGTTACAGTTACCTACTATAATTTTTTATCAAAATTACAGTTACTTGTCATAATTAATAACGAAGTTACAGTTACGTGTCATAATTAGTATCGATGTTATAGTTTCCTGCCATAACTAGTATCCAAATTAAAGTTACATGTCATAATTAGTAACGATGTTACAGTTTCCTGTCATAATTAGTAACGAAGTTAAAGTTACCTGCCATAAATTGTATCGAAATTACAGTTCCTTGTCATAATTAGTATCGAAGTTACTGATACCTGATATAATTAGTACCGAAGTTACAGTTACCTGCCATAATTTGTATCGAAATTACAGTTACTTGTCATAATTAGTAACGAAGTTAGAGTTCCTTGTCATAATTAGTATCGAAGTTACTGTTACCTGTCATATTTTGTATCGGAATTACAGTTACTTGTCATAATTAGAATCGAAGCTACAATTTCTTGACATAATTAGTAACGAAGTTACAGTAACCTGTCATAATTAGTAACGAAGTTACAGTTACCTGCCATAAATTGTATCGAAATTACAGTTCCTTGTCATAATTAGTATCGAAGTTACTGATACCTGATATAATTAGTACCGAAGTTACAGTTACCTGCCATAATTTGTATCGAAATTACAGTTACTTGTCATAATTAGTAACGAAGTTACGGTAACCTGTCATAATTTGTATCGAAATTACAGTTACTTGTCCTAATTAGTATCGAAGTTACAGTTACTTGACATAATTAGTAACGAAGTTACAGTTACCTGTCATAATTGATATCGAAGTTATAGTTACTTGTCATAATTAGTATCGAAGTTGCTGCTACTTGTCATAATTAGTATCGAAGTTATAGTTACCTGCCATAATTTGTATCGAAATTACAGTTCCTTGTCATAATTAGTATCGATGTTACAGTTACCTGTCATAATTAGTATCGAAGGTACTGTTACATGTCATAATTAGTAACGAAGTTACAGTTTCCTGTCATAATTAGTATCGAAGTAACTCTTACATGTCATAATTAGTATGGAAGTTACAGTTACCTGCCATAATTTGTATCGAAATTACAGTTTCTTGTCATAATTAGTAACGAAGTTACAGTTTCCTGTCATAATTAGTATCGAAGTAACTCTTACATGTCATAATTAATATGGAAGTTACAGTTACCTGCCATAATTTGTATCGAAATTAAAGTTACTTGTCATCATTAGCAACAAATTTACAGTAACCTGTCATAATTAGTATCGAAGTTAATGTTACTTGTCATAAATATTATCGAAGTTACTGTTACCTGTCATAATTAGTATCGAAGTTACTGTTACCTGCCATATTTTGTTTCGAAATTACTGTTACTTGTCATAAATAGTAACGAAGTTACAGTTACCTGTCATAATTAGTATCGAAGTTACAGTTACTTGTCATAATTAGTATCGAAGTTACTGTTACCTGTCATAATTAGTATCGAAGTTACAGTTTCCTGCCAAAATTTGTATCGAAATTACAGTTACTTGTCATAATTAGTAACGAAGTTACAGTTACCTGCCATAATTTGTATCGAAATTACAGTTACTTGTCATAATTAGTAACGAAGTTACAGTTTCCTGTCATAATTAGTATCGAAGTTACTGTTACCTGTCATAATTAGTATTGAAGTTAAAGTTACCTACCATAATTTTTTATCAAAATTACAGTAACTTGTCATAATTAGTAACGAAGTTAGAGTTTCTTGTCATAATTAGTATCGAAGTTACAGTTACCTGTCATAATTTGTATCGAGGTTATATTTACTTGTCATAATTAGTATCGAAGTTGCTGTTACCTGTCATAATTAGTATCGAAGTTACAGTAACCTGCCATAATTTGTATCAAAATTACAGTTACTTGTCATAATTAGTAACGAAGTTACAGTTACCTGTCATTATTAGTATCGATGTTACAGTTCCTTGTCATAATTAGTATCGTAGTTACTGTTACCTGTCATAATAAGTATCGAAGTTACAGTTACCTGCCAAAATTTGAATCGAAATTACAGTTACATGTCATAATTAGTAACGAAGTTACAGTTACCTGTCATAATTAGTATCGAAGATACAGTTACCTGTCATAATTAGTATCGAAGTTACAGTTACTTGTCATAATTAGTATCGAAGTTACTGTAACCTGTCATAATTAGTAACGATGATACAGTTACCTGCCAAAATTTGTATCGAAATTACAGTTACTTGTCATAATTAATAACGAAGTTACAGTTACCTGTCATAATTAGTATCGAAGTTACAGTTACTTGTCATAATTAGTATCGAGGTTACAGTTACCTGCCATAATTTGTATCGAAATTACAGGGACTTGTCATAATTAGTAACGAAGTTACAGTTTCCTGCCATAATTAATATCGAAATTAAAGTTACTTGTCATAATTAGTAACGAAGTTACAGTTTCCTGTCATAATTAGTATCGAAGTTACTGTTACCTGTCATAATTAGTATTGAAGTTACAGTTACCTACCATAATTTTTTTTATCAAAATTACAGTTACTTGTCATAATTAGTAACGAAGTTTGAGTTTCTTGTCATAATTAGTATCGAAGTTAATGTTACCTGTCATAATTAGTATTGAAGTTACAGTTACCTACAATAATTCTTTATCAAAATTACAGTTACTTGTCATAATTAATAACGAAGTTACAGTTACGTGTCATAATTAGTATCGAAGTTACAGTTTCCTGCCATAACTAGAATCCAAATTAAAGTTACTTGTCATAATTAGTAACGAAGTTACAGTTTCCTGTCATAATTAGTAACGAAGTTAAAGTTACCTGTCATAATTTGTATCGAAATTACAGTTACTTGTCATAATTAGTAACGAAGTTACAGTTTCCTGTCATAATTAGTATCGAAGTAAATGTTACCTGTCATAATTAGTATCGAAGTTACAGTTACTTGTCATAATTAGTATCGTAGTTACTCTTACCTGTCATAATTAGTATCGAAGTTACTGTTACCTGTCATAATTAGTATTGATGTTACAGTTACCTACCATAATTTTTATCAAAATTACTGTTACTTGTCATAATTATTAACGAAGTTAGAGTTCCTTGTCATAATTAGTATCGAAGTTACTGTTACCTGTCATATTTTGTATCGGAATTACAGTTACTTGTCATAATTAGAATCGAAGCTACAATTACTTGACATAATTAGTAACGAAGTTACAGTAACCTGTCATAAATAATAACGAAGTTACAGCTACCTGCCATAAATTGTATCGAAATTACAGTTCCTTGTCATAATTAGTAACGAAGTTACGGTAACCTGTCATAATTTGTATCGAAATTACAGTTACTTGTCCTAATTAGTTTCGAAGTTACAGTTACTTGACATAATTAGTAACGAAGTTACAGTAACCTGTCATAATTAGTATCGAAGTTCATGTTACCTGTCATAATTAGTATCGAAGTTACAGTTACCTGCCATAATTTTTTATCAAAATTAGAGTTACTTGTCATAATTAGTAACGAAGTTACAGTTACTTGTCATAATCAATATCGAAGTTACTGTTACCTGTCATAATTAGTATCAAAGTTACAGTTACCTGCCATAATTTGTATCAAAATTACTGTTCCTTGTCATAATTAATATCGAAGTTACATTTACCTGTCATAATTAGTCTCGAAGGTACTGTTACTTGTCATAAGTAGTAACAATGTTACAGTTACCTGTCAAAGTTTGTATCGAAATTACAGTTACTTGTCATAATTAGTAACGAAGTTACAGTTTCCTGTCATAATTAGTATCGAAGTTACTGTTATCTGTCATAATTAGTATGGAAGTTACAGTTACCTGCCATAATTTGTATCGAAATTACAGGGACTTGTCATAATTAATAACGAAGTTCGAGTTTCTTGTCATAATTAGTATCTAAATTACAGTTAGCTGTCATAATTTGTATCGAAGTTATAGTTACTTGTCATAATTAGTATCGAAGTTACTGTTACCTGTCATAATTAGTATCGAAGTTACAGTTACCTGCCAAAATTTGTATCGAAATTACAGTTACTTGTCATAATTAATAATGAAGTTACAGTTACCTGTCATAATTAGTATCGAAGTTACAGTTACTTGTCATAATTAGTATCGAAGTTACAGTTACCTGCCATAATTTGTATCGCAATTACAGGGACTTGTCATAATTAGTAACGATGTTACAGTTACCTGCCATAATTAGTATCGAAATTAAAGTTACTTGTCATAATTAGTATGGAAGTTACAGTTACCTGCCATAATTTGTATCGAAATTAAAGTTACTTGTCATCATTAGCAACAAATTTACAGTAACCTGTCATAATTAGTATCGAAGTTAATGTTACTTGTCATAAATAGTATCGAAGTTACTGTTACCTGTCATAATTAGTATCGAAGTTACTGTTACCTGCTATATTTTGTTTCGAAATTACTGTTACTTGTCATAAATAGTAACGAAGTTACAGTTACCTGTCATAATTAGTATCGAAGTTACAGTTACTTGTCATAATTAGTATCGAAGTTACTGTTACCTGTCATAATTAGTATCGAAGTTACAGTTTCCTGCCAAAATTTGTATCGAAATTACAGTTACTTGTCATAATTAGTAACGAAGTTACAGTTACCTGCCATAATTTGTATCGAAATTACAGTTCCTTGTCATAATTAGTATCGAAGTTTAAGTTACCTGTCATAATTAGTATCGAAGGTACTGTTACTTGTCATAATTAGTAACGAAGTTACAGTTACCTGTCATAATTTGTATCGAAATTAGAGTTACTTGTCATAATTAGTGACGAAGTTACAGTTTCCTGTCATAATTAGTACCGAAGTTACTGTTACCTGTCATAATTAGTATGGATGTTACAGTTACCTGCCATAATTTGTATCGAAATTACAGGGACTTGTCATAATTAGTAACGAAGTTCGAGTTTCTTGTCATAATTAGTATCGAAGTTACAGTTACCTGACATAATTTGTATCGAAGTTATAGTTACTTGTCATAATTAGTATCGAAGTTACTATTACCTGTCATAATTAGTATCGAAGTTACAATTACCTGCCATAATTTGTATCGAAATAACAGTTACTTGTCATAATTAGTGACGAAGTTAGAGTTTCTGGTCATAATTAGTATCGAAGTTAATGTTACCTGTCATAATTTGTATCGAAATTACAGTTACTTGTCATAATTAGCATCGAAGCTACAGTTACCTGTCATAATTAGTAACGAAGTTACAGTTACCTGTCATAATTTGTATCCAAATTACAGTTACTTGTCATAATTAGTAACGAAGTTACAGTTTCCTGTCATAATTAGTATCGAAGTTACTGTTACCTGTCATAATTAGTATTGAAGTTAAAGTTACCTACCATAATTTTTTATCAAAATTACAGTAACTTGCATTAATTAGTAACGAAGTTAGAGTTTCTTGTCATAATTCGTATCGAAGTTACAGTTACCTGTCATAATTTGTATCGAGGTTATATTTACTTGTCATAATTAGTATCGAAGTTGCTGTTACCTGTCATAATTAGTATCGAAGTTACAGTAACCTGCCATAATTTGTATCAAAATTATAGTTACTTGCCATAATTAGTAACGAAGTTACAGTTACCTGTCATTATTAGTATCGATGTTACAGTTCCTTGTCATAATTAGTATCGTAGTTACTGTTACCTGTCATAATAAGTATCAAAGTTACAGTTACCTGTCAAAATTTGAATCGAAATTACAGTTACTTGTCATAATTAGTAACGAAGTTACAGTTACCTGTCATAATTAGTATCGAAGTTACAGTTACCTGTCATAATTAGTATCGAAGTTACAGTAACTTGTCATAATTAGTATCGAAGTTACTGTAACCTGTCATAATTAGTAACGATGATACAGTTACCTGCCAAAATTTGTATCGAAATTACAGTTACTTGTCATAATTAATAACGAAGTTACAGTTACCTGTCATAATTAGTATCGAAGTTACAGTTACTTGTCATAATTAGTATCGAAGTTACTGTTACCTGTCATAATTAGTATCGAAGTTACAGTTTCCTGCCAAAATTTGTATCGAAATTACAGTGACTTGTCATAATTAGTAACGAAGTTACAGTTACCTTCCATAATTTGTATCGAAATTACAGTTCCTTGTCATAATTAGTATCGAAGTTTAAGTTACCTGTCATAATTAGTATCGAAGGTACTGTTACTTGTCATAATTAGTAACGAAGTTACAGTTACCTGTCATAATTTGTATCGAAATTAGAGTTACTTGTCATAATTAGTGACGAAGTTACAGTTTCCTGTCATAATTAATATCGAAGTTACTGTTACCTGTCATAATTAGTATGGATGTTACAGTTACCTGCCATAATTTGTATCGAAATTACAGGGAATTGTCATAATTAGTAACGAAGTTCGAGTTTCTTGTCATAATTAGTATCGAAGTTACAGTTACCTGACATAATTTGTATCGAAGTTATAGTTACTTGTCATAATTAGTATCGAAGTTACTGTTACCTGTCATAATTAGTATCGAAGTTACAATTACCTGCCATAATTTGTATCGAAATAACAGTTACTTGTCATAATTAGTGACGAAGTTAGAGTTTCTGGTCATAATTAGTATCGAAGTTAATGTTACCTGTCATAATTTGTATCGAAATTACAGTTACTTGTCATAATTAGCATCGAAGCTACAGTTACCTGTCATAATTAGTAACGAAGTTACAGTTACCTGTCATAATTTGTATCGAAATTACAGTTACTTGTCATAATTAGTAACGAAGTTACAGTTTCCTGTCATAATTAGTATCGAAGTTACTGTTACCTGTCATAATTAGTATTGAAGTTAAAGTTACCTACCATAATTTTTTATCAAAATTACAGTAACTTGTCATAATTAGTAACGAAGTTAGAGTTTCTTGTCATAATTAGTATCGAAGTTACAGTTACCTGTCATAATTTGTATCGAGGTTATATTTACTTGTCATAATTAGTATCGAAGTTGCTGTTACCTGTCATAATTAGTATCGAAGTTACAGTAACCTGCCATAATTTGTATCAAAATTACAGTTACTTGTCATAATTAGTAACGAAGTTACAGTTACCTGTCATTATTAGTATCGATGTTACAGTTCCTTGTCATAATTAGTATCGTAGTTACTGTTACCTGTCATAATAAGTATCGAAGTTACAGTTACCTGCCAAAATTTGAATCGAAATTACAGTTACTTGTCATAATTAGTAACGAAGTTACAGTTACCTGTCATAATTAGTATCGAAGTTACAGTTACCTGTCATAATTAGTATCGAAGTTACAGTTACTTGTCATAATTAGTATCGAAGTTACTGTAACCTGTCATAATTAGTAACGATGATACAGTTACCTGCCAAAATTTGTATCGAAATTACAGTTACTTGTCATAATTAATAACGAAGTTACAGTTACCTGTCATAATTAGTATCGAAGTTACAGTTACTTGTCATAATTAGTATCGAGGTTACAGTTACCTGCCATAATTTGTATCGAAATTACAGGGACTTGTCATAATTAGTAACGAAGTTACAGTTTCCTGCCATAATTAATATCGAAATTAAAGTTACTTGTCATAATTAGTAACGAAGTTACAGTTTCCTGTCATAATTAGTATCGAAGTTACTGTTACCTGTCATAATTAGTATTGAAGTTACAGTTACCTACCATAATTTTTTTTATCAAAATTACAGTTACTTGTCATAATTAGTAACGAAGTTTGAGTTTCTTGTCATAATTAGTATCGAAGTTAATGTTACCTGTCATAATTAGTATTGAAGTTACAGTTACCTACAATAATTCTTTATCAAAATTACAGTTACTTGTCATAATTAATAACGAAGTTACAGTTACGTGTCATAATTAGTATCGAAGTTACAGTTTCCTGCCATAACTAGAATCCAAATTAAAGTTACTTGTCATAATTAGTAACGAAGTTACAGTTTCCTGTCATAATTAGTATTGATGTTACAGTTACCTACCATAATTTTTTATCAAAATTACTGTTACTTGTCATAATTATTAACGAAGTTAGAGTTCCTTGTCATAATTAGTATCGAAGTTACTGTTACCTGTCATATTTTGTATCGGAATTACAGTTACTTGTCATAATTAGAATCGAAGCTACAATTACTTGACATAATTAGTAACGAAGTTACAGTAACCTGTCATAATTAATAACGAAGTTACAGCTACCTGCCATAAATTGTATTGAAATTACAGTTCCTTGTCATAATTAGTAACGAAGTTACGGTAACCTGTCATAATTTGTATCGAAATTACAGTTACTTGTCCTAATTAGTTTCGAAGTTACAGTTACTTGACATAATTAGTAACGAATTTACAGTAACCTGTCATAATTAGTATCGAAGTTCATGTTACCTGTCATAATTAGTATCGAAGTTACAGTTACCTGCCATAATTTTTTATAAAAATTAGAGTTGCTTGTCATAATTAGTAACGAAGTTACAGTTACTTGTCATAATCAATATCGAAGTTACTGTTACCTGTCATAATTAGTATCAAAGTTACAGTTACCTGCCATAATTTGTATCAAAATTACTGTTCCTTGTCATAATTAATATCGAAGTTACATTTACCTGTCATAATTAGTCTCGAAGGTACTGTTACTTGTCATAAGTAGTAACAAAGTTACAGTTACCTGTCAATGTTTGTATCGAAATTACAGTTACTTGTCATAATTAGTAACGAAGTTACAGTTTCCTGTCATAATTAGTATCGAAGTTACTGTTATCTGTCATAATTAGTATGGAAGTTACAGTTACCTGCCATAATTTGTATCGAAATTACAGGGACTTGTCATAATTAATAACGAAGTTCGAGTTTCTTGTCATAATTAGTATCTAAATTACAGTTAGCTGTCATAATTTGTATCGAAGTTATAGTTACTTGTCATAATTAGTATCGAAGTTACTGTTACCTGTCATAATTAGTATCGAAGTTACAGTTACCTGCCAAAATTTGTATCGAAATTACAGTTACTTGTCATAATTAATAATGAAGTTACAGTTACCTGTCATAATTAGTATCGAAGTTACAGTTACTTGTCATAATTAGTATCGAAGTTACAGTTACCTGCCATAATTTGTATCGCAATTACAGGGACTTGTCATAATTAGTAACGATATTACAGTTACCTGCCATAATTAGTATCGAAATTAAAGTTACTTGTCATAATTAGTATGGAAGTTACAGTTACCTGCCATAATTTGTATCGAAATTAAAGTTACTTGTCATCATTAGCAACAAATTTACAGTAACCTGTCATAATTAGTATCGAAGTTAATGTTACTTGTCATAAATAGTATCGAAGTTACTGTTACCTGTCATAATTAGTATCGAAGTTACTGTTACCTGCTATATTTTGTTTCGAAATTACTGTTACTTGTCATAAATAGTAACGAAGTTACAGTTACCTGTCATAATTAGTATCGAAGTTACAGTTACTTGTCATAATTAGTATCGAAGTTACTGTTACCTGTCATAATTAGTATCGAAGTTACAGTTTCCTGCCAAAATTTGTATCGAAATTACAGTTACTTGTCATAATTAGTAACGAAGTTACAGTTACCTGCCATAATTAGTATCGAAATTACAGTTCCTTGTCATAATTAGTATCGAAGTTTAAGTTACCTGTCATAATTAGTATCGAAGGTACTGTTACTTGTCATAATTAGTAACGAAGTTACAGTTACCTGTCATAATTTGTATCGAAATTAGAGTTACTTGTCATAATTAGTGACGAAGTTACAGTTTCCTGTCATAATTAGTATCGAAGTTACTGTTACCTGTCATAATTAGTATGGATGTTACAGTTACCTGCCATAATTTGTATCGAAATTACAGGGACTTGTCATAATTAGTAACGAAGTTCGCGTTTCTTGTCATAATTAGTATCGAAGTTACAGTTACCTGACATAATTTGTATCGAAGTTATAGTTACTTGTCATAATTAGTATCGAAGTTACTATTACCTGTCATAATTAGTATCGAAGTTACAATTACCTGCCATAATTTGTATCGAAATAACAGTTACTTGTCATAATTAGTGACGAAGTTAGAGTTTCTGGTCATAATTAGTATCGAAGTTAATGTTACCTGTCATAATTTGTATCGAAATTACAGTTACTTGTCATAATTAGCATCGAAGCTACAGTTACCTGTCATAATTAGTAACGAAGTTACAGTTACCTGTCATAATTTGTATCGAAATTACAGTTACTTGTCATAATTAGTAACGAAGTTACAGTTTCCGGTCATAATTAGTATCGAAGTTACTGTTACCTGTCATAATTAGTATTGAAGTTAAAGTTACCTACCATAATTTTTTATCAAAATTACAGTAACTTGCATTAATTAGTAACGAAGTTAGAGTTTCTTGTCATAATTAGTATCGAAGTAACAGTTACCTGTCATAATTTGTATCGAGGTTATATTTACTTGTCATAATTAGTATCGAAGTTGCTGTTACCTGTCATAATTAGTATCGAAGTTACAGTAACCTGCCATAATTTGTATCAAAATTATAGTTACTTGTCATAATTAGTAACGAAGTTACAGTTACCTGTCATTATTAGTATCGATGTTACAGTTCCTTGTCATAATTAGTATCGTAGTTACTGTTACCTCTCATAATAAGTATCGAAGTTACAGTTACCTGCCAAAATTTGAATCGAAATTACAGTTACTTGTCATAATTAGTAACGAAGTTACAGTTACCTGTCATAATTAGTATCGAAGTTACAGTTACCTGTCATAATTAGTATCGAAGTTACAGTAACTTGTCATAATTAGTAGCGAAGTTACTGTAACCTGTCATAATTAGTAACGATGATACAGTTACCTGCCAAAATTTGTATCGAAATTACAGTTACTTTTCATAATTAATAACGAAGTTACAGTTACCTGTCATAATTAGTATCGAAGTTACAGTTACTTGTCATAATTAGTATCGAAGTAAATGTTACCTGTCATAATTAGTATCGAAATTACAGTTCCTTGTCATAATTAGTAACGAAGTTACGGTAACCTGTCATAATTTGTATCGAAATTACAGTTACTTGTCCTAAATAGTTTCGAAGTTACAGTTACTTGACATAATTAGTATCGAAGTTACTGTTACCTGTCATAATTAGTATTGAAGTTACAGTTACCTACCATAATTTTTTTATCAAAATTACAGTTACTTGTCATAATTAGTAACGAAGTTTGAGTTCCTTGTCATAATTAGTATCGAAGTTAATGTTACCTGTCATAATTAGTATTGAAGTTACAGTTACCTACAATAATTTTTTATCAAAATTACAGTTACTTGTCATAATTAATAACGAAGTTACAGTTACGTGTCATAATTAGTATCGAAGTTACAGTTTCCTGCCATAACTAGTATCCAAATTAAAGTTACTTGTCATAATTAGTAACGAAGTTACAATTTCCTGTCATAATTAGTAACGAAGTTAAAGTTACCTGTCATAATTTGTATCGAAATTACAGTTACTTGTCATAATTAGTAACGAAGTTACAGTTTCCTGTCATAATTAGTATCGAAGTAAATGTTACCTGTCATAATTAGTATCGAAGTTACAGTTACTTGTCATAATTAGTATCGTAGTTACTCTTACCTGTCATAATTAGTATCGAAGTTACTGTTACCTGTCATAATTAGTATTGATGTTACAGTTACCTACCATAATTTTTTATCAAAATTACTGTTACTTGTCATAATTATTAACGAAGTTAGAGTTCCTTGTCATAATTAGTATCGATGTTACTGTTACCTGTCATATTTTGTATCGGAATTACAGTTACTTGTCATAATTAGAATCGAAGCTACAATTACTTGACATAATTAGTAACGAAGTTACAGTAACCTGTCATAATTAGTAACGAAGTTACAGTTACCTGCCATAATTTGTATCGAAATTACAGTTACTTGTCCTAATTAGTTTCGCAGTTACAGTTACTTGACATAATTAGTAACGAAGTTACAGTAACCTGTCATAATTAGTATCGAAGTTCATGTTACCTGTCATAATTAGTATCGAAGTTACAGTTACCTGCCATAATTTTTTATCAAAATTAGAGTTACTTGTCATAATTAGTAACGAAGTTACAGTTACTTGTCATAATCAATATCGAAGTTACTGTTACCTGTCATAATTAGTATCAAAGTTACAGTTACCTGCCATAATTTGTATCAAAATTACTGTTCCTTGTCATAATTAATATCGAAGTTACAGTTACCTGTCATAATTAGTCTCGAAGGTACTGTTACTTGTCATAAGTAGTAACAATGTTACAGTTACCTGTCAAAGTTTGTATCGAAATTACAGTTACTTGTCATAATTAGTAACGAAGTTACAGTTTCCTGTCATAATTAGTATCGAAGTTACTGTTATCTGTCATAATTAGTATGGAAGTTACAGTTACCTGCCATAATTTGTATCGAAATTACAGGGACTTGTCATAATTAATAACGAAGTTCGAGTTTCTTGTCATAATTAGTATCTAAATTACAGTTAGCTGTCATAATTTGTATCGAAGTTATAGTTACTTGTCATAATTAGTATCGAAGTTACTGTTACCTGTCATAATTATTATCGAAGTTACAGTTACCTGCCAAAATTTGTATCGAAATTACAGTTACTTGTCATAATTAATAATGAAGTTACAGTTACCTGTCATAATTAGTATCGAAGTTACAGTTACTTGTCATAATTAGAATCGAAGTTACAGTTACCTGCCATAATTTGTATCGCAATTACAGGGACTTGTCATAATTAGTAACGATGTTACAGTTACCTGCCATAATTAGTATCGAAATTAAAGTTACTTGTCATAATTAGTAACGAAGTTACAGTTTCCTGTCATAATTAGTATCGAAGTTACTGTTACCTGTCATAATTAGTATTGAAGTTACAGTTACCTACAATAATTTTTTATCAAAATTACAGTTACTTGTCATAATTAGTAACGAAGTTAGAGTTTCTTGTCATAATTAGTATCGAAGTTACAGTTACCTGTCATAATTTGTAACGAAATTACAGTTACTTGTCATAATTAGCATCGAAGCTACAGTTACCTGACATAATTAGTAACGAAGTTACAGTAACCTGTCATAATTAGTAACGAAGTTACAGTTACCTGTCATAATTTGTATCGAAATTACAGTTACTTGTCATAATTAGTAACGAAGTTACAGTTTCCTGTCATAATTAGTATCGAAGTTACTGTTACCTGTCATAATTAGTATTGAAGTTAAAGTTACCTACCATAATTTTTTATCAAAATTACAGTTTCTTGTCATAATTAGTAACGAAGTTAGTGTTTCTTGTCATAATTAGTATCGAAGTTACAGTTACCTGTCATAATTTGTATCGAGGTTATAGTTACTTGTCATAATTAGTATCGAAGTTGCTGTTACCTGTCATAATTAGTATCGAAGTTACAGTAACCTGCCATAATTTGTATCAAATTACAGTTACTTGTCATAATTAGTAACGAAGTTACAGTTACCTGTCATTATTAGTATCGATGTTACAGTTCCTTGTCATAATTAGTATCGTAGTTACTGTTACCTGTCATAATAAGTATCGAAGTTACAGTTACCTGTCAAAATTTGAATCGAAATTACAGTTACTTGTCATAATTAGTAACGAAGTTACAGTTACCTGTCATAATTAATATCGAAGTTACAGTTACCTGTCATAATAAGTATCGAAGTTACAGTTACTTGTCATAATTAGTATCGAAGTTACTGTTACCTGTCATAATTAGTAACGATGATACAGTTACCTGCAAAAATTTGTATCGAAATTACAGTTACTTGTCATAATTAATAACGAAGTTACAGTTACCTGTCATAATGAGTATCGAAGTTACAGTTACTTGTCATAATTAGTATCGAGGTTACAGTTACCTGCCATAATTTGTATCGAAATTACAGGGACTTGTCATAATAAGTAACGAAGTTACAGTTTCCTGCCATAATTAATATCGAAATTAAAGTTACTTGTCATAATTAGTAACGAAGTTACAGTTTCCTGTCATAATTAGTATCGAAGTTACTGTTACCTGTCATAATTAGTATTGAAGTTACAGTTACCTACCATAATTTTTTATCAAAATTACAGTTACTTGTCATAATTAGTAACGAAGTTTGAGTTTCTTGTCATAATTAGTATCGAAGTTAATGTTACCTGTCATAATTAGTATTGAAGTTACAGTTACCTACTATAATTTTTTATCAAAATTACAGTTACTTGTCATAATTAATAACGAAGTTACAGTTACGTGTCATAATTAGTATCGAAGTTACAGTTTCCTGCCATAACTAGTATCCAAATTAAAGTTACTTGTCATAATTAGTAACGAAGTTACAGTTTCCTGTCATAATTAGTAACGAAGTTAAAGTTACCTGTCATAAGTAGTATCGTAGTTACTCTTACCTGTCATAATTAGTATCGAAGTTACTGTTACCTGTCATAATTAGTATTGATGTTACAGTTACCTACCATAATTTTTTATCAAAATTATTGTTACTTGTCATAATTATTAACGAAGTTAGAGTTCCTTGTCATAATTAGTATCGAAGTTACTGTTACCTGTCATATTTTGTATCGGAATTACAGTTACTTGTCATAATTAGAATCGAAGCTACAATTACTTGACATAATTAGTAACGAAGTTACAGTAACCTGTCATAATTATTAACGAAGTTACAGTTACCTGCCATAAATTGTATCGAAATTACAGTTCCTTGTCATAATTAGTATCGAAGTTACTGATACCTGATATAATTAGTACCGAAGTTACTGTTACCTGCCATAATTTGTATCGAAATTACAGTTACTTGTCATAATAAGTAACGAAGTTACGGTAACCTGTCATAATTTGTATCGAAATTACAGTTACTTGTCCTAATTAGTTTCGAAGTTACAGTTACTTGACATAATTAGTAACGAAGTTACAGTAACCTGTCATAATTAGTATCGAAGTTAATGTTACCTGTCATAATTAGTATCGAAGTTAGTTACCTGCCATAATTTTTTATCAAAATTAGAGTTACTTGTCATAATTAGTAACGAAGTTACAGTTACTTGTCATAATCAGTATCGAAGTTACTGTTACCTGTCATAATTAGTATCAAAGTTACAGTTACCTGCCATAATTTGTATCAAAATTACTGTTCCTTGTCATAATTAATATCGAAGTTACAGTTACCTGTCATAATTAGTCTCGAAGGTACTGTTACTTGTCATAAGTAGTAACAAAGTTACAGTTACCTGTCAAAATTTGTATCGAAATTACAGTTACTTGTCATAATTAGTAACGAAGTTACAGTTTCCTGTCATAATTAGTATCGAAGTTACTGTTATCTGTCATAATTAGTATGGAAGTTACAGTTTCCTGCCATAATTTGTATCGAAATTACAGGGACATGTCATAATTAATAACGAAGTTCGAGTTTCTTGTCATAATTAGTATCTAAATTACAGTTAGCTGTCATAATTGTATCGAAGTTATAGTTACTTGTCATAATTAGTATCGAAGTTACTGTTACCTGTCATAATTAGTATCGAAGTTACAGTTACCTGCCAAAATTTGTATCGAAATTACAGTTACTTGTCATAATTAATAATGAAGTTACAGTTACCTTTCATAATTAGTATCGAAGTTACAGTTACTTGTCATAATTAGTATCGAAGTTACAGTTACCTGCCATAATTTGTATCGCAATTACAGGGACTTGTCATAATTAGTAACGATGTTACAGTAACCTGTCATAATTAGTAACGAAGTTACAGTTACCTGCCATAAATTGTATCGAAATTACAGTTCCTTGTCATAATTAGTAACGAAGTTACGGTAACCTGTCATAATTTGTATCGAAATTACAGTTACTTGTCCTAATTAGTTTCGAAGTTACAGTTACTTGACATAATTAGTAACGAAGTTACAGTAACCTGTCAAATTTAGTATCGAAGTTCATGTTACCTGTCATAATTAGTATCGAAGTTACAGTTACCTGCCATAATTTTTTATCAAAATTAGAGTTACTTTTCATAATTAGTAACGAAGTTACAGTTACTTGTCATAATCAATATCGAAGTTACTGTTACCTGTCATAATTAGTATCAAAGTTACAGTTACCTGCCATAATTTGTATCAAAATTACTGTTCCTTGTCATAATTAATATCGAAGTTACAGTTACCTGTCATAATTAGTCTCGAAGGTACTGTTACTTGTCATAAGTAGTAACAAAGTTACAGTTACCTGTCAAAGTTTGTATCGAAATTACAGTTACTTGTCATAATTAGTAACGAAGTTACAGTTTCCTGTCATAATTAGTATCGAAGTTACTGTTATCTGTCATAATTAGTATGGAAGTTACAGTTACCTGCCATAATTTGTATCGAAATTACAGGGACTTGTCATAATTAATAACGAAGTTCGAGTTTCTTGTCATAATTAGTATCTAAATTACAGTTAGCTGTCATAATTTGTATCGAAGTTATAGTTACTTGTCATAATTAGTATCGAAGTTACTGTTACCTGTCATAATTAGTATCGAAGTTACAGTTACCTGCCAAAATTTGTATCGAAATTACAGTTACTTGTCATAATTAATAATGAAGTTACATTTACCTGTCATAATTAGTATCGAAGTTACAGTTACTTGTCATAATTAGTATCGAAGTTACAGTTACCTGCCATAATTTGTATCGCAATTACAGGGACTTGTCATAATTAGTAACGATGTTACAGTTACCTGCCATAATTAGTATCGAAATTAAAGTTACTTGTCATAATTAGTAACGAAGTTACAGTTTCCTGTCATAATTAGTATCGAAGTTACTGTTACCTGTCATAATTAGTATTGAAGTTACAGTTACCTACAATAATTTTTTTTATCAAAATTACAGTAACTTGTCATAATTAGTAACGAAGTTAGAGTTTCTTGTCATAATTAGTATCGAAGTTACAGTTACCTGTCATAATTTGTATCGAAATTACAGTTACTTGTCATAATTAGCATCGAAGCTACAGTTACCTGACATAATTTGTATCGAAATTACAGTTACTTGTCATAATTAGTAACGAAGTTACAGTTTCCTGTCATAATTAGTATCGAAGTTACTGTTACCTGTCATAATTAGTATTGAAGTTAAAGTTACCTACCATAATTTTTTATCAAAATTACAGTTTCTTGTCATAATTAGTAACGAAGTTAGTGTTTCTTGTCATAATTAGTATCGAAGTTACAGTTACCTGTCATAATTTGTATCGAGGTTATAGTTACTTGTCATAATTAGTATCGAAGTTGCTGTTACCTGTCATAATTAGTATCGAAGTTACAGTAACCTGCCATAATTTGTATCAAAATTACAGTTACTTGTCATAATTAGTAACGAAGTTACAGTTACCTGTCATTATTAGTATCGATGTTACAGTTCCTTGTCATAATTAGTATCGTAGTTACTGTTACCTGTCATAATAAGTATCGAAGTTACAGTTACCTGCCAAAATTTGAATCGAAATTACAGTTACTTGTCATAATTAGTAACGAAGTTACAGTTACCTGTCATAATTAGTATCGAAGTTACAGTTACCTGTCATAATAAGTATCGAAGTTACAGTTACTTGTCATAATTAGTATCGAAGTTACTGTTACCTGTCATAATTAGTAACGATGATACAGTTACCTGCAAAAATTTGTATCGAAATTACAGTTACTTGTCATAATTAATAACGAAGTTACAGTTACCTGTCATAATGAGTATCGAAGTTACAGTTACTTGTCATAATTAGTATCGAGGTTACAGTTACCTGCCATAATTTGTATCGAAATTACAGGGACTTGTCATAATAAGTAACGAAGTTACAGTTTCCTGCCATAATTAATATCGAAATTAAAGTTACTTGTCATAATTAGTAACGAAGTTACAGTTTCCTGTCATAATTAGTATCGAAGTTACTGTTACCTGTCATAATTAGTATTGAAGTTACAGTTACCTACCATAAGTTTTTATCAAAATTACAGTTACTTGTCATAATTAGTAACGAAGTTTGAGTTTCTTGTCATAATTAGTATCGAAGTTAATGTTACCTGTCATAATTAGTATTGAAATTACAGTTACCTACTATAATTTTTTATCAAAATTACAGTTACTTGTCATAATTAATAACGATGTTACAGTTACGTGTCATAATTAGTATCGAAGTTACAGTTTCCTGCCATAACTAGTATCCAAATTAAAGTTACTTGTCATAATAAGTAACGAAGTTACAGTTTCCTGTCATAATTAGTAACGAAGTTAAAGTTACCTGTCATAAGTAGTATCGCAGTTACTCTTACCTGTCATAATTAGTATCGAAGTTACTGTTACCTGTCATAATTAGTATTGATGTTACAGTTACCTACCATAATTTTTTATCAAAATTAGTGTTACTTGTCATAATTATTAACGAAGTTAGAGTTCCTTGTCATAATTAGTATCGAAGTTACTCTTACCTGTCATATTTTGTATCGGAATTACAGTTACTTGTCATAATTAGAATCGAAGCTACAATTACTTGACATAATTAGTAACGAAGTTACAGTAACCTGTCATAATTATTAACGAAGTTACAGTTACCTGCCATAAATTGTATCGAAATTACAGTTCCTTGTCATAATTAGTATCGAAGTTACTGATACCTGATATAATTAGTACCGAAGTTACAGTTACCTGCCATAATTTGTATCGAAATTACAGTTACTTGTCATAATAAGTAACGAAGTTACGGTAACCTGTCATAATTTGTATCGAAATTACAGTTACTTGTCCTAATTAGTTTCGAAGTTACAGTTACTTGACATAATTAGTAACGAAGTTACAGTAACCTGTCATAATTAGTATCGAAGTTAATATTACCTGTCATAATTAGTATCGAAGTTACAGTTACCTGCCATAATTTTTTATCAAAATTAGAGTTACTTGTCATAATTAGTAACGAAGTTACTGTTACTTGTCATAATCAGTATCGAAGTTAGTGTTACCTGTCATAATTAGTATCAAAGTTACAGTTACCTGCCATAATTTGTATCAAAATTACTGTTCCTTGTCATAATTAATATCGAAGTTACAGTTACCTGTCATAATTAGTCTCGAAGGTACTGTTACTTGTCATAAGTAGTAACAAAGTTACAGTTACCTGTCAAAATTTGTATCGAAATTACAGTTACTTGTCATAATTAGTAACGAAGTTACAGTTTCCTGTCATAATTAGTATCGAAGTTACTGTTATCTGTCATAATTAGTATGGAAGTTACAGTTTCCTGCCATAATTTGTATCGAAATTACAGGGCCATGTTATAATTAATAACGAAGTTCGAGTTTCTTGTCATAATTAGTATCTAAATTACAGTTAGCTGTCATAATTTGTATCGAAGTTATAGTTACTTGTCATAATTAGTATCGAAGTTACTGTTACCTGTCATAATTAGTATCGAAGTTACAGTTACCTGCCAAAATTTGTATCGAAATTACAGTTACTTGTCATAATTAATAATGAAGTTACAGTTACCTGTCATCATTAGTATCGAAGTTACAGTTACTTGTCATAATTAGTATCGAAGTTACAGTTACCTGCCATAATTTGTATCGCAATTACAGGGACTTGTCATAATTAGTAACGATGTTACAGTTACCTGCCATAATTAGTATCGAAATTAAAGTTACTTGTCATAATTAGTAACGAAGTTACAGTTTCCTGTCATAATTAGTATCGAAGTTACTGTTACCTGTCATAAATTGTATCGAAATTACAGTTACTTGTCATAATTAGCAACAAAGTTACAGTTACCTGTCATAATTAGTATCGAAGTTACAGTAACTTGTCATAATTAGTATCGAAGTTACTGTTACCTGTCATAATAAGTATCGAAGTTACAGTTACCTGCCAAAATTTGAATCGAAATTACAGTTACTTGTCATAATTAGTAACGAAGTTAGAGTTTCTTGGCATAATTAGTATCGAAGTTACAGTTACCTGTCATAATTTGTATCGAAGTTATAGTTACTTGTCATAATTAGAATCGAAGTTGCTGTTAACTGTGATAATTAGTATCGAAGTTACAGTTACCTGTCATAAATTGTATCGAAATTACAGTTACTTGTCATAATTAGCAACAAAGTTACAGTTACCTGTCATAATTAGTATCGAAGTTACAGTAACTTGTCATAATTAGTATCGAAGTTACTGTTACCTGTCGTAATAAGTATCGAAGTTACAGTTACCTGCCAAAATTTGAATCGAAATTACAGTTACTTGTCATAATTAGTAACGAAGTTACAGTTACCTGTCATAATTAGTATCGATGTTACAGTTATCTGTCATAATTAGTATCGAAGTTACTGTTACTTGTCATAATTAGTATCGAAGTTACTGTTACCTGTCATAATTAGCATCGAAATTACAATAACCTGCCATAATTTGTATCGAAATTACAGGGACTTGTCATAATTAGTAATGAAGTTACAGTAACCTGCCATAATTAGTATCGAAATTAAAGTTACTTGTCATAATAAGTAACGAAGTTACAGTTACCTGTCATAATTAGTATCGACGTTACTGTTACCTGTCATAATTAGTATTGAAGTTACAGTTACCTACAATAATTTTTTATCAAAATTACAGTTACTTGTCATAATTAGTAACGAATTTAGAGTTTCTTGTCATAATTAGTATCGAAGTAACAGTTACCTGTCTTAATTTGTATCGAAGTTATAGTTACTTGTCATAATTAGTATCGAAGTTGCTGTTACCTGTCATAATTAGTATCGAAGTTACAGTAACTTGTCATAATTAGTATCGAAGTTACTGTAACCTGTCATAATTAGTAACGATGATACAGTTACCTGCCAAAATTTGTATCGAAATTACAGTTACTTGTCATAATTAATAACGAAGTTACAGTTACCTGTCATAATTAGTATCGAAGTTACAGTTACTTGTCATAATTAGTATCGAAGTAAATGTTACCTGTCATAATTAGTATCGAAATTACAGTTCCTTGTCATAATTAGTAACGAAGTTACGGTAACCTGTCATAATTTGTATCGAAATTACAGTTACTTGTCCTAATTAGTTTCGAAGTTACAGTTACTTGACATAATTAGTATCGAAGTTACTGTTACCTGTCATAATTAGTATTGAAGTTACAGTTACCTACCATAATTTTTTTATCAAAATTACAGTTACTTGTCATAATTAGTAACGAAGTTTGAGTTTCTTGTCATAATTAGTATCGAAGTTAATGTTACCTGTCATAATTAGTATTGAAGTTACAGTTACCTACAATAATTTTTTATCAAAATTACAGTTACTTGTCATAATTAATAACGAAGTTACAGTTACGTGTCATAATTAGTATCGAAGTTACAGTTTCCTGCCATAACTAGTATCCAAATTAAAGTTACTTGTCATAATTAGTAACGAAGTTACAATTTCCTGTCATAATTAGTAACGAAGTTAAAGTTACCTGTCATAATTTGTATCGAAATTACAGTTACTTGTCATAATTAGTAACGAAGTTACAGTTTCCTGTCATAATTAGTATCGAAGTAAATGTTACCTGTCATAATTAGTATCGAAGTTACAGTTACTTGTCATAATTAGTATCGTAGTTACTCTTACCTGTCATAATTAGTATCGAAGTTACTGTTACCTGTCATAATTAGTATTGATGTTACAGTTACCTACCATAATTTTTTATCAAAATTACTGTTACTTGTCATAATTATTAACGAAGTTAGAGTTCCTTGTCATAATTAGTATCGAAGTTACTGTTACCTGTCATATTTTGTATCGGAATTACAGTTACTTGTCATAATTAGAATCGAAGCTACAATTACTTGACATAATTAGTAACGAAGTTACAGTAACCTGTCATAATTAGTAACGAAGTTACAGTTACCTGCCATAAATTGTATCGAAATTACAGTTCCTTGTCATAATTAGTAACGAAGTTACGGTAACCTGTCATAATTTGTATCGAAATTACAGTTACTTGTCCTAATTAGTTTCGAAGTTACAGTTACTTGACATAATTAGTAACGAAGTTACAGTAACCTGTCATAATTAGTATCGAAGTTCATGTTACCTGTCATAATTAGTATCGAAGTTACAGTTACCTGCCATAATTTTTTATCAAAATTAGAGTTACTTGTCATAATTAGTAACGAAGTTACAGTTACTTGTCATAATCAATATCGAAGTTACTGTTACCTGTCATAATTAGTATCAAAGTTACAGTTACCTGCCATAATTTGTATCAAAATTACTGTTCCTTGTCATAATTAATATCGAAGTTACAGTTACCTGTCATAATTAGTCTCGAAGGTACTGTTACTTGTCATAAGTAGTAACAAAGTTACAGTTACCTGTCAAAGTTTGTATCGAAAAAACAGTTACTTGTCATAATTAGTAACGAAGTTACAGTTTCCTGTCATAATTAGTATCGAAGTTACTGTTATCTGTCATAATTAGTATGGAAGTTACAGTTACCTGCCATAATTTGTATCGAAATTACAGGGACTTGTCATAATTAATAACGAAGTTCGAGTTTCTTGTCATAATTAGTATCTAAATTACAGTTAGCTGTCATAATTTGTATCGAAGTTATAGTTACTTGTCATAATTAGTATCGAAGTTAATGTTACCTGTCATAATTAGTATTGAAGTTACAGTTACCTACTATAATTTTTTATCAAAATTACAGTTACTTGTCATAATTAATAACGAAGTTACAGTTTCCTGTCATAATTAGTAACGAAGTTAAAGTTACCTGTCATAAGTAGTATCGTAGTTACTCTTACCTGTCATAATTAGTATCGAAGTTACTGTTACCTGTCATAATTAGTATTGATGTTACAGTTACCTACCATAATTTTTTATCAAAATTATTGTTACTTGTCATAATTATTAACGAAGTTAGAGTTCCTTGTCATAATTAGTATCGAAGTTACTGTTACCTGTCATATTTTGTATCGGAATTACAGTTACTTGTCATAATTAGAATCGAAGCTACAATTACTTGACATAATTAGTAACGAAGTTACAGTAACCTGTCATAATTATTAACGAAGTTACAGTTACCTGCCATAAATTGTATCGAAATTACAGTTCCTTGTCATAATTAGTATCGAAGTTACTGATACCTGATATAATTAGTACCGAAGTTACTGTTACCTGCCATAATTTGTATCGAAATTACAGTTACTTGTCATAATAAGTAACGAAGTTACGGTAACCTGTCATAATTTGTATCGAAATTACAGTTACTTGTCCTAATTAGTTTCGAAGTTACAGTTACTTGACATAATTAGTAACGAAGTTACAGTAACCTGTCATAATTAGTATCGAAGTTAATGTTACCTGTCATAATTAGTATCGAAGTTACAGTTACCTGCCATAATTTTTTATCAAAATTAGAGTTACTTGTCATAATTAGTAACGAAGTTACAGTTACTTGTCATAATCAGTATCGAAGTTACTGTTACCTGTCATAATTAGTATCAAAGTTACAGTTACCTGCCATAATTTGTATCAAAATTACTGTTCCTTGTCATAATTTATATCGAAGTTACAGTTACCTGTCATAATTAGTATCGAAGGTACTGTTACTTGTCATAAGTAGTAACAAAGTTACAGTTACCTGTCAAAATTTGTATCGAAATTACAGTTACTTGTCATAATTAGTAACGAAGTTACAGTTTCCTGTCATAATTAGTATCGAAGTTACTGTTATCTGTCATAATTAGTATGGAAGTTACAGTTTCCTGCCATAATTTGTATCGAAATTACAGGGACATGTCATAATTAATAACGAAGTTCGAGTTTCTTGTCATAATTAGTATCTAAATTACAGTTAGCTGTCATAATTTGTATCGACTTTATAGTTACTTGTCATAATTAGTATCGAAGTTACTGTTACCTGTCATAATTAGTATCGAAGTTACAGTTACCTGCCAAAATTTGTATCGAAATTACAGTTACTTGTCATAATTAATAATGAAGTTACAGTTACCTTTCATAATTAGTATCGAAGTTACAGTTACTTGTCATAATTAGTATCGAAGTTACAGTTACCTGCCATAATTTGTATCGCAATTACAGGGACTTGTCATAATTAGTAACGATGTTACAGTAACCTGTCATAATTAGTAACGAAGTTACAGTTACCTGCCATAAATTGTATCGAAATTACAGTTCCTTGTCATAATTAGTAACGAAGTTACGGTAACCTGTCATAATTTGTATCGAAATTACAGTTACTTGTCCTAATTAGTTTCGAAGTTACAGTTACTTGACATAATTAGTAACGAAGTTACAGTAACCTGTCATAATTAGTATCGAAGTTCATGTTACCTGTCATAATTAGTATCGAAGTTACAGTTACCTGCCATAATTTTTTATCAAAATTAGAGTTACTTGTCATAATTAGTAACGAAGTTACAGTTACTTGTCATAATCAATATCGAAGTTACTGTTACCTGTCATAATTAGTATCAAAGTTAAAGTTACCTGCCATAATTTGTATCAAAATTACTGTTCCTTGTCATAATTAATATCGAAGTTACAGTTACCTGTCATAATTAGTCTCGAAGGTACTGTTACTTGTCATAAGTAGTAACAAAGTTACAGTTACCTGTCAAAGTTTGTATCGAAATTACAGTTACTTGTCATAATTAGTAACGAAGTTACAGTTTCCTGTCATAATTAGTATCGAAGTTACTGTTATCTGTCATAATTAGTATGGAAGTTACAGTTACCTGCCATAATTTGTATCGAAATTACATGGACTTGTCATAATTAATAACGAAGTTCGAGTTTCTTGTCATAATTAGTATCTAAATTACAGTTAGCTGTCATAATTTGTATCGAAGTTATAGTTACTTGTCATAATTAGTATCGAAGTTACTGTTACCTGTCATAATTAGTATCGAAGTTACAGTTACCTGCCAAAATTTGTATCGAAATTACAGTTACTTGTCATAATTAATAATGAAGTTACAGTTACCTGTCATAATTAGTATCGAAGTTACAGTTACTTGTCATAATTAGTATCGAAGTTACAGTTACCTGCCATAATTTGTATCGCAATTACAGGGACTTGTCATAATTAGTAACGATGTTACAGTTACCTGCCATAATTAGTATCGAAATTAAAGTTACTTGTCATAATTAGTAACGAAGTTACAGTTTCCTGTCATAATTAGTATCGAAGTTACTGTTACCTGTCATAATTAGTATTGAAGTTACAGTTACCTACAATAATTTTTTTTATCAAAATTACAGTAACATGTCATAATTAGTAACGAAGTTAGAGTTTCTTGTCATAATTAGTATCGAAGTTACAGTTACCTGTCATAATTTGTATCGAAATTACAGTTACTTGTCATAATTAGCATCGAAGCTACAGTTACCTGACATAATTTGTATCGAAATTACAGTTACTTGTCATAATTAGTAACGAAGTTACAGTTTCCTGTCATAATTAGTATCGAAGTTACTGTTACCTGTCATAATTAGTATTGAAGTTAAAGTTACCTACCATAATTTTTTATCAATATTACAGTTTCTTGTCATAATTAGTAACGAAGTTAGTGTTTCTTGTCATAATTAGTATCGAAGTTACAGTTACCTGTCATAATTTGTATCGAGGTTATAGTTACTTGTCATAATTAGTATCGAAGTTGCTGTTACCTGTCATAATTAGTATCGAAGTTACAGTAACCTGCCATAATTTGTATCAAAATTACAGTTACTTGTCATAATTAGTAACGAAGTTACAGTTACCTGTCATTATTAGTATCGATGTTACAGTTCCTTGTCATAATTAGTATCGTAGTTACTGTTACCTGTCATAATAAGTATCGAAGTTACAGTTACCTGCCAAAATTTGAATCGAAATTACAGTTACTTGTCATAATTAGTAACGAAGTTACAGTTACCTGTCATAATTAGTATCGAAGTTACAGTTACCTGTCATAATAAGTATCGAAGTTACAGTTACTTGTCATAATTAGTATCGAAGTTACTGTTACCTGTCATAATTAGTAACGATGATACAGTTACCTGCAAAAATTTGTATCGAAATTACAGTTACTTGTCATAATTAATAACGAAGTTACAGTTACCTGTCATAATGAGTATCGAAGTTACAGTTACTTGTCATAATTAGTATCGAGGTTACAGTTACCTGCCATAATTTGTATCGAAATTACAGGGACTTGTCATAATAAGTAACGAAGTTACAGTTTCCTGCCATAATTAATATCGAAATTAAAGTTACTTGTCATAATTAGTAACGAAGTTACAGTTTCCTGTCATAATTAGTATCGAAGTTACTGTTACCTGTCATAATTAGTATTGAAGTTACAGTTACCTACCATAATTTTTTATCAAAATTACAGTTACTTGTCATAATTAGTAACGAAGTTTGAGTTTCTTGTCATAATTAGTATCGAAGTTAATGTTACCTGTCATAATTAGTATTGAAATTACAGTTACCTACTATAATTTTTTATCAAAATTACAGTTACTTGTCATAATTAATAACGATGTTACAGTTACGTGTCATAATTAGTATCGAAGTTACAGTTTCCTGCCATAACTAGTATCCAAATTAAAGTTACTTGTCATAATAAGTAACGAAGTTACAGTTTCCTGTCATAATTAGTAACGAAGTTAAAGTTACCTGTCATAAGTAGTATCGCAGTTACTCTTACCTGTCATAATTAGTATCGAAGTTACTGTTACCTGTCATAATTAGTATTGATGTTACAGTTACCTACCATAATTTTTTATCAAAATTAGTGTTACTTGTCATAATTATTTACGAAGTTAGAGTTCCTTGTCATAATTAGTATCGAAGTTACTCTTACCTGTCATATTTTGTATCGGAATTACAGTTACTTGTCATAATTAGAATCGAAGCTACAATTACTTGACATAATTAGTAACGAAGTTACAGTAACCTGTCATAATTATTAACGAAGTTACAGTTACCTGCCATAAATTGTATCGAAATTACAGTTCCTTGTCATAATTAGTATCGAAGTTACTGATACCTGATATAATTAGTACCGAAGTTACAGTTACCTGCCATAATTTGTATCGAAATTACAGTTACTTGTCATAATAAGTAACGAAGTTACGGTAACCTGTCATAATTTGTATCGAAATTACAGTTACTTGTCCTAATTAGTTTCGAAGTTACAGTTACTTGACATAATTAGTAACGAAGTTACAGTAACCTGTCATAATTAGTATCGAAGTTAATATTACCTGTCATAATTAGTATCGAAGTTACAGTTACCTGCCATAATTTTTTATCAAAATTAGAGTTACTTGTCATAATTAGTAACGAAGTTACTGTTACTTGTCATAATCAGTATCGAAGTTACTGTTACCTGTCATAATTAGTATCAAAGTTACAGTTACCTGCCATAATTTGTATCAAAATTACTGTTCCTTGTCATAATTAATATCGAAGTTACAGTTACCTGTCATAATTAGTCTCGAAGGTACTGTTACTTGTCATAAGTAGTAACAAAGTTACAGTTACCTGTCAAAATTTGTATCGAAATTACAGTTACTTGTCATAATTAGTAACGAAGTTACAGTTTCCTGTCATAATTAGTATCGAAGTTACTGTTATCTGTCATAATTAGTATGGAAGTTACAGTTTCCTGCCATAATTTGTATCGAAATTACAGGGCCATGTTATAATTAATAACGAAGTTCGAGTTTCTTGTCATAATTAGTATCTAAATTACAGTTAGCTGTCATAATTTGTATCGAAGTTATAGTTACTTGTCATAATTAGTATCGAAGTTACTGTTACCTGTCATAATTAGTATCGAAGTTACAGTTACCTGCCAAAATTTGTATCGAAATTACAGTTACTTGTCATAATTAATAATGAAGTTACAGTTACCTGTCATCATTAGTATCGAAGTTACAGTTACTTGTCATAATTAGTATCGAAGTTACAGTTACCTGCCATAATTTGTATCGCAAATACAGGGACTTGTCATAATTAGTAACGATGTTACAGTTACCTGCCATAATTAGTATCGAAATTAAAGTTACTTGTCATAATTAGTAACGAAGTTACAGTTTCCTGTCATAATTAGTATCGAAGTTACTGTTACCTGTCATAAATTGTATCGAAATTACAGTTACTTGTCATAATTAGCAACAAAGTTACAGTTACCTGTCATAATTAGTATCGAAGTTACAGTAACTTGTCATAATTAGTATCGAAGTTACTGTTACCTGTCATAATAAGTATCGAAGTTACAGTTACCTGCCAAAATTTGAATCGAAATTACAGTTACTTGTCATAATTAGTAACGAAGTTAGAGTTTCTTGGCATAATTAGTATCGAAGTTACAGTTACCTGTCATAATTTGTATCGAAGTTATAGTTACTTGTCATAATTAGAATCGAAGTTTCTGTTAACTGTGATAATTAGTATCGAAGGTACAGTTACCTGTCATAAATTGTATCGAAATTACAGTTACTTGTCATAATTAGCAACAAAGTTACAGTTACCTGTCATAATTAGTATCGAAGTTACAGTAACTTGTCATAATTAGTATCGAAGTTACTGTTACCTGTCATAATAAGTATCGAAGTTACAGTTACCTGCCAAAATTTGAATCGAAATTACAGTTACTTGTCATAATTAGTAACGAAGTTACAGTTACCTGTCATAATTAGTATCGATGTTACAGTTACCTGTCATAATTAGTATCGAAGTTACTGTTACTTGTCATAATTAGTATCGAAGTTACTGTTACCTGTCATAATTAGCATCGAAATTACAATAACCTGCCATAATTTGTATCGAAATTACAGGGACTTGTCATAATTAGTAATGAAGTTACAGTAACCTGCCATAATTAGTATCGAAATTAAAGTTACTTGTCATAATAAGTAACGAAGTTACAGTTACCTGTCATAATTAGTATCGACGTTACTGTTACCTGTCATAATTAGTATTGAAGTTACAGTTACCTACAATAATTTTTTATCAAAATTACAGTTACTTGTCATAATTAGTAACGAATTTAGAGTTTCTTGTCATAATTAGTATCGAAGTTACAGTTACCTGTCTTAATTTGTATCGAAGTTATAGTTACTTGTCATAATTAGTATCGAAGTTGCTGTTACCTGTCATAATTAGTATCGAAGTTACAGTAACTTGTCATAATTAGTATCGAAGTTACTGTAACCTGTCATAATTAGTAACGATGATACAGTTACCTGCCAAAATTTGTATCGAAATTACAGTTACTTGTCATAATTAATAACGAAGTTACAGTTACCTGTCATAATTAGTATCGAAGTTACAGTTACTTGTCATAATTAGTATCGAAGTAAATGTTACCTGTCATAATTAGTATCGAAATTACAGTTCCTTGTCATAATTAGTAACGAAGTTACGGTAACCTGTCATAATTTGTATCGAAATTACAGTTACTTGTCCTAATTAGTTTCGAAGTTACAGTTACTTGACATAATTAGTATCGAAGTTACTGTTACCTGTCATAATTAGTATTGAAGTTACAGTTACCTACCATAATTTTTTTATCAAAATTACAGTTACTTGTCATAATTAGTAACGAAGTTTGAGTTTCTTGTCATAATTAGTATCGAAGTTAATGTTACCTGTCATAATTAGTATTGAAGTTACAGTTACCTACAATAATTTTTTATCAAAATTACAGTTACTTGTCATAATTAATAACGAAGTTACAGTTACGTGTCATAATTAGTATCGAAGTTACAGTTTCCTGCCATAACTAGTATCCAAATTAAAGTTACTTGTCATAATTAGTAACGAAGTTACAATTTCCTGTCATAATTAGTAACGAAGTTCAAGTTACCTGTCATAATTTGTATCGAAATTACAGTTACTTGTCATAATTAGTAACGAAGTTACAGTTTCCTGTCATAATTAGTATCGAAGTAAATGTTACCTGTCATAATTAGTATCGAAGTTACAGTTACTTGTCATAATTAGTATCGTAGTTACTCTTACCTGTCATAATTAGTATCGAAGTTACTGTTACCTGTCATAATTAGTATTGATGTTACAGTTACCTACCATAATTTTTTATCAAAATTACTGTTACTTGTCATAATTATTAACGAAGTTAGAGTTCCTTGTCATAATTAGTATCGAAGTTACTGTTACCTGTCATATTTTGTATCGGAATTACAGTTACTTGTCATAATTAGAATCGAAGCTACAATTACTTGACATAATTAGTAACGAAGTTACAGTAACCTGTCATAATTAGTAACGAAGTTACAGTTACCTGCCATAAATTGTATCGAAATTACAGTTCCTTGTCATAATTAGTAACGAAGTTACGGTAACCTGTCATAATTTGTATCGAAATTACAGTTACTTGTCCTAATTAGTTTCGAAGTTACAGTTACTTGACATAATTAGTAACGAAGTTACAGTAACCTGTCATAATTAGTATCGAAGTTCATGTTACCTGTCATAATTAGTATCGAAGTTACAGTTACCTGCCATAATTTTTTATCAAAATTAGAGTTACTTGTCATAATTATTAACGAAGTTACAGTTACTTGTCATAATCAATATCGAAGTTACTGTTACCTGTCATAATTAGTATCAAAGTTACAGTTACCTGCCATAATTTGTATCAAAATTACTGTTCCTTGTCATAATTAATATCGAAGTTACAGTTACCTGTCATAATTAGTCTCGAAGGTACTGTTACTTGTCATAAGTAGTAACAAAGTTACAGTTACCTGTCAAAGTTTGTATCGAAATTACAGTTACTTGTCATAATTAGTAACGAAGTTACAGTTTCCTGTCATAATTAGTATCGAAGTTACTGTTATCTGTCATAAATAGTATGGAAGTTACAGTTACCTGCCATAATTTGTATCGAAATTACAGGGACTTGTCATAATTAATAACGAAGTTCGAGTTTCTTGTCATAATTAGTATCTAAATTACAGTTAGCTGTCATAATTTGTATCGAAGTTATAGTTACTTGTCATAATTAGTATCGAAGTTACTGTTACCTGTAATAATTATTATCGAAGTTACAGTTACCTGCCAAAATTTGTATCGAAATTACAGTTACTTGTCATAATTAATAATGAAGTTACAGTTACCTGTCATAATTAGTATCGAAGTTACAGTTACTTGTCATAATTAGAATCGAAGTTACAGTTACCTGCCATAATTTGTATCGCAATTACAGGGACTTGTCATAATTAGTAACGATGTTACAGTTACCTGCCATAATTAGTATCGAAATTAAAGTTACTTGTCATAATTAGTAACGAAGTTACAGTTTCCTGTCATAATTAGTATCGAAGTTACTGTTACCTGTCATAATTAGTATTGAAGTTACAGTTACCTACAATAATTTTTTATCAAAATTACAGTTACTTGTCATAATTAGTAACGAAGTTAGAGTTTCTTGTCATAATTAGTATCGAAGTTACAGTTACCTGTCATAATTTGTATCGAAATTACAGTTACTTGTCATAATTAGCATCGAAGCTACAGTTACCTGACTTAATTAGTAACGAAGTTACAGTAACCTGTCATAATTAGTAACGAAGTTACAGTTACCTGTCATAATTTGTATCGAAATTACAGTTACTTGTCATAATTAGTAACGAAGTTACAGTTTCCTGTCATAATTAGTATCGAAGTTACTGTTACCTGTCATAATTAGTATTGAAGTTAAAGTTACCTACCATAATTTTTTATCAAAATTACAGTTTCTTGTCATAATTAGTAACGAAGTTAGTGTTTCTTGTCATAATTAGTATCGAAGTTACAGTTACCTGTCATAATTTGTATCGAGGTTATAGTTACTTGTCATAATTAGTATCGAAGTTGCTGTTACCTGTCATAATTAGTATCGAAGTTACAGTAACCTGCCATAATTTGTATCAAAATTACAGTTACTTGTCATAATTAGTAACGAAGTTACAGTTACCTGTCATTATTAGTATCGATGTTACAGTTCCTTGTCATAATTAGTATCGTAGTTACTGTTACCTGTCATAATAAGTATCGAAGTTACAGTTACCTGCCAAAATTTGAATCGAAATTACAGTTACTTGTCATAATTAGTAACGAAGTTACAGTTACCTGTCATAATTAATATCGAAGTTACAGTTACCTGTCATAATAAGTATCGAAGTTACAGTTACTTGTCATAATTAGTATCGAAGTTACTGTTACCTGTCATAATTAGTAACGATGATACAGTTACCTGCAAAAATTTGTATCGAAATTACAGTTACTTGTCATAATTAATAACGAAGTTACAGTTACCTGTCATAATGAGTATCGAAGTTACAGTTACTTGTCATAATTAGTATCGAGGTTACAGTTACCTGCCATAATTTGTATCGAAATTACAGGGACTTGTCATAATAAGTAACGAAGTTACAGTTTCCTGCCATAATTAATATCGAAATTAAAGTTACTTGTCATAATTAGTAACGAAGTTACAGTTTCCTGTCATAATTAGTATCGAAGTTACTGTTACCTGTCATAATTAGTATTGAAGTTACAGTTACCTACCATAATTTTTTATCAAAATTACAGTTACTTGTCATAATTAGTAACGAAGTTTGAGTTTCTTGTCATAATTAGTATCGAAGTTAATGTTACCTGTCATAATTAGTATTGAAGTTACAGTTACCTACTATAATTTTTTATCAAAATTACAGTTACTTGTCATAATTAATAACGAAGTTACAGTTACGTGTCATAATTAGTATCGAAGTTACAGTTTCCTGCCATAACTAGTATCCAAATTAAAGTTACTTGTCATAATTAGTAACGAAGTTACAGTTTCCTGTCATAATTAGTAACGAAGTTAAAGTTACCTGTCATAAGTAGTATCGTAGTTACTCTTACCTGTCATAATTAGTATCGAAGTTACTGTTACCTGTCATAATTAGTATTGATGTTACAGTTACCTACCATAATTTTTTATCAAAATTATTGTTACTTGTCATAATTATTAACGAAGTTAGAGTTCCTTGTCATAATTAGTATCGAAGTTACTGTTACCTGTCATATTTTGTATCGGAATTACAGTTACTTGTCATAATTAGAATCGAAGCTACAATTACTTGACATAATTAGTAACGAAGTTACAGTAACCTGTCATAATTATTAACGAAGTTACAGTTACCTGCCATAAATTGTATCGAAATTACAGTTCCTTGTCATAATTAGTATCGAAGTTACTGATACCTGATATAATTAGTACCGAAGTTACTGTTACCTGCCATAATTTGTATCGAAATTACAGTTACTTGTCATAATAAGTAACGAAGTTACGGTAACCTGTCATAATTTGTATCGAAATTACAGTTACTTGTCCTAATTAGTTTCGAAGTTACAGTTACTTGACATAATTAGTAACGAAGTTACAGTAACCTGTCATAATTAGTATCGAAGTTAATGTTACCTGTCATAATTAGTATCGAAGTTACAGTTACCTGCCATAATTTTTTATCAAAATTAGAGTTACTTGTCATAATTAGTAACGAAGTTACAGTTACTTGTCATAATCAGTATCGAAGTTACTGTTACCTGTCATAATTAGTATCAAAGTTACAGTTACCTGCCATAATTTGTATCAAAATTACTGTTCCTTGTCATAATTAATATCGAAGTTACAGTTACCTGTCATAATTAGTCTCGAAGGTACTGTTACTTGTCATAAGTAGTAACAAAGTTACAGTTACCTGTCAAAATTTGTATCGAAATTACAGTTACTTGTCATAATTTGTAACGAAGTTACAGTTTCCTGTCATAATTAGTATCGAAGTTACTGTTATCTGTCATAATTAGTATGGAAGTTACAGTTTCCTGCCATAATTTGTATCGAAATTACAGGGACATGTCATAATTAATAACGAAGTTCGAGTTTCTTGTCATAATTAGTATCTAAATTACAGTTAGCTGTCATAATTTGTATCGAAGTTATAGTTACTTGTCATAATTAGTATCGAAGTTACTGTTACCTGTCATAATTAGTATCGAAGTTACAGTTACCTGCCAAAATTTGTATCGAAATTACAGTAACTTGTCATAATTAATAATGAAGTTACAGTTACCTTTCATAATTAGTATCGAAGTTACAGTTACTTGTCATAATTAGTATCGAAGTTACAGTTACCTGCCATAATTTGTATCGCAATTACAGGGACTTGTCATAATTAGTAACGATGTTACAGTAACCTGTCATAATTAGTAACGAAGTTACAGTTACCTGCCATAAATTGTATCGAAATTACAGTTCCTTGTCATAACTAGTAACGAAGTTACGGTAACCTGTCATAATTTGTATCGAAATTACAGTTACTTGTCCCAATTAGTTTCGAAGTTACAGTTACTTGACATAATTAGTAACGAAGTTACAGTAACCTGTCATAATTAGTATCGAAGTTCATGTTACCTGTCATAATTAGTATCGAAGTTACAGTTACCTGCCATAATTTTTTATCAAAATTAGAGTTACTTGTCATAATTAGTAACGAAGTTACAGTTACTTGTCATAATCAATATCGAAGTTACTGTTACCTGTCATAATAAGTATCAAAGTTACAGTTACCTGCCATAATTTGTATCAAAATTACTGTTCCTTGTCATAATTAATATCGAAGTTACAGTTACCTGTCATAATTAGTCTCGAAGGTACTGTTACTTGTCATAAGTAGTAACAAAGTTACAGTTACCTGTCAAAGTTTGTATCGAAATTACAGTTACTTGTCATAATTAGTAACGAAGTTACAGTTTCCTGTCATAATTAGTATCGAAGTTACTGTTATCTGTCATAATTAGTATGGAAGTTACAGTTACCTGCCATAATTTGTATCGAAATTACAGGGACTTGTCATAATTAGTAACGATGATACAGTTACCTGCCATAATTAGTATCGAAATTAAAGTTACTTGTCATAATTAGTAACGAAGTTACAGTTTCCTGTCATAATTAGTATCGAAGTTACTGTTACCTGTCATAATTAGTATCGAAGTTACAGTTACCTGCCAAAATTTGTATCGAAATTACAGTTACTTGTCATAATTAATAATGAAGTTACAGTTACCTGTCATAATTAGTATCGAAGTTACAGTTACTTGTCATAATTAGTATCGAAGTTACAGTTACCTGCCATAATTTGTATCGCAATTACAGGGACTTGTCATAATTAGTAACGATGTTACAGTTACCTGCCATAATTAGTATCGAAATTAAAGTTACTTGTCATAATTAGTAACGAAGTTACAGTTTCCTGTCATAATTAGTATCGAAGTTACTGTTACCTGTCATAATTAGTATTGAAGTTACAGTTACCTACAATAATTTTTTTTATCAAAATTACAGTAACTTGTCATAATTAGTAACGAAGTTAGAGTTTCTTGTCATAATTAGTATCGAAGTTACAGTTACCTGTCATAATTTGTATCGAAATTACAGTTACTTGTCATAATTAGCATCGAAGCTACAGTTACCTGACATAATTTGTATCGAAATTACAGTTACTTGTCATAATTAGTAACGAAGTTACAGTTTCCTGTCATAATTAGTATCGAAGTTACTGTTACCTGTCATAATTAGTATTGAAGTTAAAGTTACCTACCATAATTTTTTATCAAAATTACAGTTTCTTGTCATAATTAGTAACGAAGTTAGTGTTTCTTGTCATAATTAGTATCGAAGTTACAGTTACCTGTCATAATTTGTATCGAGGTTATAGTTACTTGTCATAATTAGTATCGAAGTTGCTGTTACCTGTCATAATTAGTATCGAAGTTACAGTAACCTGCCATAATTTGTATCAAAATTACAGTTACTTGTCATAATTAGTAACGAAGTTACAGTTACCTGTCATTATTAGTATCGATGTTACAGTTCCTTGTCATAATTAGTATCGTAGTTACTGTTACCTGTCATAATAAGTATCGAAGTTACAGTTACCTGCCAAAATTTGAATCGAAATTACAGTTACTTGTCATAATTAGTAACGAAGTTACAGTTACCTGTCATAATTAGTATCGAAGTTACAGTTACCTGTCATAATAAGTATCGAAGTTACAGTTACTTGTCATAATTAGTATCGAAGTTACTGTTACCTGTCATAATTAGTAACGATGATACAGTTACCTGCAAAAATTTGTATCGAAATTACAGTTACTTGTCATAATTAATAACGAAGTTACAGTTACCTGTCATAATGAGTATCGAAGTTACAGTTACTTGTCATAATTAGTATCGAGGTTACAGTTACCTGCCATAATTTGTATCGAAATTACAGGGACTTGTCATAATAAGTAACGAAGTTACAGTTTCCTGCCATAATTAATATCGAAATTAAAGTTACTTGTCATAATTAGTAACGAAGTTACAGTTTCCTGTCATAATTAGTATCGAAGTTACTGTCACCTGTCATAATTAGTATTGAAGTTACAGTTACCTACCATAATTTTTTATCAAAATTACAGTTACTTGTCATAATTAGTAACGAAGTTTGAGTTTCTTGTCATAATTAGTATCGAAGTTAATGTTACCTGTCATAATTAGTATTGAAATTACAGTTACCTACTATAATTTTTTATCAAAATTACAGTTACTTGTCATAATTAATAACGAAGTTACAGTTACGTGTCATAATTAGTATCGAAGTTACAGTTTCCTGCCATAACTAGTATCCAAATTAAAGTTACTTGTCATAATTAGTAACGAAGTTACAGTTTCCTGTCATAATTAGTAACGAAGTTAAAGTTACCTGTCATAAGTAGTATCGCAGTTACTCTTACCTGTCATAATTAGTATCGAAGTTACTGTTACCTGTCATAATTAGTATTGATGTTACAGTTACCTACCATAATTTTTTATCAAAATTAGTGTTACTTGTCATAATTATTAACGAAGTTAGAGTTCCTTGTCATAATTAGTATCGACGTTACTGTTACCTGTCATATTTTGTATCGGAATTACAGTTACTTGTCATAATTAGAATCGAAGCTACAATTACTTGACATAATTAGTAACGAAGTTACAGTAACCTGTCATAATTATTAACGAAGTTACAGTTACCTGCCATAAATTGTATCGAAATTACAGTTCCTTGTCATAATTAGTATCGAAGTTACTGATACCTGATATAATTAGTACCGAAGTTACAGTTACCTGCCATAATTTGTATCGAAATTACAGTTACTTGTCATAATAAGTAACGAAGTTACGGTAACCTGTCATAATTTGTATCGAAATTACAGTTACTTGTCCTAATTAGTTTCGAAGTTACAGTTACTTGACATAATTAGTAACGAAGTTACTGTAACCTGTCATAATTAGTATCGAAGTTAATGTTACCTGTCATAATTAGTATCGAAGTTACAGTTACCTGCCATAATTTTTTATCAAAATTAGAGTTACTTGTCATAATTAGTAACGAAGTTACAGTTACTTGTCATAATCAGTATCGAAGTTACTGTTACCTGTCATAATTAGTATCAAAGTTACAGTTACCTGCCATAATTTGTATCAAAATTACTGTTCCTTGTCATAATTAATATCGAAGTTACAGTTACCTGTCATAATTAGTCTCGAAGGTACTGTTACTTGTCATAAGTAGTAACAAAGTTACAGTTACCTGTCAAAATTTGTATCGAAATTACAGTTACTTGTCATAATTAGTAACGAAGTTACAGTTTCCTGTCATAATTAGTATCGAAGTTACTGTTATCTGTCATAATTAGTATGGAAGTTACAGTTTCCTGCCATAATTTGTATCGAAATTACAGGGACATGTTATAATTAATAACGAAGTTCGAGTTTCTTGTCATAATTAGTATCTAAATTACAGTTAGCTGTCATAATTTGTATCGAAGTTATAGTTACTTGTCATAATTAGTATCGAAGTTACTGTTACCTGTCATAATTAGTATCGAAGTTACAGTTACCTGCCAAAATTTGTATCGAAATTACAGTTACTTGTCATAATTAATAATGAAGTTACAGTTACCTGTCATCATTAGTATCGAAGTTACAGTTACTTGTCATAATTAGTATCGAAGTTACAGTTACCTGCCATAATTTGTATCGCAATTACAGGGACTTGTCATAATTAGTAACGATTTTACAGTTACCTGCCATAATTAGTATCGAAATTAAAGTTACTTGTCATAATTAGTAACGAAGTTAGTTTCCTGTCATAATTAGTATCGAAGTTACTGTTACCTGTCATAATTAGTATTGAAGTTACAGTTACCTACAATAATTTTTTATCAAAATTACAGTTACTTGTCATAATTAGTAACGAAGTTAGAGTTTCTTGGCATAATTAGTATCGAAGTTACAGTTACCTGTCATAATTTGTATCGAAGTTATAGTTACTTGTCATAATTAGAATCGAAGTTGCTGTTAACTGTGATAATTAGTATCGAAGTTACAGTTACCTGTCATAAATTGTATCGAAATTACAGTTACTTGTCATAATTAGCAACAAAGTTACAGTTACCTGTCATAATTAGTATCGAAGTTACAGTAACTTGTCATAATTAGTATCGAAGTTACTGTTACCTGTCATAATAAGTATCGAAGTTACAGTTACCTGCCAAAATTTGAATCGAAATTACAGTTACTTGTCATAATTAGTAACGAAGTTACAGTTACCTGTCATAATTAGTATCGATGTTACAGTTACCTGTCATAATTAGTATCGAAGTTACTGTTACTTGTCATAATTAGTATCGAAGTTACTGTTACCTGTCATAATTAGCATCGAAATTACAATAACCTGCCATAATTTGTATCGAAATTACAGGGACTTGTCATAATTAGTAATGAAGTTACAGTAACCTGCCATAATTAGTATCGAAATTAAAGTTACTTGTCATAATAAGTAACGAAGTTACAGTTACCTGTCATAATTAGTATCGAAGTTACTGTTACCTGTCATAATTAGTATTGAAGTTACAGTTACCTACAATAATTTTTTATCAAAATTACAGTTACTTGTCATTATTAGTAACGAATTTAGAGTTTCTTGTCATAATTAGTATCGAAGTTACAGTTACCTGTCTTAATTTGTATCGAAGTTATAGTTACTTGTCATAATTAGTATCGAAGTTGCTGTTACCTGTCATAATTAGTATCGAAGTTACAGTTACCTGACATAATTTGTATCGAGGTTATAGTTACTTGTCATAATTAGTATCGAAGTTTCTGTTACCTGTCATAATTAGTATCGAAGTTACAATTACCTGCCATAATTTGTATCGAAATAACAGTTACTTGTCATAATTAGTGACGAAGTTAGAGTTTCTGGTCATAATTAGTATCGAAGTTAATGTTACCTGTCATAATTTGTATCGAAATTACAGTTACTTGTCATAATTAGCATCGAAGCTACAGTTACCTGACATAATTATTAACGAAGTTACAGTAACCTGTCATAATTAGTAACGATGTTACAGTTACCTGTCATAATTTGTATCGAAATTACAGTTACTTGTCATAATTAGTAACGAAGTTACAGTTTCCTGTCATAATTAGTATCGAAGTTACTGTTACCTGTCATAATTAGTATTGAAGTTAAAGTTACCTACCATAATTTTTTATCAAAATTACAGTTACTTGTCATAATTAGTAACGAAGTTAGAGTTTCTTGTCATAATTAGTATCGAAGTTACAGTTACCTGTCATAATTTGTATCGAGGTTATAGTTACTTGTCATAATTAGTATCGAAGTTGCTGTTACCTGTCATAATTAGTATTGAAGTTACAGTAACCTGCCATAATTTGTATCAAAATTACAGTTACTTGTCATAATTAGTAACGAAGTTACAGTTACCTGTCATTATTAGTATCGATGTTACAGTTCCTTGTCATAATTAGTATCGTAGTTACTGTTACCTGTCATAATAAGTATCGAAGTTACAGTTACCTGCCAAAATTTGAATCGAAATTACAGTTACTTGTCATAATTAGTAACGAAGTTACAGTTACCTGTCATAATTAGTATCGAAGTTACAGTTACCTGTCATAATTAGTATCGAAGTTACAGTTACTTGTCATAATTAGCATCGAAGTTACTGTTACCTGTCATAATTAGTAACGATGATACAGTTACCTGCCAAAATTTGTATCGAAATTACAGTTACTTGTCATAATTAATAACGAAGTTACAGTTACCTGTCATAATTAGTATCGAAGTTACAGTTACTTGTCATAATTAGTATCGAGGTTACAGTTACCTGCCATAATTTGTATCGAAATTACAGGGACTTGTCATAATTAGTAACGAAGTTACAGTTTCCTGCCATAATTAATAACGAAATTAAAGTTACTTGTCATAATTAGTAACGAAGTTACAGTTTCCTGTCATAATTAGTATCGAAGTTACTGTTACCTGTCATAATTAGTATCAAAGTTACAGTTACCTGCCATAATTTGTATCAAAATTACTGTTCCTTGTCATAATTAATATCGAAGTTACAGTTACCTGTCATAATTAGTCTCGAAGGTACTGTTACTTGTCATAAGTAGTAACAAAGTTACAGTTACCTGTCAAAATTTGTATCGAAATTACAGTTACTTGTCATAATTAGTAACGAAGTTACAGTTTCCTGTCATAATTAGTATCGAAGTTACTGTTATCTGTCATAATTAGTATGGAAGTTACAGTTACCTGCCATAATTTGTATCGAAATTACAGGGACTTGTCATAATTAATAACGAAGTTAGAGTTTCTTGTCATAATTAGTATCGAAGTAACAGTTACCTGTCATAATTTGTATCGAAGTTACAGTTACCTGTCATAATTAGTATCGAAGTTACTGTTACTTGTCATAATTAGTATCGAAGTTACTGTTACCTGTCATAATTAGTATCGGAGTTACAGTTACCTGCCATAATTAGTATCGAAATTAAAGTTACTTGTCATAATTTGTATCGAAGTTATAGTTACTTGTCATAATTAGAATCGAAGTTGCTGTTAACTGTGATAATTAGTATCGAAGTTACAGTTACCTGTCATAATTTGTATCCAAATTACAGTTACTTGTCATAATTAGTAACAAAGTTACAGTTACCTGTCATAATTAGTATCGAAGTTAGAGTTACTTGTCATAATTAGTATCGAAGTTACTGTTACCTGTCATAATAAGTATCGAAGTTACAGTTACCTGCCAAAATTTGAATCGAAATTACAGTTACTTGTCATAATTTGTAACGAAGTTACAGTTACCTGTCATAATTAGTATCGATGTTACAGTTACCTGTCATAATTAGTATCGAAGTTACTGTTACTTGTCATAATTAGTATCGAAGTTACTGTTACCTGTCATAATTAGCATCGAAATTACAATAACCTGCCATAATTTGTATCGAAATTACAGGGACTTGTCATAATTAGTAATGAAGTTACAGTAACCTGCCATAATTAGTATCGAAATTAAAGTTACTTGTCATAATAAGTAACGAAGTTACAGTTACCTGTCATAATTAGAATCGAAGTTACTGTTACCTGTCATAATTAGTATTGAAGTTACAGTTACCTACAATAATTTTTTATCAAAATTACAGTTACTTGTCCTAATTAGTAACGAAATTAGAGTTTCTTGTCATAATTAGTATCGAAGTAACAGTTACCTGTCATAATTTGTATCGAAGTTATAGTTACTTGTCATAATTAGTATCGAAGTTGCTGTTACCTGTCATAATTAGTATCGAAGTTACAGTAACCTGCCATAATTTGTATCGAAATTACAGTTACTTGTCATAATTAGTATCAAAGTTACAGTTACCTGTCATAATTAGTATCGAAGTTACAGTTACTTGTCATAATTAGTATCGAAGTTACTGTTACCTGTCATAATAAGTATCGAAGTTACAGTTACCTGCCAAAATTTGAATCGAAATTACAGTTACTTGTCATAATTAGTAACGAAGTTACAGTTACCTGTCATAATTAGTATCGATGTTACAGTTACCTGTCATAATTAGTATCGAAGTTACTGTTACTTGTCATAATTAGTATCGAAGTTACTGTTACCTGTCATAATTAGCATCGAAATTACAATAACCTGCCATAATTTGTATCGAAATTACAGGGACTTGTCATAATTAGTAATGAAGTTACAGTAACCTGCCATAATTAGTATCGAAATTAAAGTTACTTGTCATAATAAGTAACGAAGTTACAGTTACCTGTCATAATTAGTATGGATGTTACAGTTACTTGTCATAATTAGTATCGAAGTTACTGTTACCTGTCATAATAAGTATCGAAGTTACAGTTACCTGCCAAAATTTGAATCGAAATTACAGTTACATGTCATAATTAGTAACGAAGTTAGAGTTTCTTGTCATAATTAGTATCGAAGTAACAGTTACCTGTCATAATTTGTATCGAAGTTACAGTTACCTGTCATAATTAGTATGGATGTTACAGTTACCTGTCATAATTAGAATCGAAGTTACTGTTACCTGTCATAATTAGTATTGAAGTTACAGTTACCTACAATAATTTTTTATCAAAATTACAGTTACTTGTCATAATTAGTAACGAAGTTAGAGTTTCTTGTCATAATTAGTATCGAAGTAACAGTTACCTGTCATAATTTGTATCGAAGTTACAGTTACCTGTCATAATTAGTATGGATGTTACAGTTACTTGTCATAATTAGTATCGAAGTTACTGTTACCTGTCATAATAAGTATCGAAGTTACAGTTACCTGCCAAAATTTGAATCGAAATTACAGTTACATGTCATAATTAGTAACGAAGTTACAGTTACCTGTCATAATTAGTATCGAAGTTACAGTTACCTGTCATAATTAGTATCGAAGGTACTGTTACTTGTCATAATTAGTAACGAAAATACAGTTACCTGTCATAATTTGTATCGAAATTAGAGTTACTTGTCATAATTAGTGACGAAGTTACAGTTTCCTGTCATAATTAGTATCGAAGTTACTGTTACCTGTCATAATTAGTATGGATGTTACAGTTACCTGCCATAATTTGTATCGAAATTACAGGGACTTGTCATAATTAATAACGAAGTTAGAGTTTCTTGTCATAATTAGTATCGAAGTAACAGTTACCTGTCATAATTTGTATCGAAGTTACAGTTACCTGTCATAATTAGTATCGAAGTTACTGTTACTTGTCATAATTAGTATCGAAGTTACTGTTACCTGTCATAATTAGTATCGGAGTTACAGTTACCTGCCATAATTAGTATCGAAATTAAAGTTACTTGTCATAATTTGTATCGAAGTTATAGTTACTTGTCATAATTAGAATCGAAGTTGCTGTTAACTGTGATAATTAGTATCGAAGTTACAGTTACCTGTCATAATTTGTATCCAAATTACAGTTACTTGTCATAATTAGTAACAAAGTTACAGTTACCTGTCATAATTAGTATCGAAGTTAGAGTTACTTGTCATAATTAGTATCGAAGTTACTGTTACCTGTCATAATAAGTATCGAAGTTACAGTTACCTGCCAAAATTTGAATCGAAATTACAGTTACTTGTCATAATTTGTAACGAAGTTACAGTTACCTGTCATAATTAGTATCGATGTTACAGTTACCTGTCATAATTAGTATCGAAGTTACTGTTACTTGTCATAATTAGTATCGAAGTTACTGTTACCTGTCATAATTAGCATCGAAATTACAATAACCTGCCATAATTTGTATCGAAATTACAGGGACTTGTCATAATTAGTAATGAAGTTACAGTAACCTGCCATAATTAGTATCGAAATTAAAGTTACTTGTCATAATAAGTAACGAAGTTACAGTTACCTGTCATAATTAGAATCGAAGTTACTGTTACCTGTCATAATTAGTATTGAAGTTACAGTTACCTACAATAATTTTTTATCAAAATTACAGTTACTTGTCCTAATTAGTAACGAAATTAGAGTTTCTTGTCATAATTAGTATCGAAGTAACAGTTACCTGTCATAATTTGTATCGAAGTTATAGTTACTTGTCATAATTAGTATCGAAGTTGCTGTTACCTGTCATAATTAGTATCGAAGTTACAGTAACCTGCCATAATTTGTATCGAAATTACAGTTACTTGTCATAATTAGTATCAAAGTTACAGTTACCTGTCATAATTAGTATCGAAGTTACAGTTACTTGTCATAATTAGTATCGAAGTTACTGTTACCTGTCATAATAAGTATCGAAGTTACAGTTACCTGCCAAAATTTGAATCGAAATTACAGTTACTTGTCATAATTAGTAACGAAGTTACAGTTACCTGTCATAATTAGTATCGATGTTACAGTTACCTGTCATAATTAGTATCGAAGTTACTGTTACTTGTCATAATTAGTATCGAAGTTACTGTTACCTGTCATAATTAGCATCGAAATTACAATAACCTGCCATAATTTGTATCGAAATTACAGGGACTTGTCATAATTAGTAATGAAGTTACAGTAACCTGCCATAATTAGTATCGAAATTAAAGTTACTTGTCATAATAAGTAACGAAGTTACAGTTACCTGTCATAATTAGTATGGATGTTACAGTTACTTGTCATAATTAGTATCGAAGTTACTGTTACCTGTCATAATAAGTATCGAAGTTACAGTTACCTGCCAAAATTTGAATCGAAATTACAGTTACATGTCATAATTAGTAACGAAGTTAGAGTTTCTTGTCATAATTAGTATCGAAGTAACAGTTACCTGTCATAATTTGTATCGAAGTTACAGTTACCTGTCATAATTAGTATGGATGTTACAGTTACCTGTCATAATTAGAATCGAAGTTACTGTTACCTGTCATAATTAGTATTGAAGTTACAGTTACCTACAATAATTTTTTATCAAAATTACAGTTACTTGTCATAATTAGTAACGAAGTTAGAGTTTCTTGTCATAATTAGTATCGAAGTAACAGTTACCTGTCATAATTTGTATCGAAGTTACAGTTACCTGTCATAATTAGTATGGATGTTACAGTTACTTGTCATAATTAGTATCGAAGTTACTGTTACCTGTCATAATAAGTATCGAAGTTACAGTTACCTGCCAAAATTTGAATCGAAATTACAGTTACATGTCATAATTAGTAACGAAGTTACAGTTACCTGTCATAATTAGTATCGAAGTTACAGTTACCTGTCATAATTAGTATCGAAGGTACTGTTACTTGTCATAATTAGTAACGAAAATACAGTTACCTGTCATAATTTGTATCGAAATTAGAGTTACTTGTCATAATTAGTGACGAAGTTACAGTTTCCTGTCATAATTAGTATCGAAGTTACTGTTACCTGTCATAATTAGTATGGATGTTACAGTTACCTGCCATAATTTGTATCGAAATTACAGGGACTTGTCATAATTAGTAACGAAGTTCGAGTTTCTTGTCATAATTAGTATCGAAGTTACAGTTACCTGACATAATTTGTATCGAAGTTATAGTTACTTGTCATAATTAGTAACGAAGTTACTGTTACCTGTCATAATTAGTATCGAAGTTACAATTACCTGCCATAATTTGTATCGAAATAACAGTTAATTGTCATAATTAGTGACGAAGTTAGAGTTTCTGGTCATAATTAGTATTGAAGTTAATGTTACCTGTCATAATTTGTATCGAAATTACAGTTACTTGTCATAATTAGCATCGAAGCTACAGTTACCTGACATAATTATTAACGAAGTTACAGTAACCTTTCATAATTAGTAACGAAGTTACAGTTACCTGTCATAATTTGTATCGAAATTACAGTTACTTGTCATAATTAGTAACGAAGTTACAGTTTCCTGTCATAATTAGTATCGAAGATACTGTTACCTGTCATAATTAGTATTGAAGTTAAAGTTGCCTACCATAATTTTTTATCAAAATTACAGTTACTTGTCATAATTAGTAACGAAGTTAGAGTTTCTTGTCATAATTAGTATCGAAGTTACATTTACCTGTCATAATTTGTATCGAGGTTATATTTACTTGTCATAATTAGAATCGAAGTTGCTGTTAACTGTGATAATTAGTATCGAAGTTACAGTTACCTGTCATAATTTGTATCGAAATTACAGTTACTTGTCATAATTAGTATCAAAGTTACAGTTACCTGTCATAATTAGTATCGAAGTTACAGTTACTTGTCATAATTAGTATCGAAGTTACTGTTACCTGTCATAATAAGTATCGAAGTTACAGTTACCTGCCAAAATTTGAATCGAAATTACAGTTACTTGTCATAATTAGTAACGAAGTTACAGTTACCTGTCATAATTAGTATCGATCTTATAGTTACCTGTCATAATTAGTATCGAAGTTACTGTTACTTGTCATAATTAGTATCGAAGTTACTGTTACCTGTCATAATTAGCATCGAAATTACAATAACCTGCCATAATTTGTATCGAAATTACAGGGACTTGTCATAATTAGTAATGAAGTTACAGTAACCTGCCATAATTAGTATCGAAATTAAAGTTACTTGTCATAATAAGTAACGAAGTTACAGTTACCTGTCATAATTAGAATCGAAGTTACTGTTACCTGTCATAATTAGTATTGAAGTTACAGTTACCTACAATAATTTTTTATCAAAATTACAGTTACTTGTCATAATTAGTAACGAAGTTAGAGTTTCTTGTCATAATTAGTATCGAAGTTACAGTTACCTGTCATAATTTGTATCGAAGTTATAGTTACTTGTCATAATTAGTATCGAAGTTGCTGTTACCTGTCATAATTAGTATCGAGGTTACAGTTACCTGCCATAATTTGTATCGAAATTACAGGGACTTGTCATAATAAGTAACGAAGTTACAGTTTCCTGCCATAATTAATATCGAAATTAAAGTTACTTGTCATAATTAGTAACGAAGTTACAGTTTCCTGTCATAATTAGTATCGAAGTTACTGTTACCTGTCATAATTAGTATTGAAGTTACAGTTACCTACCATAATTTTTTATCAAAATTACAGTTACTTGTCATAATTAGTAACGAAGTTTGAGTTTCTTGTCATAATTAGTATCGAAGTTAATGTTACCTGTCATAATTAGTATTGAAGTTACAGTTACCTACTATAATTTTTTATCAAAATTACAGTTACTTGTCATAATTAATAACGAAGTTACAGTTACGTGTCATAATTAGTATCGAAGTTACAGTTTCCTGCCATAACTAGTATCCAAATTAAAGTTACTTGTCATAATTAGTAACGAAGTTACAGTTTCCTGTCATAATTAGTAACGAAGTTAAAGTTACCTGTCATAAGTAGTATCGTAGTTACTCTTACCTGTCATAATTAGTATCGAAGTTACTGTTACCTGTCATAATTAGTATTGATGTTACAGTTACCTACCATAATTTTTTATCAAAATTATTGTTACTTGTCATAATTATTAACGAAGTTAGAGTTCCTTGTCATAATTAGTATCGAAGTTACTGTTACCTGTCATATTTTGTATCGGAATTACAGTTACTTGTCATAATTAGAATCGAAGCTACAATTACTTGACATAATTAGTAACGAAGTTACAGTAACCTGTCATAATTATTAACGAAGTTACAGTTACCTGCCATAAATTGTATCGAAATTACAGTTCCTTGTCATAATTAGTATCGAAGTTACTGATACCTGATATAATTAGTACCGAAGTTACTGTTACCTGCCATAATTTGTATCGAAATTACAGTTACTTGTCATAATAAGTAACGAAGTTACGGTAACCTGTCATAATTTGTATCGAAATTACAGTTACTTGTCCTAATTAGTTTCGAAGTTACAGTTACTTGACATAATTAGTAACGAAGTTACAGTAACCTGTCATGATTAGTATCGAAGTTAATGTTACCTGTCATAATTAGTATCGAAGTTACAGTTACCTGCCATAATTTTTTATCAAAATTAGAGTTACTTGTCATAATTAGTAACGAAGTTACAGTTACTTGTCATAATCAGTATCGAAGTTACTGTTACCTGTCATAATTAGTATCAAAGTTACAGTTACCTGCCATAATTTGTATCAAAATTACTGTTCCTTGTCATAATTAATATCGAAGTTACAGTTACCTGTCATAATTAGTCTCGAAGGTACTGTTACTTGTCATAAGTAGTAACAAAGTTACAGTTACCTGTCAAAATTTGTATCGAAATTACAGTTACTTGTCATAATTTGTAATGAAGTTACAGTTTCCTGTCATAATTAGTATCGAAGTTACTGTTATCTGTCATAATTAGTATGGAAGTTACAGTTTCCTGCCATAATTTGTATCGAAATTACAGGGACATGTCATAATTAATAACGATGTTCGAGTTTCTTGTCATAATTAGTATCTAAATTACAGTTAGCTGTCATAATTTGTATCGAAGTTATAGTTACTTGTCATAATTAGTATCGAAGTTACTGTTACCTGTCATAATTAGTATCGAAGTTACAGTTACCTGCCAAAATTTGTATCGAAATTACAGTAACTTGTCATAATTAATAATGAAGTTACAGTTACCTTTCATAATTAGTATCGAAGTTACAGTTACTTGTCATAATTAGTATCGAAGTTACAGTTACCTGCCATAATTTGTATCGCAATTACAGGGACTTGTCATAATTAGTAACGATGTTACAGTAACCTGTCATAATTAGTAACGAAGTTACAGTTACCTGCCATAAATTGTATCGAAATTACAGTTCCTTGTCATAATTAGTAACGAAGTTACGGTAACCTGTCATAATTTGTATCGAAATTACAGTTACTTGTCCCAATTAGTTTCGAAGTTACAGTTACTTGACATAATTAGTAACGAAGTTACAGTTACCTGTCATAATTAGTATCGAAGTTCATGTTACCTGTCATAATTAGTATCGAAGTTACAGTTACCTGCCATAATTTTTTATCAAAATTAGAGTTACTTGTCATAATTAGTAACGAAGTTACAGTTACTTGTCATAATCAATATCGAAGTTACTGTTACCTGTCATAATAAGTATCAAAGTTACAGTTACCTGCCATAATTTGTATCAAAATTACTGTTCCTTGTCATAATTAATATCGAAGTTACAGTTACCTGTCATAATTAGTCTCGAAGGTACTGTTACTTGTCATAAGTAGTAACAAAGTTACAGTTACCTGTCAAAGTTTGTATCGAAATTACAGTTACTTGTCATAATTAGTAAGGAAGTTACAGTTTCCTGTCATAATTAGTATCGAAGTTACTGTTATCTGTCATAATTAGTATGGAAGTTACAGTTACCTGCCATAATTTGTATCGAAATTACAGGGACTTGTCATAATTAGTAACGATGTTACAGTTACCTGCCATAATTAGTATCGAAATTAAAGTTACTTGTCATAATTAGTAACGAAGTTACAGTTTCCTGTCATAATTAGTATCGAAGTTACTGTTACCTGTCATAATTAGTATCGAAGTTACAGTTACCTGCCAAAATTTGTATCGAAATTACAGTTACTTGTCATAATTAATAATGAAGTTACAGTTACCTGTCATAATTAGTATCGAAATTACAGTTACTTGTCATAATTAGTATCGAAGTTACAGTTACCTGCCATAATTTTTATCGCAATTACAGGGACTTGTCATAATTAGTAACGATGTTACAGTTACCTGCCATAATTAGTATCGAAATTAAAGTTACTTGTCATAATTAGTAACGAAGTTACAGTTTCCTGTCATAATTAGTATCGAAGTTACTGTTACCTGTCATAATTAGTATTGAAGTTACAGATACCTACAATAATTTTTTTTATCAAAATTACAGTAACTTGTCATAATTAGTAACGAAGTTAGAGTTTCTTGTCATAATTAGTATCGAAGTTACAGTTACCTGTCATAATTTGTATCGAAATTACAGTTACTTGTCATAATTAGCATCGAAGCTACAGTTACCTGACATAATTTGTATCGAAATTACAGTTACTTGTCATAATTAGTAACGAAGTTACAGTTTCCTGTCATAATTAGTATCGAAGTTACTGTTACCTGTCATAATTAGTATTGAAGTTAAAGTTACCTACCATAATTTTTTATCAAAATTACAGTTTCTTGTCATAATTAGTAACGAAGTTAGTGTTTCTTGTCATAATTAGTATCGAAGTTACAGTTACCTGTCATAATTTGTATCGAGGTTATAGTTACTTGTCATAATTAGTATCGAAGTTGCTGTTACCTGTCATAATTAGTATCGAAGTTACAGTAACCTGCCATAATTTGTATCAAAATTACAGTTACTTGTCATAATTAGTAACGAAGTTACAGTTACCTGTCATTATTAGTATCGATGTTACAGTTCCTTGTCATAATTAGTATCGTAGTTACTGTTACCTGTCATAATAAGTATCGAAGTTACAGTTACCTGCCAAAATTTGAATCGAAATTACAGTTACTTGTCATAATTAGTAACGAAGTTACAGTTACCTGTCATAATTAGTATCGAAGTTACAGTTACCTGTCATAATAAGTATCGAAGTTACAGTTACTTGTCATAATTAGTATCGAAGTTACTGTTACCTGTCATAATTAGTAACGATGATACAGTTACCTGCAAAAATTTGTATCGAAATTACAGTTACTTGTCATAATTAATAACGAAGTTACAGTTACCTGTCATAATGAGTATCGTAGTTACAGTTACTTGTCATAATTAGTATCGAGGTTACAGTTACCTGCCATAATTTGTATCGAAATTACAGGGACTTGTCATAATAAGTAACGAAGTTACAGTTTCCTGCCATAATTAATATCGAAATTAAAGTTACTTGTCATAATTAGTAACGAAGTTACAGTTTCCTGTCATAATTAGTATCGAAGTTACTGTTACCTGTCATAATTAGTATTGAAGTTACAGTTACCTACCATAATTTTTTATCAAAATTACAGTTACTTGTCATAATTAGTAACGAAGTTTGAGTTTCTTGTCATAATTAGTATCGAAGTTAATGTTACCTGTCATAATTAGTATTGAAATTACAGTTACCTACTATAATTTTTTATCAAAATTACAGTTACTTGTCATAATTAATAACGAAGTTACAGTTACGTGTCATAATTAGTATCGAAGTTACAGTTTCCTGCCATAACTAGTATCCAAATTAAAGTTACTTGTCATAATTAGTAACGAAGTTACAGTTTCCTGTCATAATTAGTAACGAAGTTAAAGTTACCTGTCATAAGTAGTATCGCAGTTACTCTTACCTGTCATAATTAGTATCGAAGTTACTGTTACCTGTCATAATTAGTATTGATGTTACAGTTACCTACCATAATTTTTTATCAAAATTAGTGTTACTTGTCATAATTATTAACGAAGTTAGAGTTCCTTGTCATAATTAGTATCGAAGTTACTGTTACCTGTCATATTTTGTATCGGAATTACAGTTACTTGTCATAATTAGAATCGAAGCTACAATTACTTGACATAATTAGTAACGAAGTTACAGTAACCTGTCATAATTATTAACGAAGTTACAGTTACCTGCCATAAATTGTATCGAAATTACAGTTCCTTGTCATAATTAGTATCGAAGTTACTGATACCTGATATAATTAGTACCGAAGTTACAGTTACCTGCCATAATTTGTATCGAAATTACAGTTACTTGTCATAATAAGTAACGAAGTTACGGTAACCTGTCATAATTTGTATCGAAATTACAGTTACTTGTCCTAATTAGTTTCGAAGTTACAGTTACTTGACATAATTAGTAACGAAGTTACAGTAACCTGTCATAATTAGTATCGAAGTTAATGTTACCTGTCATAATTAGTATCGAAGTTACAGTTACCTGCCATAATTTTTTATCAAAATTAGAGTTACTTGTCATAATTAGTAACGAAGTTACAGTTACTTGTCATAATCAGTATCGAAGTTACTGTTACCTGTCATAATTAGTATCAAAGTTACAGTTACCTGCCATAATTTGTATCAAAATTACTGTTCCTTGTCATAATTAATATCGAAGTTACAGTTACCTGTCATAATTAGTCTCGAAGGTACTGTTACTTGTCATAAGTAGTAACAAAGTTACAGTTACCTGTCAAAATTTGTATCGAAATTACAGTTACTTGTCATAATTAGTAACGAAGTTACAGTTTCCTGTCATAATTAGTATCGAAGTTACTGTTATCTGTCATAATTAGTATGGAAGTTACAGTTTCCTGCCATAATTTGTATCGAAATTACAGGGACATGTTATAATTAATAACGAAGTTCGAGTTTCTTGTCATAATTAGTATCTAAATTACAGTTAGCTGTCATAATTTGTATCGAAGTTATAGTTACTTGTCATAATTAGTATCGAAGTTACTGTTACCTGTCATAATTAGTACCGAAGTTACAGTTACCTGCCAAAATTTGTATCGAAATTACAGTTACTTGTCATAATTAATAATGAAGTTACAGTTACCTGTCATCATTAGTATCGAAGTTACAGTTACTTGTCATAATTAGTATCGAAGTTACAGTTGCCTGCCATAATTTGTATCGCAATTACAGGGACTTGTCATAATTAGTAACGATTTTACAGTTACCTGCCATAATTAGTATCGAAATTAAAGTTACTTGTCATAATTAGTAACGAAGTTAGTTTCCTGTCATAATTAGTATCGAAGTTACTGTTACCTGTCATAATTAGTATTGAAGTTACAGTTACCTACAATAATTTTTTATCAAAATTACAGTTACTTGTCATAATTAGTAACGAAGTTAGAGTTTCTTGGCATAATTAGTATCGAAGTTACAGTTACCTGTCATAATTTGTATCGAAGTTATAGTTACTTGTCATAATTAGAATCGAAGTTGCTGTTAACTGTGATAATTAGTATCGAAGTTACAGTTACCTGTCATAAATTGTATCGAAATTACAGTTACTTGTCATAATTAGCAACAAAGTTACAGTTACCTGTCATAATTAGTATCGAAGTTACAGTAACTTGTCATAATTAGTATCGAAGTTACTGTTACCTGTCATAATAAGTATCGAAGTTACAGTTACCTGCCAAAATTTGAATCGAAATTACAGTTACTTGTCATAATTAGTAACGAAGTTACAGTTACCTGTCATAATTAGTATCGATGTTACAGTTACCTGTCATAATTAGTATCGAAGTTACTGTTACTTGTCATAATTAGTATCGAAGTTACTGTTACCTGTCATAATTAGCATCGAAATTACAATAACCTGCCATAATTTGTATCGAAATTACAGGGACTTGTCATAATTAGTAATGAAGTTACAGTAACCTGCCATAATTAGTATCGAAATTAAAGTTACTTGTCATAATAAGTAACGAAGTTACAGTTACCTGTCATAATTAGTATCGAAGTTACTGTTACCTGTCATAATTAGTATTGAAGTTACAGTTACCTACAATAATTTTTTATCAAAATTACAGTTACTTGTCATTATTAGTAACGAATTTAGAGTTTCTTGTCATAATTAGTATCGAAGTTACAGTTACCTGTCTTAATTTGTATCGAAGTTATAGTTACTTGTCATAATTAGTATCGAAGTTGCTGTTACCTGTCATAATTAGTATCGAAGTTACAGTTACCTGACATAATTTGTATCGAGGTTATAGTTACTTGTCATAATTAGTATCGAAGTTACTGTTACCTGTCATAATTAGTATCGAAGTTACAATTACCTGCCATAATTTGTATCGAAATAACAGTTACTTGTCATAATTAGTGACGAAGTTACAGTTTCCTGTCATAATTAGTATCGAAGTTACTGTTACCTGTCATAATTAGTATTGAAGTTAAAGTTACCTACCATAATTTTTTATCAAAATTACAGTTACTTGTCATAATTAGTAACGAAGTTAGAGTTTCTTGTCATAATTAGTATCGAAGTTACAGTTACCTGTCATAATTTGTATCGAGGTTATAGTTACTTGTCATAATTAGTATCGAAGTTGCTGTTACCTGTCATAATTAGTATTGAAGTTACAGTAACCTGCCATAATTTGTATCAAAATTACAGTTACTTGTCATAATTAGTAACGAAGTTACAGTTACCTGTCATTATTAGTATCGATGTTACAGTTCCTTGTCATAATTAGTATCGTAGTTACTGTTACCTGTCATAATAAGTATCGAAGTTACAGTTACCTGCCAAAATTTGAATCGAAATTACAGTTACTTGTCATAATTAGTAACGAAGTTACAGTTACCTGTCATAATTAGTATCGAAGTTACAGTTACCTGTCATAATTAGTATCGAAGTTACAGTTACTTGTCATAATTAGCATCGAAGTTACTGTTACCTGTCATAATTAGTAACGATGATACAGTTACCTGCCAAAATTTGTATCGAAATTACAGTTACTTGTCATAATTAATAACGAAGTTACAGTTACCTGTCATAATTAGTATCGAAGTTACAGTTACTTGTCATAATTAGTATCGAGGTTACAGTTACCTGCCATAATTTGTATCGAAATTACAGGGACTTGTCATAATTAGTAACGAAGTTACAGTTTCCTGCCATAATTAATAACGAAATTAAAGTTACTTGTCATAATTAGTAACGAAGTTACAGTTTCCTGTCATAATTAGTATCGAAGTTACTGTTACCTGTCATAATTAGTATCAAAGTTACAGTTACCTGCCATAATTTGTATCAAAATTACTGTTCCTTGTCATAATTAATATCGAAGTTACAGTTACCTGTCATAATTAGTCTCGAAGGTACTGTTACTTGTCATAAGTAGTAACAAAGTTACAGTTACCTGTCAAAATTTGTATCGAAATTACAGTTACTTGTCATAATTAGTAACGAAGTTACAGTTTCCTGTCATAATTAGTATCGAAGTTACTGTTATCTGTCATAATTAGTATGGAAGTTACAGTTACCTGCCATAATTTGTATCGAAATTACAGGGACTTGTCATAATTAATAACGAAGTTAGAGTTTCTTGTCATAATTAGTATCGAAGTAACAGTTACCTGTCATAATTTGTATCGAAGTTACAGTTACCTGTCATAATTAGTATCGAAGTTACTGTTACTTGTCATAATTAGTATCGAAGTTACTGTTACCTGTCATAATTAGTATCGAAGTTACAGTTACCTGCCATAATTAGTATCGAAATTAAAGTTACTTGTCATAATTTGTATCGAAGTTATAGTTACTTGTCATAATTAGAATCGAAGTTGCTGTTAACTGTGATAATTAGTATCGAAGTTACAGTTACCTGTCATAATTTGTATCCAAATTACAGTTACTTGTCATAATTAGTAACAAAGTTACAGTTACCTGTCATAATTAGTATCGAAGTTAGAGTTACTTGTCATAATTAGTATCGAAGTTACTGTTACCTGTCATAATAAGTATCGAAGTTACAGTTACCTGCCAAAATTTGAATCGAAATTACAGTTACTTGTCATAATTTGTAACGAAGTTACAGTTACCTGTCATAATTAGTATCGATGTTACAGTTACCTGTCATAATTAGTATCGAAGTTACTGTTACTTGTCATAATTAGTATCGAAGTTACTGTTACCTGTCATAATTAGCATCGAAATTACAATAACCTGCCATAATTTGTATCGAAATTACAGGGACTTGTCATAATTAGTAATGAAGTTACAGTAACCTGCCATAATTAGTATCGAAATTAAAGTTACTTGTCATAATAAGTAACGAAGTTACAGTTACCTGTCATAATTAGAATCGAAGTTACTGTTACCTGTCATAATTAGTATTGAAGTTACAGTTACCTACAATAATTTTTTATCAAAATTACAGTTACTTGTCATAATTAGTAACGAAATTAGAGTTTCTTGTCATAATTAGTATCGAAGTAACAGTTACCTGTCATAATTTGTATCGAAGTTATAGTTACTTGTCATAATTAGTATCGAAGTTGCTGTTACCTGTCATAATTAGTATCGAAGTTACAGTAACCTGCCATAATTTGTATCGAAATTACAGTTACTTGTCATAATTAGTATCAAAGTTACAGTTACCTGTCATAATTAGTATCGAAGTTACAGTTACTTGTCATAATTAGTATCGAAGTTACTGTTACCTGTCATAATAAGTATCGAAGTTACAGTTACCTGCCAAAATTTGAATCGAAATTACAGTTACTTGTCATAATTAGTAACGAAGTTACAGTTACCTGTCATAATTAGTATCGATGTTACAGTTACCTGTCATAATTAGTATCGAAGTTACTTTTACTTGTCATAATTAGTATCGAAGTTACTGTTACCTGTCATAATTAGCATCGAAATTACAATAACCTGCCATAATTTGTATCGAAATTACAGGGACTTGTCATAATTAGTAATGAAGTTACAGTAACCTGCCATAATTAGTATCGAAATTAAAGTTACTTGTCATAATAAGTAACGAAGTTACAGTTACCTGTCATAATTAGTATGGATGTTACAGTTACTTGTCATAATTAGTATCGAAGTTACTGTTACCTGTCATAATAAGTATCGAAGTTACAGTTACCTGCCAAAATTTGAATCGAAATTACAGTTACATGTCATAATTAGTAACGAAGTTAGAGTTTCTTGTCATAATTAGTATCGAAGTAACAGTTACCTGTCATAATTTGTATCGAAGTTACAGTTACCTGTCATAATTAGTATGGATGTTACAGTTACCTGTCATAATTAGAATCGAAGTTACTGTTACCTGTCATAATTAGTATTGAAGTTACAGTTACCTACAATAATTTTTTATCAAAATTACAGTTACTTGTCATAATTAGTAACGAAGTTAGAGTTTCTTGTCATAATTAGTATCGAAGTAACAGTTACCTGTCATAATTTGTATCGAAGTTACAGTTACCTGTCATAATTAGTATGGATGTTACAGTTACTTGTCATAATTAGTATCGAAGTTACTGTTACCTGTCATAATAAGTATCGAAGTTACAGTTACCTGCCAAAATTTGAATCGAAATTACAGTTACATGTCATAATTAGTAACGAAGTTACAGTTACCTGTCATAATTAGTATCGAAGTTACAGTTACCTGTCATAATTAGTATCGAAGGTACTGTTACTTGTCATAATTAGTAACGAAAATACAGTTACCTGTCATAATTTGTATCGAAATTAGAGTTACTTGTCATAATTAGTGACGAAGTTACAGTTTCCTGTCATAATTAGTATCGAAGTTACTGTTACCTGTCATAATTAGTATGGATGTTACAGTTACCTGCCATAATTTGTATCGAAATTACAGGGACTTGTCATAATTAGTAACGAAGTTCGAGTTTCTTGTCATAATTAGTATCGAAGTTACAGTTACCTGACATAATTTGTATCGAAGTTATAGTTACTTGTCATAATTAGTAACGAAGTTACTGTTACCTGTCATAATTAGTATCGAAGTTACAATTACCTGCCATAATTTGTATCGAAATAACAGTTACTTGTCATAATTAGTGACGAAGTTAGAGTTTCTGGTCATAATTAGTATTGAAGTTAATGTTACCTGTCATAATTTGTATCGAAATTACAGTTACTTGTCATAATTAGCATCGAAGCTACAGTTACCTGACATAATTATTAACGAAGTTACAGTAACCTTTCATAATTAGTAACGAAGTTACAGTTACCTGTCATAATTTGTATCGAAATTACAGTTACTTGTCATAATTAGTAACGAAGTTACAGTTTCCTGTCATAATTAGTATCGAAGATACTGTTACCTGTCATAATTAGTATTGAAGTTAAAGTTGCCTACCATAATTTTTTATCAAAATTACAGTTACTTGTCATAATTAGTAACGAAGTTAGAGTTTCTTGTCATAATTAGTATCGAAGTTACATTTACCTGTCATAATTTGTATCGAGGTTATATTTACTTGTCATAATTAGAATCGAAGTTGCTGTTAACTGTGATAATTAGTATCGAAGTTACAGTTACCTGTCATAATTTGTATCGAAATTACAGTTACTTGTCATAATTAGTATCAAAGTTACAGTTACCTGTCATAATTAGTATCGAAGTTACAGTTACTTGTCAGAATTAGTATCGAAGTTACTGTTACCTGTCATAATAAGTATCGAAGTTACAGTTACCTGCCAAAATTTGAATCGAAATTACAGTTACTTGTCATAATTAGTAACGAAGTTACAGTTACCTGTCATAATTAGTATCGATCTTATAGTTACCTGTCATAATTAGTATCGAAGTTACTGTTACTTGTCATAATTAGTATCGAAGTTACTGTTACCTGTCATAATTAGCATCGAAATTACAATAACCTGCCATTATTTGTATCGAAATTACAGGGACTTGTCATAATTAGTAATGAAGTTACAGTAACCTGCCATAATTAGTATCGAAATTAAAGTTACTTGTCATAATAAGTAACGAAGTTACAGTTACCTGTCATAATTAGAATCGAAGTTACTGTTACCTGTCATAATTAGTATTGAAGTTACAGTTACCTACAATAATTTTTTATCAAAATTACAGTTACTTGTCATAATTAGTAACGAAGTTAGAGTTTCTTGTCATAATTAGTATCGAAGTTACAGTTACCTGTCATAATTTGTATCGAAGTTATAGTTACTTGTCATAATTAGTATCGAAGTTGCTGTTACCTGTCATAATTAGTATCGATGTTACAGTAACCTGCCATAATTTGTATCGAAATTACAGTTACTTGTCATAATTAGTAACGAAGTTACAGTTACCTGTCATAATTAGTATGGATGTTACAGTTACTTGTCATAATTAGTATCGAAGTTACTGTTACCTGTCATAATAAGTATCGAAGTTACAGTTACCTGCCAAAATTTGAATCGAAATTACAGTTACATGTCATAATTAGTAACGAAGTTACAGTTACCTGTCATAATTAGTATCGAAGTTACAGTTACCTGTCATAATTAGTATCGAAGTCACAGTTACTTGTCATAATTAGTATCGAAGTTACTATTACCTGTCAAAATTAGTAACGATGATACAGTTACCTGCCAAAATTTGTATCGAAATTACAGTTACTTGTCATAATTAATAACGAAGTTACAGTTACCTGTCATAATTAGTATCGAAGTTACAGTTACTTGTCATAATTAGTATCGAGGTTACAGTTAGCTGCCATAATTTGTATCGAAATTACAGGGACTTGTCATAATTAGTAACGAAGTTACAGTTTCCTGCCATAATTAATATCGAAATTAAAGTTACTTGTCATAATTAGTAACGAAGTTACAGTTTCCTGTCATAATTAGTATCGAAGTTACTGTTACCTGTCATAATTAGTATTGAAGTTACAGTTACCTACCATAATTTTTTATCAAAATTACAGTTACTTGTCACAATTAATAACGAAGTTTCAGTTACCTGTCATAATTAGTATCGAAGATACAGTTACTTGTTATAATTAGTATCGAAGTTACAGTTACCTGCCATAATTTGTATCGAAATTACAGGGACTTGTCATAATTAGTAACGAAGTTACAGTTTTCTGCCATAACTAGTATCGAAATTAAAGTTACTTGTCATAATTAGTAACGAAGTTACAGTTTCCTGTCATAATTAGTATCGAAGTTACTGTTACCTGTCATAATTAGTAATGAAGTTTCAGTTACCTACCATAATTTTTTATCAAAATTACAGTTACTTGTCATAATTAGTAACGAAGTTTGAATTTCTTGTCATAATTAGAATCGAAGTTACAGTAACCTGTCATAATTTTTATCGAAGTTATAGTTACTTGTCATAATAAGTATCGAAGTTACTGTTACCTGTCATAATTAGTATCGAAGTTACAGTTACCTGCCATAATTAGTATCGAAATTAGAGTAACTTGTCATTATTAGTAACGAAGTTACAGTTACCTGTCATAATTAGTATCGAAGTTACAGTTACTTGTCATAATTAGTATCGAAGTTACATCTACCTGTCATAATTAGTATCGAAGGTACTGTTACTTGTCATAATTAGTAACGAAGTTACAGTTACCTGTCATAATTTGTATCGAAATTACAGTTACTTGTCATAATTAGTAACGAAGTTACAGTTTCCTGTCATAATTAGTATCGAAGTTACTGTTACCTGTCATAATTAGTATGGAAGTTACAGTTACCTGCCATCATTTGTATCGAAATTAAAGTTACTTGTCATAATTAGTAGCGATGTTACAGTAACCTGCCATAATTAGTATCGAAGTTAATGTTACTTGTCATAATTAGTATCGAAGTTATTGTTACCTGTCATAATTAGTATCGAAGATAGAGTTACCTGCCATAATTTGTATCGAAATTACAGTTACTTGTCGTAATTAGTAACGAAGTTACAGTTACCTGTCATAATTAGTATCGAAGTTACTGTTACTTGTCATAATTAGTATTGAAGTTACTGTTACCTGTCATAATTAGAATCGAAGTTACAGTTACCTGCCAAAATTTGTATCGAAATTACAGTTACTTGTCATAATTAGTAACGAAGATACAGTTACCTGTCATAATTAGTATCGAAGTTACAGTTACTTGTAATAATTAGTATCGAAGTTACCGTTACCTGCCATAATTTGTATCGAAATTACAGGGACTTGTCATAATTAGTAACGAAGTTACAGTTACCTGCCATAATTAGTATCGAAATTAAAGTTACTTGTGATAATTATTAACGAAGTTACAGTTAGCTGTCATAATTAGTATCGAAGTTCCTGTTACCTGTCATAATTAGTATTGAAGTTAACGTTACCTACCATAATTTTTTATCAAAATTACAGTTACTTGTCATAATTAGTAACGAAGTTAGATTTTCTTGTCATAATTAGTATCGAAGTTACAGTTACCAGTCATAATTTGATTCGAAGTTATATTTACTTTTCATAATTAGTATTGAAATTACTGTTACCTGTCACAATTAGTATCGAAGTTACAGTTACCTGCCATAATTTGTATCGAAATTACAGTTCCTTGTCATAATTAGTATCGAAGTTACAGTTACCTGTCATAATTAGCATCGAGGTTACAGTTACCAGCCATAATTAGTATCGAAGTTACAGTTACTTGTCATAATTAGTATCGTAGTTACTGTAACCTGTCATAATTAGTATCGACGTTACTGTTACCTGTCATAATTTGTATCGAAGTTATAGTTACTTGTCATAATTAGTATCGAAGTTGCTATTACCTGTCATAATTAGTATCGAAGTTACAGTTACTTGTCTTAATTAGTATCGAAGTTACTGTTACCTGTCATAATTAGTATCGAAGTTACTGTTACCTGTCATAATTAGTATCGAAATTACAATTACCTGCAATAATTTGTATCGAAATTACAGGGACTTGTCATAATTAGTAACGAAGTTACAGTAACCTGCCATAATTAGTATCGAAATTAAAGTTATTTGTCATAATAAGTAACGAAGTTACAGTTACCTGTCATAATTAGTATCGAAGTTACTGTTACCTGTCATAATTAGTATTGAAGTTAGAAATACCTACAATAATTTTTTATCAAAATTACAGTTACTTGTCATAATTAGTAACGAAGTTAGAGTTTCTTGTCATAATTAGTATCGAAGTTACAGTTACCTGTCATAATTTGTATCGAAGTTATAGTTACTTGTCATAATAAGTATCGAAGTTGCTGTTACCTGTCATAATTAGTATCGAAGTTATAGTTACCTGCCATAATTTGTATCGAAATTACAGTTCCTTGTCATAATTAGTAACGATGTTACAGTTACCTGTCATAATTAGTATCGAAGGTACTGTTACTTGTCATAATTAGTAACGAAGTTACAGTTACCTGTCATAATTTGTATCGAAATTACAGGTACTTGTCATAATTAGTAACGAGGTTACAGTTTCCTGTCATAATTAGTATCGAAGTAACTCTTACATGTCATAATTAGTATGGAAGTTACAGTTACCTGCCATAATTTGTATAGAAATTAAAGTTACTTGACATCATTAGCAACGATGTTACAGTAACCTGTCATAATTAGTATCGAAGTTAATGTTACTTGTCATAAATAGTATCGAAGTTACTGTTACCTGTCATAATTAGTATCGAAGTTACTGTTACCTGCCATATTTTGTTTCGAAATTACTGTTACTTGTCATAAATAGTAACGAAGTTACAGTTACCTGTCATAATTAGTATCGAAGTTACAGTTACTTGTCATAATTAGTATCGAAGTTACTGTTACCTGTCATAATTAGTATCGAAGTTACAGTTACCTGCCAAAATTTGTTTCGAAATTACAGTTACTTGTCATAATTAGTAACGAAGTTACAGTTACCTGCCATAATTTGTATCGAAATTACAGTTCCTTGTCATAATTAGTATCGAAGTTAAAGTTACCTGTCACAATTAGTATCGAAGGTACTGTTACTTGTCATAATTAGTAACGAAGTTACTGTTACCTGTCATAATTTGTATCGAAATTACAGTTACTTGTCATAATTAGTAACGAAGTAACAGTTTCCTGTCATAATGAGTATCGAAGTTACTGTTACCTGTCATAATTAGTATGGATGTTACAGTTACCTGCCATAATTTGTATCGAAGTTATAGTTACTTGTCATAATTAGTATCGAAGTTACTGTTACCTGTCATAATTAGTATCGAAGTTACAGTTACCTGACATAATTTGTATCGATGTTATAGTTACTTGTCATAATTAGTATCGAAGTTACTGTTACCTGTCATAATTAGTATCGAAGTTACAATTACCTGCCATAATTTGTATCGAAATAACAGTTACTTGTCATAATTAGTGACGAAGTTAGAGTTTCTTGTCATAATTAGTATCGAAGTTAATGTTACCTGTCATAATTTGTATCGAAATTACAGTTACTTGTCATAATTAGCATCGAAGCTACAGTTACTTGACATAATTAGTAACGAAGTTACAGTAACCTGTCATAATTAGTAACGAAGTTACAGTTACCTGTCATAATTTGTATCGAAATTACAGTTACTTGTCATAATTAGTAACGAAGTTACAGTTTTCTGCCATAACTAGTATCGAAATTAAAGTTACTTGTCATAATTGGTAACGAAGTTACAGTTTCTTGTCATAATTAGTATCGAAGTAACTGTTACCTGTCATGATTAGTATTGAAGTTACAGTTACCTACAATAATTTTTTATCAAAATTACAGTTACTTGTCACAATTAATAACGAAGTTTCAGTTACCTGTCATAATTAGTATCGAAGTTACAGTTTCTTGTCATAATTAGTATCGAAGTTACAGTTACCTGCCATAATTTGTATCGAAATTACAGGGACTTGTCATAATTAGTAACGAAGTTACAGTTTTCTGCCATATCTAGTATCGAAATTAAAGTTACTTGTCATAATTAGTAACGAAGTTACAGTTTCCTGTCATAATTAGTATCGAAGTTACTGTTACCTGTCATAATTAGTAATGAAGTTACAGTTACCTACCATAATTTTTTATCAAAATTACAGTTACTTGTCATAATTAGTAACGAAGTTTGAGTTTCTTGTCATAATTAGAATCGAAGTTACAGTAACCAGTCATAATTTTTATCGAAGTTATAGTTACTTGTCATAATAAGTGTCGAAGTTACTGTTACCTGTCATAATTAGTATCGAAGTTACAGTTACCTGCCATAATTAGTATCGAAATTAGAGTTACTTGTCATTATTAGTAACGAAGTTACAGTTACCTGTCATAATTAGTATCGAAGTTACAGTTACTTGTCATAATTAGTATCGAAGTTACTGTTACCTGTCATAATTAGTATCGAAGTTACAGTTACCTGCCAAAATTTGTATCGAAATTACAGTTCCTTGTCATAATTAGTATCGATGTTACAGTTACCTGTCATAATTAGTATCGAAGGTACTGTTACTTGTCATAATTAGTAACGAAATTACAGTTACCTGTCATAATTTGTATCGAAATTACAGTTACTTGTCATAATTAGTAACGAAGTTACAGTTTCCTGTCATAATTAGTATCGAAGTTACTGTTACCTGTCATAATTAGTATGGAAGTTACAGTTACCTGCCATAATTTGTATCGAAATTAAAGTTACTTGTCATAATTAGTAGCGATGTTACAGTAACCTGCCATAATTAGTATAGAAGTTAATGTTACTTGTCATAATTAGTATCGAAGTTATTGTTACCTGTCATAATTAGTATCGAAGATACAGTTACCTGCCATAATTTGTATCGAAATTACAGTTACTTGTCGTAATTAGTAACGAAGTTACAGTTACCTGTCATAATTAGTATCGAAGTTACTGTTACTTGTCATAATTAGTATTGAAGTTACTGTTACCTGTCATAATTAGAATCGAAGTTACAGTTACCTGCCAAAATTTGTATCGAAATTACAGTTACTTGTCATAATTAGTAACGAAGATACAGTTACCTGTCATAATTAGTATCGAAGTTACAGTTACTTGTAATAATTAGTATCGAAGTTACCGTTACCTGCCATAATTTGTATCGAAATTACAGGGACTTGTCATAATTAGTAACGATGTTACAGTTACCTGCCATAATTAGTATCGAAATTAAAGTTACTTGTGATAATTATTAACGAAGTTACAGTTACCTGTCATAATTAGTATCGAAGTTCCTGTTACCTGTCATAATTAGTATTGAAGTTACAGTTACCTACCATAATTTTTTATCAAAATTACAGTTACTTGTCATAATTAGTAACGAAGTTAGATTTTCTTGTCATAATTAGTATCGAAGTTACAGTTACCTGTCATAATTTGATTCGAAGTTATATTTACTTGTCATAATTAGTATTGAAGTTACTGTTACCTGTCGCAATTAGTATCGAAGTTACAGTTACCTGCCATAATTTGTATCGAAATTACTGTTCCTTGTCATAATTAGTATCGAAGTTACAGTTACCTGTCATAATTAGCATCGAAGTTACTGTTACCAGCCATAATTAGTATCGAAGTTACAGTTACTTGTCATAATTAGTATCGTAGTTACTGTAACCTGTCATAATTAGTATCGAAGTTACTGTTACCTGTCATAATTTGTATCGAAGTTATAGTTACTTGTCATAATTAGTATCGAAGTTGCTGTTACCTGTCATAATTAGTATCGAAGTTACAGTTACTTGTCATAATTAGTATCGAAGTTACTGTTACCTGTCATAATTAGTATCGAAGTTACTGTTACCTGTCATAATTAGTATCGAAATTACAATTACCTGCAATAATTTGTATCGAAATTACAGGGACTTGTCATAATTAGTAACGAAGTTACAGTAACCTGCCATAATTAGTATCGACATTAAAGTAACTTGTCATAATAAGTAACGAAGTTACAGTTACCTGTCATAATTAGTATCGAAGTTACTGTTACCTGTCATAATTAGTATTGAAGTTAGATTTACCTACAATAATTTTTTATCAAAATTACAGTTACTTGTCATAATTAGTAACGAAGTTAGAGTTTCTTGTCATAATTAGTATCGAAGTTACAGTTACCTGTCATAATTTGTATCGAAGTTATAGTTACTTGTCATAATAAGTATCGAAGTTGCTGTTACCTGTCATAATTAGTATCGAAGTTATAGTTACCTGCCATAATTTGTATCGAAATTACAATTCCTTGTCATAATTAGTATCGATGTTACAGTTACCTGTCATAATTAGTATCGAAGGTACTGTTACTTGTCATAATTAGTAACGAAGTTACAGTTACCTGTCATAATTTGTATCGAAATTACAGGTACTTGTCATAATTAGTAACGAAGTTACAGTTTCCTGTCATAATTAGTATCGAAGTAACTCTTACATGTCATAATTAGTATGGAAGTTACAGTTACCTGCCATAATTTGTATCGAAATTAAAGTTACTTGACATCATTAGCAACGATGTTACAGTAACCTGTCATAATTAGTATCGAAGTTAATGTTACTTGTCATAAATAGTATCGAAGTTACTGTTACCTGTCATAATTAGTATCGAAGTTACTGTTACCTGCAATATTTTGTTTCGAAATTACTGTTACTTGTCATAAATAGTAACGAAGTTACAGTTACCTGTCATAATTAGTATCGAAGTTACAGTTACTTGTCATAATTAGTATCGAAGTTACTGTTACCTGTCATAATTAGTATCGAAGTTACAGTTACCTGCCAAAATTTGTTTCGAAATTACAGTTACTTGTCATAATTAGTAACGAAGTTACAGTTACCTGCCATAATTTGTATCGAAATTACAGTTCCTTGTCATAATTAGTATCGAAGTTAAAGTTACCTGTCACAATTAGTATCGAAGGTACTGTTACTTGTCATAATTAGTAACGAAGTTACAGTTACCAGTCATAATTTGTATCGAAATTAGAGTTACTTGTCATAATTAGTAACGAAGTTACAGTTTCCTGTCATAATGAGTATCGAAGTTACTGTTACCTGTCATAATTAGTATGGATGTTACAGTTACCTGCCATAATTTGTATCGATATTACAGGGACTTGTCATAATTAGTGACGAAGTTCGAGTTTCTTGTCATAATTAGTATCGAAGTTACAGTTACCTGACATAATTTGTATCGAAGTTATAGTTACTTGTCATAATTAGTATCGAAGTTACTGTTACCTGTCATAATTAGTATCGAAGTTACAATTACCTGCCATAATTTGTATCGAAATAACAGTTACTTGTCATAATTAGTGACGAAGATAGAGTTTCTTGTCATAATTAGTATCGAAGTTAATGTTACCTGTCATAATTTGTATCGAAATTACAGTTACTTGTCATAATTAGCATCGAAGCTACAGTTACTTGACATAATTAGTAACGAAGTTACAGTAACCTGTCATAATTAGTAACGAAGTTACAGTTACCTGTCATAATTTGTATCGAAATTACAGTTACATGTCATAATTAGTAACGAAGTTACAGTTTCCTGTCGTAATTAGTGTCGAAGTTACTGTTACCTGTCATAATTAGTATTAAAGTTAAAGTTACCTACCATAATTATTTATCAAAATTACAGTTACTTGTCATAATTAGTAACGAAGTTAGAGTTTCTTGTCATAATTAGTATCGAAGTTACAGTTACCTGTCATAATTTGTATCGAGGTTATAGTTACTTGTCATAATTAGTATCAAAGTTGCTGTTACCTGTCATAATTAGTATCGAAGTTACAGTAACCTGCCATAATTTCTATCAAAATTACACTTACTTGTCATAATTAGTAACGAAGTTACAGTTACCTGTCATTATTAGTATCGATGTTACAGTTACTTGTCATAATTAGTATCGTAGTTACTGTTACCTGTCATAATAAGTATCGAAGTTACAGTTACCTGCCAAAATTTGAATCGAAATTACAGTTACTTGTCATAATTAGTAACGAAGTTACAGTTACCTGTCATAATTAGTATCGAAGTTACAGTTACCTGTCATAATTAGTATCGAAGTTACAGTTACTTGTCATAATTAGTATCGAAGTTACTGTTACCTGTCATAATTAGTAACGATGATACAGTTACCTGCCAAAATTTGTATCGAAATTACAGTTACTTGTCATAATTAATAACGAAGTTACAGTTACCTGTCATAATTAGTATCGAAGTTACAGTTACTTGTCATAATTAGTATCGAGGTTACAGTTACCTGCCATAATTTTTATCGAAATTACAGGGACTTGTCATAATTAGTAACGAAGTTACAGTTTCCTGCCATAATTAATATCGAAATTAAAGTTACTTGTCATAATTAGTAACGAAGTTACAGTTTCCTGTCATAATTAGTATCGAAGTTACTGTTACCTGTCATAATTAGTATTGAAGTTAGAGTTACCTACCATAATTTTTTATCAAAATTACAGTTACTTGTCATAATTAGTAACGAAGTTTGAGTTTCTTGTCATAATTAGTATCGAAGTTAATGTTACCTGTCATAATTAGTATTGAAGTTACAGTTACCTACAATAATTTTTTATCAAAATTACAGTTACTTGTCATAATTAATAACGAAGTTACAGTTACGTGTCATAATTAGTATCGAAGTTACAGTTACATGTCATAATTAGTATCGAAGTTACAGTTATCTGCCATAATTTGTATCGAAATTACAGGGACTTGTCATAATTAGTAACGAAGTTACAGTTTCCTGCCAAAACTAGTATCCAAATTAAAGTTACTTGTCATAATTAGTAACGAAGTTACAGTTTCCTGTGATAATTTGTAACGAAGTTAAAGTTACCTGTCATAATTTGTATCGAAATTACAGTTACTTGTCATAATAAGTAACGAAGTTACAGTTTCCTGTCATAATTAATATCGAAGTAAATGTTACCTGTCATAATTAGTATCGAAGTTACAGTTACTTGTCATAATTAGTATCGTAGTTACTCTTACCTGTCATAATTAGTATCGAAGTTACTGTTACCTGTCATAATTAGTATTGATGTTACAGTTACCTACCATAATTTTTTATCAAAATTACTGTTACTTGTCATAATTATTAACGAAGTTAGAGTTCCTTGTCATAATTAGTATCGAAGTTACTGTTACCTGTCATATTTTGTATCGAAATTACAGTTACTTGTCATAATTTGAATCGAAGCTACAATTACTTGACATAATTAGTAACGAAGTTACAGTAACCTGTCATAATTTGTTACGAAGTTACAGTTACCTGCCATAATTTGTATCGAAATTACAGTTCCTTGTCATAATTAGTATCGAAGTTACTGATACCTGATATAATTAGTACCGAAGTTACAGTTACCTGCCTTAATTTGTATCGAAATTACAGTTACTTGTCATAATTAGTAACGAAGTTACGGTAACCTGTCATAATTTGTATCGAAATTACAGTTACTTGTCCTAATTAGTATCGAAGTTACAGTTACTTGACATAATTAGTAACGAAGCTACAGTAACCTGTCATAATTAGTATCGAAGTTAATGTTACCTGTCATAATTAGTATCGAAGTTACAGTTACCTGCCATAATTTTTTATCAAAATTAGAGTTATTTGTCATAATTAGTAACGAAGTTACAGTTACTTGTCATAATCAGTATCGAAGTTATTGTTACCTGTCATAATTAGTATCAAAGTTACAGTTACCTGCCATAATTTGTATCAAAATTACTGTTCCTTGTCAGAATTAATATCGAAGTTACAGTTACCTGTCATAATTAGTCTCGAAGGTACTGTTACTTGTCATAAGTAGTAACAAAGTTACAATTACCTGTCATAATTTGTATCGAAATTACAGTTACTTGTCATAATTAGTAACGAAGTTACAGTTTCCTGTCATAATTAGTATCGAAGTTACTGTTATCTGTCATAATTAGTATGGAAGTTACAGTTACCTGCCATAATTTGTATCGAAATTACAGGGACTTGTCATAATTAATAACGAAGTTCGAGTTTCTTGTCATAATTAGTATCGAAATTACAGTTAGCTGTCATAATTTGTATCGAAGTTATAGTTACTTGTCATAATTAGTATCGAAGTTACTGTTACCTGTCATAATTAGTATCGAAGTTACAGTTACCTGGCAAAATTTGTATCGAAATTACAGTTACTTGTCATAATTAATAATGAAGTTACAGTTACCTGTCATAATTAGTATCGAAGTTACAGTTACTTGTCATAATTAGTATCGAAGTTACAGTTACCTGCCATAATTTGTATCGCAATTAAAGGGACTTGTCATAATTAGTAACGATGTTACAGTTACCTGCCATAATTAGTATCGAAATTAAAGTTACTTGTCATAATTAGCAACGAAGTTACAGTTTCCTGTCATAATTAGTATCGAAGTTACTGTTACCTGTCATAATTAATATTGAAGTTACAGTTACCTACCTTAATTTTGTATCAAAATTACAGTTACTTGCCATAATTAGTAACGAAGTTAGAGTTTCTTGTCATAATTAGAATCGAAGTTACAGTAACCAGTCATAATTTTTATCGAAGTTATAGTTACTTGTCATAATTAGCACCGAAGTTACTGTTACCTGTCATAATTAGTATCGAAGTTACAGTTACCTGCCATAATTTGTATCGAAATTACAGTTACTTGTCTTAATTAGTAACGAAGTTACAGTTACCTGCCATAATTTGTATCGAAATTACAGTTCCTTGTCATAATTAGTATCGAAGTTACAGTTACCTGTCATAATTAGTATCGAAGGTACTGTTACCTGTCATAATTAGTATCGAAGTTACTGTTACCTGCCATAATTTGTATCGAAATTACAGTTACTTGTCATTATTAGTAACGAAGTTACTGTTACAGTCATAATTAGTATTGAAGTTACAGTTACCTACCATAAATTTTTATCAAAATTACTGTTACTTGTCATAATTATTAACGAAGTTAGAGTTTCTTGTCATAATTTGTATCGAAGTTAATGTTACCTGTCATAATTTGTATCGAAATTACAGTTACTTGTCATAATTAGCATCGAAGCTACAGTTACTTGACATAATTAGTAACGAAGTTACAGTAACCTGTCATAATTAGTAACGAAGTTACAGTTACCTGTCATAATTTGTATCGAAATTACAGTTACTTGCCATAATTAGTAACGAAGTTACAGTTTCCTGTCATAATTTGTATCGAAGTTATAGTTACTTGTCATAATTAGTATCGAATTACTGTTACCTGTCATAATTAGTATCGAAGTTACTGTTACCTGCCATAATTTGTAACGAAATTACAGTTACTTGTTATAATTGGTGACGAAGTTACAGTTACCTGTCATAATTAGTATCGAAGTTACAGTTACTTGTCATAATTAGTATCGAAGTTACAGTTACCTGCCATAATTTGTATCGCAATTACAGGGACTTGTCATAATTAGTAACGATGTTACAGTTACCTGCCATAATTAGTATCGAAATTAAAGTTACTTGTCATAATTAGTAACGAAGTTACAGTTTCCTGTCATAATTAGTATCGAAGTTACTGTTACCTGTCATAATTAATATTGAAGTTACAGTTACCTACCTTAATTTTGTATCAAAATTACAGTTACTTGTCATAATTAGTAACGAAGTTAGAGTTTCTTGTCATAATTAGAATCGAAGTTACAGTAACCAGTCATAATTTTTATCGAAGTTATAGTTACTTGTCATAATTAGCACCGAAGTTACTGTTACCTGTCATAATTAGTATCGAAGTTACAGTTACTTGTCATAATTAGTATCGAAGTTACTGTTACCTGTCATAATTAGTATCGAAGTTACAGTTACCTGCCAAAATTTGTTTCGAAATTACAGTTACTTGTCATAATTAGTAACGAAGTTACAGTTACCTGCCATAATTTGTATCGAAATTACAGTTCCTTGTCATAATTAGTATCGAAGTTAAAGTTACCTGTCACAATTAGTATCGAAGGTACTGTTACTTGTCATAATTAGTAACGAAGTTACTGTTACCTGTCATAATTTGTATCGAAATTAGAGTTACTTGTCATAATTAGTAACGAAGTTACAGTTTCCTGTCATAATGAGTATCGAAGTTACTGTTACCTGTCATAATTAGTATGGATGTTACAGTTACCTGCCATAATTTGTATCGAAATTACAGGGACTTCTCAAAATTAGTAACGAAGTTCGAGTTTCTTGTCATAATTAGTATCGAAGTTACAGTTACCTGACATAATTTGTATCGAAGTTATAGTTACTTGTCATAATTAGTATCGAAGTTACTGTTACCTGTCATAATTAGTATCGAAGTTACAATTACCTGCCATAATTTGTATCGAAATAACAGTTACTTGTCATAATTAGTGACGAAGTTAGAGTTTCTTGTCATAATTAGTATCGAAGTTAATGTTACCTGTCATAATTTGTATCGAAATTACAGTTACTTGTCATAATTAGCATCGAAGCTACAGTTACTTGACATAATTAGTAACGAAGTTACAGTAACCTGTCATAATTAGTAACGAAGTTACAGTTACCTGTCATAACTTGTATCGAAATTACAGTTACTTGTCATAATTAGTAACGAAGTTACAGTTTTCTGCCATAACTAGTATCGAAATTAAAGTTACTTGTCATAATTAGTAACGAAGTTACAGTTTCCTGTCATAATTAGTATCGAAGTTACTGTTACCTGTCATAATTAGTAATGAAGTTACAGTTACCTACCATAATTTTTTATCAAAATTACAGTTACTTGTCATAATTAGTAACGAAGTTTGAGTTTCTTGTCATAATTAGAATCGAAGTTACAGTAACCAGTCATAATTTTTATCGAAGTTATAGTTACTTGTCATAATAAGTGTCGAAGTTACTGTTACCTGTCATAATTAGTATCGAAGTTACAGTTACCTGCCATAATTAGTATCGAAATTAGAGTTACTTGTCATTATTAGTAACGAAGTTACAGTTACCCGTCATAATTAGTATCGAAGTTACAGTTACTTGTCATAATTAGTATCGAAGTTACTGTTACCTGTCATAAATAGTATCGAAGTTACAGTTACCTGCCAAAATTTGTATCGAAATTACAGTTCCTTTTCATAATTAGTATCGAAGTTACAGTTACCTGTCATAATTAGTATCGAAGGTACTGTTACTTGTCATAATTAGTAACGAAGTTACAGTTACCTGTCATAATTTGTATCGAAATTACAGTTACTTGTCATAATTAGTAACGAAGTTACAGTTTCCTGTCATAATTAGTATCGAAGTTACTGTTACCTGTCATAATTAGTATGGAAGTTACAGTTACCTGCCATAATTTGTATCGAAATTAAAGTTACTTGTCATAATTAGTAGCGATGTTACAGTAACCTGCCATAATTAGTATCGAAGTTAATGTTACTTGTCATAATTAGTATCGAAGTTATTGTTACCTGTCATAATTAGTATCGAAGATACAGTTACCTGCCATAATTTGTATCGAAATTACAGTTACTTGTCGTAATTAGTAACGAAGTTACAGTTACCTGTCATAATTAGTATCGAAGTTACTGTTACTTGTCATAATTAGTATTGAAGTTACTGTTACCTGTCATAATTAGAATCGAAGTTACAGTTACCTGCCAAAATTTGTATCGAAATTACAGTTACTTGTCATAATTAGTAACGAAGATACAGTTACCTGTCATAATTAGTATCGAAGTTACAGTTACTTGTAATAATTAGTATCGAAGTTACCGTTACCTGCCATAATTTGTATCGAAATTACAGGGACTTGTCATAATTAGTAACGAAGTTACAGTTACCTGCCATAATTAGTATCGAAATTAAAGTTACTTGTGATAATTATTAACGAAGTTACAGTTACCTGTCATAATTAGTATCGAAGTTCCTGTTACCTGTCATAATTAGTATTGAAGTTACAGTTACCTACCATAATTTTTTATCAAAATTACAGTTACTTGTCATAATTAGTAACGAAGTTAGATTTTCTTGTCATAATTAGTATCGAAGTTACAGTTACCTGTCATAATTTGATTCGAAGTTATATTTACTTGTCATAATTAGTATTGAAGTTACTGTTACCTGTCACAATTAGTATCGAAGTTACAGTTACCTGCCATAATTTGTATCGAAATTACAGTTCCTTGTCATAATTAGTATCGAAGTTACAGTTACCTGTCATAATTAGCATCGAAGTTACTGTTACCAGCCATAATTAGTATCGAAGTTACAGTTACTTGTCATAATTAGTATTGTAGTTACTGTAACCTGTCATAATTAGTATCGAAGTTACTGTTACCTGTCATAATTTGTATCGAAGTTATAGTTACTTGTCATAATTAGTATCGAAGTTGCTGTTACCTGTCATAATTAGTATCGAAGTTACAGTTACTTGTCATAATTAGTATCGAAGTTACTGTTACCTGTCATAATTAGTATCGAAGTTACTGTTACCTGTCATAATTAGTATCGAAATTACAATTACCTGCAATAATTTGTATCGAAATTACAGGGACTTGTCATAATTAGTAACGAAGTTACAGTAACCTGCCATAATTAGTATCGAAATTCAAGTTACTTGTCATAATAAGTAACGAAGTTACAGTTACCTGTCATAATTAGTATCGAAGTTACTGTTACCAGTCATAATTAGTATTGAAGTTAGATTTACCTACAATAATTTTTTATCAAAATTACAGTTACTTGTCATAATTAGTAACGAAGTTAGAGTTTCTTGTCATAATTAGTATCGAAGTTACAGTTACCTGTCATAATTTGTATCGAAGTTATAGTTACTTGTCATAATAAGTATCGAAGTTGCTGTTACCTGTCATAATTAGTATCGAAGTTATAGTTACCTGCCATAATTTGTATCGAAATTACAGTTCCTTGTAATAATTAGTATCGATGTTACAGTTACCTGTCATAATTAGTATCGAAGGTACTGTAACTTGTCATAATTAGTAACGAAGTTACAGTTACCTGTCATAATTTGTATCGAAATTACAGGTACTTGTCATAATTAGTAACGAAGTTACAGTTTCCTGTCATAATTAGTATCGAAGTAACTCTTACATGTCATAATTAGTATGGAAGTTACAGTTACCTGCCATAATTTGTATCGAAATTAAAGTTACTTGACATCATTAGCAACGATGTTACAGTAACCTGTCATAATTAGTATCGAAGTTAATGTTACTTGTCATAAATAGTATCGAAGTTACTGTTACCTGTCATAATTAGTATCGAAGTTACTGTTACCTGCAATATTTTGTTTTGAAATTACTGTTACTTGTCATAAATAGTAACGAAGTTACAGTTACCTGTCATAATTAGTATCGAAGTTACAGTTACTTGTCATAATTAGTATCGAAGTTACTGTTACCTGTCATAATTAGTATCGAAGTTACAGTTACCTGCCAAAATTTGTTTCGAAATTACAGCTACTTAACATAATTAGTAACGAAGTTACAGTTACCTGCCATAATTTGTATCGAAATTACAGTTCCTTGTCATAATTAGTATCGAAGTTAAAGTTACCTGTCACAATTAGTATCGAAGGTACTGTTACTTGTCATAATTAGTAACGAAGTTACAGTTACCTGTCATAATTTGTATCGAAATTAGAGTTACTTGTCATAATTAGTAACGAAGTTACAGTTTCCTGTCATAATGAGTATCGAAGTTACTGTTACCTGTCATAATTAGTATGGATGTTACAGTTACCTGCCATAATTTGTATCGAAATTACAGGGACTTGTCAAAATTAGTAACGAAGTTCGAGTTTCTTGTCATAATTAGTATCGAAGTTACAGTTACCTGACATAATTTGTATCGAAGTTATAGTTACTTGTCATAATTAGTATCGAAGTTACTGTTACCTGTCATAATTAGTATCGAAGTTACAATTACCTGCCATAATTTGTATCGAAATAACAGTTACTTGTCATAATTAGTGACGAAGTTAGAGTTTCTTGTCATAATTAGTATCGAAGTTAATGTTACCTGTCATAATTTGTATCGAAATTACAGTTACTTGTCATAATTAGCATCGAAGCTACAGTTACTTGACATAATAAGTAACGAAGTTACAGTAACCTGTCATAATTAGTAACGAAGTTACAGTTACCTGTCATAATTTGTATCGAAATTACAGTTACTTGTCATAATTAGTAACGAAGTTACAGTTTCCTGTCATAATTAGTGTCGAAGTTACTGTTACCTGTCATAATTAGTATTAAAGTTAATGTTACCTACCATAATTTTTATCAAATTTACAGTTACTTGTCATAATTAGTAACGAAGTTAGAGTTTCTTGTCATAATTAGTATCGAAGTTACAGTTACCTGTCATAATTTGTATCGAGGTTATAGTTACTTGTCATAATTAGTATCAATGTTGCTGTTACCTGTCATAATTAGTATCGAAGTTACAGTAACCTGCCATAATTTGTATCAAAATTACACTTACTTGTCATAATTAGTAACGAAGTTACAGTTACCTGTCATTATTAGTATCGATGTTACAGTTACTTGTCATAATTAGTATCGTAGTTACTGTTACCTGTCATAATAAGTATCGAAGTTACAGTTACCTGCCAAAATTTGAATCGAAATTACAGTTACTTGTCATAATTAGTAACGAAGTTACAGTTACCTGTCATAATTAGTATCGAAGTTACAGTTACCTGTCATAATTAGTATCGAAGTTACAGTTACTTGTCATAATTAGTATCGAAGTTACTGTTACCTGTCATAATTAGTAACGATGATACAGTTACCTGCCAAAATTTGTATCGAAATTACAGTTACTTGTCATAATTAATAACGAAGTTACAGTTACCTGTCATAATTAGTATCGAAGTTACAGTTACTTGTCATAATTAGTATCGAGGTTACAGTTACCTGCCATAATTTTTATCGAAATTACAGGGACTTGTCATAATTAGTACCGAAGTTACAGTTTCCTGCCATAATTAATATCGAAATTAAAGTTACTTGTCATAATTAGTAACGAAGTTACAGTATCCTGTCATAATTAGTATCGAAGTTACTGTTACCTGTCATAATTATTATTGAAGTTACAGTTACCTACCATAATTTTTTATCAAAATTACAGTTACTTGTCATAATTAGTAACGAAATTTGAGTTTCTTGTCATAATTAGTATCGAAGTTAATGTTACCTGTCATAATTAGTATTGAAGTTACAGTTACATACAATAATTTTTTATCAAAATTACAGTTACTTGTCATATGTAATAACGAAGTTACAGTTACGTGTCATAATTAGTATCGAAGTTACAGTTACATGTCATAATTAGTATCGAAGTTACAGTTATCTGCCATAATTTGTATCGAAATTACAGGGACTTGTCATAATTAGTAACGAAGTTACAGTTTCCTGCCATAACTAGTATCCAAATTAAAGTTACTTGTCATAATTAGTAACGAAGTTACAGTTTCCTGTGATAATTAGTAACGAAGTTAAAGTTACCTGTCATAATTTGTATCGAAATTACAGTTACTTGTCATAATAAGTAACGAAGTTACAGTTTCCTGTCATAATTAATATCGAAGTAAATGTTACCTGTCATAATTAGTATCGAAGTTACAGTTACTTGTCATAATTAGTATCGTAGTTACTCTTACCTGTCATAATTAGTATCGAAGTTACTGTTACCTGTCATAATTATTATTGATGTTACAGTTACCTACCATAATTTTTTATCAAAATTACTGTTACTTGTCATAATTATTAACGAAGTTAGAGTTCCTTGTCATAATTAGTATCGAAGTTACTGTTACCTGTCATATTTTGTATCGAAATTACAGTTACTTGTCATAATTAGAATCGAAGCTACAATTACCTGACATAATTAGTAACGAAGTTACAGTAACCTGTCATAATTTGTAACGAAGTTACAGTTACCTGCCATAATTTGTATCGAAATTACAGTTCCTTGTCATAATTAGTATCGAAGTTACTGATACCTGATATAATTAGTACCGAAGTTACAGTTACCTGCCTTAATTTGTATCGAAATTACAGTTACTTGTCATAATTAGTAACGAAGTTACGGTAACCTGTCATAATTTGTATCGAAATTGCAGTTACTTGTCCTAATTAGTATCGAAGTTACAGTTACTTGACATAATTAGTAACGAAGTTACAGTAACCTGTCATAATTAGTATCGAAGTTAATGTTACCTGTCATAATTAGTATCGAAGTTACAGTTACCTGCCATAATTTTTTTATCAAAATTAGAGTTATTTGTCATAATTAGTAACGAAGTTACAGTTACTTGTCATAATCAGTATCGAAGTTACTGTTACCTGTCATAATTAGTATCAAAGTTACAGTTACCTGCCATAATTTGTATCAAAATTACTGTTCCTTGTCAGAATTAATATCGAAGTTACAGTTACCTGTCATAATTAGTCTCGAAGGTACTGTTACTTGTCATAAGTAGTAACAAAGTTACAGTTACCTGTCATAATTTGTATCGAAATTACAGTTACTTGTCATAATTAGTAACGAAGTTACAGTTTCCTGTCATAATTAGTATCGAAGTTACTGTTATCTGTCATAATTAGTATGGAAGTTACAGTTACCTGCCATAATTTGTATCGAAATTACAGGGACTTGTCATAATTAATAACGAAGTTCGAGTTTCTTGTCATAATTAGTATCGAAATTACAGTTAGCTGTCATAATTTGTATCGAAGTTATAGTTACTTGTCATAATTAGTATCGAAGTTACTGTTACCTGTCATAATTAGTATCGAAGTTACAGTTACCTGCCAAAATTTGTATCGAAATTACAGTTACTTGTCATAATTAATAATGAAGTTACAGTTACCTGTCATAATTAGTATCGAAGTTACAGTTACTTGTCATAATTAGTATCGAAGTTACAGTTACCTGCCATAATTTGTATCGCAATTACAGGGACTTGTCATAATTAGTAACGATGTTACAGTTACCTGCCATAATTAGTATCGAAATTAAAGTTACTTGTCATAATTAGCAACGAAGTTACAGTTTCCTGTCATAATTAGTATCGAAGTTACTGTTACCTGTCATAATTAATATTGAAGTTACAGTTACCTACCTTAATTTTGTATCAAAATTACAGTTACTTGTCATAATTAGTAACGAAGTTAGAGTTTCTTGTCATAATTAGTAACGAAGTTACAGTTACCTGCCATAATTTGTATCGAAATTACAGTTCCTTGTCATAATTAGTATCGAAGTTACAGTTACCTGTCATAATTAGTATCGAAGTTACTGTTACCTGCCATAATTTGTATCGAAATTACAGTTACTTGTCATTATTAGTAACGAAGTTACTGTTACAGTCATAATTAGTATTGAAGTTACAGTTACCTACCATAAATTTTTATCAAAATTACTGTTACTTGTCATAATTATTAACGAAGTTAGAGTTTCTTGTCATAATTTGTATCGAAGTTAATGTTACCTGTCATAATTTGTATCGAAATTACAGTTACTTGTCATAATTAGCATCGAAGCTACAGTTACTTGACATAATTAGTAACGAAGTTACAGTAACCTGTCATAATTAGTAACGAAGTTACAGTTACCTGTCATAATTTTTATCGAAATTACAGTTACTTGCCATAATTAGTAACGAAGTTACAGCTTCCTGTCATAATTTGTATCGAAGTTATAGTTACTTGTCATAATTAGTATCGAGTTACTGTTACCTGTCATAATTAGTATCGAAGTTACTGTTACCTGCCATAATTTGTAACGAAATTACAGTTACTTGTTATAATTAGTGACGAAGTAACAGTTACCTGTCATAATTAGTATCGAAGTTACAGTTACTTGTCATAATTAGTATCGAAGTTACAGTTACCTGCCATAATTTGTATCGCAATTACAGGGACTTGTCATAGTTAGTAACGATGTTACAGTTACCTGCCATAATTAGTATCGAAATTAAAGTTACTTGTCATAATTAGTAACGAAGTTACATTTTCCTGTCATAATTAGTATCGAAGTTACTGTTACCTGTCATAATTAATATTGAAGTTACAGTTACCTACCTTAATTTTGTATCAAAATTACAGTTACTTGTCATAATTAGTTACGAAGTTAGAGTTTCTTGTCATAATTAGAATCGAAGTTACAGAAACCAGTCATAATTTTTATCGAAGTTATAGTTACTTGTCATAATTAGCACCGAAGTTACAGTTACTTGTCATAATTAGTATCGAAGTTACAGTTACCTGCCATAATTTGTATCGCAATTACAGGGACTTGTCATAATTAGTAACGATGTTACAGTTACCTGCCATAATTAGTATCGAAGTTACAGTTACCTGCCATAATTTGTATCGAAATTACAGTTACTTGTCTTAATTAGTAACGAAGTTACAGTTACCTGCCATAATTTGTATCGAAATTACAGTTCCTTGTCATAATTAGTATCGAAGTTACTGTTACCTGTCATAATTAGTATGGAAGTTACAGTTACCTGCCATAATTTGTATCGAAATTACAGGGACTTGTCATAATTAGTAACGAAGTTCGAGTTTCTTGTCATAATTAGTATCGAAGTTACAGTTACCTGTCATAATTTGTATCGAAGTTATAGTTACTTGTCATAATTAGTATCGAATTACTGTTACCTGTCATAATTAGTATCGAAGTTACTGTTACCTGCCATAATTTGTAACGAAATTACAGTTACTTGTTATAATTAGTGACGAAGTTACAGTTACCTGTCATAATTAGTATCGAAGTTACAGTTACTTGTCATAATTAGTATCGAAGTTACAGTTACCTGCCATAATTTGTATCGAAATTAAAGGGACTTGTCATAATTAGTAACGAAGTTACAGTTTCCTGCCATAATTAGTATCGAAATTAAAGTTACTTGTCATAATTAGTAACGAAGTTACAGTTTCCTGTCATAATTAGTATCGAAGTTACTGTTACCTGTCATAATTAGTATTGAAGTTACAGTTACCTACCATAATTTTTTATCAAAATTACAGTTACTTGTTGTTCGCTTTTGCGAATGTTTTTTGTCGGCTATGTGTCCCGCACGGTTTGAAACACACGTTCAATTTCTGCCCCATTATTTTTTCCTTTATAATTGCAGTATGAACGCGGTGTTTTGATTATTTATTTATTTATTTATTTAACTTATGTTTCATCTGAACTGTTCTTTATTATTCTTGTCAACTCACCTTTTTTCTGAAGTGTCTTTCTAGACGCACCATACTGTGACACTTTTTCATGAGGTACTGTGCTCATCTCAGCGGCAACCTTCGCAATGTGCTTGGGGCTGTGCGTTGATTGGCTGTTTGACACCCCTCCTTCATTCTGGAATGTTCGGCGCGCTGTCGTCATTTCCACTATAAATTCTCCGCTTCGCCGTCCTGCGGCTGAGTCTACATCTGCCTGTCTGAACCAGTCTGACCACGGCTGCCTGCCGTTCCACAACAAGGCCCTTCTGGGGAAGGCCCTGTTAGTAAACATTGTGTGGCTGGAACCTTGCCAAGTGGCATGCTTCATCGCTCGGACTCTGTCATGCTAGGCGAGGCATGAGTCAACGACCTTCACCACAGCAACTAAGTCAGCCCGCTTGCTCACTACAACTCGGCGATGAGAAACTATAATTGCTTGTAATCCGCCAGACAGATCATTACCAAGAGGTCTGTTCCTGCGGGGTACAATTCGCCAATGGAGCATGCCGAGACATCCTAGAGGAAGCCTTTGTTTGGATTACAACCCGCTTCCTGCGGGCCAAATACTAAGTATAAAAGTATCAAATCATTGGTAATGTGAACTTCCTTCACTTGGTTTATACATTCTTCAAGGCTAAGCCTTTTTCTTGCTTCTTGCTTGGTTTTTGGATATTTTTCTTAAAAATACTTTATTAATCGCCTTTTATATGGCCTTTTTATGCATTTTTATTGTAATTCCTATTTATTCTGAGTTTCCTGGAGAAACATTGCATTTTTTATTACCTTCCTTTAATTATTATTCTAAATGAAAATGTTTGTTATTGCTTCAAAAATCAAATAAATGTATTGAACCTTGGTTATCAATGTTTGGTCTCTTCCTCGTCACTCTATTTAAATTTCACTGTGTGCCCGAATCCTAATCCCCCTTTTCCCAGTTGGGGTGCTATCCAATCACCCCTTTCCATGGTACCTCAACCCCGGATCGAACCCAGAACCTTCATTCTGGGACCACAAATTCCATTCTAAAAAAAAAAACTTGTGCAATCTAATATTTGTCTTATACATTTCAGTATATCGTGGCTAGCGCGGGAGGTCTGCGGGAAAGCGGAAACAATCCCAGCATATTACACAACTGGTTTCTTTCTGGAAAGCAGGTCTGTCTGGTGCCGCAAGCAGCTTTGGTAAGTGAGTTATTCCAACTTCCCAGCCATGCCAGTTTTTTTTTTATCGTATGGCCTCGGGTGCCTGGTGCAAGCTTTGTTAATTGACAGCCAGAGGGTAGCTTGCATGTCGAATTTCGTCGTTCCTTTGAACGCTATGAAAGTCAAGGAGGTTAGATTTCTAAACTCCTTGACACTACAGCGCTTTCAAGTAGAGAATGGAGGAACTTTGTGTTGGCGGAAAATCCCGAGATTAATGTTGCCATTGAACACGGCCTACTGAATTCAAATGGGTTCTTTAACATGCCAACAACGTATGACATGAGTGTCGTGATTTTTGTCGCCTTCAAAAATCACTTACCATGGCCAGGGGCGAACCTGCAAGCTTGGGGTTGGTAGTCTGACACTAGAACCACTCACCCACCGTGGCAAGCTAGCCATGCCAGTAATAATAGATGATAAACTGTTAAACTCTCGGGCGGCCTACAAAGGTCAACTCACCCGTTTTCAAAAATATTTAGCTACTCTACCGAAAGAGGAACAAAACCTTGATATTATATCTCAGCGTTTAAAAGCTTTTGAACAGGCGTACGAGAAATATGATCTCGTGCAACTTGAAATTGAAATCAAAAGTCCAGAACATCAATCAGATAGGGAAGAAGTAGAGAGTAATTACTTTGATACACACGCTCAGGCTGTGGCATTAGTTAGAACTTTGACCCTGGCGTTGAAGGTAGAGGAAACTCAAGGAAGAATTAGCGACCTTGGGAATGGTATCAAACCATTGCTACCTAAAATTGAAATTCCGCATTTTTCAGGAAAGGAAGAGATGTGGCAATCATTCTTTGAATTGTTCAGTTCATTAGTACATGATAATGCCACACTTCCAGAAATTCAGAAATTTCATTACTTAAAATCCATTTTGCAGGGACCACCCCTTCAACTTATAAGAGAACTCCCCTTAACAGGTGAAAACTATAACATTGCTATAGAGCTTCTTAAAGGCCGTTATGGCAACGAAAAATTATGCCTACAGAGGCATATTCAAGCCTTATTTAACCTGCCCGCATTGCGAGCTGACAGCTTGTCAACACTGCGAGCCTTAAGTGACACGGTCCAACTACACGTCAGAGCATTGGCACGGTTGAATCAACCGGTCGAGCATTGGGATCTATTCTTAGTTCACTTGGTTACTTCTAAATTTGATTCATCAACCTTAAAGGCATGGGAGAGGGAACTAACAAATGACGCTTCATATACCTATGGCTCATTGCTTACGTTTATAAATAATAGATGTCAGGTTTTATCAGCCGTAGCCTGTCATATGTCAGGAAGTGCAGATAACAAATCTAATGTTGTGAAGCCAGTCGGTACTAAAATAAACAAATCTGCTGTCTTTACTGTTCAACATAATTCAACAGATTGTATTCTCTGTAAAGCGCCTCACAGGTTATATTCCTGCGTTGCCTTTAAAGCCCTTTCTACCGACGAAAGACGCAAATTAATAGCTCATAAAAGATATTGCTACAACTGTCTGTCAACTAGGCATATGGTGCCTGATTGCGTATCTAAAAATACTTGCTCCCATTGCAAGGCTCAACATCATACCTTGCTTCATAGGTTTGAAAAGCCACGTCAGGCTCCTTCCCCTGGATGTTCTAAAGATACATCCCCAGGAGCCAATGCGCAATCTTATACTCAGAGCTCTAGCTCTATTCGTAGTTCCCAGGTGCTACTATCAACCGTGTTATTAAAAGTTCAAGATTCCTCTGGTAGATGGCTTGAAGCACGTGCCTTATTGGATAATGCCGCCACCCATGACTTCATAAGTGAGCGTCTCATTAAGAAACTTGGTCTTCCCAAGCAACCTACATTAATTCAGGTTACCGGTATTAACAATAGCAATGTTAAATCTTTGCATTTTGTTCGTGTTCACATCAAAGATGCTGTTAATTGTAACACAACATTTCAGTTGAATTGTCTTGCCATTGATACTATTGGCAGTAATACCCCTAGTACTTCTTTTGAAATTAGAAATTGGCAATTTCCTCATAACATTCAGTTGGCAGATCCAACATTTAATACGAGCGCTCCAGTAGACATACTTCTCAGTGCCCAAGTATTTTGGCAATGTCTCTTTAGCTCTAAGGTTAAAATATCACCAGGAGTGTTTGTTCATCATACCAAGCTAGGTTGGTTAGTAACGGGTCAGGTCCCTCGTAAGTCGTTTCAAAATTTCTCACAATGTCATTTTGTCAATACAAGTCTCGATTACAACTTAGAAAGATTTTGGAAAATCGAAACCATAGATTCAGTTTCACCTTCCTCAGTTGAAAATGAAATGTGTGAAAAACTGTTTCGCGAAACAACCAAACGCAATTCAGAGGGTAGATTTGTCGTAACAATGCCCCGAGTGGATAATCCACCTCTTTTATTTGAAACACACCCTAGGGCTCTTAGAGCACTCTATGCTGTGGAAAGCAAATTTTGAACGTGACCCTGTTGTTAAAACTCAATACTCCACATTTATGGAGGAATATGAGGCACTCGATCACATGGAGGTTGTTACCAAGAAAGATGATGCTTCTTACACCCCATCTGAAGTCATTTACCTCAATCATCATCCTGTTTGGAAGAATGAAATTTTAATGGAAAACATAAGAGTGGTCTTTAATGGCTCTGCATTGGATGCCAATGGAACTTCTCTGAATGACACATTATTATCAGGCCCTCCTATTCAATCTGACATTTCTTCTGTTTTAATGAATTTTCGCTTGTTCCCTATCGCAGTGATATCTGATATCAAGCAGATGTATAGACAGATTTTGGTCGATCAACAACAGCGCGACCTTCAGAGAATTCTTTGGCGCGACGAGCCTACTAAACCCGTCAAGATTTTTCGGCTAAAAACATTAACCTATGGACTAAAGCCTTCTGCTTTTTTAGCCATACGTGCGTTGAAATTACTTGCTGAACAGGATGGCCCGTTGTATTCTCCTAAGGCTTCTGAAGTGTTAAAATCATCATTCTACGTTGACGATTTTCTTCATTCATTTGAGTCAGTATCTGAAGCACTGCAAGTCTCTAAGGATTTGACAGCTTTGCTTTTGGGAGGCGGATTTTCCTTGTGCAAGTGGAACTCTAATTCGGAAGAATTTCTTTCTAAATTTCCATTAACTTCAGTCTATAACGACTCAGTAGAGCTTCTTCATGAAAATAATTCTATCAAAACTCTAGGCATCTATTGGAGTCCTCAAAAGGATTTTTTCTTTTTCAAAATTAATCTCAGTGACATCAAACCGCAAACTAAGCGGCAAATTTTGTCTGAGATTGCAAAGATATTTGATCCTCTCCAATTTTTGGCGCCAATCATCGTCACAGCAAAGCTTTTCATGCAAGACCTTTGGTCCTTGAAAACTGGTTGGGATGAACCAGTTCCTTCAGAGTTGCAAAAAAATTGGATTTCTTATAGAAATAGTTTGGAAGATCTCTCTAATGTTATTATCCCGCGAGTGATTAATCCCTTTCCCTCCTGTGGAGGATATGAACTTCACATCTTTGCCGATAGCTCATTGAAAGCTTATGGATGTTGTGCGTATATTGTTTGCCGTAATTTTGTCCAGTCATATTTCTTTTCCAATTTAATTTGCGCTAAGTCGAAGGTGGCCCCTCTTAAATCTTTATCCTTGCCACGACTGGAACTTTGTGCTGCTCTTCTGGCGGTTGAATTATCGGTCAAAATCCGTCAATCTTTGAAAATCCGATTTATTAAAACTTACTTTTGGAGTGACTCAGCCATCACGTTGGCATGGATTGCCAAACCTCCCTCGCATTGGCAGGTGTTTGTAGCTAATAGAGTGTCCAAAATTCAACAATTGTCTAACCTTGAACAATGGCATCATGAATCTGGCAAGGAGAACCCTGCAGATGTCATTTCTCGGGGATGTTCCCCTCTTATGTTGGCTAACCTGACATTATACTGGCACGGTCCCCGTTGGCTTCTGCAAGAACCTTCCGCTTGGCCTAATTTTCCTCTTCCGGAGTTATCAGACTTGCCGGATTCTGGTAAGATTACTGGATCTTCTCTTCTCGTTTCCGACTCTCCCCTTCTCTTGCAGCGATATTCCTCTTTCCATAAATTGGTGAGGGTAATGGCTTATCTCCTTCGATGGAAATATTTTGTGGTAGAACAACCTCTTTTTCCTAAGCCATATTTAACCCTTTCTGAATTAGGTTTAGCCACTACAAAAATCTTATGGCTTACTCAACAAGAAATATTCTCTGAAGAATGCCAGGTGTTGTCCCAAGGTCAATCCCTTAAGAAATCGAGTAGGCTTTCCTCACTCGCCCCCTTTTTGGATACTGATGGTTTATTAAGAGTAGGAGGACGTTTATCTTTGGCTGATCTTTCTGAGGATAAAAAACATCCAATTATTCTTCCCTCAAAGCATCATGTCACTTCCTTAATCATTCGTCAGTATCATTACCAGCATCTTCATGCTGGAACTCGTACATTACTTTCTATCATTCGTGAAAGGTATTGGCCCATAAACGGAGTCCATGAAGTTACCTCTGTTATCCGGAAGTGCATTCCATGTTTTAAATCCAACCCTAAAGTTACCGCTCAGCTCATGGGTGATCTTCCCAACTTTAGATCCGCGCCTGCTAGACCCTTTACCTTTACGGGGGTGGATTATTCCGGGCCTTTTGTTTACAGAAGAAATTCTCCTGAGGCCAAAAAATGTATTTTTGGAAAACTCTATATTTCGCTGTTTGTATGTATGGTCACCGGAGCAGTTCACTTAGAACTAGTTACCAACGCCTCTACTGCTTACTTTTTGGCAGCTTTTGCCAGATTTTCAGCTCGCAGAGGTCTTCCTTCAGAAGTATTCTCAGACAATGCTAAAAATTTTATCGGAGCTTCTGAGCAAATTAAGAGAGCTCTTACTCAAAATTCAGCGCTGGAAAGGATTACTGATTATGCTCACCAGAGAAATTTCAAGTGGCACTTCATCCCCCCTTATGCACCTCATCAAGGTGGGAGGTGGGAGTCTTGTGTGAAACTCACCAAGAAGCACCTTAGACGTGTTTGTGGCCAACCCCCCCTTTCTCATGAAGAGTTTAATCCCTTAATCATTTTTATTGAGGGCATAATTAATTCTCGTCCTTTATCACCTTTATCTAATGATCCTTCAGATCTTCTGCCATTAACGCCAGGCCATTTTCTTATCGGTGGTCCGTTGACTGCCTCTCCACCTTTGTTATATTCTAATTCTCAATCTTCTTTAGCCATTTCTTGGCGCAAAATTGAAAGTTTGCGCAATAATTTTTGGCGCCGCTGGAGGTTGGAATACCTCGGTTTGCTTCAGCAGCGTGGTAAATGGCTTGTTTCCTGCTCTAACCTTCAGGAGGGGGACTTGGTGCTTTTGAAAGACCCTAGTCCTCCTCTTGTCTGGAATTTGGGTAGGGTTGTTGAGTGCTTTCCTGGCAGAGATGGTAGGGTTCGCGTGGTAAAGCTGCAGACTTCTGCTGGTCATTTTCTTAGGCCAATCACCATGATTGCTCCTTTGCCACGCGAGGCCTAACTCCTGCGCTTTCTTACTGCAATTTTTTCTCGCCCCTCCCAGCATGTTCGCTTTTGCGAATGTTTTTTGTCGGCTATGTTTCCCGCACGGTTTGAAACACACGTTCAATTTCTGCCCCATTATTTTTTCCTTTATAATTGCAGTATGAACGCGGTGTTATGATTATTTATTTATTTATTTATTTAACTTATGTTTCATCTGAACTGTTCTTTATTATTCTTGTCAACTCACCTTTTTTCTGAAGTGTCTTTCTAGACGCACCATACTGTGACACTTTTTCATGAGGTACTGTGCTCATCTCAGCGGCAACCTTCGCAATGTGCTTGGGGCTGTGCGTTGATTGGCTGTTTGACACCCCTCCTTCATTCTGGAATGTTCGGCGCGCTGTCGTCATTTCCACTATAAATTCTCCGCTTCGCCGTCCTGCGGCTGAGTCTACATCTGCCTGTCTGAACCAGTCTGACCACGGCTGCCTGCCGTTCCACAACAAGGCCCTTCTGGGGAAGGCCCAGTTAGTAAACATTGTGTGGCTGGAACCTTGCCAAGTGGCATGCTTCATCGCTCGGACTCTGTCATGCTAGGCGAGGCATGAGTCAACGACCTTCACCTCAGCAACTAAGTCAGCCCGCTAGCTCACTACAACTCGGCGATGAGAAACTATAATTGCTTGTAATCCGCCAGACAGATCATTACCAAGAGGTCTGTTCCTGCGGGGTACAATTCGCCAATGGAGCCACCATCTATCTTTCTCGGAAGGCATGCCGAGACATCCTAGAGGAAGCCTTTGTTTGGATTACAACCCGCTTCCTGCGGGCCAAATACTAAGTATAAAAGTATCAAATCATTGGTAACGTGAACTTCCTTCACTTGGTTTATACATTCTTCAAGGCTAAGCCTTTTTCTTGCTTCTTGCTTGGTTTTTGGATATTTTTCTTAAAAATACTTTATTAATCGCCTTTTATATGGCCATTTTATGCATTTTTATTGTAATTCCTATTTATTCTGAGTTTCCTGGAGAAACATTGCATTTTTTATTACCTTCCTTTAATTATTATTCTAAATGAAAATGTTTGTTATTGCTTCAAAAATCAAATAAATGTATTGAACCTTGGTTATCAATGTTTGGTCTCTACCTCGTCACTCTATTTAAATTTCACTGTGTGCCCGAATCCTAATCCCCCTTTTCCCAGTTGGGGTGCTATCCAATCACCCCTTTCCACTTGTCATAATTAGTAACGAAGTTTGAGTTTCTCGTCATAATTAGAATCGAAGTTACAGTAACCAGTCATAATTTTTATCGAAGTTATAGTTACTTGTCATAATTAGTATCGTAGTTACTGTTACCTGTCATAATTAGTACCTAAGTTACAGTTACCTGCCATAATTTGTATCGAAATTAGAGTTTCATGTCATAATTAGTAACGAAGTTACAGTTACCTGTCATAATAAGTATCGAAGTTACTGTTACTTGTCATAATTAGTATCGAAGTTACTGTTACCTGTCATAATTAGTATCGAAGTTACAGTTACCTGCCAAAATTTGTATCGTAATTACAGTTACTTGTCATAATTAGTAACGAAGTTACAGTTACCTGCCATAATTTGTATCGAAATTACAGTTCCGTGTCATAATTAGTATCTAAGTTATTGTTACCTGTCATAATAAGTATCGAAGTTACAGTTACCTGCCAAAATTTGAATCGAAATTACAGTTACTTGTCATAATTAGTAACAAAGTTACAGTTTCCTGTCATAATTAGTATCGAAGTTACAGTTACTTGTCATAATTAGTATCGAAGTTATTGTTACCTGTCATAATAAGTCTCGAAGTTACAGTTACCTGCCAAAATTTGAATCGAAATTACAGTTACTTGTCATAATTAGTAACAAAGTTACAGTTACCTGTCATAATTAGTATCGAAGATACAGTTACTTGTCATAATTAGTATCGAAGTTACAGTTACCTGTCATAATTAGTATCGAAGGTACTGTTACTTGTCATAATTAGTAACGAAGTTACAGTTACCTGTCATAATTTGTATCGAAGTTATAGTTACTTGTCATAATTAGTATCGAAGTTGATGATACCTGTCATAATTAGTATCGAAGTTACAGTTACCTGCCATAATTTGTATCGAAATTACAGTTACTTGTCATAATTAGTAACGAAGTTACAGTTACCTGTCATAATTAGTATCGAAGTTACAGTTACTTGTCATAATTAGTATCGAAGTTATTGTTACCTGTCATAATAAGTATCGAAGTTACAGTTACCTGCCAAAATTTGAATCGAAATTACAGTTACTTGTCATAATTAGTAACAAAGTTACAGTTACCTGTCATAATTAGTATCGAAGTTACAGTTACTTGTCATAATTAGTATCGAAGTTACTGTTACTTGTCATAATTAGTATCGAAGTTACTGTTACCTGTCATAATTAGCATCGAAATTACAATTACCTGCCATAATTTGTATCGAAATTACAGGGACTTGTCATAATTAGTAACGAAGTTACAGTAACCTGCCATAATTAGTATCGAAATTAAAGTTACTTGTCATAATAAGTAACGAAGTTACAGTTACCTGTCATAATAAGTATCGAAGTTACTGTTACTTGTCATAATTAGTATCGAAGTTACTGTAACCTGTCATAATTAGTATCGAAGTTACAGTTACCTGCCAAAATTTGTATCGTAATTACAGTTACTTGTCATAATTAGTAACGAAGTTACAGTTACCTGCCATAATTTGTATCGAAATTACAGTTCCTTGTCATAATTAGTATCGAAGTTACAGTTACCTGTCATAATTAGTATCGAAGGTACTGTTACTTGTCATAATTAGTAACGAAGTTACAGTTACCTGTCATAATTTGTATCGAAATTACAGTTACTTGTCATAATTAGTAACGAAGTTACAGTTTTCTGTCATAATTAGTATCGAAGTAACTGTTACCTGTCATAATTAGTATGGAAGTTACAGTTACCTGCCATAATTTGTATCGAAATTAAAGTTACTTGTCATCATAAGCAACGATGTTACAGTAACCTGTCATAATTAGTATCGAAGTTAATGTTACTTGTCATAATTAGTATCGAAGTTACTGTTACCTGTCATAATTAGTATCGAAGTTACTGTTACCTGCCATATTTTGTATCGAAATTACTGTTACTTGTCATAAATAGTAACGAAGTTACAGTTACCTGTCATAATTAGTATCGAAGTTACAGTTACTTGTCATAATTAGTATCGAAGTTACTGTTACCTGTCATAATTAGAATCGAAGTTACAGTTACCTGCCAAACTTTGTATCGAAATTACAGTTACTTGTCATAATTAGTAACCAAGTTACAGTTACCTGTCATAATTAGTATCGAAGTTACAGTTACTTGTCATAATTAGTATCGAAGTTATTGTTACCTGTCATAATAAGTATCGAAGTTACAGTTACCTGCCAAAATTTGAATCGAAATTACAGTTACTTGTCATAATTAGTAACAAAGTTACAGTTACCTGTCATAATTAGTATCGAAGTTACAGTTACTTGTCATAATTAGTATCGAAGTTACTGTTACTTGTCATAATTAGTATCGAAGTTACTGTTACCTGTCATAATTAGCATCGAAATTACAATTACCTGCCATAATTTGTATCGAAATTACAGGGACTTGTCATAATTAGTAACGAAGTTACAGTAACCTGCCATAATTAGTATCGAAATTAAAGTTACTTGTCATAATAAGTAACGAAGTTACAGTTACCTGTCATAATAAGTATCGAAGTTACTGTTACTTGTCATAATTAGTATCGAAGTTACTGTAACCTGTCATAATTAGTATCGAAGTTACAGTTACCTGCCAAAATTTGTATCGTAATTACAGTTACTTGTCATAATTAGTAACGAAGTTACAGTTACCTGCCATAATTTGTATCGAAATTACAGTTCCTTGTCATAATTAGTATCGAAGTTACAGTTACCTGTCATAATTAGTATCGAAGGTACTGTTACTTGTCATAATTAGTAACGAAGTTACAGTTACCTGTCATAATTTGTATCGAAATTACAGTTACTTGTCATAATTAGTAACGAAGTTACAGTTTTCTGTCATAATTAGTATCGAAGTAACTGTTACCTGTCATAATTAGTATGGAAGTTACAGTTACCTGCCATAATTTGTATCGAAATTAAAGTTACTTGTCATCATAAGCAACGATGTTACAGTAACCTGTCATAATTAGTATCGAAGTTAATGTTACTTGTCATAATTAGTATCGAAGTTACTGTTACCTGTCATAATTAGTATCGAAGTTACTGTTACCTGCCATATTTTGTATCGAAATTACTGTTACTTGTCATAAATAGTAACGAAGTTACAGTTACCTGTCATAATTAGTATCGAAGTTACAGTTACTTGTCATAATTAGTATCGAAGTTACTGTTACCTGTCATAATTAGAATCGAAGTTACAGTTACCTGCCAAACTTTGTATCGAAATTACAGTTACTTGTCATAATTAGTAACCAAGTTACAGTTACCAGTCATAATTAGTATCGAAGTTACAGTTACTTGTAATAATTAGTATCCAAGTTACCGTTACCCGTCATAATTTATATCGAAATTACAGGGACTTGTAATAATTAGTAACGATGTTACAGTTACCTGCCATAATTAGTATCGGAATTAAAGTTACTTGTGATAATTAGTAACGAAGTTACAGTTACCTGTCATAATAAGTATCGAAGTTACTCTTACCTGTCATAATTAGTATTGAAGTTACAGTTACCTACCATAATTTTTTATCAAAATTACATTTACTTGTCATAATTAGTAACGAAGTTAGAGTTTCTTGTCATATTTAGTATCGATGTTACAGTTACCTGTCATAATTTGATTCGAAGTTATAGTTACTTGTCATAATTAGTATCGAAGTTACTGTTACCAGTCACAATTAGTATCGAAGTTACAGTTACCTGCCATAATTTGCATCGAAATTACAGTTCCCTGTCATAAATAGTATGAAGTTACAGTTACTTGTCATAATTAGTATCGAAGTTACTGTTACCTGCCATAATTTGTATCGAAATAACAGTTACTTGTCATAATTAGTTACGAAGTTACAGTTACCTGTCATAATTTGTATCGAAATTACAGTTACTTGTCATAATTAGTAACGAAGTTACAGTTTACTGTCATAATTAGTATCGAAGTAACTGTTACCTGTCATAATTAGTATGGAAGTTACAGTTACCTGCCATAATTTGTATCGAAATTAAAGTTACTTGTCATCATAAGCAACGATGTTACAGTAACCTGTCATAATTAGTATCGAAGTTAATGTTACTTGTCATAATTAGTATCGAAGTTACTGTTACCTGTCATAATTAGTATCGAAGTTACTGTTACCTGCCATATTTTGTATCGAAATTACTGTTACTTGTCATAAATAGTAACGAAGTTACAGTTACCTGTCATAATTAGTATCGAAGTTACAGTTACTTGTCATAATTAGTATCGAAGTTACTGTTACCTGTCATAATTAGAATCGAAGTTACAGTTACCTGCCAAACTTTGTATCGAAATTACAGTTACTTGTCATAATTAGTAACCAAGTTACAGTTACCAATCATAATTAGTATCGAAGTTACAGTTACTTGTAATAATTAGTATCCAAGTTACCGTTACCCGCCATAATTTATATCGAAATTACAGGGACTTGTAATAATTAGTAACGATGTTACAGTTACCTGCCATAATTAGTATCGGAATTAAAGTTACTTGTGATAATTAGTAACGAAGTTACAGTTACCTGTCATAATAAGTATCGATGTTACTGTTACCTGTCATAATTAGTATCGAAGTTACAGTTACTTGTAATAATTAGTATCCAAGTTACCGTTACCCGCCATAATTTATATCGAAATTACAGGGACTTGTAATAATTAGTAACGATGTTACAGTAACCTGCCATAATTAGTATCGAAATTAAAGTTACTTGTCATAATAAGTAACGAAGTTACAGTTACCTGTCATAATAAGTATCGAAGTTACTGTTACTTGTCATAATTAGTATCGAAGTTACTGTAACCTGTCATAATTAGTATCGAAGTTACAGTTACCTGCCAAAATTTGTATCGTAATTACAGTTACTTGTCATAATTAGTAACGAAGTTACAGTTACCTGCCATAATTTGTATCGAAATTACAGTTCCGTGTCATAATTAGTATCTAAGTTATTGTTACCTGTCATAATAAGTATCGAAGTTACAGTTACCTGCCATATTTTGTATCGAAATTACTGTTACTTGTCATAAATAGTAACGAAGTTACTGTTACCTGCCATAATTTGTATCGAAATAACAGTTACTTGTCATAATTAGTTACGAAGTTACAGTTACCTGTCATAATTAGTATCGAAGTTACAGTTACTTGTCATAATTAGTATCGTAGTTACTGTTACCTGTCATAATTAGTATCGAAGTTACTGTTACCTGTCATAATTAGTATTGAAGTTACAGTTACCTACAATAATTTTTTATCAAAATTACAGTTTCTTGTCATAATTAGTAACGAAGTTAGAGTTTCTTGTCATAATTAGTATCGAAGTTACAGTTACCTGTCATAATTTGTATCGAAGTTATAGTTACTTGTCATAATTAGTATCGAAGTTGATGTTACCTGTCATAATTAGTATCGAAGTTACAGTTACCTGCCATAATTTGTATCGAAATTACAGTTACTTGTCATAATTAGTAACAAAGTTACAGTTACCTGTCATAATTAGTATCGAAGTTACAGTTACTTGTCATAATTAGTATCGAAGTTACTGTTACTTGTCATAATTTGTATCGAAGTTACTGTTACCTGTCATAATTAGCATCGAAATTACAATTACCTGCCATAATTTGTATCGAAATTACAGGGACTTGTCATTATTAGTAACGAAGTTTCAGTAACCTGCCATAATTAGTATCGAAATTAAAGTTACTTGTCATAATAAGTAACGAAGTTACAGTTACCTGTCATAATTAGTATCGAAGTTACTGTTACCTGTCATAATTAGTATTGAAGTTACAGTTACCTACAATAATTTTTTATCAAAATTACAGTTACTTGTCATAATTAGTAACGAAGTTAGAGTTTCTTGTCATAATTAGTATCGAAGTTACAGTTACCTGTCATAATTTTTATCGAAGTTATAGTTACTTGTCATAATTAGTATCGAAGTTGCTGTTACCTGTCATAATTAGTATCGAAGTTACAGTAACCTGCCATAATTTGTATCGAAATTACAGTTACTTGTCATAATTAGTAACGAAGTTACAGTTACCTGTCATAATTAGTATCGATGTTACAGTTACTTGTCATAATTAGTATCGAAGTTACTGTTACCTGTCATAATAAGTATCGAAGTTACAGTGACCTGCCAAAATTTGAATCGAAATTACAGTTACTTGCCATAATTAGTAACGAAGTTACAGTTACCTGTCATAATTAGTATCGAAGTTACAGTAACCTGTCATAATTAGTATCGAAGTTACAGTTACTTATCATAATTAGTATCGAAGTTACTGTTACCTGTCATAATTAGTAACGATGATACAGTTACCTGCCAAAATTTGTATCGAAATTACAGTTACTTGTCATAATTAATAACGAAGTTACAGTTACCTGTCATAATTAGTATCGAAGTTACAGTTACTTTTCATAATTAGTATCGAGGTTACAGTTACCTGCCATAATTTGTATCGAAATTACAGGGACTTGTCATAATTAGTAACGAAGTTACAGTTTCCTGCCATAATTAATATCGAAATTAAAGTTACTTGTCATAATTAGTAACGACGTTACAGTTTCCTGTCATAATTAGTATCGAAGTTACTGTTACCTGTCATAATTAGTATTGAAGTTACAGTTACCTACCATAATTTTTTATCAAAATTACAGTTACTTGTCATCATTAGTAACGAAGTTTGAGTTTCTTGTCATAATTAGTATCGAAGTTACTGTTACCTGTCATAATTAGTATTGAAGTTACAGTTACCTACAATAATTTTTTTATCAAAATTAAAGTTACTTGTCATAATTAATAACGAAGTTACAGTTACCTGTCATAATTAGTATCGAAGTTACATTTACTTGTCATAATTAGTATCGAAGTTACAGTTACCTGCCATAATTTGTATCGAAATTACAGGGACTTGTCATAATTAGTAACGAAGTTACGGTTTCCTGCCGTAACTAGTATCGAAATTAAAGTTACTTGTCATAATTAGTAACGAAGTTACAGTTTCCTGTCATAATTAGTATCGAAGTTACTGTTACCTGTCATAATAAGTAATGAAGTTACAGTTACCTACCATAATTTTTTATCAAAATTACAGTTACTTGTCATAATTAGTAACGAAGTTTGAGTTTCTTGTCATAATTAGAATCGAAGTTACAGTAACCAGTCATAATTTTTATCGAAGTTATAGTTACTTGTCATAATTAGTATCGAAGTTACTGTTACCTGTCCTAATTAGTATCGAAGTTACAGTTACCTGCCATAATTAGTATCGAAATTAGAGTTACTTGTCATTATTAGTAACGAAGTTACAGTTACCTGTCATAATTAGTATCGAAGTTACAGTTACTTGTCATAATTAGTATCGAAGTTACTGTTACCTGTCATAATTAGGATCGAAGTTACAATTACCTGCCAAAATTTGTATCGAAATTACAGTTACTTGTCATAATTAGTAACGAAGTTGCAGTTACCTGCCATAATTTGTATCGAAATTACAGTTCCTTGTCATAATTAGTATCGAAGTTACAGTTACCTGTCATGATTAGTATCGAAGGTACTGTTACTTGTCATAATTAGTAACGAAGTTACAGTTACCTGTCATAATTTGTATCGAAATTACAGTTACTTGTCATAATTAGTAACGAAGTTACAGTTTCCTGTCATAATTAGTATCGAAGTTACTGTTACCTGTCATAATTAGTATGGAAGTTACAGTTACCTGCCATAATTTGTATCGAAATTAAAGTTACTTGTCATAATTAGTAGCGATGTTACAGTAACCTGCCATAATTAGTATCGAAGTTAATATTACCTGTCATATTTAGTATCGAAGATACAGTTACCTGCCATAATTTGTATCGAAATTACTGTTACTTGTCATAATTTCTAACGAAGTTACAGTTACCTGTCATAATTAGTATCGAAGTTACAGTTACTTGTCATAATTAGTATCGAAGTTACTGTTACCTGTAATAATTAGAATCGAAGTTACAGTTACCTGCCAAAATTTGTATCGAAATTACAGTTACTTGTCATAATTAGTAACGAAGTTACAGTTACCTGTCATAATTAGTATCGAAGTTACAGTTACTTGTAATAATTAGTATCGAAGTTACCGTTACCTGCCATAATTTGTATCGAAATTACAGGGACTTGTCATAATTAGTAACGAAGTTACAGTTACCTGCCATAATTAGTATCGAAATTAAAGTTACTTGTGATAATTAGTAACGAAGTTACAGTTACCTGTCATAATTAGTATCGAAGTTCCTGTTACCTGTCATAATTAGTATTGAAGTTACAGTTACCTACCATAATTTTTTTTCAAAATTACAGTTACTTGTCATAATTAGTAACGAAGTTAAAGTTTCCTGTCATAATTAGTGTCGAAGTAACTGTTACCTGTCATAATTAGTACGGAAGTTACAGTTACCTGCCATAATTTGTATCGAAATTAAAGTTACTTGTCATCATTAGCAACTATGTTACAGTAACCTGTCATAATTAGTATCGAAGTTAATGTTACTTGTCCTAAATAGTATCGAAGTTACTGTTACCTGTCATAATTAGTATCGAAGTTACAGTTACTTGTCATAATTAGTATCGAAGTTACTGTTACCTGTCATAATTAGAATCGAAGTTACAGTTACCTGCCAAAATTTGTATCGAAATTACAGTTACTTGTCATAATTAGTAACCAAGTTACAGTTACCTGTCATAATTAGTATCGAAGTTACAGTTACTTGTAATAATTAGTTTCGAAGTTACCGTTACATGCCATAATTTGTATCGAAATTACAGGGACTTGTAATAATTAGTAACGAAGTTACAGTTACCTGCTATAATAAGTATCGAAATTAAAGTTACTTGTGATAATTAGTAACGAAGTCACAGTTACCTGTCATAATAAGTATCGAAGTTACTGTGACCTGTGATAATTAGTATTGAAGTTACAGTTACCTACCATAATTTTTTATCAAAATTACAGTTACTTGTCATAATTAGTAACGAAGTTAGAGTTTCTTGTCATAATTAGTATCGAAGTTACAGTTACCTGTCATAATTTGATTCGAAGTTATAGTTACTTGTCATAATTAATATCGAAGTTACTGTTACCAGTCACAATTAGTATCGAAGTTACAGTTACCTGCCATAATATGTATCGAAATTACAGTTCCCTGTCATAATTAGTATCGATGTTACAGTCACTTGTCATAATTAGTATCGATGTTACTGTTACCTGCCATAATTTGTATCGAAATTACAGTTACTTGTCATAATTAGGTACGAAGATACAGTTACCTGTCATAATTAGTATCGAAGTTACAGTTACTTGTCATAATTAGTATCGTAGTTACTGTTACCTGTCATAATTAGTATCGAAGTTACTGTTACCTGTCATAATTAGTATTGAAGTTACAGTTACCTACAATAATTTTTTATCAAAATTACAGTTACTTGTCATAATTAGTAACGAAGTTAGAGTTTCTTGTCATAATTAGTATCGAAGTTACAGATACCTGTCATAATTTGTATCGAATTTATAGTTACTTGTCATAATTAGTATCGATGTTCCTGTTACCTGTCATAATTAGTATCGAAGAAACAGTTACCTGCCATAATTTGTATCGAAATTTCAGTTACTTGTCATAATTAGTAACGAAGTTACAGTTACCTGTCATAATTAGTATCGAAGTTACAGTTACTTGTCATAATTAGTATCGAAGTTAGTGTTACCTGTCATAATAAGTATCGAAGTTACAGTTACATGCCAAAATTTGAATCGAAATTACAGTTATTGTCATAATTAGTAACGAAGTTACAGTTACCTGTCATAATTAGTATTGAAGTTACAGTTACTTGTCATAATTAGTATCGAAGTTACTGTTACTTGTCATAATTAGTATCGAAGTTAATGTTACCTGTCATAATTAGCATCGAAATTACAATTACCTGCCATAATTTGTATTGAAATTACAGGCACTTGTCATAATTAGTAACGAAGTTAGTGTTTCTTGTCATAATTAGTATCGAAGTTACAGTTACCTGTCATAATTTGTATCGAGGTTATAGTTACTTGTCATAATTAGTATCGAAGTTGCTGTTAACTGTCATAATTAGTATCGAAGTTACAGTAACCTGCCATAATTTGTATCGAAATTACAGTTACTTGTCATAATTAGTAACGAAGTTACAGTTACCTGTCATAATTAGTATCGATGTTACAGTTACTTGTCATAATTAGTATCGAAGTTACTGTGACATGTCATAATAAGTATCGATGTTACAGTTACCTGCCAAAATTTGAATCGAAATTACTGTTATTTGTCATAATTAGTAACGAAGTTACAGTTACCTGTCATAATTAGTATCGAAGTTACAGTTACCTGTCATAATTAGTATCGAAGTTACAGTTACTTGTCATAATTAGTATCGAAGTTACTGTTACCTGTCATAATTAGTAACGATGATACAGTTACCTGCCAAAATTTGTATCGAAATTACAGTTACTTGTCATAATTAATAACGACGTTACAGTTACCTGTCATAATTAGTATCGAAGTTACAGTTACTTGTCATAATTAGTATCGAGGTTACAGTTACCTGCCATAATTTGTATCGAAATTACAGGGACTTGTCATAATTAGTAACGAAGTTACAGTTTCCTGCCATAATTTATATCGAAATTAAAGTTACTTGTCATAATTAGTAACGAAGTTACAGTTTCCTGTCATAATTAGTATAGAAGTTACTGTTACCTGTCATAATTAGTATTGAAGTTCCAGTTACCTACCATAATTTTTTATCAAAATTACAGTTACTTGTCATAATTAGTAACGAAGTTTGAATTTCTTGTCATAATTAGTATCGAAGTTACTGTTATCTGTCATAATTAGTATCGAAGTTGCTGTTACCTGTCATAATTAGTATCGAAGTTACCGTAACCTGCCATAATTTGTATCAAAATTACAGTTACTTGTCATAATTAGTATCGAAGTTACAGTTACTTGTCATAATTAGTATCGAAATTACTCTTACCTGTCATTATTATTAATGAAGTTACAGTTACCTACCATAATTTTTTAACAAAATTACAGTTACTTGTCATAATTAGTAACGAAGTTTGAGTTTCTTGTCATAATTAGAATCGAAGTTACAGTAACCAGTCATAATTTTTATCTAAGTTATAGTTACTTGTCATAATTAGTATCGAAGTTACTGTTACCTGTCATAATTAGTATCGAAGTTACAGTTACCTGCCATAATTTGTATCGAAATTACAGTTACTTGTCATTATTAGTAACGAAGTTACAGTTACCTGTCATAATTAATATCGAAGTTACAGTTACTTGTCATAATTAGTATCGACGTTACTGTTACCTGTCATAATTAATATCGAAGTTACAGTTTATCTGCCAAAATTTGTATCGAAATTACAGTTACTTGTCATAATTAGTAACGAAGTTACAGTTACCTGCCATAATTTGTATCGAAATTACAGTTCCTTGTCATAATTAGTATCGAAGTTACAGTTACCTGTCATAATTAGTATCGAAGGTACTGTTACTTGTCATAATTAGTAACGAAGTTACAGTTACCTGTCATAATTTGTATCGAAATTACAGTTGCTTGTCATAATTAGTAACGAAGTTACAGTTTCCTGTCATAATTAGTATCGAAGTTACTGTTACCTGTCATAATTAGTATGGAAGTTACAGTTACCTGCCATAATTTGTTTCGAAATTAAAGTTACTTGTCATAATTAGTAGCGATGTTACAGTAACCTGCCATAATTAGTATCGAAGTTAATGTTACATGTCATAATTAGTACCGAAGTTACTGTTACCTGTCATAATTAGTATCGAAGATACAGTTACCTGCCATAATTTGTATCGAAATTACTGTTACTTGTCATAATTAGTAACGAAGTTACAGTTACCTGTCATAATTAGTATCGAAGTTACAGTTACTTGTAATAATTAGTATCGAAGTTAACGTTACCTGCCATAATTTGTATCGAAATTACAGGGACTTGTCATAATTAGTAACGAAGTTACAGTTACCTGCCATAATTAGTATCGAAATTAAAGTTACTTGTGATAATTATTAACGAAGTTACAGTTACCTGTCATAATTAGTATCGAAGTTCCTGTTACCTGTCATAATTAGTATTGAAGTTTCAGTTACCTACCATAATTTTTTATCAAAATTACAGTTACTTGTCATAATTAGTAACGAAGTTAGATTTTCTTGTCATAATTAGTATCGAAGTTACAGTTACCTGCCATAATTTGTATCGAAATTACAGTCCCTTGTCATAATTAGTATGGAAGTTACAGTTACCTGTCATAATTAGCATTGAAGTTACTGTTACCAGCCATAATTTGTATCGAAATTACAGTCACTTGTCATAATTAGTTACCAAGTTACAGTTACCTGTCATAATTAGTATCGAAGTTACAGTTACTTGTCATAATTAGTATCGTAGTTACTGTAACCTGTCATAATTAGTATCGAAGTTACTGTTACCTGTCATAATTTGTATCGAAGTTATAGTTACTTGTCATAATTAGTATCGAAGTTGCTGTTACCTGTCATAATTAGTATCGAAGTTACAGTAACTTGTCATAATAAGTATCGAAGTTACTGTTACCTGTCATAATTAGTATCGAAGTTACTGTTACCTGTCATAATTAGTATCGAAATTACAATTACCTGCAATAATTTGTATCGAAATTACAGGGACTTGTCATAATTAGTAACGAAGTTACAGTAACCTGCCATAATTAGTATCGAAATTAAAGTTACTTGTCATAATAAGTAACGAAGTTACAGTTACCTGTCATAATTAGTATCGAAGTTACTGTTACCTGTCATAATTAGTATTGAAGTTACAGTTACCTACAATAATTTTTTATCAAAATTACAGTTACTTGTCATAATTAGTATCGAAGTTACAGTTACCTGTCATAATTTTATCGAAGTTATAGTTACTTGTCATAATTAGTATCGAAGTTGCTGTTACCTGTCATAATTAGTATCGAAGTTACAGTTACCTGCCATAATTTGTATCGAAATTACAGTTCCTTGTCATAATTAGCATCGATGTTACAGTTACCTGTCATAATTAGTATCGAAGGTACTGTTACTTGTCATAATTAGTAACGAAGTTACAGTTACCTGTCATAATTTGTATCGAAATTACAGTTACTCGTCATAATTAGTAACGAAGTTACAGTTTCCTGTCATAATTAGTATCGACGTAACTGTTACCTGTCATAATTAGTATGGAAGTTACAGTTACCTGCCATAATTTGTATCGAAATTAAAGTTACTTGTCATCATTAGCAACGATGTTACAGTAACCTGTCATAATTAGTATCGAAGTTAATGTTACTTGTCATAAATAGTAACGAAGTTACTGTTACCTGTCATAATTAGTATCGAAGTTACTGTTACCTGCCATATTTTGTATCGAAATTACTGTTACTTGTCATAAATAGTAACGAAGTTACAGTTACCTGTCATAATTAGTATCGAAGTTACAGTTACTTGTCATAATTAGTATCGAAGTTACTGTTACCTGTCATAAATAGTATCGAAGTTACAGTTACCTGCCAAAATTTGTATCGAAATTACAGTTACTTGTCAAAATTAGTAACGAAGTTACAGTTACCTGCCATAATTTGTATCGAAATTACAGTTCCTTGTCATAATTAGTATCGAAGTTACAGTTACCTGTCATCATTAGTATCGAAGGTACTGTTACTTGTCATAATTAGTAACGAAGTTACAGTTACCTGTCATAATTTTTATCGAAATTAGAGTTACTTGTCATAATTAGTAACGAAGTTACAGTTTCCTGTCATAATTATTATCGAAGTTACTGTTACCTGTCATAATTAGTATGGAAGTTACCGTTACCTGCCATAATTTGTATCGAAATCAAAGTTAATTTTCATAATTAGTAGCGATGTTACAGTAACCTGCCATAATTAGTATCGAAGTTAATGTTACTTGTCATAATTAGTATCGAAGTTACTGTTACCTGTCATAATTAGTATGGAAGTTACAGTTACCTGCCATAATTTGTATCGAAATTACAGGGACTGGTCATAATTAGTAACGAAGTTCGAGTATCTTGTCATAATTAGTATCGAAGTTACAGTTACCTGCCATAATTTGTATCGAAATTACAGTTCCTTGTCATAATTAGTATCGATGTTACAGTTACCTGTCATAATTAGTATCGAAGGTACTGTTACTTGTCATAATTAGTAACGAAGTTACAGTTACCTGTCATAATTTGTATCGAAATTACAGTTACTTGTCATAATTAGTAACGAAGTTAAAGTTTCCTGTCATAATTAGTGTCGAAGTAACTGTTACCTGTCATAATTAGTACGGAAGTTACAGTTACCTGCCATAATTTGTATCGAAATTAAAGTTACTTGTCATCATTAGCAACTATGTTACAGTAACCTGTCATAATTAGTATCGAAGTTAATGTTACTTGTCATAAATAGTTTCGAAGTTACTGTTACCTGTCATAATTAGTATCGAAGTTACAGTTACTTGTCATAATTAGTATCGAAGTTACTGTTACCTGTCATAATTAGAATCGAAGTTACAGTTACCTGCCAAAATTTGTATCGAAATTACAGTTACTTGTCATAATTAGTAACCAAGTTACAGTTACCTGTCATAATTAGTATCGAAGTTACAGTTACTTGTAATAATTAGTTTCGAAGTTACCGTTACATGCCATAATTTGTATCGAAATTACAGGGACTTGTAATAATTAGTAACGAAGTTACAGTTACCTGCTATAATAAGTATCGAAATTAAAGTTACTTGTGATAATTAGTAACGAAGTCACAGTTACCTGTCATAATAAGTATCGAAGTTACTGTGACCTGTGATAATTAGTATTGAAGTTACAGTTACCTACCATAATTTTTTATCAAAATTACAGTTACTTGTCATAATTAGTAACGAAGTTAGAGTTTCTTGTCATAATTAGTATCGAAGTTACAGTTACCTGTCATAATTTGATTCGAAGTTATAGTTACTTGTCATAATTAATATCGAAGTTACTGTTACCAGTCACAATTAGTATCGAAGTTACAGTTACCTGCCATAATTTGTATCGAAATTACAGTTCCCTGTCATAATTAGTATCGATGTTACAGTCACTTGTCATAATTAGTATCGATGTTACTGTTACCTGCCATAATTTGTATCGAAATTACAGTTACTTGTCATAATTAGGTACGAAGATACAGTTACCTGTCATAATTAGTATCGAAGTTACAGTTACTTGTCATAATTAGTATCGCAGTTACTGTTACCTGTCATAATTAGTATCGAAGTTACTGTTACCTGTCATAATTAGTATTGAAGTTACAGTTACCTACAATAATTTTTTATCAAAATTACAGTTACTTGTCATAATTAGTAACGAAGTTAGAGTTTCTTGTCATAATTAGTATCGAAGTTACAGATACCTGTCATAATTTGTATCGAATTTATAGTTACTTGTCATAATTAGTATCGAAGTTGCTGTTACCTGTCATAATTAGTATCGAAGAAACAGTTACCTGCCATAATTTGTATCGAAATTTCAGTTACTTGTCATAATTAGTAACGAAGTTACAGTTACCTGTCATAATTAGTATCGAAGTTACAGTTACTTGTCATAATTAGTATCGAAGTTAGTGTTACCTGTCATAATAAGTATCGAAGTTACAGTTACATGCCAAAATTTGAATCGAAATTACAGTTATTGTCATAATTAGTAACGAAGTTACAGTTACCTGTCATAATTAGTATTGAAGTTACAGTTACTTGTCATAATTAGTATCGAAGTTACTGTTACTTGTCATAATTAGTATCGAAGTTAATGTTACCTGTCATAATTAGCATCGAAATTACAATTACCTGCCATAATTTGTATTGAAATTACAGGCACTTGTCATAATTAGTAACGAAGTTAGTGTTTCTTGTCATAATTAGTATCGAAGTTACAGTTACCTGTCATAATTTGTATCGAGGTTATAGTTACTTGTCATAATTAGTATCGAAGTTGCTGTTAACTGTCATAATTAGTATCGAAGTTACAGTAACCTGCCATAATTTGTATCGAAATTACAGTTACTTGTCATAATTAGTAACGAAGTTACAGTTACCTGTCATAATTAGTATCGATGTTACAGTTACTTGTCATAATTAGTATCGAAGTTACTGTGACCTGTCATAATAAGTATCGATGTTACAGTTACCTGCCAAAATTTGAATCGAAATTACTGTTACTTGTCATAATTAGTAACGAAGTTACAGTTACCTGTCATAATTAGTATCGAAGTTACAGTTACCTGTCATAATTAGTATCGAAGTTACAGTTACTTGTCATAATTAGTATCGAAGTTACTGTTACCTGTCATAATTAGTAACGATGATACAGTTACCTGCCAAAATTTGTATCGAAATTACAGTTACTTGTCATAATTAATAACGACGTTACAGTTACCTGTCATAATTAGTATCGAAGTTACAGTTACTTGTCATAATTAGTATCGAGGTTACAGTTACCTGCCATAATTTGTATCGAAATTACAGGGACTTGTCATAATTAGTAACGAAGTTACAGTTTCCTGCCATAATTAATATCGAAATTAAAGTTACTTGTCATAATTAGTAACGAAGTTACAGTTTCCTGTCATAATTAGTATAGAAGTTACTGTTACCTGTCATAATTAGTATTGAAGTTCCAGTTACCTACCATAACTTTTTATCAAAATTACAGTTACTTGTCATAATTAGTAACGAAGTTTGAATTTCTTGTCATAATTAGTATCGAAGTTACTGTTACCTGTCATAATTAGTATCGAAGTTGCTGTTACCTGTCATAATTAGTATCGAAGTTACAGTAACCTGCCATAATTTGTATCAAAATTACAGTTACTTGTCATAATTAGTATCGAAGTTACAGTTACTTGTCATAATTAGTATCGAAGTTACTCTTACCTGTCATTATTATTAATGAAGTTACAGTTACCTACCATAATTTTTTAACAAAATTACAGTTACTTGTCATAATTAGTAACGAAGTTTGAGTTTCTTGTCATAATTAGAATCGAAGTTACAGTAACCAGTCATAATTTTTATCTAAGTTATAGTTACTTGTCATAATTAGTATCGAAGTTACTGTTACCTGTCATAATTAGTATCGAAGTTACAGTTACCTGCCATAATTTGTATCGAAATTACAGTTACTTGTCATTATTAGTAACGAAGTTACAGTTACCTGTCATAATTAATATCGAAGTTACAGTTACTTGTCATAATTAGTATCGAAGTTACTGTTACCTGTCATAATTAATATCGAAGTTACAGTTTATCTGCCAAAATTTGTATCGAAATTACAGTTACTTGTCATAATTAGTAACGCAGTTACAGTTACCTGCCATAATTTGTATCGAAATTACAGTTCCTTGTCATAATTAGTATCGAAGTTACAGTTACCTGTCATAATTAGTATCGAAGGTACTGTTACCTGTCAGAATTAGTATTGAAGTTACAGTTACCTACCATAATTTTTTTTCAAAATTACAGTTACTTGTCATAATTAGTAAAGAAGTTAGATTTTCTTGTCATAATTAGTATCGAAGTTACAGTTACCTGTCATAATTTGATTCGAAGTTATAGTTACTTGTCATAATTAGTATCGAAGTTACAGTAACCTGTCATAATTTGTATAGAAGTTATAGTTACTTGTCATAATTAGTATCGAAGTTGCTGTTACCTGTCATAATTGGTATCGAAGTTACAGTTACCTGCCATAATTTGTATCGAAATTACAGTTCCTTGTCATAATTAGTATCGATGTTACAGTTACCTGTCATAATTAGTATCGAAGGTACTGTTACTTGTCATAATTAGTAACGAAGTTACAGTTACCTGTCATAATTTGTATCGAAATTACAGTTACTTGTCATAATTAGTAACGAAGTTAAAGTTTCCTGTCATAATTAGTGTCGAAGTAACTGTTACCTGTCATAATTAGTACGGAAGTTACAGTTACCTTCCATAATTTGTATCGAAATTAAAGTTACTTGTCATCATTAGCAACTATGTTACAGTAACCTGTCATAATTAGTATCGAAGTTAATGTTACTTGTCATAAATAGTATCGAAGTTACTGTTACCTGTCATAATTAGTATCGAAGTTACAGTTACTTGTCATAATTAGTATCGAAGTTACTGTTACCTGTCATAATTAGAATCGAAGTTACAGTTACCTGCCAAAATTTGTATCGAAATTACAGTTACTTGTCATAATTAGTAACCAAGTTACAGTTACCTGTCATAATTAGTATCGAAGTTACAGTTACTTGTAATAATTAGTTTCGAAGTTACCGTTACATGCCATAATTTGTATCGAAATTACAGGGACTTGTAATAATTAGTAACTAAGTTACAGTTACCTGCTATAATAAGTATCGAAATTAAAGTTACTTGTGATAATTAGTAACGAAGTCACAGTTACCTGTCATAATAAGTATCGAAGTTACTGTGACCTGTGATAATTAGTATTGAAGTTACAGTTACCTACCATAATTTTTTATCAAAATTACAGTTACTTGTCATAATTAGTAACGAAGTTAGAGTTTCTTGTCCTAATTAGTATCGAAGTTACAGTTACCTGTCATAATTTGATTCGAAGTTATAGTTACTTGTCATAATTAATATCGAAGTTACTGTTACCAGTCACAATTAGTATCGAAGTTACAGTTACCTGCCATAATTTGTATCGAAATTACAGTTCCCTGTCATAATTAGTATCGATGTTACAGTCACTTGTCATAATTAGTATCGATGTTACTGTTACCTGCCATAATTTGTATCGAAATTACAGTTACTTGTCATAATTAGGTACGAAGATACAGTTACCTGTCATAATTAGTATCGAAGTTACAGTTACTTGTCATAATTAGTATCGACGTTACAGTTACCTGCCATAATTTGTATCGAAATTACAGGGACTTGTCATAATTAGTAACGAAGTTACAGTTTCCTGCCATAATTAATATCGAAATTACAGTTACTTGTCATTATTAGTAACGAAGTTACAGTTACCTGTCATAATTAATATCGAAGTTACAGTTACTTGTCATAATTAGTATCGAAGTTACTGTTACCTGTCATAATTAATATCGAAGTTACAGTTTATCGGCCAAAATTTGTATCGAAATTACAGTTACTTGTCATAATTAGTAACGAAGTTACAGTTACCTGCCATAATTTGTATCGAAATTACAGTTCCTTGTCATAATTAGTATCGAAGTTACAGTTACCTGTCATAATTAGTATCGAAGGTACTGTTACTTGTCATAATTAGTAACGAAGTTACAGTTACCTGTCATAATTTGTATCGAAATTACAGTGGCTTGTCATAATTAGTAACGAAGTTACAGTTTCCTGTCATAATTAGTATCGAAGTTACTGTTACCTGTCATAATTAGTATGGAAGTTACAGTTACCTGCCATAATTTGTTTCGAAATTAAAGTTACTTGTCATAATTAGTAGCGATGTTACAGTAACCTGCCATAATTAGTATCGAAGTTAATGTTACATGTCATAATTAGTACCGAAGTTACTGTTACCTGTCATAATTAGTATCGAAGATACAGTTACCTGCCATAATTTGTATCGAAATTACTGTTACTTGTCATAATTAGTAACGAAGTTACAGTTACCTGTCATAATTAGTATCGAAGTTACAGTTACTTGTAATAATTAGTATCGAAGTTAACGTTACCTGCCATAATTTGTATCGAAATTACAGGGACTTGTCATAATTAGTAACGAAGTTACAGTTACCTGCCATAATTAGTATCGAAATTAAAGTTACTTGTGATAATTATTAACGAAGTTACAGTTACCTGTCATAATTAGTATCGAAGTTCCTGTTACCTGTCATAATTAGTATTGAAGTTTCAGTTACCTACCATAATTTTTTATCAAAATTACAGTTACTTGTCATAATTAGTAACGAAGTTAGATTTTCTTGTCATAATTAGTATCGAAGTTACAGTTACCTGTCATAATTTGATTCGAAGTTATAGTTACTTGTCATAATTAGTATCGAAGTTTGTGTTACCTGTCACAATTAGTATCGAAGTTACAGTTACCTGCCATAATTTGTATCGAAATTACAGTCCCTTGTCATAATTAGTATGGAAGTTACAGTTACCTGTCATAATTAGCATTGAAGTTACTGTTACCAGCCATAATTTGTATCGAAATTACAGTTACATGTCATAATTAGTTACCAAGTTACAGTTACCTGTCATAATTAGTATCGAAGTTACAGTTACTTGTCATAATTAGTATCGTAGTTACTGTAACCTGTCATAATTAGTATCGAAGTTACTGTTACCTGTCATAATTTGTATCGAAGTTATAGTTACTTGTCATAATTAGTATCGAAGTTGCTGTTACCTGTCATAATTAGTATCGAAGTTACAGTAACTTGTCATAATAAGTATCGAAGTTACTGTTACCTGTCATAATTAGTATCGAAGTTACTGTTACCTGTCATAATTAGTATCGAAATTACAATTACCTGCAATAATTTGTATCGAAATTACAGGGACTTGTCATAATTAGTAACGAAGTTACAGTAACCTGCCATAATTAGTATCGAAATTAATGTTACTTGTCATAATAAGTAACGAAGTTACAGTTACCTGTCATAATTAGTATCGAAGTTACTGTTACCTGTCATAATTAGTATTGAAGTTACAGTTACCTACAATAATTTTTTATCAAAATTACAGTTACTTGTCATAATTAGTAACGAAGTTAGAGTTTCTTGTCATAATTAGTATCGAAGTTACAGTTACCTGTCATAATTTTATCGAAGTTATAGTTACTTGTCATAATTAGTATCGAAGTTGCTGTTACCTGTCATAATTAGTATCGAAGTTACAGTTACCTGCCATAATTTGTATCGAAATTACAGTTCCTTGTCATAATTAGCATCGATGTTACAGTTACCTGTCATAATTAGTATCGAAGGTACTGTTACTTGTCATAATTAGTAACGAAGTTACAGTTACCTGTCATAATTTGTATCGAAATTACAGTTACTCGTCATAATTAGTAACGAAGTTACAGTTTCCTGTCATAATTAGTATCGACGTAACTGTTACCTGTCATAATTAGTATGGAAGTTACAGTTACCTGCCATAATTTGTATCGAAATTAAAGTTACTTGTCAACATTAGCAACGATGTTACAGTAACCTGTCATAATTAGTATCGAAGTTAATGTTACTTGTCATAAATAGTAACGAAGTTACTGTTACCTGTCATAATTAGTATCGAAGTTACTGTTACCTGCCATATTTTGTATCGAAATTACTGTTACTTGTCATAAATAGTAACGAAGTTACAGTTACCTGTCATAATTAGTATCGAAGTTACAGTTACTTGTCATAATTAGTATCGAAGTTACTGTTACCTGTCATAAATAGTATCGAAGTTACAGTTACCTGCCAAAATTTGTATCGAAATTACAGTTACTTGTCAAAATTAGTAACGAAGTTACAGTTACCTGCCATAATTTGTATCGAAATTACAGTTCCTTGTCATAATTAGTATCGAAGTTACAGTTACCTGTCATCATTAGTATCGAAGGTACTGTTACTTGTCATAATTAGTAACGAAGTTACAGTTACCTGTCATAATTTTTATCGAAATTAGAGTTACTTGTCATAATTAGTAACGAAGTTACAGTTTCCTGTCATAATTATTATCGAAGTTACTGTTACCTGTCATAATTAGTATGGAAGTTACCGTTACCTGCCATAATTTGTATCGAAATCAAAGTTAATTTTCATAATTAGTAGCGATGTTACAGTAACCTGCCATAATTAGTATCGAAGTTAATGTTACTTGTCATAATTAGTATCGAAGTTACTGTTACCTGTCATAATTAGTATGGAAGTTACAGTTACCTGCCATAATTTGTATCGAAATTACAGGGACTGGTCATAATTAGTAACGAAGTTCGAGTATCTTGTCATAATTAGTATCGAAGTTACAGTTACCTGCCATAATTTGTATCGAAATTACAGTTCCTTGTCATAATTAGTATCGATGTTACAGTTACCTGTCATAATTAGTATCGAAGGTACTGTTACTTGTCATAATTAGTAACGAAGTTACAGTTACCTGTCATAATTTGTATCGAAATTACAGTTACTTGTCATAATTAGTAACGAAGTTAAAGTTTCCTGTCATAATTAGTGTCGAAGTAACTGTTACCTGTCATAATTAGTACGGAAGTTCCAGTTACCTGCCATAATTTGTATCGAAATTAAAGTTACTTGTCATCATTAGCAACTATGTTACAGTAACCTGTCATAATTAGTATCGAAGTTAATGTTACTTGTCATAAATAGTATCGAAGTTACTGTTACCTGTCATAATTAGTATCGAAGTTACAGTTACTTGTCATAATTAGTATCGAAGTTACTGTTACCTGTCATAATTAGAATCGAAGTTACAGTTACCTGCCAAAATTTGTATCGAAATTACAGTTACTTGTCATAATTAGTAACCAAGTTACAGTTACCTGTCATAATTAGTATCGAAGTTACAGTTACTTGTAATAATTAGTTTCGAAGTTACCGTTACATGCCATAATTTGTATCGAAATTACAGGGACTTGTAATAATTAGTAACGAAGTTACAGTTACCTGCTATAATAAGTATCGAAATTAAAGTTACTGGTGATAATTAGTAACGAAGTCACAGTTACATGTCATAATAAGTATCGAAGTTACTGTGACCTGTGATAATTAGTATTGAAGTTACAGTTACCTACCATAATTTTTTATCAAAATTACAGTTACTTGTCATAATTAGTAACGAAGTTAGAGTTTCTTGTCATAATTAGTATCGAAGTTACAGTTACCTGTCATAATTTGATTCGAAGTTATAGTTACTTGTCATAATTAATATCGAAGTTACTGTTACCAGTCACAATTAGTATCGAAGTTACAGTTACCTGCCATAATTTGTATCGAAATTACAGTTCCCTGTCATAATTAGTATCGATGTTACAGTCACTTGTCATAATTAGTATCGATGTTACTGTTACCTGCCATAATTTGTATCGAAATTACAGTTACTTGTCATAATTAGGTACGAAGATACAGTTACCTGTCATAATTAGTATCGAAGTTACAGTTACTTGTCATAATTAGTATCGTAGTTACTGTTACCTGTCATAATTAGTATCGAAGTTACTGTTACCTGTCATAATTAGTATTGAAGTTACAGTCACCTACAATAATTTTTTATCAAAATTACAGTTACTTGTCATAATTAGTAACGAAGTTAGAGTTTCTTGTCATAATTATTATCGAAGTTACAGATACCTGTCATAATTTGTATCGAATTTATAGTTACTTGTCATAATTAGTATCGAAGTTGCTGTTACCTGTCATAATTAGTATCGAAGAAACAGTTACCTGCCATAATTTGTATCGAAATTTCAGTTACTTGTCATAATTAGTAACGAAGTTACAGTTACCTGTCATAATTAGTATCGAAGTTACAGTTACTTGTCATAATGAGTATCGAAGTTAGTGTTACCTGTCATAATAAGTATCGAAGTTACAGTTACATGCCAAAATTTGAATCGAAATTACAGTTATTGTCATAATTAGTAACGAAGTTACAGTTACCTGTCATAATTAGTATTGAAGTTACAGTTACTTGTCATAATTAGTATCGAAGTTACTGTTACTTGTCATAATTAGTATCGAAGTTAATGTTACCTGTCATAATTAGCATCGAAATTACAATTACCTGCCATAATTTGTATTGAAATTACAGGCACTTGTCATAATTAGTAACGAAGTTAGTGTTTCTTGTCATAATAAGTATCGAAGTTACAGTTACCTGTCATAATTTGTATCGAGGTTATAGTTACTTGTCATAATTAGTATCGAAGTTGCTGTTAACTGTCATAATTAGTATCGAAGTTACAGTAACCTGCCATAATTTGTATCGAAATTACAGTTACTTGTCATAATTAGTAACGAAGTTACAGTTACCTGTCATAATTAGTATCGATGTTACAGTTACTTGTCATAATTAGTATCGAAGTTACTGTGACCTGTCATAATAAGTATCGATGTTACAGTTACCTGCCAAAATTTGAATCGAAATTACTGTTACTTGTCATAATTAGTAACGAAGTTACAGTTACCTGTCATAATTAGTATCGAAATTACAGTTACCTGTCATAATTAGTATCGAAGTTACAGTTACTTGTCATAATTAGTATCGAAGTTACTGTTACCTGTCATAATTAGTAACGATGATACAGTTACCTGCCAAAATTTGTATCGAAATTACAGTTACTTGTCATAATTAATAACGACGTTACAGTTACCTGTCATAATTAGTATCGAAGTTACAGTTACTTGTCATAATTAGTATCGAGGTTACAGTTACCTGCCATAATTTGTATCGAAATTACAGGGACTTGTCATAATTAGTAACGAAGTTACAGTTTCCTGCCATAATTAATATCGAAATTAAAGTTACTTGTCATAATTAGTAACGAAGTTACAGTTTCCTGTCATAATTAGTATAGAAGTTACTGTTACCTGTCATAATTAGTATTGAAGTTCCAGTTACCTACCATAATTTTTTATCAAAATTACAGTTACTTGTCATAATTAGTATCGAAGTTACTGTTACCTGTCATAATTAGTATCGAAGTTGCTGTTACCTGTCATAATTAGTATCGAAGTTACAGTAACCTGCCATAATTTGTATCAAAATTACAGTTACTTGTCATAATTAGTATCGAAGTTACAGTTACTTGTCATAATTAGTATCGAAGTTACTCTTACCTGTCATTATTATTAATGAAGTTACAGTTACCTACCATAATTTTTTAACAAAATTACAGTTACTTGTCATAATTAGTAACGAAGTTTGAGTTTCTTGTCATAATTAGAATCGAAGTTACAGTAACCAGTCATAATTTTTATCTAAGTTATAGTTACTTGTCATAATTAGTATCGAAGTTACTGTTACCTGTCATAATTAGTATCGAAGTTACAGTTACCTGCCATAATTTGTATCGAAATTACAGTTACTTGTCATTATTAGTAACGAAGTTACAGTTACCTGTCATAATTAATATCGAAGTTACAGTTACTTGTCATAATTAGTATCGAAGTTACTGTTACCTGTCATAATTAATATCGAAGTTACAGTTTATCTGCCAAAATTTGTATCGAAATTACAGTTACTTGTCATAATTAGTAACGAAGTTACAGTTACCTGCCATAATTTGTATCGAAATTACAGTTCCTTGTCATAATTAGTATCGAAGTTACAGTTACCTGTCATAATTAGTATCGAAGGTACTGTTACTTGTCATAATTAGTAACGAAGTTACAGTTACCTGTCATAATTTGTATCGAAATTACAGTTGCTTGTCATAATTAGTAACGAAGTTACAGTTTCCTGTCATAATTAGTATCGAAGTTACTGTTACCTGTCATAATTAGTATGGAAGTTACAGTTACCTGCCATAATTTGTTTCGAAATTAAAGTTACTTGTCATAATTAGTAGCGATGTTACAGTAACCTGCCATAATTAGTATCGAAGTTAATGTTACATGTCATAATTAGTACCGAAGTTACTGTTACCTGTCATAATTAGTATCGAAGATACAGTTACCAGCCATAATTTGTATCGAAATTACTGTTACTTGTCATAATTAGTAACGAAGTTACAGTTACCTGTCATAATTAGTATCGAAGTTACAGTTACTTGTAATAATTAGTATCGAAGTTAACGTTACCTGCCATAATTTGTATCGAAATTACAGGGACTTGTCATAATTAGTAACGAAGTTACAGTTACCTGCCATAATTAGTATCGAAATTAAAGTTACTTGTGATAATTATTAACGAAGTTACAGTTACCTGTCATAATTAGTATCGAAGTTCCTGTTACCTGTCATAATTAGTATTGAAGTTTCAGTTACCTACCATAATTTTTTATCAAAATTACAGTTACTTGTCATAATTAGTAACGAAGTTAGTTTTTCTTGTCATAATTAGTATCGAAGTTACAGTTACCTGTCATAATTTGATTCGAAGTTATAGTTATTGTCATAATTAGTATCGAAGTTTGTGTTACCTGTCACAATTAGTATCGAAGTTACAGTTACCTGCCATAATTTGTATCGAAATTACAGTCCCTTGTCATAATTAGTATGGAAGTTACAGTTACCTGTCATAATTAGCATTGAAGTTACTGTTACCAGCCATAATTTGTATCGAAATTACAGTTACTTGTCATAATTAGTTACCAAGTTACAGTTACCTGTCATAATTAGTATCGAAGTTACAGTTACTTGTCATAATTAGTATCGTAGTTACTGTAACCTGTCATAATTAGTATCGAAGTTACTGTTACCTGTCATAATTTGTATCGAAGTTATAGTTACTTGTCATAATTAGTATCGAAGTTGCTGTTACCTGTCATAATTAGTATCGAAGTTACAGTAACTTGTCATAATAAGTATCGAAGTTACTGTTACCTGTCATAATTAGTATCGAAGTTACTGTTACCTGTCATAATTAGTATCGAAATTACAATTACCTGCAATAATTTGTATCGAAATTACAGGGACTTGTCATAATTAGTAACGAAGTTACAGTAACCTGCCATAATTAGTATCGAAATTAAAGTTACTTGTCATAATAAGTAACGAAGTTACAGTTACCTGTCATAATTAGTATCGAAGTTACTGTTACCTGTCATAATTAGTATTGAAGTTACAGTTACCTACAATAATTTTTTATCAAAATTACAGTTACTTGTCATAATTAGTAACGAAGTTAGAGTTTCTTGTCATAATTAGTATCGAAGTTACAGTTACCTGTCATAATTTTATCGAAGTTATAGTTACTTGTCATAATTAGTATCGAAGTTGCTGTTACCTGTCATAATTAGTATCGAAGTTACAGTTACCTGCCATAATTTGTATCGAAATTACAGTTCCTTGTCATAATTAGCATCGATGTTACAGTTACCTGTCATAATTAGTATCGAAGGTACTGTTACTTGTCATAATTAGTAACGAAGTTACAGTTACCTGTCATAATTTGTATCGAAATTACAGTTACTCGTCATAATTAGTAACGAAGTTACAGTTTCCTGTCATAATTAGTATCGACGTAACTGTTACCTGTCATAATTAGTATGGAAGTTACAGTTACCTGCCATAATTTGTATCGAAATTAAAGTTACTTGTCATCATTAGCAACGATGTTACAGTAACCTGTCATAATTAGTATCGAAGTTAATGTTACTTGTCATAAATATTAACGAAGTTACTGTTACCTGTCATAATTAGTATCGAAGTTACTGTTACCTGCCATATTTTGTATCGAAATTACTGTTACTTGTCATAAATAGTAACGAAGTTACAGTTACCTGTCATAATTAGTATCGACGTTAGAGTTACTTGTCATAATTAGTATCGAAGTTACTGTTACCTGTCATAAATAGTATCGAAGTTACAGTTACCTGCCAAAATTTGTATCGAAATTACAGTTACTTGTCAAAATTAGTAACGAAGTTACAGTTACCTGCCATAATTTGTATCGAAATTACAGTTCCTTGTCATAATTAGTATCGAAGTTACAGTTACCTGTCATCATTAGTATCGAAGGTACTGTTACTTGTCATAATTAGTAACGAAGTTACAGTTACCTGTCATAATTTTTATCGAAATTAGAGTTACTTGTCATAATTAGTAACGAAGTTACAGTTTCCTGTCATAATTATTATCGAAGTTACTGTTACCTGTCATAATTAGTATGGAAGTTACCGTTACCTGCCATAATTTGTATCGAAATCAAAGTTAATTTTCATAATTAGTAGCGATGTTACAGTAACCTGCCATAATTAGTATCGAAGTTAATGTTACTTGTCATAATTAGTATCGAAGTTACTGTTACCTGTCATAATTAGTATGGAAGTTACAGTTACCTGCCATAATTTGTATCGAAATTACAGGGACTGGTCATAATTAGTAACGAAGTTCGAGTATCTTGTCATAATTAGTATCGAAGTTACAGTTACCTGTCATAATTTGTATCGAGGTTATAGTTACTTGTCATAATTAGTATCGAAGTTACTGTTACCTGTCATAATTAGTATCGAAGTTACAGTTACCTGCCATAATTTGTATCGAAATTACAGTTACTTGTCATAATTAGTGACGAAGTTAGAGTTTCTTGTCATAATTAGTATCGAAGTTAATGTTACCTGTCATAATTTGTATCGAAATTACAGTTACTTGTCATAATTAGCATCGAAGCTACAGTTACTTGACATAATTAGTAACGAAGTTACAGTAACCTGTCATAATTAGTAACGAAGTTACAGTTACCTGTCATAATTTGTATCGAAATTACAGTTACTTGTCATAATTAGTAACGAAGTTACAGTTTCATGTCATAATTAGTATCGAAGTTACTGTTACCTGTCATAATTTGTATCGAGGTTATAGTTACTTGTCATAATTAGTATCGAAGTTGCTGTTACCTGTCATAATTAGAATCGAAGTTACAGTAATCTGCCATAATTTGTATCAAAATTACAGTTACTTGTCATAATTAGTAACGAAGTTACAGTTACCTGTCAATATTAGTATCGATGTTACAGTTACTTGTCATAATTAGTATCGTAGTTACTGTTACCTGTCATAATAAGTATCGAAGTTACAATTACCTGCCAAAATTTGAATCGAAATTACAGTTACTTGTCATAATTAGTAACGAAGTTACAGTTACCTGTCATAATTAGTATCGAGGTTACAGTTACCTGTCATAATTAGTATCGAAGTTACAGTTACTTGTCATAATTAGTATCGAAGTTACTGTTACCTGTCATAATTAGTAACGATGATACAGTTACCTGCCAAAATTTGTATCGAAATTACAGTTACTTGTCATAATTAATAACGAAGTTACAGTTACCTGTCATAATAAGTATCGAAGTTACAGTTACTTGTCATAATTAGTATCGAGGTTACAGTTACCTGCCATAATTTGTATCGAAATTACAGGGACTTGCCATAATTAGTAACGAAGTTACAGTTTCCTGCCATAATTAATATCGAAGTTACAGTTACTTGTCATAATTAATAACGAAGTTACAGTTACCTGTCATAATTAGTATCGAAGGTACAGTTACTTGTCATAATTAGTATCGAAGTTACAGTTACCTGTCATAATTTGTATCGAAATTACAGTTACTTGTCATAATTAGTAACGAAGTTACAGTTTCCTGTCATAATTAGTATCGAAGTAACTGTTACCTGTCATAATTAGTATCGAAGTTACAGTTACTTGTCATAATTAGTATCGAGGTTACAGTTACCTGCCATAATTTGTATCGAAATTACAGGGACTTGTCATAATTAGTAACGAAGTTACAGTTTCCTGCCATAACTAGTATCCAAATTAAAGTTACTTGTCATAATTAGTAACGGAGTTACAGTTTCCTGTCATAATTAGTAACGAAGTTACAGTTACCTGTCATAATTTGTATCGAAATTACAGTTACTTGTCATAATTAGTAACGAAGTTACAGTTTCCCGTCATAATTAGTATCGAAGTAACTGTTACCTGTCATAATTAGTATCGAAGTTACAGTTACTTGTCATAATTAGTATCGTAGTTACTCTTACCTGTCATAATTAGTATCGAAGTTACTGTTACCTGTCATAATTAGTATTGATGTTACAGTTACCTACCATAATTTTTTTATCAAAATTACTGTTACTTGTCATAATTATTAACGAAGTTAGGTTTTGTTGTCATAATTAGTATCGAAGTTACTGTTACCTGTCATATTTTGAATTGAAATTACAGTTACTTGTCATAATAAGAATCGAAGCTACAATTACTTGACATAATTAGTAACGAAGTTACAGTTACCTGCCATAATTTGTATCGAAATTACAGTTCCTTGTCATAATTAGTATCGAAGTTACTGATACCTGATATAATTTGTACCGAAGTTACAGTTACCTGCCATAATTTGTATCGAAATTACAGTTACTTGTCATAATTAGTAACGAAGTTACGGTAACCTGTCATAATTTGTATCGAAATTACAGTTACTTGAGATAATTAGTAACGAAGTTACAGTAACCTGTCATAATTAGTATCGAAGTTAATGTTACCTGTCATAATTAGTATCGAAGTTACAGTTACCTGCCATAATTTTTTATCAAAATTAGAGTTACTTGTCATAATTAGTAACGAAGTTACAGTTACTTGTCATAATTAGTATCGAAGTTACTGTTACCTGTCATAATTAGTATCAAAGTTACAGTTACCTGCCATAATTTGTATCAAAATTACTGTTCCTTGACATAATTAATATCGAAGTTACAATTACCTGTCATAATTAGTATCGAAGGTACTGTTACTTGTCATAAGTAGTAACGAAGTTACAGTTACCTGTCATAATTTGTATCGAAATTACAGTTTCTTGTCATAATTAGTAACGAAGTTACAGTTTCCTGTCATAATTAGTATCGAAGTTACTGTTATCTGTCATAATTAGTATGGAAGTTACAGTTACCTGCCATAATTTGTATCGAAATTACTGGGACTTGTCATAATTAGTAACGAAGTTCGTCTTTCTTGTCATAATTAGTATCGAAGTTACAGTTACCTGTCATAATTTGTATCGAAGTTATAGTTACTTGTCATAATTAGTATCGAAGTTACTGTTACCTATCATAATTAGTATCGAAGTTACAGTTACCTGCCATAATTTGTATCGAAATTACAGTTACTTGTCATAATTAGTGACGAAGTTACAGTTACCTGTCATAATTAGTATCGAAGTTACAGTTACCTGTCATAATTAGTATCGAAGTTACAGTTACCTGCCTAAATTTGTATCGAAATTACAGTTAATTGTCATAATTAATAACGAAGTTACAGTTACCTGTCATAATTAGTATCGAAGTTACAGTTACTTGTCATAATTAGTATCGAAGTTACAGTTACCTGCCATAATTTGTATCGAAATTAAAGTTACTTGTCATAATTAGTAACGAAGTTACAGTTTCCTGTCATAATTAGTATCGAAGTAACTGTTACCTGTCATAATTAATATTGAAGTTACAGTTACCTACCTTAATTTTTTATCAAAATTACATTTACTTGTCATAATTAGTAACGAAGTTAGAGTTTCTTGTCATAATTAGAATCGAAGTTACAATAACCAGTCATAATTTTTATCGAAGTTATAGTTACTTGTCATAATTAGCACCGAAGTTACTGTTACCTGTCATAATTAGTATCGAAGTTACAGTTACCTGCCATAATTTGTATCGAAATTACAGTTACTTGTCATAATTAGTATCGAAGTTACAGTTACCTGTCATAATTTGTATCGAAATTACTGTTACTTGTCATAATTAGTAACGAAGTTACAGTTTCCTGTCATAATTAGTATCGAAGTATCTGTTACCTGTCATAATTAGTATCGAAGTTACAGTTACTTGTCATAATTAGTATCGAGGTTACAGTTACCTGCCATAATTTGTATCGAAATTACAGGGACTTGTCATAATTAGTAACGAAGTTACAGTTTCCTGCCATAACTAGTATCCAAATTAAAGTTACTTGTCTTAATTAGTAACGAAGTTACAGTTTCTTGTCATAATTAGTAACGAAGTTACAGTTACCTGTCATAATTTGTATCGAAATTACAGTTACTTGTCATAATTAGTAACGAAGTTACAGTTTCCTGTCATAATTAGTATCGAAGTAACTGTTACCTGTCATAATTAGTATCGAAGTTACAGTTACTTGTCATAATTAGTATCGTAGTTACTCTTACCTGTCATAATTAGTATCGAAGTTACTGTTACCTGTCATAATTAGTATTGATGTTACAGTTACCTACCATAATTTTTTAATCAAAATTACTGTTACTTGTCATAATTATTAACGAAGTTAGAGTTTGTTGTCATAATTAGTATCGAAGTTACTGTTACCTGTCATATTTTGAATAGAAATTACAGTTACTTGTCATAATTAGAATCGAAGCTACAATTACTTGACATAATTAGTAACGAAGTTACAGTAACCTGTCATAATTTTTACGAAGTTACAGTTACCTGCCATAATTTGTATCGAAATTACAGTTCCTTGTCATAATTAGTATCGAAGTTACTGATACCTGATATAATTTGTGCCGAAGTTACAGTTACCTGCCATAATTTGTATCGAAATTACAGTTACTTGTCATAATTAGTATCGAAGTTACAGTTACCTGTCATAATTAGTATCGAAGGTACTGTTACTTGTCATAATTAGTAACGAAGTTACAGTTACCTGTCATAATTTGTATCGAAATTACAGTTACTTGTCATAATTAGTAACGAAGTTACAGTTTCCTGTCATAATTAGTATCGAAGTTACTGTTTCCTGTCATAATTAGTATGGAAGTTACAGTTACCTGCCATAATTTGTATCGAAATTAAAGTTACTTGTCATAATTAGTAGCGATGTTACAGTAACCTGCCATAATTAGTATCGAAGTTAATGTTACATGTCATAATTATTATCGAAGTTAATGTTACCTGTCATATTTAGTATCGAAGATACAGTTACCTGCCATAATTTGTATCGAAATTACTGTTACTTGTCATAATTTCTAACGAAGTTACAGTTACCTGTCATAATTAGTATCGAAGTTACAGTTACTTGTCATAATTAGTATCGAAGTTACTGTTACCTGTAATAATTAGAATCGAAGTTACAGTTACCTGCCAAAATTTGTATCGAAATTACAGTTACTTGTCATAATTAGTAACGAAGTTACAGTTACCTGTCATAATTAGTATCGAAGTTACAGTTACTTGTAATAATTAGTATCGAAGTTACAGTTACCTGCCATAATTAGTATTGAAATTAAAGTTACTTGTGATAATTAGTAACGAAGTTACAGTTACCTGTCATAATTAGTATCGAAGTTCCTGTTACCTGTCATAATTAGTATTGAAGTTACAGTTACCTACCATATTTTTTTTTTTCAAAATTACAGTTACTTGTCATAATTAGTAACGAAGTTAGATTTTCTTGTCATAATTAGTATCGAAGTTACAGTTACCTGTCATAATTTGATTCGAAGTTATAGTTACTTGTCATAATTAGTATCGAAGTTACAGTAACCTGTCATAATTTGTATAGAAGCTATAGTTACTTGTCATAATTAGTATCGAAGTTGCTGTTACCTGTCATAATTGGTATCGAAGTTACAGTTACCTGCCATAATTTGTATCGAAATTACAGTTCCTTGTCATAATTAGTATCGATGTTACAGTTACCTGTCATAATTAGTATCGAAGGTACTGTTACTTGTCATAATTAGTAACGAAGTTACAGTTACCTGTCGTAATTTGTATCGAAATTACAGTTACTTGTCATAATTAGTAACGAAGTTAAAGTTTCCTGTCATAATTAGTGTCGAAGTAACTGTTACCTGTCATAATTAGTACGGAAGTTACAGTTACCTGCCATAATTTGTATCGAAATTAAAGTACTTGTCATCATTAGCAACGATGTTACAGTAACCTGTCATAATTAGTATCGAAGTTAATGTTACTTGTCATAAATAGTATCGAAGTTACTGTTACCTGTCATAATTAGTATCGAAGTTACAGTTACTTGTCATAATTAGTATCGAAGTTACTGTTACCTGTCATAATTAGAATCGAAGTTACAGTTACCTGCCAAAATTTGTATCGAAATTACAGTTACTTGTCATAATTAGTAACCAAGTTACAGTTACCTGTCATAATTAGTATCGAAGTTACAGTTACTTGTAATAATTAGTTTCGAAGTTACCGTTACATGCCATAATTTGTATCGATGTTACAGGGACTTGTAATAATTAGTAACGAAGTTACAGTTACCTGCTATAATAAGTATCGAAATTAAAGTTACTTGTGATAATTAGTAACGAAGTCACAGTTACCTGTTATAATAAGTATCGAAGTTACTGTGACCTGTCATAATTAGTATTGAAGTTACAGTTACCTACCATAATTTTTTATCAAAATTACAGTTACTTGTCATAATTAGTAACGAAGTTAGAGTTTCTTGTCATAATTAGTATCGAAGTTACAGTTACCTGTCATAATTTGATTCGAAGTTATAGTTACTTGTCATAATTAATATCGAAGTTACTGTTACCAGTCACAATTAGTATCGAAGTTACAGTTACCTGCCATAATTTGTATCGAAATTACAGTTCCCTGTCATAATTAGTATCGATGTTACAGTCACTTGTCATAATTAGTATCGATGTTACTGTTACCTGCCATAATTTGTAACGAAATTACAGTTACTTGTCATAATTAGGTACGAAGATACAGTTACCTGTCATAATTAGTATCGAAGTTACAGTTACTTGTCATAATTAGTATCGTAGTTACTGTTTCCTGTCATAATTAGTATCGAAGTTACTGTTACCTGTCATAATTAGTATTGAAGTTACAGTTACCTACAATAATTTTTTATCAAAATTACAGTTACTTGTCATAATTAGTAACGAAGTTAGAGTTTCTTGTCATAATTAGTATCGAAGTTACAGATACCTGTCATAATTTGTATCGAATTTATAGTTACTTGTCATAATTAGTATCGAAGTTGCTGTTACCTGTCATAATTAGTATCGAAGGAACAGTTACCTGCCATAATTTGTATCGAAATTTCAGTTACTTGTCATAATTAGTAACGAAGTTACAGTTACCTGTCATAATTAGTATCGAAGTTACAGTTACTTGTCATAATTAGTATCGAAGTTACTGTTACCTGTCATAATAAGTATCGAAGTTACAGTTACCTGCCAAAATTTGAATCGAAATTACAGTTATTGTCATAATTAGTAACGAAGTTACAGTTACCTGTCATAATTAGTATTGAAGTTACAGTTACTTGTCATAATTAGTATCGAAGTTACTGTAACTTGTCATAATTAGTATCGAAGTTAATGTTACCTGTCATAATTAGCATCGAAATTACAATTACCTGCCATAATTTGTATTGAAATTACAGGCACTTGTCATAATTAGTAACGAAGTTAGTGTAACATGTCATAATTAGTATCGAAGTTACAGTTACCTGTCATAATTTGTATCGAGGTTATAGTTACTTGTCATAATTAGTATCGAAGTTTCTGTTAACTGTCATAATTAGTATCGAAGTTACAGTAACCAGCCATAATTTGTATCGAAATTACAGTTACTTGTCATAATTAGTAACGAAGTTACAGTTACCTGTCATAATTAGTATCGATGTTACAGTTACTTGTCATAATTAGTATCGAAGTTACTGTTACCTGTCATAATAAGTATCGATGTTACAGTTACCTGCCAAAATTTGAATCGAAATTACTGTTACTTGTCATAATTAGTAACGAAGTTACAGTTACCTGTCATAATTAGTATCGAAGTTACAGTTACCTGTCATAATTAGTATCGAAGTTACAGTTACTTGTCATAATTAGTATCGAAGTTACTGTTACCTGTCATAATTAGTAACGATGATACAGTTACCTGCCAACATTTGTATCGAAATTACAGTTACTTGTCATAATTAATAACGACGTTACAGTTACCTGTCATAATTAGTATCGAAGTTACAGTTACTTGTCATGATTAGTATCGAGGTTACAGTTACCTGCCATAATTTGTATCGAAATTACAGGGACTTGTCATAATTAGTAACGAAGTTACAGTTTCCTGCCATAATTAATATCGAAATTAAAGTTACTTGTCATAATTAGTAACGAAGTTACAGTTTCCTGTCATAATTAGTATAGAAGTTACTGTTACCTGTCATAATTAGTATTGAAGTTCCAGTTACCTACCATAATTTTTTATCAAAATTACAGTTACTTGTCATAATTAGTAACGAAGTTTGAATTTCTTGTCATAATTAGTATCGAAGTTACTGTTACCTGTCATAATTAGTATCGAAGTTGCTGTTACCTGTCATAATTAGTATCGAAGTTACAGTAACCTGCCATAATTTGTATCAAAATTACAGTTACTTGTCATAATTAGTATCGAAGTTACAGTTAGTTGTCATAATTAGTATCGAAGTTACTCTTACCTGTCATTATTATTAATGAAGTTACAGTTACCTACCATAATTTTTTATCAAAATTACAGTTACTTGTCATAATTAGTAACGAAGTTTGAGTTTCTTGTCATAATTAGAATCGAAGTTACAGTAACCAGTCATAATTTTTATCTAAGTTATAGTTACTTGTCATAATTAGTATCGAAGTTACTGTTACCTGTCATAATTAGTATCGAAGTTACAGTTACCTGCCATAATTTGTATCGAAATTACAGTTACTTGTCATTATTAGTAACGAAGTTACAGTTACCTGTCATAATTAATATCGAAGTTACAGTTACTTGTCATAATTAGTATCGAAGTTACTGTTACCTGTCATAATTAATATCGAAGTTACAGTTACCTGCCAAAATTTGTATCGAAATTACAGTTACTTGTCATAATTAGTAACGAAGTTACAGTTACCTGCCATAATTTGTATCGAAATTACAGTTCCTTGTCATAATTAGTATCGAAGTTACAGTTACCTGTCATAATTAGTATCGAAGGTACTGTTACTTGTCATCATTAGTAACGAAGTTACAGTTACCTGTCATAATTTGTATCGAAATTACAGTTGCTTGTCATAATTAGTAACGAAGTTACAGTAACCTGTCATAATTTGTATCGAGGTTATAGTTACTTGTCATAATTAGTATCGAAGTTACTGTTACCTGTCATAATTAGTATCGAAGTTACAGTTACCTGCCATAATTTGTATCGAAATTACAGTTACTTGTCATAATTAGTGACGAAGTTAGAGTTTCTTGTCATAATTAGTATCGAAGTTAATGTTACCTGTCATAATTTGTATCGAAATTACAGTTACTTGTCATAATTAGCATCGAAGCTACAGTTACTTGACATAATTAGTAACGAAGTTACAGTAACCTGTCATAATTAGTAACGAAGTTACAGTTACCTGTCATAATTTGTATCGAAATTACAGTTACTTGTCATAATTAGTAACGAAGTTACAGTTTCATGTCATAATTAGTATCGAAGTTACTGTTACCTGTCATAATTTGTATCGAGGTTATAGTTACTTGTCATAATTAGTATCGAAGTTGCTGTTACCTGTCATAATTAGTATGGAAGTTACAGTTACCTGCCATAATTTGTATCGAAATTACAGGGACTGGTCATAATTAGTAACGAAGTTCGAGTATCTTGTCATAATTAGTATCGAAGTTACAGTTACCTGTCATAATTTGTATCGAGGTTATAGTTACTTGTCATAATTAGTATCGAAGTTACTGTTACCTGTCATAATTAGTATCGAAGTTACAGTTACCTGCCATAATTTGTATCGAAATTACAGTTACTTGTCATAATTAGTGACGAAGTTAGAGTTTCTTGTCATAATTAGTATCGAAGTTAATGTTACCTGTCATAATTAGTATGGAAGTTACAGTTACCTGCCATAATTTGTATCGAAATTACTGGGACTTGTCATAATTAGTAACGAAGTTCGTCTTTCTTGTCATAATTAGTATCGAAGTTACAGTTACCTGTCATAATTTGTATCGAAGTTATAGTTACTTGTCATAATTAGTATCGAAGTTACTGTTACCTATCATAATTAGTATCGAAGTTACAGTTACCTGCCATAATTTGTATCGAAATTACAGTTACTTGTCATAATTAGTGACGAAGTTACAGTTACCTGTCATAATTAGTATCGAAGTTACAGTTACCTGTCATAATTAGTATCGAAGTTACAGTTACCTGCCTAAATTTGTATCGAAATTACAGTTAATTGTCATAATTAATAACGAAGTTACAGTTACCTGTCATAATTAGTATCGAAGTTACAGTTACTTGTCATAATTTGTATCGAGGTTATAGTTACTTGTCATAATTAGTATCGAAGTTACTGTTACCTGTCATAATTAGAATCGAAGTTACAGTTACCTGCCAAAATTTGTATCGAAATTACAGTTACTTGTCATAATTAGTAACCAAGTTACAGTTACCTGTCATAATTAGTATCGAAGTTACAGTTACTTGTAATAATTAGTTTCGAAGTTACCGTTACATGCCATAATTTGTATCGATGTTACAGGGACTTGTAATAATTAGTAACGAAGTTACAGTTACCTGCTATAATAAGTATCGAAATTAAAGTTACTTGTGATAATTAGTAACGAAGTCACAGTTACCTGTTATAATAAGTATCGAAGTTACTGTGACCTGTCATAATTAGTATTGAAGTTACAGTTACCTACCATAATTTTTTATCAAAATTACAGTTACTTGTCATAATTAGTAACGAAGTTAGAGTTTCTTGTCATAATTAGTATCGAAGTTACAGTTACCTGTCATAATTTGATTCGAAGTTATAGTTACTTGTCATAATTAATATCGAAGTTACTGTTACCAGTCACAATTAGTATCGAAGTTACAGTTACCTGCCATAATTTGTATCGAAATTACAGTTCCCTGTCATAATTAGTATCGATGTTACAGTCACTTGTCATAATTAGTATCGATGTTACTGTTACCTGCCATAATTTGTAACGAAATTACAGTTACTTGTCATAATTAGGTACGAAGATACAGTTACCTGTCATAATTAGTATCGAAGTTACAGTTACTTGTCATAATTAGTATCGTAGTTACTGTTTCCTGTCATAATTAGTATCGAAGTTACTGTTACCTGTCATAATTAGTATTGAAGTTACAGTTACCTACAATAATTTTTTATCAAAATTACAGTTACTTGTCATAATTAGTAACGAAGTTAGAGTTTCTTGTCATAACTAGTATCGAAGTTACAGTTACCTGTCATAATTTGTATCGAATTTATAGTTACTTGTCATAATTAGTATCGAAGTTGCTGTTACCTGTCATAATTAGTATCGAAGGAACAGTTACCTGCCATAATTTGTATCGAAATTTCAGTTACTTGTCATAATTAGTAACGAAGTTACAGTTACCTGTCATAATTAGTATCGAAGTTACAGTTACTTGTCATAATTAGTATCGAAGTTACTGTTACCTGTCATAATAAGTATCGAAGTTACAGTTACCTGCCAAAATTTGAATCGAAATTACAGTTATTGTCATAATTAGTAACGAAGTTACAGTTACCTGTCATAATTAGTATTGAAGTTACAGTTACTTGTCATAATTAGTATCGAAGTTACTGTAACTTGTCATAATTAGTATCGAAGTTAATGTTACCTGTCATAATTAGCATCGAAATTACAATTACCTGCCATAATTTGTATTGAAATTACAGGCACTTGTCATAATTAGTAACGAAGTTAGTGTATCATGTCATAATTAGTATCGAAGTTACAGTTACCTGTCATAATTTGTATCGAGGTTATAGTTACTTGTAATAATTAGTATCGAAGTTTCTGTTAACTGTCATAATTAGTATCGAAGTTACAGTAACCAGCCATAATTTGTATCGAAATTACAGTTACTTGTCATAATTAGTAACGAAGTTACAGTTACCTGTCATAATTAGTATCGATGTTACAGTTACTTGTCATAATTAGTATCGAAGTTACTGTTACCTGTCATAATAAGTATCGATGTTACAGTTACCTGCCAAAATTTGAATCGAAATTACTGTTACTTGTCATAATTAGTAACGAAGTTACAGTTACCTGTCATAATTAGTATCGAAGTTACAGTTACCTGTCATAATTAGTATCAAAGTTACAGTTACTTGTCATAATTAGTATCGAAGTTACTGTTACCTGTCATAATTAGTAACGATGATACAGTTACCTGCCAACATTTGTATCGAAATTACAGTTACTTGTCATAATTAATAACGACGTTACAGTTACCTGTCATAATTAGTATCGAAGTTACAGTTACTTGTCATGATTAGTATCGAGGTTACAGTTACCTGCCATAATTTGTATCGAAATTACAGGGACTTGTCATAATTAGTAACGAAGTTACAGTTTCCTGCCATAATTAATATCGAAATTAAAGTTACTTGTCATAATTAGTAACGAAGTTACAGTTTCCTGTCATAATTAGTATAGAAGTTACTGTTACCTGTCATAATTAGTATTGAAGTTCCAGTTACCTACCATAATTTTTTATCAAAATTACAGTTACTTGTCATAATTAGTAACGAAGTTTGAATTTCTTGTCATAATTAGTATCGAAGTTACTGTTACCTGTCATAATTAGTATCGAAGTTGCTGTTACCTGTCATAATTAGTATCGAAGTTACAGTAACCTGCCATAATTTGTATCAAAATTACAGTTACTTGTCATAATTAGTATCGAAGTTACAGTTAGTTGTCATAATTAGTATCGAAGTTACTCTTACCTGTCATTATTATTAATGAAGTTACAGTTACCTACCATAATTTTTTATCAAAATTACAGTTACTTGTCATAATTAGTAACGAAGTTTGAGTTTCTTGTCATAATTAGAATCGAAGTTACAGTAACCAGTCATAATTTTTATCTAAGTTATAGTTACTTGTCATAATTAGTATCGAAGTTACTGTTACCTGTCATAATTAGTATCGAAGTTACAGTTACCTGCCATAATTTGTATCGAAATTACAGTTACTTGTCATTATTAGTAACGAAGTTACAGTTACCTGTCATAATTAATATCGAAGTTACAGTTACTTGTCATAATTAGTATCGAAGTTACTGTTACCTGTCATAATTAATATCGAAGTTACAGTTACCTGCCAAAATTTGTATCGAAATTACAGTTACTTGTCATAATTAGTAACGAAGTTACAGTTACCTGCCATAATTTGTATCGAAATTACAGTTCCTTGTCATAATTAGTATCGAAGTTACAGTTACCTGTCATAATTAGTATCGAAGGTACTGTTACTTGTCATCATTAGTAACGAAGTTACAGTTACCTGTCATAATTTGTATCGAAATTACAGTTGCTTGTCATAATTAGTAACGAAGTTACAGTTTCCTGTCATAATTAGTATCGAAGTTACTGTTACCTGTCATAATTAGTATGGAAGTTACAGTTACCTGCCATAATTTGTTTCGAAATTAAAGTTACTTGTCATAATTAGTAGCGATGTTACAGTAACCTGCCATAATTAGTATCGAAGTTAATGTTACTTGTCATAATTAATACCGAAGTTACTGTTATCTGTCATAATTAGTATCGAAGATACAGTTACCTGCCATAATTTGTATCGAAATTACTGTTACTTGTCATAATTAGTAACGAAGTTACAGTTACCTGTCATAATTAGTATCGAAGTTACAGTTATTTGTCATAATTAGTATCGAAGTTACTGTTACCTGTCATAATTAGAATCGAAGTTACAGTTACCTGCCAAAATTTGTATCGAAATTACAGTTACTTGTCATAATTAGTAACGAAGTTACAGTTACCTGTCATAATTAGTATCGAAGTTACAGTTACTTGTAATAATTAGTATCGAAGTTAACGTTACCTGCCATAATTTGTATCGAAATTACAGGGACTTGTCATAATTAGTAACGAAGTTACAGTTACCTGCCATAATTAGTATCGAAATTAAAGTTACTTGTGATAATTATTAACGAAGTTACAGTTACCTGTCATAATTAGTATCGAAGTTCCTGTTACCTGTCATAATTAGTATTGAAGTTTCAGTTATCTACCATAATTTTTTATCAAAATTACAGTTACTTGTCATAATTAGTAACGCAGTTAGATTTTCTTGTCATAATTAGTATCGAAGTTACAGTTACCTGTCATAATTTGATTCGAAGTTATAGTTACTTGTCATAATTAGTATCGAAGTTTGTGTTACCTGTCACAATTAGTATCGAAGTTACAGTTACCTGCCATAATTTGTATCGAAATTACAGTTCCTTGTCATAATTAGTATGGAAGTTACAGTTACCTGTCATAATTAGCATTGAAGTTACTGTTACCAGCCATAATTTGTATCGAAATTACAGTTACTTGTCATAATTAGTTACCAAGTTAAAGTTACCTGTCATAATTAGTATCGAAGTTACAGTTACTTGTCATAATTAGTATCGTAGTTACTGTAACCTGTCATAATTAGTATCGAAGTTACTGTTACCTGTCATAATTTGTATCGAAGTTATAGTTACTTGTCATAATTAGTATCGAAGTTGCTGTTACCTGTCATAATTAGTATCGAAGTTACAGTAACTTGTCATAATAAGTATCGAAGTTACTGTTACCTGTCATAATTAGTATCGAAGTTACTGTTACCTCTCATAATTAGTATCGAAATTACAATTACCTGCAATAATTTGTATCGAAATTACAGGGACTTGTCATAATTAGTAACGAAGTTACAGTAACCTGCCATAGTTAGTATCGAAATTAAAGTTACTTGTCATAATAAGTAACGAAGTTACAGTTACCTGTCATAATTAGTATCGAAGTTACTGTTACCTGTCATAATTAGTATTGAAGTTACAGTTACCTACAATAATTTTTTATCAAAATTACAGTTACTTGTCATAATTAGTAACGAAGTTAGAGTTTCTTGTCATAATTAGTATCGAAGTTACAGTTACCTGTCATAATTTTATCGAAGTTATAGTTACTTGTCATAATTAGTATCGAAGTTGCTGTTACCTGTCATAATTAGTATCGAAGTTACAGTTACCTGCCATAATTTGTATCGAAATTACAGTTCCTTGTCATAATTAGCATCGATGTTACAGTTACCTGTCATAATTAGTATCGAAGGTACTGTTACTTGTCATAATTAGTAACGAAGTTACAGTTACCTGTCATAATTTGTATCGAAATTACAGTTACTCGTCATAATTAGTAACGAAGTTACAGTTTCCTGTCATAATTAGTATCGACCTAACTGTTACCTGTCATAATTAGTATGGAAGTTACAGTTACCTGCCATAATTTGTATCGAAATTAAAGTTACTTGTCATCATTAGCAACGATGTTACAGTAACCTGTCATAATTAGTATCGAAGTTAATGTTACTTGTCATAAATAGTATCGAAGTTACTGTTACCTGTCATAATTAGTATCGAAGTTACTGTTACCTGCCATATTTTGTATCGAAATTACTGTTACTTGTCATAAATAGTAACGAAGTTACAGTTACCTGTCATAATTAGTATCGAAGTTACAGATACTTGTCATAATTAGTATCGAAGTTACTGTTACCTGTCATAAATAGTATCGAAGTTACAGTTACCTGCCAAAATTTGTCTCGAAATTACAGTTACTTGTCATAATTAGTAACGAAGTTACAGTTACCTGCCATAATTTGTATCGAAATTACAGTTCCTTGTCATAATTAGTATCGAAGTTACAGTTACCTGTCATCATTAGTATCGAAGGTACTGTTACTTGTCATAATTAGTAACGAAGTTACAGTTACCTGTCATAATTTTTATCGAAATTAGAGTTACTTGTCATAATTAGTAACGAAGTTACAGTTTCCTGTCATAATTATTATCGAAGTTACTGTTACCTGTCATAATTAGTATGGAAGTTACCGTTACCTGCCATAATTTGTATCGAAATCAAAGTTAATTTTCATAATTAGTAGCGATGTTACAGTAACCTGCCATAATTAGTATCGAAGTTAATGTTACTTGTCATAATTAGTATCGAAGTTACTGTTACCTGTCATAATTAGTATGGAAGTTACAGTTACCTGCCATAATTTGTATCGAAATTACAGGGACTGGTCATAATTAGTAACGAAGTTCGAGTTCCTTGTCATAATTACTATCGAAGTTACAGTTACCTGTCATAATTTGTATCGAGGTTATAGTTACTTGTCATAATTAGTATCGAAGTTACTGTTACCTGTCATAATTAGTATCGAAGTTACAGTTACCTGCCATAATTTGTATCGAAATTACAGTTACTTGTCATAATTAGTGACGAAGTTAGAGTTTCTTGTCATAATTAGTATCGAAGTTAATGTTACCTGTCATAATTTGTATCGAAATTACAGTTACTTGTCATAATTAGCATCGAAGCTACAGTTACTTGACATAATTAGTAACGAAGTTACAGTAACCTGTCATAATTAGTAACGAAGTTACAGTTACCTGTCATAATTTGTATCGAGGTTATAGTTAATTGTCATAATTAGTATCGAAGTTACTGTTACCTGTCATAATTAGAATCGAAGTTACAGTAATCTGCCATAATTTGTGTCAAAATTACAGTTACTTGTCATAATTAGTAACGAAGTTACAGTTACCTGTCAATATTAGTATCGATGTTACTCTTACTTGTCATAATTAGTATCGTAGTTACTGTTACCTGTCATAATAAGTATCGAAGTTACAATTACCTGCCAAAATTTGAATCGAAATTACAGTTACTTGTCATAATTAGTAACGAAGTTACAGTTACCTGTCATAATTAGTATCGAGGTTACAGTTACCTGTCATAATTAGTATCGAAGTTACAGTTACTTGTCATAATTAGTATCGAAGTTACTGTTACCTGTCATAATTAGTAACGATGATACAGTTACCTGCCAAAATTTGTATCGAAATTACAGTTACTTGTCATAATTAATAACGAAGTTACATTTACCTGTCATAATAAGTATCGAAGTTACCGTTACTTGTCATAATTAGTATCGAGGTTACAGTTACCTGCCATAATTTGTATCGAAATTACAGGGACTTGCCATAATTAGTAACGAAGTTACAGTTTCCTGCCATAATTAATATCGAAGTTACAGTTACTTGTCATAATTAATAACAAAGTTACAGTTACCTGTCATAATTAGTATCGAAGTTACAGTTACTTGTCATAATTAGTATCGAAGTTACAGTTACCTGTCATAATTTGTATCGAAATTACAGTTACTTGTCATAATTAGTAACGAAGTTACAGTTTCCTGTCATAATTAGTATCGAAGTAACTGTTACCTGTCATAATTAGTATCGAAGTTACAGTTACTTGTCATAATTAGTATCGAGGTTACCTTTACCTGCCATAATTTGTATCGAAATTACAGGGACTTTTCATAATTAGTAACGAAGTTACAGTTTCCTGCCATAACTAGTATCCAAATTAAAGTTACTTGTCATAATTAGTAACGAAGTTACAGTTTCCTGTCATAATTAGTAACGAAGTTACAGTTACCTGTCATAATTTGTATCGAAATTACAGTTACTTGTCATAATTAGTAACGAAGTTACAGTTTCCCGTCATAATTAGTATCGAAGTAACTGTTTCCTGTCATAATTAGTATCGAAGTTACAGTTACTTGTCATAATTAGTATCGTAGTTACTCTTACCTGTCATAATTAGTATCGAAGTTACTGTTACCTGTCATAATTAGTATTGATGTTACAGTTACCTACCATAATTTTTTTATCAAAATTACTGTTACTTGTCATAATTATTAACGAAGTTAGAGTTTGTTGTCATAATTAGTATCGAAGTTACTGTTACCTGTCATATTTTGAATAGAAATTACAGTTACTTGTCATAATAAGAATCGAAGCTACAATTACTTGACATAATTAGTAACGAAGTTACAGTTACCTGCCATAATTTGTATCGAAATTACAGTTCCTTGTCATAATTAGTATCGATGTTACTGATACCTGATATAATTTGTACCGAAGTTACAGTTACCTGCCATAATTTGTATCGAAATTACAGTTACTTGTCATAATTAGTAACGAAGTTACGGTAACCTGTCATAATTTGTATCGAAATTACAGTTACTTGACATAATTAGTAACGAAGTTACAGTAACCTGTCATAATTAGTGTCGAAGTTAATGTTACCTGTCATAATTAGTATCGAAGTTACAGTTACCTGCCATAATTTTTTATCAAAATTAGAGTTACTTGTCATAATTAGTAACGAAGTTACAGTTACTTGTCATAATTAGTATCGAAGTTACTGTTACCTGTCATAATTAGTATCAAAGTTACAGTTACCTGCCATAATTTGTATCAAAATTACTGTTCGTTGTCATAATTAATATCGAAGTTACAGTTACCTGTCATAATTAGTATCGAAGGTACTGTTACTTGTCATAAGTAGTAACGAAGTTACAGTTACTTGTCATAATTTGTATCGAAATTACAGTTTCTTGTCATAATTAGTAACGAAGTTACAGTTTCCTGTCATAATTAGTATCGAAGTTACTGTTATCTGTCATAATTAGTATGGAAGTAACAGTTACCTGCCATAATTTGTATCGAAATTACTGGGACTTGTCATAATTAGTAACGAAGTTCGTCTTTCTTGTCATAATTAGTATCGAAGTTACAGTTACCTGTCATAATTTGTATCGAAGTTATAGTTACTTGTCATAATTAGTATCGAAGTTACTGTTACCTATCATAATTAGTATCGAAGTTACAGTTACCTGCCATAATTTGTATCGAAATTACAGTTACTTGTCATAATTAGTGACGAAGTTACAGTTACCTGTCATAATTAGTATCGAAGTTACAGTTACCTGTCATAATTAGTATCGAAGTTACAGTTACCTGCCTAAATTTGTATCGAAATTACAGTTAATTGTCATAATTAATAACGAAGTTACAGTTACCTGTCATAATTAGTATCGAAGTTACAGTTACTTGTCATAATTAGTATCGAAGTTACAGTTACCTGCCATAATTTGTATCGAAATTAAAGTTACTTGTCATAATTAGTAACGAAGTTACAGTTTCCTGTCATAATTAGTATCGAAGTAACTGTTACCTGTCATAATTAATATTGAAGTTACAGTTACCTACCTTAATTTTTTATCAAAATTACATTTCTTGTCATAATTAGTAACGAAGTTAGAGTTTCTTGTCATAATTAGAATCGAAGTTACAATAACCAGTCATAATTTTTATCGAAGTTATAGTTACTTGTCATAATTAGCACCGAAGTTACTGTTACCTGTCATAATTAGTATCGAAGTTACAGTTACCTGCCATAATTTGTATCGAAATTACAGTTACTTGTCTTAATTAGTATCGAAGTTACAGTTACCTGTCATAATTTGTATCGAAATTACAGTTACTTGTCATAATTAGTAACGAAGTTACAGTTTCCTGTCATAATTAGTATCGAAGTATCTGTTACCTGTCATAATTAGTATCGAAGTTACAGTTACTTGTCATAATTAGTATCGAGGTTACAGTTACCTGCCATAATTTGTATCGAAATTACAGGGACTTGTCATAATTAGTAACGAAGTTACAGTTTCCTGCCATAACTAGTATCCAAATTAAAGTTACTTGTCATAATTAGTAACGAAGTTACAGTTTCCTGTCATAATTAGTAACGAAGTTACAGTTACCTGTCATAATTTGTATCGAAATTACAGTTACTTGTCATAATTAGTAACGAAGTTACAGTTTCCTGTCATAATTAGTATCGATGTAACTGTTACCTGTCATAATTAGTATCGAAGTTACAGTTACTTGTCATAATTAGTATCGTAGTTACTCTTACCTGTCATAATTAGTATCGAAGTTACTGTTACCTGTCATAATTAGTATTGATGTTACAGTTACCTACCATAATTTTTTAATCAAAATTACTGTTACTTGTCATAATTATTAACGAAGTTAGAGTTTGTTGTCATAATTAGTATCGAAGTTACTGTTACCTGTCATATTTTGAATAGAAATTACAGTTACTTGTCATAATTAGAATCGAAGCTACAATTACTTGACATAATTAGTAACGAAGTTACAGTAACCTGTCATAATTATTACGAAGTTACAGTTACCTGCCATAATTTGTATCGAAATTACAGTTCCTTGTCATAATTAGTATCGAAGTTACTGATACCTAATATAATTTGTACCGAAGTTACAGTTTCCTGTCATAATTATTATCGAAGTTACTGTTACCTGTCATAATTAGTATGGAAGTTACCGTTACCTGCCATAATTTGTATCGAAATCAAAGTTAATTTTCATAATTAGTAGCGATGTTACAGTAACCTGCCATAATTAGTATCGAAGTTAATGTTACTTGTCATAATTAGTATCGAAGTTACTGTTACCTGTCATAATTAGTATGGAAGTTACAGTTACCTGCCATAATTTGTATCGAAATTACAGGGACTGGTCATAATTAGTAACGAAGTTCGAGTTCCTTGTCATAATTACTATCGAAGTTACAGTTACCTGTCATAATTTGTATCGAGGTTATAGTTACTTGTCATAATTAGTATCGAAGTTACTGTTACCTGTCATAATTAGTATCGAAGTTACAGTTACCTGCCATAATTTGTATCGAAATTACAGTTACTTGTCATAATTAGTGACGAAGTTAGAGTTTCTTGTCATAATTAGTATCGAAGTTAATGTTACCTGTCATAATTTGTATCGAAATTACAGTTACTTGTCATAATTAGCATCGAAGCTACAGTTACTTGACATAATTAGTAACGAAGTTACAGTAACCTGTCATAATTAGTAACGAAGTTACAGTTACCTGTCATAATTTGTATCGAGGTTATAGTTACTTGTCATAATTAGTATCGAAGTTACTGTTACCTGTCATAATTAGAATCGAAGTTACAGTAATCTGCCATAATTTGTGTCAAAATTACAGTTACTTGTCATAATTAGTAACGAAGTTACAGTTACCTGTCAATATTAGTATCGATGTTACTCTTACTTGTCATAATTAGTATCGTAGTTACTGTTACCTGTCATAATAAGTATCGAAGTTACAATTACCTGCCAAAATTTGAATCGAAATTACAGTTACTTGTCATAATTAGTAACGAAGTTACAGTTACCTGTCATAATTAGTATCGAGGTTACAGTTACCTGTCATAATTAGTATCGAAGTTACAGTTACTTGTCATAATTAGTATCGAAGTTACTGTTACCTGTCATAATTAGTAACGATGATACAGTTACCTGCCAAAATTTGTATCGAAATTACAGTTACTTGTCATAATTAATAACGAAGTTACATTTACCTGTCATAATAAGTATCGAAGTTACCGTTACTTGTCATAATTAGTATCGAGGTTACAGTTACCTGCCATAATTTGTATCGAAATTACAGGGACTTGCCATAATTAGTAACGAAGTTACAGTTTCCTGCCATAATTAATATCGAAGTTACAGTTACTTGTCATAATTAATAACAAAGTTACAGTTACCTGTCATAATTAGTATCGAAGTTACAGTTACTTGTCATAATTAGTATCGAAGTTACAGTTACCTGTCATAATTTGTATCGAAATTACAGTTACTTGTCATAATTAGTAACGAAGTTACAGTTTCCTGTCATAATTAGTATCGAAGTAACTGTTACCTGTCATAATTAGTATCGAAGTTACAGTTACTTGTCATAATTAGTATCGAGGTTACCTTTACCTGCCATAATTTGTATCGAAATTACAGGGACTTTTCATAATTAGTAACGAAGTTACAGTTTCCTGCCATAACTAGTATCCAAATTAAAGTTACTTGTCATAATTAGTAACGAAGTTACAGTTTCCTGTCATAATTAGTAACGAAGTTACAGTTACCTGTCATAATTTGTATCGAAATTACAGTTACTTGTCATAATTAGTAACGAAGTTACAGTTTCCCGTCATAATTAGTATCGAAGTAACTGTTTCCTGTCATAATTAGTATCGAAGTTACAGTTACTTGTCATAATTAGTATCGTAGTTACTCTTACCTGTCATAATTAGTATCGAAGTTACTGTTACCTGTCATAATTAGTATTGATGTTACAGTTACCTACCATAATTTTTTTATCAAAATTACTGTTACTTGTCATAATTATTAACGAAGTTAGAGTTTGTTGTCATAATTAGTATCGAAGTTACTGTTACCTGTCATATTTTGAATAGAAATTACAGTTACTTGTCATAATAAGAATCGAAGCTACAATTACTTGACATAATTAGTAACGAAGTTACAGTTACCTGCCATAATTTGTATCGAAATTACAGTTCCTTGTCATAATTAGTATCGATGTTACTGATACCTGATATAATTTGTACCGAAGTTACAGTTACCTGCCATAATTTGTATCGAAATTACAGTTACTTGTCATAATTAGTAACGAAGTTACGGTAACCTGTCATAATTTGTATCGAAATTACAGTTACTTGACATAATTAGTAACGAAGTTACAGTAACCTGTCATAATTAGTGTCGAAGTTAATGTTACCTGTCATAATTAGTATCGAAGTTACAGTTACCTGCCATAATTTTTTATCAAAATTAGAGTTACTTGTCATAATTAGTAACGAAGTTACAGTTACTTGTCATAATTAGTATCGAAGTTACTGTTACCTGTCATAATTAGTATCAAAGTTACAGTTACCTGCCATAATTTGTATCAAAATTACTGTTCGTTGTCATAATTAATATCGAAGTTACAGTTACCTGTCATAATTAGTATCGAAGGTACTGTTACTTGTCATAAGTAGTAACGAAGTTACAGTTACTTGTCATAATTTGTATCGAAATTACAGTTTCTTGTCATAATTAGTAACGAAGTTACAGTTTCCTGTCATAATTAGTATCGAAGTTACTGTTATCTGTCATAATTAGTATGGAAGTAACAGTTACCTGCCATAATTTGTATCGAAATTACTGGGACTTGTCATAATTAGTAACGAAGTTCGTCTTTCTTGTCATAATTAGTATCGAAGTTACAGTTACCTGTCATAATTTGTATCGAAGTTATAGTTACTTGTCATAATTAGTATCGAAGTTACTGTTACCTATCATAATTAGTATCGAAGTTACAGTTACCTGCCATAATTTGTATCGAAATTACAGTTACTTGTCATAATTAGTGACGAAGTTACAGTTACCTGTCATAATTAGTATCGAAGTTACAGTTACCTGTCATAATTAGTATCGAAGTTACAGTTACCTGCCTAAATTTGTATCGAAATTACAGTTAATTGTCATAATTAATAACGAAGTTACAGTTACCTGTCATAATTAGTATCGAAGTTACAGTTACTTGTCATAATTAGTATCGAAGTTACAGTTACCTGCCATAATTTGTATCGAAATTAAAGTTACTTGTCATAATTAGTAACGAAGTTACAGTTTCCTGTCATAATTAGTATCGAAGTAACTGTTACCTGTCATAATTAATATTGAAGTTACAGTTACCTACCTTAATTTTTTATCAAATTTACATTTCTTGTCATAATTAGTAACGAAGTTAGAGTTTCTTGTCATAATTAGAATCGAAGTTACAATAACCAGTCATAATTTTTATCGAAGTTATAGTTACTTGTCATAATTAGCACCGAAGTTACTGTTACCTGTCATAATTAGTATCGAAGTTACAGTTACCTGCCATAATTTGTATCGAAATTACAGTTACTTGTCTTAATTAGTATCGAAGTTACAGTTACCTGTCATAATTTGTATCGAAATTACAGTTACTTGTCATAATTAGTAACGAAGTTACAGTTTCCTGTCATAATTAGTATCGAAGTATCTGTTACCTGTCATAATTAGTATCGAAGTTACAGTTACTTGTCATAATTAGTATCGAGGTTACAGTTACCTGCCATAATTTGTATCGAAATTACAGGGACTTGTCATAATTAGTAACGAAGTTACAGTTTCCTGCCATAACTAGTATCCAAATTAAAGTTACTTGTCATAATTAGTAACGAAGTTACAGTTTCCTGTCATAATTAGTAACGAAGTTACAGTTACCTGTCATAATTTGTATCGAAATTACAGTTACTTGTCATAATTAGTAACGAAGTTACAGTTTCCTGTCATAATTAGTATCGATGTAACTGTTACCTGTCATAATTAGTATCGAAGTTACAGTTACTTGTCATAATTAGTATCGTAGTTACTCTTACCTGTCATAATTAGTATCGAAGTTACTGTTACCTGTCATAATTAGTATTGATGTTACAGTTACCTACCATAATTTTTTAATCAAAATTACTGTTACTTGTCATAATTATTAACGAAGTTAGAGTTTGTTGTCATAATTAGTATCGAAGTTACTGTTACCTGTCATATTTTGAATAGAAATTACAGTTACTTGTCATAATTAGAATCGAAGCTACAATTACTTGACATAATTAGTAACGAAGTTACAGTAACCTGTCATAATTATTACGAAGTTACAGTTACCTGCCATAATTTGTATCGAAATTACAGTTCCTTGTCATAATTAGTATCGAAGTTACTGATACCTAATATAATTTGTACCGAAGTTACAGTTACCTGCCATAATTTGTATCGAAATTACAGTTACTTGTCATAATTAGTAACGAAGTTACGGTAACCTGTCATAATTTGTATCGAAATTACAGTTACTTGACATAATTAGTAACGAAGTTACAGTAACCTGTCATAATTAGCATCGAAGTTAATGTTACCTGTCATAATTAGTATCGAAGTTACAGTTACCTGCCATAATTTTTTATCAAAATTAGAGTTACTTGTCATAATTAGTATCGAAGTTACTGTTACCTGTCATAATTAGTATCAAAGTTACAGTTACCTGCCATAATTTGTATCAAAATTACTGTTCCTTGTCATAATTAATATCGAAGTTACAGTTACCTGTCATAATTAGTATCGTAGGTTCTGTTACTTGTCATAAGTAGTAACGAAGTTACAGTTACCTGTCATAATTTGTATCGAAATTACAGTTTCTTGTCATAATTAGTAACGAAGTTACAGTTTCCTGTCATAATTAGTATCGAAGTTACTGTTATCTGTCATAATTAGTATGGAAGTTACAGTTACCTGCCATAATTTGTATCGAAATTACTGGGACTTGTCATAATTAGTAACGAAGTTCGAGTTTCTTGTCATAATTAGTATCGAAGTTACAGTTACCTGTCATAATTTGTATCGAAGTTATAGTTACTTGTCATAATTAGTATCGAAGTTACTGTTACCTATCATAATTAGTACCGAAGTTACAGTTACCTGCCATAATTTGTATCGAAATTACAGTTACTTGTCATAATTAGTGACGAAGTTACAGTTACCTGTCATAATTAGTATCGAAGTTACAGTTACCTGTCATAATTAGTATCGAAGTTACAGTTACCTGCCTAAATTTGTATCGAAATTACAGTTACTTGTCATAATTAATAACGAAGATACAGTTACCTGTCATAATTAGTATCGAAGTTACAGTTACTTGTCATAATTAATATCGAAGTTACAGTTACCTGCCATAATTTGTATCGAAATTAAAGTTACTTGTCATAATTAGTAACGAAGTTACAGTTTCCTGTCATAATTAGTATCGAAGTAACTGTTACCTGTCATAATTAATATTGAAGTTACAGTTACCTACCTTAATTTTTTATCAAAATTACAGTTACTTGTCATAATTAGTAACGAAGTTAGAGTTTCTTGTCATAATTAGAATCGAAGTTACAATAACCAGTCATAATTTTTATCGAAGTTATAGTTACTTGTCATAATTAGCACCGAAGTTACTGTTACCTGTCATAATTAGTATCGAAGTTACAGTTACCTTCCATAATTTGTATCGAAATTACAGTTACTTGTCATAATTAGTAACGAAGTTACAGTTACCTGCCATAATTTGTATCGAAATTACAGTTCCTTGTCATAATTAGTATCGAAGTTACAGTTACCTGTCATAATTAGTATCGAAGGTACTGTTACTTGTCATAATTAGTAACGAAGTTACAGTTACCTGTTATAATTTCTATCGAAATTACAGTTACTTGTCATAATTAGTAACGAAGTTACAGTTTCTTGTCATAATTAGTATCGAAGTTACTGTTACCTGTCATAATTAGTATGGAAGTTACAGTTACCTGCCATAATTTGTATCGAAATTACAGTTCCTTGTCATAATTAGTATCGAAGTTACAGTTACCTGTCATAGTTAGTATCGAAGTTACTGTTACCTGCCATAATTTGTATCGAAATTACAGTTACTTGTCATAATTAGTAACGAAGTTACAGTTACCTGTCATAATTAGTATTGAAGTTACAGTTACCTACCATAAATTTTTATCAAAATTACTGTTACTTGTCATAATTATTAACGAAGTTAGAGTTTCTTGTCATAATTTGTATCGAAGTTAATGTTACCTGTCATAATTTGTATCGAAATTACAGTTACTTGTCATAATTAGCATCGAAGCTACAGTTACTTGACATAATTAGCAACGAAGATACAGTAACCTGTCATAATTAGTAACGAAGTTACAGTTACCTGTCATAATTTGTATCGAAGTTATAGTTACCTGTCATAATTAGTATCGAAGTTACAGTTACTTGTCATAATTAGTATCGAAGTTACTGTTACTTGTCATAATTAGTATCGAAGTTACTGTAACCTGTCATAATTTGTATCGAAATTACAGTTACTTGTCATAATTAGCATCGAAGCTACAGTTACTTGACATAATTAGTAACGAAGTTACAGTAACCTGTCATAATTAGTAACTAAGTTACAGTTACCTGACATAATTTGTATCGAAATACAGTTACTTGTCATAATTAGTAGCGATGTTACAGTAACCTGCCATAATTAGTATCGATGTTAATGTTACTTGTCATAATTAGTATCGAAGTTACTGTTACCTGTCATAATTAGTATCGATGATACAGTTACCTGCCATAATTTGTATCGAAATTACTGTTACTTGTCATAATTAGTAACGAAGTTACAGTTACCTGTCATAATTAGTATCGAAGTTACAGTTACTTGTCATAATTAGTATCGAAGTTACTGTTACCTGTCATAATTAGTATCGATGATACAGTTACCTGCCATAATTTGTATCGAAATTACTGTTACTTGTCATAATTAGTAACGAAGTTACAGTTACCTGTCATAATTAGTATCGAAGTTACAGTTACTTGTAATAATTGGTACCGAAGTTACCGTTACCTGCTATAATTTGTATCGAAATTACAGGGACTTGTCATAATTAGTAACGAAGTTACAGTTACCTGCCATAATTAGTACCGAAATTAAAGTCACTTGTGATAATTATTAACGAAGTTACAGTTACCTGTCATAATTAGTATCGAAGTTCCTGTTACCTGTCATAATTAGTATTGAAGTTACAGTTACCTACCATAATTTTTTATCAAAATTACAGTTATTTGTCATAATTAGTTACGAAGTTAGATTTTCTTGTCATAATTAGTATCGAAGTTACAGTTACCTGTCATAATTTGATTCGAAGTTATAGTTTCTTGTCATAATTAGTATCGAAGTTACTGTTACCTGCCATAATTTGTATCGAAATTACAGTTCCTTGTCGTAATTAGTATCGAAGTTTCAGTTACCAGTCATAATTAGCATCGAAGTTACTGTAACCAGCCATAATTTGTATCGAAATTAAAGTTACTTGTCATAATTAGTTACCAAGTTACAGTTACCTGTCATAATTAGTATTGAAGTTACAGTTACTTGTCATAATTAGTATCGTAGTTACTGTAACCTGTCATAATAAGTATCGAAGTTACTGTTACCTGTCATAATTTGTATCGAAGTTATAGCTACTTGTCGTAATTAGTATCGAAGTTGCTGTTACCTGTCATAATTAGTATCGAAGTTACAGTTACTTGTCATAATTAGTATCGAAGTTACTGTTACCTGTCATAATTAGTATCGAAGTTACTGTTACCTGTCATAATTAGTATCGAAATTACAATTACCTGCAATAATTTGTATCGAAATTACAGGGACTTGTCATAATTAGTAAAGAAGTTACAGTAACCTGCCATAATTAGTATCGAAATTAAAGTTACTTGTCATAATAAGTATCGAAGTTACTGTTACCTGTCATAATTAGTATTGAAGTTACAGTTACCTACAATAATTTTTTATCAAAATTACAGTAACTTGTCATAATTAGTAACGAAGTTAGAGTTTCTTGTCATAATTAGTATCGAAGTTACAGTTACCTGTCATAATTAGTATCGAAGTTACAGTTACCTGCCATTATTTGTATCGAAATTACAGTTCCTTGTCATAATTAGTATCGATGTTACAGTTACCTGTCATAATTAGTATCGAAGGTACTGTTACTTGTCATAATTAGTAACGAAGTTACAGTTACCTGTCATGATTTGTATCGAAATTACAGTTACTTGTCATAATTAGTAACGAAGTTACAGTTTCCTGTCATAATTAGTATCGAAGTAACTGTTACCTGTCATAATTAGTATGGAAGTTACAGTTACCTGCCATAATTTGTATCGAAATTAAAGTTACTTGTCATCATTAGCAACGATGTTACAGTAACCTGTCATAATTAGTATCGAAGTTAATGTTACTTGTCATAAATAGTATCGAAGTTACTGTTACCTGACATAATTAGTATCGAAGTTACTGTTACCTGCCATATTTTGTATCGAAATTACTGTTACTTGTCATAAATAGTAACGAAGTTGCAGTAACCTGTCATAATTAGTATCGAAGTTACAGTTACTTGTCATAATTAGTATCGAAGTTACTGTTACCTGTCATAATTAGTATCGAAGTTACAGTTACCTGCCAAAATTTGTATCGAAATTACAGTTACTTGTCATAATTAGTAACGAAGTTACAGTTACCTGCCATAATTTGTATCGAAATTACAGTTCCTTGTCATAATTAGTATCGAAGTTACAGTTACCTGTCATAATTAGTATCGAAGTTACTGTTGCTTGTCATAATTAGTAACGAAGTTACAGTTACCTGTCATAATTTGTATCGAAATTACAGTTACTTGTCATAATTAGTAACGAAGTTACAGTTTCCTGTAATAATTAGTATCGAAGTTACTGTTACCTGTCATAATTAGTATGGATGTTACAGTTACCTGCCATAATTTGTATCGAAATTACAGGGACTTGTCAAAATTAGTAACGATGTTCGAGTTTCTTGTCATAATTAGTATCGAAGTTACAGTTACCTGACATAATTTGTATCGAAGTTATAGTTACTTGTCATAATTAGTATCGAAATAACAGTTACTTGTCATAATTAGTGACGAAGTTAGAGTTTCTTGTCATAATTAGTATCGAAGTTAATGTTACCTGTCATAATTTGTATCGAAATTACAGTTACTTGTCATAATTAGCATCGAAGCTACAGTTACTTGACATAATAAGTAACGAAGTTACAGTAACCTGTCATAATTAGTAACGAAGTTACAGTTACCTGTCATAATTTGTATCGAAATTACAGTTACTTGTCATAATTAGTAACGAAGTTACAGTTTCCTGTCATAATTAGTGTCGAAGTTACTGTTACCTGTCATAATTAGTATTAAAGTTAAAGTTACCTACCATAATTTTTTATCAAAATTACAGTTACTTGTCATAATTAGTAACGAAGTTAGAGTTTCTTGTCATAATTAGTATCGAAGTTACAGTTACCTGTCATAATTTGTATCGAGGTTATAGTTACTTGTCATAATTAGTATCGAAGTTGCTGTTACCTGTCATAATTAGTATCGAAGTTACAGTAACCGGCCATAATTTGTATCAAAATTACACTTACTTGTCATAATTAGTAACGAAGTTACAGTTACCTGTCATTATTAGTATCGATGTTACAGTTACTTGTCATAATTAGTATCGTAGTAACTGTTACCTGTCATAATAAGTATCGAAGTTACAGTTACCTGCCAAAATTTGAATCGAAATTACAGTTACTTGTCATAATTAGTAACGAAGTTACAGTTACCTGTCATAATTAGTATCGAAGTTACAGTTACCTGTCATAATTAGTATCGAAGTTACAGTTACTTGTCATAATTAGTATCGAAGTTACTGTTACCTGTCATAATTAGTAACGATGATACAGTTACCTGCCAAAATTTGTATCGAAATTACAGTTACTTGTCATAATTAATAACGAAGTTACAGTTACCTGTCATAATTAGTATCGAAGTTACAGTTACTTGTCATAATTAGTATCGAGGTTACAGTTACCTGCCATAATTTGTATCGAAATTACAGGGACTTGTCATAATTAGTAACGAAGTTACAGTTTCCTGCCATAATTAATATCGAAATTAAAGTTACTTGTCATAATTAGTAACGAAGTTACAGTTTCCTGTCATAATTAGTATCGAAGTTACTGTTACCTGTCATAATTAGTATTGAAGTTACAGTTACCTACCATAATCTTTAATCAAAATTACAGTTACTTGTCATAATTAGTAACGAAGTTTGAGTTTCTTGTCATAATTAGTATCGAAGTTAATGTTACCTGTCATAATTAGTATTGAAGTTACAGTTACTTACAATAATTTTTTATCAAAATTACAGTTACTTGTCATAATTAATAACGAAGTTACAGTTACGTGTCATAATTAGTATCGAAGTTACAGTTACATGTCATAATTAGTATCGAAGTTACAGTTATCTGCCATAATTTGTATCGAAATTACAGGGACTTGTCATAATTAGTAACGAAGTTACAGTTTCCTGCCATAACTAGTATCCAAATTAAAGTTACTTGTCTTAATTAGTAACGAAGTTACAGTTTCCTGTCATAATTAGTAACGAAGTTAAAGTTACCTGTCATAATTTGTATCGAAATTACAGTTACTTGTCATAATAAGTAACGAAGTTACAGTTTCCTGTCATAATTAATATCGAAGTAAATGTTACCTGTCATAATTAGTATCGAAGTTACAGTTACTTGTCATAATTAGTATCGTAGTTACTCTTACCTGTCATAATTAGTATCGAAGTAACTGTTACCTGTCATAATTAGTATTGATGTTACAGTTACCTACCATAATTTTTTATCAAAATTACTGTTACTTGTCATAGTTATTAACGAAGTTAGAGTTCCTTGTCATAATTAGTATCGAAGTTACTGTTACCTGTCATATTTTGTATCGAAATTACAGTTACTTGTCATAATTAGAATCGAAGCTACAATTACTTGACATAATTAGTAACGAAGTTACAGTAACCTGTCATAATTAGTAACGAAGTTACAGTTACCTGCCATAATTTGTATCGAAATTACAGTTCCTTGTCATAATTAGTATCGAAGTTACTGATAACTGATATAATTAGTACCGAAGTTACAGTTACCTGCCATAATTTGTATCGAAATTACAGTTACTTGTCATAATTAGTAACGAAGTTACGGTAACCTGTCATAATTAGTATCGAAGTTACAGTTACCTGCCATAATTTGTATCGCAATTACAGGGACTTGTCATAATTAGTAACGATGTTACAGTTACCTACCATAATTAGTATCGAAATTAAAGTTACTTGTCATAATTAGCAACGAAGTTACAGTTTCCTGTCATAATTAGTATCGAAGTTACTGTTACCTGTCATAATTAATATTGAAGTTACAGTTACCTACCTTAATTTTGTATCAAAATTACAGTTACTTGTCATAATTAGTAACGAAGTTAGAGTTTCTTGTCATAATTAGAATCGAAGTTACAGTAACCAGTCATCATTTTTATCGAAGTTATAGTTACTTGTCATAATTAGCACCGAAGTTACTGTTACCTGTCATAATTAGTATCGAAGTTACAGTTACCTGCCATAATTTGTATCGAAATTACAGTTACTTGTCTTAATTAGTAACGAAGTTACAGTTACCTGCCATAATTTGTATCGAAATTACAGTTCCTTGTCATAATTAGTATCGAAGTTACAGTTACCTGTCATAATTAGTATCGAAGGTACTGTTACTTGTCATAATTAGTAACGAAGTTACAGTTACCTGTCATAATTTGTATCGAAATTACAGTTACTTGTCATAATTAGTAAAGAAATTACAGTTTCTTGTCATAATTAGTATCGAAGTTACTGTTACCTGTCATAATTAGTATGGAAGTTACAGTTACCTGCCATAATTTGTATCGAAATTACAGTTCCTTGTCATAATTAGTATCGAAGTTACAGTTACCTGCCATAATTAGTATCGAAGTTACTGTTACCTGCCATAATTTGTATCGAAATTACAGTTACTTGTCATAATTAGTAACGAAGTTACTGTTACAGTCATAATTAGTATTGAAGTTACAGTTACCTACCAAAAATTTTTATCAAAATTACTGTTACTTTTCATAATTATTAACGAAGTTAGAGTTTCTTGTCATAATTTGTATCGAAGTTAATGTTACCTGTCATAATTTGTATCGAAATTACAGTTACTTGTCATAATTAGCATCGAAGCTACAGTTACTTGACATAATTAGTAACGAAGTTACAGTAACCTGTCATAATTAGTAACGAAGTTACAGTTACCTGTCATAATTTGTATCGAAATTACAGTTACTTGCCATAATTAGTAACGAAGTTACAGTTTCCTGTCATAATTTGTATCGAAGTTATAGTTACTTGTCATAATTAGTATCGAATTACTGTTACCTGTCATAATTAGTATCGAAGTTACTGTTACCTGCCATAATTTGTAACGAAATTACAGTTACTTGTTATAATTAGTGACGAAGTTACAGTTACCTGTCATAATTAGTATCGAAGTTACAGTTACTTGTCATAATTAGTATCGAAGTTACAGTTACCTGCCATAATTTGTATCGCAATTACTGGGACTTGTCATAATTAGTAACGATGTTACAGTTACCTGTCATAATTAGTATCGAAGTTACAGTTACTTGTCATAATTTGTAACGAAGTTACAGTTTCCTGTCATAATTAGTATCGAAGTTACTGTTACCTGTCATAATTAATATTGAAGTTACAGTTACCTACCTTAATTTTGTATCAAAATTACAGTTACTTGTCATAATTAGTAACGAAGTTAGAGTTTCTTGTCATAATTAGAATCGAAGTTACAGTAACCAGTCATAATTTTTATCGAAGTTATAGTTACTTGTCATAATTAGCACCGAAGTTACTGTTACCTGTCATAATTAGTATCGAAGTTACAGTTACCTGCCATAATTTGTATCGAAATTACAGTTACTTGTCTTAATTAGTAACGAAGTTACAGTTACCTGCCATAATTTGCATCGAAATTACAGTTCCTTGTCATAATTAGGATCGAAGTTACTGTTACCTGTCATAATTAGTATGGAAGTTACAGTTACCTGCAATAATTTGTATCGAAATTACAGGGACTTGTCATAATTAGTAACGAAGTTCGAGTTTCTTGTCATAATTAGTATCGAAGTTACAGTTACCTGTCATAATTTGTATCGAAGTTATAGTTACTTGTCATAATTAGTATCGAATTACTGTTACCTGTCATAATTAGTATCGAAGTTACTGTTACCTGCCATAATTTGTAACGAAATTACAGTTACTTGTTATAATTAGTGACGATGTTACAGATACCTGTCATAATTAGTATCGAAGTTACAGTTTCTTGTCATAATTAGTATCGAAGTTACAGTTACCTGCCATAATTTGTATCGAAATTAAAGGGACTTGTCATAATTAGTAACGAAGTTACAGTTTCCTGCCATAATTAGTATCGAAATTAAAGTTACTTGTCATAATTAGTAACGAAGTTACAGTTTCCTGTCATAATTAGTATCGAAGTTACTGTTACCTGTCATAATTAGTATTGAAGTTACAGTTACCTACCATAATTTTTTATCAAAATTACAGTTACTTGTTGTTCGCTTTTGCGAATGTTTTTTGTCGGCTATGTTTCCCGCACGGTTTGAAACACACGTTCAATTTCTGCCCCATTATTTTTTCCTTTATAATTGCAGTATGAACGCGGTGTTCTGATTATTTATTTATTTATTTATTTAACTTATGTTTCATCTGAACTGTTCTTTATTATTCATGTCAACTCACCTTTTTTCTGAAGTGTCTTTCTAGACGCACCATACTGTCACACTTTTTCATGAGGTACTGTGCTCATCTCAGCGGCAACCTTCGCAATGTGCTTGGGGCTGTGTGTTGATTGGCTGTTTGACACCCCTCCTTCATTCTGGAATGTTCGGCGCGCTGTCGTCATTTCCACTATAAATTCTCCGCTTCGCCGTCCTGCGGCTGAGTCTACATCTGCCTGTCTGAACCAGTCTGACCACGGCTGCCTGCCGTTCCACAACAAGGCCCTTCTGGGGAAGGCCCTGTTAGTAAACTTTGTGTGGCTGGAACCTTGCCAAGTGGCATGCTTCATCGCTCGGACTCTGTCATGCTTGGCGAGGCATGAGTCAACGACCTTCACCTCAGCAACTAAGTCAGCCCGCTAGCTCACTACAACTCGGCGATGAGAAACTATAATTGCTTGTAATCCGCCAGACAGATCATTACCAAGAGGTCTGTTCCTGCGGGGTACAATTCGCCAATGCAGCCACCATCTATCTTTCTCGGAAGGCATGCCGAGACATCCTAGAGGAAGCCTTTGTTTGGATTACAACCCGCTTCCTGCGGGCCAAATACTAAGTATAAAAGTATCAAATCATTGGTAACGTGAACTTCCTTCGCGTGGTATATACATTCTTCAAGGCTAAGCCTTTTTCTTGCTTCTTGCTTGGTTTTTGGATATTTTTCTTAAAAATACTTTATTAATCGCCTTTTATATGGCCTTTTTATGCATTTTTATTGTAATTCCTATTTATTCTGAGTTTCCTGGAGAAACATTGCATTTTTTATTACCTTCCTTTAATTATTATTCTAAATGAAAATGTTTGTTATTGCTTCAAAAATCAAATAAATGTATTGAACCTTGGTTATCAATGTTTGGTCTCTTCCTCGTCACTCTATTTAAATTTCACTGTGTGCCCGAATCCTAATCCCCCTTTTCCCAGTTGGGATGCTATCCAATCACCCCTTTCCATGGTACCTCAACCCCGGATCGAACCCAGAACCTTCATTCTGAGACCACAAATTCCATTCTAAAAAAAAAAAACTTGTGCAATCTAATATTTGTCTTATACATTTCAGTATATCGTGGCTAGCGCGGGAGTTCTGCGGGAAAGCGGAAACAATCCCAGCATATTACACAACTGGTTTCTTTCTGGAAAGCAGGTCTGTCTATTGCCGCAAGCAGCATTGGTAAGTGAGTTATTCCAACTTCCCAGCCATGCCAGTTTTTTTTTTGTTTTTTTTTATCGTATGGCCTCGGGTGCCTGGTGCAAGCTTTGTTAATTGACACCCAGAGGGTAGCTTGCATGTCGAATTTCGTCGTTCCTTTGAACGCTATGAAAGTCAAGGAGGTTAGATTTCTAAACTCCTTGACACTACAGCGCTTTCAAGTAGAGAATGGAGGAACTTTGTGTTGGCGGAAAATCCCGAGATTAATTTTGCCATTGATCACGGCCTACTGAATTCAAATGGGTTCTTTAACATGCCAACAACGTATGACATGAGTGTCGTGATTTTTGTCGCCTTCAAAAATCACTTACCATGGCCAGGGGCGAACCTGCAAGCTTGGGGTTGGTAGTCTGACACTAGAACCACTCACCCACCGTGGCAAGCTAGCCATGCCAGTAATAATAGATGATAAACTGTTAAACTCTCGGGCGGCCTACAAAGGTCAACTCACCCGTTTTCAAAAATATTTAGCTACTCTACCGAAAGAGGAACAAAACCTTGATATTATATCTCAGCGTTTAAAAGCTTTTGAACAGGCGTACGAGAAATATGATCTCGTGCAACTTGAAATTGAAATCAAAAGTCCAGAACATCAATCAGATAGGGAAGAAGTAGAGAGTAATTACTTTGATACACACGCTCAGGCTGTGGCATTAGTTAGAACTTTGACCCTGGCGTTGAAGGTAGAGGAAACTCAAGGAAGAATTAGCGACCTTGGGAATGGTATCAAACCATTGCTACCTAAAATTGAAATTCCGCATTTTTCAGGAAAGGAAGAGATGTGGCAATCATTCTTTGAATTGTTCAGTTCATTAGTACATGATAATGCCACACTTCCAGAAATTCAGAAATTTCATTACTTAAAATCCATTTTGCAGGGACCACCCCTTCAACTTATAAGAGAACTCCCCTTAACAGGAGAAAACTATAACATTGCTATGGAGCTTCTTAAAGGCCGTTATGGCAACGAAAAATTATGCCTACAGAGGCGTATTCAAGCCTTATTTAACCTGCCCGCATTGCGAGCTGACAGCTTGTCAACACTGCGAGCCTTAAGTGACACGGTCCAACTACACGTCAGAGCATTGGCACGGTTGAATCAACCGGTCGAGCATTGGGATCTATTCTTAGTTCACTTGGTTACTTCTAAATTTGATTCATCAACCTTAAAGGCATGGGAGAGGGAACTAACAAATGACGCTTCATATACCTATGGCTCATTGCTTACGTTTATAAATAATAGATGTCAGGTTTTATCAGCCGTAGCCTGTCATATGTCAGGAAGTGCAGATAACAAATCTAATGTTGTGAAGCCAGTCGGTACTAAAATAAACAAATCTGCTGTCTTTACTGTTCAACATAATTCAACAGATTGTATTCTCTGTAAAGCGCCTCACAGGTTATATTCCTGCGTTGCCTTTAAAGCCCTTTCTACCGACAAAAGACGCAAATTAATAGCTCATAAAAGATATTGCTACAACTGTCTGTCAACTAGGCATATGGTGCCTGATTGCGTATCTAAAAATACTTGCTCCCATTGTAAGGCTCAACATCATACCTTGCTTCATAGGTTTGAAAAGCCACGTCAGGCTCCTTCCCCTGGATGTTCTAAAGATACATCCCCAGGAGCCAATGCGCAATCTTATACTCAGAGCTCTAGCTCTATTCGTAGTTCCCATGTGCTACTATCAACCGTGTTATTAAAAGTTCAAGATTCCTCTGGTAGATGGCTTGAAGCACGTGCCTTATTGGATAATGCCGCCACCCATGACTTCATAAGTGAGCGTCTCATTAAGAAACTTGGTCTTCCCAAGCAACCTACATTAATTCAGGTTACCGGTATTAACAATAGCAATGTTAAATCTTTGCATTTTGTTCGTGTTCACATCAAAGATGCTGTTAATTGTAACACAACATTTCAGTTGAATTGTCTTGCCATTGATACTATTGGCAGTAATACCCCTAGTACTTCTTTTGAAATTAGAAATTGGCAATTTCCTCATAACATTCAGTTGGCAGATCCAACATTTAATACGAGCGCTCCAGTAGACATACTTCTCAGTGCCCAAGTATTTTGGCAATGTCTCTTTAGCTCTAAGGTTAAAATATCACCAGGAGTGTTTGTTCATCATACCAAGCTAGGTTGGTTAGTAACGGGTCAGGTCCCTCGTAAGTCGTTTCAAAATTTCTCACAATGTCATTTTGTCAATACAAGTCTCGATTACAACTTAGAAAGATTTTGGAAAATCGAAACTATAGATGCAGTTTCACCTTCCTCAGTTGAAAATGAAATGTGTGAAAAACTGTTTCGCGAAACAACCAAACGCAATTCAGAGGGTAGATTTGTCGTAACAATGCCCCGAGTGGATAATCCACCTCTTTTATTTGAAACACACCCTAGGGCTCTTAGACCACTCTATGCTGTGGAAAGCAAATTTAAACGTGACCCTGTTGTTAAAACTCAATACTCCACATTTATGGAGGAATATGAGGCACTCGATCACATGGAGGTTGTTACCAAGAAAGATGATGCTTCTTACACCCCATCTGAAGTCATTTACCTCAATCATCATCCTGTTTGGAAGAATGAAATTTTAATGGAAAACATAAGAGTGGTCTTTAATGGCTCTGCATTGGATGCCAATGGAACTTCTCTGAATGACACATTATTATCAGGCCCTCCTATTCAATCTGACATTTCTTCTGTTTTAATGAATTTTCGCTTGTTCCCTATCGCAGTGATATCTGATATCAAGCAGATGTATAGACAGATTTTGGTCGATCAACAACAGCGCGACCTTCAGAGAATTCTTTGGCGCGACGAGCCTACTAAACCCGTCAAGATTTTTCGGCTAAAAACATTAACCTATGGACTAAAGCCTTCTGCTTTTTTAGCCATACGTGCGTTGAAATTACTTGCTGAACAGGATGGCCCGTTGTATTCTCCTAAGGCTTCTGAAGTGTTAAAATCATCATTCTACGTTGACGATTTTCTTCATTCATTTGAGTCAGTATCTGAAGCACTGCAAGTCTCTAAGGATTTGACAGCTTTGCTTTTGGGAGGCGGATTTTCCTTGTGCAAGTGGAACTCTAATTCGGAAGAATTTCTTTCTAAATTTCCATTAACTTCAGTCTATAACGACTCAGTAGAGCTTCTTCATGAAAATAATTCTATCAAAACTCTAGGCATCTATTGGAGTCCTCAAAAGGATTTTTTCTTTTTCAAAATTAATCTCAGTGACATCAAACCGCAAACTAAGCGGCAAATTTTGTCTGAGATTGCAAAGATATTTGATCCTCTCCAATTTTTGGCGCCAATCATCGTCACAGCAAAGCTTTTCATGCAAGACCTTTGGTCCTTGAAAACTGGTTGGGATGAACCAGTTCCTTCAGAGTTGCAAAAAAATTGGATTTCTTATAGAAATAGTTTGGAAGATCTCTCTAATGTTATTATCCCGCGAGTGATTATTCCCTTTCCCTCCTGTGGAGGATATGAACTTCACATCTTTGCCGATAGCTCATTGAAAGCTTATGGATGTTGTGCGTATATTGTTTGCCGTAATTTTGTCCAGTCATATTTCTTTTCCAATTTAATTTGCGCTAAGTCGAAGGTGGCCCCTCTTAAATCTTTATCCTTGCCACGACTGGAACTTTGTGCTGCTCTTCTGGCGGTTGAATTATCGGTCAAAATCCGTCAATCTTTGAAAATCCGATTTATTAAAACTTACTTTTGGAGTGACTCAGCCATCACGTTGGCATGGATTGCCAAACCTCCCTCGCATTGGCAGGTGTTTGTAGCTAATAGAGTGTCCAAAATTCAACAATTGTCTAACCTTGAACAATGGCATCATGTATCTGGCAAGGAGAACCCTGCAGATGTCATTTCTCGGGGATGTTCCCCTCTTATGTTGGCTAACCTGACATTATACTGGCACGGTCCCCGTTGGCTTCTGCAAGAACCTTCCGCTTGGCCTAATTTTCCTCTTCCGGAGTTATCAGACTTGCCGGATTCTGGTAAGATTACTGGATCTTCTCTTCTCGTTTCCGACTCTCCCCTTCTCTTGCAGCGATATTCCTCTTTCCATAAATTGGTGAGGGTAATGGCTTATCTCCTTCGATGGAAATATTTTGTGGTAGAACAACCTCTTTTTCCTAAGCCATATTTAACCCTTTCTGAATTAGGTTTAGCCACTACAAAAATCTTATGGTTTACTCAACAAGAAATATTCTCTGAAGAATGCCAGGTGTTGTCCCAAGGTCAATCCCTTAAGAAATCGAGTAGGCTTTCCTCACTCGCCCCCTTTTTGGATACTGATGGTTTATTAAGAGTAGGAGGACGTTTATCTTTGGCTGATCTTTCTGAGGATAAAAAACATCCAATTATTCTTCCCTCAAAGCATCATGTCACTTCCTTAATCATTCGTCAGTATCATTACCAGCATCTTCATGCTGGAACTCGTACATTACTTTCTATCATTCGTGAAAGGTATTGGCCCATAAACGGAGTCCATGAAGTTACCTCTGTTATCCGGAAGTGCATTCCATGTTTTAAATCCAACCCTAAAGTTACCGCTCAGCTCATGGGTGATCTTCCCAACTTTAGATCCGCGCCTGCTAGACCCTTCACCTTTACGGGGGTGGATTATTCCGGGCCTTTTGTTTACAGAAGAAATTCTCCTGAGGCCAAAAAATGTATTTTTGGAAAACTCTATATTTCGCTGTTTGTATGTATGGTCACCGGAGCAGTTCACTTAGAACTAGTTACCAACGCCTCTACTGCTTACTTTTTGGCAGCTTTTGCCAGATTTTCAGCTCGCAGAGGTCTTCCTTCAGAAGTATTCTCAGACAATGCTAAAAATTTTATCGGAGCTTCTGAGCAAATTAAGAGAGCTCTTACTCAAAATTCAGCGCTGGAAAGGATTACTGATTATGCTCACCAGAGAAATTTCAAGTGGCACTTCATCCCCCCTTATGCACCTCATCAAGGTGGGAGGTGGGAGTCTTGTTTGAAACTCACCAAGAAGCACCTTAGACGTGTTTGTGGCCAACCCCCCCTTTCTCATGAAGAGTTTAATCCCTTAATCATTTTTATTGAGGGCATAATTAATTCTCGTCCTTTATCACCTTTATCTAATGATCCTTCAGATCTTCTGCCATTAACGCCAGGCCATTTTCTTATCGGTGGTCCGTTGACTGCCTCTCCACCTTTGTTATATTCTAATTCTCAATCTTCTTTAGCCATTTCTTGGCGCAAAATTGAAAGTTTGCGCAATAATTTTTGGCGCCGCTGGAGGTTGGAATACCTCGGTTTGCTTCAGCAGCGTGGTAAATGGCTTGTTTCCTGCTCTAACCTTCAGGTGGGGGACTTGGTGCTTTTGAAAGACCCTAGTCCTCCTCTTGTCTGGAATTTGGGTAGGGTTGTTGAGTGCTTTCCTGGCAGAGATGGTAGGGTTCGCGTGGTAAAGCTGCAGACTTCTGCTGGTCATTTTCTTAGGCCAATCACCATGATTGCTCCTTTGCCTTGCGAGGCCTAACTCCTGCGCTTTCTTACTGCAATTTTTTCTCGCCCCTCCCAGCATGTTCGCTTTTGCGAATGTTTTTTGTCGGCTATGTTTCCCGCACGGTTTGAAACACACGTTCAATTTCTGCCCCATTATTTTTTCCTTTATAATTGCAGTATGAACGCGGTGTTCTGATTATTTATTTATTTATTTATTTAACTTATGTTTCATCTGAACTGTTCTTTATTATTATTGTCAACTCACCTTTTTTCTGAAGTGTCTTTCTAGACGCACCATACTGTCACACTTTTTCATGAGGTAGTGTGCTCATCTCAGCGGCAACATTCGCAATGTGCTTGGGGCTGTGCGTTGATTGGCTGTTTGACACCCCTCCTTCATTCTGGAATGTTCGGCGCGCTGTCGTCATTTCCACTATAAATTCTCCGCTTCGCTGTCCTGCGGCTGAGTCTACATCTGCCTGTCTGAACCAGTCTGACCATGGCTGCCTGCCGTTCCACAACAAGGCCCTTCTGGGGAAGGCCCTGTTAGTAAACATTGTGTGGCTGGAACCTTGCCAAGTGGCATGCTTCATCGCTCGGACTCTGTCATGCTAGGCGAGGCATGAGTCAACGACCTTCACCTCAGCAACTAAGTCAGCCCGCTAGCTCACTACAACTCGGCGATGAGAAACTATAATTGCTTGTAATCCGCCAGACAGATCATTACCAAGAGGTCTGTTCCTGCGGGGTACAATTCGCCAATGGAGCCACCATCTATCTTTCTCGGAAGGCATGCCGAGACATCCTAGAGGAAGCCTTTGTTTGGATTACAACCCGCTTCCTGCGGGCCAAATACTAAGTATAAAAGTATCAAATCATTGGTAACGTGAACTTCCTTCGCGTGGTATATACATTCTTCAAGGCTAAGCCTTTTTCTTGCTTCTTGCTTGATTTTTGGATATTTTTCTTAAAAATACTTTATTAATCGCCATTTATATGGCCTTTTTATGCATTTTTATTGTAATTCCTATTTATTCTGAGTTTCCTGGAGAAACATTGCATTTTTTATTACCTTCCTTTAATTATTATTCTAAATGAAAATGTTTGTTATTGCTTCAAAAATCAAATAAATGTATTGAACCTTGGTTATCAATGTTTGGTCTCTTCCTCGTCACTCTATTTAAATTTCACTGTGTGCCCGAATCCTAATCCCCCTTTTCCCAGTTGGGGTGCTATCCAATCACCCCTTTCCACTTGTCATAATTAGTAACGAAGTTTGAGTTTCTCGTCATAATTAGAATCGAAGTTACAGTAACCAGTCATAATTTTTATCGAAGTTATAGTTACTTGTCATAATTAGTATCGAAGATACTGTTACTTGTCATAATTAGTACCGAAGTTACAGTTACCTGCCATAATTTGTATCGAAATTAGGGTTTCTTGTCATAATTAGTAACGAAGTTACAGTTACCTGTCATAATAAGTATCAAAGTTACTGTTACTTGTCATAATTAGTATCGAAGTTACTGTTACCTGTCATAAAGTAGTATCGAAGTTACAGTTACCTGCCAAAATTTGTATCGAAATTACAGTTACTTGTCATAATTAGTAACGAAGTTACAGTTACCTGCCATAATTTGTATCGAAATTACAGTTCCTTGTCATAATTAGTATCGAAGTTACAGTTACCTGTCATAATTAGTATCGAAGGTACTGTTACTTGTCATAATTAGTAACGAAGTTACAGTTACCTGTCATAATTTGTATCGAAATTACAGTTACTTGTCATAATTAGTAACGAAGTTACAGTTTTCTGTCATAATTAGTATCGAAGTAACTGTTACCTGTCATAATTAGTATGGAAGTTACAGTTACCTGCCATAATTTGTATCGAAATTAAAGTTACTTGTCATCATAAGCAACGATGTTACAGTAACCTGTCATAATTAGTATCGAAGATAATGTTACTTGTCATAATTAGTATCGAAGTTACTGTTACCTGTCATAATTAGTATCGAAGTTACTGTTACCTGCCATATTTTGTATCGAAATTACTGTTACTTGTCATAAATAGTAACGAAGTTACAGTTACCTGTCATAATTAGTATCGAAGTTACAGTTACTTGTCATAATTAGTATCGAAGTTACTGTTACCTGTCATAATTAGAATCGAAGTTACAGTTACCTGCCAAACTTAGTATCGAAATTACAGTTACTTGTCATAATTAGTAACCAAGTTACAGTTACCTGTCATAATTAGTATCGAAGTTACAGTTACCTGTAATAATTAGTATCGAAGTTACCGTTACCCGCCATAATTTGTATCGAAATTACAGGGACTTGTAATAATTAGTAACGATGTTACAGTTACCTGCCATAATTAGTATCGGAATTAAAGTTACGTGTGATAATTAGTAACGAAGTTACAGTTACCTGTCATAATAAGTATCGAAGATACTGTTACCTGTCATAATTAGTATTGAAGTTACAGTTACCTACCATAATTTTTTATCAAAATTACATTTACTTGTCATAATTAGTAACGAAGTTAGAGTTTCTTGTCATAATTAGTATCGAAGTTACAGTTACCTGTCATAATTTGATTCGAAGTTATAGATACTTGTCATAATTAGTATCGAAGTTACTGTTACCAGTCACAATTAGTATCGAAGTTACTGTTACCTGCCATAATTTGTATCGAAATTACAGTTCCCTGTCATAAATAGTATGAAGTTACAGTTACTTGTCATAATTAGTATCGAAGTTACTGTTACCTGCCATAATTTGTATCGAAATAACAGTTACTTGTAATTATTAGTTACGAAGTTACAGTTACCTGTCATAATTAGTATCGAAGTTACAGTTACTTGTCATAATTAATATCGTAGTTACTGTTACCTGTCATAATTAGTATCGAAGTTACTGTTACCTGTCATAATTAGTATTGAAGTTACAGTTACATACAATAATTTTTTATCAAAATTACAGTTACTTAGTAACGAAGTTAGAGTTTCTTGTCATAATTAGTATCGAAGTTACAGTTACCTGTCATAATTTGTATCGAAGTTATAGTTACTTGTCATAATTAGTATCGAAGTTGATGTTACCTGTCATAATTTGTATCGAAGTTACAGTTACTTGTCATAATTAGTAACGAAGTTACAGTTACCTCTCATAATTAGTATCGAAGTTACAGTTACTTGTCATAATTAGTATCGAAGTTATTGTTACCTGTCATAATAAGTATCGAAGTTACAGTTACCTGCCAAAATTTGAATCGAAATTACAGTTACTTGTCATAATTAGTAACAAAGTTAGTTACCTGTCATAATTAGTATCGAAGTTACAGTTACTTGTCATAATTAGTATCGAAGTTACTGTTACTTGTCATAATTAGTATCGAAGTTACTGTTACCTGTCATAATTAGCATCGAAATTACAATTACCTGCCATAATTTGTATCGAAATTACAGGGACTTGTCATAATTAGTAACGAAGTTACAGTTACCTGTCATAAATAGTATCGAAGTTACAGTTACTTTTCATAATTAGTATCGAGGTTACAGTTACCTGCCATAATTTGTATCGAAATTACAGGGACTTGTCATAATTAGTAACGAAGTTACAGTTTCCTGCCATAATTAATATCGAAATTAAAGTTAATTGTCATAATTAGTAACGACGTTACAGTTTTCTGTCATAATTAGTATCGAAGTTACTGTTACCTGTCATAATTAGTAATGAAGTTACAGTTACCTACCATAATTTTTTATCAAAATTACAGTTACTTGTCATAATTAGTAACGAAGTTTGAGTTTCTTGTCATAATTAGAATCGAAGTTACAGTAACCAGTCATAATTTTTATCGAAGTTATAGTTACTTGTCATAATTAGTATCGAAGTTACTGTTACCTGTCCAAATTAGTATCGAAGTTACAGTTACCTGCCATAATTAGTATCGAAATTAGAGTTACTTGTCATTACTAGTAACGAAGTTACAGTTACCTGTCATAATTAGTATCGTAGTTACAGTTACTTGTCATAATTAGTATCGAAGTTACTGTTACCTGTCATAATTAGTATCAAAGTTACAATTACCTACCAAAATGTGTATCGAAATTACAGTTACTTGTCATAATTAGTAACGAAGTTGCAGTTACCTGCCATAATTTGTATCGAAATTACAGTTCCTTGTCATAATTAGTATCGAAGTTACAGTTACCTGTCATAATTAGTATCGAAGGTACTGTTACTTGTCATAATTAGTAACGAAGTTACAGTTACCTGTCATAATTTGTATCGAAATTACAGTTACTTGTCATAATTAGTAACGAAGTTACAGTTTCCTGTCATAATTAGTATCGAAGTTACTGTTACCTGTCATAATTAGTATGGAAGTTACAGTTACCTGCCATAATTTGTATCGAAATTAAAGTTACTTGTCATAAATAGTAGCGATGTTACAGTAACCTGCCATAATTAGTATCGAAGTTAATGTTACTTGTCATAATTAGTATCGAAGTTAATGTTACCTGTCATAATTAGTATCGAAGATACAGTTACCTGCCATAATTTGTATCGAAATTACTGTTACTTGTCATAATTACTAACGAAGTTACAGTTACCTGTCATAATTAGTATCGAAGTTACAGTTACTTGTCATAATTAGTATCGAAGTTACTGTTACCTGTAATAATTAGAATCGAAGTTACAGTTACCTGCCAAAATTTGTATCGAAATTACAGTTACTTGTCATAATTAGTAACGAAGTTACAGTTACCTGTCATAATTAGTATCGAAGTTACAGTTACTTGTAATAATTTGTATCGAAGTTACCGTTACCTGCCATAATTTGTATCGAAATTACAGGGACTTGTCATAATTAGTAACGAAGTTACTGTTACCTGCCATAATTAGTATCGAAATTAAAGTTACTTGTGATAATTAGTAACGAAGTTACAGTTACCTGTCATAATTAGTATCGAAGTTCCTGTTACCTGTCATAATTAGTATTGAAGTTACAGTTACCTACCATATTTTTTTTTCAAAATTACAGTTACTTGTCATAATTAGTAACGAAGTTAGATTTTCTTGTCATAATTAGTATCGATGTTACAGTTACCTGTCATAATTTGATTCGAAGTTATAGTTACTTGTCATAATTAGTATCGAAGTTACAGTTACCTGTCATAATTTGTATAGAAGTTATAGTTACTTGTCATAATTAGTATCGAAGTTGCTGTTACCTGTCATAATTGGTATCGAAGTTACAGATACCTGCCATAATTTGTATCGAAATTACAGTTCCTTGTCATAATTAGTATCGATGTTACAGTTACCTGTCATAATTAGTATCGAAGGTACTGTTACTTGTCATAATTAGTAACGAAGTTACAGTTACCTGTCATAATTTGTATCGAAATTACAGTTACTTGTCATAATTAGTAACGAAGTTACAGTTTCCTGTCATAATTAGTGTCGAAGTAACTGTTACCTGTCATAATTAGTATGGAAGTTACAGTTACCTGCCATAATTTGTATCGAAATTAAAGTTACTTGTCATCATTAGCAACGATGTTACAGTAACCTGTCATAATTAGTATCGAAGTTAATGTTACTTGTCATAAATAGTATCGAAGTTACTGTTACCTGTCATAATTAGTATCGAAATTACAGTTCCTTGTCATAATTAGTATCGAAGTTACAGTTACTTGTAATAATTAGTTTCGAAGTTACCGTTACATGCCATAATTTGTATCGAAATTACAGGGACTTGTAATAATTAGTAACGAAGTTACAGTTACCTGCTATAATAAGTATCGAAATTAAAGTTACTTGTGATAATTAGTAACGAAGTCACAGTTACCTGTCATAATAAGTATCGAGGTTACTGTGACCTGTCATAATTAGTATTGAAGTTACAGTTACCTACCATAATTTTTTATCAAAATTACAGTTACTTGTCATAATTAGTAACGAAGTTAGAGTTTCTTGTCATAATTAGTATCGAAGGTACAGTTACCTGTCATAATTAGATTCGAAGTTATAGTTACTTGTCATAATTAGTATCGAAGTTACTGTTACCAGTCACAATTAGTATCGAAGTTACAGTTACCTGCCATTATTTGTATCGAAATTACAGTTCCCTGTCATAATTAGTATCGATGTTACAGTCACTTGTCATAATTAGTATCGATGTTACTGTTACCTGCCATAATTTGTATCGAAATTACAGTTACTTGTCATAATTAGTTACGAAGATACAGTTACCTGTCATAATTAGTATCGAAGTTACAGTTACTTGTCATAATTAGTATCGTAGTTACTGTTACCTGTCATAATTAGTATCGAAGTTACTGTTACCTGTCATAATTAGTATTGAAGTTACAGTTACCTACAATAATTTTTTATCAAAATTACAGTTACTTGTCATAATTAGTAACGAAGTTAGAGTTTCTTGTCATAATTAGTATCGATGTTACAGTTACCTGTCATAATTTGTATCGAATTTATAGTTACTTGTCATAATTAGTATGGAAGTTGCTGTTACCTGTCATAATTAGTATCGAAGGAACAGTTACCTGCCATAATTTGTATCGAAATTACAGTTACTTGTCATAATTAGTAACGAAGTTACAGTTACCTGTCATAATTAGTATCGAAGTTACAGTTACTTGTCATAATTAGTATCGAAGTTACTGTTACCTGTCATAATAAGTATCGACGTTACAGTTACCTGCCAAAATTTGAATCGAAATTACAGTTAATGTCATAATTAGTAACGAAGTTACAGTTACCTGTCATAATTAGTATTGAAGTTACAGTTACTTGTCATAATTAGTATCGAAGTTACTGTTACTTGTCATAATTAGTATCGAAGTTAATGTTAACTGTCATAATTAGCATCGAAATTACAATTACCTGCCATAATTTGTATTGAAATTACAGGCACTTGTCATAATTAGTAACGAAGTTACAGTAACCTGCCATAATTAGTATCGAAATTAAAGTTACTTGTCATAATAAGTAACGAAGTTACAGTTACCTGTCATAATTAGTATCGAAGTTACTGTTACCTGTCATAATTAGTATTGAAGTTACAGTTACCTACAATAATTTTTTATCAAAATTACAGTTACTTGTCATAATTAGTAACGAAGTTAGTGTTTCTTGTCATAATTAGTATCGAAGTTACAGTTGCCTGTCATAATTTGTATCGAGGTTATAGTTACTTGTCATAATTAGTATCGAAGTTGCTGTTAACTGTCATAATTAGTATCGAAGTTACAGTAACCTGCCATAATTTGTATCGAAATTACAGTTACTTGTCATAATTAGTAACGACGTTACAGTTACCTGTCATAAATAGTATCGATGTTACAGTTACTTGTCTTAATTAGTATCGAAGTTACTGTTACCTGTCATAAAAAGTATCGAAGTTACAGTTACCTGCCAAAATTAGTATCGAAGTTACAGTTACTTGTCATAATTAGTATCGAAGTTATTGTTACCTGTCATAATTAGTAACGATGATACAGTTACCTGCCAAAATTTGTATCGAAATTACAGTTACTTGTCATAATTAATAACGACGTTACAGTTACCTGTCATAATTTGTATCGAAGTTACAGTTACTTGTCATAATTAGTATCGAGGTTACAGTTACCTGCTATAATTTGTATCGAAATTACAGGCACTTGTCATAATTAGTAACGAAGTTACAGTTTCCTGCCATAATTAATATCGAAATTAAAGTTACTTGTCATAATTAATAACGAAGTTACAGTTTCCTGTCATAATTAGTATAGAAGTTACTGTTACCTGTCATAATTAGTATTGAAGTTCCAGTTACCTACCATAATTTTTTATCAAAATTACAGTTACTTGTCATAATTAGTAACGAAGTTTGAATTTCTTGTCATAATTAGTATCGAAGTTACTGTTACCTGTCATAATTAGTATCGAAGTTGCTGTTACCTGTCATAATTAGTATCGAAGTTACAGTAACCTGCCATAATTTGTATCAAAATTACAGTTACTTGTCATAATTAGTATCGAAGTTACAGTTACTTGTCATAGTTAGTATCGAAGTTACTCTTACCTGTCATTATTATTAATGAAGTTACAGTTACCTACCATAATTTTTTATCAAAATTACAGTTACTTGTCATAATTAGTAACGAAGTTTGAGTTTCTTGTCATAATTAGAATCGAAGTTACAGTAAACAGTCATAATTTTTATCTAAGTTATAGTTACTTGTCATAATTAGTATCGAAGTTACTGTTACCTGTCATAATTAGTATCGAAGTTACAGTTGCCTGCCATAATTTGTATCGAAATTACAGTTACTTGTCATTATTAGTAACGAAGTTACAGTTACCTGTCATAATTAATATCGAAGATACAGTTACTTGTCATAATTAGTATCGAAGTTACTGTTACCTGTCATAATTAATATCGAAGTTACAGTTACCTGCCAAAATTTGTATCGAAATTACAGTTACCTGTCATAATTAGTAACGAAGTTACAGTTACCTGCCTTAATTTGTATCGAAATTACAGTTCCTTGTCATAATTAGTATCGAAGTTACAGTTACCTGTCATAATTAGTATCGAAGGTACTGTAACTTGTAATAATTAGTAACGAAGTTACAGTTACCTGTCATAATTTGTATCGAAATTACAGTTGCTTGTCATAATTAGTAACGAAGTTACAGTTTCCTGTCATAATTAGTATCGAAGTTACTGTTACCTGTCATAATTAGTATGGAAGTTACAGTTACCTGCCATAATTTGTTTCGAAATTAAAGTTACTTGTCATAATTAGTAGCGATGTTACAGTAACCTGCCATAATTAGTATCGAAGTTAATGTTACTTGTCATAATTAGTACCGAAGTTACTGTTACCTGTCATAATTAGTATCGAAGATACAGTTACCTGCCATAATTTGTATCGAAATTACTGTTACTTGTCATAATTAGTAACGAAGTTACAGTTACCTGTCATAATTAGTATCGAAGTTACAGTTACTTGTCATAATTAGTATCGAAGTTACTGTTACCTGTCATAATTAGAATCGAAGTTACAGTTACCTGCCAAAATTTGTATCGAAATTACAGGGACTTGTCATAATTAGTAACAAAGTTACAGTTACCTGCCATAATTAGTATCGAAATTAAAGTTACTTGTGATAATTATTAACGAAGTTACAGTTACCTGTCATAATTAGTATCGAAGTTCCTGTTACCTGTCATAATTAGTATTGAAGTTTCAGTTACCTACCATAATTTTTTATCAAAATTACAGTTCCTTGTCATAATTAGTATGGAAGTTACAGTTACCTGTCATAATTAGCATCGAAGTTACTGTTACCAGCCATAATTTGTATCGAAATTACAGTTACTTGTCATAATTAGTTACCAAGTTACAGTTACCTGTCATAATTAGTATCGAAGTTACAGTTACTTGTCATAATTAGTATCGTAGTTACTGTAACCTGTCATAATTAGTATCGAAGTTACTGTTACCTGTCATAATTTGTATCGAAGTTATAGTTACTTGTCATAATTAGTATCGAAGTTGCTGTTACCTGTCATAATTAGTATCGAAGTTACAGTTAATTGTCATAATTAGTATCGAAGTTACTGTTACCTGTCATAATTAGTATCGAAGTTACTGTTACCTGTCATAATTAGTATCGAAATTACAATTACCTGCAATAATTTGTATCGAAATTACAGGGACTTGTCATAATTAGTAACGAAGTTACAGTAACCTGCCATAATTAGTATCGAAATTAAAGTTTTTTGTCATAATAAGTAACGAAGTTACAGTTACCTGTCATAATTAGTATCGAAGTTACTGTTACCTGTCATAATTAGTATTGAAGTTACAGTTACCTACAATAATTTTTATCAAAATTACAGTTACTTGTCATAATTAGTAACGAAGTTAGAGTTTCTTGTCATAATTAGTATCGAAGTAACAGTTACCTGTCATAATTTGTATCGAAGTTATAGTTACTTGTCATAATTAGTATCGAAGTTGCTGTTACCTGTCATAATTAGTATCGAAGTTACAGTTACCTGCCATAATTTGTATCGAAATTACAGTTCCTTGTCATAATTAGCATCGATGTTACAGTTACCTGTCATAATTAGTATCGAAGGTACTGTTACTTGTCATAATTAGTAACGAAGTTACAGTTACCTGTCATAATTTGTATCGAAATTACAGTTACTTGTCATAATTAGTAACGAAGTTACAGTTTCCTGTCATAATTAGTATCGACGTATCTGTTACCTGTCATAATTAGTATGGAAGTTACAGTTACCTGCCATAATTTGTATCGAAATTAAAGTTACTTGTCATCATTAGCAACGATGTTACAGTAACCTGTCATAATTAGTATCGAAGTTAATGTTACTTGTCATAAATAGTATCGAAGTTACTGTTACCTGTCATAATTAGTACCGAAGTTACTGTTACCTGCCATATTTTGTATCGAAATTACTGTTACTTGTCATAAATAGTAACGAAGTTACAGTTACCTGTCATAATTAGTATCGAAGTTACAGTTACTTGTCATAATTAGTATCGAAGTTACTGTTACCTGTCATTAATAGTATCGAAGTTACTGTTACCTGCCAAAATTTGTATCGAAATTACAGTTACTTGTCATAATTATTAACGAAGTTACAGTTACCTGCCATAATTTGTATCGAAATTACAGTTCCTTGTCATAATTAGTATCGAAGTTACAGTTACCTGTCATCATTAGTATCGAAGGTACTGTTACTTGTCATAATTAATAACGAAGTTACAGTTACCTGTCATAATTTTTATCGAAATTAGAGTTACTTGTCATAATTAGTAACGAAGTTACAGTTTCCTGTCATAATTATTGTCGAAGTTACTGTTACCTGTCATAATTAGTATGGAAGTTACCGTTACCTGCCATAATTTGTATCGAAATCAAAGTTAATTGTCATAATTAGAAGCGATGTTACAGTAACCTGCCATAATTAGTATCGAAGTTAATGTTACTTGTCATAATTAGTATCGAAGTTACTGTTACCTGTCATAATTAGTATGGAAGTTACAGTTACCTGCCATAATTTGTATCGAAATTACAGGGACTTGTCATAATTAGTAACGAAGTTCGAGTTTCTTGTCATAATTAGTATCGAAGTTACAGTTACCTGTCATAATTTGTATCGAGGTTATAGTTACTTGTCATAATTAGTATCGAAGTTACTGTTACCTGTCATAATTAGTATCGAAGTTACAGTTACCTGCCATAATTTGTATCGAAATTACAGTTACTTGTCATAATTAGTGACGAAGTTAGAGTTTCTTGTCATAATTAGTATCGAAGTTAATGTTACCTGTCATAATTTGTATCGAAATTACAGTTACTTGTCATAATTAGCATCGAAGCTACAGTTACTTGACATAATTAGTAACGAAGTTACAGTAACCTGTCATAATTAGTAACGAAGTTACAGTTACCTGTCATAATTTGTATCGAAATTACAGTTACTTGTCATAATTAGTAACGAAGTTACAGTTTCTTGTCATAATTAGTATCGAAGTTACAGTTACCTGTCATAATTTGTATCGAGGTTATAGTTACTTGTCATAATTAGTATCGAAGTTGTGTTACCTGTCATAATTAGTATCGAAGTTACAGTAATCTGCCATAATTTGTATCAAAATTACAGTTACTTGTCATAATTAGTAACGAAGTTACAGTTACTTGTCATAATTAGTATCGAGGTTACAGTTACCTGTCATTATAAGTATCGATGTTACAGTTACTTGTCATAATTAGTATCGTAGTTACTGTTACCTGTCATAATAAGTATCGAAGTTACAATTACCTGCCAAAATTTGAATCGAAATTACAGTTACTTGTCATAATTAGTAACGAAGTTACAGTTACCTGTCATAATTAGTATCGAGGTTACAGTTGCCTGTCATAATTAGTATCGAAGTTACAGTTACTTGTCATAATTAGTATCGAAGTTACTGTTACCTGTCATAATTAGTAACGATGATACACTTACCTGCCAAAATTTGTATCGAAATTACAGTTACTTGTCAAAATTAATAACGAAGTTACAGTTACCTGTCATAATAAGTATCGAAGTTACAGTTACTTGTCATAATTAGTATCGAGGTTACAGTTACCTGCCATAATTTGTATCGAAATTACAGGGACTTGCCATAATTAGTAACGAAGTTACAGTTTCCTGCCATAATTAATATCGAAGTTACAGTTACTTGTCATAATTAATAACGAAGTTACAGTTACCTGTCATAATTAGTATCGAAGTTACAGTTACTTGTCATAATTAGTATCGAAGTTACAGTTACCTGTCATAATTTGTATCGAAATTACAGTTACTTGTCATAATTAGTAACGGAGTTACAGTTTCCTGTCATAATTAGTATCGAAGTAACTGTTACTTGTCATAATTAGTATCGAAGTTACAGTTACTTGTCATAATTAGTATCGAGGTTACAGTTACCTGCCATAATTTGTATCGAAATTACAGGGACTTGTCATAATTAGTAACGAAGTTACAGTTTCCTGCCATAACTAGTATCCAAATTAAAGTTACTTGTCATAATTAGTAACGAAGTTACAGTTTCCTGTCATAATTAGTAACGAAGTTACAGTTACCTGTCATAATTTGTATCGAAATTACAGTTACTTTTCATAATTAGTAACGAAGTTACAGTTTCCTGTCATAATTAGTATCGAAGTAATTGTTACCTGTCATAATTAGTATCGAAGTTACAGTTACTTGTCATAATTAGTATCGTAGTTACTCTTACCTGTCATAATTAGTATCGAAGTTACTGTTACCTGTCATAATTAGTATTGATGTTACAGTTACCTACCATAATTTTTTTTATCAAAATTACTGTTACTTGTCATAATTATTAACGAAGTTAGAGTTTGTTGTCATAATTAGTATCGAAGTTACTGTTACCTGTCATATTTTGAATAGAAATTACAGTTACATGTCATAATTAGAATCGAAGCTACAATTACTTGACATAATTAGTAACGAAGTTACAGTAACCTGTCATAATAAGTAACAAAGTTACAGTTACCTGCCATAATTTGTATCGAAATTACAGTTCCTTGTCATAATTAGTATCGAAGTTACTGATACCTGATATAATTTGTACCGAAGTTACAGTTACATGCCATAATTTGTATCGAAATTACAGTTACTTGTCATAATTAGTAACGAAGTTACGGTAACCTGTCATAATTTGTATCGAAATTACAGTTACTTGACATAATTAGTAACGAAGTTACAGTAACCTGTCATAATTAGTATCGAAGTTAATGTTACCTGTCATAATTAGTATCGAAGTTACAGTTACCTGCCATAATTTTTATCAATATTAGAGTTACTTGTCATAATTAGTAACGAAGTTACAGTTACTTGTCATAATTAGTATCGAAGTTACTGTTACCTGTCAGAATTAGTATCAAAGTTACAGTTACCTGCCATAATTTGTATCAAAATTACTGTTCCTTGTCATAATTAATATCGAAGATACAGTTACCTGTCATAATTAGTATCGAAGGTACTGTTACTTGTCATAAGTAGTAACGAAGTTACAGTTACCTGTCATAATTTGTATCGAAATTACAGTTTCTTGTCATAATTAGTAACGAAGTTACAGTTTCCTGTCATAATTAGTGTCGAAGTTACTGTTATCTGTCATAATTAGTTTGGAAGTTACAGTTACCTGCCATAATTTGTATCGAAATTACTGGGACTTGTCATAATTAGTAACGAAGTTCGTGTTTCTTGTCATAATTAGTATCGAAGTTACAGTTACCTGTCATAATTTGTATCGAAGTTATAGTTACTTGTCATAATTATTATCGAAGTTACTGTTACCTGTCATAATTAGTATCGAAGTTACAGTTACCTGCCATAATTTGTATCGAAATTACAGTTACTTGTCATAATTAGTGACGAAGTTACAGTTACCTGTCATAATTAGTATCGAAGTTACAGTTACCTGTCATAATTAGTATCGAAGTTACAGTTACCTGCCTAAATTTGTATCGAAATTACAGTTACTTTTCATAATAAATAACGAAGTTACAGTTACCTGTCATAATTAGTATCGAAGTTACAGTTACTTGTCATAATTAGTATCGAAGTTACAGTTACCTGCCATAATTTGTATCGAAATTAAAGGTACTTGTCATAATTAGTAACGAAGTTACATTTTCCTGTCATAATTAGTATCGAAGTAACTGTTACCTGTCATAATTAATATTGAAGTTACAGTTACCTACCTTAATTTTTTATCAAAATTACAGTTACTTGTCATAATTAGTAACGAAGTTATAGTTACTTGTCATAATTAGTATCGAAGTTGCTGTTACCTGTCATAATTAGTATCGAAGTTACAGTTACCTGCCATAATTTGTATCGAAATTACAGTTCCTTGTCATAATTAGCATCGATGTTACAGTTACCTGTCATAATTAGTATCGAAGGTACTGTTACTTGTCATAATTAGTAACGAAGTTACAGTTACCTGTCATAATTTGTATCGAAATTACAGTTACTTGTCATAATTAGTAACGAAGTTACAGTTTCCTGTCATAATTAGTATCGACGTATCTGTTACCTGTCATAATTAGTATGGAAGTTACAGTTACCTGCCATAATTTGTATCGAAATTAAAGTTACTTGTCATCATTAGCAACGATGTTACAGTAACCTGTCATAATTAGTATCGAAGTTAATGTTACTTGTCATAAATAGTATCGAAGTTACTGTTACCTGTCATAATTAGTACCGAAGTTACTGTTACCTGCCATATTTTGTATCGAAATTACTGTTACTTGTCATAAATAGTAACGAAGTTACAGTTACCTGTCATAATTAGTATCGAAGTTACAGTTACTTGTCATAATTAGTATCGAAGTTACTGTTACCTGTCATTAATAGTATCGAAGTTACTGTTACCTGCCAAAATTTGTATCGAAATTACAGTTACTTGTCATAATTATTAACGAAGTTACAGTTACCTGCCATAATTTGTATCGAAATTACAGTTCCTTGTCATAATTAGTATCGAAGTTACAGTTACCTGTCATCATTAGTATCGAAGGTACTGTTACTTGTCATAATTAATAACGAAGTTACAGTTACCTGTCATAATTTTTATCGAAATTAGAGTTACTTGTCATAATTAGTAACGAAGTTACAGTTTCCTGTCATAATTATTGTCGAAGTTACTGTTACCTGTCATAATTAGTATGGAAGTTACCGTTACCTGCCATAATTTGTATCGAAATCAAAGTTAATTGTCATAATTAGAAGCGATGTTACAGTAACCTGCCATAATTAGTATCGAAGTTAATGTTACTTGTCATAATTAGTATCGAAGTTACTGTTACCTGTCATAATTAGTATGGAAGTTACAGTTACCTGCCATAATTTGTATCGAAATTACAGGGACTTGTCATAATTAGTAACGAAGTTCGAGTTTCTTGTCATAATTAGTATCGAAGTTACAGTTACCTGTCATAATTTGTATCGAGGTTATAGTTACTTGTCATAATTAGTATCGAAGTTACTGTTACCTGTCATAATTAGTATCGAAGTTACAGTTACCTGCCATAATTTGTATCGAAATTACAGTTACTTGTCATAATTAGTGACGAAGTTAGAGTTTCTTGTCATAATTAGTATCGAAGTTAATGTTACCTGTCATAATTTGTATCGAAATTACAGTTACTTGTCATAATTAGCATCGAAGCTACAGTTACTTGACATAATTAGTAACGAAGTTACAGTAACCTGTCATAATTAGTAACGAAGTTACAGTTACCTGTCATAATTTGTATCGAAATTACAGTTACTTGTCATAATTAGTAACGAAGTTACAGTTTCTTGTCATAATTAGTATCGAAGTTACAGTTACCTGTCATAATTTGTATCGAGGTTATAGTTACTTGTCATAATTAGTATCGAAGTTGTGTTACCTGTCATAATTAGTATCGAAGTTACAGTAATCTGCCATAATTTGTATCAAAATTACAGTTACTTGTCATAATTAGTAACGAAGTTACAGTTACTTGTCATAATTAGTATCGAGGTTACAGTTACCTGTCATTATAAGTATCGATGTTACAGTTACTTGTCATAATTAGTATCGTAGTTACTGTTACCTGTCATAATAAGTATCGAAGTTACAATTACCTGCCAAAATTTGAATCGAAATTACAGTTACTTGTCATAATTAGTAACGAAGTTACAGTTACCTGTCATAATTAGTATCGAGGTTACAGTTGCCTGTCATAATTAGTATCGAAGTTACAGTTACTTGTCATAATTAGTATCGAAGTTACTGTTACCTGTCATAATTAGTAACGATGATACACTTACCTGCCAAAATTTGTATCGAAATTACAGTTACTTGTCAAAATTAATAACGAAGTTACAGTTACCTGTCATAATAAGTATCGAAGTTACAGTTACTTGTCATAATTAGTATCGAGGTTACAGTTACCTGCCATAATTTGTATCGAAATTACAGGGACTTGCCATAATTAGTAACGAAGTTACAGTTTCCTGCCATAATTAATATCGAAGTTACAGTTACTTGTCATAATTAATAACGAAGTTACAGTTACCTGTCATAATTAGTATCGAAGTTACAGTTACTTGTCATAATTAGTATCGAAGTTACAGTTACCTGTCATAATTTGTATCGAAATTACAGTTACTTGTCATAATTAGTAACGGAGTTACAGTTTCCTGTCATAATTAGTATCGAAGTAACTGTTACTTGTCATAATTAGTATCGAAGTTACAGTTACTTGTCATAATTAGTATCGAGGTTACAGTTACCTGCCATAATTTGTATCGAAATTACAGGGACTTGTCATAATTAGTAACGAAGTTACAGTTTCCTGCCATAACTAGTATCCAAATTAAAGTTACTTGTCATAATTAGTAACGAAGTTACAGTTTCCTGTCATAATTAGTAACGAAGTTACAGTTACCTGTCATAATTTGTATCGAAATTACAGTTACTTTTCATAATTAGTAACGAAGTTACAGTTTCCTGTCATAATTAGTATCGAAGTAATTGTTACCTGTCATAATTAGTATCGAAGTTACAGTTACTTGTCATAATTAGTATCGTAGTTACTCTTACCTGTCATAATTAGTATCGAAGTTACTGTTACCTGTCATAATTAGTATTGATGTTACAGTTACCTACCATAATTTTTTTTATCAAAATTACTGTTACTTGTCATAATTATTAACGAAGTTAGAGTTTGTTGTCATAATTAGTATCGAAGTTACTGTTACCTGTCATATTTTGAATAGAAATTACAGTTACATGTCATAATTAGAATCGAAGCTACAATTACTTGACATAATTAGTAACGAAGTTACAGTAACCTGTCATAATAAGTAACAAAGTTACAGTTACCTGCCATAATTTGTATCGAAATTACAGTTCCTTGTCATAATTAGTATCGAAGTTACTGATACCTGATATAATTTGTACCGAAGTTACAGTTACATGCCATAATTTGTATCGAAATTACAGTTACTTGTCATAATTAGTAACGAAGTTACGGTAACCTGTCATAATTTGTATCGAAATTACAGTTACTTGACATAATTAGTAACGAAGTTACAGTAACCTGTCATAATTAGTATCGAAGTTAATGTTACCTGTCATAATTAGTATCGAAGTTACAGTTACCTGCCATAATTTTTATCAATATTAGAGTTACTTGTCATAATTAGTAACGAAGTTACAGTTACTTGTCATAATTAGTATCGAAGTTACTGTTACCTGTCAGAATTAGTATCAAAGTTACAGTTACCTGCCATAATTTGTATCAAAATTACTGTTCCTTGTCATAATTAATATCGAAGATACAGTTACCTGTCATAATTAGTATCGAAGGTACTGTTACTTGTCATAAGTAGTAACGAAGTTACAGTTACCTGTCATAATTTGTATCGAAATTACAGTTTCTTGTCATAATTAGTAACGAAGTTACAGTTTCCTGTCATAATTAGTGTCGAAGTTACTGTTATCTGTCATAATTAGTTTGGAAGTTACAGTTACCTGCCATAATTTGTATCGAAATTACTGGGACTTGTCATAATTAGTAACGAAGTTCGTGTTTCTTGTCATAATTAGTATCGAAGTTACAGTTACCTGTCATAATTTGTATCGAAGTTATAGTTACTTGTCATAATTATTATCGAAGTTACTGTTACCTGTCATAATTAGTATCGAAGTTACAGTTACCTGCCATAATTTGTATCGAAATTACAGTTACTTGTCATAATTAGTGACGAAGTTACAGTTACCTGTCATAATTAGTATCGAAGTTACAGTTACCTGTCATAATTAGTATCGAAGTTACAGTTACCTGCCTAAATTTGTATCGAAATTACAGTTACTTTTCATAATAAATAACGAAGTTACAGTTACCTGTCATAATTAGTATCGAAGTTACAGTTACTTGTCATAATTAGTATCGAAGTTACAGTTACCTGCCATAATTTGTATCGAAATTAAAGGTACTTGTCATAATTAGTAACGAAGTTACATTTTCCTGTCATAATTAGTATCGAAGTAACTGTTACCTGTCATAATTAATATTGAAGTTACAGTTACCTACCTTAATTTTTTATCAAAATTACAGTTACTTGTCATAATTAGTAACGAAGTTAGAGTTTCTTGTCATAATTAGAATCGAAGTTACAATAACCAGTCATAATTTTTATCGAAGTTATAGTTTCTTGTCATAATTAGCACCGAAGTTACTGTTACCTGTCATAATTAGTATCGAAGTTACAGTTACCTGCCATAATTTGTCTCGAAATTACAGTAACTTGTCATAATTAGTAACGAAGTTACAGTTACCTGCCATAATTTGTAACGAAATTACAGTTCCTTGTCATAATTAGTATCGAAGTTACAGTTACCTGTCATAATTAGTATCGAAGGTACTGTTACTTGTCATAATTAGTAACGAAGTTACAGTTACCTGTTATAATTTGTATCGAAATTACAGTTACTTGTCATAATTAGTAACGAAGTTACAGTTTCTTGTCATAATTAGTATCGAAGTTACTGTTACCTGTCATAATTAGTATGGAAGTTACAGTTACCTGCCATAATTTGTATCGAAATTACAGTTCCTTGTCATAATTTGTATCGAAGTTACAGTTACCTGTCATAGTTAGTATCGAAGTTACTGTTACCTGCCATAATTTGTATCGAAATTACAGTTACTTGTCATAATTAGTAACGAAGTTACTGTTACAGTCATAATTAGTATTGAAGTTACCGTTACCTACCATAAATGTTTATCAAAATTACTGTTACTTGTCATAATTATTAACGAAGTTAGAGTTTCTTGTCATAATTTGTATCGAAGTTAATTTTACCTGTCATAATTTGTATCGAAATTACAGTTACTTGTCATAATTAGCATCGAAGCTACAGTTACTTGACATAATTAGCAACGAAGATACAGTAACCTGTCATAATTAGTAACGAAGTTACAGTTACCTGTCATAATTTGTATCGAAATTACAGTTACTTGTCATAATTAGTAACGAAGTTACAGTTTCCTGTCATAATTAGTACCGAAGTTACTGTTACCTGTCATAATTAGTATGGAAGTTACAGTTACCTGCCATAATTTGTATCGAAATTACAGGGACTTGTCATAATTAGTAATAAAGTTCGAGTTTCTTGTCATAATTAGTATCGAAGTTACAGATACCTGTCATAATTTGTATCGAAGTTATAGTTACCTGTCATAATTAGTATCGAAGTTACAGTTACTTGACATAATTAGTATCGAAGTTACTGTTACTTGTCATAATTAGTATCGAAGTTACTGTAACCTGTCATAATTTGTATCGAAATTACAGTTACTTGTCATAATTAGCATCGAAGCTACAGTTACTTGACATAATTAGTAACGAAGTTACAGTTACCTGTCATAATTAGTAACGAAGTTACAGTTACCTGTCATAATTTGTATCGAAATTACAGTTACTTGTCATAATTAGTAACGAAGTTACAGTTTCATGTCATAATTAGTATCGAAGTTACTGTTACCTGTCATAATTAGTATTGAAGTTACAGTTACCTACCATAATTTTTTATCAAAATTACAGTTACTTGTCATAATTAGTAACGAAGTTAGAGTTTCTTGTCATAATTAGTATCGAAGTTACAGTTACCTGTCATAATTTGTATCGAGGTTATAGTTACTTGTCATAATTAGTATCGAAATTGCTGTTACCTGTCATAATTAGTATCGAAGTTACAGTAATCTGCCATAATTTGTATCAAAATTACAGTTACTTGTCATAATTAGTAACGAAGTTACAGTAACCTGTCATTATTAGTATCGATGTTACAGTTACTTGTCATAATTAGTATCGTAGTTACTGTTACCTGTCATAATAAGTATCGAAGTTACAATTACCTGCCAAAATTTGAATCGAAATTACAGTTACTTGTCATAATTAGTAACGAAGTTACAGTTACCTGTCATAGTTAGTATCGAGGTTACAGTTACCTGTCATAATTAGTATCGAAGTTACAGTTACTTGTCATAATTAGTATCGAAGTTACTGTTACCTGTCATAATTAGTAACGATGATACAGTTACCTGCCAAAATTTGTATCGAAATTACAGTTACTTGTCATAATTAATAACGAAGTTACAGTTACCTGTCATAATAAGTATCGAAGTTACAGTTACTTGTCATAATTAGTATCGAGGTTACAGTTACCTGCCATAATTTGTATCGAAATTACAGGGACTTGCCATAATTAGTAACGAAATTACAGTTTCCTGCCATAATTAATATCGAAGTTACAGTTACTTGTCATAATTAATAACGAAGTTACAGTTACCTGTCATAATTAGTATCGAAGTTACAGTTACTTTGTCATAAATAGTATCGAAGTTACAGTTACCTGTCATAATTTGTATCGAAATTACAGTTACTTGTCATAATTAGTAACGAAGTTACAGTTTCCTGTCATAATTAGTATCGAAGTAACTGTTACCTGTCATAATTAGTATCGAAGTTACAGTTACTTGTCATAATTAGTATCGAGGTTACAGTTACCTGCCATAATTTGTATCGAAATTACAGGGACTTGTCATAATTAGTAACGAAGTTACAGTTTCCTGCCATAACTAGTATCCAAATTAAAGTTACTTGTCATAATTAGTAACGAAGTTACAGTTTCCTGTCATAATTAGTAACGAAGTTACAGTTACCTGTCATAATTTGTATCGAAATTACAGATACTTGTCATAATTAGTAACGAAGTTACAGTTTCCTGTCATAATTAGTATCGAAGTAATTGTTACCTGTCATAATTAGTATCGAAGTTACAGTTACTTGTCATAATTAGTATCGTAGTTACTCTTACCTGTCATAATTAGTATCGAAGTTACTGTTACCTGTCATAATTAGTATTGATGTTACAGTTACCTACCATAATTTTTTTATCAAAATTACTGTTACTTGTCATAATTATTAACGAAGTTAGAGTTTGTTGTCATAATTAGTATCGAAGTTACTGTTACCTGTCATATTTTGAATAGAAATTACAGTTACTTGTCATAATTAGAATCGAAGCTACAATTACTTGACATAATTAGTTACGAAGTTACAGTAACCTGTCATAATAAGTAACAAAGTTACAGTTACCTGCCATAATTTGTATCGAAATTACAGTTCCTTGTCATAATTAGTATCGAAGTTACTGATACCTGATATAATTTGTACCGAAGTTACAGTTACCTGCCATAATTTGTATCGAAATTACAGTTACTTGTCATAATTAGTAACGAAGTTACGGTAACCTGTCATAATTTGTATCGAAATTACAGTTACTTGACATAATTAGTAACGAAGTTACAGTAACCTGTCATAATTAGTATCGAAGTTAATGTTACCTGTCATAATTAGTATCGAAGTTACAGTTACCTGCCATAATTTTTTATCAAAATTAGAGTTACTTGTCATAATTAGTAACGAAGTTACAGTTACTTGTCATAATTAGTATCGAAGTTACTGTAACCTGTCATAATTAGTATCAATGTTACAGTTACCTGCCATAATTTGTATCAAAATTACTGTTCCTTGTCATAATTAATATCGAAGTTACAGTTTCCTGTCATAATTAGTATCGAAGGTACTGTTACTTGTCATAAGTAGTAACGAAGTTACAGTTACCTGTCATAATTTGTATCGAAATTACAGTTTCTTGTCATAATTAGTAACGAAGTTACAGTTTCCTGTCATAATTAGTGTCGAAGTTACTGTTATCTGTCATAATTAGTATGGAAGTTACAGTTACCTGCCATAATTTGTATCGAAATTACTGGGGCTTGTCATAATTAGTAACGAAGTTCGAGTTTCTTGTCATAATTAGTATCGAAGTTACAGTTACCTGTCATAAATTGTATCGAAGTTATAGTTACTTGTCATAATTATTATCGAAGTTACTGTTACCTGTCATAATTAGTATCGAAGTTACAGTTACCTGCCATAATTTGTATCGAAATTACAGTTACTTGTCATAATTAATAACGAAGTTACAGTTACCTGTCATAATTAGTATCGAAGTTACAGTTACTTGTCATAATTAGTATCGAAGTTACAGTTACCTGCCATAATTTGTATCGAAATTAAAGTTACTTGTCATAATTAGTAACGAAGTTACAGTTTCCTGTCATAATTAGTATCGAAGTAACTGTTACCTGTCATAATTAATATTGAAGTTACAGTTACCTACCTTAATTTTTTATCAAAATTACAGTTACTTGTCATAATTAGTAACGAAGTTAGAGTTTCTTGTCATAATTAGAATCGAAGTTACAATAACCAGTCATAATTTTTATCGAAGTTATAGTTACTTGTCATAATTAGCACCGAAGTTACTGTTACCTGTCATAATTAGTATCGAAGTTACAGTTACCTGCCGTAATTTGTATCGAAATTACAGTTACTTGTCATAATTAGTAACGAAGTTACAGTTACCTGCCATAATTTGTATCGAAATTACAGTTCCTTGTCATAATTAGTATCGAAGTTACAGTTACCTGTCATAATTAGTATCGAAGGTACTGTTACTTGTCATAATTAGTAACGAAGTTACAGTTACCTGTTATAATTTGTATCGAAATTACAGTTACTTGTCATAATTAGTAACGAAGTTACAGTTTCTTGTCATAATTAGTATCGAAGTTACTGTTACCTGTCATAATTAGTTTGGAAGTTACAGTTACCTGCCATAATTTGTATCGAAATTACAGTTCCTTGTCATAATTAGTATCGAAGTTACAGTTACCTGTCATAGTTAGTATCGAAGTTACAGTTATCTGCCATAATTTGTATCGAAATTACAGTTACTTGTCATAATTAGTAACGAAGTTACTGTTACAGTCATAATTAGTATTGAAGTTACAGTTACCTACCATAAATGTTTATCAAAATTACTGTTACTTGTCATAATTATTAACGAAGTTAGAGTTTCTTGTCATAATTTGTATCGAAGTTAATGTTACCTGTCATAATTTGTATCGAAATTACAGTTACTTGTCATAATTAGCATCGAAGATACAGTTACTTGACATAATTAGCAACGAAGATACAGTAACCTGTCATAATTAGTAACGAAGTTACAGTTACCTGTCATAATTTGTATCGAAATTACAGTTACTTGTCATAATTAGTAACGAAGTTACAGTTTCCTGTCATAATTAGTATCGAAGTTACTGTTACCTGTCATAATTAGTATGGAAGTTACAGTTACCTGCCATAATTTGTATCGAAATTACAGGGACTTGTCATAATTAGTAATGAAGTTCGAGTTTCTTGTCATAATTAGTATCGAAGTTACAGTTACCTGTCATAATTTGTATCGAAGATATAGTTACCGGTCATAATTAGTATCGAAGTTACAGTTACTTAACATAATTAGTATCGAAGTTACTGTTACTTGTCATAATTAGTATCGAAGTTACTGTAACCTGTCATAATTTGTATCGAAATTACAGTTACTTGTCATAATTAGCATCGAAGCTACAGTTACTTGACATAATTAGTAACGAAGTTACAGTAACCTGTCATAATTAGTAACGAAGTTACAGTTACCTGTCATAATTTGTATCGAAATACAGTTACTTGTCATAATTAGTAGCGAAGTTACAGTTACCTGCCATAATTTGTATCGAAATTACAGTTACTTGTCATAATTAGTAACGAAGTTACAGTTACCTGCCATAATTTGTATCGAAATTACAGTTCCTTGTCATAATTAGTATCGAAGTTACAGTAACCTGCCATAATTAGTATCGAAGTTAATGTTACTTGTCATAATTAGTATCGAAGTTACTGTTACCTGTCATAATTAGTATCGATGATACAGTTACCTGCCATAATTTGTATCGAAATTACTGTTACTTGTCATAATTAGTAACGAAGTTACAGTTACCTGTCATAATAAGTATCGAAGTTACAGTTACATGTCATAATTAGTATCGAAGTTAGTGTTACCTGTCATAATTAGAATCGAAGTTACAGTTACCTGCCAAAATTTGTATCGAAATTACAGTTACTTGTCATAATTAGTAACGAAGTTACAGTTACCTGTCATAATTAGTATCGAAGTTACAGTTACTTGTAATAATTGGTACCGAAGTTACCGTTACCTGCCATAATTTGTATCGAAATTACAGGGACTTGTCATAATTAGTAACGAAGTTACAGTTACCTGCCATAATTAGTATCGAAATTAAAGTTACCTGTGATAATTATTAACGAAGTTACAGTTACCTGTCATAATTAGTATCGAAGTTCCTGTTACCTGTCATAATTAGTATTGAAGTTACAGTTACCTACCATAATTTTTTATCAAAATTACAGTTACTTGTCATAATTAGTTACGAAGTTAGATTTTCTTGTCATAATTAGTATCGAAGTTACAGTTACCTGTCATAATTTGATTCGAAGTTATAGTTTCTTGTCATAATAAGTATCGAAGTTACTGTTACCTGCCATAATTTGTATCGAAATTACAGTTCCTTGTCGTAATTAGTATCGAAGTTTCAGTTACCAGTCATAATTAGCATCGAAGTTACTGTTACCAGCCATAATTTGTATCGAAATTAAAGTTACTTGTCATAATAAGTTACCAAGTTACAGTTACCTGTCATAATTAGTATCGAAGTTACAGTTACTTGTCATAATTAGTATCGTAGTTACTGTAACCTGTCATAATTAGTATCGAAGTTACTGTTACCTGTCATAATTTGTATCGAAGTTATAGTTACTTGTCGTAATTAGTATCGAAGTTGCTGTTACCTGTCATAATTAGTATCGAAGTTCCTGTTACCTGTCATAATTAGTATTGAAGTTACAGTGACCTACCATAATTTTTTATCAAAATTACAGTTACTTGTCATAATTAGTTACGAAGTTAGATTTTCTTGTCATAATTAGTATCGAAGTTACAGTTACCTGTCATAATTTGATTCGAAGTTATAGTTTCTTGTCATAATTATTATCGAAGTTACTGTTACCTGCCATAATTTGTATCGAAATTACAGTTCCTTGTCGTAATTAGTATCGAAGTTTCAGTTACCAGTCATAATTAGCATCGATGTTACTGTTACCAGCCATAATTTGTATCGAAATTAAAGTTACTTGTCATAATTAGTTACCAAGTTACAGTTACCTGTCATAATTAGTATCGAAGTTACAGTTACTTGTCATAATTAGTATCGTCGTTACTGTAACCTGTCATAATTAGTATCGAAGTTACTGTTACCTGTCATAATTAGTATCGAAGTTCCTGTTACCTGTCATAATTAGTATTGAAGTTACAGTGACCTACCATAATTTTTTATCAAAATTACAGTTACTTGTCATAATTAGTTACGAAGTTAGATTTTCTTGTCATAATTAGTATCGAAGTTACAGTAACCTGCCATAGTTAGTATCGAAATTAAAGTTACTTGTCATAATAGGTAACGAAGTTACAGTTACCTGTCATAATTAGTATCGAAGTTACTGTTACCTGTCATAATTAGTATTGAAGTTACAGTTACCTACAATAATTTTTTATCAAAATTACAGTAACTTGTCATAATTAGTAACGAAGTTAGAGTTTCTTGTCATAATTAGTATCGAAGTTACAGTTACCTGTCATAATTTGTATCGAAGTTATAGTTACTTGTCATAATTAGTATCGAAGTTGCTGTTACCTGTCATAATTAGTATCGAAGTTACAGTTACCTGCCATAATTTGTATCGAAATTACAGTTCCTTGTCATAATTAGTATCGATGTTACAGTTACCTGTCATAATTAGTATCGAAGGTACTGTTACTTGTCATAATTAGTAACGAAGTTACAGTTACCTGTCATGATTTGTATCGAAATTACAGTTACTTGTCATAATTAGTAACGAAGTTACAGTTTCCTGTCATAATTAGTATCGAAGTAACTGTTACCTGTCATAATTAGTATGGAAGTTACAGTTACCTGCCATAATTTGTATCGAAATTAAAGTTACTTGTCATCATTAGCAACGATGTTACAGTAACCTGTCATAATTAGTATCGAAGTTAATGTTACTTGTCATAAATAGTATCGAAGTTACAGTTACCCTCCATAATTTGTATCGAAACTACAGTCCCCTGTCATAATTAGTATCGAAGTTACAGTTACTTGTCATAATTAGTATCGAAGTTACTGTTACCTGCCTTAATTTGTATCGAAATTACAGTTACTTGTCATAATTAGTTACGAAGTTAAAGGTACCTGTCATAATTAGTATCGAAGTTACAGTTACTTGTCATAATTAGTATCGTAGTTACTGTTACCTGTCATAATTAGTATCGAAGTTACTGTTACCTGTCATAATTAGTATTGAAGTTACAGTTACCTACAATAATTTTTTATCAAAATTACAGTTACTTGTCATAATTAGTAACGAAGTTAGAGTTTCTTGTCATAACTAGTATCGAAGTTACAGTTACCTGTCATAATTTGTATCGAAGTTATAGTTACTTGTCATAATTAGTATCGAAGTTGCTGTTACCTGTCATAATTAGTATCGAAGTTACAGTTACCTGCCATAATTTGCATCGAAATTACAGTTACTTGTCATAATTAGTAACGAAGTTACAGTTACCTGTCATAATTAGTATCGAAGTTACAGTTACTTGTCATAATTAGTATCGAAGTTACTGTTACCTGTCATAATAAGTATCGAAGTTACAGTTACCTGCCAAAATTTGAATCGAAATTACAGTTACTTGTCATAATTAGTAACAAAGTTACAGTTACCTGTCATAATTAGTATCGAAGTTACAGTTACTTTTCATAATAAGTATCGACGTTACTGTTACTTGTCATAATTAGTATCGAAGTTACTGTTACCTGTCATAATTAGCATCGAAATTACAATTACCTGCCATAATTTGTATCGAAATTACAGGGACTTGTCATAATTAGTAACGAAGTTACAGTAACCTGCCATAATTAGTAACGAAATTAAAGTTACTTGTCATAATAAGTAACGAAGTTACAGTTACCTGTCATAATTAGTATCGAAGTTACTGTTACCTGTCATAATTAGTATTGAAGTTACAGTTACCTACAATAATTTTTTATCAAAACTACAGTTACTTGTCATAATTAGTAACGAAGTTAGAGTTTCTTGTCATAATTAGTATCGAAGTTACAGTTACCTGTCATAATTTGTATCGAAGTTATAGTTACTTGTCATAATTAGTATTGAAGTTGCTGTTACCTGTCATAATTAGTATCGAAGTTACAGTAACCTGCCATAATTTGTATCGAAATTACAGTTAGTTGTCATAATTAGTAACGATGTTACAGTTACCTGTCATAATTAGTATCGATGTTACAGTTACTTGTCATAATTAGTATCGTAGTTACTGTTACCTGTCATAATAAGTATCGAAGTTACAGTTACCTGCCAAAATTTGAATCGAAATTACAGTTACTTGTCATAATTAGTAACGAAGTTACAGTTACCTGTCATAATTAGTATCGAAGTTACAGTTACCTGTCATAATTAGTATCGAAGTTACAGTTACTTGTCATAATTTGTATCGAAGTTACTGTTACCTGTCAAAATTAGTAACGATGATACAGTTACCTGCCATAATTTGTATCGAAATTACAGTTACTTGTCATACTTAATAACGAAGTTACAGTTACCTGTCATAATTAGTATCGAAGTTACAGTTACTTGTCATAATTAGTACCGAGGTTACAGTTACCTGCCATAATTTGTATCGAAATTACAGGGACTTGTCATAATTAGTAACGAAGTTACAGTTTCCTGCCATAATTAATATCGAAATTAAAGTTACTTGTCATAATTAGTAACGAAGTTACAGTTTCCTGTCATAATTAGTATCGATGATACTGTTACCTGTCATAATTAGTATTGAAGTTACAGTTACCTACCATAATTTTTTATCAAAATTACAGTTACTTGTCATAATTAGTAACGAAGTTTGAGTTTCTTGTCATAATTTGAATCGAAGTTACAGTAACCAGTCATAATTTTTATCGATGTTATAGTTACTTGTCATAATTAGTATCGAAGTTACTGTTACCTGTCATAATTAGTATCGAAGTAACAGTTACCTGCCATAATTAGTATCGAAATTAGTGTTACTTGTCATTATTAGTAACGAAGTTACAGTTACCTGTCATAATTAGTATCGAAGTTACAGTTACTTGTCATAATTAGTATCGAAGTTACTGTTACCTGTCATAATTAGTATCGAAGATACTGTTACCTGTCATAATTAGTATTGAAGTTACAGTTACCTACCATAATTTTTTATCAAAATTACAGTTACTTGTCATAATTAGTAACGAAGTTTTAGTTTCTTGTCATAATTTGAATCGAAGTTACAGTAACCAGTCATAATTTTTATCGATGTTATAGTTACTTGTCATAATTAGTATCGAAGTTACTGTTACCTGTCATAATTAGTATCGAAGTAACAGTTACCTGCCATAATTAGTATCGAAATTAGTGTTACTTGTCATAATTAGTAACGAAGTTACAGTTTCCTGCCATAATTAATATCGAAATTAAAGTTACTTGTCATAATTAGTAACGAAGTTACAGTTTCCTGTCATAATTAGTATCGAAGATACTGTTACCTGTCATAATTAGTATTGAAGTTACAGTTACCTACCATAATTTTTTATCAAAATTACAGTTACTTGTCATAATTAGTAACGAAGTTTGAGTTTCTTGTCATAATTAGTATCGAAGTTACTGTTACCTGTCATAATTAGTATTGAAGTTACAGTTACCTACAATAATTTTTTATCAAAATTACAGTTACTTGTCATAATTAATAACGATGTTACAGTTACCTGTCATAATTAGTATCGAAGTTACAGTTGAATGAATGAAAATCCACAGCCTGCTTCCAGTCTCCGACCGGGTCAGGAATGGAATGAATGAAGCCCCCAACTAGCGGCGAGGATATGGACTGTGCCGGCTACCGAGGCCTGACGCACTCCTCTGGGGCAATGATTAGATGAATGACAGATGATATGAAATGATAGTGTAGAGTATTGCTGGAATGAAATGTTGACAGGGAAAACCGGAGTAGCCGGAGAAAAACCTGTCTGCCTCCGTTTTGTCCAGCACAGATCTCACATGGAGTGACCGGGATTTGAACCACGGACCCAGCGGTGAGAGGCCGACGTGCTGCCGCCTAAGCCACGGAAGCTTTCGAAGTTACAGTTACTTGTCATAATTAGTATCGAAGTTACAATTACCTGCCATAATTTGTATCGAAGTTACTGTTACCTGTCATAATTAGTAATGAAGTTACAGTTACCTACCATAATTTTTTATCAAAATTACAGTTACTTGTCATAATTAGTAACGAAGTTTGAGTTTCTTGTCATAATTTGAATCGAAGTTACAGTAACCAGTCATAATTTTTATCGATGTTATAGTTACTTGTCATAATTAGTATCGAAGTTACTGTTACCTGTCATAATTAGTATCGAAGTAACAGTTACCTGCCATAATTAGTATCGAAATTAGTGTTACTTGTCATTATTAGTAACGAAGTTACAGTTACCTGTCATAATTAGTATCGAAGTTACAGTTACTTGTCATAATTAGTATCGAAGTTACTGTTACCTGTCATAATTAGTATCGAAGTTACAGTTACCTGCAAAAATTTGTATCGAAATTACAGTTACTTGTCGTAATTAGTGACGAAGTTACAGTTACCTGTCATAATTAGTATCGAAGTTACAGTTACCTGTCATAATTAGTATCGAAGTTACAGTTACCTGCCTAAATTTCTATCGAAATTACAGTTACTTGTCATAATTAATAACGAAGTTACAGTTACCTGTCATAATTTGTATCGAAATTACAGTTACTTGTCATAATTAGTAACGTAGTTACAGTTTCCTGTCATAATTAGTATCGAAGTTACTGTTACCTGTCATAATTAGTATGGAAGTTACAGTTACCTGCCATAATTTGTATCGAAATTAAAGTTACTTGTCATAATTAGTTGCGATGTTACAGTAACCTGCCATAATTAGTATCGAAGTTAATGTTACTTGTCATAATTAGTATCGAAGTTACTGTTACCTGTCATAATTGGTATCGAAGATACAGTTACCTGCCATAATTTGTATCGAAATTACAGGGACTTGTCATAATTAGTAACGAAGTTCGAGTTTCTTGTCATAATTAGTATCGAAGTTACAGTTACCTGTCATAATTTGTATCGAAGTTATAGTAACTTGCCATAATTAGTATCGAATTACTGTTACCTGTCATAATTAGTATCGAAGTTACTGTTACCTGCCATAATTTGTAACGAAATTACAGTTACTTGTTATAATTAGTGACGAAGTTACAGTTACCTGTCATAATTAGTATCGAAGTTACAGTTACTTGTCATAATTAGTATCGAAGTTACAGTTACCTGCCATAATTTGTATCGAAATTACAGGGACTTGACATAATTAGTAACGAAGTTACAGTTTCCTGCCATAATTAGTATCGAAATTAAAGTTACTTGTCATAATTAGTAACGAAGTTACAGTTTCCTGTCATAATTAGTATCGAAATTACTGTTACCTGTCATAATTAGTATTGAAGTTACAGTTACCTACCATAATTTTTTATCAAAATTACAGCTACTTGTCATAATTAGTAACGAAGTTTGAGTTTCTCGTCATAATTAGAATCGAAGTTACAGTAACCAGTCATAATTTTTATCGAAGTTATAGTTACTTGTCATAATTAGTATCGAAGTTACTGTTACCTGTCATAATTAGTACCGAAGTTACAGTTACCTGCCATAATTTGTAACGAAATTAGAGTTTCTTGTCATAATTAGTAACGAAGTTACAGTTACCTGTCATAATAAGTATCGAAGTTACTGTTACTTGTCATAATTAGTATCGAAGTTACTGTTACCTGTCATAATTAGTATCGAAGTAACAGTTACCTGCCAAAATTTGTATCGAAATTACAGTTACTTGTCATAATTAGTAACGAAGTTACAGTTACCTGCCATAATTTGTATCGAAATTACAGTTCCTTGTCATAATTAGTATCGAAGTTACAGTTACCTGTCATAATTAGTATCGAAGGTACTGTTACTTGTCATAATTAGTAACGAAGTTACAGTAACCTGTCATAATTTGTATCGAAATTACAGTTACTTGTCATAATTAGTAACGAAGTTACAGTTTCCTGTCATAATTAGTATCGAAGTAACTGTTACCTGTCATAATTAGTATGGAAGTTACAGTTACCTGCCATAATTAGTATCGAAATTAAAGTTACTTGTGATAATTAGTAACGAAGTTACAGTTACCTGTCATAATAAGTATCGAAGTTACTGTTACCTGTCAAAATTAGTATTGAAGTTACAGTTACCTACCATAATTTTTTATCAAAATTACAGTTACTTGTCATAATTAGTAACGAAGTTAGAGTTTCTTGTCAAAATTAGTATCGAAGTTACAGTTACCTGTCATAATTTGATTCGAAGTTATAGTTATTTGTCATAATTAGTATCGAAGTTACTGTTACCAGTCACAATTAGTATCGAAGTTACAGTTACCTGCCATAATTTGTATCGAAATTACAGTTCCCTGTCATAATTAGTATCGAAGTTACAGTTACTTGTCATAATTAGTTTCGAAGTTACTGTTACCTGCCATAATTTGTATCGAAATTACAGTTACTTGTCATAATTGGTTACGAAGTTACAGGTACCTGTCATAATTAGTATCGAAGTTACAGTTACTTGTCATAATTAGTATCGTAGTTACTGTTACCTGTCATAATTAGTATCGAAGTTACTGTTACCTGTCATAATTAGTATCGAAGTTACAGTTACCTGCCATAATTTGTATCGAAATTACAGTTACTTGTCATAATTAGTAACGAAGTTACAGTTACCTGTCATAATTAGTATCGAAGTTACAGTTACTTGTCATAATTAGTATCGAAGTTACTGTTACCTGTCATAATAAGTATCGAAGTTACAGTTACCTGCCAAAATTTGAATCGAAATTACAGTTACTTGTCATAATTAGTAACGAAGTTACAGTTACCTGTCATAATTAGTATCGAAGTTACAGTTACTTGTCATGATTATTATCGAAGTTACAGTTACTTGTCATAATTAGTATCGAAGTTACTGTTACCTGTCATAATTAGCATCGAAATTACAATTACCTGCCATAATTTGTATCGAAATTACAGGGACTTGTCATAATTAGTAACGAAGTTACAGTAACCTGCCATAATTAGTATCGAAATTAAAGTTACTGGTCATAATAAGTAACGAAGTTACAGTTACCTGTCATAATTAGTATCGAAGTTACTGTTACCGGTCATAATTAGTATTGAAGTTACAGTTACCTACAATAATTTTTTATCAAAATTACAGTTACTTGTCATAATTAGTAACGAAGTTAGAGTTGCTTGTCATAATTAGTTTGGAAGTTACAGTTACCTGTCATAATTTGTATCGAAGTTATAGTTACTTGTCATAATTAGTATCGAAGTTGCTGTTACCTGTCATAATTAGTATCGAAGTTACAGTAACCTGCCATAATTTGTATCGAAATTACAGTTACTTGTCATAATTAGTAACGAAGTTTCAGTTACCTGCCAAAATATGAATCGAAATTACAGTTACTTGTCATAATTAGTAACGAAGTTACAGTTACCTGTCATAATTAGTATCGAAGTTACAGTTACCTGTCATAATTAGTATCGAAGTTACAGTTACTTGTCATAATTTGTATCGAAGTTACTGTTACCTGTCAAAATTAGTAACGATGATACAGTTACCTGCCATAATTTGTATCGAAATTACATTTACTTGTCATACTTAATAACGAAGTTACAGTTACCTGTCATAATTAGTATCGAAGTTACAGTTACTTGTCATAATTAGTACCGAGGTTACAGTTACCTGCCATAATTTGTATCGAAATTACAGGGACTTGTCATAATTAGTAACGAAGTTACAGTTTCCTGCCATAATTAATATCGAAATTAAAGTTACTTGTCATAATTAGTAACGAAGTTACAGTTTCCTGTCATAATTAGTATCGAAGATACTGTTACCTGTCATAATTAGTATTGAAGTTACAGTTACCTACCATAATTTTTTATCAAAATTACAGTTACTTGTCATAATTAGTAACGAAGTTTGAGTTTCTTGTCATAATTAGTATCGAAGTTACTGTTACCTGTCATAATTAGTATTGAAGTTACAGTTACCTACAATAATTTTTATCAAAATTACAGTTACTTGTCATAATTAATAACGAAGTTACAGTTACCTGTCATAATTAGTATCGAAGTTACAGTTGAATGAATGAAAATCCACAGCCTGCTTCCAGTCTCCGACCGGGTCAGGAATGGAATGAATGAAGCCCCCAACTAGCGGCGAGGATATGGACTGTGCCGGCTGCCGAGGCCTGACGCACTCCTCTGGGGCAATGATTAGATGAATGACAGATGATATGAAATGATAGTGTAGAGTGTTGCTGGAATGAAATTTTGACAGGGAAAACCGGAGTACCCGGAGAAAAACCTGTCTGCCTCCGTTTTGTCCAGCACAGATCTCACATGGAGTGACCGGGATTTGAACCACGGACCCAGCGGTGAGAGGCCGACGTGCTGCCGCCTAAGCCACGGAGGCATTCGAAGTTACAGTTACTTGTCATAATTAGTATCGAAGTTACAATTACCTGCCATAATTTGTATCGAAATTACAGGGACTTGTCATAATTAGTAACGAAGTTACAGTTTCCTGCCATAAATAGTATCGAAATTAAAGTTACTTGTCATAATTAGTAACGAAGTTACAGTTTCCTGTCATAATTAGCATCGAAGTTACTGTTACCTGTCATAATTAGTAAGGAAGTTACAGTTACCTACCATAATTTTTTATCAAAATTACAGTTACTTGTCATAATTAGTAACGAAGTTTGAGTTTCTTGTCATAATTTGAAACGAAGTTACAGTAACCAGTCATAATTTTTATCGAAGTTATAGTTACTTGTCATAATTGGTATCGAAGTTACTGTTACCTGTCATAATTAATATCGAAGTAACAGTTACCTGCCATAATTAGTATCGAAATTAGTGTTACTTGTCATTATTAGTAACGAAGTTACAGTTACCTGTCATAATTAGTATCGAATTTACAGTTACTTGTCATAATTAGTATCGAACTTACTGTTACCTGTCATAATTAGTATCGAAGTTACAGTTACCTGCCAAAATTTGTATCGAAATTACTGTTACTTGTCATAATTAGTAACGAAGTTACAGTTACCTGCCATAATTTGTATCGAAATTACAGTTCCTTGTCATAATTAGTATCGAAGTTACAGTTACCTGTCATAATTAGTATCGAAGGTACTGTTACTTGTCATAATTAGTAACGAAGTTACAGTTACCTGTCATAATTTGTATCGAAATTACAGTTACTTGTCATAATTAGTAACGAAGTTACAGTTTCCTGTCATAATTCGTATCGAAGTTACTGTTACCTGTCATAATTAGTATGGAAGTTACAGTTACCTGCCATAATTTGTATCGAAATTAAAGATACTTGTCATAATTAGTAGCGATGTTACAGTAACCTGCCATAATTAGTATCGAAGTTAATGTTACTTGTCATAATTAGTATCGAAGTTACTGTTAACTGTCATAATTGGTATCGAAGATACAGTTACCTGCCATAATTTGTATCGAAATTACAGGGACTTGTCATAATTAGTAACGAAGTTCGAGTTTCTTGTCATAATTAGTATCGAAGTTACAGTTACCTGTCATAATTTGTATCGAAGTTATAGTAACTTGTCATAATTAGTATCGAATTACTGTTACCTGTTATAATTAGTATCGAAGTTACTGTTACCTGCCATAATTTGTAACGAAATTACAGTTACTTGTTATAATTAGTGACGAAGTTACAGTTACCTGTCATAATTAGTATCGAAGTTACAGTTACTTGTCATAATTAGTATCGAAGTTACAGTTACCTGCCATAATTTGTATCGAAATTACAGGGACTTGACATAATTACTAACGAAGTTACAGTTTCCTGCCATAATTAGTATCGAAATTAAAGTTACTTGTCATAATTAGTAACGAAGTTACAGTTTCCTGTCATAATTAGTATCGAAGTTACTGTTACCTGTCATAATTAGTATTGAAGTTACAGTTACCTACCATAATTTTTTATCAAAATTACAGTTACTTGTCATAATTAGTAACGAAGTTTGAGTTTCTCGTCATAATTAGAATCGAAGTTACAGTAACCAGTCATAATTTTTATCGAAGTTATAGTTACTTGTCATAATTAGTATCGAAGTTACTGTTACCTGTCATAATTAGTATCGAAGTAACAGTTACCTGCCAAAATTTGTATCGAAATTACAGTTACTTGTCCTAATTAGTAACGAAGTTACAGTTACCTGCCATAATTTGTATCGAAATTACAGTTCCTTGTCATAATTAGTATCGAAGTTACAGTTACCTGTCATAATTAGTATCGAAGGTACTGTTACTTGTCATAATTAGTAACGAAGTTACAGTTACCTGTCATAATTTGTATCGAAATTACAGTTACTTGTCATAATTAGTAACGAAGTTACAGTTTCCTGTCATAATTAGTATCGAAGTAACAGTTACCTGTCATAATTAGTATGGAAGTTACAGTTACCTGCTATAATTAGTATCGAAATTAAAGTTACTTGTGATAATTAGTAACGAAGTTACAGTTACCTGTCATAATAAGTATCGAAGTTACTGTTACCTGTCAAAATTAGTATTGAAGTTACAGTTACCTACCATAATTTTTTATCAAAATTACAGTTACTTGTCATAATTAGTAACGAAGTTAGAGTTTCTTGTCATAATTAGTATCGAAGTTACAGTTACCTGTCATAATTTGATTCGAAGTTATAGTTATTTGTCATAATTAGTATCGAAGTTACTGTTACCAGTCACAATTAGTATCGAAGTTACAGTTACCTGCCATAATTTGTATCGAAATTACAGTTCCCTGTCATAATTAGTATCGAAGTTACAGTTACTTGTCATAATTAGTATCGAAGTTACTGTTACCTGCCATAATTTGTATCGAAATTACAGTAACTTGTCATAATTGGTTACGAAGTTACAGGTACCTGTCATAATTAGTATCAAAGTTACAGTTACCTGTTATAATTTGTATCGAAGTTATAGTAACTTGTCATAATTAGTATCGAATTACTGTTACCTGTCATAATTAGTATCGAAGTTACTGTTACCTGCCATAATTTGTAACGAAATTACAGTTTCCTGTCATAATTAGTATCGAAGTTACTGTTACCTGTCATAATTAGTATTGAAGTTACAGTTACCTACCATAATTTTTTATCAAAATTACAGTTACTTGTCATAATTAGTAACGAAGTTTGAGTTTCTCGTCATAATTAGAATCGAAGTTACAGTAACCAGTCATAATTTTTATCGAAGTTATAGTTACTTGTCATAATTAGTATCGAAGTTACTGTTACCTGTCATAATTAGTACCGAAGTTACAGTTACCTGCCATATTTTGTAACGAAATTAGAGTTTCTTGTCATAATTAGTAACGAAGTTACAGTTACCTGTCATAATAAGTATCGAAGTTACTGTTACTTGTCATAATTAGTATCGAAGTTCCTGTTACCTGTCATAATTAGTATCGAAGTAACAGTTACCTGCCAAAATTTGTATCGAAATTACAGTTACTTGTCATAATTAGTAACGAAGTTACAGTTACCTGCCATAATTTGTATCGAAATTACAGTTCCTTGTCATAATTAGTATCGAAGTCACAGTTACCTGTCATAATTAGTATCGAAGGTACTGTTACTTGTCATAATTAGTAACGAAGTTACAGTTACCTGTCATAGTTAGTATCGAAGTTACAGTTACCTGCAATAATTTGTATCGAAATTACAGTTACTTGTCATAATTAGTAACGAAGTTACTGTTACAGTCATAATTAGTATTGAAGTTACAGTTACCTACCATAAATGTTTATCAAAGTTACTGTTACTTGTCATAATTATTAACGAAGTTAGAGTTTCTTGTCATAATTTGTATCGAAGTTAATGTTACCTGTCATAATTTGTATCGAAATTACAGTTACTTGTCATAATTAGCATCGAAGCTACAGTTACTTGACATAATTAGCAACGCAGATACAGTAACCTGTCATAATTAGTAACGAAGTTACAGTTACCTGTCATAATTTGTATCGAAATTACAGTTACTTGTCATAATTAGTAACGAAGTTACAGTTTCCTGTCATAATTAGTATCGAAGTTACTGTTACCTGTCATAATTAGTATGGAAGTTACAGTTACCTGCCATAATTTGTATCGAAATTACAGGGACTTGTCATAATTAGTAATGAAGTTCGAGTTTCTTGTCATAATTAGTATCGAAGTTACAGTTACCTGTCATAATTTGTATCGAAGATATAGTTACCGGTCATAATTAGTATCGAAGTTACAGTTACTTGACATAATTAGTATCGAAGTTACTGTTACTTGTCATAATTAGTATCGAAGTTACTGTAACCTGTCATAATTTGTATCGAAATTACAGTTACTTGTCATAATTAGCATCGAAGCTACAGTTACTTGACATAATTAGTAACGAAGTTACAGTAACCTGTCATAATTAGTAACGAAGTTACAGTTACCTGTCATAATTTGTATCGAAATACAGTTACTTGTCATAATTAGTAGCGATGTTACAGTAACCTGCCATAATTAGTATCGAAGTTAATGTTACTTGTCATAATTAGTATCGAAGTTACTGTTACCTGTCATAATTAGTATCGATGATACAGTTACCTGCCATAATTTGTATCGAAATTACTGTTACATGTCATAATTAGTAACGAAGTTACAGTTACCTGTCATAATAAGTATCGAAGTTACAGTTACATGTCATAATTAGTATCGAAGTTACTGTTACCTGTCATAATTAGAATCGAAGTTACAGTTACCTGCCAAAATTTGTATCGAAATTACAGTTACTTGTCATAATTAGTAACGAAGTTACAGTTACCTGTCATAATTAGTATCGAAGTTACAGTTACTTGTAATAATTGGTACCGAAGTTACCGTTACCTGCCATAATTTGTATCGAAATTACAGGGACTTGTCATAATTAGTAACGAAGTTACAGTTACCTGCCATAATTAGTATCGAAATTAAAGTTACTTGTGATAATTATTAACGAAGTTACAGTTACCTGTCATAATTAGTATCGAAGTTCCTGTTACCTGTCATAATTAGTATTGAAGTTACAGTTACCTACCATAATTTTTTATCAAAATTACAGTTACTTGTCATAATTAGTTACGAAGTTAGATTTTCTTGTCATAATTAGTATCGAAGTTACAGTTACCTGTCATAATTTGATTCGAAGTTATAGTTTCTTGTCATAATTAGTATCGAAGTTACTGTTACCTGCCATAATTTGTATCGAAATTACAGTTCCTTGTCGTAATTAGTATCGAAGTTTCAGTTACCAGTCATAATTAGCATCGAAGTTACTGTTACCAGCCATAATTTGTATCGAAATTAAAGTTACTTGTCATAATTAGTTACCAAGTTACAGTTACCTGTCATAATTAGTATCGAAGTTACAGTTACTTGTCATAATTAGTATCGTCGTTACTGTAACCTGTCATAATTAGTATCGAAGTTACTGTTACCTGTCATAATTAGTATCGAAGTTCCTGTTACCTGTCATAATTAGTATTGAAGTTACAGTGACCTACCATAATTTTTTATCAAAATTACAGTTACTTGTCATAATTAGTTACGAAGTTAGATTTTCTTGTCATAATTAGTATCGAAGTTACAGTAACCTGCCATAATTAGTATCGAAATTAAAGTTACTTGTCATAATAAGTAACGAAGTTACAGTTACCTGTCATAATTAGTATCGAAGTTACTGTTACCTGTCATAATTAGTATTGAAGTTACAGTTACCTACAATAATTTTTTATCAAAATTACAGTAACTTGTCATAATTAGTAACGAAGTTAGAGTTTCTTGTCATAATTAGTATCGAAGTTACAGTTACCTGTCATAATTTGTATCGAAGTTATAGTTACTTGTCATAATTAGTATCGAAGTTGCTGTTACCTGTCATAATTAGTATCGAAGTTACAGTTACCTGCCATAATTTGTATCGAAATTACAGTTCCTTGTCATAATTAGTATCGATGTTACAGTTACCTGTCATAATTAGTATTGAAGGTACTGTTACTTGTCATAATTAGTAACGAAGTTACAGTTACCTGTCATGATTTGTATCGAAATTACAGTTACTTGTCATAATTAGTAACGATGTTACAGTTTCCTGTCATAATTAGTACCGAAGTAACTGTTACCTGTCATAATTAGTATGGAAGTTACAGTTACCTGCCATAATTTGTATCGAAATTAAAGTTACTTGTCATCATTAGCAACGATGTTACAGTAACCTGTCATAATTAGTATCGAATTTAATGTTACTTGTCATAAATAGTATCGAAGTTACAGTTACCTTCCATAATTTGTATCGAAACTACAGTCCCCTGTCATAATTAGTATCGAAGTTACAGTTACTTGTCATAATTAGTATCGAAGTTACTGTTACCTGCCATAATTTGTATCGAAATTACAGTTACTTGTCATAATTAGTTACGAAGTTACAGGTACCTGTCATAATTAGTATCGAAGTTACAGTTACTTGTCATAATTAGTATCGTAGTTACTGTTACCTGTCATAATTAGTATCGAAGTTACTGTTACCTGTCATAATTAGTATTGAAGTTACAGTTACCTACAATAATTTTTATCCATATTACAGTTACTTGTCATAATTAGTAACGAAGTTAGAGTTTCTTGTCATAACTAGTATCGAAGTTACAGTTACCTGTCATAATTTGTATCGAAGTTATAGTTACTTGTCATAATTAGTATCGAAGTTGCTGTTACCTGTCATAATTAGTATCGAAGTTACAGTTACCTGCCATAATTTGCATCGAAATTACAGTTACTTGTCATAATTAGTAACGAAGTTACAGTTACCTGTCATAATTTGTATCGAAGTTACAGTTACTTGTCATAATTAGTATCGAAGTTACTGTTACCTGTCATAATAAGTATCGAAGTTACAGTTACCTGCCAAAATTTGAATCGAAATTACAGTTACTTGTCATAATTAGTAACAAAGTTACAGTTACCTGTCATAATTAGTATCGAAGTTACAGTTACTTTTCATAATTAGTATCGAAGTTACTGTTACTTGTCATAATTAGTATCGAAGTTACTGTTACCTGTCATAATTAGCATCGAAATTACAATTACCTGCCATAATTTGTATCGAAATTACAGGGACTTGTCATAATTAGTATTGAAGTTACAGTTACCTACCATAATTTTTTATCAAAATTACAGTTACTTGTCATAATTAGTAACGAAGTTTGAGTTTCTTGTCATAATTAGTATCGAAGTTACTGTTACCTGTCATAATTAGTATTGAAGTTACAGTTACCTACAATAATTTTTTATCAAAATTACAGTTACTTGTCATAATTAATAACGATGTTACAGTTACCTGTCATAATTAGTATCGAAGTTACAGTTGAATGAATGAAAATCCACAGCCTGCTTCCAGCCTCCGACCGGGTCAGGAATGGAATGAATGAAGCCCCCAACTAGCGGCGAGGATATGGACTGTGCCGGCTGCCGAGGCCTGACGCACTCCTCTGGGGCAATGATTAGATGAATGACAGATGATATGAAATGATAGTGTAGAGTGTTGCTGGAATGAAATGTTGACAGGGAAAACCGGAGTAGCCGGAGAAAAACCTGTCTGCCTCCGTTTTGTCCAGCACAGATCTCACATGGAGTGACGGGGATTTGAACCACGGACCCAGCGGTGAGAGGCCGACGTGCTGCCGCCTATGCCACGGAAGCTTTCGAAGTTACAGTTACTTGTCATAATTAGTATCGAAGTTACAATTACCTGCCATAATTTGTATCGAAGTTACTGTTACCTGTCATAATTAGTAATGAAGTTACAGTTACCTACCATAATTTTTTATCAAAATTACAGTTACTTGTCATAATTAGTAACGAAGTTTGAGTTTCTTGTCATAATTTGAATCGAAGTTACAGTAACCAGTCATAATTTTTATCGAAGTTATAGTTACTTGTCATAATTAGTATCGTAGTTACTGTTACCTGTCATAATTAATATCGAAGTAACAGTTACCTGCCATAATTAGTATCGAAATTAGTGTTACTTGTCATTATTAGTAACGAAGTTACAGTTACCTGTCATAATTAGTATCGAAGTTACAGTTACTTGTCATAATTAGTATCGTAGTTACTGTTACCTGTCATAATTAGTATCGAAGTTACAGTTACCTGCAAAAATTTGTATCGAAATTACAGTTACTTCTCATAATTAGTGACGAAGTTACAGTTACCTGTCATAATTAGTATCGAAGTTACCGTTACCTGTCATAATTAGTATCGAAGTTACAGTTACCTGCCTAAATTTGTATCGAAATTACAGTTACTTGTCATAATTAATAACGAAGTTACAGTTACCTGTCATAATTTGTATCGAAATTACAGTTACTTGTCATAATTAGTAACTTAGTTACAGTTTCCTGTCATAATTAGTATCGAAGTTACTGTTACCTGTCATAATTAGTATGGAAGTTACAGTTACCTGCCATAATTTGTATCGAAATTAAAGTTACTTGTCATAATTAGTTGCGATGTTACAGTAACCTGCCATAATTAGTATCGAAGTTAATGTTACTTGTCATAATTAGTATCGAAGTTACTGTTACCTGTCATAATTGGTATCGAAGATACAGTTACCTGCCATAATTTGTATCGAAATTACAGGGACTTGTCATAATTAGTAACGAAGTTCGAGTTTATTGTCATAATTAGTATCGAAGTTACAGTTACCTGTCATAATTTGTATCGAAGTTATAGTTACTTGTCATAATTAGTATCGAATAACTGTTACCTGTCATAATTAGTATCGAAGTTACTGTTACCTGCCATAATTTGTAACGAAATTACAGTTACTTGTTATAATTAGTAACGAAGTTACAGTTACCTGTCATAATTAGTATCGAAGTTACAGTTACTTGTCATAATTAGTATCGAAGTTACAGTTACCTGCCATAATTTGTATCGAAATTACAGGGACTTGACATAATTAGTAACGAAGTTACAGTTTCCTGCCATAATTAGTATCGAAATTAAAGTTACTTGTCATAATTAGTAACGAAGTTACAGTTTCCTGTCATAATTAGTGTCGAAATTACTGTTACCTGTCATAATTAGTATTGAAGTTACAGTTACCTACCATAATTTTTAATCAAAATTACAGCTACTTGTCATAATTAGTAACGAAGTTTGAGTTTCTCGTCATAATTAGAATCGAAGTTACAGTAACCAGTCATAATTTTTATCGAAGTTATAGTTACTTGTCATAATTAGTATCGAAGTTACTGTTACCTGTCATAATTAGTACCGAAGTTACAGTTACCTGCCATAATTTGTAACGAAATTAGAGTTTCTTGTCATAATTAGTAACGAAGTTACAGTTACCTGTCATAATAAGTATCGAAGTTACTGTTACTTGTCATAATTAGTATCGAAGTTACTGTTACCTGTCATAATTAGTATCGAAGTAACAGTTACCTGCCAAAATTTGTATCGAAATTACAGTTACTTGTCATAATTAGTAACGAAGTTACAGTTACCTGCCATAATTTGTATCGAAATTACAGTTCCTTGTCATAATTAGTATCGAAGTTACAGTTACCTGTCATAATTAGTATCGAAGGTACTGTTACTTGTCATAATTAGTAACGAAGTTACAGTAACCTGTCATAATTTGTATCGAAATTACAGTTACTTGTCATAATTAGTAACGAAGTTACAGTTTCCTGTCATAATTAGTATCGAAGTAACTGTTACCTGTCATAATTAGTATCGAAATTAAAGTTAATTGTGATAATTAGTAACGAAGTTACAGTTACCTGTCATAATAAGTATCGAAGTTAATGTTACCTGTCAAAATTAGTATTGAAGTTACAGTTACCTACCATAATTTTTTATCAAAATTACAGTTACTTGTCATAATTAGTAACGAAGTTAGAGTTTCTTGTCAAAATTAGTATCGAAGTTACAGTTACCTGTCATAATTTGATTCGAAGTTATAGTTATTTGTCATAATTAGTATCGAAGTTACTGTTACCAGTCACAATTAGTATCGAAGTTACAGTTACCTGCCATAATTTGTATCGAAATTACAGTTCCCTGTCATAATTAGTATCGAAGTTACAGTTACTTGTCATAATTAGTATCGAAGTTACTGTTACCTGCCATAATTTGTATCGAAATTACAGTTACTTGTCATAATTAGTAACGAAGTTACAGTTACCTGTCATAATTAGTATCGAAGTTACAGTTACTTGTCATAATTAGTATCGAAGTTACTGTTACCTGTCATAATAAGTATCGAAGTTACAGTTACCTGCCAAAATTTGAATCGAAATTACAGTTACTTGTCATAATTGGTTACGAAGTTACAGGTACCTGTCATAATTAGTATCGAAGTTACAGTTACTTGTCATAATTAGTATCGTAGTTACTGTTACCTGTCATAATTAGTATCGAAGTTACTGTTACCTGTCATAATTAGTATCGAAGTTACAGTTACCTGCCATAATTTGTATCGAAATTACAGTTACTTGTCATAATTAGTAACGAAGTTACAGTTACATGTCATAATTAGTATCGAAGTTACAGTTACTTGTCATAATTAGTATCGAAGTTACTGTTACCTGTCATAATAAGTATCGAAGTTACAGTTACCTGCCAAAATTTGAATCGAAATTACAGTTACTTGTCATAATTAGTAACGAAGTTACAGTTACCTGTCATAATTAGTATCGAAGTTACAGTTACTTGTCATAATTATTATCGAAGTTACAGTTACTTGTCATAATTAGTATCGAAGTTACTGTTACCTGTCATAATTAGCATCGAAATTACAATTACCTGCCATAATTTGTATCGAAATTACAGGGACTTGTCATAATTAGTAACGAAGTTACAGTAACCTGCCATAATAAGTATCGAAATTAATGTTACTGGTCATAATAAGTAACGAAGTTACAGTTACCTGTCATAATTAGTATCGAAGTTACTGTTACCTGTCATAATTAGTATTGAAGTTACAGTTACCTACAATAATTTTTTATCAAAATTACAGTTACTTGTCATAATTAGTAACGAAGTTAGAGTTGCTTGTCATAATTAGTATCGAAGTTACAGTTACCTGTCATAATTTGTATCGAAGGTATAGTTACTTGTCATAATTAGTATCGTAGTTACTGTAACCTGTCATAATTAGTATCGAAGTTACTGTTACCTGTCATAATTTGTATCGAAGTTATAGTTACTTGTCATAATTAGTATCGAAGTTGCTGTTACCTGTCATAATTAGTATCGAAGTTACAGTTAATTGTCATAATTAGTATCGAAGTTACTGTTACCTGTCATAATTAGTATCGAAGTTACTGTTACCTGTCATAATTAGTATCGAAATTACAATTACCTGCAATAATTTGTATCGAAATTACAGGGACTTGTCATAATTAGTAACGAAGTTACAGTAACCTGCCATAATTAGTATCGAAATTAAAGTTTTTTGTCATAATAAGTAACGAAGTTACAGTTACCTGTCATAATTAGTATCGAAGTTACTGTTACCTGTCATAATTAGTATTGAAGTTACAGTTACCTACAATAATTTTTATCAAAATTACAGTTACTTGTCATAATTAGTAACGAAGTTAGAGTTTCTTGTCATAATTAGTATCGAAGTAACAGTTACCTGTCATAATTTGTATCGAAGTTATAGTTACTTGTCATAATTAGTATCGAAGTTGCTGTTACCTGTCATAATTAGTATCGAAGTTACAGTTACCTGCCATAATTTGTATCGAAATTACAGTTCCTTGTCATAATTAGCATCGATGTTACAGTTACCTGTCATAATTAGTATCGAAGGTACTGTTACTTGTCATAATTAGTAACGAAGTTACAGTTACCTGTCATAATTTGTATCGAAATTACAGTTACTTGTCATAATTAGTAACGAAGTTACAGTTTCCTGTCATAATTAGTATCGACGTATCTGTTACCTGTCATAATTAGTATGGAAGTTACAGTTACCTGCCATAATTTGTATCGAAATTAAAGTTACTTGTCATCATTAGCAACGATGTTACAGTAACCTGTCATAATTAGTATCGAAGTTAATGTTACTTGTCATAAATAGTATCGAAGTTACTGTTACCTGTCATAATTAGTACCGAAGTTACTGTTACCTGCCATATTTTGTATCGAAATTACTGTTACTTGTCATAAATAGTAACGAAGTTACAGTTACCTGTCATAATTAGTATCGAAGTTACAGTTACTTGTCATAATTAGTATCGAAGTTACTGTTACCTGTCATAAATAGTATCGAAGTTACTGTTACCTGCCAAAATTTGTATCGAAATTACAGTTACTTGTCATAATTATTAACGAAGTTACAGTTACCTGCCATAATTTGTATCGAAATTACAGTTCCTTGTCATAATTAGTATCGAAGTTACAGTTACCTGTCATCATTAGTATCGAAGGTACTGTTACTTGTCATAATTAATAACGAAGTTACAGTTACCTGTCATAATTTTTATCGAAATTAGAGTTACTTGTCATAATTAGTAACGAAGTTACAGTTTCCTGTCATAATTATTATCGAAGTTACTGTTACCTGTCATAATTAGTATGGAAGTTACCGTTACCTGCCATAATTTGTATCGAAATCAAAGTTAATTGTCATAATTAGAAGCGATGTTACAGTAACCTGCCATAATTAGTATCGAAGTTAATGTTACTTGTCATAATTAGTATCGAAGTTACTGTTACCTGTCATAATTAGTATGGAAGTTACAGTTACCTGCCATAATTTGTATCGAAATTACAGGGACTTGTCATAATTAGTAACGAAGTTCGAGTTTCTTGTCATAATTAGTATCGAAGTTACAGTTACCTGTCATAATTTGTATCGAGGTTATAGTTACTTGTCATAATTAGTATCGAAGTTACTGTTACCTGTCATAATTAGTATCGAAGTTACAGTTACCTGCCATAATTTGTATCGAAATTACAGTTACTTGTCATAATTAGTGACGAAGTTAGAGTTTCTTGTCATAATTAGTATCGAAGTTAATGCTACCTGTCATAATTTGTATCGAAATTACAGTTACTTGTCATAATTAGCATCGAAGCTACAGTTACTTGACATAATTAGTAACGAAGTTACAGTAACCTGTCATAATTAGTAACGAAGTTACAGTTACCTGTCATAATTTGTATCGATATTACAGTTACTTGTCATAATTAGTAACGAAGTTACAGTTTCTTGTCATAATTAGTATCGAAGTTACAGTTACCTGTCATAATTTGTATCGAGGTTATAGTTACTTGTCATAATTAGTATCGAAGTTGTGTTACCTGTCATAATTAGTATCGAAGTTACAGTAATCTGCCATAATTTGTATCAAAATTACAGTTACTTGTCATAATTAGTAACGAAGTTACAGTTACTTGTCATAATTAGTATCGAGGTTACAGTTACCTGTCATTATAAGTATCGATGTTACAGTTACTTGTCATAATTAGTATCGTAGTTACTGTTACCTGTCATAATAAGTATCGAAGTTACAATTACCTGCCAAAATTTGAATCGAAATTACAGTTACTTGTCATAATTAGTAACGAAGTTACAGTTACCTGTCATAATTAGTATCGAGGTTACAGTTGCCTGTCATAATTAGTATCGAAGTTACAGTTACTTGTCATAATTAGTATCGAAGTTACTGTTACCTGTCATAATTAGTAACGATGATACACTTACCTGCCAAAATTTGTATCGAAATTACAGTTACTTGTCAAAATTAATAACGAAGTTACAGTTACCTGTCATAATAAGTATCGAAGTTACAGTTACTTGTCATAATTAGTATCGAGGTTACAGTTACCTGCCATAATTTGTATCGAAATTACAGGGACTTGCCATAATTAGTAACGAAGTTACAGTTTCCTGCCATAATTAATATCGAAGTTACAGTTACTTGTCATAATTAATAACGAAGTTACAGTTACCTGTCATAATTAGTATCGAAGTTACAGTTACTTGTCATAATTAGTATCGAAGTTACAGTTACCTGTCATAATTTGTATCGAAATTACAGTTACTTGTCATAATTAGTAACGGAGTTACAGTTTCCTGTCATAATTAGTATCGAAGTAACTGTTACTTGTCATAATTAGTATCGAAGTTACAGTTACTTGTCATAATTAGTATCGAGGTTACAGTTACCTGCCATAATTTGTATCGAAATTACAGGGACTTGTCATAATTAGTAACGAAGTTACAGTTTCCTGCCATAACTAGTATCCAAATTAAAGTTACTTGTCATAATTAGTAACGAAGTTACAGTTTCCTGTCATAATTAGTAACGAAGTTACAGTTACCTGTCATAATTTGTATCGAAATTACAGTTACTTGTCATAATTAGTAACGAAGTTACAGTTTCCTGTCATAATTAGTATCGAAGTAATTGTTACCTGTCATAATTAGTATCGAAGTTACAGTTACTTGTCATAATTAGTATCGTAGTTACTCTTACCTGTCATAATTAGTATCGAAGTTACTGTTACCTGTCATAATTAGTATTGATGTTACAGTTACCTACCATAATTTTTTTTATCAAATTTCTGTTACTTGTCATAATTATTAACGAAGTTAGAGTTTGTTGTCATAATTAGTATCGAAGTTACTGTTACCTGTCATATTTTGAATAGAAATTACAGTTACATGTCATAATTAGAATCGAAGCTACAATTACTTGACATAATTAGTAACGAAGTTACAGTAACCTGTCATAATAAGTAACAAAGTTACAGTTACCTGCCATAATTTGTATCGAAATTACAGTTCCTTGTCATAATTAGTATCGAAGTTACTGATACCTGATATAATTTGTACCGAAGTTACAGTTACATGCCATAATTTGTATCGAAATTACAGTTACTTGTCATAATTAGTAACGAAGTTACGGTAACCTGTCATAATTTGTATCGAAATTACAGTTACTTGACATAATTAGTAACGAAGTTACAGTAACCTGTCATAATTAGTATCGAAGTTAATGTTACCTGTCATAATTAGTATCGAAGTTACAGTTACCTGCCATAATTATTATCAAAATTAGAGTTACTTGTCATAATTAGTAACGAAGTTACAGTTACTTGTCATAATTAGTATCGAAGTTACTGTTACCTGTCAGAATTAGTATCAAAGTTACAGTTACCTGCCATAATTTGTATCAAAATTACTGTTCCTTGTCATAATTAATATCGAAGATACAGTTACCTGTCATAATTAGTATCGAAGGTACTGTTACTTGTCATAAGTAGTAACGAAGTTACAGTTACCTGTCATAATTTGTATCGAAATTACAGTTTCTTGTCATAATTAGTAACGAAGTTACAGTTTCCTGTCATAATTAGTGTCGAAGTTACTGTTATCTGTCATAATTAGTTTGGAAGTTACAGTTACCTGCCATAATTTGTATCGAAATTACTGGGACTTGTCATAATTAGTAACGAAGTTCGAGTTTCTTGTCATAATTAGTATCGAAGTTACAGTTACCTGTCATAATTTGTATCGAAGTTATAGTTACTTGTCATAATTATTATCGAAGTTACTGTTACCTGTCATAATTAGTATCGAAGTTACAGTTACCTGCCATAATTTGTATCGAAATTACAGTTACTTGTCATAATTAGTGACGAAGTTACAGTTACCTGTCATAATTAGTATCGAAGTTACAGTTACCTGTCATAATTAGTATCGAAGTTACAGTTACCTGCCTAAATTTGTATCGAAATTACAGTTACTTTTCATAATAAATAACGAAGTTACAGTTACCTGTCATAATTAGTATCGAAGTTACAGTTACTTGTCATAATTAGTATCGAAGTTACAGTTACCTGCCATAATTTGTATCGAAATTAAAGGTACTTGTCATAATTAGTAACGAAGTTACATTTTCCTGTCATAATTAGTATCGAAGTAACTGTTACCTGTCATAATTAATATTGAAGTTACAGTTACCTACCTTAATTTTTTATCAAAATTACAGTTACTTGTCATAATTAGTAACGAAGTTAGAGTTTCTTGTCATAATTAGAATCGAAGTTACAATAACCAGTCATAATTTTTATCGAAGTTATAGTTACTTGTCATAATTAGCACCGAAGTTACTGTTACCTGTCATAATTAGTATCGAAGTTACAGTTACCTGCCATAATTTGTATCGAAATTACAGTTACTTGTCATAATTAGTAACGAAGTTACAGTTACCTGCCATAATTTGTAACGAAATTACAGTTCCTTGTCATAATTAGTATCGAAGTTACAGTTACCTGTCATAATTAGTATCGAAGGTACTGTTACTTGTCATAATTAGTAACGAAGTTACAGTTACCTGTTATAATTTGTATCGAAATTACAGTTACTTGTCATAATTAGTAACGAAGTTACAGTTTCTTGTCATAATTAGTATCGAAGTTACTGTTACCTGTCATAATTAGTATGGAAGTTACAGTTACCTGCCATAATTTGTATCGAAATTACAGTTCCTTGTCATAATTTGTATCGAAGTTACAGTTACCTGTCATAGTTAGTATCGAAGTTACTGTTACCTGCCATAATTTGTATCGAAATTACAGTTACTTGTCATAATTAGTAACGAAGTTACTGTTACAGTCATAATTAGTATTGAAGTTACCGTTACCTACCATAAATGTTTATCAAAATTACTGTTACTTGTCATAATTATTAACGAAGTTAGAGTTTCTTGTCATAATTTGTATCGAAGTTAATTTTACCTGTCATAATTTGTATCGAAATTACAGTTACTTGTCATAATTAGCATCGAAGCTACAGTTACTTGACATAATTAGCAACGAAGATACAGTAACCTGTCATAATTAGTAACGAAGTTACAGTTACCTGTCATAATTTGTATCGAAATTACAGTTACTTGTCATAATTAGTAACGAAGTTACAGTTTCCTGTCATAATTAGTACCGAAGTTACTGTTACCTGTCATAATTAGTATGGAAGTTACAGTTACCTGCCATAATTTGTATCGAAATTACAGGGACTTGTCATAATTAGTAATAAAGTTCGAGTTTCTTGTCATAATTAGTATCGAAGTTACAGATACCTGTCATAATTTGTATCGAAGTTATAGTTACCTGTCATAATTAGTATCGAAGTTACAGTTACTTGACATAATTAGTATCGAAGTTACTGTTACTTGTCATAATTAGTATCGAAGTTACTGTAACCTGTCATAATTTGTATCGAAATTACAGTTACTTGTCATAATTAGCATCGAAGCTACAGTTACTTGACATAATTAGTAACGAAGTTACAGTAACCTGTCATAATTAGTAACGAAGTTACAGTTACCTGTCATAATTTGTACCGAAATTACAGTTACTTGTCATAATTAGTAACGAAGTTACAGTTTCATGTCATAATTAGTATCGAAGTTACTGTTACCTGTCATAATTAGTATTGAAGTTACAGTTACCTACCATAATTTTTTATCAAAATTACAGTTACTTGTCATAATTAGTAACGAAGTTAGAGTTTCTTGTCATAATTAGTATCGAAGTTACAGTTACCTGTCATAATTTGTATCGAGGTTATAGTTACTTGTCATAATTAGTATCGAAATTGCTGTTACCTGTCATAATTAGTATCGAAGTTACAGTAATCTGCCATAATTTGTATCAAAATTACAGTTACTTGTCATAATTAGTAACGAAGTTACAGTAACCTGTCATTATTAGTATCGATGTTACAGTTACTTGTCATAATTAGTATCGTAGTTACTGTTACCTGTCATAATAAGTATCGAAGTTACAATTACCTGCCAAAATTTGAATCGAAATTACAGTTACTTGTCATAATTAGTAACGAAGTTACAGTTACCTGTCATAGTTAGTATCGAGGTTACAGTTACCTGTCATAATTAGTATCGAAGTTACAGTTACTTGTCATAATTAGTATCGAAGTTACTGTTACCTGTCATAATTAGTAACGATGATACAGTTACCTGCCAAAATTTGTATCGAAATTACAGTTACTTGTCATAATTAATAACGAAGTTACAGTTACCTGTCATAATAAGTATCGAAGTTACAGTTACTTGTCATAATTAGTATCGAGGTTACAGTTACCTGCCATAATTTGTATCGAAATTACAGGGACTTGCCATAATTAGTAACGAAATTACAGTTTCCTGCCATAATTAATATCGAAGTTACAGTTACTTGTCATAATTAATAACGAAGTTACAGTTACCTGTCATAATTAGTATCGAAGTTACAGTTACTTTGTCATAAATAGTATCGAAGTTACAGTTACCTGTCATAATTTGTATCGAAATTACAGTTACTTGTCATAATTAGTAACGAAGTTACAGTTTCCTGTCATAATTAGTATCGAAGTAACTGTTACCTGTCATAATTAGTATCGAAGTTACAGTTACTTGTCATAATTAGTATCGAGGTTACAGTTACCTGCCATAATTTGTATCGAAATTACAGGGACTTGTCATAATTAGTAACGAAGTTACAGTTTCCTGCCATAACTAGTATCCAAATTAAAGTTACTTGTCATAATTAGTAACGAAGTTACAGTTTCCTGTCATAATTAGTAACGAAGTTACAGTTACCTGTCATAATTTGTATCGAAATTACAGATACTTGTCATAATTAGTAACGAAGTTACAGTTTCCTGTCATAATTAGTATCGAAGTAATTGTTACCTGTCATAATTAGTATCGAAGTTACAGTTACTTGTCATATTTAGTATCGTAGTTACTCTTACCTGTCATAATTAGTATCGAAGTTACTGTTACCTGTCATAATTAGTATTGATGTTACAGTTACCTACCATAATTTTTTTATCAAAATTACTGTTACTTGTCATAATTATTAACGAAGTTAGAGTTTGTTGTCATAATTAGTATCGAAGTTACTGTTACCTGTCATATTTTGAATAGAAATTACAGTTACTTGTCATAATTAGAATCGAAGCTACAATTACTTGACATAATTAGTTACGAAGTTACAGTAACCTGTCATAATAAGTAACAAAGTTACAGTTACCTGCCATAATTTGTATCGAAATTACAGTTCCTTGTCATAATTAGTATCGAAGTTACTGATACCTGATATAATTTGTACCGAAGTTACAGTTACCTGCCATAATTTGTATCGAAATTTCAGTTACTTGTCATAATTAGTAACGAAGTTACGGTAACCTGTCATAATTTGTATCGAAATTACAGTTACTTGACATAATTAGTAACGAAGTTACAGTAACCTGTCATAATTAGTATCGAAGTTAATGTTACCTGTCATAATTAGTATCGAAGTTACAGTTACCTGCCATAATTTTTTATCAAAATTAGAGTTACTTGTCATAATTAGTAACGAAGTTACAGTTACTTGTCATAATTAGTATCGAAGTTACTGTAACCTGTCATAATTAGTATCAATGTTACAGTTACCTGCCATAATTTGTATCAAAATTACTGTTCCTTGTCATAATTAATATCGAAGTTACAGTTACCTGTCATAATTAGTATCGAAGGTACTGTTACTTGTCATAAGTAGTAACGAAGTTACAGTTACCTGTCATAATTTGTATCGAAATTACAGTTTCTTGTCATAATTAGTAACGAAGTTACAGTTTCCTGTCATAATTAGTGTCGAAGTTACTGTTATCTGTCATAATTAGTATGGAAGTTACAGTTACCTGCCATAATTTGTATCGAAATTACTGGGGCTTGTCATAATTAGTAACGAAGTTCGAGTTTCTTGTCATAATTAGTATCGAAGTTACAGTTACCTGTCATAAATTGTATCGAAGTTATAGTTACTTGTCATAATTATTATCGAAGTTACTGTTACCTGTCATAATTAGTATCGAAGTTACAGTTACCTGCCATAATTTGTATCGAAATTACAGTTACTTGTCATAATTAATAACGAAGTTACAGTTACCTGTCATAATTAGTATCGAAGTTACAGTTACTTGTCATAATTAGTATCGAAGTTACAGTTACCTGCCATAATTTGTATCTAAATTAAAGTTACTTGTCATAATTAGTAACGAAGTTACAGTTTCCTGTCATAATTAGTATCGAAGTAACTGTTACCTGTCATAATTAATATTGAAGTTACAGTTACCTACCTTAATTTTTTATCAAAATTACAGTTACTTGTCATAATTAGTAACGAAGTTAGAGTTTCTTGTCATAATTAGAATCGAAGTTACAATAACCAGTCATAATTTTTATCGAAGTTATAGTTACTTGTCATAATTAGCACCGAAGTTACTGTTACCTGTCATAATTAGTATCGAAGTTACAGTTACCTGCCATAATTTGTATCGAAATTACAGTTACTTGTCATAATTAGTAACGAAGTTACAGTTACCTGCCATAATTTGTATCGAAATTACAGTTCCTTGTCATAATTAGTATCGAAGTTACAGTTACCTGTCATAATTAGTATCGAAGGTACTGTTACTTGTCATAATTAGTAACGAAGTTACAGTTACCTGTTATAATTTGTATTGAAATTACAGTTACTTGTCATAATTAGTAACGAAGTTACAATTTCTTGTCATAATTAGTATCGAAGTTACTGTTACCTGTCATAATTAGTTTGGAAGTTACAGTTACCTGCCATAATTTGTATCGAAATTACAGTTCCTTGTCATAATTAGTATCGAAGTTACAGTTAGCTGTCATAGTTAGTATCGAAGTTACAGTTATCTGCCATAATTTGTATCGAAATTACAGTTACTTGTCATAATTAGTAACGAAGTTACTGTTACAGTCATAATTAGTATTGAAGTTACAGTTACCTACCATAAATGTTTATCAAAATTACTGTTACTTGTCATAATTATTAACGAAGTTAGAGTTTCTTGTCATAATTTGTATCGAAGTTAATGTTACCTGTCATAATTTGTATCGAAATTACAGTTACTTGTCATAATTAGCATCGAAGATACAGTTACTTGACATAATTAGCAACGAAGATACAGTAACCTGTCATAATTAGTAACGAAGTTACAGTTACCTGTCATAATTTGTATCGAAATTACAGTTACTTGTCATAATTAGTAACGAAGTTACAGTTTCCTGTCATAATTAGTATCGAAGTTACTGTTACCTGTCATAATTTGTATCGAAGATATAGTTACCGGTCATAATTAGTATCGAAGTTACAGTTACTTAACATAATTAGTATCGAAGTTACTGTTACTTGTCATAATTAGTATCGAAGTTACTGTAACCTGTCATAATTTGTATCGAAATTACAGTTACTTGTCATAATTAGCATCGAAGCTACAGTTACTTGACATAATTAGTAACGAAGTTACAGTAACCTGTCATAATTAGTAACGAAGTTACAGTTACCTGTCATAATTTGTATCGAAATACAGTTACTTGTCATAATTAGTAGCGATGTTACAGTAACCTGCCATAATTAGTATCGAAGTTAATGTTACTTGTCATAATTAGTATCGAAGTTACTGTTACCTGTCATAATTAGTATCGATGATACAGTTACCTGCCATAATTTGTATCGAAATTACTGTTACTTGTCATAATTAGTAACGAAGTTACAGTTACCTGTCATAATAAGTATCGAAGTTACAGTTACATGTCATAATTAGTATCGAAGTTAGTGTTACCTGTCATAATTAGAATCGAAGTTACAGTTACCTGCCAAAATTTGTATCGAAATTACAGTTACTTGTCATAATTAGTAACGAAGTTACAGTTACCTGTCATAATTAGTATCGAAGTTACAGTTACTTGTAATAATTGGTACCGAAGTTACCGTTACCTGCCATAATTTGTATCGAAATTACAGGGACTTGTCATAATTAGTAACGAAGTTACAGTTACCTGCCATAATTAGTATCGAAATTAAAGTTACTTGTGATAATTATTAACGAAGTTACAGTTACCTGTCATAATTAATATCGAAGTTCCTGTTACCTGTCATAATTAGTATTGAAGTTACAGTTACCTACCATAATTTTTTATCAAAATTACAGTTACTTGTCATAATTAGTTACGAAGTTAGATTTTCTTGTCATAATTAGTATCGAAGTTACAGTTACCTGTCATAATTTGATTCGAAGTTATAGTTTCTTGTCATAATAAGTATCGAAGTTACTGTTACCTGCCATAATTTGTATCGAAATTACAGTTCCTTGTCGTAATTAGTATCGAAGTTTCAGTTACCAGTCATAATTAGCATCGAAGTTACTGTTACCAGCCATAATTTGTATCGAAATTAAAGTTACTTGTCATAATAAGTTACCAAGTTACTGTTACCTGTCATAATTAGTATCGAAGTTACAGTTACTTGTCATAATTAGTATCGTAGTTACTGTAACCTGTCATAATTAGTATCGAAGTTACTGTTACCTGTCATAATTTGTATCGAAGTTATAGTTACTTGTCGTAATTAGTATCGAAGTTGCTGTTACCTGTCATAATTAGTATCGAAGTTCCTGTTACCTGTCATAATTAGTATTGAAGTTACAGTGACCTACCATAATTTTTTATCAAAATTACAGTTACTTGTCATAATTAGTTACGAAGTTAGATTTTCTTGTCATAATTAGTATCGAAGTTACAGTTACCTGTCATAATTTGATTCGAAGTTATAGTTTCTTGTCATAATTATTATCGAAGTTACTGTTACCTGCCATAATTTGTATCGAAATTACAGTTCCTTGTCGTAATTAGTATCGAAGTTTCAGTTACCAGTCATAATTAGCATCGATGTTACTGTTACCAGCCATAATTTGTATCGAAATTAAAGTTACATGTCATAATTAGTTACCAAGTTACAGTTACCTGTCATAATTAGTATCGAAGTTACAGTTACTTGTCATAATTAGTATCGTCGTTACTGTAACCTGTCATAATTAGTATCGAAGTTACTGTTACCTGTCATAATTAGTATCGAAGTTCCTGTTACCTGTCATAATTAGTATTGAAGTTACAGTGAGCTACCATAATTTTTTATCAAAATTACAGTTACTTGTCATAATTAGTTACGAAGTTAGATTTTCTTGTCATAATTAGTATCGAAGTTACAGTAACCTGCCATAGTTAGTATCGAAATTAAAGTTACTTGTCATAATAGGTAACGAAGTTACAGTTACCTGTCATAATTAGTATCGAAGTTACTGTTACCTGTCATAATTAGTATTGAAGTTACAGTTACCTACAATAATTTTTTATCAAAATTACAGTAACTTGTCATAATTAGTAACGAAGTTAGAGTTTCTTGTCATAATTAGTATCGAAGTTACAGTTACCTGTCATAATTTGTATCGAAGTTATAGTTACTTGTCATAATTAGTATCGAAGTTGCTGTTACCTGTCATAATTAGTATCGAAGTTACAGTTACCTGCCATAATTTGTATCGAAATTACAGTTCCTTGTCATAATTAGTATCGATGTTACAGTTACCTGTCATAATTAGTATCGAAGGTACTGTTACTTGTCATAATTAGTAACGAAGTTACAGTTACCTGTCATGATTTGTATCGAAATTACAGTTACTTGTCATAATTAGTAACGAAGTTACAGTTTCCTGTCATAATTAGTATCGAAGTAACTGTTACCTGTCATAATTAGTATGGAAGTTACAGTTACCTGCCATAATTTGTATCGAAATTAAAGTTACTTGTCATCATTAGCAACGATGTTACAGTAACCTGTCATAATTAGTATCGAAGTTAATGTTACTTGTCATAAATAGTATCGAAGTTACAGTTACCTTCCATAATTTGTATCGAAACTACAGTCCCCTGTCATAATTAGTATCGAAGTTACAGTTACTTGTCATAATTAGTATCGAAGTTACTGTTACCTGCCTTAATTTGTATCGAAATTACAGTTACTTGTCATAATCAGTTACGAAGTTAAAGGTACCTGTCATAATTAGTATCGAAGTTACAGTTACTTGTCATAATTAGTATCGTAGTTACTGTTACCTGTCATAATTAGTATCGAAGTTACTGTTACCTGTCATAATTAGTATTGAAGTTACAGTTACCTACAATAATTTTTTATCAAAATTACAGTTACTTGTCATAATTAGTAACGAAGTTAGAGTTTCTTGTCATAACTAGTATCGAAGTTACAGTTACCTGTCATAATTTGTATCGAAGTTATAGTTACTTGTCATAATTAGTATCGAAGTTGCTGTTACCTGTCATAATTAGTATCGAAGTTACAGTTACCTGCCATAATTTGCATCGAAATTACAGTTACTTGTCATAATTAGTAACGAAGTTACAGTTACCTGTCATAATTAGTATCGAAGTTACAGTTACTTGTCATAATTAGTATCGAAATTACTGTTACCTGTCATAATAAGTATCGAAGTTACAGTTACCTGCCAAAATTTGAATCGAAATTACAGTTACTTGTCATAATTAGTAACAAAGTTACAGTTACCTGTCATAATTAGTATCGAAGTTACAGTTACTTTTCATAATAAGTATCGAAGTTACTGTTACTTGTCATAATTAGTATCGAAGTTACTGTTACCTGTCATAATTAGCATCGAAATTACAATTACCTGCCATAATTTGTTTCGAAATTACAGGGACTTGTCATAATTAGTAACGAAGTTACAGTAACCTGCCATAATTAGTAACGAAATTAAAGTTACTTGTCATAATAAGTAACGAAGTTACAGTTACCTGTCATAATTAGTATCGAAGTTACTGTTACCTGTCATAATTAGTATTGAAGTTACAGTTACCTACAATAATTTTTTATCAAAACTACAGTTACTTGTCATAATTAGTAACGAAGTTAGAGTTTCTTGTCATAATTAGTATCGAAGTTACAGTTACCTGTCATAATTTGTATCGAAGTTATAGTTACTTGTCATAATTAGTATTGAAGTTGCTGTTACCTGTCATAATTAGTATCGAAGTTACAGTAACCTGCCATAATTTGTATCGAAATTACAGTTAGTTGTCATAATTAGTAACGAAGTTACAGTTACCTGTCATAATTAGTATCGATGTTACAGTTACTTGTCATAATTAGTATCGTAGTTACTGTTACCTGTCATAATAAGTATCGAAGTTACAGTTACCTGCCAAAATTTGAATCGAAATTACAGTTACTTGTCATAATTAGTAACGAAGTTACAGTTACCTGTCATAATTAGTATCGAAGTTACAGTTACCTGTCATAATTAGTATCGAAGTTACAGTTACTTGTCATAATTTGTATCGAAGTTTCTGTTACCTGTCAAAATTAGTAACGATGATACAGTTACCTGCCATAATTTGTATCGAAATTACAGTTACTTGTCATACTTAATAACGAAGTTACAGTTACCTGTCATAATTAGTATCGAAGTTACAGTTACTTGTCATAATTAGTACCGAGGTTACAGTTACCTGCCATAATTTGTATCGAAATTACAGGGACTTGTCATAATTAGTAACGAAGTTACAGTTTCCTGCCATAATTAATATCGAAATTAAAGTTACTTGTCATAATTAGTAACGAAGTTACAGTTTCCTGTCATAATTAGTATCGAAGATACTGTTACCTGTCATAATTAGTATTGAAGTTACAGTTACCTACCATAATTTTTTATCAAAATTACAGTTACTTGTCATAATTAGTAACGAAGTTTGAGTTTCTTGTCATAATTAGTATCGAAGTTACTGTTACCTGTCATAATTAGTATTGAAGTTACAGTTACCTACAATAATTTTTTATCAAAATTACAGTTACTTGTCATAATTAATAACGATGTTACAGTTACCTGTCATAATTAGTATCGAAGTTACAGTTGAATGAATGAAAATCCACAGCCTGCTTCCAGTCTCCGACCGGGTCAGGAATGGAATGAATGAAGCCCCCAACTAGCGGCGAGGATATGGACTGTGCCGGCTACCGAGGCCTGACGCACTCCTCTGGGGCAATGATTAGATGAATGACAGATGATATGAAATGATAGTGTAGAGTGTTGCTGGAATGAAATGTTGACAGGGAAAACCGGAGTAGCCGGAGAAAAACCTGTCTGCCTCCGTTTTGTCCAGCACAGATCTCACATGGAGTGACCGGGATTTGAACCACGGACCCAGCGGTGAGAGGCCGACGTGCTGCCGCCTAAGCCACGGAAGCTTTCGAAGTTACAGTTACTTGTCATAATTAGTATCGAAGTTACAATTACCTGCCATAATTTGTATCGAAGTTACTGTTACCTGTCATAATTAGTAATGAAGTTACAGTTACCTACCATAATTTTTTATCAAAATTACAGTTACTTGTCATAATTAGTAACGAAGTTTGAGTTTCTTGTCATAATTTGAATCGAAGTTACAGTAACCAGTCATAATTTTTATCGATGTTATAGTTACTTGTCATAATTAGTATCGAAGTTACTGTTACCTGTCATAATTAGTATCGAAGTAACAGTTACCTGCCATAATTAGTATCGAAATTAGTGTTACTTGTCATTATTAGTAACGAAGTTACAGTTACCTGTCATAATTAGTATCGAAGTTACAGTTACTTGTCATAATTAGTATCGAAGTTACTGTTACCTGTCATAATTAGTATCGAAGTTACAGTTACCTGCAAAAATTTGTATCGAAATTACAGTTACTTGTCATAATTAGTGACGAAGTTACAGTTACCTGTCATAATTAGTATCGAAGTTACAGTTACCTGTCATAATTAGTATCGAAGTTACAGTTACCTGCCTAAATTTCTATCGAAATTACAGTTACTTGTCATAATTAATAACGAAGTTACAGTTACCTGTCATAATTTGTATCGAAATTACAGTTACTTGTCATAATTAGTAACGTAGTTACAGTTTCCTGTCATAATTAGTATCGAAGTTACTGTTACCTGTCATAATTAGTATGGAAGTTACAGTTACCTGCCATAATTTGTATCGAAATTAAAGTTACTTGTCATAATTAGTTGCGATGTTACAGTAACCTGCCATAATTAGTATCGAAGTTAATGTTACTTGTCATAATTAGTATCGAAGTTACTGTTACCTGTCATAATTGGTATCGAAGATACAGTTACCTGCCATAATTTGTATCGAAATTACAGGGACTTGTCATAATTAGTAACGAAGTTCGAGTTTCTTGTCATAATTAGTATCGAAGTTACAGTTACCTGTCATAATTTGTATCGAAGTTATAGTAACTTGTCATAATTAGTATCGAATTACTGTTACCTGTCATAATTAGTATCGAAGTTACTGTTACCTGCCATAATTTGTAACGAAATTACAGTTACTTGTTATAATTAGTGACGAAGTTACAGTTACCTGTCATAATTAGTATCGAAGTTACAGTTACTTGTCATAATTAGTATCGAAGTTACAGTTACCTGCCATAATTTGTATCGAAATTACAGGGACTTGACATAATTAGTAACGAAGTTACAGTTTCCTGCCATAATTAGTATCGAAATTAAAGTTACTTGTCATAATTAGTAACGAAGTTACAGTTTCCTGTCATAATTAGTATCGAAATTACTGTTACCTGTCATAATTAGTATTGAAGTTACAGTTACCTACCATAATTTTTTATCAAAATTACAGCTACTTGTCATAATTAGTAACGAAGTTTGAGTTTCTCGTCATAATTAGAATCGAAGTTACAGTAACCAGTCATAATTTTTATCGAAGTTATAGTTACTTGTCATAATTAGTATCGAAGTTACTGTTACCTGTCATAATTAGTACCGAAGTTACAGTTACCTGCCATAATTTGTAACGAAATTAGAGTTTCTTGTCCTAATTAGTAACGAAGTTACAGTTACCTGTCATAATAAGTATCGAAGTTACTGTTACTTGTCATAATTAGTATCGAAGTTACTGTTACCTGTCATAATTAGTATCGAAGTAACAGTTACCTGCCAAAATTTGTATCGAAATTACAGTTACTTGTCATAATTAGTAACGAAGTTACAGTTACCTGCCATAATTTGTATCGAAATTACAGTTCCTTGTCATAATTAGTATCGAAGTTACAGTTACCTGTCATAATTAGTATCGAAGGTACTGTTACTTGTCATAATTAGTAACGAAGTTACAGTAACCTGTCATAATTTGTATCGAAATTACAGTTACTTGTCATAATTAGTAACGAAGTTACAGTTTCCTGTCATAATTAGTATCGAAGTAACTGTTACCTGTCATAATTAGTATGGAAGTTACAGTTACCTGCCATAATTAGTATCAAAATTAAAGTTACTTGTGATAATTAGTAACGAAGTTACAGTTACCTGTCATAATAAGTATCGAAGTTACTGTTACCTGTCAAAATTAGTATTGAAGTTACAGTTACCTACCATAATTTTTTATCAAAATTACAGTTACTTGTCATAATTAGTAACGAAGTTAGAGTTTCTTGTCAAAATTAGTATCGAAGTTACAGTTACCTGTCATAATTTGATTCGAAGTTATAGTTATTTGTCATAATTAGTATCGAAGTTACTGTTACCAGTCACAATTAGTATCGAAGTTACAGTTACCTGCCATAATTTGTATCGAAATTACAGTTCCCTGTCATAATTAGTATCGAAGTTACAGTTACTTGTCATAATTAGTTTCGAAGTTACTGTTACCTGCCATAATTTGTATCGAAATTACAGTTACTTGTCATAATTGGTTACGAAGTTACAGGTACCTGTCATAATTAGTATCGAAGTTACAGTTACTTGTCATAATTAGTATCGTAGTTACTGTTACCTGTCATAATTAGTATCGAAGTTACTGTTACCTGTCATAATTAGTATCGAAGTTACAGTTACCTGCCATAATTTGTATCGAAATTACAGTTACTTGTCATAATTAGTAACGAAGTTACAGTTACCTGTCATAATTAGTATCGAAGTTACAGTTACTTGTCATAATTAGTATCGAAGTTACTGTTACCTGTCATAATAAGTATCGAAGTTGCAGTTACCTGCCAAAATTTGAATCGAAATTACAGTTACTTGTCATAATTAGTAACGAAGTTACAGTTACCTGTCATAATTAGTATCGAAGTTACAGTTACTTGTCATGATTATTATCGATGTTACAGTTACTTGTCATAATTAGTATCGAAGTTACTGTTACCTGTCATAATTAGCATCGAAATTACAATTACCTGCCATAATTTGTATCGAAATTACAGGGACTTGTCATAATTAGTAACGAAGTTACAGTAACCTGCCATAATTAGTATCGAAATTAAAGTTACTGGTCATAATAAGTAACGAAGTTACAGTTACCTGTCATAATTAGTATCGAAGTTACTGTTACCTGTCATAATTAGTATTGAAGTTACAGTTACCTACAATAATTTTTTATCAAAATTACAGTTACTTGTCATAATTAGTAACGAAGTTAGAGTTGCTTGTCATAATTAGTTTGGAAGTTACAGTTACCTGTCATAATTTGTATCGAAGTTATAGTTACTTGTCATAATTAGTATCGAAGTTGCTGTTACCTGTCATAATTAGTATCGAAGTTACAGTAACCTGCCATAATTTGTATCGAAATTACAGTTACTTGTCATAATTAGTAACGAAGTTTCAGTTACCTGCCAAAATATGAATCGAAATTACAGTTACTTGTCATAATTAGTAACGAAGTTACAGTTACCTGTCATAATTAGTATCGAAGTTACAGTTACCTGTCATAATTAGTATCGAAGTTACAGTTACTTGTCATAATTTGTATCGAAGTTACTGTTACCTGTCAAAATTAGTAACGATGATACAGTTACCTGCCATAATTTGTATCGAAATTACATTTACTTGTCATACTTAATAACGAAGTTACAGTTACCTGTCATAATTAGTATCGAAGTTACAGTTACTTGTCATAATTAGTACCGAGGTTACAGTTACCTGCCATAATTTGTATCGAAATTACAGGGACTTGTCATAATTAGTAACGAAGTTACAGTTTCCTGCCATAATTAATATCGAAATTAAAGTTACTTGTCATAATTAGTAACGAAGTTACAGTTTCCTGTCATAATTAGTATCGAAGATACTGTTACCTGTCATAATTAGTATTGAAGTTACAGTTACCTACCATAATTTTTTATCAAAATTACAGTTACTTGTCATAATTAGTAACGAAGTTTGAGTTTCTTGTCATAATTAGTATCGAAGTTACTGTTACCTGTCATAATTAGTATTGAAGTTACAGTTACCTACAATAATTTTTATCAAAATTACAGTTACTTGTCATAATTAATAACGAAGTTACAGTTACCTGTCATAATTAGTATCGAAGTTACAGTTGAATGAATGAAAATCCACAGCCTGCTTCCAGTCTCCGACCGGGTCAGGAATGGAATGAATGAAGCCCCCAACTAGCGGCGAGGATATGGACTGTGCCGGCTGCCGAGGCCTGACGCACTCCTCTGGGGCAATGATTAGATGAATGACAGATGATATGAAATGATAGTGTAGAGTGTTGCTGGAATGAAATTTTGACAGGGAAAACCGGAGTACCCGGAGAAAAACCTGTCTGCCTCCGTTTTGTCCAGCACAGATCTCACATGGAGTGACCGGGATTTGAACCACGGACCCAGCGGTGAGAGGCCGACGTGCTGCCGCCTAAGCCACGGAGGCATTCGAAGTTAAAGTTACTTGTCATAATTAGTATCGAAGTTACAATTACCTGCCATAATTTGTATCGAAATTACAGGGACTTGTCATAATTAGTAACGAAGTTACAGTTTCCTGCCATAAATAGTATCGAAATTAAAGTTACTTGTCATAATTAGTAACGAAGTTACAGTTTCCTGTCATAATTAGTATCGAAGTTACTGTTACCTGTCATAATTAGTAAGGAAGTTACAGTTACCTACCATAATTTTTTATCAAAATTACAGTTACTTGTCATAATTAGTAACGAAGTTTGAGTTTCTTGTCATAATTTGAAACGAAGTTACAGTAACCAGTCATAATTTTTATCGAAGTTATAGTTACTTGTCATAATTGGTATCGAAGTTACTGTTACCTGTCATAATTAATATCGAAGTAACAGTTACCTGCCATAATTAGTATCGAAATTAGTGTTACTTGTCATTATTAGTAACGAAGTTACAGTTACCTGTCATAATTAGTATCGAATTTACAGTTACTTGTCATAATTAGTATCGAACTTACTGTTACCTGTCATAATTAGTATCGAAGTTACAGTTACCTGCCAAAATTTGTATCGAAATTACTGTTACTTGTCATAATTAGTAACGAAGTTACAGTTACCTGCCATAATTTGTATCGAAATTACAGTTCCTTGTCATAATTAGTATCGAAGTTACAGTTACCTGTCATAATTAGTATCGAAGGTACTGTTACTTGTCATAATTAGTAACGAAGTTACAGCTACCTGTCATAATTTGTATCGAAATTACAGTTACTTGTCATAATTAGTAACGAAGTTACAGTTTCCTGTCATAATTAGTATCGAAGTTACTGTTACCTGTCATAATTAGTATGGAAGTTACAGTTACCTGCCATAATTTGTATCGAAATTAAAGATACTTGTCATAATTAGTAGCGATGTTACAGTAACCTGCCATAATTAGTATCGAAGTTAATGTTACTTGTCATAATTAGTATCGAAGTTACTGTTAACTGTCATAATTGGTATCGAAGATACAGTTACCTGCCATAATTTGTATCGAAATTACAGGGACTTTTCATAATTAGTAACGAAGTTCGAGTTTCTTGTCATAATTAGTATCGAAGTTACAGTTACCTGTCATAATTTGTATCGAAGTTATAGTAACTTGTCATAATTAGTATCGAATTACTGTTACCTGTCATAATTAGTATCGAAGTTACTGTTACCTGCCATAATTTGTAACGAAATTACAGTTACTTGTTATAATTAGTGACGAAGTTACAGTTACCTGTCATAATTAGTATCGAAGTTACAGTTACTTGTCATAATTAGTATCGAAGTTACAGTTACCTGCCATAATTTGTATCGAAATTACAGGGACTTGACATAATTACTAACGAAGTTACAGTTTCCTGCCATAATTAGTATCGAAATTAAAGTTACTTGTCATAATTAGTAACGAAGTTACAGTTTCCTGTCATAATTAGTATCGAAGTTACTGTTACCTGTCATAATTAGTATTGAAGTTACAGTTACCTACCATAATTTTTTATCAAAATTACAGTTACTTGTCATAATTAGTAACGAAGTTTGAGTTTCTCGTCATAATTAGAATCGAAGTTACAGTAACCAGTCATAATTTTTATCGAAGTTATAGTTACTTGTCATAATTAGTATCGAAGTTACTGTTACCTGTCATAATTAGTATCGAAGTAACAGTTACCTGCCAAAATTTGTATCGAAATTACAGTTACTTGTCCTAATTAGTAACGAAGTTACAGTTACCTGCCATAATTTGTATCGAAATTACAGTTCCTTGTCATAATTAGTATCGAAGTTACAGTTACCTGTCATAATTAGTATCGAAGGTACTGTTACTTGTCATAATTAGTAACGAAGTTACAGTTACCTGTCATAATTTGTATCGAAATTACAGTTACTTGTCATAATTAGTAACGAAGTTACAGTTTCCTGTCATAATTAGTATCGAAGTAACTGTTACCTGTCATAATTAGTATGGAAGTTACAGTTACCTGCTATAATTAGTATCGAAATTAAAGTTACTTGTGATAATTAGTAACGAAGTTACAGTTACCTGTCATAATAAGTATCGAAGTTACTGTTACCTGTCAAAATTAGTATTGAAGTTACAGTTACCTACCATAATTTTTTATCAAAATTACAGTTACTTGTCATAATTAGTAACGAAGTTAGAGTTTCTTGTCATAATTAGTATCGAAGTTACAGTTACCTGTCATAATTTGATTCGAAGTTATAGTTATTTGTCATAATTAGTATCGAAGTTACTGTTACCAGTCACAATTAGTATCGAAGTTACAGTTACCTGCCATAATTTGTATCGAAATTACAGTTCCCTGTCATAATTAGTATCGAAGTTACAGTTACTTGTCATAATTAGTATCGAAGTTACTGTTACCTGCCATAATTTGTATCGAAATTACAGTAACTTGTCATAATTGGTTACGAAGTTACAGGTACCTGTCATAATTAGTATCAAAGTTACAGTTACCTGTTATAATTTGTATCGAAGTTATAGTAACTTGTCATAATTAGTATCGAATTACTGTTACCTGTCATAATTAGTATCGAAGTTACTGTTACCTGCCATAATTTGTAACGAAATTACAGTTTCCTGTCATAATTAGTATCGAAGTTACTGTTACCTGTCATAATTAGTATTGAAGTTACAGTTACCTACCATAATTTTTTATCAAAATTACAGTTACTTGTCATAATTAGTAACGAAGTTTGAGTTTCTCGTCATAATTAGAATCGAAGTTACAGTAACCAGTCATAATTTTTATCGAAGTTATAGTTACTTGTCATAATTAGTATCGAAGTTACTGTTACCTGTCATAATTAGTACCGAAGTTACAGTTACCTGCCACATTTTGTAACGAAATTAGAGTTTCTTGTCATAATTAGTAACGAAGTTACAGTTACCTGTCATAATAAGTATCGAAGTTACTGTTACTTGTCATAATTAGTATCGAAGTTCCTGTTACCTGTCATAATTAGTATCGAAGTAACAGTTACCTGCCAAAATTTGTATCGAAATTACAGTTACTTGTCATAATTAGTAACGAAGTTACAGTTACCTGCCATAATTTGTATCGAAATTACAGTTCCTTGTCATAATTAGTATCGAAGTCACAGTTACCTGTCATAATTAGTATCGAAGGTACTGTTACTTGTCATAATTAGTAACGAAGTTACAGTTACCTGTCATAGTTAGTATCGAAGTTACAGTTACCTGCAATAATTTGTATCGAAATTACAGTTACTTGTCATAATTAGTAACGAAGTTACTGTTACAGTCATAATTAGTATTGAAGTTACAGTTACCTACCATAAATGTTTATCAAAGTTACTGTTACTTGTCATAATTATTAACGAAGTTAGAGTTTCTTGTCATAATTTGTATCGAAGTTAATGTTACCTGTCATAATTTGTATCGAAATTACAGTTACTTGTCATAATTAGCATCGAAGCTACAGTTACTTGACATAATTAGCAACGAAGATACAGTAACCTGTCATAATTAGTAACGAAGTTACAGTTACCTGTCATAATTTGTATCGAAATTACAGTTACTTGTCATAATTAGTAACGAAGTTACAGTTTCCTGTCATAATTAGTATCGAAGTTACTGTTACCTGTCATAATTAGTATGGAAGTTACAGTTACCTGCCATAATTTGTATCGAAATTACAGGGACTTGTCATAATTAGTAATGAAGTTCGAGTTTCTTGTCATAATTAGTATCGAAGTTACAGTTACCTGTCATAATTTGTATCGAAGATATAGTTACCGGTCATAATTAGTATCGAAGTTACAGTTACTTGACATAATTAGTATCGAAGTTACTGTTACTTGTCATAATTAGTATCGAAGTTACTGTAACCTGTCATAATTTGTATCGAAATTACAGTTACTTGTCATAATTAGCATCGAAGCTACAGTTACTTGACATAATTAGTAACGAAGTTACAGTAACCTGTCATAATTAGTAACGAAGTTACAGTTACCTGTCATAATTTGTATCGAAATACAGTTACTTGTCATAATTAGTAGCGATGTTACAGTAACCTGCCATAATTAGTATCGAAGTTAATGTTACTTGTCATAATTAGTATCGAAGTTACTGTTACCTGTCATAATTAGTATCGATGATACAGTTACCTGCCATAATTTGTATCGAAATTACTGTTAAATGTCATAATTAGTAACGAAGTTACAGTTACCTGTCATAATAAGTATCGAAGTTACAGTTACATGTCATAATTAGTATCGAAGTTACTGTTACCTGTCATAATTAGAATCGAAGTTACAGTTACCTGCCAAAATTTGTATCGAAATTACAGTTACTTGTCATAATTAGTAACGAAGTTACAGTTACCTGTCATAATTAGTATCGAAGTTACAGTTACTTGTAATAATTGGTACCGAAGTTACCGTTACCTGCCATAATTTGTATCGAAATTACAGGGACTTGTCATAATTAGTAACGAAGTTACAGTTACCTGCCATAATTAGTATCGAAATTAAAGTTACTTGTGATAATTATTAACGAAGTTACAGTTACCTGTCATAATTAGTATCGAAGTTCCTGTTACCTGTCATAATTAGTATTGAAGTTACAGTTACCTACCATAATTTTTTATCAAAATTACAGTTACTTGTCATAATTAGTTACGAAGTTAGATTTTCTTGTCATAATTAGTATCGAAGTTACAGTTACCTGTCATAATTTGATTCGAAGTTATAGTTTCTTGTCATAATTAGTATCGAAGTTACTGTTACCTGCCATAATTTGTATCGAAATTACAGTTCCTTGTCGTAATTAGTATCGAAGTTTCAGTTACCAGTCATAATTAGCATCGAAGTTACTGTTACCAGCCATAATTTGTATCGAAATTAAAGTTACTTGTCATAATTAGTTACCAAGTTACAGTTACCTGTCATAATTAGTATCGAAGTTACAGTTACTTGTCATAATTAGTATCGTCGTTACTGTAACCTGTCATAATTAGTATCGAAGTTACTGTTACCTGTCATAATTAGTATCGAAGTTCCTGTTACCTGTCATAATTAGTATTGAAGTTACAGTGACCTACCATAATTTTTTATCAAAATTACAGTTACTTGTCATAATTAGTTACGAAGTTAGATTTTCTTGTCATAATTAGTATCGAAGTTACAGTAACCTGCCATAATTAGTATCGAAATTAAAGTTACTTGTCATAATAAGTAACGAAGTTACAGTTACCTGTCATAATTAGTATCGAAGTTACTGTTACCTGTCATAATTAGTATTGAAGTTACAGTTACCTACAATAATTTTTTATCAAAATTACAGTAACTTGTCATAATTAGTAACGAAGTTAGAGTTTCTTGTCATAATTAGTATCGAAGTTACAGTTACCTGTCATAATTTGTATCGAAGTTATAGTTACTTGTCATAATTAGTATCGAAGTTGCTGTTACCTGTCATAATTAGTATCGAAGTTACAGTTACCTGCCATAATTTGTATCGAAATTACAGTTCCTTGTCATAATTAGTATCGATGTTACAGTTACCTGTCATAATTAGTATTGAAGGTACTGTTACTTGTCATAATTAGTAACGAAGTTACAGTTACCTGTCATGATTTGTATCGAAATTACAGTTACTTGTCATAATTAGTAACGAAGTTACAGTTTCCTGTCATAATTAGTATCGAAGTAACTGTTACCTGTCATAATTAGTATGGAAGTTACAGTTACCTGCCATAATTTGTATCGAAATTAAAGTTACTTGTCATCATTAGCAACGATGTTACAGTAACCTGTCATAATTAGTATCGAATTTAATGTTACTTGTCATAAATAGTATCGAAGTTACAGTTACCTTCCATAATTTGTATCGAAACTACAGTCCCCTGTCATAATTAGTATCGAAGTTACAGTTACTTGTCATAATTAGTATCGAAGTTACTGTTACCTGCCATAATTTGTATCGAAATTACAGTTACTTGTCATAATTAGTTACGAAGTTACAGGTACCTGTCATAATTAGTATCGAAGTTACAGTTACTTGTCATAATTAGTATCGTAGTTACTGTTACCTGTCATAATTAGTATCGAAGTTACTGTTACCTGTCATAATTAGTATTGAAGTTACAGTTACCTACAATAATTTTTTATCCATATTACAGTTACTTGTCATAATTAGTAACGAAGTTAGAGTTTCTTGTCATAACTAGTATCGAAGTTACAGTTACCTGTCATAATTTGTATCGAAGTTATAGTTACTTGTCATAATTAGTATCGAAGTTGCTGTTACCTGTCATAATTAGTATCGAAGTTACAGTTACCTGCCATAATTTGCATCGAAATTACAGTTACTTGTCATAATTAGTAACGAAGTTACAGTTACCTGTCATAATTTGTATCGAAGTTACAGTTACTTGTCATAATTAGTATCGAAGTTACTGTTACCTGTCATAATAAGTATCGAAGTTACAGTTACCTGCCAAAATTTGAATCGAAATTACAGTTACTTGTCATAATTAGTAACAAAGTTACAGTTACCTGTCATAATTAGTATCGAAGTTACAGTTACTTTTCATAATTAGTATCGAAGTTACTGTTACTTGTCATAATTAGTATCGAAGTTACTGTTACCTGTCATAATTAGCATCGAAATTACAATTACCTGCCATAATTTGTATCGAAATTACAGGGACTTGTCATAATTAGTAACGAAGTTACAGTAACCTGCCATAATTAGTAACGAAATTAAAGTTACTTGTCATAATAAGTAACGAAGTTACAGTTACCTGTCATAATTAGTATCGAAGTTACTGTTACCTGTCATAATTAGTATTGAAGTTACAGTTACCTACAATAATTTTTTTATCAAAACTACAGTTACTTGTCATAATTAGTAACGAAGTTAGAGTTTCTTGTCATAATTAGTGTCGAAGTTACAGTTACCTGTCATAATTTGTATCGAAGTTATAGTTACTTGTCATAATTAGTATTGAAGTTGCTGTTACCTGTCATAATTAGTATCGAAGTTACAGTAACCTGCCATAATTTGTATCGAAATTACAGTTAGTTGTCATAATTAGTAACGAAGTTACAGTTACCTGTCATAATTAGTATCGATGTTACAGTTACTTGTCATAATTAGTATCGTAGTTACTGTTACCTGTCATAATAAGTATCGAAGTTACAGTTACCTGCCAAAATTTGAATCGAAATTACAGTTACTTGTCATAATTAGTAACGAAGTTACAGTTACCTGTCATAATTAGTATCGAAGTTACAGTTACCTGTCATAATTAGTATCGAAGTTACAGTTACTTGTCATAATTTGTATCGAAGTTACTGTTACCTGTCAAAATTAGTAACGATGATACAGTTACCTGCCATAATTTGTATCGAAATTACAGTTACTTGTCATACTTAATAACGAAGTTACAGTTACCTGTCATAATTAGTATCGAAGTTACAGTTACTTGTCATAATTAGTACCGAGGTTACAGTTACCTGCCATAATTTGTATCGAAATTACAGGGACTTTTCATAATTAGTAACGAAGTTACAGTTTCCTGCCATAATTAATATCGAAATTAAAGTTACTTGTCATAATTAGTAACGAAGTTACAGTTTCCTGTCATAATTAGTATCGAAGATACTGTTACCTGTCATAATTAGTATTGAAGTTACAGTTACCTACAATAATTTTTTATCAAAATTACAGTAACTTGTCATAATTAGTAACGAAGTTGCTGTTACCTGTCATAATTAGTATCGAGGTTACAGTTACCTGCCATAATTTGCATCGAAATTACAGTTACTTGTCATAATTAGTAACGAAGTTACAGTTACCTGTCATAATTTGTATCGAAGTTACAGTTACTTGTCATAATTAGTATCGAAGTTACTGTTACCTGTCATAATAAGTATCGAAGTTACAGTTACCTGCCAAAATTTGAATCGAAATTACAGTTACTTGTCATAATTAGTAACAAAGTTACAGTTACCTGTCATAATTAGTATCGAAGTTACAGTTACTTTTCATAATTAGTATCGAAGTTACTGTTACTTGTCATAATTAGTATCGAAGTTACTGTTACCTGTCATAATTAGCATCGAAATTACAATTACCTGCCATAATTTGTATCGAAATTACAGGGACTTGTCATAATTAGTAACGAAGTTACAGTAACCTGCCATAATTAGTAACGAAATTAAAGTTACTTGTCATAATAAGTAACGAAGTTACAGTTACCTGTCATAATTAGTATCGAAGTTACTGTTACCTGTCATAATTAGTATTGAAGTTACAGTTACCTACAATAATTTTTTTATCAAAACTACAGTTACTTGTCATAATTAGTAACGAAGTTAGAGTTTCTTGTCATAATTAGTGTCGAAGTTACAGTTACCTGTCATAATTTGTATCGAAGTTATAGTTACTTGTCATAATTAGTATTGAAGTTGCTGTTACCTGTCATAATTAGTATCGAAGTTACAGTAACCTGCCATAATTTGTATCGAAATTACAGTTAGTTGTCATAATTAGTAACGAAGTTACAGTTACCTGTCATAATTAGTATCGATGTTACAGTTACTTGTCATAATTAGTATCGTAGTTACTGTTACCTGTCATAATAAGTATCGAAGTTACAGTTACCTGCCAAAATTTGAATCGAAATTACAGTTACTTGTCATAATTAGTAACGAAGTTACAGTTACCTGTCATAATTAGTATCGAAGTTACAGTTACCTGTCATAATTAGTATCGAAGTTACAGTTACTTGTCATAATTTGTATCGAAGTTACTGTTACCTGTCAAAATTAGTAACGATGATACAGTTACCTGCCATAATTTGTATCGAAATTACAGTTACTTGTCATACTTAATAACGAAGTTACAGTTACCTGTCATAATTAGTATCGAAGTTACAGTTACTTGTCATAATTAGTACCGAGGTTACAGTTACCTGCCATAATTTGTATCGAAATTACAGGGACTTGTCATAATTAGTAACGAAGTTACAGTTTCCTGCCATAATTAATATCGAAATTAAAGTTACTTGTCATAATTAGTAACGAAGTTACAGTTTCCTGTCATAATTAGTATCGAAGATACTGTTACCTGTCATAATTAGTATTGAAGTTACAGTTACCTACCATAATTTTTTATCAAAATTACAGTTACTTGTCATAATTAGTAACGAAGTTTGAGTTTCTTGTCATAATTAGTATCGAAGTTACTGTTACCTGTCATAATTAGTATTGAAGTTACAGTTACCTACAATAATTTTTTATCAAAATTACAGTTACTTGTCATAATTAATAACGATGTTACAGTTACCTGTCATAATTAGTATCGAAGTTACAGTTGAATGAATGAAAATCCACAGCCTGCTTCCAGCCTCCGACCGGGTCAGGAATGGAATGAATGAAGCCCCCAACTAGCGGCGAGGATATGGACTGTGCCGGCTGCCGAGGCCTGACGCACTCCTCTGGGGCAATGATTAGATGAATGACAGATGATATGAAATGATAGTGTAGAGTGTTGCTGGAATGAAATGTTGACAGGGAAAACCGGAGTAGCCGGAGAAAAACCTGTCTGCCTCCGTTTTGTCCAGCACAGATCTCACATGGAGTGACGGGGATTTGAACCACGGACCCAGCGGTGAGAGGCCGACGTGCTGCCGCCTATGCCACGGAAGCTTTCGAAGTTACAGTTACTTGTCATAATTAGTATCGAAGTTACAATTACCTGCCATAATTTGTATCGAAGTTACTGTTACCTGTCATAATTAGTAATGAAGTTACAGTTACCTACCATAATTTTTTATCAAAATTACAGTTACTTGTCATAATTAGTAACGAAGTTTGAGTTTCTTGTCATAATTTGAATCGAAGTTACAGTAACCAGTCATAATTTTTATCGAAGTTATAGTTACTTGTCATAATTAGTATCGTAGTTACTGTTACCTGTCATAATTAGTATCGAAGTAACAGTTACCTGCCATAATTAGTATCGAAATTAGTGTTACTTGTCATTATTAGTAACGAAGTTACAGTTACCTGTCATAATTAGTATCGAAGTTACAGTTACTTGTCATAATTAGTATCGTAGTTACTGTTACCTGTCATAATTAGTATCGAAGTTACAGTTACCTGCAAAAATTTGTATCGAAATTACAGTTACTTCTCATAATTAGTGACGAAGTTACAGTTACCTGTCATAATTAGTATCGAAGTTACCGTTACCTGTCATAATTAGTATCGAAGTTACAGTTACCTGCCTAAATTTGTATCGAAATTACAGTTACTTGTCATAATTAATAACGAAGTTACAGTTACCTGTCATAATTTGTATCGAAATTACAGTTACTTGTCATAATTAGTAACGTAGTTACAGTTTCCTGTCATAATTAGTATCGAAGTTACTGTTACCTGTCATAATTAGTATGGAAGTTACAGTTACCTGCCATAATTTGTATCGAAATTAAAGTTACTTGTCATAATTAGTTGCGATGTTACAGTAACCTGCCATAATTAGTATCGAAGTTAATGTTACTTGTCATAATTAGTATCGAAGTTACTGTTACCTGTCATAATTGGTATCGAAGATACAGTTACCTGCCATAATTTGTATCGAAATTACAGGGACTTGTCATAATTAGTAACGAAGTTCGAGTTTATTGTCATAATTAGTATCGAAGTTACAGTTACCTGTCATAATTTGTATCGAAGTTATAGTTACTTGTCATAATTAGTATCGAATAACTGTTACCTGTCATAATTAGTATCGAAGTTACTGTTACCTGCCATAATTTGTAACGAAATTACAGTTACTTGTTATAATTAGTAACGAAGTTACAGTTACCTGTCATAATTAGTATCGAAGTTACAGTTACTTGTCATAATTAGTATCGAAGTTACAGTTACCTGCCATAATTTGTATCGAAATTACAGGGACTTGACATAATTAGTAACGAAGTTACAGTTTCCTGCCATAATTAGTATCGAAATTAAAGTTACTTGTCATAATTAGTAACGAAGTTACAGTTTCCTGTCATAATTAGTATCGAAATTACTGTTACCTGTCATAATTTGTATTGAAGTTACAGTTACCTACCATAATTTTTTATCAAAATTACAGCTACTTGTCATAATTAGTAACGAAGTTTGAGTTTCTCGTCATAATTAGAATCGAAGTTACAGTAACCAGTCATAATTTTTATCGAAGTTATAGTTACTTGTCATAATTAGTATCGAAGTTACTGTTACCTGTCATAATTAGTACCGAAGTTACAGTTACCTGCCATAATTTGTAACGAAATTAGAGTTTCTTGTCATAATTAGTAACGAAGTTACAGTTACCTGTCATAATAAGTATCGAAGTTACTGTTACTTGTCATAATTAGTATCGAAGTTACTGTTACCTGTCATAATTAGTATCGAAGTAACAGTTACCTGCCAAAATTTGTATCGAAATTACAGTTACTTGTCATAATTAGTAACGAAGTTACAGTTACCTGCCATAATTTGTATCGAAATTACAGTTCCTTGTCATAATTAGTATCGAAGTTACAGTTACCTGTCATAATTAGTATCGAAGGTACTGTTACTTGTCATAATTAGTAACGAAGTTACAGTAACCTGTCATAATTTGTATCGAAATTACAGTTACTTGTCATAATTAGTAACGAAGTTACAGTTTCCTGTCATAATTAGTATCGAAGTAACTGTTACCTGTCATAATTAGTATGGAAGTTACAGTTACCTGCCATAATTAGTATCGAAATTAAAGTTAATTGTGATAATTAGTAACGAAGTTACAGTTACCTGTCATAATAAGTATCGAAGTTAATGTTACCTGTCAAAATTAGTATTGAAGTTACAGTTACCTACCATAATTTTTTATCAAAATTACAGTTACTTGTCATAATTAGTAACGAAGTTAGAGTTTCTTGTCAAAATTAGTATCGAAGTTACAGTTACCTGTCATAATTTGATTCGAAGTTATAGTTATTTGTCATAATTAGTATCGAAGTTACTGTTACCAGTCACAATTAGTATCGAAGTTACAGTTACCTGCCATAATTTGTATCGAAATTACAGTTCCCTGTCATAATTAGTATCGAAGTTACAGTTACTTGTCATAATTAGTATCGAAGTTACTGTTACCTGCCATAATTTGTATCGAAATTACAGTTACTTGTCATAATTAGTAACGAAGTTACAGTTACCTGTCATAATTAGTATCGAAGTTACAGTTACTTGTCATAATTAGTATCGAAGTTACTGTTACCTGTCATAATAAGTATCGAAGTTACAGTTACCTGCCAAAATTTGAATCGAAATTACAGTTACTTGTCATAATTGGTTACGAAGTTACAGGTACCTGTCATAATTAGTATCGAAGTTACAGTTACTTGTCATAATTAGTATCGTAGTTACTGTTACCTGTCATAATTAGTATCGAAGTTACTGTTACCTGTCATAATTAGTATCGAAGTTACAGTTACCTGCCATAATTTGTATCGAAATTACAGTTACTTGTCATAATTAGTAACGAAGTTACAGTTACATGTCATAATTAGTATCGAAGTTACAGTTACTTGTCATAATTAGTATCGAAGTTACTGTTACCTGTCATAATAAGTATCGAAGTTACAGTTACCTGCCAAAATTTGAATCGAAATTACAGTTACTTGTCATAATTAGTAACGAAGTTACAGTTACCTGTCATAATTAGTATCGAAGTTACAGTTACTTGTCATAATTATTATCGAAGTTACAGTTACTTGTCATAATTAGTATCGAAGTTACTGTTACCTGTCATAATTAGCATCGAAATTACAATTACCTGCCATAATTTGTATCGAAATTACAGGGACTTGTCATAATTAGTAACGATGTTACAGTAACCTGCCATAATTAGTATCGAAATTAATGTTACTGGTCATAATAAGTAACGAAGTTACAGTTACCTGTCATAATTAGTATCGAAGTTACTGTTACCTGTCATAATTAGTATTGAAGTTACAGTTACCTACAATAATTTTTTATCAAAATTACAGTTACTTGTCATAATTAGTAACGAAGTTAGAGTTGCTTGTCATAATTAGTATCGAAGTTACAGTTACCTGTCATAATTTGTATCGAAGTTATAGTTACTTGCCATAATTAGTATCGAAGTTGCTGTTACCTGTCATAATTAGTATCGAAGTTACAGTAACCTGCCATAATTTGTATCGAAATTACAGTTACTTGTCATAATTAGTAACGAAGTTACAGTTACCTGCCAAAATATGAATCGAAATTACAGTTACTTGTCATAATTAGTAACGAAGTTACAGTTACCTGTCATAATTAGTATCGAAGTTACAGTTACCTGTCATAATTAGTATCGAAGTTACAGTTACTTTTCATAATTTGTATCGAAGTTACTGTTACCTGTCAAAATTAGTAACGATGATACAGTTACCTGCCATAATTTGTATCGAAATTACATTTACTTGTCATACTTAATAACGAAGTTACAGTTACCTGTCATAATTAGTATCGAAGTTACAGTTACTTGTCATAATTAGTACCGAGGTTACAGTTACCTGCCATAATTTGTATCGAAATTACAGGGACTTGTCATAATTAGTAACGAAGTTACAGTTTCCTGCCATAATTAATATCGAAATTAAAGTTACTTGTCATAATTAGTAACGAAGTTACAGTTTCCTGTCATAATTAGTATCGAAGATACTGTTACCTGTCATAATTAGTATTGAAGTTACAGTTACCTACCATAATTTTTTATCAAAATTACAGTTACTTGTCATAATTAGTAACGAAGTTTGAGTTTCTTGTCATAATTAGTATCGAAGTTACTGTTACCTGTCATAATTAGTATTGAAGTTACAGTTACCTACAATAATTTTTATCAAAATTACAGTTACTTGTCATAATTAATAACGAAGTTTGAGTTTCTTGTCATAATTTGAATCGAAGTTACAGTAACCAGTCATAATTTTTATCGAAGTTATAGTTACTTGTCATAATTAGTATCGAAGTTACAGTTACTTTTCATAATTTGTATCGAAGTTACTGTTACCTGTCAAAATTAGTAACGATGATACAGTTACCTGCCATAATTTGTATCGAAATTACATTTACTTGTCATACTTAATAACGAAGTTACAGTTACCTGTCATAATTAGTATCGAAGTTACAGTTACTTGTCATAATTAGTACCGAGGTTACAGTTACCTGCCATAATTTGTATCGAAATTACAGGGACTTGTCATAATTAGTAACGAAGTTACAGTTTCCTGCCATAATTAATATCGAAATTAAAGTTACTTGTCATAATTAGTAACGAAGTTATAGTTTCCTGTCATAATTTGTATCGAAATTACAGTTACTTGTCATAATTAGTAACGATGTTACAGTTTCCTGTCATAATTAGTATCGAAGTAACTGTTACCTGTCATAATTAGTATGGAAGTTACAGTTACCTGCCATAATTAGTATCGAAATTAAAGTTAATTGTGATAATTAGTAACGAAGTTACAGTTACCTGTCATAAAAAGTATCGAAGTTAATGTTACCTGTCAAAATTAGTATTGAAGTTACAGTTACCTACCATAATTTTTTATCAAAATTACAGTTACTTGTCATAATTAGTAACGAAGTTTGAGTTTCTTGTCATAATTAGTATCGAAGTTACAGTTACCTGTCATAATTAGTATCGAAGTTACAGTTGAATGAATGAAAATCCACAGCCTGCTTCCATTCTCCGACCGGGTCAGGAATGGAATGAATGAAGCCCCCAACTAGCGGCGAGGATATGGACTGTGCCGGCTGCCGAGGCCTGACGCACTCCTCTGGGGCAATGATTAGATGAATGACAGATGATATGAAATGATAGTGTAGAGTGTTGCTGGAATGAAATTTTGACAGGGAAAACCGGAGTACCCGGAGAAAAACCTGTCTGCCTCCGTTTTGTCCAGCACAGATCTCACATGGAGTGACCGGGATTTGAACCACGGACCCAGCGGTGAGAGGCCGACGTGCTGCCGCCTAAGCCACGGAGGCTTTCGAAGTTACAGTTACTTGTCATAATTAGTATCGAAGTTACAATTACCTGCCATAATTTGTATCGAAATTACAGGGACTTGTCATAATTAGTAACGAAGTTACAGTTTCCTGCCATAACTAGTATCGAAATTAAAGTTACTTGTCATAATTAGTAACGAAGTTACAGTTTCCTGTCATAATTAGTATCGAAGTTACTGTTACCTGTCATAATTAGTAATGAAGTTACAGTTACCTACCATAATTTTTTATCAAAATTACAGTTACTTGTCATAATTAGTAACGAAGTTTGAGTTTCTTGTCATAATTTGAATCGAAGTTACAGTAACCAGTCATAATTTTTATCGAAGTTATAGTTACTTGTCATAATTGGTATCGAAGTTACTGTTACCTGTCATAATTAATATCGAAGTAAGAGTTACCTGCCATAATTAGTATCGAAATTAGTGTTACTTGTCATTATTAGTAACGAAGTTACAGTTACCTGTCATAATTAGTATCGAAGTTACAGTTACTTGTCATAATTAGTATCGAAGTTACTGTTACCTGTCATAATTAGTATCGAAGTTACAGTTACCTGCCAAAATTTGTATCGAAATTACTGTTACTTGTCATAATTAGTAACGAAGTTACAGTTACCTGCCATAATTTGTATCGAAATTACAGTTCCTTGTCATAATTAGTATCGAAGTTACAGTTACCTGTCATAATTAGTATCGAAGGTACTGTTACTTGTCATAATTAGTAACGAAGTTACAGTTACCTGTCATAATTTGTATCGAAATTACAGTTACTTGTCATAATTAGTAACGTAGTTACAGTTTCCTGTCATAATTAGTATCGAAGTTACTGTTACCTGTCATAATTAGTATGGAAGTTACAATTACCTGCCATAATTTGTATCGAAATTAAAGATACTTGTCATAATTAGTAGCGATGTTACAGTAACCTGCCATAATTAGTATCGAAGTTAAAGTTACTTGTCATAATTAGTATCGAAATTACTGTTACCTGTCATAATTGGTATCGAAGATACAGTTACCTGCCATAATTTGTATCGAAATTACAGGGACTTGTCATAATTAGTAACGAAGTTCGAGTTTCTTGTCATAATTAGTATCGAAGTTACAGTTACCTGTCATAATTTGTATCGAAGTTATAGTAACTTGTCATAATTAGTATCGAATTACTGTTACCTGTCATAATTAGTATCGAAGTTACTGTTACCTGCCATAATTTGTAACGAAATTACAGTTACTTGTTATAATTAGTGACGAAGTTACAGTTACCTGTCATAATTAGTATCGAAGTTACAGTTACTTGTCATAATTAGTATCGAAGTTACAGTTACCTGCCATAATTTGTATCGAAATTACAGGGACTTGACATAATTACTAACGAAGTTACAGTTTCCTGCCATAATTAGTATCGAAATTAAAGTTACTTGTCATAATTAGTAACGAAGTTACAGTTTCCTGTCATAATTAGTATCGAAGTTACTGTTACCTGTCATAATTGGTATTGAAGTTACAGTTAACTACCATAATTTTTTATCAAAATTACAGTTACTTGTCATAATTAGTAACGAAGTTTGAGTTTCTTGTCATAATTTGAATCGAAGTTACAGTAACCAGTCATAATTTTTATCGAAGTTATAGTTACTTGTCATAATTAGTATCGAAGTTACTGTTACCTGTCATAATTAGTACCGAAGTTACAGTTACCTGCCATAATTTGTAACGAAATTAGAGTTTCTTGTCATAATTAGTAACGAAGTTGCAGTTACCCGTCATAATAAGTATCGAAGTTACTGTTACTTGTCATAATTAGTATCGAAGTTACTGTTACCTGTCATAATTAGTATCGAAGTAACAGTTACCTGCCAAAATTTGTATCGTAATTACAGTTACTTGTCATAATTAGTAACGAAGTTACAGTTACCTGCTATAATTTGTATCGAAATTACAGTTCCTTGTCATAATTAGTATCGAAGTTACAGTTACCTGTCATAATTAGTATCGAAGGTACTGTTACTTGTCATAATTAGTAACGAAGTTACAGTTACCTGTCATAATTTGTATCGAAATTACAGTTACTTGTCATAATTAGTAACGAAGTTACAGTTTCCTGTCATAATTAGTATCGAAGTAACTGTTACCTGTCATAATTAGTATGGAAGTTACAGTTACCTGCCATAATTAGTATCGAAATTAAAGTTACTTGTGATAATTAGTAACGAAGTTACAGTTACCTGTCATAATAAGTATCGAAGTTACTGTTACCTGTCAAAATTAGTATTGAAGTTACAGTTACCTACCATAATTTTTTATCAAAATTACAGTTACTTGTCATAATTAGTAACGAAGTTAGAGTTTCTTGTCATAATTAGTATCGAAGTTACAGTTACCTGTCATAATTTGATTCGAAGTTATAGTTATTTGTCATAATTAGTATCGAAGTTTCTGTTACCAGTCACAATTAGTATCGAAGTTACAGTTACCTGCCATAATTTGTATCGAAATTACAGTTTCCTGTCATAATTAGTATCGAAGTTACAGTTACTTGTCATAATTAGTATCGAAGTTACTGTTACCTGCCATAATTTGTATCGAAATTACAGTAACTTGTCATAATTGGTTACGAAGTTACAGGTACCTGTCATAATTAGTATCAAAGTTACAGTTACCTGTTATAATTTGTATCGAAGTTATAGTAACTTGTCATAATTAGTATCGAATTACTGTTACCTGTCATAATTAGTATCGAAGTTACTGTTACCTGCCATAATTTGTAACGAAATTACAGTATCTTGTCATAATTAGTATCGAAGTTACTGTTACCTGTCATAATTAGTATTGAAGTTACAGTTACCTACCATAATTTTTTATCAAAATTACAGTTACTTGTCATAATTAGTAACGAAGTTTGAGTTTCTCGTCATAATTAGAATCGAAGTTACAGTAACCAGTCATAATTTTTATCGAAGTTATAGTTACTTGTCATAATTAGTATCGAAGTTACTGTTACCTGTCATAATTAGTACCGAAGTTACAGTTACCTGCCATATTTTGTAACGAAATTAGAGTTTCTTGTCATAATTAGTAACGAAGTTACAGTTACCTGTCATAATAAGTATCGAAGTTACTGTTACTTGTCATAATTAGTATCGAAGTTCCTGTTACCTGTCATAATTAGTATCGAAGTAACAGTTACCTGCCAAAATTTGTATCGAAATTACAGTTACTTGTCATAATTAGTAACGAAGTTACAGTTACCTGCCATAATTTGTATCGAAATTACAGTTCCTTGTCATAATTAGTATCGAAGTTACAGTTACCTGTCATAATTAGTATCGAAGGTACTGTTACTTGTCATAATTAGTAACGAAGTTACAGTTACCTGTCATAATTTGTATCGAAATTACAGTTCCCTGTCATAATTAGTATCGAAGTTACAGTTACTTGTCATAATTAGTATCGAAGTTACTGTTACCTGTCATAATAAGTATCGAAGTTACAGTTACCTGCCAAAATTTGAATCGAAATTACAGTTACTTGTCATAATTAGTAACGAAGTTACAGTTTCCTGTCATAATTAGTATCGAAGTTACAGTTACTTTTCATAATTATTATCGAAGTTATTGTTACTTGTCATAATTTGTATCGAAGTTACTGTTACCTGTCATAATTAGCATCGAAATTACAATTACCTGCCATAATTTGTATCGAAATTACAGGGACTTGTCATAATTAGTAACGAAGTTACAGTAACCTGCCATAATTAGTATCGAAATTAAAGTTACTGGTCATAATAAGTAACGAAGTTACAGTTACCTGTCATAATTAGTATCGAAGTTACTGTTACCTGTCATAATAAGTATTGAAGTTACAGTTACCTACAATAATTTTTTATCAAAATTACAGTTACTTGTCATAATTAGTAACGAAGTTAGAGTTTCTTGTCATAATTAGTATCGAAGTTACAGTTACCTGTCATAATTTGTATCGAAGTTATAGTTACTTGTCATAATTAGTATCGAAGTTGCTGTTACCTGTCATAATTAGTATCGAAGTTACAGTAACCTGCCATAATTTGTATCGAAATTACAGTTACTTGTCATAATTAGTTACGAAGTTACAGTTACCTGCCAAAATATTAATCGAAATTACAGTTACTTGTCATAATTAGTAACGAAGTTACAGTTACCTGTCATAATTAGTATCGAAGTTACAGTTACCTGTCATAATTAGTATCGAAGTTACAGTTACTTGTCATAATTTGTATCGAAGTTATTGTTACCTGTCAAAATTAGTAACGATGATACAGTTACCTGCCATAATTTGTATCGAAATTACAGTTACTTGTCATACTTAATAACGAAGTTACAGTTACCTGTCATAATTAGTATCGAAGTTACAGTTACTTGTCATAATTAGTACCGAGGTTACAGTTACCTGCCATAATTTGTATCGAAATTACAGGGACTTGTCATAATTAGTAACGAAGTTACAGTTCCCTGCCATAATTAATATCGAAATTAAAGTTACTTGTCATAATTAGTAACGAAGTTACAGTTTCCTGTCATAATTAGTATCGAAGATACTGTTACCTGTCATAATTAGTATTGAAGTTACAGTTACCTACCATAATTTTTTATCAAAATTACAGTTACATGTCATAATTAGTAACGAAGTTTGAGTTTCTTGTCATAATTAGTATCGAAGTTACTGTTACCTGTCATAATTAGTACCGAAGTTACAGTTACCTGCCATAATTTGTAACGAAATTAGAGTTTCTTGTCATAATTAGTAACGAAGTTACAGTTACCTGTCATAATAAGTATCGAAGTTACTGTTACTTGTCATAATTAGTATCGAAGTTACTGTTACCTGTCATAATTAGTATCGAAGTAACAGTTACCTGCCAAAATTTGTATCGAAATTACAGTTACTTGTCATAATTAGTAACGAAGTTACAGTTACCTGCCATAATTTGTATCGAAATTACAGTTCCTTGTCATAATTAGTATCGAAGTTACAGTTACCTGTCATAATTAGTATCGAAGGTACTGTTACTTGTCATAATTAGTAACGAAGTTACAGTAACCTGTCATAATTTGTATCGAAATTACAGTTACTTGTCATAATTAGTAACGAAGTTACAGTTTCCTGTCATAATTAGTATCGAAGTAACTGTTACCTGTCATAATTAGTATGGAAGTTACAGTTACCTGCCATAATTAGTATCGAAATTAAAGTTAATTGTGATAATTAGTAACGAAGTTACAGTTACCTGTCATAATAAGTATCGAAGTTAATGTTACCTGTCAAAATTAGTATTGAAGTTACAGTTACCTACCATAATTTTTTATCAAAATTACAGTTACTTGTCATAATTAGTAACGAAGTTAGAGTTTCTTGTCAAAATTAGTATCGAAGTTACAGTTACCTGTCATAATTTGATTCGAAGTTATAGTTATTTGTCATAATTAGTATCGAAGTTACTGTTACCAGTCACAATTAGTATCGAAGTTACAGTTACCTGCCATAATTTGTATCGAAATTACAGTTCCCTGTCATAATTAGTATCGAAGTTACAGTTACTTGTCATAATTAGTATCGAAGTTACTGTTACCTGCCATAATTTGTATCGAAATTACAGTTACTTGTCATATTTAGTAACGAAGTTACAGTTACCTGTCATAATTAGTATCGAAGTTACAGTTACTTGTCATAATTAGTATCGAAGTTACTGTTACCTGTCATAATAAGTATCGAAGTTACAGTTACCTGCCAAAATTTGAATCGAAATTACAGTTACTTGTCATAATTGGTTACGAAGTTACAGGTACCTGTCATAATTAGTATCGAAGTTACAGTTACTTGTCATAATTAGTATCGTAGTTACTGTTACCTGTCATAATTAGTATCGAAGTTACTGTTACCTGTCATAATTAGTATCGAAGTTACAGTTACCTGCCATAATTTGTATCGAAATTACAGTTACTTGTCATAATTAGTAACGAAGTTACAGTTACCTGTCATAATTAGTATCGAAGTTACAGTTACTTGTCATAATTAGTATCGAAGTTACTGTTACCTGTCATAATAAGTATCGAAGTTACAGTTACCTGCCAAAATTTGAATCGAAATTACAGTTACTTGTCATAATTAGTAACGAAGTTACAGTTACCTGTCATAATTAGTATCGAAGTTACAGTTACTTGTCATAATTATTATCGATGTTACAGTTACTTGTCATAATTAGTATCGAAGTTACTGTTACCTGTCATAATTAGCATCGAAATTACAATTACCTGCCATAATTTGTATCGAAATTACAGGGACTTGTCATAATTAGTAACGAAGTTACAGTAACCTGCCATAATTAGTATCGAAATTAAAGTTACTGGTCATAATAAGTAACGAAGTTACAGTTACCTGTCATAATTAGTATCGAAGTTACTGTTACCTGTCATAATTAGTATTGAAGTTACAGTTACCTACAATAATTTTTTATCAAAATTACAGTTACTTGTCATAATTAGTAACGAAGTTAGAGTTGCTTGTCATAATTAGTATCGAAGTTACAGTTACCTGTCATAATTTGTATCGAAGTTATAGTTACTTGTCATAATTAGTATCGAAGTTGCTGTTACCTGTCATAATTAGTATCGAAGTTACAGTAACCTGCCATAATTTGTATCGAAATTACAGTTACTTGTCATAATTAGTAACGAAGTTACAGTTACCTGCCAAAATATGAATCGAAATTACAGTTACTTGTCATAATTAGTAACGAAGTTACAGTTACCTGTCATAATTAGTATCGAAGTTACAGTTACCTGTCATAATTAGTATCGAAGTTACAGTTACTTTTCATAATTTGTATCGAAGTTACTGTTACCTGTCAAAATTAGTAACGATGATACAGTTGACTGCCATAATTTGTATCGAAATTACATTTACTTGTCATACTTAATAACGAAGTTACAGTTACCTGTCATAATTAGTATCGAAGTTACAGTTACTTGTCATAATTAGTACCGAGGTTACAGTTACCTGCCATAATTTGTATCGAAATTACAGGGACTTGTCATAATTAGTAACGAAGTTACAGTTTCCTGCCATAATTAATATCGAAATTAAAGTTACTTGTCATAATTAGTAACGAAGTTACAGTTTCCTGTCATAATTAGTATCGAAGATACTGTTACCTGTCATAATTAGTATTGAAGTTACAGTTACCTACCATAATTTTTTATCAAAATTACAGTTACTTGTCATAATTAGTAACGAAGTTTGAGTTTCTTGTCATAATTAGTATCGAAGTTACTGTTACCTGTCATAATTAGTATTGAAGTTACAGTTACCTACAATAATTTTTATCAAAATTACAGTTACTTGTCATAATTAATAACGAAGTTACAGTTACCTGTCATAATTAGTTTCGAAGTTACAGTTGAATGAATGAAAATCCACAGCCTGCTTCCAGTCTCCGACCGGGTCAGGAATGGAATGAATGAAGCCCCCAACTAGCGGCGAGGATATGGACTGTGCCGGCTGCCGAGGCCTGACGCACTCCTCTGGGGCAATGATTAGATGAATGACAGATGATATGAAATGATAGTGTAGAGTGTTGCTGGAATGAAATTTTGACAGGGAAAACCGGAGTACCCGGAGAAAAACCTGTCTGCCTCCGTTTTGTCCAGCACAGATCTCACATGGAGTGACCGGGATTTGAACCACGGACCCAGCGGTGAGAGGCCGACGTGCTGCCGCCTAAGCCACGGAGGCTTTCGAAGTTACAGTTACTTGTCATAATTAGTATCGAAGTTACAATTACCTGCCATAATTTGTATCGAAATTACAGGGACTTGTCATAATTAGTAACGAAGTTACAGTTTCCTGCCATAACTAGTATCGAAATTAAAGTTACTTGTCATAATTAGTAACGAAGTTACAGTTTCCTGTCATAATTAGTATCGAAGTTACTGTTACCTGTCATAATTAGTAATGAAGTTACAGTTACCTACCATAATTTTTTATCAAAATTACAGTTACTTGTCATAATTAGTAACGAAGTTTGAGTTTCTTGTCATAATTTGAATCGAAGTTACAGTAACCAGTCATAATTTTTATCGAAGTTATAGTTACTTGTCATAATTGGTATCGAAGTTACTGTTACCTGTCATAATTAATATCGAAGTAAGAGTTACCTGCCATAATTAGTATCGAAATTAGTGTTACTTGTCATTATTAGTAACGAAGTTACAGTTACCTGTCATAATTAGTATCGAAGTTACAGTTACTTGTCATAATTAGTATCGAAGTTACTGTTACCTGTCATAATTAGTATCGAAGTTACAGTTACCTGCCAAAATTTGTATCGAAATTACTGTTACTTGTCATAATTAGTAACGAAGTTACAGTTACCTGCCATAATTTGTATCGAAATTACAGTTCCTTGTCATAATTGGTATCGAAGTTACAGTTACCTGTCATAATTAGTATCGAAGGTACTGTTACTTGTCATAATTAGTAACGAAGTTACAGTTACCTGTCATAATTTGTATCGAAATTACAGTTACTTGTCATAATTAGTAACGTAGTTACAGTTTCCTGTCATAATTAGTATCGAAGTTACTGTTACCTGTCATAATTAGTATGGAAGTTACAGTTACCTGCCATAATTTGTATCGAAATTAAAGATACTTGTCATAATTAGTAGCGATGTTACAGTAACCTGCCATAATTAGTATCGAAGTTAATGTTACTTGTCATAATTAGTATCGAAATTACTGTTACCTGTCATAATTGGTATCGAAGATACAGTTACCTGCCATAATTTGTATCGAAATTACAGGGACTTGTCATAATTAGTAACGAAGTTCGAGTTTCTTGTCATAATTAGTATCGAAGTTACAGTTACCTGTCATAATTTGTATCGAAGTTATAGTAACTTGTCATAATTAGTATCGAATTACTGTTACCTGTCATAATTAGTATCGAAGTTACTGTTACCTGCCATAATTTGTAACGAAATTACAGTTACTTGTTATAATTAGTGACGAAGTTACAGTTACCTGTCATAATTAGTATCGAAGTTACAGTTACTTGTCATAATTAGTATCGAAGTTACAGTTACCTGCCATAATTTGTATCGAAATTACAGGGACTTGACATAATTACTAACGAAGTTACAGTTTCCTGCCATAATTAGTATCGAAATTAAAGTTACTTGTCATAATTAGTAACGAAGTTACAGTTTCCTGTCATAATTAGTATCGAAGTTACTGTTACCTGTCATAATTGGTATTGAAGTTACAGTTACCTACCATAATTTTTTATCAAAATTACAGTTACTTGTCATAATTAGTAACGAAGTTTGAGTTTCTCGTCATAATTAGAATCGAAGTTACAGTAACCAGTCATAATTTTTATCGAAGTTATAGTTACTTGTCATAATTAGTATCGAAGTTACTGTTACCTGTCATAATTAGTACCGAAGTTACAGTTACCTGCCATAATTTGTAACGAAATTAAAGTTTCTTGTCATAATTAGTAACGAAGTTGCAGTTACCTGTCATAATAAGTATCGAAGTTACTGTTACTTGTCATAATTAGTATCGAAGTTACTGTTACCTGTCATAATTAGTATCGAAGTAACAGTTACCTGCCAAAATTTGTATCGTAATTACAGTTACTTGTCATAATTAGTAACGAAGTTACAGTTACCTGCCATAATTTGTATCGAAATTACAGTTCCTTGTCATAATTAGTATCGAAGTTACAGTTACCTGTCATAATTAGTATCGAAGGTACTGTTACTTGTCATAATTAGTAACGAAGTTACAGTTACCTGTCATAATTTGTATCGAAATTACAGTTACTTGTCATAATTAGTAACGAAGTTACAGTTTCCTGTCATAATTAGTATCGAAGTAACTGTTACCTGTCATAATTAGTATGGAAGTTACAGTTACCTGCCATAATTAGTATCGAAATTAAAGTTACTTGTGATAATTAGTAACGAAGTTACAGTTACCTGTCATAATAAGTATCGAAGTTACTGTTACCTGTCAAAATTAGTATTGAAGTTACAGTTACCTACCATAATTTTTTATCAAAATTACAGTTACTTGTCATAATTAGTAACGAAGTTAGAGTTTCTTGTCATAATTAGTATCGAAGTTACAGTTACCTGTCATAATTTGATTCGAAGTTATAGTTATTTGTCATAATTAGTATCGAAGTTACTGTTACCAGTCACAATTAGTATCGAAGTTACAGTTACCTGCCATAATTTGTATCGAAATTACAGTTTCCTGTCATAATTAGTATCGAAGTTACAGTTACTTGTCATAATTAGTATCGAAGTTACTGTTACCTGCCATAATTTTATCGAAATTACAGTAACTTGTCATAATTGGTTACGAAGTTACAAGTACCTGTCATAATTAGTATCAAAGTTACAGTTACCTGTTATAATTTGTATCGAAGTTATAGTAACTTGTCATAATTAGTATCGAATTACTGTTACCTGTCATAATTAGTATCGAAGTTACTGTTACCTGCCATAATTTGTAACGAAATTACAGTTTCTTGTCATAATTAGTATCGAAGTTACTGTTACCTGTCATAATTAGTATTGAAGTTACAGTTACCTACCATAATTTTTTATCAAAATTACAGTTACTTGTCATAATTAGTAACGAAGTTTGAGTTTCTCGTCATAATTAGAATCGAAGTTACAGTAACCAGTCATAATTTTTATCGAAGTTATAGTTACTTGTCATAATTAGTATCGAAGTTACTGTTACCTGTCATAATTAGTACCGAAGTTACAGTTACCTGCCATATTTTGTAACGAAATTAGAGTTTCTTGTCATAATTAGTAACGAAGTTACAGTTACCTGTCATAATAAGTATCGAAGTTACTGTTACTTGTCATAATTAGTATCGAAGTTCCTGTTACCTGTCATAATTAGTATCGAAGTAACAGTTACCTGCCAAAATTTGTATCGAAATTACAGTTACTTGTCATAATTAGTAACGAAGTTACAGTTACCTGCCATAATTTGTATCGAAATTACAGTTCCTTGTCATAATTAGTATCGAAGTTACAGTTACCTGTCATAATTAGTATCGAAGGTACTGTTACTTGTCATAATTAGTAACGAAGTTACAGTTACCTGTCATAATTTGTATCGAAATTACAGTTACTTGTCATAATTAGTAACGAAGTAACAGTTTCCTGTCATATTTAGTATCGAAGTAACTGTTACCTGTCATTATTAGTATGGAAGTTACAGATACCTGCCATAATTAGTATCGAAATTAAAGTTACTTGTGATAATTAGTAACGAAGTTACAGTTACCTGTCATAATAAGTATCGAAGTTACTGTTACCTGTCAAAATTAGTATTGAAGTTACAGTTACCTACCATAATTTTTTATCAAAATTACAGTTACTTGTCATAATTAGTAACGAAGTTAGAGTTTCTTGTCATAATTAGTATCGAAGTTACAGTTACCTGTCATAATTTGATTCGAAGTTATAGTTTTTTGTCATTATTAGTATCGAAGTTACTGTTACCAGTCACAATTAGTATCGAAGTTACAGTTACCTGCCATAATTTGTATCGAAATTACAGTTCCCTGTCATAATTAGTATCGAAGTTACAGTTACTTGTCATAATTAGTATCGAAGTTACTGTTACCTGTCATAATAAGTATCGAAGTTACAGTTACCTGCCAAAATTTGAATCGAAATTACAGTTACTTGTCATAATTAGTAACGAAGTTACAGTTTCCTGTCATAATTAGTATCGAAGTTACAGTTACTTTTCATAATTATTATCGAAGTTACTGTTACTTGTCATAATTAGTATCGAAGTTACTGTTACCTGTCATAATTAGCATCGAAATTACAATTACCTGCCATAATTTGTATCGAAATTACAGGGACTTGTCATAATTAGTAACGAAGTTACAGTAACCTGCCATAATTAGTATCGAAATTAAAGTTACTGGTCATAATAAGTAACGAAGTTACAGTTACCTGTCATAATTAGTATCGAAGTTACTGTTACCTGTCATAATTAGTATTGAAGTTACAGTTACCTACAATAATTTTTTATCAAAATTACAGTTACTTGTCATAATTAGTAACGAAGTTAGAGTTTCTTGTCATAATTAGTATCGAAGTTACAGTTACCTGTCATAATTTGTATCGAAGTTATAGTTACTTGTCATAATTAGTATCGAAGTTGCTGTTACCTGTCATAATTAGTATCGAAGTTACAGTAACCTGCCATAATTTGTATCGAAATTACAGTTACTTGTCATAATTAGTTACGAAGTTACAGTTACCTGCCAAAATATTAATCGAAATTACAGTTACTTGTCATTATTAGTAACGAAGTTACAGTTACCTGTCATAATTAGTATCGAAGTTACAGTTACCTGTCATAATTAGTATCGAAGTTACAGTTACTTGTCATAATTTGTATCGAAGTTATTGTTACCTGTCAAAATTAGTAACGATGATACAGTTACCTGCCATAATTTGTATCGAAATTACAGTTACTTGTCATACTTAATAACGAAGTTACAGTTACCTGTCATAATTAGTATCGAAGTTACAGTTACTTGTCATAATTAGTACCGAGGTTACAGTTACCTGCCATAATTTGTATCGAAATTACAGGGACTTGTCATAATTAGTAACGAAGTTACAGTTCCCTGCCATAATTAATATCGAAATTAAAGTTACTTGTCATAATTAGTAACGAAGTTACAGTTTCCTGTCATAATTAGTATCGAAGATACTGTTACCTGTCATAATTAGTATTGAAGTTACAGTTACCTACCATAATTTTTTATCAAAATTACAGTTACTTGTCATAATTAGTAACGAAGTTTGAGTTTCTTGTCATAATTAGTATCGAAGTTACTGTTACCTGTCATAATTAGTATTGAAGTTACAGTTACCTACAATAATTTTTTATCAAAATTACAGTTACTTGTCATAATTAATAACGAAGTTACAGTTACCTGTCATAATTAGTATCGAAGTTACAGTTGAATGAATGAAAATCCACAGCCTGCTTCCAGTCTCCGACCGGGTCAGGAATGGAATGAATGAAGCCCCCAACTAGCGGCGAGGATATGGACTGTGCCGGCTGCCGAGGCCTGACGCACTCCTCTGGGGCAATGATTAGATGAATGACAGATGATATATTAAATGATAGTGTAGAGTGTTGCTGGAATGAAATTTTGACAGGGAAAACCGGAGTACCCGGAGAAAAACCTGTCTGCCTCCGTTTTGTCCAGCACAGATCTCACATGGAGTGACCGGGATTTGAACCACGGACCCAGCGGTGAGAGGCCGACGTGCTGCCGCCTAAGCCACGGAGGCTTTCGAAGTTACAGTTACTTGTCCTAATTAGTATCGAAGTTACAATTACCTGCCATAATTTGTATCGAAATTACAGGGACTTGTCATAATTAGTAACGAAGTTACAGTTTCCTGCCATAACTAGTATCGAAATTAAAGTTACTTGTCATAATTAGTAACGAAGTTACAGTTTCCTGTCATAATTAGTATCGAAGTTACTGTTACCTGTCATAATTAGTAATGAAGTTACAGTTACCTACCATAATTTTTTATCAAAATTACAGTTACTTGTCATAATTAGTAACGAAGTTTGAGTTTCTTGTCATAATTTGAATCGAAATTACAGTAACCAGTCATAATTTTTATCGAAGTTATAGTTATTTGTCATAATTAGTATCGAAGTTACTGTTACCTGTCATAATTAGTATCGAAGTAACAGTTACCTGCCATAATTAGTATCGAAATTAGTGTTACTTGTCACTATTAGTAACGAAGTTACAGTTACCTGTCATAATTAGTATCGAAGTTACAGTTACTTGTCATAATTAGTATCGAAGTTACTGTTACCTGTCATAATTAGTATCGAAGTTACAGTTACCTGCCAAAATTTGTATCGAAATTACTGTTACTTGTCATAATTAGTAACGAAGTTACAGTTACCTGCCATAATTTGTATCGAAATTACAGTTCCTTGTCATAATTAGTATCGAAGTTACAGTTACCTGTCATAATTAGTATCGAAGGTACTGTTACTTGTCATAATTAGTAACGAAGTTACAGTTACCTGTCATAATTTGTATCGAAATTACAGTTACTTGTCATAATTAGTAACGTAGTTACAGTTTCCTGTCATAATTAGTATCGAAGTTACTGTTACCTGTCATAATTAGTATGGAAGTTACAGTTACCTGCCATAATTTGTATCGAAATTAAAGTTACTTGTCATAATTAGTAGCGATGTTACAGTAACCAGCCATAATTAGTATCGAAGTTAATGTTACTTGTCATAATTAGTATCGAAATTACTGTTACCTGTCATAATTGGTATCGAAGATACAGTTACCTGCCATAATTTGTATCGAAATTACAGGGACTTGTCATAATTAGTAACGAAGTTCGAGTTTCTTGTCATAATTAGTATCGAAGTTACAGTTACCTGTCATAATTTGTATCGAAGTTATAGTAACTTGTCATAATTAGTATCGAATTACTGTTACCTGTCATAATTAGTATCGAAGTTACTGTTACCTGCCATATTTTGTAACGAAATAACAGTTACTTGTTATAATTAGTGACGAAGTTACAGTTACCTGTCATAATTAGTATCGAAGTTACAGTTACTTGTCATAATTAGTAACGAAGTTACAGTTACCTGCCATAATTTGTATCGAAATTACAGGGACTTGACATAATTAGTAACGAAGTTACAGTTTCCTGCCATAATTAGTATCGAAATTAAAGTTACTTGTCATAATTAGTAACGAAGTTACAGTTTCCTGTCATAATTAGTATCGAAGTTACTGTTACCTGTCATAATCAGTATTGAAGTTACAGTTACCTACCATAATTTTTTATCAAAATTACAGTTACTTGTCATAATTAGTAACGAAGTTTGAGTTTCTCGTCATAATTAGAATCGAAGTTACAGTAAACAGTCATAATTTTTATCGAAGTTATAGTTACTTGTCATAATTAGTATCGAAGTTACTGTTACCTGTCATAATTAGTACCGAAGTTACAGTTACCTGCCATAATTTGTAACGAAATTAGAGTTTCTTGTCATAATTAGTAACGAAGTTACAGTTACCTGTCATAATAAGTATCGAAGTTACTGTTACTTGTCATAATTAGTATCGAAGTTACTGTTACCTGTCATAATTAGTATCGAAGTAACAGTTACCTGCCAAAATTTGTATCGAAATTACAGTTACTTGTCATAATTAGTAACGAAGATACAGTTACCTGCCATAATTTGTATCGAAATTACAGTTCCTTGTCATAATTAGTATCGAAGTTACAGTTACCTGTCATAATTAGTATCTAAGGTACTGTTACTTGTCATAATTAGTAACGAAGTTACAGTTACCTGTCATAATTTGTATCGAAATTACAGTTACTTGTCATAATTAGTAACGAAGTTACAGTTTCCTGTCATAATTAGTATCGAAGTAACTGTTACCTGTCCTAATTAGTATGGAAGTTACAGTTACCTGCCATAATTAGTATCGAAATTAAAGTTACTTGTGATAATTAGTAACGAAGTTACAGTTACCTGTCATAATAAGTATCGAAGTTAATGTTACCTGTCAAAATTAGTATTGAAGTTACAGTTACCTACCATAATTTTTTATAAAAATTACAGTTACTTGTCATAATTAGTAACGAAGTTAGAGTTTCTTGTCATAATTAGTATCGAAGTTACAGTTACCTGTCATAATTTGATTCGAAGTTATAGTTATTTGTCATAATTAGTATCGAAGTTACTGTTACCTGCCATAATTTGTATCGAAATTACAGTTACTTGTCATAATTGGTTACGAAGTTACAGGTACCTGTCATAATTAGTATCGAAGTTACAGTTACTTGTCATAATTAGTATCGTTGTTACTGTTACCTGTCATAATTAGTATCGAAGTTACTGTTACCTGTCATAATTAGTATTGAAGTTACAGTTACCTACAATAATTTTTTATCAAAATTAGAGTTACTTGTCATAATTAGTAACGAAGTTAGAGTTTCTTGTCATAATTAGTATCGAAGTTACAGTTACCTGTCATAATTTGTATCGAAGTTATAGTTACTTGTCATAATTAGTATCGAAGTTGCTGTTACCTGTCATAATTAGTATCGAAGATACAGTTACCTGCCATAATTTGTATCGAAATTACAGTTACTTGTCATAATTAGTAACGAAGTTACAGTTACCTGTCATAATTAGTATCGAAGTTACAGTTACTTGTCATAATTAGTATCGAAGTTACTGTTACCTGTCATAATAAGTATCGAAGTTACAGTTACCTGCCAAAATTTGAATCGAAATTACAGTTACTTGTCATAATTAGTAACGAAGTTACAGTTACCTGTCATAATTAGTATCGAAGTTACAGTTACTTTTCATAATTATTATCGAAGTTACTGTTACTTGTCATAATTAGTATCGAAGTTACTGTTACCTGTCATAATTAGCATCGAAATTACAATTACCTGCCATAATTTGTATCGAAATTACAGGGACTTGTCATAATTAGTATCGAAGTTACAGTAACCTGCCATAATTAGTATCGAAATTAAAGTTACTGGTCATAAAAAGTATCGAAGTTACAGTTACCTGTCATAATTAGTATCGAAGTTACTGTTACCTGTCATAATTAGTATTGAAGTTACAGTTACCTACAATAATTTTTTATCAAAATTACAGTTACTTGTCATAATTAGTAACGAAGTTAGAGTTTCTTGTCATAATTAGTATCGAAGTTACAGTTACCTGTCATAATTTGATTCGAAGTTATAGTTATTTGTCATAATTAGTATCGAAGTTACTGTTACCAGTCACAATTAGTATCGAAGTTACAGTTACCTGCCATAATTTGTATCGAAATTACAGTTCCCTGTCATAATTAGTATCGAAGTTACAGTTACTTGTCATAATTAGTATCGAAGTTACTGTTACCTGTCATAATTAGTATGGAAGTTACAGTTACCTGCCATAATTTGTATCGAAATTAAAGTTACTTGTCATAATTAGTAGCGATGTTACAGTAACCTGCCATAATTAGTATCGAAGTTAATGTTACTTGTCATAATTAGTATCGAAGTTACTGTTACCTGTCATAATTGGTATCGAAGATACAGTTACCTGCCATAATTTGTATCGAAATTACAGGGACTTGTCATAATTAGTAAAGAAGTTCGAGTTTCTTGTCATAATTAGTATCGAAGTTACAGTTACCTGTCATAATTGGTATCGAAGTTATAGTAACTTGTCATAATTAGTATCGAATTACTGTTACCTGTCATAATTAGTATCGAAGTTACTGTTACCTGCCATAATTTGTAACGAAATTACAGTTTCCTGTCATAATTAGTATCGAAGTTACTGTTACCTGTCATGATTAGTATTGAAGTTACAGTTACCTACCATAATTTTTTATCAAAATTACAGTTACTTGTCATAATTAGTAACGAAGTTTGAGTTTCTCGTCATAATTAGAATCGAAGTTACAGTAACCAGTCATAATTTTTATCGAAGTTATAGTTACTTGTCATAATTAGTATCGAAGTTACTGTTACCTGTCATAATTAGTACCGAAGTTACAGTTACCTGCCATATTTTGTAACGAAATTAGAGTTTCTTGTCATAATTAGTAACGAAATTACAGTTACCTGTCATAATAAGTATCGAAGTTACTGTTACTTGTCATAATTAGTATCGAAGTTACTGTTACCTGTCATAATTAGTATCGAAGTAACAGTTACCTGCCAAAATTTGTATCGAAATTACAGTTACTTGTCATAATTAGTAACGAAGTTACAGTTACCTGCCATAATTTGTATCGAAATTACAGTTCCTTGTCATAATTAGTATCGAAGTTACAGTTACCTGTCATAATTAGTATCGAAGGTACTGTTACTTGTCATAATTAGTAACGAAGTTACAGTTACCTGTCATAATTTGTATCGAAATTACAGTTACTTGTCATAATTAGTAACGAAGTTACAGTTTCCTGTCATATTTAGTATCGAAGTAACTGTTACCTGTCATTATTAGTATGGAAGTTACAGTTACCTGCCATAATTAGTATCGAAATTAAAGTTACTTGTGATAATTAGTAACGAAGTTACAGTTACCTGTCATAATAAGTATCGAAGTTACTGTTACCTGTCAAAATTAGTATTGAAGTTACAGTTACCTACCATAATTTTTTATCAAAATTACAGTTACTTGTCATAATTAGTAACGAAGTTAGAGTTTCTTGTCATAATTAGTATCGAAGTTACAGTTACCTGTCATAATTTGATTCGAAGTTATAGTTATTTGTCATAATTAGTATCGAAGTTACTGTTACCAGTCACAATTAGTATCGAAGTTACAGTTACCTGCCATAATTTGTATCGAAATTACAGTTCCCTGTCATAATTAGTATCGAAGTTACAGTTACTTGTCATAATTAGTATCGAAGTTACTGTTACCTGCCATAATTTGTATCGAAAATACAGTTACTTGTCATAATTGGTTACGAAGTTACAGGTACCTGTCATAATTAGTATCGAAGTTACAGTTACTTGTCATAATTAGTATCGTAGTTACTGTTACCTGTCATAATTAGTATCGAAGTTACTGTTACCTGTCATAATTAGTATTGAAGTTACAGTTACCTACAATAATTTTTTTTCAAAATTACAGTTACTTGTCATAATTAGTAACGAAGTTAGAGTTTCTTGTCATAATTAGTATCGAAGTTACAGTTACCTGTCATAATTTGTATCGAAGTTATAGTTACTTGTCATAATTAGTATCGAAGTTGCTGTTACCTGCCATAATTTGTATCGAAATTACAGTTACTTGTCATAATTAGTAACGAAGTTACAGTTACCTGTCATAATTAGTATCGAAGTTACAGTTACTTGTCATAATTAGTATCGAAGTTACTGTTACCTGTCACAATAAGTATCGAAGTTACAGTTACCTGCCAAAATTTGAATCGAAATTACAGTTACTTGTCATAATTAGTAACGAAGTTACAGTTACCTGTCATAATTAGTATCGAAGTTACAGTTACTTTTCATAATTATTATCGAAGTTACTGTTACTTGTCATAATTAGTATCGAAGTTACTGTTACCTGTCATAATTAGCATCGAAATTACAATTACCTGCCATAATTTGTATCGAAATTACAGGGACTTGTCATAATTAGAAACGAAGTTACAGTAACCTGCCATAATTAGTATCGAAATTAAAGTTACTGGTCATAATAAGTAACGAAGTTACAGTTACCTGTCATAATTAGTATCGAAGTTACTGTTACCTGTCATAATTAGTATTGAAGTTACAGTTACCTACAATAATTTTTATCAAAATTACAGTTACTTGTCATAATTAGTAACGAAGTTAGAGTTTCTTGTCATAATTAGTATCGAAGTTACAGTTACCTGTCATAATTTGTATCGAAGTTATAGTTACTTGTCATAATTAGTATCGAAGTTGCTGTTACCTGTCATAATTAGTATCGAAGTTACAGTAACCTGCCATAATTTGTATCGAAATTACAGTTACTTGTCATAATTAGTTACGAAGTTACAGTTACCTGCCAAAATATTAGTCGAAATTACAGTTACTTGTCATAATTAGTAACGAAGTTACAGTTACCTGTCATAATTAGTATCGAAGTTACAGTTACCTGTCATAATTAGTATCGAAGTTACAGTTACTTGTCATAATTTGTATCGAAGTTATTGTTACCTGTCAAAATTAGTAACGATGATACAGTTACCTGCCATAATTTGTATCGAAATTACAGTTACTTGTCATACTTAATAACGAAGTTACAGTTACCTGTCATAATTAGTATCGAAGTTACAGTTACTTGTCATAATTAGTACCGAGGTTACAGTTACCTGCCATAATTTGTATCGAAATTACAGGGACTTGTCATAATTAGTAACGAAGTTACAGTTCCCTGCCATAATTAATATCGAAATTAAAGTTACTTGTCATAATTAGTAACGAAGTTACAGTTTCCTGTCATAATTAGTATCGATGATACTGTTACCTGTCATAATTAGTATTGAAGTTACAGTTACCTACCATAATTTTTTATCAAAATTACAGTTACGTGTCATAATTAGTAACGAAGTTTGAGTTTCTTGTCATAATTAGTATCGAAGTTACTGTTACCTGTCATAATTAGTATTGAAGTTACAGTTACCTACAATAATTTTTTATCAAAATTACAGTTACTTGGCATAATTAATAACGAAGTTACAGTTACCTGTCATAATTAGTATCGAAGTTACAGTTGAATGAATGAAAATCCACAGCCTGCTTCCAGTCTCCGACCGGGTCAGGAATGGAATGAATGAAGCCCCCAACTAGCGGCGAGGATATGGACTGTGCCGGCTGCCGAGGCCTGACGCACTCCTCTGGGGCAATGATTAGATGAATGACAGATGATATGAAATGATAGTGTAGAGTGTTGCTGGAATGAAATGTTGACAGCGAAAACCGGAGTAGCCGGAGAAAAACCTGTCTGCCTCCGTTTTGTCCAGCACAGATCTCACATGGAGTGACCGGGATTTGAACCACGGACCCAGCGGTGAGAGGCCGACGTGCTGCCGCCTAAGCCACGGAGGCTTCCGAAGTTACAGTTACTTGTCATAATTAGTATCGAAGTTACAATTACCTGCCATAATTTGTATCGAAATTACAGGGACTTGTCATAATTAGTAACGAAGTTACAGTTTCCTGCCATAACTAGTATCGAAATTAAAGTTACTTGTCATAATTAGTAACGAAGTTACAGTTTCCTGTCATAATTAGTATCGAAGTTACTGTTACCTGTCATAATTAGTAATGAAGTTACAGTTACCTACCATAATTTTTTATCAAAATTACAGTTACTTGTCATAATTAGTAACGAAGTTTGAGTTTCTTGTCATAATTTGAATCGAAATTACAGTAACCAGTCATAATTTTTATCGAAGTTATAGTTATTTGTCATAATTAGTATCGAAGTTACTGTTACCTGTCATAATTAGTATCGAAGTAACAGTTACCTGCCATAATTAGTATCGAAATTAGTGTTACTTGTCACTATTAGTAACGAAGTTACAGTTACCTGTCATAATTAGTATCGAAGTTACAGTTACTTGTCATAATTAGTATCGAAGTTACTGTTACCTGTCATAATTAGTATCGAAGTTACAGTTACCTGCCAAAATTTGTATCGAAATTACTGTTACTTGTCATAATTAGTAACGAAGTTACAGTTACCTGCCATAATTTGTATCGAAATTACAGTTCCTTGTCATAATTAGTATCGAAGTTACAGTTACCTGTCATAATTAGTATCGAAGGTACTGTTACTTGTCATAATTAGTAACGAAGTTACAGTTACCTGTCATAATTTGTATCGAAATTACAGTTACTTGTCATAATTAGTAACGTAGTTACAGTTTCCTGTCATAATTAGTATCGAAGTTACTGTTACCTGTCATAATTAGTATGGAAGTTACAGTTACCTGCCATAATTTGTATCGAAATTAAAGTTACTTGTCATAATTAGTAGCGATGTTACAGTAACCAGCCATAATTAGTATCGAAGTTAATGTTACTTGTCATAATTAGTATCGAAATTACTGTTACCTGTCATAATTGGTATCGAAGATACAGTTACCTGCCATAATTTGTATCGAAATTACAGGGACTTGTCATAATTAGTAACGAAGTTCGAGTTTCTTGTCATAATTAGTATCGAAGTTACAGTTACCTGTCATAATTTGTATCGAAGTTATAGTAACTTGTCATAATTAGTATCGAATTACTGTTACCTGTCATAATTAGTATCGAAGTTACTGTTACCTGCCATAATTTGTAACGAAATAACAGTTACTTGTTATAATTAGTGACGAAGTTACAGTTACCTGTCATAATTAGTATCGAAGTTACAGTTACTTGTCATAATTAGTATCGAAGTTACAGTTACCTGCCATAATTTGTATCGAAATTACAGGGACTTGACATAATTAGTAACGAAGTTACAGTTTCCTGCCATAATTAGTATCGAAATTAAAGTTACTTGTCATAATTAGTAACGAAGTTACAGTTTCCTGTCATAATTAGTATCGAAGTTACTGTTACCTGTCATAATTAGTATTGAAGTTACAGTTACCTACCATAATTTTTTATCAAAATTACAGTTACTTGTCATAATTAGTAACGAAGTTTGAGTTTCTCGTCATAATTAGAATCGAAGTTACAGTAAACAGTCATAATTTTTATCGAAGTTATAGTTACTTGTCATAATTAGTATCGAAGTTACTGTTACCTGTCATAATTAGTACCGAAGTTACAGTTACCTGCCATAATTTGTAACGAAATTAGAGTTTCTTGTCATAATTAGTAACGAAGTTACAGTTACCTGTCATAATAAGTATCGAAGTTACTGTTACTTGTCATAATTAGTATCGAAGTTACTGTTACCTGTCATAATTAGTATCGAAGTAACAGTTACCTGCCAAAATTTGTATCGAAATTACAGTTACTTGTCATAATTAGTAACGAAGATACAGTTACCTGCCATAATTTGTATCGAAATTACAGTTCCTTGTCATAATTAGTATCGAAGTTACAGTTACCTGTCATAATTAGTATCTAAGGTACTGTTACTTGTCATAATTAGTAACGAAGTTACAGTTACCTGTCATAATTTGTATCGAAATTACAGTTACTTGTCATAATTAGTAACGAAGTTACAGTTTCCTGTCATAATTAGTATCGAAGTAACTGTTACCTGTCCTAATTAGTATGGAAGTTACAGTTACCTGCCATAATTAGTATCGAAATTAAAGTTACTTGTGATAATTAGTAACGAAGTTACAGTTACCTGTCATAATAAGTATCGAAGTTACTGTTACCTGTCAAAATTAGTATTGAAGTTACAGTTACCTACCATAATTTTTTATAAAAATTACAGTTACTTGTCATAATTAGTAACGAAGTTAGAGTTTCTTGTCATAATTAGTATCGAAGTTACAGTTACCTGTCATAATTTGATTCGAAGTTATAGTTATTTGTCATAATTAGTATCGAAGTTACTGTTACCTGCCATAATTTGTATCGAAATTACAGTTACTTGTCATAATTGGTTACGAAGTTACAGGTACCTGTCATAATTAGTATCGAAGTTACAGTTACTTGTCATAATTAGTATCGTTGTTACTGTTACCTGTCATAATTAGTATCGAAGTTACTGTTACCTGTCATAATTAGTATTGAAGTTACAGTTACCTACAATAATTTTTTATCAAAATTACAGTTACTTGTCATAATTAGTAACGAAGTTAGAGTTTCTTGTCATAATTAGTATCGAAGTTACAGTTACCTGTCATAATTTGTATCGAAGTTATAGTTACTTGTCATAATTAGTATCGAAGTTGCTGTTACCTGTCATAATTAGTATCGAAGATACAGTTACCTGCCATAATTTGTATCGAAATTACAGTTACTTGTCATAATTAGTAACGAAGTTACAGTTACCTGTCATAATTAGTATCGAAGTTACAGTTACTTGTCATAATTAGTATCGAAGTTACTGTTACCTGTCATAATAAGTATCGAAGTTACAGTTACCTGCCAAAATTTGAATCGAAATTACAGTTACTTGTCATAATTAGTAACGAAGTTACAGTTACCTGTCATAATTAGTATCGAAGTTACAGTTACTTTTCATAATTATTATCGAAGTTACTGTTACTTGTCAAAATTAGTATCGAAGTTACTGTTACCTGTCATAATTAGCATCGAAATTACAATTACCTGCCATAATTTGTATCGAAATTACAGGGACTTGTCATAATTAGTAACGAAGTTACAGTAACCTGCCATAATTAGTATCGAAATTAAAGTTACTGGTCATAAAAAGTATCGAAGTTACAGTTACCTGTCATAATTAGTATCGAAGTTACTGTTACCTGTCATAATTAGTATTGAAGTTACAGTTACCTACAATAATTTTTTATCAAAATTACAGTTACTTGTCATAATTAGTAACGAAGTTAGAGTTTCTTGTCATAATTAGCATCGAAGTTACAGTTACCTGTCATAATTTGATTCGAAGTTATAGTTATTTGTCATAATTAGTATCGAAGTTACTGTTACCAGTCACAATTAGTATCGAAGTTACAGTTACCTGCCATAATTTGTATCGAAATTACAGTTCCCTGTCATAATTAGTATCGAAGTTACAGTTACTTGTCATAATTAGTATCGAAGTTACTGTCACATGTCATAATTAGTATGGAAGTTACAGTTACCTGCCATAATTTGTATCGAAATTAAAGTTACTTGTCATAATTAGTAGCGTTGTTACAGTAACCTGCCATAATTAGTATCGAAGTTAATGTTACTTGTCATAATTAGTATCGAAGTTACTGTTATCTGTCATAATTGGTATCGAAGATACAGTTACCTGCCATAATTTGTATCGAAATTACAGGGACTTGTCATAATTAGTAAAGAAGTTCGAGTTTCTTGTCATAATTAGTATCGAAGTTACAGTTACCTGTCATAATTTGTATCGAAGTTATAGTAACTTGTCATAATTAGTATCGAATTACTGTTACCTGTCATAAATAGTATCGAAGTTACTGTTACCTGCCATAATTTGTAACGAAATTACAGTTTCCTGTCATAATTAGTATCGAAGTTACTGTTACCTGTCATGATTAGTATTGAAGTTACAGTTACCTACCATAATTTTTTATCAAAATTACAGTTACTTGTCATAATTAGTAACGAAGTTTGAGTTTCTCGTCATAATTAGAATCGAAGTTACAGTAACCAGTCATAATTTTTATCGAAGTTATAGTTACTTGTCATAATTAGTATCGAAGTTACTGTTACCTGTCATAATTAGTACCGAAGTTACAGTTACCTGCCTTATTTTGTAACGAAATTAGAGTTTCTTGTCATAATTAGTAACGAAATTACAGTTACCTGTCATAATAAGTATCGAAGTTACTGTTACTTGTCATAATTAGTATCGAAGTTACTGTTACCTGTCATAATTAGTATCGAAGTAACAGTTACCTGCCAAAATTTGTATCGAAATTACAGTTACTTGTCATAATTAGTAACGAAGTTACAGTTACCTGCCATAATTTGTATCGAAATTACAGTTCCTTGTCATAATTAGTATCGAAGTTACAGTTACCTGTCATAATTAGTATCGAAGGTACTGTTACTTGTCATAATTAGTAACGAAGTTACAGTTACCTGTCATAATTTGTATCGAAGTTATAGTAACTTGTCATAATTAGTATCGAATTACTGTTACCTGTCATAATTAGCATCGAAGTTACTGTTACCTGCCATAATTTGTAACGAAATAACAGTTACTTGTTATAATTAGTGACGAAGTTACAGTTACCTGTCATAATTAGTATCGAAGTTACAGTTACTTGTCATAATTAGTATCGAAGTTACAGTTACCTGCCATAATTTGTATCGAAATTACAGGGACTTGACATAATTAGTAACGAAGTTACAGTTTCCTGCCATAATTAGTATCGAAATTAAAGTTACTTGTCATAATTAGTAACGAAGTTACAGTTTCCTGTCATAATTAGTATCGAAGTTACTGTTACCTGTCATAATTAGTATTGAAGTTACAGTAACCTACCATAATTTTTTATCAAAATTACAGTTACTTGTCATAATTAGTAACGAAGTTTGAGTTTCTCGTCATAATTAGAATCGAAGTTACAGTAAACAGTCATAATTTTTATCGAAGTTATAGTAACTTGTCATAATTAGTATCGATGTTACTGTTACCTGTCATAATTAGTACCGAAGTTACAGTTACCTGCCATAATTTGTAACGAAATTAGAGTTTCTTGTCATAATTAGTAACGAAGTTACAGTTACCTGTCATAATAAGTATCGAAGTTACTGTTACTTGTCATAATTAGTATCGAAGTTACTGTTACCTGTCATAATTAGTATCGAAGTAACAGTTACCTGCCAAAATTTGTATCGAAATTACAGTTACTTGTCATAATTAGTAACGAAGATACAGTTACCTGCCATAATTTGTATCGAAATTACAGTTCCTTGTCATAATTAGTATCGAAGTTACAGTTACCTGTCATAATTAGTATCTAAGGTACTGTTACTTGTCATAATTAGTAACGAAGTTACAGTTACCTGTCATAATTTGTATCGAAATTACAGTTACTTGTCATAATTAGTAACGAAGTTACAGTGTCCTGTCATAATTAGTATCGAAGTAACTGTTACCTGTCCTAATTAGTATGGAAGTTACAGTTACCTGCCATAATCAGTATCGAAATTAAAGTTACTTGTGATAATTAGTAACGAAGTTACAGTTACCTGTCATAATAAGTATCGAAGTTACTGTTACCTGTCAAAATTAGTATTGAGGTTACAGTTACCTATCATAATTTTTTATAAAAATTACAGTTACTTGTCATAATTAGTAACGAAGTTAGAGTTTCTTGTCATATTTAGTATCGAAGTTACAGTTACCTGTCATAATTTGATTCGAAGTTATAGTTATTTGTCATAATTAGTATCGATGTTACTGTTACCTGCCATAATTTGTATCGAAATTACAGTTACTTGTCATAATTGGTTACGAAGTTACAGGTACCTGTCATAATTAGTATCGAAGTTACAGTTACTTGTCATAATTAGTATTGTTGTTACTGTTACCTGTCATAATTAGTATCGAAGTTACTGTTACCTGTCATAATTAGTATTGAAGTTACTGTTACCTACAATAATTTTTTATCAAAATTACAGTTACTTGTCATAATTAGTAACGAAGTTAGAGTTTCTTGTCATAATTAGTATCGAAGTTACAGTTACCTGTCATAATTTGTATCGAAGTTATAGTTACTTGTCATAATTAGTATCGAAGTTGCTGTTACCTGTCATAATTAGTATCGAAGATACAGTTACCTGCCATAATTTGTATCGAAATTACAGTTACTTGTCATAATTAGTAACGAAGTTACAGTTACCTGTCATAATTAGTATCGAAGTTACAGTTACTTGTCATAATTAGTATCGAAGTTACTGTTACCTGTCATAATAAGTATCGAAGTTACAGTTACCTGCCAAAATGTGAATCGAAATTACAGTTACTTGTCATAATTAGTAACGAAGTTACAGTTACCTGTCATAATTAGTATCGAAGTTACAGTTACTTTTCATAATTATTATCGAAGTTACTGTTACTTGTCATAATTAGTATCGAAGTTACTGTTACCTGTCATAATTAGCATCGAAATTACAATTACCTGCCATAATTTGTATCGAAATTACAGGGACTTGTCATAATTAGTAACGAAGTTACAGTAACCTGCCATAATTAGTATCGAAATTAAAGTTACTGGTCATAAAATGTATCGAAGTTACAGTTACCTGTCATAATTAGTATCGAAGTTACTGTTACCTGTCATAATTAGTATTGAAGTTACAGTTACCTACAATAATTTTTTATCAAAATTACAGTTACTTGTCATAATTAGTAACGAAGTTAGAGTTTCTTGTCATAATTAGTATCGAAGTTACAGTTACCTGTCATAATTTGATTCGAAGTTATAGTTATTTGTCATAATTAGTATCGAAGTTACTGTTACCAGTCACAATTAGTATCGAAGTTACAGTTACCTGCCATAATTTGTATCGAAATTACAGTTCCCTGTCATAATTAGTATCGAAGTTACAGTTACTTGTCATAATTAGTATCGAAGTTACTGTTACCTGTCATAATTAGTATGGAAGTTACAGTTACCTGCCATAATTTGTATCGAAATTAAAGTTACTTGTCATAATTAGTAGCGTTGTTACAGTAACCTGCCATAATTAGTATCGAAGTTAATGTTACTTGTCATAATTAGTATCGAAGTTACTGTTACCTGTCATAATTGGTATCGAAGATACAGTTACCTGCCATAATTTGTATCGAAATTACAGGGACTTGTCATAATTAGTAAAGAAGTTCGAGTTTCTTGTCATAATTAGTATCGAAGTTACAGTTACCTGTCATAATTTGTATCGAAGTTATAGTAACATGTCATAATTAGTATCGAATTACTGTTACCTGTCATAATTAGTATCGAAGTTACTGTTACCTGCCATAATTTGTAACGAAATTACAGTTTCCTGTCATAATTAGTATCGAAGTTACTGTTACCTGTCATGATTAGTATTGAAGTTACAGTTACCTACCATAATTTTTTATCAAAATTACAGTTACTTGTCATAATTAGTAACGAAGTTTGAGTTTCTCGTCATAATTAGAATCGAAGTTACAGTAACCAGTCATAATTTTTATCGAAGTTATAGTTACTTGTCATAATTAGTATCGAAGTTACTGTTACCTGTCATAATTAGTACCGAAGTTACAGTTACCTGCCTTATTTTGTAACGAAATTAGAGTTTCTTGTCATAATTAGTAACGAAATTACAGTTACCTGTCATAATAAGTATCGAAGTTACTGTTACTTGTCATAATTAGTATCGAAGTTACTGTTACCTGTCATAATTAGTATCGAAGTAACAGTTACCTGCCAAAATTTGTATCGAAATTACAGTTACTTGTCATAATTAGTAACGAAGTTACAGTTACCTGCCATAATTTGTATCGAAATTACAGTTCCTTGTCATAATTAGTATCGAAGTTACAGTTACCTGTCATAATTAGTATCGAAGGTACTGTTACTTGTCATAATTAGTAACGAAGTTACAGTTACCTGTCATAATTTGTATCGAAATTACAGTTACTTGTCATAATTAGTAACGAGGTTACAGTTTCCTGTCATAATTAGTATCGAAGTAACTGTTACCTGTCATAATTAGTATGGAAGTTACAGTTACCTGCCATAATTAGTATCGAAATTAAAGTTACTTGTGATAATTAGTAACGAAGTTACAGTTACCTGTCATAATAAGTATCGAAGTTACTGTTACCTGTCAAAATTAGTATTGAAGTTACAGTTACCTACCATAATTTTTTATCAAAATTACAGTTACTTGTCATAATTAGTAACGAAGTTAGAGTTTCTTGTCATAATTAGTATCGAAGTTACAGTTACCTGTCATAATTTGTATCGAAGTTATAGTTACTTGTCATAATTAGTATCGAAGTTGCTGTTACCTGTCATAATTAGTATCGAAGTTACAGTTACCTGCCATAATTTGTATCGAAATTACAGTTACTTGTCATAATTAGTAACGAAGTTACAGTTACCTGTCATAATTAATATCGAAGTTACAGTTACTTGTCATAATTAGTATCGAAGTTACTGTTACCTGTCATAATAAGTATCTTAGTTACAGTTACCTGCCAAAATTTGAATCGAAATTACAGTTACTTGTCATAATTAGTAACGAAGTTACAGTTACCTGTCATAATTAGTATCGAAGTTACAGTTACTTTTCATAATTATTATCGAAGTTACTGTTACTTGTCATAATTAGTATCGAAGTTACTGTTACCTGTCATAATTAGCATCGAAATTACAATTACCTGCCATAATTTGTATCGAAATTACAGGGACTTGTCATAATTAGTAACGAAGTTACAGTAACCTGCCATAATTAGTATCGAAATTAAAGTTACTGGTCATAAAAAGTAACGAAGTTACAGTTACCTGTCATAATTAGTATCGAAGTTACTGTTACCTGTCATAATTAGTATTGAAGTTACAGTTACCTACAATAATTTTTTATCAAAATTACAGTTACTTGTCATAATTAGTAACGAAGTTAGAGTTTCTTGTAATAATTAGTATCGAAGTTACAGTTACCTGTCATAATTTGTATCGAAGTTATAGTTACTTGTCATAATTAGTATCGAAGTTGCTGTTACCTGTCATAATTACTATCGAAGTTACAGTAACCTGCCATAATTTGTATAGAAATTACAGTTACTTGTCATAATTAGTAACGAAGTTACAGTTACCTGCCATAATTAGTATCGATGTTACAGTTACTTGTCATAATTAGTATCGAAGTTACTGTTACCTGTCATAATAAGTATCGAAGTTACAGTTACCTGCCAAAATTTGAATCGAAACTACAGTTACTTGTCATAATTAGTAACGAAGTTACAGTTACCTGTCAAAGTTAGTAACGATGATACAGTTACCTGCCAAAATTTGTATCGAAATTACAGTTACTTGTCATAATTAATAGCGAAGTTACAGTTACCTGTCATAATTAGTATCGAAGTTACAGTTACTTGTCATAATTAGTATCGAGGTTACAGTTACCTGCCATAATTTGTATCGAAATTACAGGGACTTGTCATAATTAGTAACGAAGTTACAGTTTCCTGCCATAATTAATATCGAAATTAAAGTTACTTGTCATAATTAGTATCGATGTTTGAGTTTCTTGTCATAATTAGTATCGAAGTTACTGTTACCTGTCATAATTAGTATTGAAATTACAGTTACCTACAATAATTTTTTATCAAAATTACAGTTACTTGTCATAATTAATAACGAAGTTACAATTACCTGTCATAATTAGTATCGAAGTTACAGTTACTTGTCATAATTAGTATCGAAGTTACAGTTACCTGCCATAATTTGTATCGAAATTACAGGGACTTGTCATAATTAGTAACGAAGTTACACTTTCCTGCCATAACTAGTATCGAAATTAAAGTTACTTGTCATAATTAGTAACGAAGTTTGAGTTTCTTGTCATAATTTGAATCGAAGTTACAGTAACCAGTCATAATTTTTATCGCAGTTATAGTTACTTGTCATAATTAGTATCGAAGTTACTGTTACCTGTCATAATTAGTATCGAAGTACCAGTTACCTGCCATAATTAGTATCGAAATTAGAGTTACTTGTCATTATTAGTAACGAAGTTACAGTTACCTGTCATAATTAGTATCGAAGTTCCAGTTACTTGTCATAATTAGTATCGAAGTTACTGTTACCTGTCATAATTAGTATCGAAGTTACAATTACCTGACAAAATTTGTATCGAAATTACAGTTACTTGTCATATTTAGTAACGAAGTTACAGTTACCTGCCATAATTTGTATCGAAATTACAGTTCCTTGTCATAATTAGTATCGAAGTTACAGTTACCTGTCATAATTAGTATCGAAGGTACTGTTACTTGTCATAATTAGTAACGAAGTTACAGTTACCTGTCAAAATTTGTATCGAAATTACAGTTACGTGTCATAATTAGTAACGAAGTTACAGTTTCCTGTCTTAATTAGTATCGAAGTTACTGTTACCTGTCATAATTAGTATGGAAGTTACAGTTACCTGCCATAATTAGTATCGAAGTTAATGTTACTTGTCATAATTAGTATCGAAGTTACTGTTACCTGTCATAATTAGTATCGAAGATACAGTTACCTGCCATAATTTGTATCGAAATCACTGTTACTTGTCATAATTAGTAACGAAGTTACAGTTACCAGTCATAATTAGTATCGAAGGTACTGTTACTTGTCATAATTAGTAACGAAGTTACAGTTTCCTGTCATAATTAGTATCGAAGTTACTGTTACCTGTCATAATTAGTATGGAAGTTACAGTTACCTGCCATAATTTGTATCGAAATTACAGGGACTTGTCATAATTAGTAACGAAGTTCGAGTTTCTTGTCATAATTAGTATCGAAGTTACAGTTACCTGTCATAATTTGTAACGAAGTTATAGTTTCTTGTCATAATTAGTATCGAATTACTGTTACCTGTCATAATTAGTATCGAAGTTACTGTTACCTGCCATAATTTGTAACGAAATTACAGTTACTTGTTATAATTAGTGACGAAGTTACAGTTACCTGTCATAATTAGTATCGAAGTTACAGTTACTTGTCATAATTAGTATCGAAGTTACAGTTACCTGCCATAATTTGTATCGAAATTACAGGGACTTGACCTAATTAGTAACGAAGTTACAGTTTCCTGCCATAATTAGTATCGAAATTAAAGTTACTTGTCATAATTAGTAACGAAGTTACAGTTTCCTGTCATAATCAGTATCGAAGTTACTGTTACCTGTCATAATTAGTATTGAAGTTACAGTTACCTACCATAATTTTTTATCAAAATTACAGTTACTTGTCATAATTAGTAACGAAGTTTGAGTTTCTCGTCATAATTAGAAACGAAGTTACAGTAACCAGTCATAATTTTTATCGAAGTTATAGTTACATGTCATAATTAGTATCGAAGTTACTGTTACCTGTCATAATTAGTACCGAAGTTACAGTTACCTGCCATAATTTGTATCGAAATAAGGGTTTCTTGTCATAATTAGTAACGAAGTTACAGTTACCTGTCATAATAAGTATCGAAGTTACTGTTACTTGTCATAATTAGTATCGAAGTTACTGTTACCTGTCATAATTAGTATCGAAGTAACAGTTACCTGCCAAAATTTGTATCGAAATTACAGTTACTTGTCATAATTAGTAACGAAGTTACAGTTACCCGCCATAATTTGTATCGAAATTACAGTTCCTTGTCATAATTAGTATCGAAGTTACAGTTACCTGTCATAAATAGTATCGAAGGTACTGTTACTTGTCATAATTAGTAACGAAGTTACAGTTACCTGTCATAATTTGTATCGAAATTACAGTTACTTGTCATAATTAGTAACAAAGTTACAGTTTCCTGTCATAATTAGTATCGAAGTAACTGGTACCTGTCATAATTAGTATGGAAGTTACAGTTACCTGCCATAATTAGTATCGAAATTAAAGTTACTTGTGATAATTAGTAACGAAGTTACAGTTACCTGTCATAATAACTATCGAAGTTACTGTCACCTGTCAAAATTAGTATTGAAGTTACAGTTACCTACCATAATTTTTTATCAAAATTACAGTTACTTGTCATAATTAGTAACGAAGTTAGAGTTTCTTGTCATAATTAGTATCGAAGTTACAGTTACCTGTCATAATTTGTATCGAAGTTATAGTTACTTGTCATAATTAGTATCGAAGTTGCTGTTACCTGTCATAATTAGTATCAAAGTTACAGTTACCTGCCATAATTTGTATCGAAATTAAAGTTACTTGTCATAATTAGTTACGAAGTTACAGTTACCTGTCATAATTAGTATCGAAGTTACAGTTACTTGTCATAATTAGTATCGAAGTTACTGTAACCTGTCATAATAAGTATCGAAGTTACAGTTACCTGCCAAAATTTGAATCGAAATTACAGTTACTTGTCATAATTAGTAACGAAGTTACAGTTACCTGTCATAATTAGTATCGAAGTTACAGTTACTTTTCATAATTAGTATCGAAGTTACTGTTACTTGTCATAATTAGTATCGAAGTTACTGTTACCTGTCATAATTAGCATCGAAATTACGATTACGTGCCATAATTTTTATCGAAATTACAGGGACTTGTCATAATTAGTAACGAAGTTACAGTAACCTGCCATAATTAGTATCGAAATTAAAGTTACTTGTCATAATAAGTAACGAAGTTACAGTTACCTGTCATAATTAGTATCGAAGTTACTGTTACCTGTCATAATTAGTATTGAAGTTACAGTTACCTACAATAATTTTTTATCAAAATTACAGTTACTTGTCATAATTAGTAACGAAGTTAGAGTTTCTTGTCATAATTAGTATCGAAGTTACAATTACCTGTCATAATTTGTATCGAAGTTATAGTTACTTGTCATAATTAGTATCGAAGTTGCTGTTACCTGTCATAATTAGTATCGAAGTTACAGTAACCTGCCATAATTTGTATCGAAATTACAGTTACTCGTCATAATTAGTAACGAAGTTACTGTTACTTGTCATAATTAGTATCGAAGTTACTGTTACCTGTCATAATTAGTATCGAAGTAACAGTTACCTGCCAAAATTTGTATCGAAATTACAGTTACTTGTCATAATTAGTAACGAAGATACAGTTACCTGCCATAATTTGTATCGAAATTACAGTTCCTTGTCATAATTAGTATCGAAGTTACAGTTACCTGTCATAATTAGTATCTAAGGTACTGTTACTTGTCATAATTAGTAACGAAGTTACAGTTACCTGTCATAATTTGTATCGAAATTACAGTTACTTGTCATAATTAGTAACGAAGTTACAGTGTCCTGTCATAATTAGTATCGAAGTAACTGTTACCTGTCCTAATTAGTATGGAAGTTACAGTTACCTGCCATAATCAGTATCGAAATTAAAGTTACTTGTGATAATTAGTAACGAAGTTACAGTTACCTGTCATAATAAGTATCGAAGTTACTGTTACCTGTCAAAATTAGTATTGAGGTTACAGTTACCTATCATAATTTTTTATAAAAATTACAGTTACTTGTCATAATTAGTAACGAAGTTAGAGTTTCTTGTCATATTTAGTATCGAAGTTACAGTTACCTGTCATAATTTGATTCGAAGTTATAGTTATTTGTCATAATTAGTATCGAAGTTACAGTTACCTGTCATAATTTGTATCGAAGTTATAGTTACTTGTCATAATTAGTATCGAAGTTGCTGTTACCTGTCATAATTAGTATCGAAGATACAGTTACCTACCATAATTTTTTATCAAAATTACAGTTACTTGTCATAATTAGTAACGAAGTTTGAGTTTCTTGTCATAATTTGAATCGAAGTTACAGTAACCAGTCATAATTTTTATCGAAGTTATAGTTACTTGTCATAATTAGTATCGAAGTTACTGTTACCTGTCATAATTAGTATCGAAGTAACAGTTACCTGCCATAATTAGTATCGAAATTAGTGTTACTTGTCATTATTAGTAACGAAGTTACAGTTACCTGTCATAATTAGTATCGAAGTTACAGTTACTTGTCATAATTAGTATCGAAGTTACTGTTACCTGTCATAATTAGTATCGAAGTTAGAGTTACCTGCCAAAATTTGTATCGAAATTACTGTTACTTGTCATAATTAGTAACGAAGTTACAGTTACCTGCCATAATTTGTATCGAAATTACAGTTCCTTGTCATAATTAGTATCGAAGTTACAGTTACCTGTCTTAATTAGTATCGAAGGTACTGTTACTTGTCATAATTAGTAACGAAGTTACAGTTACCTGTCATAATTTGTATCGAAATTACAGTTACTTGTCATAATTAGTAACGTAGTTACAGTTTCCTGTCATAATTAGTATCGAAGTTACTGTTACCTGTCATAATTAGTATGGAAGTTACAGTTACCTGCCATAATTTGTATCGAAATTAAAGTTACTTGTCATAATTAGTAGCGATGTTACAGTAACCTGCCATAATTAGTATCGAAGTTAATGTTACTTGTCATAATTAGTATTGAAGTTACTGTTACCTGTCATAATTGGTATCGAAGATACAGTTACCTGCCATAATTTGTATCGAAATTACAGGGACATGTCATAATTAGTAACGAAGTTCGAGTTTCTTGTCATAATTAGTATCGAAGTTACAGTTACCTGTCATAATTTGTATCGAAGTTATAGTAACTTGTCATAATTAGTATCGAATTACTGTTACCTGTCATAATTAGTATCGATGTTACTGTTACCTGCCATAATTTGTAACGAAATTACAGTTTCCTGTCATAATTAGTATCGAAGTTACTGTTACCTGTCATAATTAGTATTGAAGTTACAGTTACCTACCATAATTTTTTATCAAAATTACAGTTACTTGTCATAATTAGTAACGAAGTTTGAGTTTCTCGTCATAATTAGAATCGAAGTTACAGTAACCAGTCATAATTTTTATCGAAGTTATAGTTACTTGTCATAATTAGTATCGAAGTTACTGTTACCTGTCATAATTAGTACCGAAGTTACAGTTACCTGCCATATTTTGTAACGAAATTAGAGTTTCTTGTCATAATTAGTAACGAAGTTACAGTTACCTGTCATATTAAGTATCGAAGTTACTGTTACTTGTCATAATTAGTATCGAAGTTACTGTTACCTGTCATAATTAGTATCGAAGTAACAGTTACCTGCCAAAATTTGTATCGAAATTACAGTTACTTGTCATAATTCGTAACGAAGTTACAGTTACCTGCCATAATTTGTATCGAAATTACAGTTCCTTGTCATAATTAGTATCGAAGTTACAGTTACCTGTCATAATTAGTATCGAAGGTACTGTTACTTGTCATAATTAGTAACGAAGTTACAGTTACCTGTCATAATTTGTATCGAAATTACAGTTACTTGTCATAATTAGTAACAAAGTTCCAGTTTCCTGTCATAATTAGTATCGAAGTAACTGTTACCTGTCATAATTAGTATGGAAGTTACAGTTACCTGCCATAATTAGTATCGAAATTAAAGTTACTTGTGATAATTAGTAACGAAGTTACAGTTACCTGTCATAATAAGTATCGAAGTTACTGTTACCTGTCAAAATTAGTATTGAAGTTACAGTTACCTACCATAATTTTTTATCAAAATTACAGTTACTTGTCATAATTAGTAACGAAGTTAGAGTTTCTTGTCATAATTAGTATCGAAGTTACAGTTACCTGTCATAATTTGATTCGAAGTTATAGTTATTTGTCATAATTAGTATCGAAGTTACTGTTACCAGTCACAATTAGTATCGAAGTTACAGTTACCTGCCATAATTTGTATCGAAATTACAGTTACTTGTCATAATTGGTTACGAAGTTACAGGTACCTGTCATAATTAGTATCGAAGTTACAGTTACTTGTCATAATTAGTATCGTAGTTACTGTTACCTGTCATAATTAGTATCGAAGTAACTGTTACCTGTCATAATTAGTATGGATGTTTCAGTTACCTGCCATAATTAGTATCGAAATTAAAGTTACTTGTGATAATTAGTAACGAAGTTCCAGTTTCCTGTCATAATTAGTATCAAAGTAACTGTTACCTGTCATAATTAGTATGGAAGTTACAGTTACCTGCCATAATTAGTATCGAAATTAAAGTTACTTGTGATAATTAGTATCGAAGTTACAGTTACCTGTCATAATTAGTATCGAAGGTACTGTTACTTGTCATAATTAGTATCGAAGTTACAGTTACCTGCCATAATTTGTATCGAAATTACTGTTACTTGTCATAATTAGTAGCGATGTTACAGTAACCTGCCATAATTAGTATCGAAGTTAATGTTACTTGTCATAATTAGTATCGAAGTTACTGTTACCTGTCATAATTAGTATCGAAGATACAGTTACCTGCCATAATTTGTATCGAAATTACTGTTACTTGTCATAATTAGTAACGAAGTAACAGTTACCAGTCATAATTAGTATCGAAGGTACTGTTACTTGTCATAATTAGTAACGAAGTTACAGTTTCCTGTCATAATTAATATCAAAGTTACTGTTACCTGTCATAATTAGTATGGAAGTTACAGTTACCTGCCATAATTTGTATCGAAATTACAGGGACTTGTCATAATTAGTAACGAAGTTCGAGTTTCTTGTCATAATTAGTATCGAAGTTACAGTTACCTGTCATAATTTGTAACGAAGTTATAGTTTCTTGTCATAATTAGTATCGAATTACTGTTACCTGTCATAATTAGCATCGAAGTTACTGTTACCTGCCATAATTTGTAACGAAATTACAGTTACTTGTTATAATTAGTGACGAAGTTACAGTTACCTGTCATAATTAGTATCGAAGTTACAGTTACATGTCATAATTAGTATCGAAGTTACAGTTACCTGCCATAATTTGTATCGAAATTACAGGAACTTGACATAATTAGTAACGAAGTTACAGTTTCCTGCCATAATTAGTATCGAAATTAAAGTTACTTGTCATAATTAGTAACGAAGTTACAGTTTCCTGTCATAATCAGTATCGAAGTTACTGTTACCTGTCATAATTAGTATTGAAGTTACAGTTACCTACCATATTTTTTTATCAAAATTACAGTTACTTGTCATAATTAGTAACGAAGTTTGAGTTTCTCGTCATAATTAGAATCGAAGTTACAGTAACCAGTCATAATTTTTATCGAAGTTATAGTTACATGTCATAATTAGTATCGAAGTTACTGTTACCTGTCATAATTAGTACCGAAGTTACAGTTACCTGCCATAATTTGTATCGAAATAAGGGTTTCTTGTCATAATTAGTAACGAAGTTACAGTTACCTGTCATAATAAGTATCGAAGTTACTGTTACTTGTCATACTTAGTATCGAAGTTACTGTTACCTGTCATAATTAGTATCGAAGTAACAGTTACCTGCCATTATTTGTATCGAAATTACAGTTACTTGTCATAATTAGTAACGAAGTTACAGTTACCCGCAATAATTTGTATCGAAATTACAGTTCCTTGTCATAATTAGTATCGAAGTTACAGTTACCTGTCATAAATAGTATCGAAGGTACTGTTACTTGTCATAATTAGTAACGAAGTTACAGTTACCTGTCATAATTTGTATCGAAATTACAGTTACTTGTCATAATTAGTAACGAAGTTACAGTTTCCTGTCATAATTAGTATCGAAGTAACTGGTACCTGTCATAATTAGTATGGAAGTTACAGTTACCTGCCATAATTAGTATCGAAATTAAAGTTACTTGTGATAATTAGTAACGAAGTTACAGTTACCTGTCATAATAAGTATCGAAGTTACTGTCACCTGTCAAAATTAATATTGAAGTTACAGTTACCTACCATAATTTTTTATCAAAATTTCAGTTACTTGTCATAATTAGTAACGAAGTTAGAGTTTCTTGTCATAATTAGTATCGAAGTTACAGTTACCTGTCATAATTTGATTCGAAGTTATAGTTACTTGTCATAATTAGTATCGAAGTTACTGTTACCAGTCACAATTGGTATCGAAGTTACAGTTACCTGCCAAAATTTGTGTCGAAATTACAGTTCCCTGTCATAATTAGTATCGATGTTACAGTTACTTGTCATAATTAGTATCGAAGTTACTGTTACCTGCCATAATTTGTATCGAAATTACAGTTACTTGTCATAATTGGTTACGAAGTTACAGGTACCTGTCATAATTAGTATCGAAGTTACAGTACTTGTCATAATTAGTATCGTAGTTACTGTTACTTGTCATAATTAGTATCGAAGTTACTGTTACCTGTCATAATTAGTATTGAAGTTATAGTTACTTGTCATAATTAGTATCGAAGTTGCTGTTACCTGTCATAATTAGTAACGAAGTTACAGTTACCTGTCATAATTAGTATCGAAGTTACAGTTACTTGTCATAATTAGTATCGAAGTTACTGTTACCTGTCATAATAAGTATCGAAGTTACAGTTACCTGCCATAATTTGTATCGAAATTACAGTTACTTGTCATAATTAGTAACGAAGTTACAGTTACCTGTCATAATTTGTATCGAAGTTACAGTTACCTGTCATAATTAGCATCGAAGTTACAGTTACTTGTCATAATTAGTATCGAAGTTACTGTTACCTGTCAAAATTAGTAACGATGATACAGTTACCTGCCAAAATTGTATCGAAATTACAGTTACTTGTCATAATTAATAACGAAGTTACAGTTACCTGTCATAATTAGTATCGAAGTTACAGTTACTTGTCATAATTAGTATCGAGGTTACAGTTACCTGCCATAATTTGTATCGAAATTACAGGGACTTGTCATAATTAGTAACGAAGTTACAGTTTCCTGCCATAATTAATATCGAAATTAAAGTTACTTGTCATAATTAGTAACGAAGTTACAGTTTCCTGTCATAATTAGTATCGAAGATACTGTTACCTGTCATAATTAGTATTGTAGTTACAGTTACCTACCATAATTTTTTATCAAAATTACAGTTACTTGTCATAATTAGTAACGAAGTTTGAGTTTCTTGTCATAATTAGTATCGAAGTTACTGTTACCTGTCATAATTAGTATTGAAGTTACAGTTACCTACAATAAATTTTTATCAAAATTACAGTTACTTGTCATAATTAGTAACGAAGTTTGAGTTTCTTGTCATAATTTGAATCGAAGTTACAGTAACCAGTCATAATTTTTATCGAAGTTATAGTTACTTGTCATAATTAGTATCGAAGTTACTGTTACCTGTCATAATTAGTATCGAAGTACCAGTTACCTGCCATAATTAGTATCGAAATTAGAGTTACTTGTCATTATTAGTAACGAAGTTACAGTTACCTGTCATAATTAGTATCGAAGTTACAGTTACTTGTCATAATTAGTATCGAAGTTACTGTTACCTGTCATAATTAGTATCGAAGTTACAGTTACCTGCCAAAATTTGTATCGAAATTACAGTTACTTGTCATAATTAGTAACGAAGTTACAGTTACCTGCCATAATTTGTATCGAAATTACAGTTCCTTGTCATAATTAGTATCGAAGTTACAGTTACCTGTCATAATTAGTATCGAAGGTACTGTTACTTGTCATAATTAGTAACGAAGTTACAGTTACCTGTCATAATTTGTATCGAAATTACATTTACTTGTCATAATTAGTAACGAAGTTACAGTTTCCTGTCATAATTAGTATCGAAGTTACTGTTACCTGTCATAATTAGTTTGGATGTTACAGTTACCTGCCATAATTTGTATCGAAATTAAAGTTACTTGTCATAATTAGTAGCGATGTTACAGTAACGTGCCATAATTAGTATCGAAGTTAATGTTACTTTTCATAATTAGTATCGAAGTTACTGTTACCTGTCATAATTAGTATCGAAGATACAGTTACCTGCCATAATTTGTATCGAAATTACTGTTACTTGTCATAATTAGTAACGAAGTTACAGTTACCAGTCATAATTCGTATCGAAGTTACAGTTACTTGTCATAATTAGTATCGAAGTTACTGTTGCCTGTAATAATTTGAATCGAAGTTACAGTTACCTGCCAAAATTTGTATCGAAATTACAGTTACTTGCCATAATTAGTAACGAAGTTACAGTTGCCTGTCATAATTAGTATCGAAGTTACAGTTACCAGTCATAATTCGTATCGAAGTTACAGTTACTTGTCATAATTAGTATCGAAGTTACTGTTGCCTGTAATAATTTGAATCGAAGTTACAGTTACCTGCCAAAATTTGTATCGAAATTACAGTTACTTGCCATAATTAGTAACGAAGTTACAGTTGCCTGTCATAATTAGTATCGAAGTTCTTGTTACCTGTCATAATTAGTATTGAAGTTACAGTTACCTACCATAATTTTTTTATCAAAATTAAAGTTACTTGTCATAATTAGTAACGAAGTTAGATTTTCTTGTCATAATTAGTATCGAAGTTACAGTTACCTGTCATAATTTGATTCGAAGTTATAGTAACTTGTCATAATTAGTATCGAAGTTACTGTTGCCTGTCACAATTAGTATCGAAGTTACAGTTACCTGCCATAATTTGTATCGAAATTACAGTTCCTTGTCATAATTAGTATCGAAGTTACAGTTACCTGTCATAATTAGCATCGAAGTTACTGTTACCAGCCATAATTTGTATCGAAATTAGAGTTACTTGTCATTATTAGTTACCAAGTTACAGTTACCTGTCGTAATTAGTATCGTAGTTACAGTTACTTGTCATAATTAGTATCGTAGTTACTGTAACCTGTCATAATTAGTATCGAAGGTACTGTTACCTGTCATAATTTGTATCGAAGTTATAGTTACTTGTCATAATTAGTATCGAAGTTGCTGTTACCTGTCATAATTAGTATCGAAGTTACAGTTACTTGTCATAATTAGTATCGAAGTTACTGTTACCTGTCATAATTAGTATCGAAGTTACTGTTACCTGTCATAATTAGTATCGAAATTACAATTACATGCAATAATTTGTATCGAAATTACAGGGACTTGACATAATTATTAACGAAGTTACAGTAACCTGCCAGAATTTGTATCGAAATTAAAGTTACTTGTCATAATAAGTAACGAAGTTACAGTTACCTGTCATAATTAGTATCGAAGTTACTGTTACCTGTCATAATTAGTATTGAAGTTACAGTTACCTACAATAATTTTTTATCAAAATTACAGTTACTTGTCATAATTAGTAACGAAGTTAGAGTTTCTTGTAATAATTAGTATCGAAGTTACAGTTACCTGTCATAATTTGTATCGAAGTTATAGTTACTTGTCATAATTAGTATCGAAGTTGCTGTTACCTGTCATAATTACTATCGAAGTTACAGTAACCTGCCATAATTTGTATCGAAATTACAGTTACTTGTCATAATTAGTAACGAAGTTACAGTTACCTGTCATAATTAGTATCGATGTTACAGTTACTTGTCATAATTAGTATCGAAGTTACTGTTACCTGTCATAATAAGTATCGAAGTTACAGTTACCTGCCTTAATTTGAATCGAAACTACAGTTACTTGTCATAATTAGTAACGAAGTTACAGTTACCTGTCAAAGTTAGTAACGATGATACAGTTACCTGCCAAAATTTGTATCGAAATTACAGTTACTTGTCATAATTAATAGCGAAGTTACAGTTACCTGTCATAATTATTATCGAAGTTACAGTTACTTGTCATAATTAGTATCGAGGTTACAGTTACCTGCCATAATTTGTATCGATATTACAGGGACTTGTCATAATTTGTAACGAAGTTACAGTTTCCTGCCATAATTAATATCGAAATTAAAGTTACTTGTCATAATTAGTAACAAAGTTACAGTTTCCTGTCATAATTAGTATCGAAGTTACTGTTACCTGTCATAATTAGTAATGAAGTTACAGTTACAGACCATAATTTTTTATCAAAATTACAGTTACTTGTCATAATTAGTAACGAAGTTACAGTAACCTGCCAGAATTTGTATCGAAATTAAAGTTACTTGTCATAATAAGTAACGAAGTTACAGTTACCTGTCATAATTAGTATCGAAGTACCAGTTACCTGCCATAATTAGTATCGAAATTAGAGTTACTTGTCATTATTAGTAACGAAGTTACAGTTACCTGTCAAAATTAGTATCGAAGTTACAGTTACTTGTCATAATTAGTATCGAAGTTACTGTTACCTGTCATAATTAGTATCGAAGTTACAGTTACCTGCCAAAATTTGTATCGAAATTACAGTTACTTGTCATAATTAGTAACGAAGTTACAGTTACCTGCCATAATTTGTATCGAAATTACAGTTCCTTGTCATAATTAGTATCGAAGTTACAGTTACCTGTCATAATTAGTATCGAAGGTACTGTTACTTGTCATAATTAGTAACGAAGTTACAGTTACCTGTCATAATTTGTATCGAAATTACATTTACTTGTCATAATTAGTAACGAAGTTACAGTTTCCTGTCATAATTAGTATCGAAGTTACTGTTACCTGTCATAATTAGTTTGGATGTTAAAGTTACCTGCCATAATTTGTATCGAAATTAAAGTTACTTGTCATAATTAGTAGCGATGTTACAGTAACGTGCCATAATTAGTATCGAAGTTAATGTTACTTGTCATAATTAGTATCGAAGTTACAGTTACCTGTCATAATTAGTATCGAAGATACAGTTACCTGCCATAATTTGTATCGAAATTACTGTTACTTGTCATAATTAGTAACGAAGTTACAGTTACCAGTCATAATTCGTATCGAAGTTACAGTTACTTGTCATAATTAGTATCGAAGTTACTGTTGCCTGTAATAATTTGAATCGAAGTTACAGTTACCTGCCAAAATTTGTATCGAAATTACAGTTACTTGTCATAATTAGTATCGAAGTTACCGTTGCCTGCCATTATTTGTATCGAAATTACAGGGACTTGTCATAATTAGTAACGAAGTTACAGTTACCTGTCATAATTAGTATCGAAGTTCTTGTTACCTGTCATAATTAGTATTGAAGTTACAGTTACCTACCATAATTTTTTTATCAAAATTACAGTTACTTGTCATAATTAGTAACGAAGTTAGATTTTCTTGTCATAATTAGTATCGAAGTTACAGTTACCTGTCATAATTTGATTCGAAGTTATAGTAACTTGTCATAATTAGTATCGAAGTTACTGTTACCTGTCACAATTAGTATCGAAGTTACAGTTACCTGCCATAATTTGTATCGAAATTACAGTTCCTTGTCATAATTAGTATCGAAGTTACAGTTACCTGTCATAATTAGCATCGAAGTTACTGTTACCAGCCATAATTTGTATCGAAATTACAGTTACTTGTCATTATTAGTTACCAAGTTACAGTTACCTGTCATAATTAGTATCGTAGTTACAGTTACTTGTCATAATTAGTATCGTAGTTACTGTAACCTGTCATAATTAGTATCGAAGGTACTGTTACCTGTCATAATTTGTATCGAAGTTATAGTTACTTGTCATAATTAGTATCGAAGTTGCTGTTACCTGTCATAATTAGTATCGAAGTTACAGTTACTTTTCATAATTAGTATCGAAGTTACTGTTACCTGTCATAATTAGTATCGAAGTTACGGTTACCTGTCATAATTAGTATCGAAATTACAATTACATGCAATAATTTGTATCGAAATTACAGGGACTTGTCATAATTATTAACGAAGTTACAGTAACCTGCCAGAATTTGTATCGAAATTAAAGTTACTTGTCATAATAAGTAACGAAGTGACAGTTACCTGTCATAATTAGTATCGAAGTTACTGTTACCTGTCATAATTAGTATTGAAGTTACAGTTACCTACAATAATTTTTTATCAAAATTACAGTTACTTGTCATAATTAGTAACGAAGTTAGAGTTTCTTGTAATAATTAGTATCGAAGTTACAGTTACCTGTCATAATTTGTATCGAAGTTATAGTTACTTGTCATAATTAGTATCGAAGTTGCTGTTACCTGTCATAATTACTATCGAAGTTACAGTAACCTGCCATAATTTGTATCGAAATTACAGTTACTTGTCATAATTAGTAACGAAGTTACAGTTACCTGTCATAATTAGTATCGATGTTACAGTTACTTGTCATAATTAGTATCGAAGTTACTGTTACCTGTCATAATAAGTATCGAAGTTACAGTTACCTGCCAAAATTTGAATCGAAACTACAGTTACTTGTCATAATTAGTAACGAAGTTACAGTTACCTGTCAAAGTTAGTAACGATGATACAGTTACCTGCCAAAATTTGTATCGAAATTACAGTTACTTGTCATAATTAATAGCGAAGTTACAGTTACCTGTCATAATTAGTATCGAAGTTACAGTTACTTGTCATAATTAGTATCGAGGTTACAGTTACCTGCCATAATTTGTATCGAAATTACAGGGACTTGTCATAATTAGTAACGAAGTTACAGTTTCCTGCCATAATTAATATCGAAATTAAAGTTACTTGTCATAATTAGTATCGATGTTTGAGTTTCTTGTCATAATTAGTATCGAAGTTACTGTTACCTGTCATAATTAGTATTGAAGTTACAGTTACCTACAATAATTTTTTATCAAAATTACAGTTACTTGTCATAATTAATAACGAAGTTACAATTACCTGTCATAATTAGTATCGAAGTTACAGTTACTTGTCATAATTAGTATCGAAGTTACAGTTGCCTGCCGTAATTTGTATCGAAATTACAGGGACTTGTCATAATTAGTAACGAAGTTACACTTTCCTGCCATAACTAGTATCGAAATTAAAGTTACTTGTCATAATTAGTAACGAAGTTTGAGTTTCTTGTCATAATTTGAATCGAAGTTACAGTAACCAGTCATAATTTTTATCGAAGTTATAGTTACTTGTCATAATTAGTATCGAAGTTACTGTTACCTGTCATAATTAGTATCGAAGTACCAGTTACCTTCCATAATTAGTATCGAAATTAGAGTTACTTGTCATTATTAGTAACGAAGTTACAGTTACCTGTCATAATTAGTATCGAAGTTCCAGTTACTTGTCATAATTAGTATCGAAGTTACTGTTACCTGTCATAATTAGTATCGAAGTTACAGTTACCTGACAAAATTTGTATCGAAATTACAGTTACTTGTCATAATTAGTAACGAAGTTACAGTTACCTGCCATAATTTGTATCGAAATTACAGTTCCTTGTCATAATTAGTATCGAAGTTACAGTTACCTGTCATAATTAGTATCGAAGGTACTGTTACTTGTCATAATTAGTAACGAAGTTACAGTTACCTGTCAAAATTTGTATCGAAATTACAGTTACGTGTCATAATTAGTAACGAAGTTACAGTTTCCTGTCATAATTAGTATCGAAGTTACTGTTACCTGTCATAATTAGTATGGAAGTTACAGTTACCTGCCATAATTTGTATCGAAATTAAAGTTACTTGTCATAATTAGTAGCGATGTTACAGTAACCTGCCATAATTAGTATCGAAGTTAATGTTACTTGTCATAATTAGTATCGAAGTTACTGTTACCTGTCATAATTAGTATCGAAGATACAGTTACCTGCCATAATTTGTATCGAAATCACTGTTACTTGTCATAATTAGTAACGAAGTTACAGTTACCAGTCATAATTAGTATCGAAGGTACTGTTACTTGTCATAATTAGTAACGAAGTTACAGTTTCCTGTCATAATTAGTATCGAAGTTACTGTTACCTGTCATAATTAGTATGGAAGTTACAGTTACCTGCCATAATTTGTATCGAAATTACAGGGACTTGTCATAATTAGTAACGAAGTTCGAGTTTCTTGTCATAATTAGTATCGAAGTTACAGTTACCTGTCATAATTTGTAACGAAGTTATAGTTTCTTGTCATAATTAGTATCGAATTACTGTTACCTGTCATAATTAGTATCGAAGTTACTGTTACCTGCCATAATTTGTAACGAAATTACAGTTACTTGTTATAATTAGAGACGAAGTTACAGTTACCTGTCATAATTAGTATCGAAGTTACAGTTACTTGTCATAATTAGTATCGAAGTTACAGTTACCTGCCATAATTTGTATCGAAATTACAGGGACTTGACCTAATTAGTAACGAAGTTACAGTTTCCTGCCATAATTAGTATCGAAATTAAAGTTACTTGTCATAATTAGTAACGAAGTTACAGTTTCCTGTCATAATCAGTATCGAAGTTACTGTTACCTGTCATAATTAGTATTGAAGTTACAGTTACCTACCATAATTTTTTATCAAAATTACAGTTACTTGTCATAATTAGTAACGAAGTTTGAGTTTCTCGTCATAATTAGAAACGAAGTTACAGTAACCAGTCATAATTTTTATCGAAGTTATAGTTACATGTCATAATTAGTATCGAAGTTACTGTTACCTGTCATAATTAGTACCGATGTTACAGTTACCTGCCATAATTTGTATCGAAATAAGGGTTTCTTGTCATAATTAGTAACGAAGTTACAGTTACCTGTCATAATAAGTATCGAAGTTACTGTTACTTGTCATAATTAGTATCGAAGTTACTGTTACCTGTCATAATTAGTATCGAAGTAACAGTTACCTGCCAAAATTTGTATCGAAATTACAGTTACTTGTCATAATTAGTAACGAAGTTACAGTTACCCGCCATAATTTGTATCGAAATTACAGTTCCTTGTCATAATTAGTATCGAAGTTACAGTTACCTGTCATAAATAGTATCGAAGGTACTGTTACTTGTCATAATTAGTAACGAAGTTACAGTTACCTGTCATCATTTGTATCGAAATTACAGTTACTTGTCATAATTAGTAACGAAGTTACAGTTTCCTGTCATAATTAGTATCGAAGTAACTGGTACCTGTCATAATTAGTATGGAAGTTACAGTTACCTGCCATAATTAGTATCGAAATTAAAGTTACTTGTGATAATTAGTAACGAAGTTACAGTTACCTGTCAATATAACTATCGAAGTTACTGTCACCTGTCAAAATTAGTATTGAAGTTACAGTTACCTACCATAATTTTTTATCAAAATTACAGTTACTTGTCATAATTAGTAACGAAGTTAGAGTTTCTTGTCATAATTAGTATCGAAGTTACAGTTACCTGTCATAATGTGTATCGAAGTTATAGTTACTTGTCATAATTAGTATCGAAGTTGCTGTTACCTGTCATAATTAGTATCGAAGTTACAGTTACCTGCCATAATTTGTATCGAAATTAAAGTTACTTGTCATAATTAGTTACGAAGTTACAGTTACCTGTCATAATTAGTATCGAAGTTACAGTTACTTGTCATAATTAGTATCGAAGTTACTGTTACCTGTCATAATAAGTATCGAAGTTACAGTTACCTGCCAAAATTTGAATCGAAATTACAGTTACTTGTCATAATTAGTAACGAAGTTACAGTTACCTGTCATAATTAGTATCGAAGTTACAGTTACTTTTCATAATTAGTATCGAAGTTACTGTTACTTGTCATAATTAGTATCGAAGTTACTGTTACCTGTCATAATTAGCATCGAAATTACGATTACCTGCCATAATTTTTATCGAAATTACAGGGACTTGTCATAATTAGTAACGAAGTTACAGTAACCTGCCATAATTAGTATCGAAATTAAAGTTACTTGTCATAATAAGTAACGAAGTTACAGTTACCTGTCATAATTAGTATCGAAGTTACTGTTACCTGTCATAATTAGTATTGAAGTTACAGTTACCTACACTAATTTTTTATCAAAATTACAGTTACTTGTCATAATTAGTAACGAAGTTAGAGTTTCTTGTCATATTTAGTATCGAAGTTACAATTACCTGTCATAATTTGTATCGAAGTTATAGTTACTTGTCATAATTAGTATCGAAGTTGCTGTTACCTGTCATAATTAGTATCGAAGTTACAGTAACCTGCCATAATTTGTATCGAAATTACAGTTACTTGTCATAATTAGTAACGAAGTTACAGTTACCTGTCATAATTAGTATCGAAGTTACAGTTACCTGTCATAATTAGTATCGAAGTTACAGTTACTTGTCATAATTAGTATCGAAGTTACTGTTACCTGTCAAAATTAGTAACGATGATACAGTTACCTGCCAAAATTGTATCGAAATTACAGTTACTTGTCATAATTAATAACCAAGTTACAGTTACCTGTCATAATTAGTATCGAAGTTACAGTTACTTGTCATAATTAGTATCGAGGTTACAGTTACCTGCCATAATTTGTATCGAAATTACAGGGACTTGTCATAATTAGTAACGAAGTTACAGTTTCCTGCCATAATTAATATCGAAATTAAAGTTACTTGTCATAATTAGTAACGAAGTTACAGTTTCCTGTCATAATTAGTATCGAAGATACTGTTACCTGTCATAATTAGTATTGTAGTTACAGTTACCTACCATAATTTTTTATCAAAATTACAGTTACTTGTCATAATTAGTAACGAAGTTTGAGTTTCTTGTCATAATTAGTATCGAAGTTACTGTTACCTGTCATAATTAGTATTGAAGTTACAGTTACCTACAATAATTTTTTATCAAAATTACAGTTACTTGTCATAATTAATAACGAAGTTACAGTTACCTGTCATAATTAGTATCGAAGTTACAGTTGAATGAATGAAAATCCACAGCCTGCTTCCAGTCTCCGACCGGGTCAGGAACGGAATGAATGAAGCCCCCAACTAGCGGCGAGGATATGGACTGTGCCGGCTGCCGAGGCCTGACGCACTCCTCTGGGGCAATGATTAGATGAATGACAGATGATATATTAAATGATAGTGTAGAGTGTTGCTGGAATGAAATTTTGACAGGGAAAACCGGAGTACCCGGAGAAAAACCTGTCTGCCTCCGTTTTGTCCAGCACAGATCTCACATGGAGTGACCGGGATTTGAACCATGGACCCAGCGGTGAGAGGCCGACGTGCTGCCGCCTAAGCCACGGAGGCTTTCGAAGTTACAGTTACTTGTCATAATTAGTATCGAAGTTACTATTACCTGCCATAATTTGTATCGAAATTACAGGGACTTGTCATAATTAGTAACGAAGTTACAGTTTCCTGCCATAACTAGTATCGAAATTAAAGTTACTTGTCATAATTAGTAACGAAGTTACAGTTTCCTGTCATAATTAGTATCGAAGTTACTGTTACCTGTCATAATTAGTAATGAAGTTACAGTTACCTACCATAATTTTTTATCAAAATTACAGTTACTTGTCATAATTAGTAACGAAGTTTGAGTTTCTTGTCATAATTTGAATCGAAGTTACAGTAACCAGTCATAATTTTTATCGAAGTTATAGTTACTTGTCATAATTAGTATCGAAGTTACTGTTACCTGTCATAATTAGTATCGAAGTAACAGTTACCTGCCATAATTAGTATCGAAATTAGTGTTACTTGTCATTATTAGTAACGAAGTTACAGTTACCTGTCATAATTAGTATCGAAGTTACAGTTACTTGTCATAATTAGTATCGAAGTTACTGTTACCTGTCATAATTAGTATCGAAGTTAGAGTTACCTGCCAAAATTTGTATCGAAATTACTGTTACTTGTCATAATTAGTAACGAAGTTACAGTTACCTGCCATAATTTGTATCGAAATTACAGTTCCTTGTCATAATTAGTATCGAAGTTACAGTTACCTGTCTTAATTAGTATCGAAGGTACTGTTACTTGTCATAATTAGTTACGAAGTTACAGTTACCTGTCATAATTTGTATCGAAATTACAGTTACTTGTCATAATTAGTAACGTAGTTACAGTTTCCTGTCATAATTAGTATCGAAGTTACTGTTACCTGTCATAATTAGTATGGAAGTTACAGTTACCTGCCATAATTTGTATCGAAATTAAAGTTACTTGTCATAATTAGTAGCGATGTTACAGTAACCTGCCATAATTAGTATCGAAGTTAATGTTACTTGTCATAATTAGTATTGAAGTTACTGTTACCTGTCATAATTGGTATCGAAGATACAGTTACCTGCCATAATTTGTATCGAAATTACAGGGACATGTCATAATTAGTAACGAAGTTCGAGTTTCTTGTCATAATTAGTATCGAAGTTACAGTTACCTGTCATAATTTGTATCGAAGTTATAGTAACTTGTCATAATTAGTATCGAATTACTGTTACCTGTCATAATTAGTATCGAAGTTACTGTTACCTGCCATAATTTGTAACGAAATTACAGTTTCCTGTCATAATTAGTATCGAAGTTACTGTTACCTGTCATAATTAGTATTGAAGTTACAGTTACCTACCATAATTTTTTATCAAAATTACAGTTACTTGTCATAATTAGTAACGAAGTTTGAGTTTCTCGTCATAATTAGAATCGAAGTTACAGTAACCAGTCATAATTTTTATCGAAGTTATAGTTACTTGTCATAATTAGTATCGAAGTTACTGTTACCTGTCATAATTAGTACCGAAGTTACAGTTACCTGCCATATATTGTAACGAAATTAGAGTTTCTTGTCATAATTAGTAACGAAGTTACAGTTACCTGTCATAATAAGTATCGAAGTTACTGTTACTTGTCATAATTAGTATCGAAGTTACTGTTACCTGTCATAATTAGTATCGAAGTAACAGTTACCTGCCAAAATTTGTATCGAAATTACAGTTACTTGTCATAATTCGTAACGAAGTTACAGTTACCTGCCATAATTTGTATCGAAATTACAGTTCCTTGTCATAATTAGTATCGAAGTTACAGTTACCTGTCATAATTAGTATCGAAGGTACTGTTACTTGTCATAATTAGTAACGAAGTTACAGTTACCTGTCATAATTTGATTCGAAGTTATAGTTATTTGTCATAATTAGTATCGAAGTTACTGTTACCAGTCACAATTAGTATCGAAGTTACAGTTACCTGCCATAATTTGTATCGAAATTACAGTTCCCTGTCATAATTAGTATCGAAGTTACAGTTACTTGTCATAATTAGTATCGAAGTTACTGTTACCTGCCATAATTTGTATCGAAATTACAGTTACTTGTCATAATTGGTTACGAAGTTACAGGTACCTGTCATAATTAGTATCGAAGTTACAGTTACTTGTCATAATTAGTATCGTAGTTACTGTTACCTGTCATAATTAGTATCGAAGTAACTGTTACCTGTCATAATTAGTATGGATGTTTCAGTTACCTGCCATAATTAGTATCGAAATTAAAGTTACTTGTGATAATTAGTACCGAAGTTCCAGTTTCCTGTCATAATTAGTATCGAAGTAACTGTTACCTGTCATAATTAGTATGGAAGTTACAGTTACCTGCCATAATTAGTATCGAAATTAAAGTTACTTGTGATAATTAGTATCGAAGTTACAGTTACCTGTCATAATTAGTATCGAAGGTACTGTTACTTGTCATAATTAGTATCGAAGTTACAGTTACCTGCCATAATTAGTATCGAAGTTAATGTTACTTGTCATAATTAGTATCGAAGTTACTGTGACCTGTCATAATTAGTATCGAAGATACAGTTACCTGCCATAATTTGTATCGAAGTTACTGTGACCTGTCATAATTAGTATCGAAGATACAGTTACCTGCCATAATTTGTATCGAAAATACTGTTACTTGTCATAATTATTAACGAAGTTACAGTTACCAGTCATAATTAGTATCGAAGGTACTGTCACTTGTCATAATTAGTAACGAAGTTACAGTTTCCTGTCATAATTAATATCGAAGTTACTGTTACCTGTCATAATTAGTATGGAAGTTACAGTTACCTGCCATAATTTGTATCGAAATTACAGGGACTTGTCATAATTAGTAACGAAGTTCGAGTTTCTTGTCATAATTAGTATCGAAGTTACAGTTACCTGTCATAATTTGTAACGAAGTTATAGTTTCTTGTCATAATTAGTATCGAATTACTGTTACCTGTCATAATTAGTATCGAAGTTACTGTTACCTGCCATAATTTGTAACGAAATTACAGTTACTTGTTATAATTAGTGACGAAGTTACAGTTACCTGTCATAATTAGTATCGAAGTTACAGTTACATGTCATAATTAGTATCGAAGTTACAGTTACCTGCCATAATTTGTATCGAAATTACAGGAACTTGACATAATTAGTAACGAAGTTACAGTTTCCTGCCATAATTAGTATCGAAATTAAAGTTACTTGTCATAATTAGTAACGAAGTTACAGTTTCCTGTCATAATCAGTATCGAAGTTACTGTTACCTGTCATAATTAGTATTGAAGTTACAGTTACCTACCATAATTTTTTATCAAAATTACAGTTACTTGTCATAATTAGTAACGAAGTTTGAGTTTCTCGTCATAATTAGAATCGAAGTTACAGTAACCAGTCGTAATTTTTATCGAAGTTATAGTTACATGTCATAATTAGTATCGAAGTTACTGTTACCTGTCATAATTAGTACCGAAGTTACAGTTACCTGCCATAATTTGTATCGAAATAAGGGTTTCTTGTCATAATTAGTAACGAAGTTACAGTTACCTGTCATAATAAGTATCGAAGTTACTGTTACTTGTCATACTTAGTATCGAAGTTACTGTTACCTGTCATAATTAGTATCGAAGTAACAGTTACCTACCAAAATTTGTATCGAAATTACAGTTACTTGTCATAATTAGTAAAGAAATTACAGTTACCCGCCATAATTTGTATCGAAATTACAGTTCCTTGTCATAATTAGTATCGAAGTTACAGTTACCTGTCATAAATAGTATCGAAGGTACTGTTACTTGTCATAATTAGTAACGAAGTTACAGTAACCTGTCATAATTTGTATCGAAATTACAGTTACTTGTCATAATTAGTAACGAAGTTACAGTTTCCTGTCATAATTAGTATCGAAGTAACTGGTACCTGTCATAATTAGTATGGAAGTTACAGTTACCTGCCATAATTAGTATCGAAATTAAAGTTACTTGTGATAATTAGTAACGAAGTTACAGTTACCTGTCATAATAAGTATCGAAGTTACTGTCACCTGTCAAAATTAATATTGAAGTTAGAGTTACCTACCATAATTTTTTATCAAAATTACAGTAACTTGTCATAATTAGTAACGAAGTTAGAGTTTCTTGTCATAATTAGTATCGAAGTTACAGTTACCTGTCATAATTTGATTCGAAGTTATAGTTACTTGTCATAATTAGTATCGATGTTACTGTTACCAGTCACAATTAGTATCGAAGTTACAGTTACCTGCCAAAATTTGTATCGAAATTACAGTTCCCTGTCATAATTAGTATCGAAGTTACAGTTACTTGTCATAATTAGTATCGAAGTTACTGTTACCTGCCATAATTTGTATCGAAATTACAGTTACTTGTCATAATTGGTTACGAAGTTACAGGTACCTGTCATAATTAGTATCGAAGTTACAGTACTTGTCATAATTAGTATCGTAGTTACTGTTACTTGTCATAATTAGTATCGAAGTTACTGTTACCTGTCATAATTAGTATTGAAGTTATAATTACTTGTCATAATTAGTATCGAAGTTGCTGTTACCTGTCATAATTAGTAACGAAGTTACAGTTACCTGTCATAATTAGTATCGAAGTTACAGTTACTTGTCATAATTAGTATCGAAGTTACTGTTACCTGTCATAATAAGTATCGAAGTTACAGTTACCTGCCATAATTTGTATCGAAATTACAGTTACTTGCCATAATTAGTAACGAACTTACAGTTGCCTGTCATAATTAGTATCGAAGTTACAGTTACTTGTAATAATTAGTATCGAAGTTACCGTTGCCTGCCATAATTTGTATCGAAATTACAGGGACTTGTCATAATTAGTAACGAAGTTACAGTTACCTGTCATAATTAGTATCGAAGTTCTTGTTACTTGTCATAATTAGTATTGAAGTTACAGTTACCTACCATAATTTTTTTATCAAAATTACAGTTACTTGTCATAATTAGTAACGAAGTTAGATTTTCTTGTCATAATTAGTATCGAAGTTACAGTTACCTGTCATAATTTGATTCGAAGTTATAGTAACTTGTCATAATTAGTATCGAAGTTACTGTTACCTGTCACAATTAGTATCGAAGTTACAGTTACCTGCCATAATTTGTATCGAAATTACAGTTCCTTGTCATAATTAGTATCGAAGTTACAGTTACCTGTCATAATTAGCAACGAAGTTACTGTTACCAGCCATAATTTGTATCGAAATTACAGTTACTTGTCATTATTAGTTACCAAGTTACAGTTACCTGTCATAATTAGTATCGAAGTTACAGTTACTTGTCATAATTAGTATCGTAGTTACTGTAACCTGTCATAATTAGTATCGAAGTTACTGTTACCTGTCATAATTTGTATCGAAGTTATAGTTACTTGTCATAATTAGTATCGAAGTTGCTGTTACCTGTCATAATTAGTATCGAAGTTACAGTTACTTGTCATAATTAGTATCGAAGTTACTGTTACCTGTCATAATTAGTATCGAAGTTACTGTTACCTGTCATAATTAGTATCGAAATTACAATTACATGCAATAATTTGTATCGAAATTACAGGGACTTGTCATAATTATTAACGAAGTTACAGTAACCTGCCAGAATTTGTATCGAAATTAAAGTTACTTGTCATAATAAGTAACGAAGTTACAGTTACCTGTATTAATTAGTATCGAAGTTACTGTTACCTGTCATAATTAGTATTGAAGTTACAGTTACCTACAATGATTTTTTATCATAATTACAGTTACTTGTCATAATTAGTAACGAAGTTAGAGTTTCTTGTCATAATTAGTATCGAAGTTGCAGTTACCTGTCATAATTTGTATCGAAGTTATAGTTACTTGTCATAATTAGTATCGAAGTTGCTGTTACCTGTCATAATTAGTATCGAAGTTACAGTTACCTGCCATAATTGGAATCGAAATTACAGTTCCTTGTCATAATTAGTATCGATGTTACTGTTACCTGCCATATTTTGTATCGAAATTACTGTTACTTGTCATAAATAGTAACGAAGTTACAGTTACCTGTCATAATTAGTATCGAAGTTACAGTTACTTGTCATAATTAGTATCGAAGTTACTGTTACCTGTCATAATTAGTATCGAAGTTACAGTTACCTGCCAAAATTTGTATCGAAATTACAGTTACTTGTCATAATTAGTAACGAAGTTACAGTTACCTGCCATAATTTGTTTCGAAATTACAGTTCCTTGTCATAATTAGCATCGAAGCTACAGTTACTTGACATAATTAGTAACGAAGTTACAGTTACCTGTTATAATTAGTAACGAAGTTACAGTTTCCTGTCATAATTAGTAACGAAGTTACTGTTACCTGTCATAATTAGTATGGAAGTTACAGTTACCTGCCATAATTTGTATCGAAATTACAGGGACTTGTCATAATTAGTAACGAAGTTCGAGTATCTTGTCATAATTAGTATCGAAGTTACAGTTACCTGTCATAATTTGTATAGAAGTTATAGTTACTTGTCATAATTAGTAGCGAATTACTGTTACCTGTCATAATTAGTATCGAAGTTACTTTTACATGCCATAATTTGTAACGAAATTACAGTTACTTGTTATAATAAGTGACGAAGTTACAGTTACCTGTCATAATTAGTATCGAAGTTACAGTTACTTGTCATAATTAGTATCGAAGTAACAGTTACCTGCCATAATTTGTATCGAAATTACAGGGACTTGTCATAATTAGTAACGAAGTTACAGTTTCCTGCCATAATTAGTATCGAAATTAAAGTTACTTGTCAAAATTAGTAACGAAGTTACAGTTTCCTGTCATAATTAGTATCGAAGTTACTGTTACCTGTCATAATTAGTATTGAAGTTACAGTTACCTACCATAATTTTTTATCAAAATTAAAGTTACTTGTCATAATTAGTAACGAAGTTTGAGTTTCTCGTCATAATTAGAATCGAAGTTACAGTAACCAGTCATAATTTTTATCGAAGTTATAGTTACTTGTCATAATTAGTATCGAAGTTACTGTTACCTGTCATAATTAGTACCGAAGTTACAGTTACCTGCCATAATTTGTATCGAAATTAGTGTTTCTTGTCATAATTAGTAACGAAGTTACAGTTACCTGTCATAATAAGTATCGAAGTTACTGTTACTTGTCATAATTAGTATCGAAGTTACTGTTACCTGTCATAATTAGTATCGAAGTAACAGTTACCTGACAAAATTTGTATCGAAATTACAGTTACTTGTCAAAACTAGTAACGAAGTTACAGTTACCTGCCATAATTTGTATCGAAATTACAGTTCCTTGTCATAATTAGTATCGAAGTTACAGTTACCTGTCTTAATTAGTATCGAAGGTACTGTTACTTGTCATAATTAGTAACGAAGTTACAGTTACCTGTCATAATTTGTATCGAAATTACAGATACTTGTCATAATTAGTAACGAAGTTACAGTTTCCTGTCATTATTAGTATCGAAGTAACTGTTACCTGTCATAATTAGTATGGAAGTTACAGTTACCTGCCATAATTTGTATCGAAATTAAAGTTACTTGTCATCATTAGCAACGATGTTACAGTAACCTGTCATAATTAGTATCGAAGTTAATGTTACTTGTCATAATTAGTATCGAAGTTACTGTTACCTGTCATAATTAGTATCGAAGTTACTGTTACCTGCCATATTTTGTATCGAAATTACTGTTACTTGTCATAAATAGTAACGAAGTTTCAGTTACCTGTCATAATTAGTATGGAGGTTACAGTTACCTGCCATAATTTGTATCGAAATTACAGTTCCCTGTCATAATTAGTATCGAAGTTACAGTTACTTGTCATAATTAGTATCGAAGTTACTGTTACCTGCCATAATATGTATCGAAATTACAGTTACTTGTCATAATTAGTTTCGAAGTTACAGTTACCTGTCATAATTAGTATCGAAGTTACAGTTACTTGTCATAATTAGTATCGTAGTTACTGATACCTGTCATAATTAGTATCGAAGTTACTGTTACCTGTCATAATTAATATTGAAGTTACAGTTACCTACAATAATTTTTTATCAAAGTACAGTTACTTGTCATAATTAGTAACGAAGTTAGAGTTTCTTGTCATAATTAGTATCGAAGTTACAGTTACCTGTCATAATTTGTATCGAAGTTATAGTTACTTGTCATAATTAGTATCGAAGTTGCTGTTACCTGTCATAACTAGTATCGAAGTTACAGTAACCTGCTATAATTTGTATCGAAATTACTGTTACTTGTCTTAATTAGTAACAAAGTTACAGTTACCTGTCATAATTAGTATCGAAGTTACAGTTACCTGTCATAATTAGTATCGAATTTACAGTTACTTGTCATAATTAGTATCGAAGTTACTGTTACCTGTCAAAATTAGTAACGATGATACAGTTACCTTCCAAAATTTGTATCGAAATTACAGTTACTTGTCATAATTAATAACGAAGTTACAGTTACCTGTCATAATTAGTATCGAAGTTACAGTTACTTGTCATAATTAGTATCGAGGTTACAGTTACCTGCCATAATTTGTATCGATATTACAGGGACTTGTCATAATTAGTAACGAAATTACAGTTTCCTGCCATAATTAATATCGAAATTAAAGTTACTTGTCATAATTAGTAACGAAGTTACAGTTTCCTGTCATAATTAGTATCGAAGATACTGTTACCTGTCATAATTAGTATTGTAGTTACAGTTACCTACCATAATTTTTTAACAAAATTACAGTTACTTGTCATAATTAGTAACGAAGTTTGAGTTTCTTGTCATAATTAGTATCGAAGTTACTGTTACCTGTCATAATTAGTATTGAAGTTACAGTTACCTACAATAATTTTTTATCAAAATTACAGTTACTTGTCATAATTAATAACGAAGTTACAGTTGCCTGTCATAATTAGTATCGAAGTTACAGTTACTTGTAATAATTAGTATCGAAGTTACCGTTGCCTGCCATAATTTGTATCGAAATTACAGGGACTTGTCATAATTAGTAACGAAGTTACAGTTACCTGTCATAATTAGTATCGAAGTTCTTGTTACCTGTCATAATTAGTATTGAAGTTACAGTTACCTACCATAATTTTTTTATCAAAATTACAGTTACTTGTCATAATTAGTAACGAAGTTAGATTTTCTTGTCATAATTAATATCGAAGTTACAGTTACCTGTCATAATTTGATTCGAAGTTATAGTAACTTGTCATAATTAGTATCGAAGTTACTGTTACCTGTCACAATTAGTATCGAAGTTACAGTTACCTGCCATAATTTGTATCGAAATTACAGTTCCTTGTCATAATTAGTATCGAAGTTACAGTTACCTGTCATAATTAGCATCGAAGTTACTGTTACCAGCCATAATTTGTATCGAAATTACAGTTACTTGTCATTATTAGTTACCAAGTTACAGTTACCTGTCATAATTAGTATCGAAGTTACAGTTACTTGTCATAATTAGTATCGTAGTTACTGTAACCTGTCATAATTAGTATCGAAGTTACTGTTACCTGTCATAATTTGTATCGAAGTTATAGTTACTTGTCATAATTAGTATCGAAGTTGCTGTTACCTGTCATAATTAGTATCGAAGTTACAGTTACTTGTCATAATTAGTATCGAAGTTACTGTTACCTGTCATAATTAGTATCGAAGTTACTGTTACCTGTCATAATTAGTATCGAAATTACAATTACATGCAATAATTTGTATCGAAATTACAGGGACTTGTCATAATTATTAACGAAGTTACAGTAACCTGCCAGAATTTGTATCGAAATTAAAGTTACTTGTCATAATAAGTAACGAAGTTACAGTTACCTGTCATAATTAGTATCGAAGTTACTGTTACCTGTCATAATTAGTATTGACGTTACAGTTACCTACAATAATTTTTTATCAAAATTACAGTTACTTGTCATAATTAGTAACGAAGTTAGAGTTTCTTGTCATAATTAGTATCGAAGTTGCAGTTACCTGTCATAATTTGTATCGAAGTTATATTTACTTGTCATAATTAGTATCGAAGTTGCTGTTACCTGTCATAATCAGTATCGAAGTTACAGTTACCTGCCATAATTGGAATCGAAATTACAGTTCCTTGTCATAATTAGTATCGATGTTACAGTTACCTGTCATAATTAGTATCGAAGGTACTGTTACTTGTCATAATTAGTAACGAAGCTACAGTTACCTTTCATAATTTGTATCGAAATTACAGTTACTTGTCTTAATTAGTAACGAAGTTACAGTTTCCTGTCATAATTAGTATCGAAGTAACTGTTACCTGTCATAATTAGTATGGACGTTACAGTTACCTGCCATAATTTGTATCGAAATTAAAGTTACTTGTCATCATTAGCAACGATGTTACAGTAACCTGTCATAATTAGTATCGAAGTTAATGTTACTTGTCATAAATAGTATCGAAGTTTCTGTTACCTGTCATAATTAGTATCGAAGTTACTGTTACCTGCCATATTTTGTATCGAAATTACTGTTACTTGTCATAAATAGTAACGAAGTTACAGTTACCTGTCATAATTAGTATCGAAGTTACAGTTACTTGTCATAATTAGTATCGAAGTTACTGTTACCTGTCATAATTAGTATCGAAGTTACAGTTACCTGCCAAAATTTGTATCGAAATTACAGTTACTTGTCATAATTAGTAACGAAGTTACAGTTACCTGCCATAATTTGTTTCGAAATTACAGTTCCTTGTCATAATTAGCATCGAAGCTACAGTTACTTGACATAATTAGTAACGAAGTTACAGTAACCTGTTATAATTAGTAACGAAGTTACAGTCTCCTGTCATAATTAGTAACGAAGTTACTGTTACCTGTCATAATAAGTATGGAAGTTACAGTTACCTGCCATAATTTGTATCGAAATTACAGGGACTTGTCATAATTAGTAACGAAGTTACAGTTTCCTGCCATAATTAGTATCGAAATTAAAGTTACTTGTCAAAATTAGTAACGAAGTTACAGTTTCCTGTCATAATTAGTATCGAAGTTACTGTTACCTGTCATAATTAGTATTGAAGTTACAGTTACCTACCATAATTTTTTATCAAAATTAAAGTTACTTGTCATAATTAGTAACGAAGTTTGGGTTTCTCGTCATAATTAGAATCGAAGTTACAGTAACCAGTCATAATTTTTATCGAAGTTATAGTTACTTGTCATAATTAGTATCGAAGTTACTGTTACCTGTCATAATTAGTACCGAAGTTACAGTTACCTGCCATAATTTGTATCGAAATTAGTGTTTCTTGTCATAATTAGTAACGAAGTTACAGTTACCTGTCATAATAAGTATCGAAGTTACTGTTACTTGTCATAATTAGTATCGAAGTTACTGTTACCTGTCATAATTAGTATCGAAGTAACAGTTACCTGACAAAATTTGTATCGAAATTACAGTTACTTGTCAAAATTAGTAACGAAGTTACAGTTACCTGCCATAATTTGTATCGAAATTACAGTTCCTTGTCATAATTAGTATCGAAGTTACAGTTACCTGTCATAATTAGTATCGAAGGTACTGTTACTTGTCATAATTAGTAACGAAGTTACAGTTACCTGTCATAATTTGTATCGAAATTACAGATACTTGTCATAATTAGTAACGAAGTTACAGTTTCCTGTCATTATTAGTATCGAAGTAACTGTTACCTGTCATAATTAGTATGGAAGTTACAGTTACCTGCCATAATTTGTATCGAAATTAAAGTTACTTGTCATCATTAGCAACGATGTTACTGTAACCTGTCATAATTAGTATCGAAGTTAATGTTACTTGTCATAATTAGTATCGACGTTACTGTTACCTGTCATAATTAGTATCGAGGTTACTGTTACCTGCCATATTTTGTATCGAAATTACTGTTACTTGTCATAAATAGTAACGAAGTTTCAGTTACCTGTCATAATTAGTATGGAGGTTACAGTTACCTGCCATAATTTGTATCGAAATTACAGTTCCCTGTCATAATTAGTATCGAAGTTACAGTTACTTGTCATAATTAGTATCGAAGTTACTGTTACCTGCCATAATATGTATCGAAATTACAGTTACTTGTCATAATTAGTATCGAAGTTACAGTTACTTGTCATAATTAGTATCGTAGTTACTGATACCTGTCATAATTAGTATCGAAGTTACTGTTACCTGTCATAATTAATATTGAAGTTACAGTTACCTACAATAATTTTTTATCAAAGTACAGTTACTTGTCATAATTAGTAACGAAGTTAGAGTTTCTTGTCATAATTAGTATCGAAGTTACAGTTACCTGTCATAATTTGTATCGAAGTTATAGTTACTTGTCATAATTAGTATCGAAGTTGCTGTTACCTGTCATAACTAGTATCGAAGTTACAGTAACCTGCTATAATTTGTATCGAAATTACAGTTACTTGTCATAATTAGTAACAAAGTTACAGTTACCTGTCATAATTAGTATCGAAGTTACAGTTACCTGTCATAATTAGTATCGAATTTACAGTTACTTGTCATAATTAGTATCGAAGTTACTGTTACCTGTCAAAATTAGTAACGATAATACAGTTACCTGCCAAAATTTGTATCGAAATTACAGTTACTTGTCATAATTAATAACGAAGTTACAGTTACCTGTCATAATTAGTATCGAAGTTACAGTTACTTGTCATAATTAGTATCGAGGTTACAGTTACCTGCCATAATTTGTATCGAAATTACAGGGACTTGTCATAATTAGTAACGAAATTACAGTTTCCTGCCATAATTAATATCGAAATTAAAGTTACTTGTCATAATTAGTAACGAAGTTACAGTTTCCTGTCACAATTAGTATCGAAGATACTGTTACCTGTCATAATTAGTATTGTAGTTACAGTTACCTACCATAATTTTTTAACAAAATTACAGTTACTTGTCATAATTAGTAACGAAGTTTGAGTTTCTTGTCATAATTAGTATCGAAGTTACTGTTACCTGTCATAATTAGTATTGAAGTTACAGTTACCTACAATAATTTTTTATCAAAATTACAGTTACTTGTCATAATTAATAACGAAGTTACAGTTGCCTGTCATAATTAGTATCGAAGTTACAGTTACTTGTAATAATTAGTATCGAAGTTACCGTTGCCTGCCATAATTTGTATCGAAATTACAGGGACTTGTCATAATTAGTATCGAAGTTACAGTTACCTGTCATAATTAGTATCGAAGTTCTTGTTACCTGTCATAATTAGTATTGAAGTTACAGTTACCTACCATAATTTTTTTATCAAAATTACAGTTACTTGTCATAATTAGTAACGAAGTTAGATTTTCTTGTCATAATTAGTATCGAAGTTACAGTTACCTGTCATAATTTGATTCGAAGTTATAGTAACTTGTCATAATTAGTATCGAAGTTACTGTTACCTGTCACAATTAGTATCGAAGTTACAGTTACCTGCCATAATTTGTATCGAAATTACAGTTCTTTGTCATAATTAGTATCGAAGTTACAGTTACCTGTCATAATTAGCATCGAAGTTACTGTTACCAGCCATAATTTGTATCGAAATTACAGTTACTTGTCATTATTAGTTACCAAGTTACAGTTACCTGTCATAATTAGTATCGAAGTTACAGTTACTTGTCATAATTAGTATCGTAGTTACTGTAACCTGTCATAATTAGTATCGAAGTTACTGTTACCTGTCATAATTTGTATCGAAGTTATAGTTACTTGTCATAATTAGTATCGAAGTTGCTGTTACCTGTCATAATTAGTATCGAAGTTACAGTTACTTGTCATAATTAGTATCGAAGTTACTGTTACCTGTCATAATTAGTATCGAAGTTACTGTTACCTGTCATAATTAGTATCGAAATTACAATTACATGCAATAATTTGCATCGAAATTACAGGGACTTGTCATAATTATTAACGAAGTTACAGTAACCTGCCAGAATTTGTATCGAAATTAAAGTTACTTGTCATAATAAGTAACGAAGTTACAGTTACCTGTCATAATTAGTATCGAAGTTACTGTTACCTGTCATAATTAGTATTGAAGTTACAGTTACCTACAATAATTTTTTATCAAAATTACAGTTACTTGTCATAATTAGTAACGAAGTTAGAGTTTCTTGTCATAATTAGTAGCGAAGTTGCAGTTACCTGTCATAATTTGTATCGAAGTTATAGTTACTTGTCATAATTAGTATCGAAGTTGCTGTTACCTGTCATAATTAGTATCGAAATTACAGTTACCTGCCATAATTGGAATCGAAATTACAGTTCCTTGTCATAATTAGTATCGATGTTACATTTACCTGTCATAATTAGTATCGAAGGTACTGTTACTTGTCATAATTAGTAACGAAGCTACAGTTACCTTTCATAATTTGTATCGAAATTACAGTTACTTGTCTTAATTAGTAACGAAGTTACAGTTTCCTGTCATAATTAGTATCGAAGTAACTGTTACATGTCATAATTAGTATGGACGTTACAGTTACCTGCCATAATTTGTATCGAAATTAAAGTTACTTGTCATCATTAGCAACGATGTTACAGTAACCGGTCATAATTAGTATCGAAGTTAATGTTACTTGTCATAAATAGTATAAGTTTCTGTTACCTGTCATAATTAGTATCGAAGTTACTGTTACCTGCCATATTTTGTATCGAAATTACTGTTACTTGTCATAAATAGTAACGAAGTTACAGTTACCTGTCATAATTAGTATCGAAGTTACAGTTACTTGTCATAATTAGTATCGAAGTTACTGTTACCTGTCATAATTAGTATCGAAGTTACAGTTACCTGCCATAATTTGTATCGAAATTACAGGGACTTGTCATAATTAGTAACGAAGTTCGAGTATCTTGTCATAATTAGTATCGAAGTTACAGTTACCTGTCATAATTTGTATAGAAGTTATAGTTACTTGTCATAATTAGTAGCGAATTACTGTTACCTGTCATAATTAGTATCGAAGTTACTTTTACATGCCATAATTTGTAACGAAATTACAGTTACTTGTTATAATAAGTGACGAAGTTACATTTACCTGTCATAATTAGTATCGAAGTTACAGTTACTTGTCATAATTAGTATCGAAGTAACAGTTACCTGCCATAATTTGTATAGAAATTACAGGGACTTGTCATAATTAGTAACGAAGTTACAGTTTCCTGCCATAATTAGTATCGAAATTAAAGTTACTTGTCATAATTAGTAACGAAGTTACAGTTTCCTGTCATAATTAGTATCGAAGTTACTGTTACCTGTCATAATTAGTATTGAAGTTACAGTTACCTACCATAATTTTTTATCAAAATTAAAGTTACTTGTCATAATTAGTAACGAAGTTTGAGTTTCTCGTCATAATTAGAATCGAAGTTACAGTAACCAGTCATAATTTTTATCGAAGTTATAGTTACTTGTCATAATTAGTATCGAAGTTACTGTTACCTGTCATAATTAGTACCGAAGTTACAGTTACCTGCCATAATTTGTATCGAAATTAGTGTTTCTTGTCATAATTAGTAACGAAGTTACAGTTACCTGTCATAATAAGTATCGAAGTTACTGTTACTTGTCATAATTAGTATCGAAGTTACTGTTACCTGTCATAATTAGTATCGAAGTAACAGTTACCTGACAAAATTTGTATCGATATTACAGTTACTTGTCAAAATTAGTAACGAAGTTACAGTTACCTGCCATAATTTGTATCGAAATTACAGTTCCTTGTCATAATTAGTATCGAAGTTACAGTTACCTGTCATAATTAGTATCGAAGGTACTGTTACTTGTCATAATTAGTAACGAAGTTACAGTTACCTGTCATAATTTGTATCGAAATTACAGATACTTGTCATAATTAGTAACGAAGTTACAGTTTCCTGTCATTATTAGTATCGAAGTAACTGTTACCTGTCATAATTAGTATGGAAGTAACAGTTACCTGCCATAATTTGTATCGAAATTAAAGTTACTTGTCATCATTAGCAACGATGTTACAGTAACCTGTCATAATTAGTATCGAAGTTAATGTTACTTGTCATAATTAGTATCGAAGTTACTGTTACCTGTCATAATTAGTATCGAAGTTACTGTTACCTGCCATATTTTGTATCGAAATTACTGTTACTTGTCATAAATAGTAACGAAGTTTCAGTTACCTGTCATAATTAGTATGGAGGTTACAGTTACCTGCCATAATTTGTATCGAAATTACAATTCCCTGTCATAATTAGTATCGAAGTTACAGTTACTTGTCATAATTAGTATCGAAGTTACTGTTTCCTGCCATAATATGTATCGAAATTACAGTTACTTGTCATAATTAGTTACGAAGTTACAGTTACCTGTCGTAATTAGTATCGAAGTTACAGTTACTTGTCATAATTAGTATCGTAGTTACTGATACCTGTCATAATTAGTATCGAAGTTACTGTTACCTGTCATAATTAGTATTGAAGTTACAGTTACCTACAATAATTTTTTAGCAAAATTACAGTTACTTGTCATAATTAGTAACGAAGTTAGAGTTTCTTGTCATAAATAGTATCGAAGTTACAGTTACCTGTCATAATTTGTATCGAAGTTATAGTTACTTGTCATAATTAGTATCGAAGTTGCTGTTACCTGTCATAACTAGTATCGAAGTTACAGTAACCTGCTATAATTTGTATCGAAATTACAGTTACTTGTCATAATTAGTAACAAAGTTACAGTTACCAGTCATAATTAGTATCGAAGTTACAGTTACCTGTCATAATTAGTATCGAATTTACAGTTACTTGTCATAATTAGTATCGAAGTTACTGTTACCTGTCAAAATTAGTAACGATGATACAGTTACCTGCCAAAATTTGTATCGAAATTACAGTTACTTGTCATAATTAATAACGAAGTTACAATTACCTGTCATAATTAGTATCGAAGTTACAGTTACTTGTCATAATTAGTATCGAGGTTACAGTTACCTGCCATAATTTGTATCGAAATTACAGGGACTTGTCATAATTAGTAACGAAATTACAGTTTCCTGCCATAATTAATATCGACATTTAAGTTACATGTCATAATTAGTAACGAAGTTACAGTTTCCTGTCATAATTAGTATCGAAGATACTGTTACCTGTCATAATTAGTATTGTAGTTACAGTTACCTACCATAATTTTTTAACAAAATTACAGTTACTTGTCATAATTAGTAACGAAGTTTGAGTTTCTTGTCATAATTAGTATCGAAGTTACTGTTACCTGTCATAATTAGTATTGAAGTTACAGTTACCTACAATAATTTTTTATCAAAATTACAGTTACTTGTCATAATTAATAACGAAGTTACAGTTACCTGTCATAATTAGTATCGAAGTTACAGTTACTTGTCATAATTAGTATCGAAGTTACAGTTACCTTCCAAAATTTGTATCGAAATTACAGGGACTTGTCATAATTAGTAACGAAGTTACAGTTTCCTGCCATAACTAGTATCGAAATTAAAGTTACTTGTCATAATTAGTAACGAAGTTACAGTTTCCTGTCATAATTAGTATCGAAGTTACTGTTACCTGCCATAATATGTATCGATATTACAGTTACTTGTCATAATTAGTTACGAATTTACAGTTACCTGTCATAATTAGTATCGAAGTTACAGTTACTTGTCATAATTAGTATCGTAGTTACTGATACCTGTCATAATTAGTATCGAAGTTACTGTTACCTGTCATAATTAGTATTGAAGTTACAGTTACCTACAATAATTTTTTATCAAAATTACAGTTACTTGTCATAATTAGTAACGAAGTTAGAGTTTCTTGTCATAATTAGTATCGAAGTTACAGTTACCTGTCATAATTTGTATCGAAGTTATAGTTACTTGTCATAATTAGTATCCAAGTTGCTGTTACCTGTCATAACTAGTATCGAAGTTACAGTAACCTGCCATAATTTGTATCGAAATTACAGTTACTTGTCATAATTAGTAACGAAGTTACAGTTACCTGTCATAATTAGTATCGAAGTTACAGTTACCTGTCATAATTAGTATCGAATTTACAGTTACTTGTCATAATTAGTATCGAAGTTACTGTTACCTGTCAAAATTAGTAACGATGATACAGTTACCTGCCAAAATTTGTATCGAAATTACAGTTACTTGTCATAATTAATAACGAAGTTACAGTTACCTGTCATAATTAGTATCGAAGTTACAGTTACTTGTCATAATTAGTATCGAGGTTACAGTTACCTGCCATAATTTGTATCGAAATTACAGGGACTTGTCATAATTAGTAACGAAATTACAGTTTCCTGCCATAATTAATATCGAAATTAAAGTTACTTGTCATAATTAGTAACGAAGTTACAGTTTCCTGTCATAATTAGTATCGAAGATACTGTTACCTGTCATAATTAGTATTGTAGTTACAGTTACCTAGCCATAATTTGTATCGAAATTACAGTTCCTTGTCATAATTAGTAACGAAGTTACAGTTACCTGTCGTAATTAGCATCGAAGTTACTGTTACCAGCCATAATTTGTATCGAAATTACAGTTACTTGTCATTATTAGTTACCAAGTTACAGTTACCTCTCATAATTAGTATCGAAGTTACAGTTACTTGTCATAATTAGTATCGTAGTTACAGTTACCTGCCATAATTTGTATCGAAATTACAGTTCCCTGTCATAATTAGTATCGAAGTTACAGTAACTTGTCATAATTAGTGTCGAAGTTACTGTTACCTGCCATAATATGTATCGAAATTACAGTTACTTGTCATAATTAGTTACGAAGTTACAGTTACCTGCCATAATTTGTATCGAAATTAAAGTTACTTGTCATCATTAGCAACGATGTTACAGTAACCTGTCATAATTAGTATCGAAGTTAATGTTACTTGTCATAATTAGTATCGAAGTTACTGTTACCTGTCATAATTAGTATCGAAGTTACTGTTACCTGCCATATTTTGTATCGAAATTACTGTTACTTTTCATAAATAGTAACGAAGTTTCAGTTACCTGTCATAATTAGTATGGAGGTTACAGTTACCTGCCATAATTTGTATCGAAATTACAGTTCCCTGTCATAATTAGTATCGAAGTTACAGTTACTTGTCATAATTAGTATCGAAGTTACTGTTACCTGCCATAATATGTATCGAAATTACAGTTACTTGTCATAATTAGTTACGAAGTTACAGTTACCTGTCATAATTAGTATCGAAGTTACAGTTACTTGTCATAATTAGTATCGTAGTTACTGATACCTGTCATAATTAGTATCGATGTTACTGTTACCTGTCATAATTAGTATTGAAGTTACAGTTACCTACAATAATTTTTTATCAAAGTACAGTTACTTGTCATAATTAGTAACGAAGTTAGAGTTTCTTGTCATAATTAGTATCGAAGTTACAGTTACCTGTCATAATTTGTATCGAAGTTATAGTTACTTGTCATAATTAGTATCGAAGTTGCTGTTACCTGTCATAACTAGTATCGAAGTTACAGTAACCTGCTATAATTTGTATCGAAATTACAGTTACTTGTTATAATTAGTAACAAATTTACAGTTACCTGTCATAATTAGTATCGAAGTTACAGTTACCTGTCATAATTAGTATCGAATTTACAGTTACTTGTCATAATTAGTATCGAAGTTACTGTTACCTGTCAAAATTAGTAACGATGATACAGTTACCTGCCAAAATTTGTATCGAAATTACAGTTACTTGTCATAATTAATAACGAAGTTACAGTTACCTGTCATAATTAGTATCGAAGTTACAGTTACTTGTCATAATTAGTATCGAGGTTACAGTTACCTGCCATAATTTGTATCGAAATTACAGGGACTTGTCATAATTAGTAACGAAATTACAGTTTCCTGCCATAATTAATATCGAAATTAAAGTTACTTGTCATAATTAGTAACGAAGTTACAGTTTCCTGTCACAATTAGTATCGAAGATACTGTTACCTGTCATAATTAGTATTGTAGTTACAGTTACCTACCATAATTTTTTAACAAAATTACAGTTACTTGTCATAATTAGTCACGAAGTTTGAGTTTCTTGTCATAATTAGTATCGAAGTTACTGTTACCTGTCATAATTAGTATTGAAGTTACAGTTACCTACAATAATTTTTTATCAAAATTACAGTTACTTGTCATAATTAATAACGAAGTTACAGTTGCCTGTCATAATTAGTATCGAAGTTACAGTCACTTGTAATAATTAGTATCGAAGTTACCGTTGCCTGCCATAATTTGTATCGAAATTACAGGGACTTGTCATAATTAGTAACGAAGTTACAGTTACCTGTCATAATTTGATTCGAAGTTATAGTAACATGTCATAATTAGTATCGAAGTTACTGTTACCTGTCACAATTAGTATCGAAGTTACAGTTACCTGCCATAATTTGTATCGAAATTACAGTTCTTTGTCATAATTAGTATCGAAGTTACAGTTACCTGTCATAATTAGCATCGAAGTTACTGTTACCAGCCATAATTTGTATCGAAATTACAGTTACTTGTCATTATTAGTTACCAAGTTACTGTTACCTGTCATAATTAGTATCGAAGTTACAGTTACTTGTCATAATTAGTATCGTAGTTACTGTAACCTGTCATAATTAGTATCGAAGTTACTGTTACCTGTCATAATTTGTATCGAAGTTATAGTTACTTGTCATAATTAGTATCGAAGTTGCTGTTACCTGTCATAATTAGTATCGAAGTTACAGTTACTTGTCATAATTAGTATCGAAGTTACTGTTACCTGTCATAATTAGTATCGAAGTTACTGTTACCTGTCATAATTAGTATCGAAATTACAATTACATGCAATAATTTGTATCGAAATTACAGGGACTTGTCATAATTATTAACGAAGTTACAGTAACCTGCCAGAATTTGTATCGAAATTAAAGTTACTTGTCATAATAAGTAACGAAGTTACAGTTACCTGTCATAATTAGTATCGAAGTTACTGTTACCTGTCATAATTAGTATTGAAGTTACAGTTACCTACAATAATTTTTTATCAAAATTACAGTTACTTGTCATAATTAGTAACGAAGTTAGAGTTTCTTGTCATAATTAGTATCGAAGTTGCAGTTACCTGTCATAATTTGTATCGAAGTTATAGTTACTTGTCATAATTAGTATCGAAGTTGCTGTTACCTGTCATAATTAGTATCGAAATTACAGTTACCTGCCATAATTGGAATCGAAATTACAGTTCCTTGTCATAATTAGTATCGATGTTACAGTTACCTGTCATAATTAGTATCGAAGGTACTGTTACTTGTCATAATTAGTAACGAAGCTACAGTTACCTTTCATAATTTGTATCGAAATTACAGTTACTTGTCTTAATTAGTAACGAAGTTACAGTTTCCTGTATAATTAGTATCGAAGTAACTGTTACCTGTCATAATTAGTATGGACGTTACAGTTACCTGCCATAATTTGTATCGAAATTAAAGTTACTTGTCATCATTAGCAACGATGTTACAGTAACCTGTCATAATTAGTATCGAAGTTAATGTTACTTGTCATAAATAGTATCGAAGTTTCTGTTACCTGTCATAATTAGTAACGAAGTTACTGTTACCTGCCATATTTTGTATCGAAATTACTGTTACTTGTCATAAATAGTAACGAAGTTACAGTTACCTGTCATAATTAGTATCGAAGTTACAGTTACTTGTCATAATTAGTATCGAAGTTACTGTTACCTGTCATAATTAGTATCGAAGTTACAGTTACCTGCCAAAATTTGTATCGAAATTGCAGTTACTTGTCATTATTAGTAACGAAGTTACAGTTACCTGCCATAATTTGTTTCGAAATTACAGTTCCTTGTCATAATTAGCATCGAAGCTACAGTTACTTGACATAATTAGTAACGAAGTTACAGTAACCTGTTATAATTAGTAACGAAGTTACAGTTTCCTGTCATAATTAGTAACGAAGTTACTTTTACCTGTCATAATTAGTATGGAAGTTACAGTTACCTGCCATAATTTGTATCGAAATTACAGGGACTTGTCATAATTAGTAACGAAGTTCGAGTATCTTGTCATAATTAGTATCGAAGTTACAGTTACCTGTCATAATTTGTATAGAAGTTATAGTTACTTGTCATAATTAGTAGCGAATTACTGTTACCTGTCATAATTAGTATCGAAGTTACTTTTACATGCCATAATTTGTAACGAAATTACAGTTACTTGTTATAATAAGTGACGAAGTTACAGTTACCTGTCATAATTAGTATCGAAGTTACAGTTACTTGTCATAATAAGTATCGAAGTAACAGTTACCTGCCATAATTTGTATCGAAATTACAGGGACTTGTCATAATTAGTAACGAAGTTACAGTTTCCTGCCATAATTAGTATCGAAATTAAAGTTACTTGTCATAATTAGTAACGAAGTTACAGTTTCCTGTCATAATTAGTATCGAAGTTACTGTTACCTGTCATAATTAGTATTGAAGTTACAGTTACCTACCATAATTTTTTATCAAAATTAAAGTTACTTGTCATAATTAGTAACGAAGTTTGAGTTTCTCGTCATAATTAGAATCGAAGTTACAGTAACCAGTCATAATTTTTATCGAAGTTGTAGTTACTTGTCATAATTAGTATCGAAGTTACTGTTACCTGTCATAATTAGTACCGAAGTTACAGTTACCTGCCATAATTTGTATCGAAATTAGTGTTTCTTGTCATAATTAGTAACGAAGTTACAGTTACCTGTCATAATAAGTATCGAAGTTACTGTTACTTGTCATAATTAGTATCGAAGTTACTGTTACCTGTCATAATTAGTATCGAAGTAACAGTTACCTGACAAAATTTGTATCGAAATTACAGTTACTTGTCAAAATTAGTAACGAAGTTACAGTTACCTGCCATAATTTGTATCGAAATTAGAGTTCCTTGTCATAATTAGGATCGAAGTTACAGTTACCTGTCATAATTAGTATCGAAGGTACTGTTACTTGTCATAATTAGTAACGAAGTTACAGTTACCTGTCATAATTTGTATCGAAATTACAGATACTTGTCATAATTAGTAACGAAGTTACAGTTTCCTGTCATTATTAGTATCGAAGTAACTGTTACCTGTCATAATTAGTATGGAAGTTACAGTTACCTGCCATAATTTGTATCGAAATTAAAGTTACTTGTCATCATTAGCAACGATGTTACAGTAACCTGTCATAATTAGTATCGAAGTTAATGTTACTTGTCATAATTAGTATCGAAGTTACTGTTACCTGTCATAATTAGTATCGAAGTTACTGTTACCTGCCATATTTTGTATCGAAATTACTGTTACTTGTCATAAATAGTAACGAAGTTTCAGTTACCTGTCATAATTAGTATGGAGGTTACAGTTACCTGCCATAATTTGTATCGAAATTACAGTTCCCTGTCATAATTAGTATCGAAGTTACAGTTACTTGTCATAATTAGTATCGAAGTTACTGTTACCTGCCATAATATGTATCGAAATTACAGTTACTTGTCATAATTAGTTACGAAGTTACAGTTACCTGTCGTAATTAGTATCGAAATTACAGTTACTTGTCATAATTAGTATCGTAGTTACTGATACCTGTCATAATTAGTATCGAAGTTACTGTTACCTGTCATAATTAGTATTGAAGTTACAGTTACCTACAATAATTTTTTATCAAAATTACAGTTACTTGTCATAATTAGTAACGAAGTTAGAGTTTCTTGTCATAATTAGTATCGAAGTTACAGTTACCTGTCATAATTTGTATCGAAGTTATAGTTACTTGTCATAATTAGTATCGAAGTTGCTGTTACCAGTCATAACTAGTATCGAAGTTACAGTAACCTGCTATAATTTGTATCGAAATTACAGTTACTTGTCATAATTAGTAACAAAGTTACAGTTACCTGTCATAATTAGTATCGAAGTTACAGTTACCTGTCATAATTAGTATCGAATTTACAGTTACTTGTCATAATTAGTATCGAAGTTACTGTTACCTGTCAAAATTAGTAACGATGATACAGTTACCTGCCAAAATTTGTATCGAAATTACAGTTACTTGTCATAATTAATAACGAAGTTACAGTTACCTGTCATAATTAGTATGGAGGTTACAGTTACCTGCCATAATTTGTATCGAAATTACAGTTCCCTGTCATAATTAGTATCGAAGTTACAGTTACTTGTCATAATTAGTATCGAAGTTACTGTTACCTGCCATAATATGTATCGAAATTACAGTTACTTGTCATAATTAGTAACGAAGTTACAGTTTCCTGTCATAATTAGTATCGAAGATACTGTTACCTGTCATAATTAGTATTGTAGTTACAGTTACCTGCCATAATTTGTATAGAAATTACAGTTCCTTGTCATAATTAGTATCGAAGTTACAGTTACCTGTCATAATTAGCATCGAAGTTACTGTTACCAGCCATAATTTGTATCGAAATTACAGTTACTTGTCATTATTCGTTACCAAGTTACAGTTACCTGTCATAATTAGTATCGAAGATACTGTTACCTGTCATAATTAGTATTGTAGTTACAGTTACCTGCCATAATTTGTATAGAAATTACAGTTCCTTGTCATAATTAGTATCGAAGTTACAGTTACCTGTCATAATTAGCATCGAAGTTACTGTTACCAGCCATAATTTGTATCGAAATTACAGTTACTTGTCATTATTAGTTACCAAGTTACAGTTACCTGTCATAATTAGTATCGAAGTTAAAGTTACTTGTCATAATTAGTATCGTAGTTACTGTAACTTGTTATAATTAGTATCGAAGTTACTGTTACCTGTCATAATTTGTATCGAAGTTATAGTTACTTGTCATAATTAGTATCGAAGTTGCTGTTACCTGTCATAATTAGTATCGAAGTTACAGTTACTTGTCATAATTAGTATCGAAGTTACTGTTACCTGTCATAATTAGTATCGAAGTTACTGTTACCTGTCATAATTAGTATCGAAATTACAATTACATGCAATAATTTGTATCGAAATTACAGGGACTTGTCATAATTATTAACGAAGTTACAGTAACCTGCCAGAATTTGTATCGAAATTAAAGTTACTTGTCATAATAAGTAACGAAGTTACAGTTACCTGTCATAATTAGTATCGAAGTTACTGTTACCTGTCATAATTAGTATTGAAGTTACAGTTACCTACAATAATTTTTTATCAAAATTACAGTTACTTGTCATAATTAGTAACGAAGTTAGAGTTTCTTGTCATAATTAGTATCGAAGTTGCAGTTACCTGTCATAATTTGTATCGAAGTTATAGTTACTTGTCATAATTAGTATCGAAGTTGCTGTTACCTGTCATAATTAGTATCGAAGTTACAGTTACCTGCCATAATTGGAATCGAAATTACAGTTCCTTGTCATAATTAGTATCGATGTTACAGTTACCAGTCATAATTAGTATCGAAGGTACTGTTACTTGTCATAATTAGTAACGAAGCTACAGTTACCTTTCATAATTTGTATCGAAATTACAGTTACTTGTCTTAATTAGTAACGAAGTTACAGTTTCCTGTCATAATTAGTATCGAAGTAACTGTTACCTGTCATAATTAGTATGGAGGTTACAGTTACCTGCCATAATTTGTATCGAAATTAAAGTTACTTGTCATCATTAGCAACGATATTACAGTAACCTGTCATAATTAGTATCGAAGTTAATGTTACTTGTCATAAATAGTATCGAAGTTTCTGTTACCTGTCATAATTAGTATCGAAGGTACTGTTACCTGCCATATTTTGTATCGAAATTACTGTTACTTGTCATAAATAGTAACGAAGTTACAGTTACCTGTCATAATTAGTATCGAAGTTACAGTTACTTGTCATAATTAGTATCGAAGTTACTGTTACCTGTCATAATTAGTATCGAAGTTACAGTTACCTGCCAAAATTTGTATCGAAATTACAGTTACTTGTCATAATTAGTAACGAAGTTACAGTTACCTGCCATAATTTGTTTCGAAATTACAGTTCCTTGTCATAATTAGCATCGAAGCTACAGTTACTTGACATAATTATTAACGAAGTTACAGTAACCTGTCATAATAAGTAACGAAGTTACAGTTTCCTGTCATAATTAGTAACGAAGTTACTGTTACCTGTCATAATTTGTATGGAAGTTACAGTTACCTGCCATAATTTGTATCGAAATTACAGGGACTTGTCATAATTAGTAACGAATTTCGAGTATCTTGTCATAATTAGTATCGAAGTTACAGTTACCTGTCATAATTTGTATAGAAGTTATAGTTACTTGTCATAATTAGTATCGAATTACTGTTACCTGTCATAATTAGTATCGAAGTTACTTTTACATGCCATAATATGTAACGAAATTACAGTTACTTGTTATAATAAGTGACGAAGTTACAGTTACCTGTCATAATTAGTATCGAAGTTACAGTTACTTGTCATAATTAGTATCGAAGTAACAGTTACCTGCCATAATTTGTATCGAATTACAGGGACTTGTCATAATTACTAACGAAGTTACAGTTTCCTGCCATAATTAGTATCGAAATTAAAGTTACTTGTCATAATTAGTAACGAAGTTACAGTTTCCTGTCATAATTAGTATCGAAGTTACTGTTACCTGTCATAATTAGTATTGAAGTTACAGTTACCTACCATAATTTTTTATCAAAATTAAAGTTACTTGTCAAATTAGTAACGAAGTTTGAGTTTCTCGTCATAATTAGAATCGAAGTTACAGTAACCAGTCATAATTTTTATCGAAGTTATAGTTACTTGTCATAATTAGTATCGAAGTTACTGTTACCTGTCATAATTAGTATCGAAGTAACAGTTACCTGACAAAATTTGTATCGAAATTACAGTTACTTGTCAAAATTAGTAACGAAGTTACAGTTACCTGCCATAATTTGTATCGAAATTACAGTTCCTTGTCATAATTAGTATCGAAGTTACAGTTACCTGTCATAATTAGTATCGAAGGTACTGTTACTTGTCATAATTAGTAACGAAGTTACAGTTACCTGTCATAATTTGTATCGAAATTACAGATACTTGTCATAATTAGTAACGAAGTTAGAGTTTCCTGTCATTATTAGTATCGAAGTAACTGTTACCTGTCATAATTAGTATGGAAGTTACAGTTACTTGCCATAATTTGTATCGAAATTAAAGTTACTTGTCATCATTAGCAACGATGTTACAGTAACCTGTCATAATTAGTATCGAAGTTAATGTTACTTGTCATAATTAGTATCGAAGTTACTGTTACCTGTCATAATTAGTATCGAAGTTACTGTTACCTGCCATATTTTGTATCGAAATTACTGTTACTTGTCATAAATAGTAACGAAGTTTCAGTTACCTGTCATAATTAGTATGGAGGTTACAGTTACCTGCCATAATTTGTATCGAAATTACAGTTCCCTGTCATAATTAGTATCGAAGTTACAGTTACTTGTCATAATTAGTATCGAAGTTACTGTTACCTGCCATAATATGTATCGAAATTACAGTTACTTGTCATAATTAGTTACGAAGTTACAGTTACCTGTCATAATTAGTATCGAAGTTACAGTTACTTGTCATAATTAGTATCGTAGTTACTGATACCTGTCATAATTAGTATCGAAGTTACTGTTACCTGTCATAATTAGTATTGAAGTTACAGTTACCTACAATAATTTTTTATCAAAATTACAGTTTCTTGTCATAATTAGTATCGAAGTTACAGTTACCTGTCATAATTTGTATCGAAGTTATAGTTACTTGTCATAATTAGTATCGAAGTTGCTGTTTCCTGTCATAACTAGTATCGAAGTTACAGTAACCTGCCATAATTTGTATCGAAATTACAGTTACTTGTCATAATAAGTAACGAAGTTACAGTTACCTGTCATAATTAGTATCGAAGTTACAGTTACCTGTCATAATTAGTATCGAATTTACAGTTACTTGTCATAATTAGTATCGAAGTTACTGTTACCTGTCAAAATTAGTAACGATGATACAGTTACCTGCCAAAATTTGTATAGAAATTACAGTTACTTGTCATAATTAATAACGAAGTTATAGTTACCTGTCATAATTAGTATCGAAGTTACAGTTACTTGTCATAATTAGTATCGAGGTTACAGTTACCTGCCATAATTTGTATCGAAATTACAGGGACTTGTCATAATTAGTAACGAAATTACAGTTTCCTGCCATAATTAATATCGAAATTAAAGTTACTTGTCATAATTAGTAACGAAGTTACAGTTTCCTGTCATAATTAGTATCGAAGATACTGTTACCTGTCATAATTAGTATTGTAGTTACAGTTACCTACCATAATTTTTTAACAAAATTACAGTTACTTGTCATAATTAGTAACGAAGTTTGAGTTTCTTGTCATAATTAGTATCGAAGTTACTGTTACCTGTCATAATTAGTATTGAAGTTACAGTTACCTACAATAATTTTTTATCAAAATTACAGTTACTTGTCATAATTAATAATGAAGTTACAGTTACCTGTCATAATTTGTATCGAAGTTACAGTTACTTGTCATAATTAGTATCGAAGTTACAGTTACCTGCCTTAATTTGTATCGAAATTACAGGGACTTGTCATATTTAGTAACGAAGTTACAGTTTCCTGCCATAACTAGTATCGAAATTAAATTTACTTGTCATAATTAGTAACGAAGTTACAGTTTCCTGTCATAATTAGTATCGAAGTTACTGTTACCTGCCATAATATGTATCGAAATTACAGTTACTTGTCATAATTAGTTACGAAGTTACAGTTACCTGTCATAATTAGTATCGAAGTTACAGTTACTTGTCATAATTAGTATCGTAGTTACTGATACCTGTCATAATTAGTATCGAAGTTACTGTTACCTGTCATAATTAGTATTGAAGTTACAGTTACCTACAATAATTTTTTATCAAAATTACAGTTACTTGTCATAATTAGTAACGAAGTTAGAGTTTCTTGTCATAATTAGTATCGAAGTTACAGTTACCTGTCATAATTTGTATCGAAGTTATAGTTACTTGTCATAATTAGTATCCAAGTTGCTGTTACCTGTCATAACTAGTATCGAAGTTACAGTATCCTGCCATAATTTGTATCGAAATTACAGTTACTTGTCATAATTAGTAACGAAGTTACAGTTACCTGTCATAATTAGTATCGAAGTTACAGTTACCTGTCATAATAAGTATCGAATTTACAGTTACTTGTCATAATTAGTATCGAAGTTACTGTTACCTGTAAAAATTAGTAACGATGATACAGTTACCTGCCAAAATTTGTATCGAAATTACAGTTACTTGTCATAATTAATAACGAAGTTACAGTTACCTGTCATAATTAGTATCGAAGTTACAGTTACTTGTCATAATTAGTATCGAGGTTACAGTTACCTGCCATAATTTGTATCGAAATTACAGGGACTTGTCTTAATTAGTAACGAAATTACAGTTTCCTGCCATAATTAATATCGAAATTAAAGTTACTTGTCATAATTAGTAACGAAGTTACAGTTTCCTGTCATAATTAGTATCGAAGATACTGTTACCTGTCATAATTAGTATTGTAGTTACAGTAACCTACCATAATTTTTTTTACAAAATTACAGTTACTTGTCATAATTAGTAACGAAGTTTGAGTTTCTTGTCATAATTAGCATCGAAGTTACTGTTACCTGTCATAATTAGTATTGAAGTTACAGTTACCTACAATATTTCTTTATCAAAATTACAGTTACTTGTCATAATTAATAACGAAGTTACAGTTACCTGTCATAATTTGTATCGAAGTTACAGTTACTTGTCATAATTAGTATCGACGTTACAGTTACCTGCCATAATTTGTATCGAAATTACAGGGACTTGTCATAATTAGTATCGAAGTTACAGTTTCCTGCCATAACTAGTATCGAAATTAAAGTTACTTGTCATAATTAGTAACGAAGTTACAGTTTCCTGTCATAATTAGTATCGAAGTTACTGTTACCTGTCATAATTAGTAATGAAGTTACAGTTACCTACCATAATTTTTTATCAAAATTACAGTTACTTGTCATAATTAGTAACGAAGTTTGAGTTTCTTGTCATAATTTGAATCGAAGTTACAGTAACCAGTCATAATTTTTATCGAAGTTATAGTTACTTGTCATAATTAGTATCGAAGTTACTGTTACCTGTCATAATTAGTATCGAAGTACCAGTTACCTGCCATAATTAGTATCGAAATTAGAGTTACTTGTCATTATTAGTAACGAAGTTACAGTTACCTGTCATAATTAGTATCGAAGTTACAGTTACTTGTCATAATTAGTATCGAAGTTACTGTTACCTGTCATAATTAGTATCGAAGTTACAGTTACCTGCCAAAATTTGTATTGAAATTACAGTTACTTGTCATAATTAGTTACGAAGTTACAGTAACCTGCCATAATTTGTATCGAAATTACAGTTCCTTGTCATAATTAGTATCGAAGTTACAGTTACCTGTCATAATTAGTATCGAAGGTACTGTTACTTGTCATAATTAGTAACGAAGTTACAGTTACCTGTCATAATTTGTATCGAAATTACAGTTACTTGTCATAATTAGTAACGAAGTTACAGTTTCCTGTCATAATTAGTATCGAAGTTACTGTTACCTGTCATAATTAGTATGGAAGTTACAGTTACCTGCCATAATTTGTATCGAAATTAAAGTTACTTGTCATAATTAGTAGCGATGTTACAGTACCGTGCCATAATTATTATCGAAGTTAATGTTACTTGTCATAATTAGTATCGAAGTTACTGTTACCTGTCATAATTAGTATCGAAGATACAGTTACCTGCCATAATTTGTATCGAAATTACTGTTACTTGTCATAATTAGTAACGAAGTTACAGTTACCAGTCATAATTCGTATCGAAGTTAACGTTACTTGTCATTATTGGTATCGAAGTTACTGCTGCCTGTAATAATTAGAATCGAAGTTACAGTTACCTGCCAAAATTTGTATCGAAATTACAGTTACTTGCCATAATTAGTAACGAAGTTACAGTTGCCTGTCATAATTAGTATCGAAGTTACAGTTACTTGTAATAATTAGTATCGAAGTTACCGTTGCCTGCCATAATTTGTATCGAAATTACAGGGACTTGTCATAATTAGTAACGAAGTTACAGTTACCTGCCATAATTAGTATCGAAATTAAAGTTGCTCGTGATAATTATTAACGAAGTTACAGTTACCTGTCATAATTAGTATCGAAGTTCTTGTTACCTGCCATAATTAGTATTGAAGTTACAGTTACCTACCATAATTTTTTTATCAAAATTACAGTTACTTGTCATAATTAGTAACGAAGTTAGATTTTCTTGTCATAATTAGTACCGACGTTACAGTTACCTGTCATAATTTGATTCGAAGTTATAGTAACTTGTCATAATTAGTATCGAAGTTACTGTTACCTGTCACAATTAGTATCGAAGTTACAGTTACCTGCCATAATTTGTATCGAAATTACAGTTCCTTGTCATAATTAGTATCGAAGTTACAGTTACCTACAATAATTTTTGATCAAAATTACAGTTACTTGTCATAATTAGTAACGAAGTTAGAGTTTCTTGTCATAATTGGTATCGAAGTTGCAGTTACCTGTCATAATTTGTATCGAAGTCATAGTTACTTGTCATAATTAGTATCGAAGTTGCTGTTACCTGTCATAATTAGTATCGAAGTTACAGTTACCTGCCATAATTGGTATCGAAATTACAGTTCCTTGTCATAATTAGTATCGATGTTACAGTTACCTGCCAAAATTTGTATCGAAATTACAGTTACTTGTCATAATTAGTAACGAAGTTACAGTTTCCTGTCATAATTAGTATCGAAGTAACTGTTACCTGTCATAATTAGTATGGACGTTACAGTTACCTGCCATAATTTGTATCGAAATTAAAGTTACTTGTCATCATTAGCAACGATGTTACAGTAACCTGTCATAATTAGTATCGAAGTTAATGTTACTTGTCATAAATAGTATCGAAGTTTCTGTTACCTGTCATAATTAGTATCGAAGTTACTGTAACCTGCCATATTTTGTATCGAAATTACTGTTACTTGTCATAAATAGTAACGAAGTTACAGTTACCTGTCATAATTAGTATCGAAGTTACAGTTACTTGTCATAATTAGTATCGAAGTTACTGTTACCTGTCATAATTAGTATCGAAGTTACAGTTACCTGCCAAAATTTGTATCGAAATTACAGTTACTTGTCATAATTAGTAACGAAGTTACAGTTACCTGCCATAATTTGTTTCGAAATTACAGTTCCTTGTCATAATTAGCATCGAAGCTACAGTTACTTGACATAATTAGTAACGAAGTTACAGTAACCTGTCATAATTAGTAACGAAGTTACAGTTTCCTGTCATAATTAGTATCGAAGTTACTGTTACCTGTCATAATTAGTATGGAAGTTACAGTTACCTGCCATAATTTGTATCGAAATTACAGGGACTTGTCATAATTAGTAACGAAGTTCGAGTTTCTTGTCGTAATTAGTATCGAAGTTACAGTTACCTGTCATAATTTGTATAGAAGTTATAGTTACTTGTCATAATTAGTATAGAATTACTGTTACCTGTCATAATTAGTATCGAAGTTACTGTTACATGCCATAATTTGTAACGAAATTACAGTTACTTGTTATAATAAGTGACGAAGTTACAGTTACCTGTCCTAATTAGTATCGAAGTTACAGTTACTTGTCATAATTAGTATCGAAGTAACAGTTACCTGCCATAATTTGTGTCGAAATTACAGGGACTTGTCATAATTAGTAACGAAGTTACAGTTTCCTGCCATAATTAGTATCGAAATTAAAGTTACTTGTCATAATTAGTAACGAAGTTACAGTTTCCTGTCATAATTAGTATCGAAGTTACTGTTACCTGTCATAATTAGTATTGAAGTTACAGTTACCTACCATAATTTTTTATCAAAATTACAGTTACTTGTCATAATTAGTAACGAAGTTTGAGTTTCTCGTCATAATTAGAATCGAAGTTACAGTAACCAGTCATAATTTTTATCGAAGTTATAGTTACTTGTCATAATTAGTATCGAAGTTACTGTTACCTGTCATAATTAGTACCGAAGTTACAGTTACCTGCCATAATTTGTATCGAAATTAGAGTTTCTTGTCATAATTAGTAACGAAGTTACAGTTACCTGTCATAATAAGTATCGAAGTTACTGTTACTTGTCATAATTAGTATCGAAGTTACTGTTACCTGTCATAATTAGTATCGAAGTAACAGTTACCTGACCAAATTTGTATCGAAATTACAGTTACTTGTTATAATTAGTAACGAAGTTACAGTTACCTGCCATAATTTGTATCGAAATTACAGTTCCTTGTCATAATTAGTATCGAAGTTACAGTTACCTGTCATAATTAGTATCGAAGATACTGTTACTTGTCATAATTAGTAACGAAGTTACAGTTACCTGTCATAATTTGTATCGAAATTACAGATACTTGTCATAATTAGTAACGAAGTTACAGTTTCCTGTCATTATTAGTATCGAAGTAACTGTTACCTGTCATAATTATTATGGAAGTTACAGTTACCTGCCAAAATTTGAATCGAAATTACATTTACTTGTCATAATTAGTAACGAAGTTACAGTAATCTGTCATAATTAGTATCGAAGTTACAGTAACTTGTCATAATTAGTATCGAAGTTACTTTTACTTGGCATAATTAGTATCGAAGTTACTGTTACATGTCATAATTAGCATCGAAATTACAATTACCTGCCATAATTTGTATCGAAATTACAGTTACTTGTCATAATTAGTTACGAAGTTACAGTTACCTGTCATAATTAGTATCGAAGTTACAGTTACTTGTCATAATTAGTGTCGTAGTGACTGTTACCTGTCATAATTAGTATCGAAGTTACTGTTACCTGTCACAATTAGTATCGAAGTTACAGTTACCTGCCATAATTTGTATCGAAATTACAGTTCCTTGTCATAATTAGTATCGAAGTTACAGTTACCTGTCATAATTAGCATCGAAGTTACTGTTACCAGCCATAATTTATATCGAAATTACAGTTACTTGTTATAATTAGTTACCAAGTTACAGTTACCTGTCATAATTAGTATCGAAGTTACAGTTACTTGTCATAATTAGTATCGTAGTTACTGTAACCTGTCATAATTAGTATCGAAGTTACTGTTACCTGTCATAATTTGTATCGAAGTTATAGTTACTTGTCATAATTAGTATCGAAGTTGCTGTTACCTGTCATAATTAGTATCGAAGTTACAGTTACTTGTCATAATTAGTATCGAAGTTACTGTTACCTGTCATAATTAGTATCGAAGTTACTGTTACCTGTCATAATTAGCATCGAAATTACAATTACCTGCCATAATTTGTATCGAAATTACAGTTACTTGTCATAATTAGTTACGAAGTTACAGTTACCTGTCATAATTTGTATCAAAATTACAGTTACTTGTCATAATTAGTAACGAAGTTACAGTTTCCTGTCATAATTAGTATCGAAGTAACTGTTACCTGTCATAATTAGTATGGACGTTACAGTTACCTGCCATAATTTGTATCGAAATTAAAGTTACTTGTCATCATTAGCAACGATGTTACAGTAACCTGTCATAATTAGTATCGAAGTTAATGTTACTTGTCATAAATAGTATCGAAGTTTCTGTTACCTGTCATAATTAGTATCGAAGTTACTGTAACCTGCCATATTTTGTATCGAAATTACTGTTACTTGTCATAAATAGTAACGAAGTTACAGTTACCTGTCATAATTAGTATCGAAGTTACAGTTACTTGTCATAATTAGTATCGAAGTTACTGTTACCTGTCATAATTAGTATCGAAGTTACAGTTACCTGCCAAAATTTGTATCGAAATTACAATTACTTGTCATAATTAGTAACGAAGTTACAGTTACCTGCCATAATTTGTTTTGAAATTACAGTTCCTTGTCATAATTAGCATCGAAGCTACAGTTACTTGACATAATTAGTAACGAAGTTACAGTAACCTGTCATAATTAGTAACGAAGTTACAGTTTCCTGTCATAATTAGTATCGAAGTTACTGTTACCTGTCATAATTAGTATGGAAGTTACAGTTACCTGCCATAATTTGTATCGAAATTACAGGGACTTGTCATAATTAGTAACGAAGTTCGAGTTTCTTGTCATAATTAGTATCGAAGTTACAGTTACCTGTCATAATTTGTATAGAAGTTATAGTTACTTGTCATAATTAGTATCGAATTACTGTTACCTGTCATAATTAGTATCGAAGTTACTGTTACATGCCATAATTTGTAACGAAATTACAGTTACTTGTTATAATAAGTGACGAAGTTACAGTTACCTGTCCTAATTAGTATCGAAGTTACAGTTACTTGTCATAATTAGTATCGAAGTAACAGTTACCTGCCATAATTTGTGTCGAAATTACAGGGACTTGTCAAAATTAGTAACGAAGTTACAGTTTCCTGCCATAATTAATATCGAAATTAAAGTTACTTGTCATAATTAGTAACGAAGTTACAGTTTCCAGTCATAATTAGTATCGAAGTTACTGTTACCTGTCATAATTAGTATTGAAGTTACAGTTACCTACCATAATTTTTTATCAAAATTACAGTTACTTGTCATAATTAGTAACGAAGTTTGAGTTTCACGTCATAATTAGAATCGAAGTTACAGTAACCAGTCATAATTTTTATCGAAGTTATAGTTACTTGTCATAATTAGTATCGAAGTTACTGTTACCTGTCATAATTAGTACCGAAGTTACAGTTACCTGCCATAATTTGTATCGAAATTAGAGTTTCTTGTCATAATTAGTAACGAAGTTACAGTTACCTGTCATAAAAGTATCGAAGTTACTGTTACTTGTCATAATTAGTATCGAAGTTACTGTTACCTGTCATAATTAGTATCGAAGTAACAGTTACCTGACAAAATTTGTATCGAAATTACAGTTACTTGTCATAATTAGTAACGAAGTTACAGTTACCTGCCATAATTTGTATCGAAATTACAGTTCCTTGTCATAATTAGTATCGAAGTTACAGTTACCTGTCATAATTAGTATCGAAGATACTGTTACTTGTCATAATTAGTAACGAAGTTACAGTTACCTGTCATAATTTGTATCGAAATTACAGATACTTGTCATAATTAGTAACGAAGTTACAGTTTCCTGTCATTATTACTATCGAAGTAACTGTTACCTGTCATAATTATTATGGAAGTTACAGTTACCTGCCAAAATTTGAATCGAAATTACAGTTACTTGTCATAATTAGTAACGAAGTTACAGTTACCTGTCATAATTAGTATCGAAGTTACAGTAACTTGTCATAATTAGTATCGAAGTTACTTTTACTTGTCATAATTAGTATCGAAGTTACTGTTACATGTCATAATTAGCATCGAAATTACAATTACCTGCCATAATTTGTATCGAAATTACAGTTACTTGTCATAATTAGTTACGAAGTTACAGTTACCTGTCATAATTAGTATTGAAGTTACAGTTACTTGTCATAATTAGTGTCGTAGTGACTGTTACCTGTCATAATTAGTATCGAAGTTACTGTTACCTGTCACAATTAGTATCGAAGTTACAGTTACCTGCCATAATTTGTATCGAAATTACAGTTCCTTGTCATAATTAGTATCGAAGTTACAGTTACCTGTCATAATTAGCATCGAAGTTACTGTTACCAGCCATAATTTATATCGAAATTACAGTTACTTGTCATAATTAGTTACCAAGTTACAGTTACCTGTCATAATTAGTATCGAAGTTACAGTTACTTGTCATAATTAGTATCGTAGTTACTGTAACCTGTCATAATTAGTATCGAAGTTACTGTTACCTGTCATAATTTGTATCGAAGTTATAGTTACTTGTCATAATTAGTATCGAAGTTGCTGTTACCTGTCATAATTAGTATCGAAGTTACAGTTACTTGTCATAATTAGTATCGAAGTTACTGTTACCTGTCATAATTAGTATCGAAGTTACTGTTACCTGTCGTAATTAGTATCGAAATTACAATTACATGCAATAATTTGTATCGAAATTACAGGGACTTGTCATAATTATTAACGAAGTTACAGTAACCTGCCAGAATTTGTATCGAAATTAAAGTTACTTGTCATAATAAGTAACGAAGTTGCAGTTACCTGTCATAATTTGTATCGAAGTTATAGTTACTTGTCATAATTAGTATCGAAGTTGCTGTTACCTGTCATAATTAGTATCGAAGTTACAGTTACCTGCCATAATTGGTATCGAAATTACAGTTCCTTGTCATAATTAGTATCGATGTTACAGTTACCTGTCATAATTAGTATCGAAGGTACTGTTACTTGTCATAATTAGTAACGAAGCTACAGTTACCTTTCATAATTTGTATCGAAATTACAGTTACTTGTCATAATTAGTAACGAAGTTACAGTTTCCTGTCATAATTAGTATCGAAGTAACTGTTACCTGTCATAATTAGTATGGACGTTACAGTTACCTGCCATAATTTGTATCGAAATTAAAGTTACTTGTCATCATTAGCAACGATGTTACAGTAACCTGTCATAATTAGTATCGAAGTTAATGTTACTTGTCATAAATAGTATCGAAGTTTCTGTTACCTGTCATAATTAGTATCGAAGTTACTGTAACCTGCCATATTTTGTATCGAAATTACTTTTACTTGTCATAAATAGTAACGAAGTTACAGTTACCTGTCATAATTAGTATCGAAGTAACAGTTACTTGTCATAATTAGTATCGAAGTTACTGTTACCTGTCATAATTAGTATCGAAGTTACAGTTACCTGCCAAAATTTGTATCGAAATTACAGTTACTTGTCATAATTAGTAACGAAGTTACAGTTACCTGCCATAATTTGTTTCGAAATTACAGTTCCTTGTCATAATTAGCATCGAAGCTACAGTTACTTGACATAATTAGTAACGAAGTAACAGTAACCTGTCATAATTAGTAACGAAGTTACAGTTTCCTGTCATAATTAGTATCGAAGTTACTGTTACCTGTCATAATTAGTATGGAAGTTACAGTTACCTGCCATAATTTGTATCGAAATTACAGGGACTTGTCATAATTAGTAACGAAGTTCGAGTTTCTTGTCATAATTAGTATCGAAGTTACAGTTACCTGTCATAATTTGTATAGAAGTTATAGTTACTTGTCATAATTAATATCGAATTACTGTTACCTGTCATAATTAGTATCGAAGTTACTGTTACATGCCATAATTTGTAACGAAATTACAGTTACTTGTTATAATAAGTGACGACGTTACAGTTACCTGTCCTAATTAGTATCGAAGTTACAGTTACTTGTCATAATTAGTATCGAAGTAACAGTTACCTGCCATAATTTGTATCGAAATTACAGGGTCTTGTCATAATTAGTAACGAAGTTACAGTTTCCTGCCATAATTAGTATCGAAATTATAGTTACTTGTCATAATTAGTAACGAAGTTACAGTTTCCTGTCATAATTAGTATCGAAGTTACTGTTACCTGTCATAATTAGTATTGAAGTTACAGTTACCTACCATAATTTTTTATCAAAATTACAGTTACTTGTCATAATTAGTAACGAAGTTTGAGTTTCTCGTCATAATTAGAATCGAAGTTACAGTAACCAGTCATAATTTTTATCGAAGTTATAGTTACTTGTCATAATTAGTATCGAAGTTACTGTTACCTGTCATAATTAGTACCGAAGTTACAGTTACCTGCCATAATTTGTATCGAAATTAGAGTTGCTTGTCATAATTAGTAACGAAGTTACAGTTACCTGTCATAATAAGTATCGAAGTTACTGTTACTTGTCATAATTAGTATCGAAGTTACTGTTACCTGTCATAATTAGTATCGAAGTAACAGTTACCTGACAAAATTTGTATCGAAATTACAGTTACTTGTCATAATTAGTAACGAAGTTACAGTTACCTGCCATAATTTTTATCGAAATTACAGTTCCTTGTCATAATTAGTATCGAAGTTACAGTTACCTGTCATAATCAGTATCGAAGATACTGTTACTTGTCATAATTAGTAACGAAGTTACAGTTACCTGTCATAATTTGTATCGAAATTACAGATACTTGTCATAATTAGTAACGAAGTTACAGTTTCCTGTCATTATTAGTATCGAAGTAACTGTTACCTGTCATAATTATTATGGAAGTTACAGTTACCTGCCAAAATTTGAATCGAAATTACAGTTACTTGTCATAATTAGTAACGAAGTTACAGTTACCTGTCATAATTAGTATCGAAGTTACAGTAACTTGTCATAATTAGTATCGAAGTTACTGTTACATGTCATAATTAGCATCGAAATTACAATTACCTGCCATAATTTGTATCGAAATTACAGTTACTTGTCATAATTATTTACGAAGTTACAGTTACCTGTCATAATTAGTATCGAAGTTACAGTTACTTGTCATAATTAGTGTCGTAGTTACTGTTACCTGTCATAATTAGTATCGAAGTTACTGTTACCTGTCATAATTAGTATTGAAGTTACAGTTAACTACAATAATTTTTTATCAAAATTACAGTTACATGTCATAATTAGTAACGGAGTTAGAGTTTCTTGTCATAATTAGTATCGAAGTTACAGTTACCTGTCATAATTTGTATCGACGTTATAGTTACTTGTCATAATTAGTATCGAAGTTGCTGTTACCTGTCATAATTAGTATCGAAGTTACATTTACCTGCCATAATTTGTATCGAAATTACAGTAACTTGTCATAATTAGTAACGAAGTTACAGATACCTGTCATAATTAGTATCGAAGTTACAGTTACTTGTCATAATTAGTATCGAAGTTACTGTTACCTGTCATAATAAGTATCGAAGTTACAGTTACCTGCCAAAATTTGAATCGAAATTACAGTTACTTGTCATAATTAGTAACGAAGTTACAGTTACCTGTCATAATTAGTATCGAAGTTACAGTTACTTGTCATAATTAGTATCGAAGTTACTTTTACTTGTCATAATTAGTATCGAAGTTACTGTTACATGTCATAATTAGCATCGAAATTACAATTACCTGCCATAATTTGTATCGAAATTACAGGGACTTGTCATAATTAGTAACGAAGTTACAGTAACCTGCCATAATTAGTATCGAAATTAAAGTTACTTGTCATAAAAAGTAACGAAGTTACAGTTACCTGTCATAATTAGTATCGAAGTTACTGTTACCTGTCATAATTAGTATTGAAGTTACAGTTACCAACAATAATTTTTTATCAAAATTACAGTTACTTGTCATAATTAGTAACGAAGTTAGAGTTTCTTGTCATAATTAGTATCGAAGTTACAGTTACCTGTCATTATTTGTATCGAAGTTATAGTTACTTGTCATAATTAGTATCGATGTTGCTGTTACCTGTCATAATTAGTATCGAAGTTACAGTAACCTGCCATAATTTGTATCGAAATTACAGTTACTTGTCATAATTAGTAACGAAGTTACAGTTACCTGTCATAATTAGTATCGATGTTACAGTTACTTGTCATAATTAGTATCGAAGTTACTGTTACCTGTCATAATAAGTATCGAAGTTACAGTTACCTGCCAAAATTTGAATCGAAATTACAGTTACTTGTCATAATTAGTAACGAAGTTACAGTTACCTGTCATAATTAGTATCGAAGTTACAGTTACCTGTCATAATTAGTATCGAAGTTACAGTTACTTGTCATAATTAGTATCGAAGTTACTGTTACCTGTCAAAATTAGTAACGATGATACAGTTACCTGCCAAAATTTGTATCGAAATTACAGTTACTTGTCAAAATTAATAACGAAGTTACAGTTACCTGCCATAATTAATATCGAAATTAAAGTTACTTGTCATAATTAGTAACGAAGTTACAGTTTCCTGTCATAATTAGTATCGAAGTTACTCTTACCTGTCATAATTAGTATTGAAGTTACAGTTACCTACCATAATTTTTTATCAAAATTACAGTTACTTGTCATAATTAGTAACGAAGTTTGAGTTTCTTGTCATAATTAGTATCGAAGTTACTGTAACCTGTCATAATTAGTATTGAAGTTACAGTTACCAACAGTAATTTTTTATCAAAATTACAGTTACTTGTCATAATTAATAACGAAGTTACAGTTACCTGTCATAATTAGTATCGAAGTTACAGTTACTTGTCATAATTAGTATCGAAGTTACAGTTACCTGCCATAATTTGTATCGAAATTACAGGGACTTGTCATAATTAGTAACGAAGTTACAGTTTCCTGCCATAACTAGTATCGAAATTAAAGTTACTTGTCATAATTAGTACCGAAGTTACAGTTTCCTGTCATAATTATTATCGAAGTTACTGTTACCTGTCATAAGTAGTAATGAAGTTACAGTAACCTACCATAATTTTTTATCAAAATTACAGTTACTTGTCATAATTAGTAACGAAGTTTGAGTTTCTTGTCATAATTAGAATCGAAGTTACAGTAACCAGTCATAATTTTTATCGAAGTTATAGTTACTTGTCATAATAAGTATCGAAGTTACTCTTACCTGTCATAATTAGTATCGAAGTTACAGTTACCTGCCATAATTAGTATCGAAATTACAGGGACTTGTCATAATTAGTAACGAAGTTACAGTAACCTGCCATAATTAGTATCGAAATTAAAGCTACTTGTCATAATAAGTAACGAAGTTACAGTTACCTGTCATAATTAGTATCGAAGTTACTGTTACCTGTCATAATTAGTATTGAAGTTACAGTTACCTACAATAATTTTCTATCAAAATTACAATTACTTGTCATAATTAGTAACGAAGTTAGAGTTTCTTGTCATAATTAGTATCGAAGTTACAGTTGCCTGTCATAATTTGTATCGAAGTTATAGTTACTTGTCATAATTAGTATCGAAGTTGCTGTTACCTGTCATAATTAGTATCGAAGTTACAGTTACCTGCCATAATTAGTACCGAAATTAGAGTTACTTGTCATTATTAGTAACGAAGTTACAGTTACCTGTCATAATTAGTATCGAAGTTACAGTTAATTGTCATAATTAGTATCGAAGTTACTGTTACCTGTCATAATTAGTATCGAAGTTACAGTTACCTGCCAAAATTTGTTTCGAAATTACAGTTACTTGTCATAATTAGTAACGAAGGTACAGTTACCTGCCATAATTTGTATCGAAATTACAGTTCCTTGTCATAATTAGTATCGAAGTTACAGTTACCTGTCATAATTTGTATCGAAATTACAGTTACTTGTCATAATTAGTAACGAAGTTACAGTTTCCTGTCATAATTAGTATCGAAGTTACTGTTACCTGTCATAATTAGAATGGAAGTTACAGTTAACTGCCATAATTTGTATCGAAATTAAAGTTACTTGTCATAATTAGTAGCGATGTTACAGTAACCTGCCATAATTATATCGAAGTTAATGTTACTTGTCATAATTAGTATCAAAGTTACTGTTACCTGTCATAATTACTATCGAAGATAGAGTTACCTGCCATAATTTATATCGAAATTACTGTTACTTGTCATAATTAGTAACGAAGTTACAGTTACCTGTCATAATTAGTATCGAAGTTACAGTTACTTGTCTTAATTAGTATCGACGTTACTGTTACCTGTCATAATTAGAATCGAAGTTACAGTTACCTGCCAAAATTTGTATCGAAATTACAGGGACTTGTCATAATTAGTAAGGAAGTTACAGTTACCTGCCATAATTAGTATCGAAATTAAAGTTACTTGTGATAATTATTAACGAAGTTACAGTTACCTGTCATAATTAGTATCGAAGTTACAGTTACTTGTAATAATTAGTATCGAAGTTACCGTTACCTGCCATAATTTGTATCGAAATTACAGGGACTTGTCATAATTAGTAACGAAGTTACAGTTACCTGCCATAATTAGTATCGATATTTAAGTTACTTGTGATAATTATTAACGAAGTTACAGTTACCTGTCATAATTAGTATCGAAGTTCCTGTTACCTGTCATAATTAGTATTGAAGTTACAGTTACCTACCATAATTTTTATCAAAATTACAGTTACTTGTCATAATTAGTAACGAAGTTAGATTTTTTTGTCATAATTAGTATCGAAGTTACAGTTACCTGTCATAATTTGATTCGAAGTTATAGTTACTTGTCATAATTAGTATCGAAGTTACTGTTACCTGTCACAATTAGTATCGAAGTTACAGTTACCTGCCATAATTTGTATCGAAATTACAGTTCCTTGTCATAATTAGTATCGAAGTTACAGTTACCTGTCATAATTAGTATCGAAGGTACTGTTACTTGTCATAATTAGTAACGAAGTTACAGTTACCTGTCATAATTTGTATCGAAATTACTGTTACTTGTCATAATTAGTAACGAAGTTACAGTTTCCTGTCATAATTAGTATCGAAGTTACTGTTACCTGTCATAATTAGTATGGAAGTTACAGTTACCTGCCATAATTTGTATCGAAATTAAAGTTACTTGTCATAATTAGTAGCGATGTTACAGTACCGTGCCATAATTAGTATCGAAGTTAATGTTACTTGTCATAATTAGTATCGAAGTTACTGTTACCTGTCATAATTAGTATCGAAGATACAGTTACCTGCCATAATTTGTATCGAAATTACTGTTACTTGTCATAATTAGTAACGAAGTTACAGTTACCAGTCATAATTCGTATCGAAGTTAACGTTACTTGTCATAATTAGTATCGAAGTTACTGTTGCCTGTAATAATTAGAATCGAAGTTACAGTAACCTGCCAAAATTTGTATCGAAATTACAGTTACTTGCCATAATTAGTAACGAAGTTACAGTTGCCTGTCATAATTAGTATCGAAGTTACAGTTACTTGTAATAATTAGTATCGAAGTTACCGTTGCCTGCCATAATTTGTATCGAAATTACAGGGACTTGTCATAATTAGTAACGAAGTTACAGTTACCTGCCATAATTAGTATCGAAATTAAAGTTACTCGTGATAATTATTAACGAAGTTACAGTTACCTGTCATAATTAGTATCGAAGTTCTTGTTACCTGTCATAATTAGTATTGAAGTTACAGTTACCTACCATAATTTTTTTATCAAAATTACAGTTACTTGTCATAATTAGTAACGAAGTTAGATTTTCTTGTCATAATTAGTACCGAAGTTACAGTTACCTGTCATAATTTGATTCGAAGTTATAGTAACTTGTCATAATTAGTATCGAAGTTACTGTTACCTGTCATAATTAGTATCGAAATTACAATTACGTGCAATAATTTGTATCGAAATTACAGGGACTTGTCATAATTATTAACGAAGTTACAGTAACCTGCCAGAATTTGTATCGAAATTAAAGTTACTTGTCATAATAAGTAACGAAGTTACAGTTACCTGTCATAATTAGTATCGAAGTTACTGTTACCTGTCATAATTAGTATTGAAGTTACAGTTACCTACAATAATTTTTTATCAAAATTACAGTTACTTGTCATAATTAGTAACGAAGTTAGAGTTTCTTGTCATAATTAGTATCGAAGTTGCAGTTACCTGTCATAATTTGTATCGAAGTTATAGTTACTTGTCATAATTAGTATCGAAGTTGCTGTTACCTGTCATAATTAGTATCGAAGTTACAGTTACCTGCCATAATTGGTATCGAAATTACAGTTCCTTGTCATAATTAGTATCGATGTTACAGTTACCTGTCATAATTAGTATCGAAGGTACTGTTACTTGTCATAATTAGTTACGAAGCTACAGTTACCTTTCATAATTTGTATCGAAATTACAGTTACTTGTCATAATTAGTAACGAAGTTACAGTTTCCTGTCATAATTAGTATCGAAGTAACTGTTACCTGTCATAATTAGTATGGACGTTACAGATACCTGCCATAATTTGTATCGAAATTAAAGTTACTTGTCATCATTAGCAACGATGTTACAGTAACCTGTCATAATTAGTATCGAAGTTAATGTTACTTGTCATAATAGTATCGACGTTTCTGTTACCTGTCATAATTAGTATCGAAGTTACTGTAACCTGCCATATTTTGTATCGAAATTACTGTTACTTGTCATAAATAGTAACGAAGTTACAGTTACCTGTCATAATTAGTATCGAAGTTACAGTTACTTGTCATAATTAGTATCGAAGTTACTGTTACCTGTCATAATTAGTATCGAAGTTACAGTTACCTGCCAAAATTTGTATCGAAATTACAGTTACTTGTCATAATTAGTAACGAAGTTACAGTTACCTGCCATAATTTGTTTCGAAATTACAGTTCCTTGTCATAATTAGCATCGAAGCTACAGTTACTTGACATAATTAGTAACGAAGTTACAGTAACCTGTCATATTTAGTAACGAAGTTACAGTTTCCTGTTATAATTAGTATCGAAGTTACTGTTACCTGTCATAATTAGTATGGAAGTTACAGTTACCTGCCATAATTTGTATCGAAATTACAGGGACTTGTCATAATTAGTAACGAAGTTCGAGTTTCTTGTCATAATTAGTATCGAAGTTACAGTTACCTGTCATAATTTGTATAGAAGTTATAGTTACTTGTCATAATTAGTATCGAATTACTGTTACCTGTCATAATTAGTATCGAAGTTACTGTTACATGCCATAATTTGTAACGAAATTACAGTTACTTGTTATAATAAGTGACGAAGTTACAGTTACCTGTCATAATTAGTATCGAAGTTACAGTTACTTGTCATAATTAGTATCGAAGTAACAGTTACCTGCCATAATTTGTATCGAAATTACAGGGACTTGTCACAATTAGTAACGAAGTTACAGTTTCCTGCCATAATTAGTATCGAAATTAAAGTTACTTGTCATAATTAGTAACGAAGTTACAGTTTCCTGTCATAATTAGTATCGAAGTTACTGTTACCTGTCATAATTAGTATTGAAGTTACAGTTACCTACCATAATTTTTTATCAAAATTACAGTTACTTGTCATAATTAGTAACGAAGTTTGAGTTTCTCGTCATAATTAGAATCGAAGTTACAGTAACCAGTCATAATTTTTATCGAAGTTATAGTTACTTGTCATAATTAGTATCGAAGTTACTGTTACCTGTCATAATTAGTACCGAAGTTACAGTTACCTGCCATAATTTGTATCGAAATTAGAGTTTCTTGTCATAATTAGTAACGAAGTTACAGTTACCTGTCATAATAAGTATCGAAGTTACTGTTACTTGTCATAATTAGTATCGAAGTTACTGTTACCTGTCATAATTAGTATCGAAGTAACAGTTACCTGACAAAATTTGTATCGAAATTACAGTTACTTGTCATAATTAGTAACGAAGTTACAGTTACCTGCCATAATTTGTATCGAAATTACAGTTCCTTGTCATAATTAGTATCGAAGTTACAGTTACCTGTCATAATTAGTATCGAAGATACTGTTACTTGTCATAATTAGTAACGAAGTTACAGTTACCTGTCATAATTTGTATCGAAATTACAGATACTTGTCATAATTAGTAACGAAGTTACAGTTTCCTGTCATTATTAGTACCGAAGTAACTGTTACCTGTCATAATTAGTATGGAAGTTACAGTTACCTGCCAAAATTTGAATCGAAATTACAGTTACTTGTCATAATTAGTAACGAAGTTACAGTTACCTGTCCTAATTAGTATCGAAGTTACAGTTACTTGTCATAATTAGTATCGAAGTTACTTTTACTTGTCATAATTAGTATCGAAGTTACTGTTACATGTCATAATTAGCATCGAAATTACAATTACCTGCCATAATTTGTATCGAAATTACAGTTACTTGTCATAATTAGTTACGAAGTTACAGTTACCTGTCATAATTAGTATCGAAGTTACAGTTACTTGTCATAATTAGTGTCGTAGTTACTGTTACCTGTCATAATTAGTATCGAAGTTACTGTTACCTGTCATAATTAGTATTGAAGTTACAGTTACCTACAATAATTTTTTATCAAAATTCATAATTAGTAACGAAGTTAGAGTTTCTTGTCATAATTAGTATCGAAGTTACAGTTACCTGTCATAATTTGTATCGAAGTTATAGTTACTTGTCATAATTAGTATCGAAGTTGCTGTTACCTGTCATAATTAGTATCGAAGTTACAGTTACCTGCCATAATTTGTATCGAAATTACAGTAACTTGTCATAATTAGTAACGAAGTTACAGTTACCTGTCATAATTAGTATCGAAGTTACAGTTACTTGTCATAATTAGTATCGAAGTTACTGTTACCTGTCATAATAAGTATCGAAGTTACAGTTACCTGCCAAAATTTGAATCGAAATTACAGTTACTTGTCATAATTAGTAACGAAGTTACAGTTACCTGTCATAATTAGTATCGAAGTTACAGTTACTTGTCATAATTAGTATCGAAGTTACTTTTACTTGTCATAATTAGTATCGAAGTTACTGTTACATGTCATAATTAGCATCGAAATTACAATTACCTGCCATAATTTGTATCGAAATTACAGGGACTTGTCATAATTAGTAACGAAGTTACAGTAACCTGCCATAATTAGTATCGAAATTAAAGTTACTTGTCATAAAAAGTAACGAAGTTACAGTTACCTGTCATAATTAGTATCGAAGTTACTGTTACCTGTCATAATTAGTATTGAAGTTACAGTTACCTACAAATTTTTTTTATCAAAATTACAGTTACTTGTCATAATTAGTAACGAAGTTAGAGTTTCTTGTCATAATTAGTATCGAAGTTACAGTTACCTGTCATAATTTGTATCGAAGTTATAGTTACTTGTCATAATTAGTATCGATGTTGCTGTTACCTGTCATAATTAGTATCGAAGTTACAGTAACCTGCCATAATTTGTATCGAAATTACACTTACTTGTCATAATTAGTAACGAAGTTACAGTTACCTGTCATAATTAGTATCGAAGTTACAGTTACTTGTCATAATTAGTATCGAAGTTACTGTTACCTGTCATAATTAGTATCGAAGTTACAGTTACCTGCCAAAATTTGTATCGAAATTACAGTTACTTGTCATAATTAGTAACGAAGTTACAGTTACCTGCCATAATTTGTTTCGAAATTACAGTTCCTTGTCATAATTAGCATCGAAGCTACAGTTACTTGACATAATTAGTAACGAAGTTACAGTAACCTGTCATATTTAGTAACGAAGTTACAGTTTCCTGTTATAATTAGTATCGAAGTTACTGTTACCTGTCATAATTAGTATGGAAGTTACAGTTACCTGCCATAATTTGTATCGAAATTACAGGGACTTGTCATAATTAGTAACGAAGTTCGAGTTTCTTGTCATAATTAGTATCGAAGTTACAGTTACCTGTCATAATTTGTATAGAAGTTATAGTTACTTGTCATAATTAGTATCGAATTACTGTTACCTGTCATAATTAGTATCGAAGTTACTGTTACATGCCATAATTTGTAACGAAATTACAGTTACTTGTTATAATAAGTGACGAAGTTACAGTTACCTGTCATAATTAGTATCGAAGTTACAGTTACTTGTCATAATTAGTATCGAAGTAACAGTTACCTGCCATAATTTGTATCGAAATTACAGGGACTTGTCACAATTAGTAACGAAGTTACAGTTTCCTGCCATAATTAGTATCGAAATTAAAGTTACTTGTCATAATTAGTAACGAAGTTACAGTTTCCTGTCATAATTAGTATCGAAGTTACTGTTACCTGTCATAATTAGTATTGAAGTTACAGTTACCTACCATAATTTTTTATCAAAATTACAGTTACTTGTCATAATTAGTAACGAAGTTTGAGTTTCTCGTCATAATTAGAATCGAAGTTACAGTAACCAGTCATAATTTTTATCGAAGTTATAGTTACTTGTCATAATTAGTATCGAAGTTACTGTTACCTGTCATAATTAGTACCGAAGTTACAGTTACCTGCCATAATTTGTATCGAAATTAAAGTTACTTGTCATAATTAGTAACGAAGTTACAGTTTCCTGTCATAATTAGTATCGAAGTTACTGTTACCTGTCATAATTAGTATTGAAGTTACAGTTACCTACCATAATTTTTTATCAAAATTAAAGTTACTTGTCATAATTAGTAACGAAGTTACAGTTTCCTGTCATAATTAGTATCGAAGTTACTGTTACCTGTCATAATTAGTATTGAAGTTACAGTTACCTACCATAATTTTTTATCAAAATTACAGTTACTTGTCATAATTAGTAACGAAGTTACAGTTACCTGTCATAATAAGTATCGAAGTTACTGTTACTTGTCATAATTAGTATCGAAGTTACTGTTACCTGTCATAATTAGTATCGAAGTAACAGTTACCTGACAAAATTTGTATCGAAATTACAGTTACTTGTCATAATTAGTAACGAAGTTACAGTTACCTGCCATAATTTGTATCGAAATTACAGTTCCTTGTCATAATTAGTATCGAAGTTACAGTTACCTGTCATAATTAGTATCGAAGATACTGTTACTTGTCATAATTAGTAACGAAGTTACAGTTACCTGTCATAATTTGTATCGAAATTACAGATACTTGTCATAATTAGTAACGAAGTTACAGTTTCCTGTCATTATTAGTACCGAAGTAACTGTTACCTGTCATAATTAGAATGGAAGTTACAGTTACCTGCCAAAATTTGAATCGAAATTACAGTTACTTGTCATAATTAGTAACGAAGTTACAGTTACCTGTCCTAATTAGTATCGAAGTTACAGTTACTTGTCATAATTAGTATCGAAGTTACTTTTACTTGTCATAATTAGTATCGAAGTTACTGTTACATGTCATAATTAGCATCGAAATTACAATTACCTGCCATAATTTGTATCGAAATTACAGTTACTTGTCATAATTAGTTACGAAGTTACAGTTACCTGTCATAATTAGTATCGAAGTTACAGTTACTTGTCATAATTAGTGTCGTAGTTACTGTTACCTGTCATAATTAGTATCGAAGTTACTGTTACCTGTCATAATTAGTATTGAAGTTACAGTTACCTACAATAATTTTTTATCAAAATTCATAATTAGTAACGAAGTTAGAGTTTCTTGTCATAATTAGTATCGAAGTTACAGTTACCTGTCATAATTTGTATCGAAGTTATAGTTACTTGTCATAATTAGTATCGAAGTTGCTGTTACCTGTCATAATTAGTATCGAAGTTACAGTTACCTGCCATAATTTGTATCGAAATTACAGTAACTTGTCATAATTAGTAACGAAGTTACAGTTACCTGTCATAATTAGTATCGAAGTTACAGTTACTTGTCATAATTAGTATCGAAGTTACTGTTACCTGTCATAATAAGTATCGAAGTTACAGTTACCTGCCAAAATTTGAATCGAAATTACAGTTACTTGTCATAATTAGTAACGAAGTTACAGTTACCTGTCATAATTAGTATCGAAGTTACAGTTACTTGTCATAATTAGTATCGAAGTTACTTTTACTTGTCATAATTAGTATCGAAGTTACTGTTACATGTCATAATTAGCATCGAAATTACAATTACCTGCCATAATTTGTATCGAAATTACAGGGACTTGTCATAATTAGTAACGAAGTTACAGTAACCTGCCATAATTAGTATCGAAATTAAAGTTACTTGTCATAAAAAGTAACGAAGTTACAGTTACCTGTCATAATTAGTATCGAAGTTACTGTTACCTGTCATAATTAGTATTGAAGTTACAGTTACCTACAAATTTTTTTTATCAAAATTACAGTTACTTGTCATAATTAGTAACGAAGTTAGAGTTTCTTGTCATAATTAGTATCGAAGTTACAGTTACCTGTCATAATTTGTATCGAAGTTATAGTTACTTGTCATAATTAGTATCGATGTTGCTGTTACCTGTCATAATTAGTATCGAAGTTACAGTAACCTGCCATAATTTGTATCGAAATTACACTTACTTGTCATAATTAGTAACGAAGTTACAGTTACCTGTCATAATTAGTATCGATGTTACATTTACTTGTCATAATTAGTATCGAAGTTACTGTTACCTGTCATAATAAGTATCGAAGTTACAGTTACCTGCCAAAATTTGAATCGAAATTACAGTTACTTGTCATAATTAGTAACGAAGTTACAGTTACCTGTCATAATTAGTATCGAAGTTACAGTTACCTGTCATAATTAGTATCGAAGTTACAGTTACTTGTCATAATTAGTATCGAAGTTACTGTTACCTGTCAAAATTAGTAACGATGATACAGTTACCTGCCAAAATTTGTATCGAAATTACAGTTACTTGTCAAAATTAATAACGAAGTTACAGTTACCTGCCATAATTAATATCGAAATTAAAGTTACTTGTCATAATTAGTAACGAAGTTACAGTTTCCTGTCATAATTAGTATCGAAGTTACTGTTACCTGTCATAATTAGTATTGAAGTTACAGTTACCTACCATAATTTTTTATCAAAATTACAGTTACTTGTCATAATTAGTAACGAAGTTTGAGTTTCTTGTCATAATTAGTATCGAAGTTGCAGTTACCTGTCATAATTAGCATCGAAGTTACTGTTACCAGCCATAATTTATATCGAAATTACAGGTACTTGTCATAATTAGTTACCAAGTTACAGTTACCTGTCATAATTAGTATCGAAGTTACAGTTACTTGTCATAATTAGTATCGTAGTTACTGTAACCTGTCATAATTAGTATCGAAGTTACTGTTACCTGTCATAATTTGTATCGAAGTTATAGTTACTTGTCATAATTAGTATCGAAGTTGCTGTTACCTGTCATAATTAGTATCGAAGTTACAGTTACTAGTCATAATTAGTATCGAAGTTACTGTTACCTGTCATAATTAGTATCGAAGTTACTGTTACCTGTCATAATTAGTATCGAAATTACAATTACATGCAATAATTTGTATCGAAATTACAGGGACTTGTCATAATTATTAACGAAGTTACAGTAACCTGCCAGAATTTGTATCGAAATTAAAGTTACTTGTCATAATAAGTAACGAAGTTACAGTTACCTGTCATAATTAGTATCGAAGTTACTGTTACCTGTCATAATTAGTATTGAAGTTACAGTTACCTACAATAATTTTTTATCAAAATTACAGTTACTTGTCATAATTAGTAACGAAGTTAGAGTTTCTTGTCATAATTAGTATCGAAGTTGCAGTTACCTGTCATAATTTGTATCGAAGTTATAGTTACTTGTCATAATTAGTATCGAAGTTGCTGTTACCTGTCATAATTAGTATCGAAGTTACAGTTACCTGCCATAATTGGTATCGAAATTACAGTTCCTTGTCATAATTAGTATCGATGTTACAGTTACCTGTCATAATTAGTATCGAAGGTACTGTTACTTGTCATAATTAGTAACGAAGCTACAGTTACCTTTCATAATTTGTATCGAAATTACAGTTACTTGTCATAATTAGTAACGAAGTTACAGTTTCCTGTCATAATTAGTATCGAAGTAACTGTTACCTGTCATAATTAGTATGGACGTTACAGATACCTGCCATAATTTGTATCGAAATTAAAGTTACTTGTCATCATTAGCAACGATGTTACAGTATCCTGTCATAATTAGTATCGAAGGTAATGTTACTTGTCATAATAGTATCGACGTTTCTGTTACCTGTCATAATTAGTATCGAAGTTACTGTAACCTGCCATATTTTGTATCGAAATTACTGTTACTTGTCATAAATAGTAACGAAGTTACAGTTACCTGTCATAATTAGTATCGAAGTTACAGTTACTTGTCATAATTAGTATCGAAGTTACTGTTACCTGTCATAATTAGTATCGAAGTTACAGTTACCTGCCAAAATTTGTATCGAAATTACAGTTACTTGTCATAATTAGTAACGAAGTTACAGTTACCTGCCATAATTTGTTTCGAAATTACAGTTCCTTGTCATAATTAGCATCGAAGCTACAGTTACTTGACATAATTAGTAACGAAGTTACAGTAACCTGTCATATTTAGTAACGAAGTTACAGTTTCCTGTTATAATTAGTATCGAAGTTACTGTTACCTGTCATAATTAGTATGGAAGTTACAGTTACCTGCCATAATTTGTATCGAAATTACAGGGACTTGTCATAATTAGTAACGAAGTTCGAGTTTCTTGTCATAATTAGTATCGAAGTTACAGTTACCTGTCATAATTTGTATAGAAGTTATAGTTACTTGTCATAATTAGTATCGAATTACTGTTACCTGTCATAATTAGTATCGAAGTTACTGTTACATGCCATAATTTGTAACGAAATTACAGTTACTTGTTATAATAAGTGACGAAGTTACAGTTACCTGTCATAATTAGTATCGAAGTTACAGTTACTTGTCATAATTAGTATCGAAGTAACAGTTACCTGCCATAATTTGTATCGAAATTACATGGACTTGTCACAATTAGTAACGAAGTTACAGTTTCCTGCCATAATTAGTATCGAAATTAAAGTTACTTGTCATCATTAGCAACGATGTTACAGTATCCTGTCATAATTAGTATCGAAGGTAATGTTACTTGTCATAATAGTATCGACGTTTCTGTTACCTGTCATAATTAGTATCGAAGTTACTGTAACCTGCCATATTTTGTATCGAAATTACTGTTACTTGTCATAAATAGTAACGAAGTTACAGTTACCTGTCATAATTAGTATCGAAGTTACAGTTACTTGTCATAATTAGTATCGAAGTTACTGTTACCTGTCATAATTAGTATCGAAGTTACAGTTACCTGCCAAAATTTGTATCGAAATTACAGTTACTTGTCATAATTAGTAACGAAGTTACAGTTACCTGCCATAATTTGTTTCGAAATTACAGTTCCTTGTCATAATTAGCATCGAAGCTACAGTTACTTGACATAATTAGTAACGAAGTTACAGTAACCTGTCATATTTAGTAACGAAGTTACAGTTTCCTGTTATAATTAGTATCGAAGTTACTGTTACCTGTCATAATTAGTATGGAAGTTACAGTTACCTGCCATAATTTGTATCGAAATTACAGGGACTTGTCATAATTAGTAACGAAGTTCGAGTTTCTTGTCATAATTAGTATCGAAGTTACAGTTACCTGTCATAATTTGTATAGAAGTTATAGTTACTTGTCATAATTAGTATCGAATTACTGTTACCTGTCATAATTAGTATTGAAGTTACAGTTACCTACCATAATTTTTTATCAAAATTACAGTTACTTGTCATAATTAGTAACGAAGTTTGAGTTTCTCGTCATAATTAGAATCGAAGTTACAGTAACCAGTCATAATTTTTATCGAAGTTATAGTTACTTGTCATAATTAGTATCGAAGTTACTGTTACCTGTCATAATTAGTACCGAAGTTACAGTTACCTGCCATAATTTGTATCGAAATTAGAGTTTCTTGTCATAATTAGTAACGAAGTTACAGTTACCTGTCATAATAAGTATCGAAGTTACTGTTACTTGTCATAATTAGTATCGAAGTTACTGTTACCTGTCATAATTAGTATCGAAGTAACAGTTACCTGACAAAATTTGTATCGAAATTACAGTTACTTGTCATAATTAGTAACGAATTTACAGTTACCTGCCATAATTTGTATCGAAATTACAGTTCCTTGTCATAATTAGTATCGAAGTTACAGTTACCTGTCATAATTAGTATCGAAGATACTGTTACTTGTCATAATTAGTAACGAAGTTACAGTTACCTGTCATAATTTGTATCGAAATTACAGATACTTGTCATAATTAGTAACGAAGTTACAGTTTCCTGTCATTATTAGTACCGAAGTAACTGTTACCTGTCATAATTAGTATGGAAGTTACAGTTACCTGCCAAAATTTGAATCGAAATTACAGTTACTTGTCATAATTAGTAACGAAGTTACAGTTACCTGTCATAATTAGTATCGAAGTTACAGTTACTTGTCATAATTAGTATCGAAGTTACTTTTACTTGTCATAATTAGTATCGAAGTTACTGTTACATGTCATAATTAGCATCGAAATTACAATTACCTGCCATAATTTGTATCGAAATTACAGTTACTTGTCATAATTAGTTACGAAGTTACAGTTACCTGTCATAATTAGTATCGAAGTTACAGTTACTTGTCATAATTAGTGTCGTAGTTACTGTTACCTGTCATAATTAGTATCGAAGTTACTGTTACCTGTCATAATTTGTATTGAAGTTACAGTTACCTACAATAATTTTTTATCAAAATTCATAATTAGTAACGAAGTTAGAGTTTCTTGTCATAATTAGTATCGAAGTTACAGTTACCTGTCATAATTTGTATCGAAGTTATAGTTACTTGTCATAATTAGTATCGAAGTTGCTGTTACCTGTCATAATTAGTATCGAAGTTACAGTTACCTGCCATAATTTGTATCGAAATTACAGTAACTTGTCATAATTAGTAACGAAGTTACAGTTACCTGTCATAATTAGTATCGAAGTTACAGTTACTTGTCATAATTAGTATCGAAGTTACTGTTACCTGTCATAATAAGTATCGAAGTTACAGTTACCTGCCAAAATTTGAATCGAAATTACAGTTACTTGTCATAATTAGTAACGAAGTTACAGTTACCTGTCATAATTAGTATCGAAGTTACAGTTACTTGTCATAATTAGTATCGAAGTTACTTTTACTTGTCATAATTAGTATCGAAGTTACTGTTACATGTCATAATTAGCATCGAAATTACAATTACCTGCCATAATTTGTATCGAAATTACAGGGACTTGTCATAATTAGTAACGAAGTTACAGTAACCTGCCATAATTAGTATCGAAATTAAAGTTACTTGTCATAAAAAGTAACGAAGTTACAGTTACCTGTCATAATTAGTATCGAAGTTACTGTTACCTGTCATAATTAGTATTGAAGTTACAGTTACCTACAAATTTTTTTTATCAAAATTACAGTTACTTGTCATAATTAGTAACGAAGTTAGAGTTTCTTGTCATAATTAGTATCGAAGTTACAGTTACCTGTCATAATTTGTATCGAAGTTATGGTTACTTGTCATAATTAGTATCGATGTTGCTGTTACCTGTCATCATTAGTATCGAAGTTACAGTAACCTGCCATAATTTGTATCGAAATTACAGTTACTTGTCATAATTAGTAACGAAGTTACAGTTACCTGTCATAATTAGTATCGATGTTACATTTACTTGTCATAATTAGTATCGAAGTTACTGTTACCTGTCATAATAAGTATCGAAGTTACAGTTACCTGCCAAAATTTGAATCGAAATTACAGTTACTTGTCATAATTAGTAACGAAGTTACAGTTACCTGTCATAATTAGTATCGAAGTTACAGTTACCTGTCATAATTAGTATCGAAGTTACAGTTACTTGTCATAATTAGTATCGAAGTTACTGTTACCTGTCAAAATTAGTAACGATGATACAGTTACCTGCCAAAATTTGTATCGAAATTACAGTTACTTGTCAAAATTAATAACGAAGTTACATTTACCTGCCATAATTAATATCGAAATTAAAGTTACTTGTCATAATTAGTAACGAAGTTACAGTTTCCTGTCATAATTAGTATCGAAGTTACTGTTACCTGTCATAATTAGTATTGAAGTTACAGTTACCTACCATAATTTTTTATCAAAATTACAGTTACTTGTCATAATTAGTAACGAAGTTTGAGTTTCTTGTCATAATTAGTATCGAAGTTACTGTAACCTGTCATAATTAGTATTGAAGTTACAGTTACCAACAGTAATTTTTTATCAAAATTACAGTTACTTGTCATAATTAATAACGAAGTTACAGTTACCTGTCATAATTAGTATCGAAGTTACAGTTACTTGTCATAATTAGTATCGAAGTTACAGTTACCTGCCATAATTTGTATCGAAATTACAGGGACTTGTCATAATTAGTAACGAAGTTACAGTTTCCTGCCATAACTAGTATCGAAATTAAAGTTACTTGTCATAATTAGTAACGAAGTTACAGTTTCCTGTCATAATTATTATCGAAGTTACTGTTACCTGTCATAAGTAGTAATGAAGTTACAGTAACCTACCATAATTTTTTATCAAAATTACAGTTACTTGTCATAATTAGTAACGAAGTTTGAGTTTCTTGTCATAATTAGAATCGATGTTACAGTAACCAGTCATAATTTTTATCGAAGTTATAGTTACTTGTCATAATAAGTATCGAAGTTACTGTTACCTGTCATAATTAGTATCGAAGTTACAGTTACCTGCCATAATTAGTATCGAAATTACAGGGACTTGTCATAATTAGTAACGAAGTTACAGTAACCTGCCATAATTTGTATCGAAATTAAAGCTACTTGTCATAATAAGTAACGAAGTAACAGTTACCTGTCATAATTAGTATCGAAGTTACTGTTACCTGTCATAATAAGTATTGAAGTTACAGTTACCTACAATAATTTTCTATCAAAATTACAGTTACTTGTCATAATTAGTAACGATGTTAGAGTTTCTTGTCATAATTAGTATCGAAGTTACAGTTGCCTGTCACAATTTGTATCGAAGTTATAGTTACTTGTCATAATTAGTATCGAAGTTGCTGTTACCTGTCATAATTAGTATCGAAGTTACAGTTACCTGCCATAATTAATACCGAAATTAGAGTTACTTGTCATTATTAGTAACGAAGTTACAGTTACCTGTCATAATTAGTATCGAAGTTACAGTTAATTGTCATAATTAGTATCGAAGTTACTGTTACCTGTCATAATTAGTATCGAAGTTACAGTTACCTGCCAAAATTTGTTTCGAAATTACAGTTACTTGTCATAATTAGTAACGAAGGTACAGTTACCTGCCATAATTTGTATCGAAATTACAGTTCCTTGTCATAATTAGTATCGACGTTACAGTTACATGTCATAATTTGTATCGAAATTACAGTTACTTGTCATAATTAGTAACGAAGTTACAGTTTCCTGTCATAATTAGTATCGAAGTTACTGTTACCTGTCATAATTAGAATGGAAGTTACAGTTACCTGCCATAATTTGTATCGAAATTAAAGTTACTTGTCATAATTAGTAGCGATGTTACAGTAACCTGCCATAATTATATCGAAGTTAATGTTACTTGTCATAATTAGTATCAAAGTTACTGTTACCTGTCATAATTACTATCGAAGATACAGTTACCTGCCATAATTTGTATCGAAATTACTGTTACTTGTCATAATTAGTAACGAAGTTACAGTTACCTGTCATAATTAGTATCGAAGTTACAGTTACTTGTCATAATTAGTATCGACGTTACTGTTACCTGTCATAATTAGAATCGAAGTTACAGTTACCTGCCAAAATTTGTATAGAAATTACAGGGACTTGTCATAATTAGTAACGAAGTTACAGTTACCTGCCATAATTAGTATCGAAATTAAAGTTACTTGTGATAATTATTAACGAAGTTACAGTTACCAGTCATAATTAGTATCGAAGTTACAGTTACTTGTAATAATTAGTATCGAAGTTACCGTTACCTGCCATAATTTGTATCGAAATTACAGGGACTTGTCATAATTAGTAACGAAGTTACAGTTACCTGCCATAATTAGTATCGAAATTAAAGTTACTTGTGATAATTATTAACGAAGTTACAGTTACCTGTCATAATTAGTATCGAAGTTCCTGTTACCTGTCATAATTAGTATTTAAGTTACAGTTACCTACCATAATTTTTATCAAAATTACAGTTACTTGTCATAATTAGTAACGAAGTTAGATTTTCTTGTCATAATTAGTATCGAAGTTACAGTTACCTGTCATAATTTGATTCGAAGTTATAGTTACTTGTCATAATTAGTATCGAAGTTACTGTTACCTGTCACAATTAGTATCGAAGTTACAGTTACCTGCCATAATTTGTATCGAAATTACAGTTCCTTGTCATAATTTGTATCGAAGTTACAGTTACCTGTCATAATTAGCATCGAAGTTACTGTTACCAGCCATAATATGTATCGAAATTACAGTTACTTTTCATAATTAGTTACCAAGTTACAGTTACCTGACATAATTAATATCGAAGTTACAGTTACTTGTCATAATTAGTATCGTAGTTACTGTAACCTGTCATAATTAGTATCGAAGTTACTGTCACCTGTCATAATTAGTATCGAAGTTACAGTTACTTGTCATAATTAGTATCGAAGTTACTGGTACCTGTCATAATTAGTATCGAAGTTACTGTTACCTGTCATAATTAGTATCGAAATTACAATTACCTGCAATAATTTGTATCGAAATTACAGGGATTTGTCATAATTAGTAACGAAGTTACAGTAACCTGCCATAATTAGTATCGAAATTAAAGTTACTTGTCATAATAAGTAACGAAGTTACAGTTACCTGTCATAATTAGTATCGAAGTTACTGTTACCTCTCATAATTAGTATTGAAGTTACAGTTACCTACAATAATTTTTTATCAAAATAACAGTTACTTGTCATAATTAGTAACGAAGTTAGAGTTTCTTGTCATAATTGGTATCGAAGTTACAGTTGCCTGTCATAATTTGTATCGAAGTTATAGTTACTTGTCATAATTAGTATCGAAGTTGCTGTTACCTATCATAATTAGTATCGAAGTTACTCTTATCTGCCATATTTTGTATCGAAATTACTGTTACTTGTCATAAATAGTAACGAAGTTACAGTTACCTGACATAATTAGTATCGAAGTTACAGTTACTTGTCATAATTAGTATCGAAGTTACAGTTACCTGTCATAATTAGTATCGAAGTTACAGTTACCTGCCAAAATTTGTATCGAAATTACAGTTACTTGTCATAATTAGTAACGAAGTTACAGTTACCTGCCATAATTTGTATCGAAATTACAGTTCCTTGTCATAATTAGTATCGAAGTTACAGTTACCTGTCATAATTAGTATCGAAGGTACTGTTACTTGTCTTAATTAGTAACGAAGTTACAGTTACCTGTCATAATTTTCATCGAAATTAGAGTTACTTGTCATAATTAGTAACGAAGTTACTGTTTCCTGTCACAATAAGTATCGAAGTTACTGTTACCTTTCATAATTAGTATGGAAGTTACAGTTACCTGACATAATTTGTATCGAAATTAAAGTTACTTGTCATAATTAGAAGCGATGTTACAGTAACCTGCCATAATTACTATCGAAGTTAATGTTACATGTCATAATTAGTATCGAAGTTACTGTTTCCTGTCATAATTAGTATGGAAGTTACAGTTACCTGCCATAATTTGTATCGAAATAACAGGGACTTGTCATAATTAGTAACGAAGTCGAGTTTCTTGTCATAATTAGTATCGAAGTTACACTTACCTGTCATAATTTGTATCGAAGTTATAGTTACTTGTCATAATTAGTATCGAAGTTACTGTTATCTGTCATAATTAGTATCGATGTTACAGTTACCTGCCATAATTAGTATCGAAATTACAGTTACTTGTCATAATTAGTGACGAAGTTAGAGTTTCTTGTCATAATTAGTATCGAAGTTAATGTTACCTGTCATAATTTGTATCGAAATTACAGTTACTTGTCATAATTAGCATCGAAGCTACAGTTACTTGACATAATTAGTAACAATGTTACAGTAACCTGTCATAATTAGTAACGATGTTACAGTTACCTGTCATAATTTGTATCGAAATTACAGTTACTTGTCATAATTAGTAACGAAGTTACAGTTTCCTCTCATAATTAGTATCGAAGTTACTGTTACCCGTCATAATTAGTATTGAAGTTACAGTTACCTACCATAATTTTTTATCAAAATTACAGTTACTTGTCATAATTAGTAACGAAGTTAGAGTTTCTTGTCATAATTAGTATCGAAGTTACAGTAACCAGTCATGATTAGTAACGAAGTTACAGTTTCCTGTCATAATTAGTATCGAAGTTACTGTTACCTGTCATAATTAGTATGGTAGATACAGTTACCTGCCATAATTTGTATCGAAATTACAGTGACTTGTCATAATTAGTAACGAAGTTCGAGTTTCTTGTCATAATTAGTATCGAAGTTACAGTTACCTGTCATAATTTGTATAGAAGTTATAGTTACTTGTCATAATTAGTATCGAATTACTGTTACCTGTCATAATTAGTATCGAAGTTACTGTTACCTGCCATAATTTGTAACGAAATTACAGTTACTTGTTATATAAGTGACGAAGTTACAGTTACCTGTCATAATTAGTATCGAAGTTAGAGTTACTTGTCATAATTAGTATCGAAGTTACAGTTACCTGCCATAATTTGTATAGAAATTACAGGGACTTGTCATAATTAGTAACGAAGTTCGAGTTTCTTGTCATAATTAGTATCGAAGTTACAGTTACCTGTCATATTTTGTATAGAAGTTATAGTTACTTGTCATAATTAGTATCGAATTACTGTTACCTGTCATAATTAGTATCGAAGTTACTGTTACCTGCCATAATTTGTAACGAAATTACAGTTACTTGTTATAATAAGTGACGAAGTTACAGTTACCTGTCATAATTAGTATCGATGTTACTGTTACTTGTCATAATTAGTATCGAAGTTACTGTTACCTGTCATAATTAGCATCGAAATTACAATTACCTGCCATAATTTGTATCGAAATTACAGGGACTTGTCATAATTAGTAACGAAGTTACAGTAACCTGCCATAATTAGTATCGAAATTAAAGTTACTTGTCATAATAAGTAACGAAGTTACAGTTACCTGTCATAATTAGTATCGAAGTAACTGTTACCTGTCATAATTAGTATTGAAGTTACAGTTACCTACAATAATTTTTTATCAAAATTACAGTTACTTGTCATAATTAGTAACGAAGTTAGAATTTCTTGTCATAATTAGTATCGAAGTTACAGTTACCTGTCATAATTTGTATCGAAGTTATAGTTACTTGTCATAATTAGTATCGAAGTTGCTGTTACCTGTCATAATTAGTATTGAAGTTACAGTAACCTGCCATAATTTGTATCGAAATTACAGTTACTTGTCATAATTAGTAACGAAGTTACTGTTACCTGTCATAATTAGTATCGATGTTACAGTTACTTGTCATAATTAGTATCGAAGTTACTGTTACCTGTCTTAATAAGTATCGAAGTTACAGTTACCTGCCAAAATTTGAATCGAAATTACAGTAACTTGTCATAATTAGTAACGAAGTTACAGTTACCTGTCATAATTAGTATCGAAGTTACAGTTACCTGTCATAATTATTATCGATGTTACAGTTACTTGTCATAATTAGTATCGAAGTTACTGTTACCTGTCAAAATTAGTAACGATGATACAGTTATCTGCCAAAATTTGTTTCGAAATTACAGTTACTTGTCATAATTAATAACGAAGTTACAGTTACATGTCATAATTAGTATCGAAGTTACAGTTACTTGTCATAACTAGTATCGAGGTTACAGTTACCTGCCATAATTTGTATCGAAATTACAGGGACTTGTCATAATTAGTAACGAAGTTACAGTTTCCTGCCATAATTAATATCGAAATTAAAGTTACTTGTCATAATTAGTAACGATGTTACAGTTTCCTGTCATAATTAGTATCGAAGTTACTGTTACCTGTCATAAGTAGTAATGAAGTTACAGTTACTTGTCATAATTAGTATCGAAGTTACTGTTACCTGTCATAATTAGAATCGAAGTTACAGTTACCTGCCAAAATTTGTATCGAAATTGCAGTTACTTGTCATAATTAATAACGAAGTTACAATTACCTGCCATAATTAGTATCGAAGTTACAGTTACTTGTAATAATTATTATCGAAGTTACCGTTACCTGCCATAATTTGTGTCGAAATTACAGGGACTTGTCATAATTATTAACGAAGTTACAGTTACCTGTCATAATTAGTATCGAAGTTACAGCTACCTGCCATAATTAGTATCGATGTTACTGTTACCTGTCATAATTAGTATTGAAGTTACAGTTACCTACAATAACTTTTTATCAAAATTACAGTTACTTGTCATAAATAATAACGAAGTTACAGTTACCTGTCATAATTAGTATCGAAGTTAGAGTTACTTGTCATAATTAGTATCGAAGTTACAGTTACCTACCATAATTTTTTATCAAAATTACAGTTACTTGTCATAATTAGTAACGAAGTTTGATTTTCTTGTCATAATTAGAATCGACGTTACAGTAACCAGTCATAATTTTTATCGAAGTTATAGTTACTTGTCATAATTAGTATCGAAGTTACTGTTACCTGTCATAATTAGTATCGAAGTTACAGTTACCTGCCATAATTTGTATCGAAATTAGAGTTACTTGTCATTATTAGTAACGAAGTTACAGTAACCAGTCATAATTAGTATCGAAGTTACAGTTACTTGTCATAATTAGTATCGAAGTTACTGTTACCTGTCATAATTAGTATCGGAGGTACTGTTACTTGTCATAATTAGTAACGAAGTTACAGTTACCTGCCATAATTTGTATCGAAATCACTGTTACTTGTCATAATTAGTACTGAAGTTACAGTTACCTGTCATAATTAGTATCGAAGTTACAGTTACTTGTCATAAATAGTATCGAAGTTACTGTTACCTGTCATAATTAGAATCGAAGTTACAGTTACCTGCCAAAATTTGTATCGAAATTACAGTTACTTGTCATAATTAGTAACGAAGTTACAATTACCTGTCATAATTAGTATCGAAGTTACAGTTACTTGTAATAATTATTATCGAAGTTACCGTTACCTGCCATAATTTGTATCGAAATTACAGGGACTTGTCATAATTAGTAACGAAGTTACAGTTACCTGCCATAATTAGTATCGAAATTAAAGTTACTTGTGATAATTATTAACGAAGTTACAGTTACCTGTCATAATTAGTATCGAAGTTCCTGTTACCTGTCATAATTAGTATTGAAGTTACAGTTACCTACCATAATTTTTTATCAAAATTACAGTTACTTGTCATAATTAGTAACGAAGTTAGATTTTCTTGTCATAATTAGTATCGAAGTTACAGTTACCTGTCATAATTTGATTCGATGTTATAGTTACTTGTCATAATTAGTATCGAAGTTACTGTTACCTGTCACAATTAGTATCGAAGTTACAGTTACCTGCCATAATTTGTATCGAAATTACAGTTCATTGTCATAATTAGTATCCAAGTTACAGTTACCTGTCATAATTAGCATCGAAGTTACTGTTACCAGCCATAATTTGTATCGAAATTACAGTTACTTGTCATAATTAGTTACCAAGTTACAGTTACCTGTCATAATTAGTATCGAAGTTACTGTTACTTGTCATAATTAGTATCGTAGTTACTGTAACCTGTCATAATTAGTATCGAAGTTACTGTTACCTGTCATAATTTGTATCGAAGTTATAATAACTTGTCATAATTAGTATCGAAGTTGCTGTTACTTGTCATTATTAGTATCGAAGTTACAGTTACTTGTCATAATTAGTATCGAAGTTATTGTTACCTGTCATAATTAGTATCGAAGTTACTGTTACCTGTCATAATTATTATCGAAATTACAATTACCTGCAATAATTTGTATCGAAATTACAGGGACTTGTCATAATTAGTAACGAAGTTACAGTAACCTGCCATAATTAGTATCGAAATAAAGTTACTTGTCATAATAAGTAACGAAGTTACAGTTACCTGTCATAATTAGTATCGAAGTTACTGTTACCTGTCATAATTAGTATTGAAGTTACAGTTACCTACAATAACTTTTTACCAAATTACAGTTACTTGTCATAATTAGTAACGAAGTTAGAGTTTCTTGTCATAATTAGTATCGAAGTTACAGTTGCCTGTCATAATTTGTATCGAAGTTATAGTTACTTGTCATAATTAGTATCGAAATTGCTGTTACCTGTCATAATTAGTATCGAAGTTACAGTTACCTGCCATAATTAGTATCGAAATTAGAGTTACTTGTCATTATTAGTAACGAAGTTACAGTTACCTGTCATAATTAGTATCGAAGTTACAGTTACTTGTCATAATTAGTATCGAAGTAACTGTTACCTGTCATAATTAGTATCGAAGTTACAGTTACCTGCCAAAATTTGTATCGAAATTACAGTTACTTGTCATAATTAGTAACGAAGTTACAGTTACCTGCCGTAATTTGTATCGAAATTACAGTTCCTTGTCATAATTAGTATCGAAGTTACAGTTACCTGTCATAATTAGTATCGAAGGTACTGTTACTTGTCATAATTAGTAACGAAGTTACAGTTACCTGTCATAATTTGTATCGAAATTACAGTTACTTGTCATAATTAGTAACGAAGTTACAGTTTCCTGTCATAATTAGTATCGAAGTTACTGTTACCTGTCATAATTAGTATTTAAGTTACAGTTACCTGCCATAATTTGTATCGAAATTAAAGTTACTTGTCATAATTAGTAGCGATGTTACAGTAACCTGCCATAATTAGTATCGAAGTTAATGTTACTTGTCATAATTAGTATCAAAGTTACTGTTACCTGTCATAATTAGTATCGAAGTTACAGTTACCTGCCATAATTTGTATCGAAATTACTGTTACTTGTCATAATTAGTAACGAAGTTACAGTTACCTGTCATAATTAGTATCGACGTTACAGTTACTTGTCATAATTAGTATCGAAGTTACTGTTACCTGTCATAATTAGAATCTAAGTTACAGTTACCTGCCAAAATTTGTATCGAAATTACAGTTACTTGTCATAATTAGTAACGAAGTTACAGTTACCTCTCATAATTAGTATCGAAGTTACAGTTACTTGTAATAATTAGTATCGAAGTTACCGTTACCTGCCATAATTTGTATCGAAATTACAGGGACTTGTCCTAATTAGTAACGAAGTTACAGTTACCTGCCATAATTAGTATCGAAATTAAAGTTACTTGTGATAATTATTAACGAAGTTACAGTTACTTGTCATAATTAGTATCGAAGTTTCTGTTACCTGTCATAATTAGTATTGAAGTTACAGTTACCTACCATAATTTTTTATCAAAATTACAGTTACTTGTCATAATTAGTAACGAAGTTTGATTTTCTTGTCATAATTAGAATCGACGTTACAGTAACCAGTCATAATTTTTATCGAAGTTATAGTTACTTGTCATAATTAGTATCGAAGTTACTGTTACCTGTCATAATTAGTATCGAAGTTACAGTTACCTGCCATAATTTGTATCGAAATTAGAGTTACTTGTCATTATTAGTAACGAAGTTACAGTAACCAGTCATAATTAGTATCGAAGTTACAGTTACTTGTCATAATTAGTATCGAAGTTACTGTTACCTGTCATAATTAGTATCGGAGGTACTGTTACTTGTCATAATTAGTAACGAAGTTACAGTTACCTGCCATAATTTGTATCGAAATCACTGTTACTTGTCATAATTAGTACTGAAGTTACAGTTACCTGTCATAATTAGTATCGAAGTTACAGTTACTTGTCATAAATAGTATCGAAGTTACTGTTACCTGTCATAATTAGAATCGAAGTTACAGTTACCTGCCAAAATTTGTATCGAAATTACAGTTACTTGTCATAATTAGTAACGAAGTTACAATTACCTGTCATAATTAGTATCGAAGTTACAGTTACTTGTAATAATTATTATCGAAGTTACCGTTACCTGCCATAATTTGTATCGAAATTACAGGGACTTGTCATAATTAGTAACGAAGTTACAGTTACCTGCCATAATTAGTATCGAAATTAAAGTTACTTGTGATAATTATTAACGAAGTTACAGTTACCTGTCATAATTAGTATCGAAGTTCCTGTTACCTGTCATAATTAGTATTGAAGTTACAGTTACCTACCATAATTTTTTATCAAAATTACAGTTACTTGTCATAATTAGTAACGAAGTTAGATTTTCTTGTCATAATTAGTATCGAAGTTACAGTTACCTGTCATAATTTGATTCGATGTTATAGTTACTTGTCATAATTAGTATCGAAGTTACTGTTACCTGTCACAATTAGTATCGAAGTTACAGTTACCTGCCATAATTTGTATCGAAATTACAGTTCATTGTCATAATTAGTATCCAAGTTACAGTTACCTGTCATAATTAGCATCGAAGTTACTGTTACCAGCCATAATTTGTATCGAAATTACAGTTACTTGTCATAATTAGTTACCAAGTTACAGTTACCTGTCATAATTAGTATCGAAGTTACTGTTACTTGTCATAATTAGTATCGTAGTTACTGTAACCTGTCATAATTAGTATCGAAGTTACTGTTACCTGTCATAATTTGTATCGAAGTTATAATAACTTGTCATAATTAGTATCGAAGTTGCTGTTACTTGTCATTATTAGTATCGAAGTTACAGTTACTTGTCATAATTAGTATCGAAGTTATTGTTACCTGTCATAATTAGTATCGAAGTTACTGTTACCTGTCATAATTATTATCGAAATTACAATTACCTGCAATAATTTGTATCGAAATTACAGGGACTTGTCATAATTAGTAACGAAGTTACAGTAACCTGCCATAATTAGTATCGAAATAAAGTTACTTGTCATAATAAGTAACGAAGTTACAGTTACCTGTCATAATTAGTATCGAAGTTACTGTTACCTGTCATAATTAGTATTGAAGTTACAGTTACCTACAATAACTTTTTACCAAATTACAGTTACTTGTCATAATTAGTAACGAAGTTAGAGTTTCTTGTCATAATTAGTATCGAAGTTACAGTTGCCTGTCATAATTTGTATCGAAGTTATAGTTACTTGTCATAATTAGTATCGAAATTGCTGTTACCTGTCATAATTAGTATCGAAGTTACAGTTACCTGCCATAATTAGTATCGAAATTAGAGTTACTTGTCATTATTAGTAACGAAGTTACAGTTACCTGTCATAATTAGTATCGAAGTTACAGTTACTTGTCATAATTAGTATCGAAGTAACTGTTACCTGTCATAATTAGTATCGAAGTTACAGTTACCTGCCAAAATTTGTATCGAAATTACAGTTACTTGTCATAATTAGTAACGAAGTTACAGTTACCTGCCGTAATTTGTATCGAAATTACAGTTCCTTGTCATAATTAGTATCGAAGTTACAGTTACCTGTCATAATTAGTATCGAAGGTACTGTTACTTGTCATAATTAGTAACGAAGTTACAGTTACCTGTCATAATTTGTATCGAAATTACAGTTACTTGTCATAATTAGTAACGAAGTTACAGTTTCCTGTCATAATTAGTATCGAAGTTACTGTTACCTGTCATAATTAGTATTTAAGTTACAGTTACCTGCCATAATTTGTATCGAAATTAAAGTTACTTGTCATAATTAGTAGCGATGTTACAGTAACCTGCCATAATTAGTATCGAAGTTAATGTTACTTGTCATAATTAGTATCAAAGTTACTGTTACCTGTCATAATTAGTATCGAAGTTACAGTTACCTGCCATAATTTGTATCGAAATTACTGTTACTTGTCATAATTAGTAACGAAGTTACAGTTACCTGTCATAATTAGTATCGACGTTACAGTTACTTGTCATAATTAGTATCGAAGTTACTGTTACCTGTCATAATTAGAATCTAAGTTACAGTTACCTGCCAAAATTTGTATCGAAATTACAGTTACTTGTCATAATTAGTAACGAAGTTACAGTTACCTCTCATAATTAGTATCGAAGTTACAGTTACTTGTAATAATTAGTATCGAAGTTACCGTTACCTGCCATAATTTGTATCGAAATTACAGGGACTTGTCCTAATTAGTAACGAAGTTACAGTTACCTGCCATAATTAGTATCGAAATTAAAGTTACTTGTGATAATTATTAACGAAGTTACAGTTACTTGTCATAATTAGTATCGAAGTTTCTGTTACCTGTCATAATTAGTATTGAAGTTACAGTTACCTACCATAATTTTTTATCAAAATTACAGTTACTTGTCATAATTAGTAACGAAGTTAGATTTTCTTGTCATAATTAGTATCGAAGCTACAGTTACCTGTCATAATTTGATTCGAAGTTACAGTTACTTTTCATAATTAGTATCGACGTTACTGTTACCTGTCACAATTAGTATCGAAGTTACAGTTACCTGCCATAATTTGTATCGAAATTACAGTTCCTTGTCATAATTAGTATCGAAGTTACAGTTACCTGTCATAATTAGCATCGAAGTTACTGTTACCAGCCATAATTTTTATCGAAATTACAGTTACTTGTCATAATTAGTTACCAAGTTACAGTTACCTGTCATAATTAGTATCGAAGTTACAGTTACTTGTCATAATTAGTATCGTAGTTACTGTAACCTGTCATAATTAGTATCGAGGTTACTGTTACCTGTCATAATTTGTATCGAAGTTATAATTACTTGTCATAATTAGTATCGAAGTTGCTGTTACCTGTCATAATTAGTATCGAAGTTACAGTTACTTGTCATAATTAGTATCGTAGTTACTGTAACCTGTCATAATTAGTATCGAGGTTACTGTTACCTGTCATAATTTGTATCGAAGTTATAATTACTTGTCATAATTAGTATCGAAGTTGCTGTTACCTGTCATAATTAGTATCGAAGTTACCGTTACCTGCCATAATTTGTATCGAAATTACAGGGACTTGTCATAATTAGTAACGATGTTACAGTAACCTGTCATAATTAGTACCGAAGTTACAGTTGCCTGTCATAATTTGTATCCAAGTTATAGTTACTTGTCATAATTAGTATCGATGTTGCTGTTACCTGTCATAATTAGTATCGAAGGTAGAGTTACCTGCCATAATTTGTATCGAAATTACAGTTCCTTGTCATAATTAGTATCGATGTTACAGTTACCTGTGATAATTAGTATCGAAGGTACTGTTACTTGTCATAATTAGTAACGAAGTTACAGTTACCTGTCATAATTTGTATCGAAATTACAGTTACTTGTCATAATTAGTAACGAAGTTACAGTTTCCTGTCATAATTAGTATCGAAGTAACTGTTACCTGTCATAATTAGTATGGAAGTTACAGTTACCTGCCATAATTTGTATCGAAATTAAAGTTACTTGTCATCATTAGCAACGATGTTACAGTAACCTGTCATAATTAGTACCGAAGTTAATGTTACTTGTCATAAATAGTATCGAAGTTACTGTTACCTGTCATAATTAGTATCGAAGTTACTGTTACCTGCCATATTTTGTATCGAAATTACTGTTACTTGTCATAAATAGTAACGAAGTTACAGTTACCTGTCATAATTAGTATCGAAGTTACAGTTACTTGTCATAATTAGTATCGAAGTTACTGTTACCTGTCATAATTAGTATCGAAGTTACAGTTACCTGCCAAAATTTGTTTCGAAATGACAGTTACTTGTCATAATTAGTAACGAAGTTACAGTTACCTGCCATAATTTGTATCGAAATTACAGTTCCTTGTCATAATTAGTATCGAAGTTACAGTTACCTGTCATAATTAGTATCGAAGGTACTGTTACTTGTCAAAATTAGTAACGAAGTTACAGTTACCTGTCATAATAAGTATCGAAGTTACAGTTACTTGTCATAATTAGTATCGAAGTTACTGTTACCTGTCATAATTAGTATCGAAGTTACAGTTACCTGCCAAAATTTGTATCGAAATTACAGTTACTTGTCATAATTAGTAACGAAGTTACAGTTTCCTGTCATAATTAGTATCGAAGTTACTGTTACCTGTCATAATTAGTATGGATGTTACAGTTACCTGCCATAATTTGTATCGAAATTAAAGTTACTTGTCATAATTAGTAGCGATGTTACAGTAACCTGCCATAATTAGTATCGAAGTTAATGTTACTTGTCAGAATTAGTATCGAAGTTACTGTTACCTGTCATAATTAGTATGGAAGTTACAGTTACCTGCCATAATTTGTATCGAAATTACAGGGACTTGTCATAATTAGTAACGAAGTTCGAGTTTCCTGTCATAATTAGTATCGAAGTTACAGTTACCTGTCATAATTTGTATCGAAGTTATAGTTACTTGTCATAATTAGTATCGAACTTACTGTTACCTGTCATAATTAGTATCGAAGTTACATTAACCTGCCATAATTTGTATCGAAATTACAGTTACTTGTCATAATTAGTGACGAAGTTAGAGTTTCTTGTCATAGTTAGTATCGAAGTTAATGTTACCTGTCATAATTTGTATCGAAATTTCAGTTACTTGTCACAATTAGCATCGAAGCTACAGTTACTTGACATAATTAGTAACGAAGTTACAGTAACCTGTCATAATTAGTAACGAAGTTACAATTACCTGTCATAATTTGTTTCGAAATTACAGTTACTTGTCATAATTAGTAACGAAGTTACAGTTACCTGTCATAATTAGTATCGAAGTTACAGTTACCTGTCATAATTAGTATCGAAGTTACAGTTACTTGTCATAATTAGTATCGAAGTTACTGTTACCTGTCATAATTAGTAACGATGATACAGTTACCTGCCAAAATTTGTATCGAAATTACAGTTACTTGTCATAATTAATAACGAAGTTACAGTTACCTGTCATAATTAGTATCGAAGTTACAGTTACTTGTCATAATTAGTATCGAGGTTACAGTTACCTGCCATAATTTGTATCGAAATTACAGGGACTTGTCATAATTAGTAACGAAGTTACAGTTTCCTGCCTTAATTAATATCGAAATTAAAGTTACTTGTCATAATGAGTAACGAAGTTACAGTTTCCTGTCATAATTAGTATCGACGTTACTGTTACCTGTCATAATTAGTATTGAAGTTACAGTTACCTACAATAATTTTTATCAAAATTACAGTTACTATTCATAATTAATAACGAAGTTACAGTTACCTGTCATAATTAGTATCGAAGTTACAGTTACTTGTCATAATTAGTATCGAAGTTACAGTTATCTGCCATAATTTGTATCGAAATTACAGGGACTTGTCATAATTAGTAACGAAGATACAGTTTCCTGCCATAACTAGTATCCAAATTAAAGTTACTTGTCATAATTAGTAAAGAAGTTACAGTTTCCTGTCATAATTAGTAACGAATTTACAGTTACCTGTCATAATTTGTATCGAAATTACAGTTACTTGTCATAATTAGTAACGAAGTTACAGTTTCCTGTCATAAATAGTATCGAAGTAACTGTTACCTGTCATAATTAGTATCGAAGTTACAGTTACTTGTCATAATTAGTATCGTAGTTACTCTTACCTGTAATAATTAGTATCGAAGTTACTGTTACCTGTCATAATTAGTATTGATGCTACAGTTACCTACCATAATTTTTTATCAAAATTAATGTTACTTGTCATAATTATTAACGAAGTTAGAGTTTCTTGTCATAATTTGTATCGAAGTTACTGTTACCTGTCATATTTTGTATCGAAATTACAGTTACTTGTCATAATTAGAATCGAAGCTACAATTACTTGACATAATTAGTTACGAAGTTACAGTAACCTGTCATAATTAGTAACGAAGTTACAGTTACCTGCCATAATTTGTATCGAAATTACAGTTCCTTGTCATAATTAGTATCGAAGTTACTGATACCTGATATAATTAGTACCGAAGTTACAGTTACCTGCCATAATTCGTATCGAAATTACAGTTACTTGTCATCATTAGTAACGAAGTTACGGTAACCTGTCATAATTTGTATCGAAATTACAGTTACTTGTCATAATTAGTATCGAAGTTACAGTTACTTGACATAATTAGTAACGAAGTTAGAGTAACCTGCCATAATTAGTATCGAAGTTAATGTTACCTGTCATAATTAGTATCGAAGTTACTGTTACCAGCCATAATTTGTATCGAAATTACAGTTACTTGTCATAATTAGTTACCAAGTTACAGTTACCTGTCATAATTAGTATCGAAGTTACTGTTACTTGTCATAATTAGTATCGTAGTTACTGTAACCTGTCATAATTAGTATCGAAGTTACTGTTACCTGTCATAATTTGTATCGAAGTTATAATAACTTGTCATAATTAGTATCGAAGTTGCTGTTACTTGTCATTATTAGTATCGAAGTTACAGTTACTTGTCATAATTAGTATCGAAGTTACTGTTACCTGTCATAATTAGCATCGAAGTTACTGTTACCTGTCATAATTAGTATCGAAATTACAATTACCTGCAATAATTTGTATCGAAATTACAGGGACTTGTCATAATTAGTAACGAAGTTACAGTAACCTGCCATAATTAGTATCGAAATAAAGTTACTTGTCATAATAACTAACGAAGTTACAGTTACCTGTCATAATTAGTATCGAAGTTACTGTTACCTGTCATAATTAGTATTGAAGTTACAGTTACCTACAATAACTTTTTACCAAATTACAGTTACTTGTCATAATTAGTAACGAAGTTAGATTTTCTTGTCATAATTAGTATCGAAGTTACAGTTGCCTGTCATAATTTGTATCGAAGTTATAGTTACTTGTCATAATTAGTATCGATGTTGCTGTTACCTGTCATAATTAGTATCGAAGTTACAGTTACCTGCCATAATTAGTATCGAAATTAGAGTTACTTGTCATTATTAGTAACGAAGTTACAGTTACCTGTCATAATTAGTATCGAAGTTACAGTTACTTGTCATAATTAGTATCGAAGTAACTGTTACCTGTCATAATTAGTATCGAAGTTACAGTTACCTGCCAAAATTTGTATCGAAATTACAGTTACTTGTCATAATTAGTAACGAAGTTACAGTTACCTGCCATAATTTGTATCGAAATTACAGTTCCTTGTCATAATTAGTATCGAAGTTACAGTTACCTGTCATAATTAGTATCGAAGTTAATGTTACTTGTCATAATTAGTAGCGATGTTACAGTAACCTGCCATAATTAGTATCGAAGTTAATGTTACTTGTCATAATTAGTATCAAAGTTACTGTTACCTGTCATAAATAGTATCGAAGATACAGTTACCTGCCATAATTTGTATCGAAATTACTGTTACTTGTCATAATTAGTAACGAAGTTACAGTTACCTGTCATAATTAGTATCGACGTTACAGTTACTTGTCATAATTAGTATCGAAGTTACTGTTACCTGTCATAATTAGAATCGAAGTTACAGTTACCTCCCAAAATTTGTATCGAAATTACAGTTACTTGTCATAATTAGTAACGAAGTTACAGTTACCTCTCATAATTAGTATCGAAGTTACAGTTACTTGTAATAATTAGTATCGAAGTTACCGTTACCTGCCATAATTTGTATCGAAATTACAGGGACTTGTCCTAATTAGTAACGAAGTTACAGTTACCTGCCATAATTAGTATCGAAATTAAAGTTACTTGTGATAATTATTAACGAAGTTACAGTTACTTGTCATAATTAGTATCGAAGTTCCTGTTACCTGTCATAATTAGTATTGAAGTTACAGTTACCTACCATAATTTTTTATCAAAATTACAGTTACTTGTCATAATGAGTAACGAAGTTAGATTTTCTTGTCATAATTAGTATCGAAGCTACAGTTACCTGTCATAATTTGATTCGAAGTTACAGTTACTTGTCATAATTAGTATCGACGTTACTGTTACCTGTCACAATTAGTATCGAAGTTACAGTTACTTGTCATAATTAGTATCGAAGTAACTGTTACCTGTCATAATTAGTATCGAAGTTACAGTTACCTGACAAAATTTGTATCGAAATTACAGTTACTTGTCATAATTAGTAACGAAGTTACAGTTACCTGCCATAATTTGTATCGAAATTACAGTTCCTTGTCATAATTAGTATCGAAGTTACAGTTACCTGTCATAATTAGTATCGAAGTTAATGTTGCATGTCATAATTAGTAGCGATGTTACAGTAACCTGCCATAATTAGTATCGAAGTTAATGTTACTTGTCATAATTAGTATCAAAGTTACTGTTACCTGTCATAATTAGTATCGAAGATACAGTTACCTGCCATAATTTGTATCGAAATTACTGTTACTTGTCATAATTAGTAACGAAGTTACAGTTACCTGTCATAATTAGTATCGACGTTACAGTTACTTGTCATAATTAGTATCGAAGTTACTGTTACCTGTCATAATTAGAATCGAAGTTACAGTTACCTCCCAAAATTTGTATCGAAATTACAGTTACTTGTCATAATTAGTAACGAAGTTACAGTTACCTCTCATAATTAGTATCGAAGTTACAGTTACTTGTAATAATTAGTATCGAAGTTACCGTTACCTGCCATAATTTGTATCGAAATTACAGGGACTTGTCCTAATTAGTAACGAAGTTACAGTTACCTGCCATAATTAGTATCGAAATTAAAGTTACTTGTGATAATTATTAACGAAGTTACAGTTACTTGTCATAATTAGTATCGAAGTTCCTGTTACCTGTCATAATTAGTATTGAAGTTACAGTTACCTACCATAATTTTTAATCAAAATTACAGTTACTTGTCATAATGAGTAACGAAGTTAGATTTTCTTGTCATAATTAGTATCGAAGCTACAGTTACCTGTCATAATTTGATTCGAAGTTACAGTTACTTGTCATAATTAGTATCGACGTTACTGTTACCTGTCACAATTAGTATCGAAGTTACAGTTACCTGCCATAATTTGTATCGAAATTACAGTTCCTTGTCATAATTAGTATCGAAGTTACAGTTACCTGTCATAATTAGCATCGAAGTTACTGTTACCAGCCATAATTTTTATCGAAATTACAGTTACTTGTCATAATTAGTTACCAAGTTACAGTTACCTGTCATAATTAGTATCGAAGTTACAGTTACTTGTCATAATTAGTATCGTAGTTACTGTAACCTGTCATAATTAGTATCGAGGTTACTGTTACCTGTCATAATTTGTATCGAAGTTATAATTACTTGTCATAATTAGTATCGAAGTTGCTGTTACCTGTCATAATTAGTATCGAAGTTACAGTTACTTGTCATAAATTGTATCGAAGTTACTGTTACCTGTCATAATTAGTATCGAAGTTACTGTTACCTGTCCTAATTAGTATCGAAATTACAATTACCTGCAATAATTTGTATCGAAATTACAGGGACTTGTCATAATTAGTAACGAAGTTACAGTAACCTGCCATAATTAGTATCGAAATTAAAGTTATTTGTCATAATAAGTAACGAAGTTACAGTTACCTGTCATAATTAGTATCGAAGTTAGAGTTTCTTGTCATAATTAGTATCGAAGTTACAGTTGCCTGTCATAATTTGTATCGAAGTTATAGTTACTTGTCATAATTAGTATCGATGTTGCTGTTACCTGTCATAATTAGTATCGAAGGTAGAGTTACCTGCCATAATTTGTATCGAAATTACAGTTCCTTGTCATAATTAGTATCGATGTTACAGTTACCTGTGATAATTAGTATCGAAGGTACTGTTACTTGTCATAATTAGTAACGAAGTTACAGTTACCTGTCATAATTTGTATCGAAATTACAGTTACTTGTCATAATTAGTAACGAAGTTACAGTTTCCTGTCATAATTAGTATCGAAGTAACTGTTACCTGTCATAATTAGTATGGAAGTTACAGTTACCTGCCATAATTTGTATCGAAATTAAAGTTACTTGTCATCATTAGCAACGATGTTACAGTAACCTGTCATAATTAGTACCGAAGTTAATGTTACTTGTCATAAATAGTATCGAAGTTACTGTTACCTGTCATAATTAGTATCGAAGTTACTGTTACCTGCCATATTTTGTATCGAAATTACTGTTACTTGTCATAAGTAGTAACGAAGTTACAGTTACCTGTCATAATTAGTATCGAAGTTACAGTTACTTGTCATAATTAGTATCGAAGTTACTGTTACCTGTCATAATTAGTATCGAAGTTACTGTTACCTGCCAAAATTTGTTTCGAAATTACAGTTACTTGTCATAATTAGTAACGAAGTTACAGTTACCTGCCATAATTTGTATCGAAATTACAGTTCCTTGTCATAATTAGTATCGAAGTTAGAGTTACCTGTCATAATTAGTATCGAAGGTACTGTTACTTGTCAAAATTAGTAACGAAGTTACAGTTACCTGTCATAATTAGTATCGAAGTTACAGTTACTTGTCATAATTAGTATCGAAGTTACTGTTACCTGTCATAATTAGTATCGAAGTTACAGTTACCTGCCAAAATTTGTATCGAAATTACAGTTACTTGTCATAATTAGTAACGAAGTTACAGTTTCCTGTCATAATTAGTATCGAAGTTACTGTTATCTGTCATAATTAGTATGGAAGTTACAGTTACCTGCCATAATTTGTATCGAAATTAAAGTTACTTGTCATAATTAGTAGCGATGTTACAGTAACCTGCCATAATTAGTATCGAAGTTAATGTTACTTGTCAGAATTAGTATCGAAGTTACTGTTACCTGTCATAATTAGTATGGAAGTTACAGTTACCTGCCATAATTTGTATCGAAATTACAGGGACTTGTCATAATAAGTAACGAAGTTCGAGTTTCTTGTCATAATTAGTATCGAAGTTACAGTTACCTGTCATAATTTGTATCGAAATTTCAGTTACTTGTCACAATTAGCATCGAAGCTACAGTTACTTGACATAATTAGTAACGAAGTTACAGTAACCTGTCATAATTAGTAACGAAGTTACAATTACCTGTCATAATTTGTTTCGAAATTACAGTTACTTGTCATAATTAGTACCGAAATTACAGTTACCTGTCATAATTAGTATCGAAGTTACAGTTACCTGTCATAATTAGTATCGAAGTTACAGTTACTTGTCATAATTAGTATCGAAGTTACTGTTACCTGTCATAATTAGTAACGATGATACAGTTACCTGCCAAAATTTGTATCGAAATTACAGTTACTTGTCATAATTAATAACGAAGTTACAGTTACCTGTCATAATTAGTATCGAAGTTACAGTTACATGTCATAATTAGTATCGAGGTTACAGTTACCTGCCATAATTTGTATCGAAATTACAGGGACTTGTCATAATTAGTAACGAAGTTACAGTTTCCTGCCTTAATTAATATCGAAATTAAAGTTACTTGTCATAATGAGTAACGAAGTTACAGTTTCCTGTCATAATTAGTATCGACGTTACTGTTACCTGTCATAATTAGTATTGAAGTTACAGTTACCTACAATAATTTTTATCAAAATTACAGTTACTAGTCATAATTAATAACGAAGTTACAGTTACCTGTCATAATTAGTATCGAAGTTACAGTTACTTGTCATAATTAGTATCGAAGTTACAGTTATCTGCCATAATTTGTATCGAAATTACAGGGACTTGTCATAATTAGTAACGAAGATACAGTTTCCTGCCATAACTAGTATCCAAATTAAAGTTACTTGTCATAATTAGTAACGAAGTTACAGTTTCCTGTCATAATTAGTAACGAAGTTACAGTTACCTGTCATAATTTGTATCGAAATTACAGTTACTTGTCATAATTAGTAACGAAGTTACAGTTTCCTGTCATAAATAGCATCGAAGTAACTCTTACCTGTCATAATTAGTATCGAAGTTACAGTTACTTGTCATAATTAGTATCGTAGTTACTCTTACCTGTAATAATTAGTATCGAAGTTACTGTTACCTGTCATAATTAGTATTGATGTTACAGTTACCTACCATAATTTTTATCAAAATTAATGTTACTTGTCATAATTATTAACGAAGTTAGAGTTTCTTGTCATAATTTGTATCGAAGTTACTGTTACCTGTCATATTTTGTATCGAAATTACAGTTACTTGTCATAATTAGAATCGAAGCTACAATTTCTTGACATAATTAGTTACGAAGTTACAGTAACCTGTCATAATTAGTAACGAAGTTACAGTTACCTGCCATAATTTGTATCGAAATTACAGTTCCTTGTCATAATTAGTATCGAAGTTACTGATACCTGATATAATTAGTACCGAAGTTACAGTTACCTGCCATAATTCGTATCGAAATTACAGTTACTTGTCATCATTAGTAACGAAGTTACGGTAACCTGTCATAATTTGTATCGAAATTACAGTTACTTGTCATAATTAGTATCGAAGTTACAGTTACTTGACATAATTAGTAACGAAGTTAGAGTAACCTGTCATAATTAGTATCGAAGTTAATGTTACCTGTCATAATTAGTATCGTAGTTACAGTTACCTGCCATAATTTTTTATCAAAATTAGAGTTACTTGTCATAATTTGTAACGAAGTTACAGTTACTTGTCATAATTAGTATCGAAGTTACTGTTAGCTGTCATAATTAGTATCAAAGTTACAGTTACCTGCCATAATTTGTATCAAAATTACTGTTCCTTGTCATAATTAATATCGAAGTTACAGTTACCTGTCATAATTAGTATCGAAGGTACTGTTACTTGTCATAAGTAGTAACGAAGTTACAGTTACCTGTCATAATTTCTATCGAAATTACAGTTACTTGTCATAATTAGTAACGAAGTTACAGTTTCCTGTCATAATTAGTATCGAAGTTACTGTTATCTGTCATAATTAGTATGGAAGTTACAGTTACCTGCCATAATTTGTATCGAAATTACAGGGACTTGTCATAATTAGTAATGAAGTTCGAGTTTCTTGTCATAATTAGTATCGAAGTTACAGTTACCTGTCATAATTTGTATCGAAGTTATAGTTACTTGTCATAATTAGTATCGAAGTTACTGTTACCTGTCATAATTAGTATCGAAGTTACAGTTACCTGCCAAAATTTGTATCGAAATTACAGTTACTTGTCATAATTAATAACGAAGTTACAGTTACCTGTCATAATTAGTATCGAAGTTACAGTTACTTGTCATAATTAGTATCGAAGTTACAGTTACCTGCCATAATTTGTATCGCAATTACAGGGATTTGTCATAATTAGTAACAATGTTACAGTTACCTGCCATAATTAGTATCGAAATTAAAGTTACTTGTCATAACTAGTAACGAAGTTACAGTTTTCTGTCATAATTAGTATCGAAGTTACTGTTACCTGTCATAATTAATATTGAAGTTACAGTTACCTACCTTAATTTTTTATCAAAATTACAGTTACTTGTCATAATTAGAAACGAATTTAGAGTTTCTTGTCATAATTAGAATCGAAGTTACAGTAACCAGTCATAATTTTTATCGAAGTTATAGTTACTTGTCATAATTAGCACCGATGTTACTGTTACCTGTCATAATTAGTACCGAAGTTACAGTTACCTGCAATAATTTGTATCGAAATTACAGTTACTTGTCATAATTAGTAACGAAGTTACAGTTACCTGCCATAATTTGTATCGAAATTACAGTTCCTTGTCATAATTAGTATCGAAGATACAGTTACCTGTCATAATTAGTATCGAAGGTACTGTTACTTGTCATAATTAGTAACGAAGTTACAGTTACCAGCCATAATTTGTATCGAAATTACAGTTACTTGTCATAATTAGTAACGAAGATACAGTTTCATGTCATAATTATTATCGAAGTTACTGTTACCTGTCATAATTAGTATGGAAGTTACAGTTACCTGCCATAATTTGTATCGAAATTACAGTTCCTTGTCATAATTAGTATCGAAGTTACAGTTACCTGTCATAATTAGTATCGAAGTTACTGTTACCTGCCATAATTTGTATCGAAATTACAGTTACTTGTCATAATTAGTAACGAAGTTACTGTTACAGTCATAATTAGTATTGAAGTTACAGTTACCTACCATAAATTTTTATCAAAATTAATGTTACTTGTCATAATTATTAACGAAGTTAGCATTTCTTGTCATAATTTGTATCGAAGTTAATGTTACCTGTCATAATTTGTATCGAAATTACAGTTACTTGTCATAATTAGCATCGAAGCTACAGTTACTTGACATAATTAGTAACGAAGTTACAGTAACCTGTCATAATTAGTAACGAAGTTACAATTACCTGTCATAATTTGTATCGAAATTACAGTTACTTGTCATAATTAGTAACGAAGTTACAGTTTCCTGTCATAATTAGTATCGAAGTTACTGTTACCTGTCATAATTAGTATCGAATTTACTGTTACCTGCCATAATTTGTAACGAAATTACAGTTACTTGTTATAATTAGTGACGAAGTTACAGTTACCTGTCATAATTAGTATCGAAGTTACTGTTACTTGTCATAATTAGTATCGATGTTACAGTTACCTGTCATAATTTGTATCGAAATTACAGGGACTTGTCATAATTAGTAACGAAGTTACAGTTTCCTGCCATAATTAGTATCGAAATTAAAGTTACTTGTTATAATTAGTAACGAAGTCACAGTTTCCTGTCATAATTAGTATCGAAGTTACTTTTACCTGTCATAATTAGTATTGAAGTTACAATTACCTACCATAACTTTTTATCAAAATTACAGTTACTTGTCATAATTAGTAACGAAGTTTGAGTTTCTCGTCATAATTAGAATCGAAGTTACAGTAACCAGTCATAATTTTTATCGAAGTTATATTTACTTGTCATAATTAGTATCGAAGTTACTGTTACCTGTCATAATTAGTACCGAAGTTACAGTTACCTGCCATAATTTGTATCGAAATTAGAGTTTCTTGTCATAATTAGTAACGAAGTTACAGTTACCTGTCATAATAAGTATCGAAGTTACTGTTACTTGTCATAATTAGTATCAAAGTTACTGTTACCTGTCATAATAAGTATCGAAGTTACAGTTACCTGCCAAAATTTGTATCGAAATTACAGTTACTTGTCATAATTAGTAACGAAGTTACATTTACCTGCCATAATTTGTTTCGAAATTACAGTTCCTTGTCATAATTAGTATCGATGTTACAGTTACCAGTCATAATTAGTATCGAAGGTACTGTTACTTTTCATAATTAGTAACGAAGTTACAGTTACCTGTCATAATTTGTATCGAAATTACAGTTACTTGTCATAATTAGTAACGAAGTTACAGTTTCCTGTCATAATTAGTATCGAAGTAACTGTTACCTGTCATAATTAGTATGAAAGTTACAGTTACCTGCCATAATTTGTATCGAAATTAAAGTTATTTGTCATCATTAACAACGATGTTACAGTAACCTGTCATAATTAGTATCGAATTAATGTTACTTGTCATAATTAGTATCGAAGTTACTGTTACCTGTCATAATTAGTATCGAAGTTACTGTTACCTGTCATAATTAGTATCGAATTTACTGTTACCTGCCATAATTTGTAACGAAATTACATTTACTTGTTATAATTAGTGACGAAGTTACAGTTACCTGTCATAATTAGTATCGAAGTTACTGTTACTTGTCATAATTAGTATCGATGTTACAGTTACCTGTCATAATTTGTATCGAAATTACAGGGACTTGTCATAATTAGTAACGAAGTTACAGTTTCCTGCCATAATTAGTATCGAAATTAAAGTTACTTGTTATAATTAGTAACGAAGTCACAGTTTCCTGTCATAATTAGTATCGAAGTTACTTTTACCTGTCATAATTAGTATTGAAGTTACAATTACCTACCATAATTTTTTATCAAAATTACAGTTACTTGTCATAATTAGTAACGAAGTTTGAGTTTCTCGTCATAATTAGAATCGAAGTTACAGTAACCAGTCATAATTTTTATCGAAGTTATATTTACTTGTCATAATTAGTATCGAAGTTACTGTTACCTGTCATAATTAGTACCGAAGTTACAGTTACCTGCCATAATTTGTATCGAAATTAGAGTTTTTTGTCATAATTAGTAACGAAGTTACAGTTACCTGTCATAATAAGTATCGAAGTTACTGTTACTTGTCATAATTAGTATCAAAGTTACTGTTACCTGTCATAATAAGTATCGAAGTTACAGTTACCTGCCAAAATTTGTATCGAAATTACAGTTACTTGTCATAATTAGTAATGAAGTTACATTTACCTGCCATAATTTGTTTCGAAATTACAGTTCCTTGTCATAATTAGTATCGATGTTACAGTTACCAGTCATAATTAGTATCGAAGGTACTGTTACTTTTCATAATTAGTAACGAAGTTACAGTTACCTGTCATAATTTGTATCGAAATTACAGTTACTTGTCATAATTAGTAACGAAGTTACAGTTTCCTGTCATAATTAGTATCGAAGTAACTGTTACCTGTCATAATTAGTATGAATGTTACAGTTACCTGCCATAATTTGTATCGAAATTAAAGTTATTTGTCATCATTAACAACGATGTTACAGTAACCTGTCATAATTAGTATCGAATTAATGTTACTTGTCATAATTAGTATCGAAGTTACTGTTACCTGTCATAATTAGTATCGAAGTTACTGTTACCTGCCATATTTTGTATCGAAATTTCTGTTACTTGTCATAAATAGTTACGAAGTTACAGTTACCTGTCATAATTAGTATCGAAGTTACAGTTACTTGTCATAATTAGTATCGAAGTTACTGTTACCTGTCATAATTAGAATCGAAGTTACAGTTACCTGCCAAAATTTGTATCGAAATTACAGTTACTTGTCATAATTATTAACTAAGTTACAGTTACCTGTCATAATTAGTATCGAAGGTACAGTTACTTGTTATAATTAGTATCGAAGTTACCGTTACCCGCCATAATTTGTATCGAAATTACAGGGACTTGCAATAATTAGTAACGAAGTTACAGTTACCTGCCATAATTAGTATCGAAATTAAAGTTACTAGTGATAATTAGTAACGAAGTTACAGTTACCTGTCATAATAAGTATCGAAGTTACTGTTACCTGTCATAATTAGTATTGAAGTTACAGTTACCTACCATAATTTTTTATCAAAATTACAGTTACTTGTCATAATTAGTAACGAAGTTAGAGTTTCTTGTCATAATTAGTATCGAAGTTACAGTTACCTGTCATAATTTGATTCGAAGTTATAGTTACTTGTCATAATAGGTATCGAAGTTACTGTTACGATTCACAATGAGTATCGAAGTTACAGTTACCTGCCATAATTTGTATCGAAATTACAGTTCCCTGTCATAATTAGTATAGAAGTTACAGTTACTTGACATAATTAGTATCGAAGTTACTGTTACCTGCCATAATCTGTATCGAAATAACAGTTACTTGTCATAATTAGTTACGAAGTTACAGTAACCTGTCATAATTAGTATCGAAGTTACAGTTACTTGTCATAATTAGTATCGTAGTTACTGTTACCTGTCATAATTAGTATCGAAGTTACTGTTACCTGTCTTAATTAGTATTGAAGTTACAAATACCTACAATAATTTTTTATCAAAATTACAGTTACTTGTCATAAATAGAAACGAAGTTAGAGTTTCTTGTCATAATTAGTATCGAAGTTACAGTTACCTGTCATAATTTGTATCGAAGTTAAAGTTACTTGTCATAATTAGTATCGAAGTTGCTGTTACCTGTCATAATTAGTATCGAAGTTACAGTTACCTGCCATAATTTGTATCGAAATTACAGTTACTTGTCATAATTAGTAACGAAGTTACAGTTACCTGTCATAATTAGTATCGAAGTTACAGTTACTTGTCATAATTAGTATCGAAGTTACTGTTACCTGTCATAATAAGTATCGAAGTTAGAGTTACCTGCCAAAATTTCAATCGAAATTACAGTTACTTGTCATAATTAGTAACGAAGTTACAGTTACCTGTCATAATTAGTATCGACGTTACAGTTATTTGTCATAATTAGTATCGATGTTACTGTTACTTGTCATAATTAGTACCGAAGTTACTGTTACCTGTCATAATTAGCATCGAAATTACAATTACCTGCCATAATTTGTATCGAAATTACAGGGACATGTCATAATTAGTAACGAAGTTACAGTAACCTGCCATAATTAGTATCGAAATTAAAGTTACTTGTCATAATAAGTAACGAAGTTACAGTTTTCTGTCATAATAAGTATCGAAGTTACTGTTACCTGTCATAATTAGTATTGAAGTTACAGTTACCTACAATAATTTTTTATCAAAATTACAGTTACTTGTCATAATTAGTAACGAAGTTAGAGTTTCTTGTCATAATTAGTATCGAAGTTACAGTTACCTGTCATAATTTGTATCGAAGTTATACTTACTTGTCATAATTAGTATCGAAGTTGCTGTTACCTGTCGTAATTAGTATCGAAGTTACAGTAACCTGCCATAATTTGTATCGAAATTACAGTTACTTGTCATAATTAGTAACGAAGTTACAGTTACTTTACATAATTAGTATCGATGTTACAGTTACTTGTCATAATTAGTATCGAAGTTACTGTTACCTGTCATAATAAGTATCGAAGTTACCGTTACCTGCCAAAATTTGAATCGAAATTACAGTTACTTGTCATAATTAGTAACGAAGTTTCAGTTACCTGTCATAATTAGTATCGAAGTTACAGTTACCTGTCAAAATTAGTATCGAAGTTACAGTTACTTATCATAATTAGTATCGAAGTTACTGTTACCTGTCATAATAAGTATCGAAGTTACCGTTACCTGCCAAAATTTGAATCGAAATTACAGTTACTTGTCATAATTAGTAACGAAGTTACAGTTACCTGTCATAATTAGTATCGAAGTTACAGTTACCTGTCATAATTAGTATCGAAGTTACAGTTACTTATCATAATTAGTATCGAAGTTACTGTTACCTGTCATAATTAGTAACGATGATACAGTTACCTACCTGCCAAAATTTGTATCGAAATTACAGTTACTTGTCATAATTAATAACGAAGTTACAGTTACCTGTCATAATTAGTATCGAAGTTACAGTTACTTTTCATAATTAGTATCGAGGTTACAGTTACCTGCCATAATTTGTATCGAAATTACAGGGACTTGTCATAATTAGTAACGAAGTTACAGTTTCCTGCCATAATTAATATCGAAATTAAAGTTACTTGTCATAATTAGTGACGAAGTTACAGTTTCCTGTCATAATTAGTATCGAAGTTACAGTTACCTGTCATAATTAGTATTGAAGTTACAGTTACCTACCATAATTTTTTTTATCAAAATTACAGTTACTTGTCATAATTAGTAACGAAATTTGAGTTTCTTGTCATAATTAGTATCGAAGTTACTGTTACCTGTCATAATTAGTATTGAAGTTACAGTTACCTACAATAATTTTTTATCAAAATTACAGTTACTTGTCATAATTAATAACGAAGTTACAGTTACCTGTCATAATTAGTAACGAAGTTACAGTTACTTGTCATAATTAGTATCGAAGTTACAGTTATCTGCCATAATTTGTATCGAAATTACAGGGACTTGTCATAATTAGTAACCAAGATACAGTTTCCTGCCATAACTAGTATCCAAATTAAAGTTACTTGTCATAATTAGTAACGAAGTTACAGTTTCCTGTCATAATTAGTAACGAAGTTACAGTTACCTGTCATAATTTGTATCGAAATTACAGTTACTTGTCATAATTAGTAACGAAGTTACAGTTTCCTGTCATAAATAGTATCGAAGTAACTGTTACCTGTCATAATTAGTATCGAAGTTACAGTTACTTGTCATAATTAGTATCGTAGTTACTCTTACCTGTAATAATTAGTATCGAAGTTACTGTTACCTGTCATAATTAGTATTGATGTTACAGTTACCTACCATAATTTTTTATCAAAATTAATGTTACTTGTCATAATTATTAACGAAGTTAGAGTTTCTTGTCATAATTTGTATCGAAGTTACTGTTACCTGTCATATTTTGTATCGAAATTACAGTTACTTGTCATAATTAGAATCGAAGCTACAATTACTTGACATAATTAGTTACGAAGTTACAGTAACCTGTCATAATTAGTAACGAAGTTACAGTTACCTGCCATAATTTGTATCGAAATTACAGTTCCTTGTCATAATTAGTATCGAAGTTACTGATACCTGATTTCCGGTGTTTGTGTGTGAGTACGGGACCTAGCAACTTGTGGTTCATAGCCCTAGTGATAGCTGCATTGCTAGTTATTGGTGGAGTGGAAGTGAATCCAGGGCCTGTTACTCCAAATGTGAATCAGGCAAATGATCCAGTGATAGTTTTAAAGTGTTCGACGTGCAGTAAAACATTGAAGAATGGTGTTGAGTGTGGACTATGTGAGAAATGGTTTCACTTCGGCTGTATTAAGGTCAAGAAGGAGGATTGTGATGTCGGAAATTGGTTTTGTAAAGTATGTGATACGCCGGACTGTTTGAGGGTGCAAATCAAAGCAAGGGATCAAATAATACAGGAACTTAGAGCTAAGCTTCGTGAATCAGAAGAAACGGTGAAGGATGTGACTGAACAGCTTTCTACTGGGATCAGTGTGGAAGAGGGCGTGCAGGAGCAAACTGAGGATGACGTTATCATAATGGGTGATTCTATGATACGATGGAGTGCGAATATCTCGAGGAAATCAGGTGCGAAAGTGCGGTGTTATCCGGGGATTAAAATTGACCAGCTTGCCCAACAAGTGGAAGAAGCAAATGTAGAGGACTGTGACAAAGTTAAAGTGTTGTTGCTCCATGTTGGGACGAACGATTTGAAGAAGAGGGCTACAGCTGATTACATCATGGGGGAGCTCTACGAACTAGGCAGAAAAGCTAAAAGCAAGTTTAGAAATGCAAAAATTATAATGAGTGGCATTGTTCGGCGGGGAGATGTTCCGTTAAGGCGAGTTAAGACTGTAAATGACCGCATGGACTGGGTATGTGCACAACTGGGATTAGTGTACGTAGAAGCTGACTGCTGGATTGGTGGCCGTGACTTCGCCCGGGACGGGCTGCATCTAAATCGACGGGGCGCTTACAACCTAGGGAGCCTACATGACAGGGTCATCGGTTCGTGCCGGCTTTTGTGAGGAGGAGCAGGTCCAGAGGTTGCCAGCCGATGGGAACAGAAGGAGCTACTTCAAGATATTTGCTCCGGAGGTAAGACTCTAAGATTACTGCAGGTTAATTGTCAGAGTTTAGGAAATAAATTAATTGAATTTTGGAATCTTGTAGAGACGTATTCTCCGGACATTGTCATTGCAACTGAATCTTGGTCATATGAGGACATAAATAGTAGCGAAATAATTCAAGGGACCTACGAAATGTACAGAAGGGATCGGGGGAAACGAGGTGGTGGGCTATTTATTTGTGTGCGCAAAAATATAGCTAGTTTCTTAAAGTGGGCTGATATGGATCATGAAATGTTATGTGTACAAATTTCAGATAAAGGAAATAAATTCCCTCTTCAGGTGATAGGGGCGTATAGAGCACAGAAAGATAACTTTTCTCTCCTCGAAACACTGTATGATAAAACTTGTACGGGTAATGCTATGAAAAAGAGCATAATAATTGCTGGAGATTTAAACCTCCCCAAAGTAGACTGGTCTGGTGAGTCAACTAGCTGTGGTCAAGCTCAGAGCGCTGCAAATAAATTCTTAAGGGAGGGGGGATTTTCCCAAGTAGTTGACTTCCCAACTAGAGACAATAATACCTTAGATGTTTATCTCGTAAGGCCTGTAGAGCTGTATATTAACTGTCTGAAAGTACCAGGAATTAGTGACCATTCTGGGGTTGAATTAAATATTAGATATGGTGACGTTACAAAATTAGACTCTGATGTAGCAAAAAAGATCATATTCCAGTATCGCAGGGCGGATCAGGGCAAGTTTCAGGGGTATTTGAATGAGCTATTTGTAGGATGGGCATCGGAAGGAAATCACATTAATATCCTGTGGACTAACTTTTTGAAAATTTTAAATAGCGCTGTTGATAAATTTGTCCCATTTAAATTGCTGAAACAAAACCCAGACCCTGAGTATTACACACGAGAAATTAGGAGACTAAAAAGGAAAATTAGGAAATTATACAATAAAAGACATGATAGTGACAAGTATATGTTGAAATTTAAGTCCTTATCAAGAGAGCTCGTCTTAAAAAAGAGGGCTGCTCATGACAGTTATATGCAAGGTTTACTTGGTTCGGGAGGGGGTGGGTGGAAAAAATTTTACAGTTATGTTAGGAGAAGAAAGGGAAATTCAATTAATTTGTCGATGATAATGTCCGGTGACGGTAAATTAATTACTGAGAAACAGGCCATTGCTAATGAATTAAATGTCTTTTACGGTAGTGTGTTCAATAAATCCAATAGCTGTGTGTTGGACCTTAACGACGAATCAGGGGCCCCTCTGTTCCAAATAAACCAGTCAGCAATTGTAAAGCTAATACAAAAACTGCGTTTCAATGTATCAAAGGGTCCTGATAATATTGTTAGTGAAGTACTTAAATTAGGAGGTAGGGCCGTGGCACGATACTTGGAGGTGATATTTAATGTGTCCATAAACAATGCGCAAATCCCAGATGACTGGAAAAGAGCTACGGTAGTCCCAATATTTAAGGGAGGGAGCAGACTTGAATTGGGCAACTACAGGCCGGTTAGCCTTACGTCCATCGTTTGTAAGCAGATGGAGCATCTCATTTGCGACTACTTGAGGGAACAGTGGGAAACATTATCATGGTTTAATGATAGGCAGCATGGATTTCGGAAAGGTTACTCATGCGAGAGTCAGATGCTATCACTTTTTCAAGACATTAGCGAATCGTTAGACCATGGAGTTTCAGTCGACGCCGTGGTTATAGATTTTGCGAAAGCATTTGATGTCGTGCCGCATGACATGCTACTCCATAAATTAGCTTCGACGAAGATTGATAGAAGAGTAATTTTATGGATCCAAGAATTTTTGACGGGTCGTTCCCAGAAAGTGAAAGTCGAAGGCATATTCTCGGATGAAATTACCGTAACATCGGGTATCCCTCAGGGCAGCGTAATCAGAACTTTGTTGTTTTTGGCGTTTATAAATGACTTACCAAATGGAATTCGCAGTGACTGTCGATTGTTTGCGGATGATTGTGTAATATATCGAAAGATACATGACTCACAAGACAATGCAGTGCTGCAAGAGGACCTGAACCTGGTCTATAAGTGGGCGATTGTAAATAAAATGAAAATAAACACAAGAAAATGTAGTCTCTTAAAAATAGGGAAAGTGCGAAGGCAGGATTTTCAATATAATGTTGGCTCGGAAATACTTGTAGAAGAAGATTCTTGCAAATATTTGGGCGTTCACGTAAGGAATGATATGAAATGGAGTAGTCATGTAGGATGTGTAGTTTCAAAAGCTTACAAATCCCTGCACTTTGTAATGAGGGTATTAAAAGGAAGTAGTACCTCTGCTAAAGAATTAGGCTATTTGTCACTTGTAAGACCTATTCTGGAATATGCCTCGGCGGTTTGGGATCCATATCAAGTAGGGCTCATCAATGAGTTGGAAATGGTACAAAGAAAGGCCGCTAGATTTGTGCTCAGTGACTTTAATCCCAGGAGCAGTGTGAGCCGTATGTTAAAGAAACTTGGGTGGGAATCACTGGAGGCTAGGAGGATGAAATCTAGACTCTGCGCTATGTACAACACGTATACAAATCAACCAGCATGGGGTGAGCTTAGCAAACGATTGGGAAAGCCCACTTACATGGGTAGGAGCGATCATCCTTTCAAAGTTAAGGGCCGACCACAGCGAACAAATTATGGTAAATATTCTTTTGTAAACCGTGCCATTGATAACTGGAACTCTCTACCTGCCGCAGTCTTAGAGCCTTTTCCCAAACATATAGGTGTGTTTAAGAAAAGACTGACTATTTGTGTAAATACTCCAGTTTAATTGTTGTATAATTGTTATTGAATTGTTATGTATAATTATGTATTGTTATGTATAATTATGTATTTGTTATGTATATCCAATTTGCCACCGGGGGACACACCCCCCATTGCAAATAAATGAATGAATGAATGAATGAATGATATAATTAGTACCGAAGTTACAACTACCTGCCATAATTCGTATCGAAATTACAGTTACTTGTCATCATTAGTAACGAAGTTACGGTAACCTGTCATAATTTGTATCGAAATTACAGTTACTTGTCATAATTAGTGTCGAAGTTACAGTTACTTGACATAATTAGTAACGAAGTTAGAGTAACCTGTCATAATTAGTATCGATGTTAACGTTACCTGTCATAATTAGTACCGAAGTTACAGTTACCTGCCATAATTTTTTATCAAAATTAGAGTTACTTGTCATAATTTGTAACGAAGTTACAGTTACTTGTCATAATTAGTATCGAAGTTACTGTTAGCTGTCATAATTAGTATCAAAGTTACAGTTACCTGCCATAATTTGTATCAAAATTACTGTTCCTTGTCATAATTAATATCGAAGTTACAGTTACCTGTCATAATTAGTATCGAAGGTACTGTTACTTGTCATAAGTAGTAACGAAGTTACAGTTACCTGTCATAATTTCTATCGAAATTACAGTTACTTGTCATAATTAGTAACGAAGTTACAGTTTCCTGTCATAATTAGTATCGAAGTTACTGTTATCTGTCATAATTAGTATGGAAGTTACAGTTACCTGCCATAATTTGTATCGAAATTACAGGGACTTGTCATAATTAGTAATGAAGTTCGAGTTTCTTGTCATAATTAGTATCGAAGTTACAGTTACCTGTCGTAATTTGTATCGAAGTTATAGTTACTTGTCATAATTAGTATCGAAGTTACTGTTACCCGTCATAATTAGTATCGAAGTTACAGTTACCTGCCAAAATTTGTATCGAAATTACAGTTACTTGTCATAATTAATAACGACGTTACAGTTACCTGTCATAATTAGTATCGAAGTTACAGTTACTTGTCATAATTAGTATCGAAGTTACAGTTACCTGCCATAATTTGTATCGCAATTACAGGGATTTGTCATAATTAGTAACAATGTTACAGTTACCTGCCATAATTAGTATCGAAATTAAAGTTACTTGTCATAATTAGTAACGAAGTTACAGTTTCCTGTCATAATTAGTATCGAAGTTACTGTTACCTGTCATAATTAATATTGAAGTTACAGTTACCTACCTTAATTTTTTATCAAAATTACAGTTACTTGTCATAATTAGTAACGAAGTTAGAGTTTCTTGTCATAATTAGAATCGAAGTTACAGTAACCAGTCATAATTTTTATCGAAGTTATAGTTACTTGTCATAATTAGCACCGATGTTACTGTTACCTGTCATAATTAGTACCGAAGTTACAGTTACCTGCAATAATTTGTATCGAAATTACAGTTACTTGTCATAATTAGTAACGAAGTTACAGTTACCTGCCATAATTTGTATCGAAATTATAGTTCCTTGTCATAATTAGTATCGAAGATACAGTTACCTGTCATAATTAGTATCGAAGGTACTGTTACTTGTCATAATTAGTAACGAAGTTACAGTTACCAGCCATAATTTGTATCGAAATTACAGTTACTTGTCATAATTAGTAACGAAGATACAGTTTCTTGTCATAATTATTATCGAAGTTACTGTTACCTGTCATAATTAGTATGGAAGTTACAGATACCTGCCATAATTTGTATCGAAATTACAGTTCCTTGTCACAATTAGTATCGAAGTTACAGTTACCTGTCATAATTAGTATCGAAGTTACTGTTACCTGCCATAATTTGTATCGAAATTACAGTTACTTGTCATAATTAGTAACGAAGTTACTGTTACAGTCATAATTAGTATTGAAGTTACAGTTACCTACCATAAATTTTTATCAAAATTAATGTTACTTGTCATAATTATTAACGAAGTTAAAATTTCTTGTCATAATTTGTATCGAAGTTAATGTTACCTGTCATAATTTGTATCGAAATTACAGTTACTTGTCATAATTAGCATCGAAGCTACAGTTACTTGACATAATTAGTAACGAAGTTACAGTAACCTGTCATAATTAGTAACGAAGTTACAGTTACCTGTCATAATTTGTATCGAAATTACAGTTACTTGTCATAATTAGTAACGAAGTTACAGTTTCCTGTCATAATTAGTATCGAAGTTACTGTTACCTGTCATAATTAGTATCGAATTTACTGTTACCTGCCATAATTTGTAACGAAATTACAGTTACTTGTTATAATTAGTGACGAAGTTACAGTTACTTGTCATAATTAGTATCGATGTTACAGTTACCTGTCATAATTTGTATCGAAATTACAGGGACTTGTCATAATTAGTAACGAAGTTACAGTTTCCTGCCATAATTAGTATCGAAATTAAAGTTACTTGTCATAATTAGTAACGAAGTCACAGTTTCCTGTCATAATTAGTATCGAAGTTACTTTTACCTGTCATAATTAGTATTGAAGTTACAATTACCTACCATAATTTTTTATCAAAATTACAGTTACTTGTCATAATTAGTAACGAAGTTTGAGTTTCTCGTCATAATTAGAATCGAAGTTACAGTAACCAGTCATAATTTTTATCGAAGTTATATTTACTTGTCATAATTAGTATCGAAGTTACTGTTACCTGTCATAATTAGTACCGAAGTTACAGTTACCTGCCATAATTTGTATCGAAATTAGAGTTTCTTGTCATAATTAGTAACGAAGTTACAGTTACCTGTCATAATAAGTATCGAAGTTACTGTTACTTGTCATAATTAGTATCAAAGTTACTGTTACCTGTCATAATAAGTATCGAAGTTACAGTTACCTGCCAAAATTTGTATCGAAATTACAGTTACTTGTCATAATTAGTAACGAAGTTACAGTTACCTGCCATAATTTGTTTCGAAATTACAGTTCTTTGTCATAATTAGTATCGATGTTACAGTTACCAGTCATAATTAGTATCGAAGGTACTGTTACTTTTCATAATTAGTAACGAAGTTACAGTTACCTGTCATAATTTGTATCGAAATTACAGTTACTTGTCATAATTAGTAATGAAGTTACAGTTTCCTGTCATAATTAGTATCGAAGTAACTGTTACCTGTCATAATTAGTATGAAAGTTACAGTTACCTGCCATAATTTGTATCGAAATTAAAGTTATTTGTCATCATTAACAACGATGTTACAGTAACCTGTCATAATTAGTATCGAATTAATGTTACTTGTCATAATTAGTATCGAAGTTACTGTTACCTGTCATAATTAGTATCGAAGTTACTGTTACCTGCCATATTTTGTATCGAAATTTCTGTTACTTGTCATAAATAGTTACGAAGTTACAGTTACCTGTCATAATTAGTATCGAAGTTACAGTTACTTGTCATAATTAGTATCGAAGTTACTGTTACCTGTCATAATTAGAATCGAAGTTACAGTTACCTGCCAAAATTTGTATCGAAATTACAGTTACTTGTCATAATTATTAACTAAGTTACAGTTACCTGTCATAATTAGTATCGAAGTAACAGTTACTTGTAATAATTAGTATCGAAGTTACCGTTACCCGCCATAATTTGTATCGAAATTACAGGGACTTGCAATAATTAGTAACGAAGTTACAGTTACCTGCCATAATTAGTATCGAAATTAAAGTTACTAGTGATAATTAGTAACGAAGTTACAGTTACCTGTCATAATAAGTATCGAAGTTACTGTTACCTGTCATAATTAGTATTGAAGTTACAGTTACCTACCATAACTTTTTATTAAAATTACAGTTACTTGTCATAATTAGTAACGAAGTTAGAGTTTCTTGTCATAATTAGTATCGAAGTTACAGGTACCTGTCATAATTTGATTCGAAGTTATAGTTACTTGTCATAATAAGTATCGAAGTTACTGTTACGATTCACAATGAGTATCGAAGTTACAGTTACCTGCCATAATTTGTATCGAAATTACAGTTCCCTGTCATAATTAGTATCGAAGTTACAGTTACTTGACATAATTAGTATCGAAGTTACTGTTACCTGCCATAATCTGTATCGAAATAACAGTTACTTGTCATAATTAGTTACGAAGTTACAGTAACCTGTCATAATTAGTATCGAAGTTACAGTTACTTGTCATAATTAGTATCGTAGTTACTGTTACCTTTCATAATTAGTATCGAAGTTACTGTTACCTGTCTTAATTAGTATTGAAGTTACAGTTACCTACAATAATTTTTTATCAAAATTACAGTTACTTGTCATAAATAGAAACGAAGTTAGAGTTTCTTGTCATAATTAGTATCGAAGTTACAGTTACCTGTCATAATTTGTATCGAAGTTAAAGTTACTTGTCATAATTAGTATCGAAGTTGCTGTTACCTGTCATAATTAGTATCGAAGTTACAGTTACCTGCCATAATTTGTATCGAAATTACAGTTACTTGTCAAAATTAGTAACGAAGTTACAGTTACCTGTCATAATTAGTATCGAAGTTACAGTTACTTGTCATAATTAGTATCGAAGTTACTGTTACCTGTCATAATAAGTATCGAAGTTACAGTTACCTGCCAAAATTTGAATCGAAATTACAGTTACTTGTCATAATTAGTAACGAAGTTACAGTTACCTGTCATAATTAGTATCGACGTTACAGTTATTTGTCATAATTAGTATCGATGTTATTGTTACTTGTCATAATTAGTACCGAAGTTACTGTTACCTGTCATAATAAGCATCGAAATTACAATTACCTGCCATAATTTGTATCGAAATTACAGGGACATGTCATAATTAGTAACGAAGTTACAGTAACCTGCCATAATTAGTATCGAAATTAAAGTCACTTGTCATAATAAGTAACGAAGTTACAGTTACCTGTCATAATAAGTATCGAAGTTACTGTTACCTGTCATAATTAGTATTGAAGTTACAGTTACCTACAATAATTTTTTATCAAAATTACAGTTACTTGTCATAATTAGTAACGAAGTTAGAGTTTCTTGTCATAATTAGTATCGAAGTTACAGTTACCTGTCATAATTTGTATCGAAGTTATAGTTACTTGTCATAATTAGTATCGAAGTTGCTGTTACCTGTCATAATTAGTATCGAAGTTACAGTAACCTGCCATAATTTGTATCGAAATTACAGTTACTTGTCATAATTAGTAACGAAGTTACAGTTACCTTACATAATTAGTATCGATGTTACAGTTACTTGTCATAATTAGTATCGAAGTTACTGTTACCTGTCATAATAAGTATCGAAGTTACCGTTACCTGCCAAAATTTGAATCGAAATTACAGTTACTTGTCATAATTAGTAACGAAATTACAGTTACCTGTCATAATTAGTATCGAAGTTACAGTCACCTGTCATAATTAGTATCGAAGTTACAGTTACTTATCATAATTAGTATCGAAGTTACTGTTTCCTGTCATAATTAGTAACGATGATACAGTTACCTGCCAAAATTTGTATCGAAATTACAGTTACTTGTCATAATTAATAACGAAGTTACAGTTACCTGTCATAATTAGTATCGAAGTTACAGTTACTTTTCATAATTAGTATCGAGGTTACAGTTACCTGCCATAATTTGTATCGAAATTACAGGGACTTGTCATAATTAGTAACGAAGTTACAGTTTCCTGCCATAAGTAATATCGAAATTAAAGTTACTTGTCATAATTAGTGACGAAGTTACAGTTTCCTGTCATAATTAGTATCGAAGTTACAGTTACCTGTCATAATTAGTATTGAAGTTACAGTTACCTACCATAATTTTTTTAATCAAAATTACAGTTACTTGTCATAATTAGTAACGAAATTTGAGTTTCTTGTCATAATTAGTATCGAAGTTACTGTTACCTGTCATAATTAGTATTGAAGTTACAGTTACCTACAATAATTTTTTATCAAAATTACAGTTACTTGTCATAATTAATAACGAAGTTACAGTTACCTGTCATAATTAGTATCGAAGTTACAGTTACTTGTCATAATTAGTATCGAAGTTACAGTTACCTGCCATGATTGGTATCGAAATTACAGGGACTTGTCATAATTAGTAATGAAGTTACAGTTAACTACCATAGTTTTATTTATCAAAATTTCAGTTACTTGTCATAATTAGTAACGAAGTTTGAGTTTCTTGTCATAATTAGAATCGAAGTTACAGTAACCAGTCATAATTTTTATCGAAGTTATAGTTACTTGTCATAATTAGTATCGAAGTTACTGTTACCTGTCCTAATTAGTATCGAAGTTACAGTTACCTGCCATAATTAGTATCGAAATTAGAGTTACTTGTCATTATTAGTAACGAAGTTACAGTTACCTGTCATAATTAGTATCGAAGTTACAGTAACTTGTCATAATTATTATCGAAGTTACTGTTACCTGTCATAATTACTATCGAAGTTACAGTTACCAGCCAAAATTTGTATAGAAATTACAGTTACTTGTCATAATTAGTAACGAAGTTACAGTTACCTGCCATAATTTGTATCGAAATTACAGTTCCTTGTCATAATTAGTATCGAAGTTACAGTTACCTGTCATAATTAGTATCGAAGGTACTGTTACTTGTCATAATTAGTAACGAAGTTACAGTTACCTGTCATAATTTGTATCGAAATTACAGTTACTTGTCATAATTAGTAACGAAGTTACAGTTTTCTGTCATAATTAGTATCGAAGTTACTGTTACCTGTCCTAATTAGTATGGAAGTTACAGTTATCTGCCATAATTTGTATCGAAATTAAAGTTACTTGTCATAATTAGTAGCGATGTTACAGTAACCTGCCATAATTAGTATCGAAGTTAATGTTACTTGTCATAATTAGTATCGAAGTTACTGTTACCTGTCATAATTAGGATCGAAGATACAGTTACCTGCCATAATTTGTATCGAAATTACTGTTACTTGTCATAATTACTAACGAAGTTACAGTTACCTGTCATAATTAGTATCGAAGTTACAGTTACCTGTCATAATTAGTATCGACGTTACAGTTATTTGTCATAATTAGTATCGATGTTATTGTTACTTGTCATAATTAGTACCGAAGTTACTGTTACCTGTCATAATTAGCATCGAAATTACAATTACCTGCCATAATTTGTATCGAAATTACAGGGACATGTCATAATTAGTAACGAAGTTACAGTAACCTGCCATAATTAGTATCGAAATTAAAGTCACTTGTCATAATAAGTAACGAAGTTACAGTTACCTGTCATAATAAGTATCGAAGATACTGTTACCTGTCATAATTAGTATTGAAGTTACAGTTACCTACAATAATTTTTTATCAAAATTACAGTTACTTGTCATAATTAGTAACGAAGTTAGAGTTTCTTGTCATAATTAGTATCGAAGTTACAGTTACCTGTCATAATTTGTATCGAAGTTATAGTTACTTGTCATAATTAGTATCGAAGTTGCTGTTACCTGTCATAATTAGTATCGAAGTTACAGTAACCTGCCATAATTTGTATCGAAATTACAGTTACTTGTCATAATTAGTAACGAAGTTACAGTTACCTTACATAATTAGTATCGATGTTACAGTTACTTGTCATAATTAGTATCGAAGTTACTGTTACCTGTCATAATAAGTATCGAAGTTACCGTTACCTGCCAAAATTTGAATCGAAATTACAGTTACTTGTCATAATTAGTAACGAAGTTACAGTTACCTGTCATAATTAGTATCGAAGTTACAGTCACCTGTCATAATTAGTATCGATGTTACAGTTACTTATCATAATTAGTATCGAAGTTACTGTTTCCTGTCATAATTAGTAACGATGATACAGTTACCTGCCAAAATTTGTATCGAAATTACAGTTACTTGTCATAATTAATAACGAAGTTACAGTTACCTGTCATAATTAGTATCGAAGTTACAGTTACTTTTCATAATTAGTATCGAGGTTACAGTTACCTGCCATAATTTGTATCGAAATTACAGGGACTTGTCATAATTAGTAACGAAGTTACAGTTTCCTGCCATAAGTAATATCGAAATTAAAGTTACTTGTCATAATTAGTGACGAAGTTACAGTTTCCTGTCATAATTAGTATCGAAGTTACAGTTACCTGTCATAATTAGTATTGAAGTTACAGTTACCTACCATAATTTTTTTAATCAAAATTACAGTTACTTGTCATAATTAGTAACGAAATTTGAGTTTCTTGTCATAATTAGTATCGAAGTTACTGTTACCTGTCATAATTAGTATTGAAGTTACAGTTACCTACAATAATTTTTTATCAAAATTACAGTTACTTGTCATAATTAATAACGAAGTTACAGTTACCTGTCATAATTAGTATCGAAGTTACAGTTACTTGTCATAATTAGTATCGAAGTTACAGTTACCTGCCATGATTGGTATCGAAATTACAGGGACTTGTCATAATTAGTAATGAAGTTACAGTTAACTACCATAGTTTTATTTATCAAAATTTCAGTTACTTGTCATAATTAGTAACGAAGTTTGAGTTTCTTGTCATAATTAGAATCGAAGTTACAGTAACCAGTCATAATTTTTATCGAAGTTATAGTTACTTGTCATAATTAGTATCGAAGTTACTGTTACCTGTCCTAATTAGTATCGAAGTTACAGTTACCTGCCATAATTAGTATCGAAATTAGAGTTACTTGTCATTATTAGTAACGAAGTTACAGTTACCTGTCATAATTAGTATCGAAGTTACAGTAACTTGTCATAATTAGTATCGAAGTTACTGTTACCTGTCATAATTACTATCGAAGTTACAGTTACCAGCCAAAATTTGTATAGAAATTACAGTTACTTGTCATAATTAGTAACGAAGTTACAGTTACCTGCCATAATTTGTATCGAAATTACAGTTCCTTGTCATAATTAGTATCGAAGTTACAGTTACCTGTCATAATTAGTATCGAAGGTACTGTTACTTGTCATAATTAGTAACGAAGTTACAGTTACCTGTCATAATTTGTATCGAAATTACAGTTACTTGTCATAATTAGTAACGAAGTTACAGTTTTCTGTCATAATTAGTATCGAAGTTACTGTTACCTGTCCTAATTAGTATGGAAGTTACAGTTATCTGCCATAATTTGTATCGAAATTAAAGTTACTTGTCATAATTAGTAGCGATGTTACAGTAACCTGCCATAATTAGTATCGAAGTTAATGTTACTTGTCATAATTAGTATCGAAGTTACTGTTACCTGTCATAATTAGGATCGAAGATACAGTTACCTGCCATAATTTGTATCGAAATTACTGTTACTTGTCATAATTACTAACGAAGTTACAGTTACCTGTCATAATTAGTATCGAAGTTACAGTTACTTGTCATAATTAGTATCGAAGTTACTGTTACCTGTAATAATTAGAATCGAAGTTACAGTTACCTGCCAAAATTTGTATCGAATTTACAGTTACTTGTCATAATTAGTAACGAAGTTACAGTTACCTGTCATAATTTGTATCGAAGTTACAGTTACTTGTAATAATTAGTATCGAAGTTACCGTTACCCGCCATAATTTGTATCGAAATAACAGTTACTTGTCATAATTAGTTACGAAGTTACAGTAACCTGTCATAATTAGTATCGAAGTTACATTTACTTGTCATAATTAGTATCGTAGTTACTGTTACCTGTCATAATTAGTATCGAAGTTACTGTTACCTGTCATAATTAGTATTGAAGTTACAGTTACCTACAATAATTTTTTATCAAAATTACAGTTACTTGTCATAAATAGAAACGAAGTTAGAGTTTCTTGTCATAATTAGTATCGAAGTTACAGTTACCTGTCATAATTTGTATCGAAGTTAAAGTTACTTGTCATAATTAGTATCGAAGTTGCTGTTACCTGTCATAATTAGTATCGAAGTTACAGTTACCTGCCATAATTTGTATCGAAATTACAGTTACTTGTCATAATTAGTAACGAAGTTACAGTTACCTGTCATAATTAGTATCGAAGTTACAGTTACTTGTCATAATTAGTATCGAAGTTACTGTTACCTGTCATAATAAGTATCGAAGTTACAGTTACCTGCCAAAATTTGAATCGAAATTACAGTTACTTGTCATAATTAGTAACGAAGTTACAGTTACCTGTCATAATTAGTATCGACGTTACAGTTATTTGTCATAATTAGTATCGATGTTATTGTTACTTGTCATAATTAGTACCGAAGTTACTGTTACCTGTCATAATTAGCATCGAAATTACAATTACCTGCCATAATTTGTATCGAAATTACAGGGACATGTCATAATTAGTAACGAAGTTACAGTAACCTGCCATAATTAGTATCGAAATTAAAGTCACTTGTCATAATAAGTAACGAAGTTACAGTTACCTGTCATAATAAGTATCGAAGTTACTGTTACCTGTCATAATTAGTATTGAAGTTACAGTTACCTACAATAATTTTTTATCAAAATTACAGTTACTTGTCATAATTAGTAACGAAGTTAGAGTTTCTTGTCATAATTAGTATCGAAGTTACAGTTACCTGTCATAATTTGTATCGAAGTTATAGTTACTTGTCATAATTAGTATCGAAGTTGCTGTTACCTGTCATAATTAGTATCGATGTTACAGTAACCTGCCATAATTTGTATCGAAATTACAGTTACTTGTCATAATTAGTAACGAAGTTACAGTTACCTTACATAATTAGTATCGATGTTACAGTTACTTGTCATAATTAGTATCGAAGTTACTGTTACCTGTCATAATAAGTATCGAAGTTACCGTTACCTGCCAAAATTTGAATCGAAATTACAGTTACTTGTCATAATTAGTAACGAAGTTACAGTTACCTGTCATAATTAGTATCGAAGTTACAGTCACCTGTCATAATTAGTATCGAAGTTACAGTTACTTATCATAATTAGTATCGAAGTTACTGTTTCCTGTCATAATTAGTAACGATGATACAGTTACCTGCCAAAATTTGTATCGAAATTACAGTTACTTGTCATAATTAATAACGAAGTTACAGTTACCTGTCATAATTAGTATCGAAGTTACAGTTACTTTTCATAATTAGTATCGAGGTTACAGTTACCTGCCATAATTTGTATCGAAATTACAGGGACTTGTCATAATTAGTAACGAAGTTACAGTTTCCTGCCATAAGTAATATCGAAATTAAAGTTACTTGTCATAATTAGTGACGAAGTTACAGTTTCCTGTCATAATTAGTATCGAAGTTACAGTTACCTGTCATAATTAGTATTGAAGTTACAGTTACCTACCATAATTTTTTAAATCAAAATTACAGTTACTTGTCATAATTAGTAACGAAATTTGAGTTTCTTGTCATAATTAGTATCGAAGTTACTGTTACCTGTCATAATTAGTATTGAAGTTACAGTTACCTACAATAATTTTGTATCAAAATTACAGTTACTTGTCATAATTAATAACGAAGTTACAGTTACCTGTCATAATTAGTATCGAAGTTACAGTTACTTGTCATAATTAGTATCGAAGTTACAGTTACCTGCCATGATTGGTATCGAAATTACAGGGACTTGTCATAATTAGTAATGAAGTTACAGTTAACTACCATAGTTTTATTTATCAAAATTTCAGTTACTTGTCATAATTAGTAACGAAGTTTGAGTTTCTTGTCATAATTAGAATCGAAGTTACAGTAACCAGTCATAATTTTTACCGAAGTTATAGTTACTTGTCATAATTAGTATCGAAGTTACTGTTACCTGTCCTAATTAGTATCGAAGTTACAGTTACCTGCCATAATTAGTATCGAAATTAGAGTTACTTGTCATTATTAGTAACGAAGTTACAGTTACCTGTCATAATTAGTATCGAAGTTACAGTAACTTGTCATAATTAGTATCGAAGTTACTGTTACCTGTCATAATTACTATCGAAGTTACAGTTACCAGCCAAAATTTGTATAGAAATTACAGTTACTTGTCATAATTAGTAACGAAGTTACAGTTACCTGCCATAATTTGTATCGAAATTACAGTTCCTTGTCATAATTAGTATCGAAGTTACAGTTACCTGTCATAATTAGTATCGAAGGTACTGTTACTTGTCATAATTAGTAACGAAGTTACAGTTACCTGTCATAATTTGTATCGAAATTACAGTTACTTGTCATAATTAGTAACGAAGTTACAGTTTTCTGTCATAATTAGTATCGAAGTTACTGTTACCTGTCCTAATTAGTATGGAAGTTACAGTTATCTGCCATAATTTGTATCGAAATTAAAGTTACTTGTCATAATTAGTAGCGATGTTACAGTAACCTGCCATAATTAGTATCGAAGTTAATGTTACTTGTCATAATTAGTATCGAAGTTACTGTTACCTGTCATAATTAGGATCGAAGATACAGTTACCTGCCATAATTTGTATCGAAATTACTGTTACTTGTCATAATTACTAACGAAGTTACAGTTACCTGTCATAATTAGTATCGAAGTTACAGTTACTTGTCATAATTAGTATCGAAGTTACTGTTACCTGTAATAATTAGAATCGAAGTTACAGTTACCTGCCAAAATTTGTATCGAATTTACAGTTACTTGTCATAATTAGTAACGAAGTTACAGTTACCTGTCATAATTTGTATCGAAGTTACAGTTACTTGTAATAATTAGTATCGAAGTTACCGTTACCCGCCATAATTTGTATCGAAATAACAGTTACTTGTCATACTTAGTTACGAAGTTACAGTAACCTGTCATAATTAGTATCGAAGTTACATTTACTTGTCATAATTAGTATCGTAGTTACTGTTACCTGTCATAATTAGTATCGAAGTTACTGTTACCTGTCATAATTAGTATTGAAATTACAGTTACCTACAATAATTTTTTATCAAAATTACAGTTACTTGTCATAATTAGAAACGAAGTTAGAGTTTCTTGTCATAATTATTATCGAAGTTACAGTTACCTGTCATAATTTGTATCGAAGTTATAGTTACTTGTCATAATTAGTATCGAAGTTGCTGTTACCTGTCATAATTAGTATCGAAGTTACAGTTACCTGCCATAATTTGTATCGAAATTACAGTTACTTGTCATAATTAGTAACGAAGTTACAGTTACCTGTCATAATTAGTATCGAAGTTACAGTTACTTGTCATAATTAGTATCGAAGTTACTGTTACCTATCATAATAAGTATCGAAGTTACAGTTACCTGCCAAAATTTGAATCGAAATTACAGTTACTTGTCATAATTAGTAACGAAGTTACAGATACCTGTCATAATTAGTATCGAAGTTACAGTTACTTGTCATAATTAGTATTGAAGTTACTGTTACTTGTCATAATTAGTATCGAAGTTACTGTTACCTGTCATAATTAGCATCGAAATTACAATTACCTGCCATAATTTGTATCGAAATTACAGGGACTTGTCATAATTAGTAACGAAGTTACAGTAACCTGCCATAATTAGTATCGAAATTAAAGTTACTTGTCATAATAAGTAACGAAGTTACAGTTACCTGTCATAATTAGTATCGAAGTTACTGTTACCTGTCATAATTAGTATTGAAGTTACAGTTACCTACAATAATTTTTTATCAAAATTACAGTTACTTGTCATAATTAGTAACGAAGTTAGAGTTTCTTGTCATAATTTGTATCGAAATTACAGTTCCTTGTCATAATTAGTATCGAAGTTACAGTTACCTGTCATAATTAGTATCGAAGGTACTGATACTTGTCATAATTAGTATCGAAGTTACAGTTACCTGCCCTAATTAGTATCGAAATTAAAGTTACTTGTGATAATTAGTAACGAAGTTACAGTTACCTGTCATAATTAGTATCGAAGTTCCTGTTACCTGTCATAATTAGTATTGAAGTTACAGTTACCTACCATAATTTTTTATCAAAATTACAGTTACTTGTCATAATTAGTAACGAAGTTAGATTTTCTTGTCATAATTAGTATCGAAGTTACAGTTTCCTGTCATAATTAGTACCGACGTTACAGTTACCTGCCATAATTTGTATCGAAATTACAGTTCCTTGTCATAATTAGTATCGAAGTTACAGTTACCTGTCATAATTAGTATCGAAGTTACAGTTACTTGTCATAATTAGTATCGAGGTTACAGTTACCTGCCATAATTTGTACCGAAATTACAGGGACTTGTCATAATTAGTATCGAAGTTACAGTTACCTGTCATAATTAGCATCGAAGTTACTGTTACCAGCCATAATTTGTATCGAAATTACAGTTACTTGTCATAATTAGTTACCAAGTTACCGTTACCTGCCAAAATTTGAATCGAAATTACAGTTACTTGTCATAATTAGTAACGAAGTTACAGTTACCTGTCATAATTAGTATCGAAGTTACAGTTACCTGTCATAATTAGTATCGAAGTTACAGTTACTTATCATAATTAATATCGAAGTTACTGTTACCTGTCATAATTAGTAACGATGATACAGTTACCTGCCAAAATTTGTATCGAAATTACAGTTACTTGTCATAATTAATAACGAAGTTACAGTTACCTGTCATAATTAGTATCGAAGTTACAGTTACTTGTCATAATTAGTATCGAGGTTACAGTTACCTGCCATAATTTGTACCGAAATTACAGGGACTTGTCATAATTAGTATCAAAGTTACAGTTACTAATTATGACTAATTTGATTCGAAGTTATAGTTACTTGTCATAATTAGTATCGAAGTTACTGTTACCTGTCACAATTAGTACCGACGTTACAGTTACCTGCCATAATTTGTATCGAAATTACAGTTCCTTGTCATAATTAGTATCGAAGTTACAGTTACCTGTCATAATTAGCATCGAAGTTACTGTTACCAGCCATAATTTGTATCGAAATTACAGTTACTTGTCATAATTAGTTACCAAGTTACCGTTACCTGCCAAAATTTGAATCGAAATTACAGTTACTTGTCATAATTAGTAACGAAGTTACAGTTACCTGTCATAATTAGTATCGAAGTTACAGTTACCTGTCATAATTAGTATCGAAGTTACAGTTACTTATCATAATTAGTATCGAAGTTACTGTTACCTGTCATAATTAGTAACGATGATACAGTTACCTGCCAAAATTTGTATCGAAATTTAAGTTACTTGTCATAATTAATAACGAAGTTACAGTTACCTGTCATAATTAGTATCGAAGTTACAGTTACTTGTCATAATTAGTATCGAGGTTACAGTTACCTGCCATAATTTGTACCGAAATTACAGGGACTTGTCATAATTAGTAACGAAGTTACAGTTTCCTGCCATAATTAATATCGAAATTAAAGTTACTTGTCATAATTAGTGACGAAGTTACAGTTTCCTGTCATAATTAGTATCGAAGTTACAGTTACCTGTCATAATTAGTATTGAAGTTACAGTTACCTACCATAATTTTTTTATCAAAATTACAGTTACTTGTCATAATTAGTAACGAAGTTTGAGTTTCTTGTCATAATTAGTATCGAAGTTACTGTTACCTGTCATAATTAGTATTGAAGTTACAGTTACCTACAATAATTTTTTATCAAAATTACAGTTACTTGTCATAATTAATAATGATGTTACAGTTACCTGTCATAATTAGTATCGAAGTTACAGTTACTTGTCATAATTAGTATCGAAGTTACAGTTACCTGCCGTGATTTGTATCGAAATTACAGGGACTTGTCATAATTAGTAACGAAGTTACAGTTTCCTGCCATAACTAGTATCGAAATTAAAGTTACTTGTCATAATTTGTAACGAAGTTACAGTTTCCTGTCATAATTAGTATCGAAGTTACTGTTACCTGTCATAATTAGTAATGAAGTTACAGTTAACTACCATAGTTTTTTTTATCAAAATTTCAGTTACTTGTCATAATTAGTAACGAAGTTTGAGTTTCTTGTCATAATTAGAATCGAAGTTACAGTAACCAGTCATAATTTTTATCGAAGTTATAGTTACTTGTCATAATTAGTATCGAAGTTACTGTTACCTGTCCTAATTAGAATCGAAGTTACAGTTACCTGCCATAATTAGTATCGAAATTAGAGTTACTTGTCATTATTAGTAACGAAGTTACAGTTACCTGTCATAATTAGTATCGAAGTTACAGTAACTTGTCATAGTTAGTATCGAAGTTACTGTTACCTGTCATAATTACTATCGAAGTTACAGTTACCAGCCAAAATTTGTATCGAAATTACAGTTACTTGTCATAATTAGTAACGAAGTTACAGTTACCTGCCATAATTTGTATCGAAATTACAGTTCCTTGTCATAATTAGTATCGAAGTTACAGTTACCTGTCATAATTAGTATCGAAGGTACTGTTACTTGTCATAATTAGTAACGAAGTTACAGTTACCTGTCATAATTTGTATCGAAATTACAGTTACTTGTCATAATTAGTAACGAAGTTACAGTTTTCTGTCATAATTAGTATCGAAGTTACTGTTACCTGTCATAATTAGTATGGAAGTTACAGTTATCTGCCATAATTTGTATCGAAATTTAAGTTACTTGTCATAATTAGTAGCGATGTTACAGTAACCTGCCATAATTAGTATCGAAGTTAATGTTACTTGTCATAATTAGTATCGAAGTTACTGTTACCTGCCATAATTAGTATCGAAGATACAGTTACCTGCCATAATTTGTATCGAAATTACTGTTACTTGTCATAATTACTAACGAAGTTACAGTTACCTGTCATAATTAGTATCGAAGTTACAGTTACTTGTCATAATTAGTATCGAAGTTACTGTTACCTGTAATAATTAGAATCGAAGTTACAGTTACCTGCCAAAATTTGTATCGAAATTACAGTTACTTGTCATAATTAGTAACGAAGTTACAGTTACCTGTCATTATTAGTATCGAAGTTACAGTTACTTGTAATAATTTGTATCGAAGTTACCGTTACCCGCCATAATTTGTATCGAAATAACAGTTACTTGCCATAATTAGTTACGAAGTTACAGTAACCTGTCATAATTAGTATCGAAGTTACATTTACTTGTCATAATTAGTATCGTAGTTACTGTTACCGGTCATAATTAGTATCGAAGTTACTGTTACCTGTCATAATTAGTATTGAAGTTGCAGTTACCGACAATAATTTTTTATCAAAATTACAGTTACTTGTCATAATTAGAAACGAAGTTAGAGTTTCTTGTCATAATTATTATCGAAGTTACAGTTACCTGTCATAATTAGTATCGATGTTATAGTTACTTGTCATAATTAGTATCGAAGTTGCTGTTACCTGTCATAATTAGTATCGAAGTTACAGTTACCTGCCATAATTTGTATCGAAATTACAGTTACTTGTCATAATTAGTAACGAAGTTACAGTTACCTGTCATAATTAGTATCGAAGTTACAGTTACTTGTCATAATTAGTATCGAAGTTACTGTTACCTGTCATAATAAGTATCGAAGTTACAGTTACCTGCCAAAATTTGAATCGAAATTACAGTTACTTGTCATAATTAGTAACGAAGTTACAGATACCTGTCATAATTAGTATCGAAGTTACGGTTACTTGTCATAATTAGTATTGAAGTTACTGTTACTTGTCATAATTAGTATCGAAGTTACTGTTACCTGTCATAATTAGCATCGAAATTACAATTACCTGCCATAATTTGTATCGAAATTACAGGGACTTGTCATAATTAGTAACGAAGTTACAGTAACCTGCCATAATTAGTATCGAAATTAAAGTTACTTGTCATAATAAGTAACGAAGTTACAGTTACCTGTCATAATTAGTATCGAAGTTACTGTTACCTGTCATAATTAGTATTGAAGTTACAGTTACCTACAATAATATTTTATCAAAATTACAGTTACTTGTCATAATTAGTAACGAAGTTAGAGTTTCTTTTCATAATTTGTATCGAAATTACAGTTCCTTGTCATAATTAGTATCGAAGTTACAGTTACCTGTCATAATTAGTATCGAAGGTACTGATACTTGTCATAATTAGTATCGAAGTTACAGTTACCTGCCCTAATTAGTATCGAAATTAAAGTTACTTGTGATAATTATTAACGAAGTTACAGTTACCTGTCATAATTAGTATCGAAGTTCCTGTTACCTGTCATAATTAGTATTGAAGTTACAGTTACCTACCATAATTTTTTATCAAAATTACAGTTACTTGTCATAATTAGTAACGAAGTTAGATTTTCTTGTCATAATTAGTATCGAAGTTACAGTTACCTGTCATAATTAGTATCGAAGGTACTGTTACTTGTCATAATTAGTATCGAAGTTACAGTTACTAATTATGACTAATTTGATTCGAAGTTATAGTTACTTGTCATAATTAGTATCGAAGTTACAGTTACCTGTCCTAATTAGTATCGAAGTTACAGTTACCTGCCAAAATTTGTATCGAAATTACAGTTACTTGTCATAATTAGTAACCAAGTTACAGTTACCTGTCATAATTAGTATCGAAGTTACAGTTACTTGTAATAATTAGTTTCGAGGTTACAGTTACCTGCCATAATTTGTATCGAAATTACAGGGACTTGTCATAATTAGTAACGAAGTTACAGTTTCCTGCCATAATTAATATCGAAATTAAAGTTACTTGTCATAATTAGTGACGAAGTTACAGTTTCCTGTCATAATTAGTATCGAAGTTACTGTTACCTGTCATAATTAGTATTGAAGTTACAGTTACCTACCATAATTTTTTAATCAAAATTACAGTTACTTGTCATAATTAGTAACGAAGTTTGAGTTTCTTGTCATAATTAGTATCGAAGTTACTGTTACCTGTCATAATTAGTATTGAAGTTACAATTACCTACAATAATTTTTTATCAAAATTACAGTTACTTGTCATCATTAATAACGAAGTTACAGTTACCTGTCATAATTAGTATCGAAGTTACAGTTACTTGTCATAATTAGTATCGAAGTTACAGTTACCTGCCATAATTTGTATCGAAATTACAGGGACTTGTCATAATTAGTAACGAAGTTACAGTTTCCTGCCATAACTAGTATCGAAATTAAAGTTACTTATCATAATTAGTAACGAAGTTACAGTTTCCTGTCATAATTAGTATCGAAGTTACTGTTACCTGTCATAATTAGTAATGCAGTTACAGTTACCTACCATAATTTTTTATCAAAATTACAGTTACTTGTCATAATTAGTAACGAAGTTTGAGTTTCTTGTCATAATTAGGATCGAAGTTACAGTAACCAGTCCTAATTTTTATCGAAGTTATAGTTACTTGTCATAATTAGTATCGAAGTTACTGTTACCTGTCCTAATTAGTACCGAAGTTACAGTTACCTGCCATAATTAGTATCAAAATTAGAGTTACTTGTCATTATTAGTAACGAAGTTACAGTTACCTGTCATAATTAGTATCGAAGTTACAGTTACTTGTCATAATTAGTATCGAAGTTACTGTTACCTGTCATAATTACTATCGAAGTTACAGTTACCTGCCAAAATTTGTATCGAAATTACAGTTACTTGTCATAATTAGTAACGAAGTTACAGTTACCTGCCATAATTTGTATCGAAATTACAGGTCCTTGTCATAATTAGTATCGAAGTTACAGTTACCTGTCATAATTAGTATCGAAGGTACTGTTACTTGTCATAATTAGTAACGAAGTTACAGTTACCTGTCATAATTTGTATCGAAATTACAGTTATTTGTCATAATTAGTAACGAAGTTACAGTTTTCTGTCATAATTAGTATCGAAGTTACTGTTACCTGTCATAATTAGTATGGAAGTTACAGTTATCTGCCATAATTTGTATCGAAATTAAAGTTACTTGTCATAATTAGTAGCGATGTTACAGTAACCTGCCATAATTAGTATCGAAGTTAATGTTACTTGTAATAATTAGTATCGAAGTTACTGTTACCTGTCATAATTAGTATCGAAGATACAGTTACCTGCCATAATTTGTATCGAAATTACTGTTACTTGTCATTATTACTAACGAAGTTACAGTTACCTGTCATAATTAGTATCGAAGTTACAGTTACTTGTCATAATTAGTATCGAAGTTACTGTTACCTGTAATAACTAGAATCGAAGTTACAGTTACCTGCCAAAATTTGTATCGAAATTACAGTTACTTGTCATAATTAGTAACGAAGTTACAGTTACCTGTCATAATTAGTATCGAAGTTACAGTTACTTGTAATAATTAGTATCGAAGTTACCGTTACCCGCCATAATTTGTATCGAAATAACAGTTACTTGTCATAATTAGTTACGAAGTTACAGAAACCTGTCATAATTAGTATCGAAGTTACATTTACTTGTCATAATTAGTATCGTAGTTACTGTTACCTGTCATAATTAGTATCGAAGTTACTGTTACCTGTCATAATTAGTATTGAAGTTACAGTTACCTACAATAATTTTTATCAAAATTACAGTTACTTGTCATAATTAGAAACGAAGTTAGAGTTTCTTGTCGTAATTAGTATCGAAGTTACAGTTACCTGTCATAATTTGTATCGACGTTATAGTTACTTGTCATAATTAGTATCGAAGTTGCTGTTACCTGTCATAATTAGTATCGAAGTTACAGTTACCTGCCATAATTTGTATCGAAATTACAGTTACTTGTCATAATTAGTAACGAAGTTACAGTTACCTGTCATAATTAGTATCGAAGTTACAGTTACTTGTCATAATTAGTATCGAAGTTACTGTTACCTGTCATAATAAGTATCGAAGTTACAGTTACCTGCCAAAATTTGAATCGAAGTTACAGTTACCTGTCATAATTAGTATCGAAGTTACAGTTACTTGTCATAATTAGTAATGAAGTTACTGTTACTTGTCATAATTAGTATCGAAGTTACTGTTACCTGTCATAATTAGCATCGAAATTACAATTACCTGCCATAATTTGTATCGAAATTACAGGGACTTGTCATAATTAGTAACGAAGTTACAGTAACCTGCCATAATTAGTATCGAATTTAAAGTTACTTGTCATAATAAGTAACGAAGTTACAGTTACATGTCATAATTAGTATCGAAGTAACTGTTACCTGTCATAATTAGTATTGAAGTTACAGTTACCTACAATAATTTTTTATCAAAATTGCAGTTACTTGTCATAATTAGTAACGAAGTTAGAGTTTCTTGTCATAATTTGTATCGAAATTACAGTTCCTTGTCATAATTAGTATCGAAGTTACAGTTACCTGTCATAATTAGTATCGAAGGTACTGTTACTTGTCATAATTAGTATCGAAGTTACAGTTACCTGCCCTAATTAGTATCGAAATTAAAGTAACTTGTGATAATTAGTAACGAAGTTACAGTTACCTGTCATAATTAGTATCGAAGTTCCTGTTACCTGTCTAAATTAGTATTGAAGTTACAGTTACCTACCATAATTTTTATCAAAATTACAGTTACATGTCATATTTAGTAACGAAGTTAGATTTTCTTGTCATAATTAGTATCGAAGTTACAGTTACCTGTCATAATTTGATTCGAAGTTATAGTTACTTGTCATAATTAGTATCGAAGTTACTGTTACCTGTCACAATTAGTACCGACGTTACAGTTACCTGCCATAATTTGTATCGAAATTACAGTTCCTTGTCATAATTAGTATCGAAGTTACAGTTACCTGTCATAATTACCATCGAAGTTACTGTTACCAGCCATAATTTGTATCGAAATTACAGTTAGTTGTCATAATTAGTTACCAAGTTACAGTTACCTGTCATAATTAGTATCGAAGTTACAGTTACTTGTCATAATTAGTATCGTAGTTACTGTAACCTGTCATAATTAGTATCGAATTTACTGTTACCTGTCATAATTTGTATCGGAGTTATAGTTCCTTGTCATAATTAGTATCGAAGTTACAGTTACCTGTCATAATTAGTATCGAAGTTACTGTTACCTGTCATAATTAGTATCGAAGTTACAGTTACTTGTCATAATTAGTATCGAAGTTACTGTTACCTGTCATAATATGTATCGAAGTTACTGTTACCTGTCATAATTAGTATTGAAGTTACAGTTACCTACAATAATTTTTTATCAAAATTACAGTTACTTGTCATAATTAATAACGAAGTTACAGTTACCTGTCATAATTAGTATCGAAGTTACAGTTACTTGTCATAATTAGTATCGAAGTTACAGTTACCTGCCATAATATGTATCGATATTACAGGGACTTGTCATAATTAGTAACGAAGTTACAGTTTCCTGCCATAACTAGTATCGAAATTAAAGTTACTTGTCATAATTAGTAACGAAGTTACAGTTTCCTGTCAAAATTAGTATCGAAGTTACTGTTACCTGTCATAATTAGTAATGAAGTTACAGTTACCTATGATAATTTTTTATCAAAATTACAGTTACTTGTCATAATTAGTAACGAAGTTTGAGTTTCTTGTCATAATTAGAATCGAAGTTACAGTATCCAGTCATAATTTTTATCGAAGTTATAGTTACTTGTCATAATTAGTATCGAAGTTACAGTTACCTGCCATAATTAGTATCGAAATTAGAATTACTTGTCATTATTAGTAACGAAGTTACAGTTACCTGTCATAATTAGTATCGAAGTTCCAGTTACTTGTCATAATTACTATCGAAGTTACAGTTTCCTGCCAAAATTTGTATCGAAATTACAGTTACTTGTCATAATTAGTAACGAAGTTACAGTTACCTGCCATAATTTGTATCGAAATTACAGTTCCTTGTCATAATTAGTATCGAAGTTACAGTTACCTGTCATAATTAGTATCGAAGGTACTCTTACTTGTCATAATTAGTAACGAAGTTACAGTTACCTGTCATAATTTGTCTCGAAATTACAGTTACTTGTCATAATTAGTAACGAAGTTACAGTTTTCTGTCATAATTAGTATCGAAGTTACTGTTACCTGTCATAATTAGTATGGAAGTTACAGTTATCTGCCATAAGTTGTATCGAAATTAAAGTTACTTGTCATAATTAGTAGCGATGTTACAGTAACCTGCCATAATTAGTATCGAAGTTAATGTTACTTGTCATAATTTGTATCGAAGTTACTGTTACCTGTCATAATTAGTATCGAAGATACAGTTACCTGCCAAAATTTGTATCGAAATTACTGTTACTTGTCATAATTACTAACGGAGTTACAGTTACCTGTCATAATTAGTATCGAAGTTACAGTTACTTGTCATAATTAGTATCGAAGTTACTGTTACCTGTAATAATTAGAATCGAAGTTACAGTTACCTGCCAAAATTTGTATCGAAATTACAGTTACTTGTCATAATTAGTAACGAAGTTACAGTTACCTGTCATAATTAGTATCGAAGTTACAGTTACTTGTAATAATTAGTATCGAAGTTACCGTTACCTGCCATAATTTGTATCGAAATTACAAGGACTTGTCATAATTAGTAACGAAGTTACAGTTACCTGCCCTAATTAGTATCGAAATTAAAGTTACTTGTGATAATTAGTAACGAAGTTACAGTTACCTGTCATAATTAGTATCGAAGTTCCTGTTACCTGTCATAATTAGTATTGAAGTTACTGTTACCTGTCACAATTAGTACCGACGTTACAGTTACCTGCCATAATTTGTATCGAAATTACAGTTACTTGTCATAATTAGTAACGAAGTTACAGTTACCTGTCATAATTAGTATCGAAGTTACAGTTACTTGTCATAATTTGTATCGAAGTTACAGGGACTTGTCATAATTAGTATCGAAGTTGATGTTACCTGTCATAATTAGTATCGAAGTTACCGTTACCTGCCATAATTTGTATCGAAATTACAAGGACTTGTCATAATTAGTAACAAAGTTACAGTTACCTGTCATAATTAATATCGAAGTTACAGTTACTTGTCATAATTAGTATCGAAGTTACTGTTACTTGTAATAATTAGTATCGAAGTTACTGTTACCTGTCATAATTAGCATAGAAATTACAATTACCTGCCATAATTTGTATCGAAATTACAGGGACTTGTCATAATTAGTAACGAAGTTACAGTAACCTGCCATAATTAGTATCGAAATTAAAGTTACTTGTCATAATAAGTAACGAAGTTACAGTTACCTGTCATAATTAGTATCGAAGTTACTGTTACCTGTCATAATTAGTATTGAAGTTACAGTTACCTACAATAATTTTTTATCAAAATTACAGTTACTTGTCATAATTAGTAACGAAGTTAGAGTTTCTTGTCATAATTAGTATCGAAGTTACAGTTACCTGTCATAATTTGTATCGAAGTTATAGTTACTTGTCATCATTAGTATCGAAGTTGCTGTTACCAGTCATAATTAGTATCGAAGTTACAGTAACCTGCCATAATTTGTATCGAAATTACAGTTACTTGTCATAATTAGTAACGAAGTTACAGTTACCTGTCATAATTAGTATCGATGTTACAGTTACTTGTCATAATTAGTATCGAAGTTACTGTTACCTGTCATAATAAGTATCGAAGTTACAGTTACCTGTCAAAATTTGAATCGAAATTACAGTTACTTGTCATAATTAGTAACGAAGTTACAGTTACCTGTCATAATTAGTATCGAAGTTACAGTAACCTGTCATAATTAGTATCGAAGTTACAGTTACTTATCATAATTAGTATCGAAGTAACTGTTACCTGTCATAATTAGTAACGATGATACAGTTACCTGCCAAAATTTGTATCGAAATTACAGTTACTTGTCATAATTAATAACGAAGTTACAGTTACCTGTCATAATTAGTATCGAAGTTACAGTTACTTTTCATAATTAGTATCGAGGTTACAGTTACCTGCCATAATTTGTATCGAAATTACAGGGACTTGTCATAATTAGTAACGAAGTTACAGTTTCCTGCCATAATTAATATCGAAATTAAAGTTACTTGTCATAATTAGTAACGACGTTACAGTTTCCTGTCATAATTAGTATCGAAGTTACTGTTACCTGTCATAATTAGTATTGAAGTTACAGTTACCTACCATAATTTTTTATCAAAATTACAGTTACTTGTCATCATTAGTAACGAAGTTTGAGTTTCTTGTCATAATTAGTATCGAAGTTACTGTTACCTGTCATAATTAGTATTGAAGTTACAGTTACCTACAATAATTTTTTATCAAAATTTAAGTTACTTGTCATAATTAATAACGAAGTTACAGTTACCTGTCATAATTAGTATCGAAGATACATTTACTTGTCATAATTAGTATCGAAGTTACAGTTACCTGCCATAATTTGTATCGAAATTACAGGGACTTGTCATAATTAGTAACGAAGTTACAGTTTCCTGCCGTAACTAGTATCGAAATTAAAGTTACTTGTCATAATTAGTAACGAAGTTACAGTTTCCTGTCATAATTAGTATCGAAGTTACTGTTACCTGTCATAATTAGTAATGAAGTTACAGTTACCTACCATAATTTTTTATCAAAATTACAGTTACTTGTCATAATTAGTAACGAAGTTTGAGTTTCTTGTCATAATTAGAATCGAAGTTACAGTAACCAGTCATAATTTTTATCGAAGTTATAGTTACTTGTCATAATTAGTATCGAAGTTACTGTTACCTGTCCTAATTAGTATCGAAGTTACAGTTACCTGCCATAATTAGTATCGAAATTAGAGTTACTTGTCATTATTAGTAACGAAGTTACAGTTACCTGTCATAATTAGTATCGAAGTTACGGTTACTTGTCATAATTAGTATCGAAGTTACTGTTACCTGTCATAATTAGTATCGAAGTTACAAATACCTGCCAAAATTTGTATCGAAATTACAGTTACTTGTCATAATTAGTAACGAAGTTGCAGTTACCTGCCATAATTTGTATCGAAATTACAGTTCCTTGTCATAATTAGTAACGAAGTTACAGTTTCCTGTCATAATTAGTATCGAAGTTACTGTTACCTGTCATAATTAGTATGGAAGTTACAGTTACCTGCCATAATTTGTATCGAAATTAACGTTACTTGTCATAATTAGTAGCGATGTTACAGTAACCTGCCATAATTAGTATCGAAGTTAATGCTACTTGTCATAATTAGTATCGAAGTTAATGTTACCTGTCATAATTAGTATCGAAGATACAGTTACCTGCCATAATTTGTATCGAAATTACTGTTACTTGTCATAATTACTAACGAAGTTACAGTTACCTGTCATAATTAGTATCGAAGTTACAGTTACTTGTCATAATTAGTATCGAAGATACTGTTACCTGTAATAATTAGAATCGAAGTTACAGTTACCTGCCAAATTTTGTATCGAAATTACAGTTACTTGTCATAATTAGTAACGAAGTTACAGTTACCTGTCATAATTAGTATCGAAGTTACAGTTACTTGTCATAATTAGTATCGAAGTTATTGTTACCTGTCATAATAAGTATCGAAGATACAGTTACCTGCCATAATTTGTATCGAAATTACTGTTACTTGTCATAATTACTAACGAAGTTACAGTTACCTGTCATAATTAGTATCGAAGTTCCTGTTACCTGTCATAATTAGTATTGAAGTTACAGTTACCTACCATAATTTTTTTTCAAAATTACAGTTACTTGTCATAATTAGTAACGAAGTTAGATTTTCTTGTCATAATTAGTATCGAAGTTACAGTTACCTGTCATAATTTGATTCGAAGTTATAGTTACTTGTCATAATTAGTATCGAAGTTACAGTTACCTGTCATAATTTGTATAGAAGTTATAGTTACTTGTCATAATTAGTATCGAAGTTGCTGTTACCTGTCATAATTGGTATCGAAGTTACAGTTACCTGCCATAATTTGTATCGAAATTACAGTTCCTTGTCATAATTAGTATCGATGTTACAGTTACCTGTCATAATTAGTATCGAAGGTACTGTTACTTGTCATAATTAGTAACGAAGTTACAGTTACCTGTCATAATTTGTATCGAAATTACAGTTACTTGTCATAATTAGTAACGAAGTTACAGTTTCCTGTCATAATTAGTGTCGAAGTAACTGTTACCTGTCATAATTAGTACGGAAGTTACAGTTACCTGCCATAATTTGTATCGAAATTAAAGTTACTTGTCATCATTAGCAACGATGTTACAGTAACCTGTCATAATTAGTATCGAAGTTAATGTTACTTGTCATAAATAGTATCGAAGTTACTGTTACCTGTCATAATTAGTATCGAAGTTACAGTTACTTGTCATAATTAGTATCGAAGTTAATGTTACCTGTCATAATTAGAATCTAAGTAACAGTTACCTGCCAAAATTTGTATCGAAATTACAGTTACTTGTCCTAATTAGTAACCAAGTTACAGTTACCTGTCATAATTAGTATCGAAGTTACAGTTACTTGTCATAATTAGTATCGAAGTTACTGTTACCTGTCATAATTAGAATCTAAGTTACAGTTACCTGCCAAAATTTGTATCGAAATTACAGTTACTTGTCATAATTAGTAACCAAGTTACAGTTACCTGTCATAATTAGTATCGAAGTTACAGTTACCTGTCATAATTTGATTCGAAGTTATAGTTACTTGTCATAATTAGTATCGAAGTTTGTGTTACCTGTCACAATTAGTATCGAAGTTACAGTTACCTGCCAAAATTTGTATCGAAATTACACTTCCTTGTCATAATTAGTATGGAAGTTACAGTTACCTGTCATAATTAGCATTGAAGTTACTGTTACCAGCCATAATTTGTATCGAAATTACAGTTACTTGTCATAATTAGTTACCAAGTTACAGTTACCTGTCATAATTAGTATCGATGTTACAGTTACTTGTCATAATTAGTATCGTAGTTACTGTAACCTGTCATAATTAGTATCGAAGTTACTGTTACCTGTCATAATTTGTATCGAAGTTATAGTTACTTGTCATAATTAGTATCGAAGTTGCTGTTACCTGTCATAATTAGTATCGAAGTTACAGTAACTTGTCATAATAAGTATCGAAGTTACTGTTACCTGTCATAATTAGTATCGAAGTTACTGTTACCTGTCATAATTAGTATCGAAATTACAATTACCTGCAATAATTTGTATCGAAATTACAGGGACTTGTCATAATTAGTAACGAAGTTACAGTAACCTGCCATAATTAGTATCGAAATTAAAGTTACTTGTCATAATAAGTAACGAAGTTACAGTTACCTGTCATAATTAGTATCGAAGTTACTGTTACCTATCATAATTATTATTGAAGTTACAGTTACCTACAATAATTTTTTATCAAAATTACAGTTACTTGTCATAATTAGTAACGAAGTTAGAGTTTCTTGTCATAATTAGTATCGAAGTTACAGTTACCTGTCATAATTTGTATCGAAGTTATAGTTACTTGTCATAATTAGTATCGAAGTTGCTGTTAACTGTCATAATTAGTATCGAAGTTACAGTTACCTGCCATAATTTGTATCGAAATTACAGTTCCTTGTCACAATTAGCATCGATGTTACAGTTACCTGTCATAATTAGTATCGAAGGTACTGTTACTTGTCATAATTAGTAACGACGTTACAGTTACCTGTCATAATTTGTATCGAAATTACAGTTACCCGTCATAATTAGTAACGAAGTTACAGTTTCCTGTCATAATTAGTATCGACGTAACTGTTACCTGTCATAATTAGTATGGAAGTTACAGTTACCTGCCATAATTTGTATCGAAATTAAAGTTACTTGTCATCATTAGCAACGATGTTACAGTAACCTGTCATTATTAGTATCGAAGTTAATGTTACTTGTCATAAATAGTATCGAAGTTACTGTTACCTGTCATAATTAGTATCGAAGTTACTGTTACCTGCCATATTTTGTATCGAAATTATTGTTACTTGTCATAAATAGTAACGAAGTTACAGTTACCTGTCATAATTAGTATCGAAGTTACAGTTACTTGTCATAATTAGTATCGAAGTTACTGTTACCTGTCATAAATAGTATCGAAGTTACAGTTACCTGCCAAAATTTGTATCGAAATTACAGTTACTTGTCATAATTAGTAACGAAGTTACAGTTACCTGCCATAATTTGTATCGAAATTACAGTTCCTTGTCATAATTAGTATCGAAGTTACAGTTACCTGTCATCATTAGTCTCGAAGGTACTGTTACTTGTCATAATTAGTAACGAAGTTACAGTTTCCTGTCATAATTATTATCGAAGTTACTGTTACCTGTCATAATTAGTATGGAAGTTACCGTTACCTGCCATAATTTGTATCGAAATCAAAGTTAATTGTCATAATTAGTAGCGATGTTACAGTAACCTGCCATAATTAGTATCGAAGTTAATGTTACTTGTCATAATTAGTATCGAAGTTACTGTTACCTGTCATAATTAGTATGGAAGTTACAGTTACCTGCCATAATTTGTATCGAAATTACAGGGACTTGTCATAATTAGTAACGAAGTTCGAGTTTCTTGTCATAATTAGTATCGATGTTACAGTTACCTGTCATAATTTGTATCGAGGTTATAGTTACTTGTCATAATTAGTATCGAAGTTACTGTTACCTGTCATAATTAGTATCGAAGTTACAGTTACCTGCCATAATTTGTATCGAAATTACAGTTACTTGTCATAATTAGTGACGAAGTTAGAGTTTCTTGTCATAATTAGTATCGAAGTTAATGTTACCTGTCATAATTTGTATCTAAATTACAGTTACTTGTCATAATTAGCATCGAAGCTACAGTTACTTGACATAATTAGTAACGAAGTTACAGTAACCTGTCATAATTAGTAACGAAGTTACAGTTACCTGTCATAATTTGTATCGAAATTACAGTTACTTGTCATAATTAGTAACGAAGTTACAGTTTCATGTCATAATTAGTATCGAAGTTACTGTTACCTGTCATAATTAGTATTGAAGTTACAGTTACCTACCATAATTTTTTATCAAAATTACAGTTACTTGTCATAATTAGTAACGAAGTTAGAGTTTCTTGTCATAATTAGTATCGAAGTTACAGTTACCTGTCATAATTTGTATCGAGGTTATAGTTACTTGTCATAATTAGTATCGAAGTTGCTGTTACCTGTCATAATTAGTATCGAAGTTACAGTAATCTGATATAATTTGTATCAAAATTACAGTTACTTGTCATAATTAGTAACGAAGTTACAGTTACCTGTCAATATTAGTATCGATGTTACAGTTACTTGTCATAATTAGTATCGTAGTTACTGTTACCTGTCATAATAAGTATCGAAGTTACAATTACCTGCCAAAATTTGAATCGAAATTACAGTTACTTGTCATAATTAGTAACGAAGTTACAGTTACCTGTCATAATTAGTATCGAGGTTACAGTTACCTGTCATAATTAGTATCGAAGTTACAGTTACTTGTCATAATTAGTATTGAAGTTACAGTTACCTGTCATAATTAGTAACGATGATACAGTTACCTGCCAAAATTTGTATCGAAATTACAGTTACTTGTCATAATTAATAACGAAGTTACAGTTACCTGTCATAATAAGTATCGAAGTTACAGTTACTTGTCATAATTAGTATCGAGGTTACAGTTACCTGCCATAATTTGTATCGAAATTACAGGGACTTGCCATAATTAGTAACGAAGTTACAGTTTCCTGCCATAATTAATATCGAAGTTACAGTTACTTGTCATAATTCATAACGAAGTTACAGTTACCTGTCATAATTAGTATCGAAGTTACAGTTACTTGTCATAATTAGTATCGAAGTTACAGTTACCTGTCATAATTTGTATCGAAATTACAGTTACTTGTCATAATTAGTAACGAAGTTACAATTTCCTGTCATAATTGGTATCGAAGTAACTGTTACCTGTCATAATTAGTATCGAAGTTACAATTACTTGTCATAATTAGTATCGAGGTTACAGTTACCTGCCATAATTTGTATCGAAATTACAGGGACTTGTCATAATTAGTAACGAAGTTACAGTTTCCTGCTATAACTAGTATCCAAATTAAAGTTACTTGTCATAATTAGTAACGAAGTTACAGTTTCCTGTCATAATTAGTAACGAAGTTACAGTTACCTGTCATAATTTGTATCGAAATTACAGTTACTTGTCATAATTAGTAACGAAGTTACAGTTTCCTGTCATAATTAGTATCGAAGTAACTGTTACCTGTCATAATTAGTATCGAAGTTACAGTTACTTGTCATAATTAGTATCGTAGTTACTCTTACCTGTCATAATTAGTATCGAAGTTACTGTTACCTGTCATAATTAGTATTGATGTTACTGTTACCTACCATAATATTTTTATCAAAATTACTGTTACTTGTCATAATTATTAACGAAGTTAGAATTTGTTGTCATAATTAGTATCGAAGTTACTGTTACCTGTCATATTTTGAATAGAAATTACAGTTACTTGTCATAATTAGAATCGAAGCTACAATTACTTGACATAATTAGTAACGAAGTTACAGTAACCTGTCATAATTAGTAACGAAGTTACAGTTACCTGCCATAATTTGTATCGAAATTACAGTTCCTTGTCATAATTAGTATCGAAGTTACTGATACCTGATATAATTTGTACCGAAGTTACAGTTACCTGCCATAATTTGTATCGAAATTACAGTTACTTGTCATAATTAGTAACGAAGTTACGGTAACCTGTCATAATTTGTATCGAAATTACAGTTACTTGACATAATTAGTAACGAAGTTACAGTAACCTGTCATAATTAGTATCGAAGTTAATGTTACCTGTCATAATTAGTATCGAAGTTACAGTTACCTGCCATAATTTTTTATCAAAATTAGAGTTACTTGTCATAATTAGTAACGAAGTTACAGTTACTTGTCATAATTAGTATCGAAGTTACTGTTACCTGTAATAATTAGTATCAAAGTTACAGTTACCTGCCATAATTTGTATCAAAATTACTGTTCCTTGTCATAATTAATATCGAAGTTACAGTTACCTGTCATAATTAGTATCGAAGGTACTGTTACCTGTCATAAGTAGTAACGAAGTTACAGTTACCTGTCATAATTTGTATCGAAATTACAGTTTCTTGTCATAATTAGTAACGAAGTTAAAGTTTCCTGTCATAATTAGTATCGACGTTACTGTTATCTGTCATAATTAGTATGGAAGTTACAGTTACCTGCCATAATTTGTATCGAAATTACTGGGACTTGTCATAATTAGTAACGAAGTTCGAGTTTCTTGTCATAATTAGTATCGAAGTTATAGTTACTTGTCATAATTAGTATCGAAGTTACTGTTACCTATCATAATTAGTATCGAAGTTACAGTTACCTGCCATAATTTGTATCGAAATTACAGTTACTTGTCATAATTAGTGACGAAGTTACAGTTACCTGTCATAATTAGTATCGAAGTTTCAGTTACCTGTCATAATTAGTATCGAAGTTACAGTTACCTGCCTAAATTTGTATCGAAATTACAGTTACTTGTCATAATTAATAACGAAGTTACAGTTACCTGTCATAATTAGTATCGAAGTTACTGTTACTTGTCATAATTAGTATCGAAGTTACAATTACCTGCCATAATTTGTATCGAAATTAAAGTTACTTGTCATAATTAGTAACGAAGTTACAGTTTCCTGTCATAATTAGTATCGAAGTAACTGTTACCTGTCATAATTAATATTGAAGTTACAGTTACCTACCTTAATTTTTTATCAAAATTACAGTTACTTGTCATAATTAGTAACGAAGTTAGATTTTCTTGTCATAATTAGAATCGAAGTTACAATAACCAGTCATAATTTTTATCGAAGTTATAGTTACTTGTCATAATTAGCACCGAAGTTACTGTTACCTGTCTTAATTAGTATCGAAGTTACAGTTACCTGCCATAATTTGTATCGAAATTACAGTTACTTGTCATAATTAGTAACGAAGTTAGAGTTTCCTGCCATAATTAATATCGAAGTTACAGTTACTTGTCATAATTAATAACTAAGTTACAGTTACCTGTCATAATTAGTATCGAAGTTACAGTTACTTGTCATAATTAGTATCGAAGTTACAGTTACCTGTCATAATTTGTATCGAAATTACAGTTACTTGTCATAATTAGTAACGAAGTTACAGTTTCCTGTCATAATTAGGATCGAAGTAACTGTTACCTGTCATAATTAGTATCGAAGTTACAGTTACTTGTCATAATTAGTATCGTAGTTACTCTTACCTGTCATAATTAGTATCGAAGTTACTGTTACCTGTCATAATTAGTATTGATGTTACAGTTACCTACCATAATTTTTTTATCAAAATTACTGTTACTTGTCATAATTATTAACGAAGTTAGAGTTTGTTGTCATAATTAGTATCGAAGTTACTGTTACCTGTCATATTTTGAATAGAAATTACAGTTACTTGTCATAATTAGAATCGAAGCTACAATTAGATGACATAATTAGTAACGAAGTTACAGTAACCTGTCATAATTATTACGAAGTTACAGTTACCTGCCATAATTTGTATCGAAATTACAGTTCCTTGTCATAATTAGTATCGAAGTTACTGATACCTGATATAATTTGTACCGAAGTTACAGTTACCTGCCATAATTTGTATCGAAATTACAGTTACTTGTCATAATTAGTAACGAAGTTACGGTAACCTGTCATAATTTGTATCGAAATTACAGTTACTTGACATAATTAGTAACGAAGTTACAGTAACCTGTCATAATTAGTATCGAAGTTAATGTTACCTGTCATAATTAGTATCGAAGTTACAGTTACCTGTCATAATTTTTTATCAAAATTAGAGTTACTTGTCATAATTAGTATCGAAGTTACTGTTACCTGTCATAATTAGTATCAAAGTTACAGTTACCTGCCATAATTTGTATAAAAATTACTGTTCCTTGTCATAATTAATATCGAAGTTACAGTTACCTGTCATAATTAGTATCGAAGGTAATGTTACTTGTCATAAGTAGTAACGAAGTTACAGTTACCTGTCATAATTTGTATCGAAATTACAGTTTCTTGTCATAATTAGTAACGAAGTTACAGTTTCCTGTCATAATTAGTATCGAAGTTACTGTTATCTGTCATAATTAGTATGGAAGTTACAGTTACCTGCCATAATTTGTATCGAAATTACTGGGACTTGTCATAATTAGTAACGAAGTTCGAGTTTCTTGTCATAATTAGTATCGAAGTTACAATTACCTGTCATAATTTGTATCGAAGTTATAGTTACTTGTCATAATTAGTATCGAAGTTACTGTTACCTATCATAATTAGTATGGAAGTTACAGTTACCTGCCATAATTTGTATCGAAATTACTGGGACTTGTCATAATTAGTAACGAAGTTAGAGTTTCTTGTCATAATTAGAATCGAAGTTACAATAGCCAGTCATAATTTTTATCGAAGTTATAGTTACTTGTCATAATTAGCACCGAAGTTACTGTTACCTGTCATAATTAGTATCGAAGTTACAGTTACCTTCCATAATTTGTATGGAAATTACAGTTACTTGTCATAATTAGTAACGAAGTTACAGTTACCTGCCATAATTTGTATCGAAATTACAGTTCCTTGTCATAATTAGTATCGAAGTTACAGTTACCTGTCATAATTAGTATCGAAGGTACTGTTACTTGTCATAATTAGTAACGAAGTTACAGTTACCTGTTATAATTTGTATCGATATTACAGTTACTTGTCATAATTAGTAACGAAGTTACAGTTTCTTGTCATAATTAGTATCGAAGTTACTGTTACCTGTCATAATTAGTATGGAAGTTACAGTTACCTGCCATAATTTGTATAGAAATTACAGTCCCTTGTCATAATTAGTACCGAAGTTACAGTTACCTGTCATAGTTAGTATCGAAGTTACTGTTACCTGCCATAATTTGTATCGAAATTACAGTTACTTGTCATAATTAGTAACGAAGTTACTGTTACAGTCATAATTAGTATTGAAGTTACAGTTACCTACCATAAATTTTTATCAAAATTACTGTTACTTGTCATAATTATTAACGAAGTTAGAGTTTCTTGTCATAATTTGTATCGAAGTTAATGTTACCTGTCATAATTTGTATCGAAATTACAGTTACTTGTCATAATTAGCATCGAAGCTACAGTTACTTGACATAATTAGCAACGAAGATACAGTAACCTGTCATAATTAGTAACGAAGTTACAGTTACCTGTCATAATTTGTATCGAAATTACAGTTACTTGTCATAATAAGTAACGAAGTTACAGTTTCCTGTCATAATTAGTATCGAAGTTACTGTTACCTGTCATAATTAGTATGGAAGTTACAGTTACCTGCCATAATTTGTATCGAAATTACAGGGACCTGTCATAATTAGTAATGAAGTTCGAGTTTCTTGTCATAATTAGTATCGAAGTTACAGTTACCTGTCATAATTTGTATCGATGTTATAGTTACCTGTCATAATTAGTATCGAAGTTACAGTTACTTGTCATAATTAGTATCGAAGTTACTGTTACTTGTCATAATTAGTATCGAAGTTACTGTAACCTGTCATAATTTGTATCGAAATTACAGTTACTTGTCATAATTAGCATCGAAGCTACAGTTACTTGACATAATTAGTAACGAAGTTACAGTAACCTGTCATAATAAGTAACGAAGTTACAGTTACCTGTCATAATTTGTATCGAAATACAGTTACTTGTCATAATTAGTAGCGATGATACAGTAACCTGCCATAATTAGTATCGAAGTTAATGTTACTTGTCATAATTAGTATCGAAGTTACTGTTACCTGTCATAATTAGTATCGATGATACAGTTACCTGCCATAATTTGTATCGAAATTACTGTTACTTGTCATAATTAGTAACGAAGTTACAGTTACCTGTCATAATTAGTATCGAAGTTACAGTTACTTGTCATAATTAGTATCGAAGTTACTGTTACCTGTCATAATTAGAATCGAAGTTACAGTTACCTGCCAAAATTTGTATCGAAATTACAGTTACTTGTCATAATTAGTAACGAAGTTACAGTTACCTGTCATAATTAGTATCGAAGTTACAGTTACTTGTAATAATTGGTACCGAAGTTACCGTTACCTGCCATAATTTGTATCGAAATTACAGGGACTTGTCATAATTAGTAACGAAGTTACAGTTACCTGCCATAATTAGTACCGAAATTAAAGTTACTTGTGATAATTATTAACGAAGTTACAGTTACCTGTCATAATTAGTATCGAAGTTCCTGTTACCTGTCATAATTAGTATTGAAGTTACAGTTACCTACCATAATTTTTTATCAAAATTACAGTTACTTGTCATAATTAGTTACGAAGTTAGATTTTCTTGTCATAATTAGTATCGAAGTTACAGTTACCTGTCATAATTTGATTCGAAGTTATAGTTTCTTGTCATAATTAGTATCGAAGTTACTGTTACCTGCCATAATTTGTATCGAAATTACAGTTCCTTGTCGTAATTAGTATCGAAGTTTCAGTTACCAGTCATAATTAGCATCGAAGTTACTGTTACCAGCCATAATTTGTATCGAAATTAAAGTTATTTGTCATAATTAGTTACCAAGTTACAGTTACCTGTCATAATTAGTATCGAAGTTACAGTTACTTGTCATAATTAGTATCGTAGTTACTGTAACCTGTCATAATTAGTATCGAAGTTACTGTTACCTGTCATAATTTGTATCGAAGTTATAGTTACTTGTCGTAATTAGTATCGAAGTTGCTGTTACCTGTCATAATTAGTATCGAAGTTACAGTTACTTGTCATAATTAGTATCGATGTTACTGTTACCTGTCATAATTAGTATCGAAGTTACTGTTACCTGTCATAATTAGTATCGAAATTACAATTACCTGCAATAATTTGTATCGAAATTACAGGGACTTGTCTTAATTAGTAAAGAAGTTACAGTAACCTGCCATAATTAGTATCGAAATTAAAGTTACTTGTCATAATAAGTAACGAAGTTACAGTTACCTGTCATAATTAGTATCGAAGTTACTGTTACCTGTCATAATTAGTATTGAAGTTACAGTTACCTACAATAATTTTTTATCAAAATTACAGTAACTTGTCATAATTAGTAACGAAGTTAGAGTTTCTTGTCATAATTAGTATCGAAGTGACAGTTACCTGTCATAATTTGTATCGAAGTTATAGTTACTTGTCATAATTAGTATCGAAGTTGCTGTTACCTGTCATAATTAGTATCGAAGTTACAGTTACCTGCCATTATTTGTATCGAAATTACAGTTCCTTGTCATAATTAGTATCGATGTTACAGTTACCTGTCATAATTAGTATCGAAGGTACTGTTACTTGTCATAATTAGTAACGAAGTTACAGTTACCTGTCATGATTTGTATCGAAATTACAGTTACTTGTCATAATTAGTAACGAAGTTACAGTTTCCTGTCATAATTAGTATCGAAGTAACTGTTACCTGTCATAATTAGTATGGAAGTTACAGTTACCTGCCATAATTTGTATCGAAATTAAAGTTACTTGTCATCATTAGCAACGATGTTACAGTAACCTGTCATAATTAGTATCGAAGTTAATGTTACTTGTCATAAATAGTATCGAAGTTACTGTTACCTGTCATAATTAGTATCGAAGTTACTGTTACCTGCCATATTTTGTATCGAAATTACTGTTACTTGTCATAAATAGTAACGAAGTTGCAGTAACCTGTCATAATTAGTATCGAAGTTACAGTTACTTGTCATAATTAGTATCGAAGTTACTGTTACCTGTCATAATTAGTATCGAAGTTACAGTTACCTGCCAAAATTTGTATCGAAATTACAGTTACTTGTCATAATTAGTAACGAAGTTACAGTTACCTGCAATAATTTGTATCGAAATTACAGTTCCTTGTCATAATTAGTATCGAAGTTACAGTTACCTGTCATAATTAGTATCGAAGTTACTGTTGCTTGTCATAATTAGTAACGAAGTTACAGTTACCTGTCATAATTTGTATCGAAATTACAGTTACTTGTCATAATTAGTAACGAAGTTACAGTTTCCTGTCATAATTAGTATCGAAGTTACTGTTACCTGTCATAATTAGTATGGATGTTACAGTTACCTGCCATAATTTGTATCGAAATTACAGGGACTTTTCAAAATTAGTAACGAAGTTCGAGTTTCTTGTCATAATTAGTATCGAAGTTACAGTTACCTGACATAAATTGTATTGAAGTTATAGTTACTTGTCATAATTAGTATCGAAGTTACTGTTACCTGTCATAATTAGTATCGAAGTTACAATTACCTGCCATAATTTGTATCGAAATAACAGTTACTTGTCATAATTAGTGACGAAGTTAGAGTTTCTTGTCATAATTAGTATCGAAGTTAATGTTACCTGTCATAATTTGTATCGAAATTACAGTTACTTGTCATAATTAGCATCGAAGCTACAGTTACTTGACATAATTAGTAACGAAGTTACAGTAACCTGTCATAATTAGTAACGAAGTTACAGTTACCTGTCATAATTTGTATCGAAATTACAGTTACTTGTCATAATTAGTAACGATGTTACAGTTTCCTGTCATAATTAGTGTCGAAGTTACTGTTACCTGTCATAATTAGTATTAAAGTTAAAGTTACCTACCATAATTTTTTATCAAAATTACAGTTACTTGTCATAATTAGTAACGAAGTTAGAGTTTCTTGTCATAATTAGTATCGAAGTTACAGTTACCTGTCATAATTTGTATCGAGGTTATAGTTACTTGTCATAATTAGTATCGAAGTTGCTGTTACCTGTCATAATTAGTATCGAAGTTACAGTAACCTGCCATAATTTGTATCAAAATTACACTTACTTGTCATAATTAGTAACGAAGTTACAGTTACCTGTCATTATTAGTATCGATGTTACAGTTACTTGTCATAATTAGTATCGTAGTTACTGTTACCTGTCATAATAAGTATCGAAGTTACAGTTACCTGCCAAAATTTGAATCGAAATTACAGTTACTTGTCATAATTAGTAACGAAGTTACAGTTACCTGTCATAATTAGTATCGAAGTTACAGTTACCTGTCATAATTAGTATCGAAGTTACAGTTACTTGTCATAATTAGTATCGAAGTTACTGTTACCTGTCATAATTAGTAACGATGATACAGTTACCTGCCAAAATTTGTATCGAAATTACAGTTACTTGTCATAATTAATAACGAAGTTACAGTTACCTGTCATAATTAGTATCGAAGTTACAGTTACTTGTCATAATTAGTATCGAGGTTACAGTTACCTGCGATAATTTGTATCGAAATTACAGGGACTTGTCATAATTAGTAACGAAGTTACAGTTTCCTGCCATAATTAATATCGAAATTAAAGTTACTTGTCATAATTAGTAACGAAGTTACAGTTTCCTGTCATAATTAGTATCGAAGTTACTGTTACCTGTCATAATTAGTATTGAAGTTACAGTTACCTACCATAATTTTTTTATCAAAATTACAGTTACTTGTCATAATTAGTAACGAAGTTTGAGTTTCTTGTCATAATTAGTATCGAAGTTAATGTTACCTGTCATAATTAGTATTGAAGTTACAGTTACCTACAATAATTTTTTATCAAAATTACAGTTACTTGTCATAATTAATAACGAAGTTACAGTTACGTGTCATAATTAGTATCGAAGTTACAGTTACATGTCATAATTAGTATCGAAGTTACAGTTATCTGCCATAATTTGTATCGAAATTACAGGGACTTGTCATAATTAGTAACGAAGTTACAGTTTCCTGCCATAACTAGTATCCAAATTAAAGTTACTTGTCATAATTAGTAACGAAGTTACAATTTCCTGTCATAATTAGTAACGAAGTTAAAGTTACCTGTCATAATTTGTATCGAAATTACAGTTACTTGTCATAATAAGTAACGAAGTTACAGTTTCCTGTCATAATTAATATCGAAGTAAATGTTACCTGTCATAATTAGTATCGAAGTTACAGTTACTTGTCATAATTAGTATCGTAGTTACTCTTACCTGTCATAATTAGTATCGAAGTTACTGTTACCTGTCATAATTAGTATTGATGTTACAGTTACCTATCATAATTTTTTATCAAAATTACTGTTACTTGTCATAATTATTAACGAAGTTAGAGTTCCTTGTCATAATTAGTATCGAAGTTACTGTTACCTGTCATATTTTGTATCGAAATTACAGTTACTTGTCAAAATTAGAATCGAAGCTACAATTACTTGACATAATTAGTAACGAAGTTACAGTAACCTGTCATAATTAGTAACGAAGTTACAGTTACCTGCCATAATTTGTATCGAAATTACAGTTCCTTGTCATACTTAGTATCGAAGTTACTGATACCTGATATAATTAGTACCGAAGTTACAGTTACCTTCCATAATTTGTATCGAAATTACAGTTACTTGTCATAATTAGTAACGAAGTTACGGTAACCTGTCATAATTTGTATCGAAATTACAGTTACTTGTCCTAATTAGTATTGAAGTTACAGTTACTTGACATAATTAGTAACGAAGTTACAGTAACCTGTCATAATTAGTATCGAAGTTAATGTTACCTGTCATAATTAGTATCGAAGTTACAGTTACCTGCCATAATTTTTTATCAAAATTAAAGTTACTTGTCATAATTAGTAACGAAGTTACAGTTACTTTGTCATAATCAGTATCGAAGTTACTGTTACCTGTCATAATTAGTATCAACGTTACAGTTACCTGCCATAATTTGTATCAAAATTACTGTTCCTTGTCATAATTAATATCGAAGTTACAGTTACCTGTCATAATTAGTCTCGAAGGTACTGTTACTTGTCATAAGTAGTAACAAAGTTACAGTTACCTGTCATAATTTGTATCGATATTACAGTTACTTGTCATAATTAGTAACGAAGTTTCAGTTTCCTGTCATAATTAGTATCGAAGTTACTGTTATCTGTCATAATTAGTATGGAAGTTACAGTTACCTGCCATAATTTGTATCGAAATTACAGGGACTTGTCATAATTAATAACGAAGTTCGAGTTTCTTGTCATAATTAGTATCGAAATTACAGTTAGCTGTCATAATTTGTATAGAAGTTATAGTTACTTGTCATAATTAGTATCGAAGTTACTGTTACCTGTCATAATTAGTATCGAAGTTACAGTTACCTGCCAAAATTTGTATCGAAATTACAGTTACTTGTCATAATTAATAATGAAGTTACAGTTACCTGTCATAATTAGTATCGAAGTTACAGTTACTTGTCATAATTAGTATCGAAGTTACAGTTACCTGCCATAATTTGTATCCAATTACAGGGACTTGTCATAATTAGTAACGATGTTACAGTTACCTGCCATAATTAGTATCGAAATTAAAGTTACTTGTCATAATTAGCAACGAAGTTACAGTTTCCTGTCATAATTAGTATCGAAGTTACTGTTACCTGTCATAATTAATATTGAAGTTACAGTTACCTACCTTAATTTTGTATCAAAATTACAGTTACTTGTCTTAATTAGTAACGAAGTTAGAGTTTCTTGTCATAATTAATAACGAAGTTACAGTTACCTGCCATAATTTGTATCGAAATTACAGTTCCTTGTCATAATTAGTATCGAAGTTACTGATACCTGATATAATTAGTACCGAAGTTACAGTTACCTGCCATAATTTGTATCGAAATTACAGTTACTTGTCATAATTAGTAACGAAGTTACGGTAACCTGTCATAATTTGTATCGAAATTACAGTTACTTGTCCTAATTAGTATTGAAGTTACAGTTACTTGACATAATTAGTAACGAAGTTACAGTAACCTGTCATAATTAGTATCGAAGTTAATGTTACCTGTCATAATTAGTATCGAAGTTACAGTTACCCGAAATAATTTTTTATCAAAATTAAAGTTACTTGTCATAATTAGTAACGAAGTTACAGTTACTTTGTCATAATCAGTATCGAAGTTACTGTTACCTGTCATAATTAGTATCAACGTTACAGTTACCTGCCATAATTTGTATCAAAATTACTGTTCCTTGTCATAATTAATATCGAAGTTACAGTTACCTGTCATAATTAGTCTCGAAGGTACTGTTACTTGTCATAAGTAGTAACAAAGTTACAGTTACCTGTCATAATTTGTATCGAAATTACAGTTACTTGTCATAATTAGTAACGAGTTACAGTTTCCTGTCATAATTAGTATCGAAGTTACTGTTATCTGTCATAATTAGTATGGAAGTTACAGTTACCTGCCATAATTTGTATCGAAATTACAGGGACTTGTCATAATTAATAACGAAGTTCGAGTTTCTTGTCAAAATTAGTATCGAAATTACAGTTAGCTGTCATAATTTGTATCGAAGTTATAGTTACTTGTCATAATTAGTATCGAAGTTACTGTTACCTGTCATAATTAGTATCGAAGTTACAGTTACCTGCCAAAATTTGTATCGAAATTACAGTTACTTGTCATAATTAATAATGAAGTTACAGTTACCTGTCATAATTAGTATCGAAGTTACAGTTACTTGTCATAATTAGTATCGAAGTTAAAGTTACCTGCCATAATTTGTATCGCAATTACAGGGACTTGTCATAATTAGTAACGATGTTACAGTTACCTGCCATAATTAGTATCGAAATTAAAGTTACTTGTCATAATTAGCAACGAAGTTACAGTTTCCTGTCATAATTAGTATCGAAGTTACTGTTACCTGTCATAATTAATATTGAAGTTACAGTTACCTACCTTAATTGTGTATCAAAATTACAGTTACTTGTCTTAATTAGTAACGAAGTTAGAGTTTCTTGTCATAATTAGAATCGAAGTTACAGTAACCAGTCATAATTTTTATCGAAGTTATAGTTACTTGTCATAATTAGCACCAAAGTTACTGTTACCTGTCATAATTAGTATCGAAGTTACAGTTACCTGCCATAATTTGTATCGAAATTACAGTTACTTGTCTTAATTAGTAACGAAGTTACAGTTACCTGCCATAAATTGTATCGAAATTACAGTTCCTTGTCATAATTAGTATCGAAGTTACAGTTACCTGTCATAATTAGTATCGAAGGTACTGTTACTTGTCATAATTAGTAACGAAGTTACAGTTACCTGTCATAATTTGTATCGAAATTACAGTTACTTGTCATAATTAGTAAAGAAATTACAGTTTCTTGTCATAATTAGTATCGAAGTTACTGTTACCTGTCATAATTAGTATGGAAGTTACAGTTACCTGCCATAATTTGTATCGAAATTACAGTTCCTTGTCATAATTAGTATCGAAGTTACAGTTACCTGTCATAATTAGTATCGAAGTTACTGTTACCTGCCATAATTTGCATCGAAATTACAGTTACTTGTCATAATTAGTAACGAAGTTACTGTTACAGTCATAATTAGTATTGAAGTTACAGTTACCTACCAAAAAATTTTATCAAAATTACTGTTACTTGTCATAATTATTAACGAAGTTAGAGTTTCTTGTCATAATTTGTATCGAAGTTAATGTTACCTGTCATAATTTGTATCGAAATTACAGTTACTTGTCATAATTAGCATCGAAGCTACAGTTACTTGACATAATTAGTAACGAAGTTACAGTAACCTGTCATAATTAGTAACGAAGTTACAGTTACCTGTCATAATTTGTATCGAAATTACAGTTACTTGCCATAATTAGTAACGAAGTTACAGTTTCCTGTCATAATTTGTATCGAAGTTATAGTTACTTGTCATAATTAGTATCGAATTACTGTTACCTGTCATAATTAGTATCGAAGTTACTGTTACCTGCCATAATTTGTAACGAAATGACAGTTACTTTTTATAATTAGTGACGAAGTTACAGTTACCTGTCATAATTAGTATCGAAGTTACAGTTACTTTTCATAATTATTATCGAAGTTACAGTTACCTGCCATAATTAGTATCGAAATTAAAGTTACTTGTCATAATTAGTAACGAAGTTACAGTTTCCTGTCATAATTAGTATCGAAGTTACTGTTACCTGTCATAATTAATATTGAAGTTACAGTTACCTACCTTAATTTTGTATCAAAATTACAGTTACTTGTCATAATTAGTAACGAATTTAGAGTTTCTTGTCATAATTAGAATCGAAGTTACAGTAACCAGTCATAATTTTTATCGAAGTTATAGTTACTTGTCATAATTAGCACCGAAGTTACTGTTACCTGTCATAATTAGTATCGAAGTTACAGTTACCTGCCATAATTTGTATCGAAATTACAGTTACTTGTCTTAATTAGTAACGAAGTTACAGTTACCTGCCAAAATTTGTATCGAAATTACAGTTCCTTGTCATAATTAGTATCGAAGTTACTGTTACCTGTCATAATTAGTATTGAAGTTACAGTTACCTACCATAATTTTTTATCAAAATTACAGTTACTTGTTGTTCGCTTTTGCGAATGTTTTTTGTCGGCTATGTTTCCCGCACGGTTTGAAACACACGTTCAATTTCTGCCCCATTATTTTTTCCTTTATAATTGCAGTATGAACGCGGTGTTCTGATTATTTATTTATTTATTTATTTAACTTATGTTTCATCTGAACTGTTCTTTATTATTCTTGTCAACTCACCTTTTTTCTGAAGTGTCTTTCTAGACGCACCATACTGTCACACTTTTTCATGAGGTACTGTGCTCATCTCAGCGGCAACCTTCGCAATGTTCTTGGGGCTGTGTGTTGATTGGCTGTTTGACACCCCTCCTTCATTCTGGAATGTTCGGCGCGCTGTCGTCATTTCCACTATAAATTCTCCGCTTCGCCGTCCTGCGGCTGAGTCTACATCTGCCTGTCTGAACCAGTCTGACCACGGCTGCCTGCCGTTCCACAACAAGGCCCTTCTGGGGAAGGCCCTGTTAGTAAACATTGTGTGGCTGGAACCATGCCAAGTGGCATGCTTCATCGCTCGGACTCTGTCATGCTAGGCGAGGCATGAGTCAACGACCTTCACCTCAGCAACTAAGTCAGCCCGCTAGCTCACTACAACTCGGCGATGAGAAACTATAATTGATTGTAATCCGCCAGACAGATCATTACCAAGAGGTCTGTTCCTGCGGGGTACAAATCGCCAATGGAGCCACCATCTATCTTTCTCGGAAGGCATGCCGAGACATCCTAGAGGAAGCCTTTGTTTGGATTACAACCCGCTTCCTGCGGGCCAAATACTAAGTATAAAAGTATCAAATCATTGGTAACGTGAACTTCCTTCACTTGGTTTATACATTCTTCAAGGCTAAGCCTTTTTCTTGCTTCTTGCTTGGTTTTTGGATATTTTTCTTAAAAATACTTTATTAATCGCCTTTTATATGGCCTTTTTATGCATTTTTATTGTAATTCCTATTTATTCTGAGTTTCCTGGAGAAACATTGCATTTTTTATTACCTTCCTTTAATTATTATTCTAAATGAAAATGTTTGTTATTGCTTCAAAAATCAAATAAATGTATTGAACCTTGGTTATCAATGTTTGGTCTCTTCCTCGTCACTCTATTTAAATTTCACTGTGTGCCCGAATCCTATTCCCCCTTTTCCCAGTTGGGGTGGTATCCAATCACCCCTTTCCATGGTACCTCAACCCCGGATCGAACCCAGAACCTTCATTCTGAGACCACAAATTCCATTCTAAAAAAAAAAAACTTGTGCAATCTAATATTTGTCTTATACATTTCAGTATATCGTGGCTAGCGCGGGAGATCTGCGGGAAAGCGGAAACAATCCCAGCATATTACACAACTGGTTTCTTTCTGGAAAGCAGGTCTGTCTGGTGCCGCAAGCAGCTTTGGTAAGTGAGTTATTCCAACTTCCCAGCCATGCCAGTTTTTTTTTGTTTTTTTTTATCGTATGGCCTCGGGTGCCTGGTGCAAACTTTGTTAATTGACACCCAGAGGGTAGCTTGCATGTCGAATTTCGTCGTTCCTTTGAACGCTATGAAAGTCAAGGAGGTTAGATTTCTAAACTCCTGACACTACAGCGCTTTCAAGTAGAGAATGGAGGAACTTTGTGTTGGCGGAAAATCCCGAGATTAATTTTGCCATTGAACACGGCCTACTGAATTCAAATGGGTTCTTTAACATGCCAACAACGTATGACATGAGTGTCGTGATTTTTGTCGCCTTCAAAAATCACTTACCATGGCCAGGGGCGAACCTGCAAGCTTGGGGTTGGTAGTCTGACACTAGAACCACTCACCCACCGTGGCAAGCTAGCCATGCCAGTAATAATAGATGATAAACTGTTAAACTCTCGGGCGGCCTACAAAGGTCAACTCACCCGTTTTCAAAAATATTTAGCTACTCTACCGAAAGAGGAACAAAACCTTGATATTATATCTCAGCGTTATAAGCTTTTGAACAGGCGTACGAGAAATATGATCTCGTGCAACTTGAAATTGAAATCAAAAGTCCAGAACATCAATCAGATAGGGAAGAAGTAGAGAGTAATTACTTTGATACACACGCTCAGGCTGTGGCATTAGTTAGAACTTTGACCCTGGCGTTGAAGGTAGAGGAAACTCAAGGAAGAATTAGCGACCTTGGGAATGGTATCAAACCATTGCTACCTAAAATTTAAATTCCGCATTTTTCAGGAAAGGAAGAGATGTGGCAATTATTCTTTGAATTGTTCAGTTCATTAGTACATGATAATGCCACACTTCCAGAAATTCAGAAATTTCATTACTTAAAATCCATTTTGCAGGGACCACCCCTTCAACTTATAAGAGAACTCCCCTTAACAGGAGAAAACTATAACATTGCTATAGAGCTTCTTAAAGGCCGTTATGGCAACGAAAAATTATGCCTACAGAGGCATATTCAAGCCTTATTTAACCTGCCCGCATTGCGAGCTGACAGCTTGTCAACACTGTGAGCCTTAAGTGACACGGTCCAACTACACGTCAGAGCATTGGCACGGTTGAATCAACCGGTCGAGCATTGGGATCTATTCTTAGTTCACTTGGTTACTTCTAAATTTGATTCATCAACCTTAAAGGCATGGGAGAGGGAACTAACAAATGACGCTTCATATACCTATGGCTCATTGCTTACGTTTATAAATAATAGATGTCAGGTTTTATCAGCCGTAGCCTGTCATATGTCAGGAAGTGCAGATAACAAATCTAATGTTGTGAAGCCAGTCGGTACTAAAATAAACAAATCTGCTGTCTTTACTGTTCAACATAATTCAACAGATTGTATTCTCTGTAAAGCGCCTCACAGGTTATATTCCTGCGTTGCCTTTAAAGCCCTTTCTACCGACGAAAGACGCAAATTAATAGCTCATAAAAGATATTGCTACAACTGTCTGTCAACTAGGCATATGGTGCCTGATTGCGTATCTAAAAATACTTGCTCCCATTGCAAGGCTCAACATCATACCTTGCTTCATAGGTTTGAAAAGCCACGTCAGGCTCCTTCCCCTGGATGTTCTAAAGATACATCCCCAGGAGTCAATGCACAATCTTATACTCAGAGCTCTAGCTCTATTCGTAGTTCCCAGGTGCTACTATCAACCGTGTTATTAAAAGTTCAAGATTCCTCTGGTAGATGGCTTGAAGCACGTGCCTTATTGGATAATGCCGCCACCCATGACTTCATAAGTGAGCGTCTCATTAAGAAACTTGGTCTTCCCAAGCAACCTACATTAATTCAGGTTACCGGTATTAACAATAGCAATGTTAAATCTTTGCATTTTGTTCGTGTTCACATCAAAGATGCTGTTAATTGTAACACAACATTTCAGTTGAATTGTCTTGCCATTGATACTATTGGCAGTAATACCCCTAGTACTTCTTTTGAAATTAGAAATTGGCAATTTCCTCATAACATTCAGTTGGCAGATCCAACATTTAATACGAGCGCTCCAGTAGACATACTTCTCAGTGCCCAAGTATTTTGGCAATGTCTCTTTAGCTCTAAGGTTAAAATATCACCAGGAGTGTTTGTTCATCATACCAAGCTAGGTTGGTTAGTAACGGGTCAGGTCCCTCATAAGTCGTTTCAAAATTTCTCACAATGTCATTTTGTCAATACAAGTCTCGATTACAACTTAGAAAGATTTTGGAAAATCGAAACTATAGATTCAGTTTCACCTTCCTCAGTTGAAAATGAAATGTGTGAAAAACTGTTTCGCGAAACAACCAAACGCAATTCAGAGGGTAGATTTGTCGTAACAATGCCCCGAGTGGATAATCCACCTCTTTTATTTGAAACACACCCTAGGGCTCTTAGAGCACTCTATGCTGTGGAAAGCAAATTTAAACGTGACCCTGTTGTTAAAACTCAATACTCCACATTTATGGAGGAATATGAGGCACTCGATCACATGGAGGTTGTTACCAAGAAAGATGATGCTTCTTACACCCCATCTGAAGTCATTTACCTCAATCATCATCCTGTTTGGAAGAATGAAATTTTAATGGAAAACATAAGAGTGGTCTTTAATGGCTCTGCATTGGATGCCAATGGAACTTCTCTGAATGACACATTATTATCAGGCCCTCCTATTCAATCTGACATTTCTTCTGTTTTAATGAATTTTCGCTTGTTCCCTATCGCAGTGATATCTGATATCAAGCAGATGTATAGACAGATTTTGGTCGATCAACAACAGCGCGACCTTCAGAGAATTCTTTGGCGCGACGAGCCTACTAAATCCGTCAAGATTTTTCGGCTAAAAACATTAACCTATGGACTAAAGCCTTCTGCTTTTTTAGCCATACGTGCGTTGAAATTACTTGCTGAACAGGATGGCCCGTTGTATTCTCCTAAGGCTTCTGAAGTGTTAAAATCATCATTCTACGTTGACGATTTTCTTCATTCATTTGAGTCAGTATCTGAAGCACTGCAAGTCTCTAAGGATTTGACAGCTTTGCTTTTGGGAGGCGGATTTTCCTTGTGCAAGTGGAACTCTAATTCGGAAGAATTTCTTTCTAAATTTCCATTAACTTCAGTCTATAACGACTCAGTAGAGCTTCTTCATGAAAATAATTCTATCAAAACTCTAGGCATCTATTGGAGTCCTCAAAAGGATTTTTTCTTTTTCAAAATTAATCTCAGTGACATCAAACCGCAAACTAAGCGGCAAATTTTGTCTGAGATTGCAAAGATATTTGATCCTCTCCAATTTTTGGCGCCAATCATCGTCACAGCAAAGCTTTTCATGCAAGACCTTTGGTCCTTGAAAACTGGTTGGGATGAACCAGTTCCTTCAGAGTTGCAAAAAAATTGGATTTCTTATAGAAATAGTTTGGAAGATCTCTCTAATGTTATTATCCCGCGAGTGATTATTCCCTTTCCCTCCTGTGGAGGATATGAACTTCACATCTTTGCCGATAGCTCATTGAAAGCTTATGGATGTTGTGCGTATATTGTTTGCCGTAATTTTGTCCAGTCATATTTCTTTTCCAATTTAATTTGCGCTAAGTCGAAGGTGGCCCCTCTTAAATCTTTATCCTTGCCACGACTGGAACTTTGTGCTGCTCTTCTGGCGGTTGAATTATCGGTCAAAATCCGTCAATCTTTGAAAATCCGATTTATTAAAACTTACTTTTGGAGTGACTCAGCCATCACGTTGGCATGGATTGCCAAACCTCCCTCGCATTGGCAGGTGTTTGTAGCTAATAGAGTGTCCAAAATTCAACAATTGTCTAACCTTGAACAATGGCATCATGTATCTGGCAAGGAGAACCCTGCAGATGTCATTTCTCGGGGATGTTCCCCTCTTATGTTGGCTAACCTGACATTATACTGGCACGGTCCCCGTTGGCTTCTGCAAGAACCTTCCGCTTGGCCTAATTTTCCTCTTCCGGAGTTATCAGACTTGCCGGATTCTGGTAAGATTACTGGATCTTCTCTTCTCGTTTCCGACTCTCCCCTTCTCTTGCAGCGATATTCCTCTTTCCATAAATTGGTGAGAGTTATGGCTTATCTCCTTCGATGGAAATATTTTGTGGTAGAACAACCTCTTTTTCCTAAGCCATATTTAACCCTTTCTGAATTAGGTTTAGCCACTACAAAAATCTTATGGCTTACTCAACAAGAAATATTCTCTGAAGAATGCCAGGTGTTGTCCCAAGGTCAATCCCTTAAGAAATCGAGTAGGCTTTCCTCACTCGCCCCCTTTTTGGATACTGATGGTTTATTAAGAGTAGGAGGACGTTTATCTTTGGCTGATCTTTCTGAGGATAAAAAACATCCAATTATTCTTCCCTCAAAGCATCATGTCACTTCCTTAATCATTCGTCAGTATCATTACCAGCATCTTCATGCTGGAACTCGTACATTACTTTCTATCATTCGTGAAAGGTATTGGCCCATAAACGGAGTCCATGAAGTTACCTCTGTTATCCGGAAGTGCATTCCATGTTTTAAATCCAAACCTAAAGTTACCGCTCAGCTCATGGGTGATCTTCCCAACTTTAGATCCACGCCTGCTAGACCCTTTACCTTTACGGGGGTGGATTATTCCGGGCCTTTTGTTTACAGAAGAAATTCTCCTGAGGCCAAAAAATGTATTTTTGGAAAACTCTATATTTCGCTGTTTGTATGTATGGTCACCGGAGCAGTTCACTTAGAACTAGTTACCAACGCCTCTACTGCTTACTTTTTGGCAGCTTTTGCCAGATTTTCAGCTCGCAGAGGTCTTCCTTCAGAAGTATTCTCAGACAATGCTAAAAATTTTATCGGAGCTTCTGAGCAAATTAAGAGAGCTCTTACTCAAAATTCAGCGCTGGAAAGGATTACTGATTATGCTCACCAGAGAAATTTCAAGTGGCACTTCATCCCCCCTTATGCACCTCATCAAGGTGGGAGGTGGGAGTCTTGTGTGAAACTCACCAAGAAGCACCTTAGACGTGTTTGTGGCCAACCCCCCTTTCTCATGAAGAGTTTAATCCCTTAATCATTTTTATTGAGGGCATAATTAATTCTCGTCCTTTATCACCTTTATCTAATGATCCTTCAGATCTTCTGCCATTAACGCCAGGCCATTTTCTTATCGGTGGTCCGTTGACTGCCTCTCCACCTTTGTTATATTCTAATTCTCAATCTTCTTTAGCCATTTCTTGGCGCAAAATTGAAAGATTGCGCAATAATTTTTGGCGCCGCTGGAGGTTGGAATACCTCGGTTTGCTTCAGCAGCGTGGTAAATGGCTTGTTTCCTGCTCTAACCTTCAGGTGGGGGACTTGGTGCTTTTGAAAGACCCTAGTCCTCCTCTTGTCTGGAATTTGGGTAGGGTTGTTGAGTGCTTTCCTGGCAGAGATGGTAGGGTTCGCGTGGTAAAGCTGCAGACTTCTGCTGGTCATTTTCTTAGGCCAATCACCATGATTGCTCCTTTGCCACGCGAGGCCTAACTCCTGCGCTTTCTTACTGCAATTTTTTCTCGCCCCTCCCAGCATGTTCGCTTTTGCGAATGTTTTTTGTCGGCTATGTTTCCCGCACGGTTTGAAACACACGTTCAATTTCTGCCCCATTATTTTTTCCTTTATAATTGCAGTATGAACGCGGTGTTCTGATTATTTATTTATTTATTTATTTAACTTATGTTTCATCTGAACTGTTCTTTATTATTCTTGTCAACTCACCTTTTTTCTGAAGTGTCTTTATAGACGCACCATACTGTCACACTTTTTCATGAGGTACTGTGCTCATCTCAGCGGCAACATTCGCAATGTGCTTGGGGCTGTGCGTTGATTGGCTGTTTGACACCCCTCCTTCATTCTGGAATGTTCGGCGCGCTGTCGTCATTTCCACTATAAATTCTCCGCTTCGCCGTCCTGCGGCTGAGTCTACATCTGCCTGTCTGAACCAGTCTGACCACGGCTGCCTGCCGTTCCACAACAAGGCCCTTCTGGGGAAGGCCCTGTTAGTAAACATTGTGTGGCTGGAACCTTGCCAAGTGGCATGCTTCATCGCTCGGACTCTTTCATGCTAGGCGAGGCATGAGTCAACGACCTTCACCTCAGCAACTAAGTCAGCCCGCTAGCTCACTACAACTCGGCGATGAGAAACTATAATTGCTTGTAATCCGCCAGACAGATCATTACCAAGAGGTCTGTTCCTGCGGGGTACAATTCGCCAATGGAGCCACCATCTATCATTCTCGGAAGGCATGCCGAGACATCCTAGAGGAAGCCTTTGTTTGGATTACAACCCGCTTCCTGCGGGCCAAATACTAAGTATAAAAGTATCAAATCATTGGTAACGTGAACTTCCTTCACTTGGTATATACATTCTTCAAGGCTAAGCCTTTTTCTTGCTTCTTGCTTGATTTTTGGATATTTTTCTTAAAAATACTTTATTAATCGCCTTTTATATGGCCTTTTTATGCATTTTTATTGTAATTCCTATTTATTCTGAGATTCCTAGAGAAACATTGCATTTTTATAAGCTTCCTTTAATTATTATTCTAAATGAAAATGTTTGTTATTGCTTCAAAAATCAAATAAATGTATTGAACCTTGGTTATCAATGTTTGGTCTCTTCCTCGTCACTCTATTTAAATTTCACTGTGTGCCCGAATCCTAATCCCCCTTTTCCCAGTTGGGGTGCTATCCAATCACCCCTTTCCACTTGTCATAATTAGTAACGAAGTTTGAGTTTCTCTTCATAATTAGAATCGAAGTTACAGTAACCAGTCATAATTTTTATCGAAGTTATAGTTACTTGTCATAATTAGTATCTAAGTTACTGTTACCTGTCATAATTAGTACCGAAGTTACAGTTACCTGCCATAATTTGTATCGAAATTATAGTTACCTGTCATAATAAGTATGGAAGTTACTGTTACTTGTCATAATTAGTATCGAAGTTACTGTTACCTGTCATAATTAGTATCGAAGTTACAGTTACCTGCCAAAATTTGTATCGAAATTACAGTTACTTGTCATAATTAGTAACGAAGTTACAGTTACCTGCCATAATTTGTATCGAAATTACAGTTCCTTGTCATAATTAGTATCGAAGTTACAGTTACCTGTCATAATTAGTATCGAAGGTACTGTTACTTGTCATAATTAGTAACGAAGTTACAGTTACCTGTCATAATTTGTATCGAAATTACAGTTACTTGTCATAATTAGTAACGAAGTTACAGTTTTCTGTCATAATTAGTATCGAAGTAACTGTTACCTGTCATAATTAGTATGGAAGTTTCAGTTACCTGCCATAATTTGTATCGAAATTAAAGTTACTTGTCATCATAAGCAACGATGTTACAGTAACCTGTCATAATTAGTATCGAAGTTAATGTTACTTGTCGTAATTAGTATCGAAGTTACTGTTACCTGTCATAATTAGTATCGAAGTTACTGTTACCTGCAATATTTTGTATCGAAATTACTGTTACTTGTCATAAATAGTAACGAAGTTACAGTTACCTGTCATAATTAGTATCGAAGTTACAGTTACTTGTCATAATTAGTATCGAAGTTACTGTTACCTGTCATAATTAGAATCGAAGTTACAGTTACCTGCCAAACTTTGTATCGAAATTACAGTTACTTGTCATAATTAGTAACCAAGTTACAGTTACCTGTCATAATTAGTATCGAAGTTACAGTTACTTGTATTAATTAGTATCGAAGTTACCGTTACCCGCCATAATTTGTATCGAAATTACAGGGACTTGTAATAATTAGTAACGATGTTACAGTTACCTGCCATAATTAGTATCGGAATTAAAGTTACTTGTGATAATTAGTAACGAAGTTACAGTTACCTGTCATAATAAGTATCGAAGTTACTGTTACCTGTCATAATTAGTATTGAAGTTACAGTTACCTACCATAATTTTTTATCAATATTACATTTACTTGTCATAATTAGTAACGAAGTTAGAGTTTCTTGTCATAATTAGTATCGAAGTTACAGTAACCAGTCATAATTTTTATCGAAGTTATAGTTACTTGTCATAATTAGTATCGAAGTTACTGTTACCTGTCCTAATTAGTATCGAAGTTACAGTTACCTGCCATCATTAGTATCGAAATTAGAGTTACTTGTCATTATTAGTAACGAAGTTACAGTTACCTGTCATAATTAGTATCGTAGTTACAGTTACTTGTCATAATTAGTATCGAAGTTACTGTTACCTGTCATAATTAGTATCGAAGTTACAATTACCTGCCAAAATTTGTATCGAAATTACAGTTACTTGTCATAATTAGTAACGAAGTTGCAGTTACCTGCCATAATTTGTATCGAAATTACAGTTCCTTGTCATAATTAGTATCGAAGTTACAGTTACCTGTCATAATTAGTATCGAAGGTACTGTTACTTGTCATAATTAGTAACGAAGTTACAGTTACCTGTCATAATTTGTATCGAAATTACAGTTACTTGTCATAATTAGTAACGAAATTACAGTTTCCTGTCATAATTAGTATCGAAGTTACTGTTACCTGTCATAATTAGTATGGAAGTTACAGTTACCTGCCATAATTTGTATCGAAATTAAATTTACTTGTCATAATTAGTAGCGATGTTACAGTAACCTGCCATAATTAGTATCGAAGTTAATGTTACTTGTCATAATAAGTATCGAAGTTAATGTTACCTGTCATAATTAGTATCGAAGATACAGTTACCTGCCATAATTTGTATCGAAATTACTGTTACTTGTCATAATTACTAACGAAGTTACAGTTACCTGTCATAATTAGTATCGAAGTTACAGTTACTTGTCATAATTAGTATCGAAGTTACTGTTACCTGTAATAATTAGAATCGAAGTTACAGTTACCTGCCAAAATTTGTATCGAAATTACAGTTACTTTTCATAATTAGTAACGAAGTTACAGTTACCTGTCATAATTAGTATCGAAGTTACAGTTACTTGTATTAATTAGTATCGAAGTTACCGTTACCTGCCATAATTTGTATCGAAATTACAGGGACTTGTCATAATTAGTAGCGATGTTACAGTAACCTGCCATAATTAGTATCGAAGTTAATGTTACTTGTCATAATTAGTATCGAAGTTAATGTTACCTGTCATAATTAGTATCGAAGATACAGTTACCTGCAATAATTTGTATCGAAATTACTGTTACTTGTCATAATTACTAACGAAGTTACAGTTACCTGTCATAATTAGTATCGAAGTTACAGTTACTTGTCATAATAAGTATCGAAGTTACTGTTACCTGTAATAATTAGAATCGAAGTTACAGTTACCTGCCATAATTTGTATCGAAATTACTGTTACTTGTCATAATTACTAACGAAGTTACAGTTACCTGTCATAATTAGTATCGAAGTTACAGTTACTTGTCATAATTAGTATCGAAGTTACTGTTACCTGTAATAATTAGAATCGAAGTTACAGTTACCTGCCAAAATTTGTATCGAAATTACAGTTACTTGTCATAATTAGTAACGAAGTTACAGTTGTCTGTCATAATTAGTATCGAAGTTCCTGTTACCTGTCATAATTAGTATTGAAGTTACAGTTACCTACCATAATTTTTTTTCAAAATTACAGTTACTTGTCATAATTAGTAACGAAGTTAGATTTTCTTGTCATAATTAGTATCGAAGTTACAGTTACCTGTCATAATTTGATTCGAAGTAATAGTTACTTGTCATAATTAGTATCGAAGTTACAGTTACCTGTCATAATTTGTATAGAAGTTATAGTTACTTGTCATAATTAGTTTCGAAGTTGCTGTTACCTGTCATAATTGGTATCGAAGTTACAGTTACCTGCCATAATTTGTATCGAAATTACAGTTCCTTGTCATAATTAGTATCGATGTTACAGTTACCTGTCATAATTAGTATCGAAGGTACTGTTACTTGTCATAATTAGTAACGAAGTTACAGTTACCTGTCATAATTTGTATCGAAATTACAGTTACTTGTCATAATTAGTAACGAAGTTACAGTTTCCTGTCATAATTAGTGTCGAAGTAACTGTTACCTGTCATAATTAGTATGGAAGTTACAGTTACCTGCCATAATTTGTATCGAAATTAAAGTTACTTGTCATCTTTAGCAACGATGTTACAGTAACCTGTCATAATTAGTATCGAAGTTAATGTTACTTGTCATAAATAGTATCGAAGTTACTGTTACCTGTCATAATTAGTATCGAAGTTACTGTTACCTGCCATATTTTGTATCGAAATTACTGTTATTTGTCATAAATAGTAACGAAGTTACAGTTACCTGTCATAATTAGTATCGAAGGTACTGTTACCTGTCATAATTAGTATCGAATTTACAGTTACTTGTCATAATTAGTATTGAAGTTACTTTAACTTGTCATAATTAGTAACGAAGTTACAGTTACCTGCCATAATTTGTATCGAAATTACAGTTCCTTGTCATAAATAGTATCGAAGTTACAGTTACCTGTCATAATTATTATCGAAGGTACTGTTACTTGTCATAATTAGTAACGAAGTTACAGTTACCTGTCATAATTTGTATCGAAATTACAGTTGCTTGCCATAATTAGTAACGAAGTTACAGTTTCCTGTCATAATTAGTATCGAAGTTACTGTTACCTGTCATAATTAGTATGGAAGTTACAGTTACCTGCCTTAATTTGTTTCGAAATTAAAGTTACTTGTCATAATTAGTAGCGATGTTACAGTAACCTGCCATAATTAGTATCGAAGTTAATGTTACTTGTCATAATTAGTACCGAAGTTACTGTTACCTGTCATAATTAGTATCGAAGATACAGTTACCTGCCATAATTTGTATCGAAATTACTGTTACTTGTCATAATTAGTAACGAAGTTACAGTTACCTGTCATAATTAGTATCGAAGTTACAGTTACTTGTCATAATTAGTATCGAAGTTACTGTTACCTGTCATAATTAGAATCGAAGTTACAGTTACCTGCCAAAATTTGTATCGAAATTACAGTTACTTGTCATAATTAGTAACGAAGTTAAAGTTACCTGTCATAATTAGTATCGAAGTTACAGTTACTTGTAATAATTAGTATCGAAGTTAACGTTACCTGTCATAATTTGTATCGAAATTACAGTTGCTTGCCATAATTAGTAACGAAGTTACAGTTTCCTGTCATAATTAGTATCGAAGTTACAGTTACCTGTCATAATTAGTATCGAAGTTCCTGTTACCTGTCATAATTAGTATTGAAGTTTCAGTTACCTACCATAATTTTTTATCAAAATTACAGTTACTTGTCATAAATAGTAACGAAGTTACAGTTACCTGTCATAATTTGATTCGAAGTTATAGTTACTTGTCATAATTAGTATCGAAGTTTGTGTTACCTGTCAAAATTAGTATCGAAGTTACAGTTACCTGCCATAATTTGTATCGAAATTACAGTTCCTTGTCATAATTAGTATGGAAGTTACAGTTACCTGTCATAATTAGCATCGAAGTTACTGTTACCAGCCATAATTTGTATCGAAATTACAGTTACTTGTCATAATTAGTTACCAAGTTACAGTTACCTGTCATAATTAGTATCGAAGTTACAGTTACATGTCATAATTAGTATCGTAGTTACTGTAACCTGTCATAATTAGTATCGAAGTTACTGTTACCTGTCATAATTTGTATCGAAGTTAAAGTTACTTGTCATAATTAGTATCGAAGTTGCTGTTATCTTTCATAATTAGTATCGAAGTTACAGTTACTTGTCATAATTAGTATCGAAGTTACTGTTACCTGTCATAAAAAGTATCGAAGTTACTGTTACCTGTCATAATTAGTATCGAAATTACAATTACCTGCAATAATTTGTATCGAAATTACAGGGACTTGTCATAATTAGTAACGAAGTTACAGTAACCTGCCATAATTAGTATCGAAATTAAAGTTACTTGTCATAATAAGTAACGAAGTTACAGTTACCTGTCATAATTAGTATCGAAGTTACTGTTACCTGTCATAATAAGTATTGAAGTTACAGTTACCTACAATAATTTTTTATCAAAATTACAGTTACTTGTCATAATTAGTAACGAAGTTAGAGTTTCTTGTCATAATTAGTATCGAAGTAACAGTTACCTGTCATAATTTGTATCGAAGTTATAGTTACTTGTCATAATTAGTATCGAAGTTAATGTTACCTGTCATAATTAGTATGGAAGTTACAGTTACCTGCCATAATTTGTATCGAAATTAAAGTTACTTGTCATCATTAGCAACGATGTTACAGTAACCTGTCATAATTAGTATCGAAGTTAATGTTACTTGTCATAAATAGTATCGAAGTTACTGTTACCTGTCATAATTAGTATCGAAGTTACAGTTACCTGCCATAATTTGTATCGAAATAACAGTTCCTTGTCATAATTAGCATCGATGTTACAGTTACCTGTCATAATTAGTATCGAAGGTACTGTTACTTGTCATAATTAGTAACGAAGTTACAGTTACCTGTCATAATTTGTATCGAAATTACAGTTACTTGTCATAATAAGTAACGAAGTTACAGTTTCCTGTCATAATTAGTATCGACGTAACTGTTACCTGTCATAATTAGTATGGAAGTTACAGTTACCTGCCATAATTTGTATCGAAATTAAAGTTACTTGTCATCATTAGCAACGATGTTACAGTAACCTGTCATAATTAGTATCGAAGTTAATGTTACTTGTCATAAATAGTATCGAAGTTACTGTTACCTGTCATAATTAGTATCGAAGTTACTGTTACCTGCCATATTTTGTATCGAAATTACTGTTACTTGTCATAAATAGTAACGAAGTTACAGTTACCTGTCATAATTAGTATCGAAGTTACAGTTACTTGTCATAATTAGTATCGAAGTTACAGTTACCTGTCATCATTAGTATCGAAGGTACTGTTACTTGTCATAATTAGTAACGAAGTTACAGTTACCTGTCATAATTTTTATCGAAATTAGAGTTACTTGTCATAATTAGTAACGAAGTAACAGTTTTCTGTCATAATTATTATCGAAGTTACTGTTACCTGTCATAATTAGTATGGAAGTTACCGTTACCTGCCATAATTTGTATCGAAATCAAAGTTAATTGTAATAATTAGAAGCGATGTTACAGTAACCTGCCATAATTAGTATCGAAGTTAATGTTACTTGTCATAATTAGTATCGAAGTTACTGTTACCTGTCATAATTAGTATGAATGTTACAGTTACCTGCCATAATTTGTATCGAAATTACAGGGACTTGTCATAATTAGTAACGAAGTTCGAGTTTCTTGTCATACTTAGTATCGAAGTTACAGTTACCTGTCGTAATTTGTATCGAGGTTATAGTTACTTGTCATAATTAGTATCGAAGTTACTGTTACCTGTCATGATTAGTATCGAAGTTACAGTTACCTGCCATAATTTGTATCGAAATTACAGTTACTTGTCATAATTAGTGACGAAGTTAGAGTTTCTTGTCATAATTAGTATCGAAGTTAATGTTACCTGTCATAATTTGTATCGAAATTACAGTTACTTGTCATAATTAGCATCGAAGCTACAGTTACTTGACATAATTAGTAACGAAGTTACAGTAACCTGTCATAATTAGTAACGAAGTTACAGTTACCTGTCATAATTTGTATCGAAATTACAGTTACTTGTCATAATTAGTAACGAAGTTACAGTTTCATGTCATAATTAGTATCGAAATTACTGTTACCTGTCATAATTAGTATTGAAGTTACAGTTACCTACCATAATTTTTATCAAAATTACAGTTACTTGTCATAATTAGTAACGAAGTAAGAGTTTCTTGTCATAATTAGTATCGAAGTTACAGTTACCTGTCATTATTTGTATCGAGGTTATAGTTACTTGTCATAATTAGTATCGAAGTTGCTGTTACCTGTCATAATTAGTATCGAAGTTACAGTAATCTGCCATAATTTGTATCAAAATTACAGTTACTTGTCATAATTAGTAACGAAGTTACAGTTACCTGTCATTATTAGTATCGATGTTACAGTTACTTGTCATAATTAGTATCGTAGTTACTGTTACCTGTCATAATAAGTATCGAAGTTACAATTACCTGCCAAAATTTGAATCGAAATTACAGTTACTTGTCATAATTAGTAACGAAGTTACAGTTACCTGTCATAATTAGTATCGAGGTTACAGTTACCTGTCATAATTAGTATCGAAGTTACAGTTACTTGTCATAATTAGTATCGAAGTTACTGTTACCTGTCATAATTAGTAACGATGATACAGTTACCTGCCAAAATTTGTATCGAAATTACAGTTACTTGTCATAATTAATAACGAAGTTACAGTTACCTGTCATAATAAGTATCGAAGTTACAGTTACTTGTCATAATTAGTATCGAGGTTACAGTTACCTGCCATAATTTGTATCGAAATTACAGGGACTTGCCATAATTAGTAACGAAGTTACAGTTTCCTGCCATAATTAATATCGAAGTTACAGTTACTTGTCATAATTAATAACGAAGTTACAGTTACCTGTCATAATTAGTATCGAAGTTACAGTTACTTGTCATAATTAGTATCGAAGTTACAGTTACCTGTCATAATTTGTATCGAAATTACAGTTACTTGTCATAATTAGTAACGAAGTTACAGTTTCCTGTCATAATTAGTATCGAAGTAACTGTTACCTATCATAATTAGTATCGAAGTTACAGTTACTTGTCATAATTAGTATCGAGGTTACAGTTACCTGCCATAATTTGTATCGAAATTACAGGGACTTGTCATAATTAGTAACGAAGTTACAGTTTCCTGCCATAACTAGTATCCAAATTAAAGTTACTTGTCATAATTAGTAACGAAGTTACAGTTTCCTGTCATAATTAGTAACGAAGTTACAGTTACCTGTCATAATTTGTATCGAAATTACAGTTACTTGTCATAATTAGTAACGAAGTTACAGTTTCCTGTCATAATTAGTATCGAAGTAACTGTTACCTGTCATAATTAGTATCGAAGTTACAGTTACTTGTCATAATTAGTATCGTAGTTACTCTTACCTGTCATAAATAGTATCGAAGTTACTGTTACCTGTCATAATTAGTATTGATGTTACAGTTACCTACCATAATTTTTTTATCAAAATTACTGTTACTTGTCATAATTATTAACGAAGTTAGAGATTGTTGTCATAATTAGTATCGAAGTTACTGTTACCTGTCATATTTTGAATAGAAATTACAGTTACTTGTCATAATTAGAATCGAAGCTACAATTACTTGACATAATTAGTAACGAAGTTACAGTAACCTGTCATAATAAGTAACAAAGTTACAATTACCTGCCATAATTTGTATCGAAATTACAGTTCCTTGTCATAATTAGTATAGAAGTTACTGATACCTGATATAATTTGTACCGAAGTTACAGTTACCTGCCATAATTTGTATCGAAATTACAGTTACTTGTCATAATTAGTAACGAAGTTACGGTAACCTGTCATAATTTGTATTGAAATTACAGTTACTTGACATAATTAGTAACGAAGTTACAGTAACCTGTCATAATTAGTATCGAAGTTAATGTTACCTGTCATAATTAGTATCGAAGTTAGAGTTACCTGCCATAATTTTTTATCAAAATTAGAGTTACTTGTCATAATTAGTAACGAAGTTACAGTTACTTGTCATAATTAGTATCGAAGTTACTATTACCTGTCATAATTAGTATCAAAGTTACAGTTACCTGCCATAATTTGTATCAAAATTACTGTTCCTTGTCATAATTAATATCGAAGTTACAGTTACCTGTCATAATTAGTATCGAAGGTACTGTTACTTGTCATAAGTAGTAACGAAGTTACAGTTACCTGTCATAATTTGTATCGAAATTACAGTTTCTTGTCATAATTAGTAACGAAGTTACAGTTTCCTGTCATAATTAGTGTCGAAGTTACTGTTATCTGTCATAATTAGTATGGAAGTTACAGTTACCTGCCATAATTTGTATCGAAATTACTGGGACTTGTCATAATTAGTAACGAAGTTCGAGTTTCTTGTCATAATTACTATCGAAGTTACAGTTACCTGTCATAATTTGTATCGAAGTTATAGTTACTTGTCATAATTAGTATCGAAGTTACTGTTACCTGTCATAATTAGTATCGAAGATACAGTTACCTGCCATAATTTGTATCGAAATTACAGTTACTTGTCATAATTAGTGACGAAGTTACAGTTACCTGTCATAATTAGTATCGAAGTTACAGTTACCTGTCATAATTAGTATCGAAGTTACAGTTACCTGCCTAAATTTGTATCGAAATTACAGTTACTTGTCATAATTAATAACGAAGTTACAGTTACCTGTCATAATTAGTATCGAAGTTACAGTTACTTGTCATAATTAGTATCGAAGTTACAGTTACCTGCCATAATTTGTATCGAAATTAAAGTTACTTGTCATAATTAGTAACGAAGTTACAGTTTCCTGTCATAATTAGTATCGAAGTAACTGTTACCTGTCATAATTAATATTGAAGTTACAGTTACCTACCTTAATTTTTTATCAAAATTACAGTTACTTGTCATAATTAGTAACGAAGTTAGAGTTTCTTGTCATAAGTAGAATCGAAGTTACAATAACCAGTCATAATTTTTATCGAAGTTATAGTTACTTGTCATAATTAGCACCGAAGTTACTGTTACCTGTCATAATTAGTATCGAAGTTACAGTTACCTGCCATAATTTGTATCGAAATTACAGTTACTTGTCATAATTAGTAACGAAGTTACAGTTACCTGCCATAATTTGTATCGAAATTACAGTTCCTTGTCATAATTAGTATCGAAGTTACAGTTACCTGTCATAATTAGTATCGAAGGTACTGTTACTTGTCATAATTAGTAATGAAGTTACAGTTTCCTGTTATAATTTGTATCGAAATTACAGTTACTTGTCATAATTAGTATCGAAGTTACTGTTACCTGTCATAATTAGTATGGAAGTTACAGTTACCTGCCATAATTTGTATCGAAATTACAGTTCCTTGTCATAATTAGTATCGAAGTTACAGTTACCTGTCATAGTTAGTATCGAAGTTACTGTTACCTGCCATAATTTGTATCGAAATTACAGTTACTTGTCATAATTAGTAACGAAGTTACTGTTACAGTCATAATTAGTATTGAAGTTACAGTTACCTACCATAAATTTTTATCAATATTACTGTTACTTGTCATAATTATTAACGAAGTTAGAGTTTCTTGTCATAATTTGTATCGAAGTTAATGTTACCTGTCATAATTTGTATCGAAATTACAGTTACTTGTCATAATTAGCATCGAAGCTACAGTTACTTGACATAATTAGCAACGAAGATACAGTAACCTGTCATAATTAGTAACGAAGTTACAGTTACCTGTCATAATTTGTATCGAAATTACAGTTACTTGTCATAATTAGTAACGAAGTTACAGTTTCCTGTCATAATTAGTATCGAAGTTACTGTTACCTGTCTTAATTAGTATGGAAGTTACAGTTACCTACCATAATTTGTATCGAAATTACAGGGACTTGTCATAATTAGTATGGAAGTTACAGTTACCTGTCATAATTAGCATCGAAGTTACTGTTACCAGCCATAATTTGTATCGAAATTACAGTTACTTGTCATAATTAGTTACCAAGTTACAGTTACCTGTCATAATTAGTATCGAAGTTACAGTTACATGTCATAATTAGTATCGTAGTTACTGTAACCTGTCATAATTAGTATCGAAGTTACTGTTACCTGTCATAATTTGTATCGAAGTTAAAGTTACTTGTCATAATTAGTATCGAAGTTGCTGTTATCTTTCATAATTAGTATCGAAGTTACAGTTACTTGTCATAATTAGTATCGAAGTTACTGTTACCTGTCATAAAAAGTATCGAAGTTACTGTTACCTGTCATAATTAGTATCGAAATTACAATTACCTGCAATAATTTGTATCGAAATTACAGGGACTTGTCATAATTAGTAACGAAGTTACAGTAACCTGCCATAATTAGTATCGAAATTAAAGTTACTTGTCATAATAAGTAACGAAGTTACAGTTACCTGTCATAATTAGTATCGAAGTTACTGTTACCTGTCATAATAAGTATTGAAGTTACAGTTACCTACAATAATTTTTTATCAAAATTACAGTTACTTGTCATAATTAGTAACGAAGTTAGAGTTTCTTGTCATAATTAGTATCGAAGTAACAGTTACCTGTCATAATTTGTATCGAAGTTATAGTTACTTGTCATAATTAGTATCGAAGTTAATGTTACCTGTCATAATTAGTATGGAAGTTACAGTTACCTGCCATAATTTGTATCGAAATTAAAGTTACTTGTCATCATTAGCAACGATGTTACAGTAACCTGTCATAATTAGTATCGAAGTTAATGTTACTTGTCATAAATAGTATCGAAGTTACTGTTACCTGTCATAATTAGTATCGAAGTTACAGTTACCTGCCATAATTTGTATCGAAATAACAGTTCCTTGTCATAATTAGCATCGATGTTACAGTTACCTGTCATAATTAGTATCGAAGGTACTGTTACTTGTCATAATTAGTAACGAAGTTACAGTTACCTGTCATAATTTGTATCGAAATTACAGTTACTTGTCATAATAAGTAACGAAGTTACAGTTTCCTGTCATAATTAGTATCGACGTAACTGTTACCTGTCATAATTAGTATGGAAGTTACAGTTACCTGCCATAATTTGTATCGAAATTAAAGTTACTTGTCATCATTAGCAACGATGTTACAGTAACCTGTCATAATTAGTATCGAAGTTAATGTTACTTGTCATAAATAGTATCGAAGTTACTGTTACCTGTCATAATTAGTATCGAAGTTACTGTTACCTGCCATATTTTGTATCGAAATTACTGTTACTTGTCATAAATAGTAACGAAGTTACAGTTACCTGTCATAATTAGTATCGAAGTTACAGTTACTTGTCATAATTAGTATCGAAGTTACAGTTACCTGTCATCATTAGTATCGAAGGTACTGTTACTTGTCATAATTAGTAACGAAGTTACAGTTACCTGTCATAATTTTTATCGAAATTAGAGTTACTTGTCATAATTAGTAACGAAGTAACAGTTTTCTGTCATAATTATTATCGAAGTTACTGTTACCTGTCATAATTAGTATGGAAGTTACCGTTACCTGCCATAATTTGTATCGAAATCAAAGTTAATTGTAATAATTAGAAGCGATGTTACAGTAACCTGCCATAATTAGTATCGAAGTTAATGTTACTTGTCATAATTAGTATCGAAGTTACTGTTACCTGTCATAATTAGTATGGATGTTACAGTTACCTGCCATAATTTGTATCGAAATTACAGGGACTTGTCATAATTAGTAACGAAGTTCGAGTTTCTTGTCATACTTAGTATCGAAGTTACAGTTACCTGTCGTAATTTGTATCGAGGTTATAGTTACTTGTCATAATTAGTATCGAAGTTACTGTTACCTGTCATGATTAGTATCGAAGTTACAGTTACCTGCCATAATTTGTATCGAAATTACAGTTACTTGTCATAATTAGTGACGAAGTTAGAGTTTCTTGTCATAATTAGTATCGAAGTTAATGTTACCTGTCATAATTTGTATCGAAATTACAGTTACTTGTCATAATTAGCATCGAAGCTACAGTTACTTGACATAATTAGTAACGAAGTTACAGTAACCTGTCATAATTAGTAACGAAGTTACAGTTACCTGTCATAATTTGTATCGAAATTACAGTTACTTGTCATAATTAGTAACGAAGTTACAGTTTCATGTCATAATTAGTATCGAAATTACTGTTACCTGTCATAATTAGTATTGAAGTTACAGTTACCTACCATAATTTTTATCAAAATTACAGTTACTTGTCATAATTAGTAACGAAGTAAGAGTTTCTTGTCATAATTAGTATCGAAGTTACAGTTACCTGTCATTATTTGTATCGAGGTTATAGTTACTTGTCATAATTAGTATCGAAGTTGCTGTTACCTGTCATAATTAGTATCGAAGTTACAGTAATCTGCCATAATTTGTATCAAAATTACAGTTACTTGTCATAATTAGTAACGAAGTTACAGTTACCTGTCATTATTAGTATCGATGTTACAGTTACTTGTCATAATTAGTATCGTAGTTACTGTTACCTGTCATAATAAGTATCGAAGTTACAATTACCTGCCAAAATTTGAATCGAAATTACAGTTACTTGTCATAATTAGTAACGAAGTTACAGTTACCTGTCATAATTAGTATCGAGGTTACAGTTACCTGTCATAATTAGTATCGAAGTTACAGTTACTTGTCATAATTAGTATCGAAGTTACTGTTACCTGTCATAATTAGTAACGATGATACAGTTACCTGCCAAAATTTGTATCGAAATTACAGTTACTTGTCATAATTAATAACGAAGTTACAGTTACCTGTCATAATAAGTATCGAAGTTACAGTTACTTGTCATAATTAGTATCGAGGTTACAGTTACCTGCCATAATTTGTATCGAAATTACAGGGACTTGCCATAATTAGTAACGAAGTTACAGTTTCCTGCCATAATTAATATCGAAGTTACAGTTACTTGTCATAATTAATAACGAAGTTACAGTTACCTGTCATAATTAGTATCGAAGTTACAGTTACTTGTCATAATTAGTATCGAAGTTACAGTTACCTGTCATAATTTGTATCGAAATTACAGTTACTTGTCATAATTAGTAACGAAGTTACAGTTTCCTGTCATAATTAGTATCGAAGTAACTGTTACCTATCATAATTAGTATCGAAGTTACAGTTACTTGTCATAATTAGTATCGAGGTTACAGTTACCTGCCATAATTTGTATCGAAATTACAGGGACTTGTCATAATTAGTAACGAAGTTACAGTTTCCTGCCATAACTAGTATCCAAATTAAAGTTACTTGTCATAATTAGTAACGAAGTTACAGTTTCCTGTCATAATTAGTAACGAAGTTACAGTTACCTGTCATAATTTGTATCGAAATTACAGTTACTTGTCATAATTAGTAACGAAGTTACATTTTCCTGTCATAATTAGTATCGAAGTAACTGTTACCTGTCATAATTAGTATCGAAGTTACAGTTACTTGTCATAATTAGTATCGTAGTTACTCTTACCTGTCATAAATAGTATCGAAGTTACTGTTACCTGTCATAATTAGTATTGATGTTACAGTTACCTACCATAATTTTTTTATCAAAATTACTGTTACTTGTCATAATTATTAACGAAGTTAGAGTTTGTTGTCATAATTAGTATCGAAGTTACTGTTACCTGTCATATTTTGAATAGAAATTACAGTTACTTGTCATAATTAGAATCGAAGCTACAATTACTTGACATAATTAGTAACGAAGTTACAGTAACCTGTCATAATAAGTAACAAAGTTACAATTACCTGCCATAATTTGTATCGAAATTACAGTTCCTTGTCATAATTAGTATCGAAGTTACTGATACCTGATATAATTTGTACCGAAGTTACAGTTACCTGCCATAATTTGTATCGAAATTACAGTTACTTGTCATAATTAGTAACGAAGTTACGGTAACCTGTCATAATTTGTATTGAAATTACAGTTACTTGACATAATTAGTAACGAAGTTACAGTAACCTGTCATAATTAGTATCGAAGTTAATGTTACCTGTCATAATTAGTATCGAAGTTAGAGTTACCTGCCATAATTTTTTATCAAAATTAGAGTTACTTGTCATAATTAGTAACGAAGTTACAGTTACTTGTCATAATTAGTATCGAAGTTACTGTTACCTGTCATAATTAGTATCAAAGTTACAGTTACCTGCCATAATTTGTATCAAAATTACTGTTCCTTGTCATAATTAATATCGAAGTTACAGTTACCTGTCATAATTAGTATCGAAGGTACTGTTACTTGTCATAAGTAGTAACGAAGTTACAGTTACCTGTCATAATTTGTATCGAAATTACAGTTTCTTGTCATAATTAGTAACGAAGTTACAGTTTCCTGTCATAATTAGTGTCGAAGTTACTGTTATCTGTCATAATTAGTATGGAAGTTACAGTTACCTGCCATAATTTGTATCGAAATTACTGGGACTTGTCATAATTAGTAACGAAGTTCGAGTTTCTTGTCATAATTACTATCGAAGTTACAGTTACCTGTCATAATTTGTATCGAAGTTATAGTTACTTGTCATAATTAGTATCGAAGTTACTGTTACCTGTCATAATTAGTATCGAAGTTACAGTTACCTGCCATAATTTGTATCGAAATTACAGTTACTTGTCATAATTAGTGACGAAGTTACAGTTACCTGTCATAATTAGTATCGAAGTTACAGTTACCTGTCATAATTAGTATCGAAGTTACAGTTACCTGCCTAAATTTGTATCGAAATTACAGTTACTTGTCATAATTAATAACGAAGTTACAGTTACCTGTCATAATTAGTATCGAAGTTACAGTTACTTGTCATAATTAGTATCGAAGTTACAGTTACCTGCCATAATTTGTATCGAAATTAAAGTTACTTGTCATAATTAGTAACGAAGTTACAGTTTCCTGTCATAATTAGTATCGAAGTAACTGTTACCTGTCATAATTAATATTGAAGTTACAGTTACCTACCTTAATTTTTTATCAAAATTACAGTTACTTGTCATAATTAGTAACGAAGTTAGAGTTTCTTGTCATAAGTAGAATCGAAGTTACAATAACCAGTCATAATTTTTATCGAAGTTATAGTTACTTGTCATAATTAGCACCGAAGTTACTGTTACCTGTCATAATTAGTATCGAAGTTACAGTTACCTGCCATAATTTGTATCGAAATTACAGTTACTTGTCATAATTAGTAACGAAGTTACAGTTACCTGCCATAATTTGTATCGAAATTACAGTTCCTTGTCATAATTAGTATCGAAGTTACAGTTACCTGTCATAATTAGTATCGAAGGTACTGTTACTTGTCATAATTAGTAATGAAGTTACAGTTACCTGTTATAATTTGTATCGAAATTACAGTTACTTGTCATAATTAGTATCGAAGTTACTGTTACCTGTCATAATTAGTATGGAAGTTACAGTTACCTGCCATAATTTGTATCGAAATTACAGTTCCTTGTCATAATTAGTATCGAAGTTACAGTTACCTGTCATAGTTAGTATCGAAGTTACTGTTACCTGCCATAATTTGTATCGAAATTACAGTTACTTGTCATAATTAGTAACGAAGTTACTGTTACAGTCATAATTAGTATTGAAGTTACAGTTACCTACCATAAATTTTTATCAATATTACTGTTACTTGTCATAATTATTAACGAAGTTAGAGTTTCTTGTCATAATTTGTATCGAAGTTAATGTTACCTGTCATAATTTGTATCGAAATTACAGTTACTTGTCATAATTAGCATCGAAGCTACAGTTACTTGACATAATTAGCAACGAAGATACAGTAACCTGTCATAATTAGTAACGAAGTTACAGTTACCTGTCATAATTTGTATCGAAATTACAGTTACTTGTCATAATTAGTAACGAAGTTACAGTTTCCTGTCATAATTAGTATCGAAGTTACTGTTACCTGTCTTAATTAGTATGGAAGTTACAGTTACCTACCATAATTTGTATCGAAATTACAGGGACTTGTCATAATTAGTAATGAAGTTCGAGTTTCTTGTCATAATTAGTATCGAAGTTACAGTTACCTGTCATAATTTGTATCGAAGTTATAGTTACCTGTCATAATTAGTATCGAAGTTACAGTTACTTGTCATAATTAGTATCGAAGTTACTGTTACTTGTCATAATTAGTATCGAAGTTACTGTAACCTGTCATAATTTGTATCGAAATTACAGTTACTTGTCATAATTAGCATCGAAGCTACAGTTACTTGACATAATTAGTAACGAAGTTACAGTAACCTGTCATAATTAGTAACGAAGTTACAGTTACCTGTCATAATTTGTATCGAAATACAGTTACTTGTCATAATTAGTAGCGATGTTACAGTAACCTGCCATAATTAGTATCGAAGTTAATGTTACTTGTCATAATTAGTATCGAAGTTACTGTTACCTGTCATAAACCTGTCATAATTAGTATCGAAGTTACAGTTACTTGTCATAATTAGTATCGAAGTTACTGTTACCTGTCATAATTAGAATCGAAGTTACAGTTACCTGCCAAAATTTGTATCGAAATTACAGTTACTTGTCATAATTAGTAACGAAGTTACAGTTACCTGTCATAATTAGTATCGAAGTTTCAGTTACTTGTAATAATTGGTACCGAAGTTACCGTTACCTGCCATAATTTGTATCGAAATTACAGGGACTTGTCATAATTAGTAACGAAGTTACAGTTACCTGCCATAATTAGTATCGAAATTAAAGTTACTTGTGATAATTATTAACGAAGTTACAGTTACCTGTCATAATTAGTATCGAAGTTCCTGTTACCTGTCATAATTAGTATTGAAGTTACAGTTACCTACCATAATTTTTTATCAAAATTACAGTTACTTGTCATAATTAGTTACGAAGTTAGATTTTCTTGTCATAATTAGTATCGAAGTTACAGTTACCTGTCATAATTTGATTCGAAGTTATAGTTTCTTGTCATAATTAGTATCGAAGTTACTGTTACCTGCCATAATTTGTATCGAAATTACAGTTCCTTGTCGTAATTAGTATCGAAGTTTCAGTTACCAGTCATAATTAGCATCGAAGTTACTGTTACCAGCCATAATTTGTATCGAAATTAAAGTTACTTGTCATAATTAGTTACCAAGTTACAGTTACCTGTCATAATTAGTATCGAAGTTACAGTTACTTGTCATAATTAGTATCGTAGTTACTGTAACCTGTCATAATTAGTATCGAAGTTACTGTTACCTGTCATAATTTGTATCGAAGTTATAGTTACTTGTCGTAATTAGTATCGAAGTTGCTGTTACCTGTCATAATTAGTATCGAAGTTCCTGTTACCTGTCATAATTAGTATTGAAGTTACAGTTACCTACCATAATTTTTTATCAAAATTACAGTTACTTGTCATAATTAGTTACGAAGTTAGATTTTCTTGTCATAATTAGTATCGAAGTTACAGTTACCTGTCATAATTTGATTCGAAGTTATAGTTTCTTGTCATAATTAGTATCGAAGTTACTGTTACCTGCCATAATTTGTATCGAAATTACAGTTCCTTGTCTTAATAAGTATCGAAGTTTCAGTTACCAGTCATAATTAGCATCGAACTTACTGTTACCAGCCATAATTTGTATCGAAATTAAAGTTACTTGTCATAATTAGTTACCAAGTTACAGTTACCTGTCATAATTAGTATCGAAGTTACAGTTACTTGTCATAATTAGTATCGTAGTTACTGTAACCTGTCATAATTAGTATCGAAGTTACTGTTACCTGTCATAATTAGTATCGAAGTTACTGTTACCTGTCATAATTAGTATCGAAATTACAATTACCTGCAATAATTTGTATCGAAATTACAGGGACTTGTCATAATTAGTAAAGAAGTTACAGTAACCTGCCATAATTAGTATCGAAAATAAAGTTACTTGTCATAATAAGTAACGAAGTTACAGTTACCTGTCATAATTAGTATCGAAGTTACTGTTACCTGTCATAATTAGTATTGAAGTTAAAGTTACCTACAATAATTTTTTATCAAAATTACAGTAACTTGTCATAATTAGTAACGAAGTTAGAGTTTCTTGTCATAATTAGTATCGAAGTTAGAATTACCTGTCATAATTTGTATCGAAGTTATAGTTACTTGTCATAATTAGTATCGAAGTTACAGTTACCTGCCATAATTTGTATCGAAATTACAGTTCCTTGTCATAATTAGTACCGATGTTACAGTTACCTGTCATAATTAGTATCCAAGGTACTGTTACTTGTCATAATTAGTAACGAAGTTACAGTTACCTGTCATGATTTGTATCGAAATTACAGTTATTGTCATAATTAGTAACGAAATTACAGTTTCCAGTCATAATTAGTATCGAAGTAACTGTTACCTGTCATAATTAGTATGGAAGTTACAGTTATCTGCCATAATTTGTATCGAAATTAAAGTTACTTGTCATCATTAGCAACGATGTTACAGTAACCTGTCATAATTAGTATCGAAGTTAATGTTACTTGACATAAATAGTATCGAAGTTACAGTTACCTTCCATAATTTGTATCCAAACTACAGTTCCCTGTCATAATTAGTATCGAAGTTACAGTTACTTGTCATAATTAGTATCGAAGTTACTGTTACCTGCCATAATTTGTATCGAAATTACAGTTACTTGTCATAATTAGTTACGAAGTTACAGGTACCTGTCATAATTAGTATCGAAGTTACAGTTACTTGTCATAATTAGTATCGTAGTTACTGTTACCTGTCATAATTAGTATCGAAGTTACTGTTACCTGTCATAATTAGTATTGAAGTTACAGTTACCTACAATAATTTTTTATCAAAATTACAGTTACTTGTCATAATTAGTAACGAAGTTAGAGTTTCTTGTCATAACTAGTATCGAAGTTACAGTTACCTGTCATAATTTGTATCGAAGTTATAGTTACTTGTCATAATTAGTATCGAAGTTGCTGTTACCTGTCATAATTAGTATCGAAGTTACAGTTACCTGCCATAATTTGTATCGAAATTACAGTCACTTGTCAAAATTAGTAACGAAGTTACAGTTACCTGTCATAATTAGTATCGAAGTTACAGTTACTTGTCATAATTAGTATCGAAGTTACTGTTACCTGTCATAATAAGTATCGATGTTACAGTTACCTGCCAAAATTTGAATCGAAATTACAGTTACTTGTCATAATTAGTAACGAAGTTACAGTTACCTGTCATAATTAGTATCGAAGTTACAGTTACTTTTCATAATTAGTATCGAAGTTACTGTTACTTGTCATAATTAGTATCGAAGTTACTGTTACCTGTCATAATTAGCATCGAAATTACAATTACCTGCCATAATTTGTATCGAAATTACAGGGACTTGTCATAATTAGTAACGAAGTTACAGTAACCTGCCATAATTAGTAACGAAATTAAAGTTACTTGTCATAATAAGTAACGAAGTTACAGTTACCTGTCATAATTAGTATCGAAGTTACTGTTACCTGTCATAATTAGTATTGAAGTTACAGTTACCTACAATAATTTTTTATCAAAATTACAGTTACTTGTCATAATTAGTAACGAAGTTAGAGTTTCTTGTCATAATTAGTATCGAAGTTACAGTTACCTGTCATAATTTGTATCGAAGTTATAGTTACTTGTCATAATTAGTATTGAAGTTGCTGTTACCTGTCATAATTAGTATCGAAGTTACAGTAACCTGCCAAAATTTGTATCGAAATTACAGTTACTTGTCATAATTAGTATCGAAGTTACAGTTACCTGTCATAATTAGTATCGAAGTTACAGTTACTTGTCATAATTTGTATCGAAGTTACTGTTACCTGTCAAAATTAGTAACGATGAAACAGTTACCTGCCATAATTTGTATCGAAATTACAGTTACTTGTCATACTTAATAACGAAGTTACAGTTACCTGTCATAATTAGTATCGAAGTTACAGTTACTTGTCATAATTAGTACCGAGGTTACAGTTACCTGCCATAATTTGTATCGAAATTACAGGGACTTGTCATAATTAGTAACGAAGTTACAGTTTCCTGCCATAATTAATATCGAAATTAAAGTTACTTGTCATAATTAGTAACGAAGTTACAGTTTCCTGTCATAATTAGTATCGAAGATACTGTTACCTGTCATAATTAGTATTGAAGTTACAGTTACCTACCATAATTTTTTATCAAAATTACAGTTACTTGTCATAATTAGTAACGAAGTTTGAGTTTCTTGTCATAATTAGTATCGAAGTTACTGTTACCTGTCATAATTAGTATTGAAGTTACAGTTACCTACAATAATTTTTTATCAAAATTACAGTTACTTGTCATAATTAATAACGATGTTACAGTTACCTGTCATAATTAGTATCGAAGTTACAGTTGAATGAATGAAAATCCACAGCCTGCTTCCAGTCTCCGACCGGTTCAGGAATGGAATGAATGAAGCCCCCAACTAGCGGCGAGGATATGGACTGTGCCGGCTGCCGAGGCCTGACGCACTCCTCTGGGGCAATGATTAGATGAATGACAGATGATATGAAATGATAGTGTAGAGTGTTGCTGGAATGAAATTTTGACAGGGAAAACCGGAGTACCCGGAGAAAAACCTGTCTGCCTCCGTTTTGTCCAGCACAGATCTCACATGGAGTGACCGGGATTTGAACCACGGACCCAGCGGTGAGAGGCCGACGTGCTGCCGCCTAAGCCACGGAGGCTTTCGAAGTTACAGTTACTTGTCATAATTAGTATCGAAGTTACAATTACCTGCCATAATTTGTTTCGAAGTTACTGTTACCTGTCAAAATTAGTAATGAAGTTACAGTTACCTACCATAATTTTTTATCAAAATTACAGTTACTTGTCATAATTAGTAACGAAGTTTGAGTTTCTTGTCATAATTTGAATCGAAGTTACAGTAACCAGTCATAATTTTTATCGAAGTTATAGTTACTTGTCATAATTAGTATCGAAGTTACTGTTACCTGTCATAATTAGTATCGAAGTAACAGTTACCTGCCATAATTAGTATCGAAATTAGTGTTACTTGTCATTATTAGTAACGAAGTTACAGTTACCTGTCATAATTAGTATCGAAGTTACAGTTACTTGTCATAATTAGTATCGTAGTTACTGTTACCTGTCATAATTAGTATCGAAGTTACAGTTACCTGCCAAAATTTGTATCGAAATTACTGTTACTTGTCATAATTAGTAACGAAGTTACAGTTACCTGCCATAATTTGTATCGAAATTACAGTTCCTTGTCATAATTAGTATCGAAGTTACAGTTACCTGTCATAATTAGTATCGAAGGTACTGTTACTTGTCATAATTAGTAACGAAGTTACAGTTACCTGTCATAATTTGTATCGAAATTACAGTTACTTGTCATAATTAGTAACGTAGATACAGTTTCCTGTCATAATTAGTATCGAAGTTACTGTTGCCTGTCATAATTAGTATGGAAGTTACAGTTACCTGCCATAATTTGTATCGAAATTAAAGTTACTTGTCATAATTAGTAGGGATGTTACAGTAACCTGCCATAATTAGTATCGAAGTTAATGTTACTTGTCATAATTAGTATCGAAGTTACTGTTACCTGTCATAATTGGTATCGAAGATACAGTTACCTGCCATAATTTGTATCGAAATTACAGGGACTTGTCATAATTAGTAACGAAGTTCGAGTTTCTTGTCATAATTAGTATCGAAGTTACAGTTACCTGTCATAATTTGTATCGAAGTTATAGTAACTTGTCATAATTAGTATCGAATTACTGTTACCTGTCATAATTAGTATCGAAGTTTGAGTTTCTCGTCATAATTAGAATCGAAGTTACAGTAACCAGTCATAATTTTTATCGAAGTTATAGTTACTTGTTAGTAACTTGTTACTAGTTACTTGTTATAATTAGTATCGAACCTGCCATAATTTGTAACGAAATTACAGTTACTTGTTATAATTAGTGACGAAGTTACAGTTACCTGTCATAATTAGTATCGAAGTTACAGTTACCTGCCATAATTTGTATCGAAATTACAGGGACTTGACATAATTAGTAACGAAGTTACAGTTTCCTGCCATAATTAGTATCGAAATTAAAGTTACTTGTCATAATTAGTAACGTAGTTACAGGTTCCTGTCATAATTAGTATCGAAATTACTGTTACCTGTTAAATTAGTATTGAAGTTACAGTTACCTACCATAATTTTTATCAAAATTACAGTTACTTGTCATAATTAGTAACGAAGTTTGAGTTTCTCGTCATAATTAGAATCGAAGTTACAGTAACCAGTCATAATTTTTATCGAAGTTATAGTTACTTGTCATAATTAGTACCGAAGTTACTGTTACCTGTCATAATTAGTACCGAAGTTACAGTTACCTGCCATAATTTGTAACGAAATTAGAGTTTCTTGTCATAATTAGTAACGAAGTTACAAATACCTGTCATAATAAGTATCGAAGTTACTGTTACTAGTCATAATTAGTATCGAAGTTACTGTTACCTGTCATAATTATTATCGAAGTAACAGTTACCTGCCAAAATTTGTATCGAAATTACAGTTACTTGTCATAATTAGTAACGAAGTTACAGTTACCTGCCATAATTTGTGTCGAAATTACAGTTCCTTGTCATAATTAGTATCGAAGTTACAGTTACCTGTCATAATATGTATCGAAGGTACTGTTACTTGTCATAATTTGTAACGAAGTTACAGTTACCTGTCATAATTTGTATCGAAATTACAGTTACTTGTCATAATTAGTAACGAAGTTACAGTTTCCTGTCATAATTAGTATCGAAGTAACTGTTACCTGTCATAATTAGTATGGAAGTTACAGTTACCTGCCATAATTAGTATCGAAATTAAAGTTACTTGTGATAATTAGTAACGAAGTTACAGTTACCTGTCATAATAAGTATCGAAGTTACTGTTACCTGTCAAAATTAGTATTGAAGTTACAGTTACCTACCATAATTTTTTATCAAAATTACAGTTACTTGTCATAATTAGTAACGAAGTTAGAGTTTCTTGTCATAATTAGTATCGAAGTTACAGTTACCTGTCATAATTTGATTCGAAGTTATAGTTATTTGTCATAATTAGTATCGAAGTTACTGTTACCAGTCACAATTAGTATCGAAGTTACAGTTACCTGCCATAATTTGTATCGAAATTACAGTTCCCTGTCATAATTAGTATCGAAGTTACAGTTACTTGTCATAATTAGTATCGAAGTTACTGTTACCTGCCATAATTTGTATCGAAATTACAGTTACTTGTCATAATTAGTAACGAAGTTACAGTAACCTGCCATAATTAGTATCGAAATTAAAGTTACTGGTCATAATAAGTAACGAAGTTACAGTTTCCTGTCATAATTAGTATCGAAGTTACTGTTACCTGTCATAATTAGTATTGAAGTTACAGTTACCTACAATATTTTTTTATCAAAATTACAGTTACTTGTCATAATTAGTAACGAAGTTAGAGTTTCTTGTCATAATTAGTATCGAATATACAGTTACCTGTCATAATTTGTATCGAAGTTATAGTTACTTGTCATAATTAGTATCGAAGTTGCTGTTACCTGTCATAATTAGTATCGAAGTTACAGTAACCTGCCATAATTTGTATCGAAATTACAGTTACTTGTCATAATTAGTAACGAAGTTACAGTTACCTGCCAAAATATGAATCGAAATTACAGTTACTTGTCATAATTAGTAACGAAGTTACAGTTACCTGTCATAATTAGTATCGAAGTTACAGTTACCTGTCATAATTAGTATCGAAGTTACAGTTACTTGTCATAATTTGTATCGAAGTTACTGTTACCTGTCAAAATTAGTAACGATGTTACAGTTACCTGCCATAATTTGTATCGAAATTACATTTACTTGTCATACTTAATAACGAAGTTACAGTTACCTGTCATAATTAGTATCGAAGTTACAGTTACTTGTCATAATTAGTACCGAGGTTACAGTTACCTGCCATAATTTGTATCGAAATTACAGGGACTTGTCATAATTAGTAACGAAGTTACAGTTTCCTGCCATAATTAATATCGAAATTAATGTTACTTGTCATAATTAGTAACGAAGTTACAGTTTCCTGTCATAATTAGTATCGAAGATACTGTTACCTGTCATAATTAGTATTGAAGTTACAGTTACCTACCATAATTTTTTATCAAAATTACAGTTACTTGTCCAAATAAGTAACGAATTTTGAGTTTCTTGTCATAATTAGTATCGAAGTTACTGTTACCTGTCATAATTAGTATTGAAGTTACAGTTACCTACAATAATTTTTATCAAAATTACAGTTACTTGTCATAATTAATAACGAAGTTACAGTTACCTGTCATAATTAGTATCGAAGTTACAGTTGAATGAATGAAAATCCACAGCCTGCTTCCAGTCTCCGACCGGGTCAGGAATGGAATGAATGAAGCCCCCAACTAGCGGCGAGGATATGGACTGTGCCGGCTGCCGAGGCCTGACGCACTCCTCTGGGGCAATGATTAGATGAATGACAGATGATATGAAATGATAGTGTAGAGTGTTGCTGGAATGAAATTTTGACAGGGAAAACCGGAGTACCCGGAGAAAAACCTGTCTTCCTCCGTTTTGTCCAGCACAGATCTCACATGGAGTGACCGGGATTTGAACCACGGACCCAGCGGTGAGAGGCCGACGTGCTGCCGCCTAAGCCACGGAGGCTTTCGAAGTTACAGTTACTTGCCATAATTAGTATCGAAGTTACAATTACCTGCCATAATTTGTATCGAAATTACAGGGACTAGTCATAATTAGTAACGAAGTTACAGTTTCCTGCCATAACTAGTATCGAAATTAAAGTTACTTGTCATAATTAGTAAAGAAGTTACAGTTTCCTGTCATAATTAGTATCGAAGTTACTGTTACCTGTCATAATTAGTAATGAAGTTACAGTTACCTACCATAATTTTTTATCAAAATTACAGTTACTTGTCATAATTAGTAACGAAGTTTGAGTTTCTTGTCATAATTTGAATCGAAGTTACAGTAACCAGTCATAATTTTTATCGAAGTTATAGTTACTTGTCATAATAAGTATCGAAGTTACTGTTACCTGTCATAATTAGTATCGAAGTAACAGTTACCTGCCATAATTAGTATCGAAATAAGTGTTACTAGTCATTATTAGTAACGAAGTTACAGTTACCTGTCATAATTAGTATCGAAGTTACAGTTACTTGTCATAATTAGTATCGAAGTTACTGTTACCTGTCATAATTAGTATCGAAGTTACAGTTACCTGCCAAAATTTGTATCGAAATTACTGTTACTTGTCATAATTAGTAACGAAGTTACAGTTACCTGCCATAATTTGTATCGAAGTTATAGTTACTTGTCATAATTAGTATCGAAGTTAATGTTACCTGTCATAATTAGTATGGAAGTTACAGTTACCTGCCATAATTTGTATCGAAATTAAAGTTACTTGTCATCATTAGCAACGATGTTACAGTAACCTGTCATAATTAGTATCGAAGTTAATGTTACTTGTCATAAATAGTATCGAAGTTACTGTTACCTGTCATAATTAGTATCGAAGTTACAGTTACCTGCCATAATTTGTATCGAAATTACAGTTCCTTGTCATAATTAGCATCGATGTTACAGTTACCTGTCATAATTAGTATCGAAGGTACTGTTACTTGTCATAATTAGTAACGAAGTTACAGTTACCTGTCATAATTTGTATCGAAATTACAGTTACTTGTCATAATAAGTAACGAAGTTACAGTTTCCTGTCATAATTAGTATCGACGTAACTGTTACCTGTCATAATTAGTATGGAAGTTACAGTTACCTGCCATAATTTGTATCGAAATTAAAGTTACTTGTCATCATTAGCAACGATGTTACAGTAACCTATCATAATTAGTATCGAAGTTAATGTTACTTGTCATAAATAGTATCGAAGTTACTGTTACCTGTCATAATTAGTATCGAAGTTACTGTTACCTGCCATATTTTGTATCGAAATTACTGTTACTTGTCATAAATAGTAACGAAGTTACAGTTACCTGTCATAATTAGTATCGAAGTTACAGTTACTTGTCATAATTAGTATCGAAGTTACAGTTACCTGTCATCATTAGTATCGAAGGTACTGTTACTTGTCATAATTAGTAACGAAGTTACAGTTACCTGTCATAATTTTTATCGAAATTAGAGTTACTTGTCATAATTAGTAACGAAGTAACAGTTTTCTGTCATAATTATTATCGAAGTTACTGTTACCTGTCATAATTAGTATGGAAGTTACCGTTACCTGCCATAATTTGTATCGAAATCAAAGTTAATTGTAATAATTAGAAGCGATGTTACAGTAACCTGCCATAATTAGTATCGAAGTTAATGTTACTTGTCATAATTAGTATCGAAGTTACTGTTACCTGTCATAATTAGTATGGATGTTACAGTTACCTGCCATAATTTGTATCGAAATTACAGGGACTTGTCATAATTAGTAACGAAGTTCGAGTTTCTTATCATACTTAGTATCGAAGTTACAGTTACCTGTCGTAATTTGTATCGAGGTTATAGTTACTTGTCATAATTAGTATCGAAGTTACTGTTACCTGTCATGATTAGTATCGAAGTTACAGTTACCTGCCATAATTTGTATCGAAATTACAGTTACTTGTCATAATTAGTGACGAAGTTAGAGTTTCTTGTCATAATTAGTATCGAAGTTAATGTTACCTGTCATAATTTGTATCGAAATTACAGTTACTTGTCATAATTAGCATCGAAGCTACAGTTACTTGACATAATTAGTAACGAAGTTACAGTAACCTGTCATAATTAGTAACGAAGTTACAGTTACCTGTCATAATTTGTATCGAAATTACAGTTACTTGTCATAATTAGTAACGAAGTTACAGTTTCATGTCATAATTAGTATCGAAATTACTGTTACCTGTCATAATTAGTATTGAAGTTACAGTTACCTACCATAATTTTTTATCAAAATTACAGTTACTTGTCATAATTAGTAACGAAGTAAGAGTTTCTTGTCATAATTAGTATCGAAGTTACAGTTACCTGTCATTATTTGTATCGAGGTTATAGTTACTTCTCATAATTAGTATCGAAGTTGCTGTTACCTGTCATAATTAGTATCGAAGTTACAGTAATCTGCCATAATTTGTATCAAAATTACAGTTACTTGTCATAATTAGTAACGAAGTTACAGTTACCTGTCATTATTAGTATCGATGTTACAGTTACTTGTCATAATTAGTATCGTAGTTACTGTTACCTGTCATAATAAGTATCGAAGTTACAATTACCTGCCAAAATTTGAATCGAAATTACAGTTACTTGTCATAATTAGTAACGAAGTTACAGTTACCTGTCATAATTAGTATCGAGGTTACAGTTACCTGTCATAATTAGTATCGAAGTTACAGTTACTTGTCATAATTAGTATCGAAGTTACTGTTACCTGTCATAATTAGTAACGATGATACAGTTACCTGCCAAAATTTGTATCGAAATTACAGTTACTTGTCATAATTAATAACGAAGTTACAGTTACCTGTCATAATAAGTATCGAAGTTACAGTTACTTGTCATAATTAGTATCGAGGTTACAGTTACCTGCCATAATTTGTATCGAAATTACAGGGACTTGCCATAATTAGTAACGAAGTTACAGTTTCCTGCCATAATTAATATCGAAGTTACAGTTACTTGTCATAATTAATAACGAAGTTACAGTTACCTGTCATAATTAGTATCGAAGTTACAGTTACTTGTCATAATTAGTATCGAAGTTACAGTTACCTGTCATAATTTGTATCGAAATTACAGTTACTTGTCATAATTAGTAACGAAGTTACAGTTTCCTGTCATAATTAGTATCGAAGTAACTGTTACCTATCATAATTAGTATCGAAGTTACAGTTACTTGTCATAATTAGTATCGAGGTTACAGTTACCTGCCATAATTTGTATCGAAATTACAGGGACTTGTCATAATTAGTAACGAAGTTACAGTTTCCTGCCATAACTAGTATCCAAATTAAAGTTACTTGTCATAATTAGTAACGAAGTTACAGTTTCCTGTCATAATTAGTAACGAAGTTACAGTTACCTGTCATAATTTGTATCGAAATTACAGTTACTTGTCATAATTAGTAACGAAGTTACAGTTTCCTGTCATAATTAGTATCGAAGTAACTGTTACCTGTCATAATTAGTATCGAAGTTACAGTTACTTGTCATAATTAGTATCGTAGTTACTCTTACCTGTCATAAATAGTATCGAAGTTACTGTTACCTGTCATAATTAGTATTGATGTTACAGTTACCTACCATAATTTTTTTATCAAAATTACTGTTACTTGTCATAATTATTAACGAAGTTAGAGTTTGTTGTCATAATTAGTATCGAAGTTACTGTTACCTGTCATATTTTGAATAGAAATTACAGTTACTTGTCATAATTAGAATCGAAGCTACAATTACTTGACATAATTAGTAACGAAGTTACAGTAACCTGTCATAATAAGTAACAAAGTTACAATTACCTGCCATAATTTGTATCGAAATTACAGTTCCTTGTCATAATTAGTATCGAAGTTACTGATACCTGATATAATTTGTACCGAAGTTACAGTTACCTGCCATAATTTGTATCGAAATTACAGTTACTTGTCATAATTAGTAACGAAGTTACGGTAACCTGTCATAATTTGTATTGAAATTACAGTTACTTGACATAATTAGTAACGAAGTTACAGTAACCTGTCATAATTAGTATCGAAGTTAATGTTACCTGTCATAATTAGTATCGAAGTTAGAGTTACCTGCCATAATTTTTTATCAAAATTAGAGTTACTTGTCATAATTAGTAACGAAGTTACAGTTACTTGTCATAATTAGTATCGAAGTTACTGTTACCTGTCATAATTAGTATCAAAGTTACAGTTACCTGCCATAATTTGTATCAAAATTACTGTTCCTTGTCATAATTAATATCGAAGTTACAGTTACCTGTCATAATTAGTATCGAAGGTACTGTTACTTGTCATAAGTAGTAACGAAGTTACAGTTACCTGTCATAATTTGTATCGAAATTACAGTTTCTTGTCATAATTAGTAACGAAGTTACAGTTTCCTGTCATAATTAGTGTCGAAGTTACTGTTATCTGTCATAATTAGTATGGAAGTTACAGTTACCTGCCATAATTTGTATCGAAATAACTGGGACTTGTCATAATTAGTAACGAAGTTCGAGTTTCTTGTCATAATTACTATCGAAGTTACAGTTACCTGTCATAATTTGTATCGAAGTTATAGTTACTTGTCATAATTAGTATCGAAGTTACTGTTACCTGTCATAATTAGTATCGAAGTTACAGTTACCTGCCATAATTTGTATCGAAATTACAGTTACTTGTCATAATTAGTGACGAAGTTACAGTTACCTGTCATAATTAGTATCGAAGTTACAGTTACCTGTCATAATTAGTATCGAAGTTACAGTTACCTGCCTAAATTTGTATCGAAATTACAGTTACTTGTCATAATTAATAACGACGTTACAGTTACCTGTCATAATTAGTATCGAAGTTACAGTTACTTGTCATAATTAGTATCGAGGTTACAGTTACCTGCCATAATTTGTATCGAAATTAAAGTTACTTGTCATAATTAGTAACGAAGTTACAGTTTCCTGTCATAATTAGTATCGAAGTAACTGTTACCTGTCATAATTAATATTGAAGTTACAGTTACCTACCTTAATTTTTTTATCACAATTACAGTTACTTGTCATAATTAGTAACGAAGTTAGAGTTTCTTGTCATAATTAGAATCGAAGTTACAATAACCAGTCATAATTTTTATCGAAGTTATAGTTACTTGTCATAATTAGCACCGAAGTTACTGTTACCTGTCATAATTAGTATCGAAGTTACAGTTACCTGCCATAATTTGTATCGAAATTACAGTTACTTGTCATAATTAGTAACGAAGTTACAGTTACCTGCCATAATTTGTATCGAAATTACAGTTCCTTGTCATAATTAGTATCGAAGTTACAGTTACCTGTCATAATTAGTATCGAAGGTACTGTTACTTGTCATAATTAGTAATGAAGTTACAGTTACCTGTTATAATTTGTATCGAAATTACAGTTACTTGTCATAATTAGTATCGAAGTTACTGTTACCTGTCATAATTAGTATGGAAGTTACAGTTACCTGCCATAATTTGTATCGAAATTACAGTTCCTTGTCATAATTAGTATCGAAGTTACAGTTACCTGTCATAGTTAGTATCGAAGTTACTGTTACCTGCCATAATTTGTATCGAAATTACAGTTACTTGTCATAATTAGCATCGAAGCTACAGTTACTTGACATAATTAGCAACGAAGATACAGTAACCTGTCATAATTAGTAACGAAGTTACAGTTACCTGTCATAATTTGTATCGAAATTACAGTTACTTGTCATAATTAGTAACGAAGTTACAGTTTCCTGTCATAATTAGTATCGAAGTTACTGTTACCTGTCATAATTAGTATGGAAGTTACAGTTACCTACCATAATTTGTATCGAAATTACAGGGACTTGTCATAATTAGTAATGAAGTTCGAGTTTCTTGTCATAATTAGTATCGAAGTTACAGTTACCTGTCATAATTTGTATCGAAGTTATAGTTACCTGTCATAATTAGTATCGAAGTTACAGTTACTTGTCATAATTAGTATCGAAGTTACTGTTACTTGTCATAATTAGTATCGAAGTTACTGTAACCTGTCATAATTTGTATCGAAATTACAGTTACTTGTCATAATTAGCATCGAAGCTACAGTTACATGACATAATTAGTAACGAAGTTACAGTAACCTGTCATAATTAGTAACGAAGTTACAGTTACCTGTCATAATTTGTATCGAAATACAGTTACTTGTCATAATTAGTAGCGATGTTACAGTAACCTGCCATAATTAGTATCGAAGTTAATGTTACTTGTCATAATTAGTATCGAAGTTACTGTTACCTGTCATAATTAGTATCGATGATACAGTTACCTGCCATAATTTGTATCGAAATTACTGTTACTTGTCATAATTAGTAACGAAGTTACAGTTACCTGTCATAATTAGTATCGAAGTTACAGTTACTTGTCATAATTAGTATCGAAGTTACTGTTACCTGTCATAATTAGAATCGAAGTTACAGTTACCTGCCAAAATTTGTATCGAAATTACAGTTACTTGTCATAATTAGTAACGAAGTTACAGTTACCTGTCATAATTAGTATCGAAGTTTCAGTTACTTGTAATAATTGGTACCGAAGTTACCGTTACCTGCCATAATTTGTATCGAAATTACAGGGACTTGTCATAATTAGTAACGAAGTTACAGTTACCTGCCATAATTAGTATCGAAATTAAAGTTACTTGTGATAATTATTAACGAAGTTACAGTTACCTGTCATAATTAGTATCGAAGTTCCTGTTACCTGTCATAATTAGTATTGAAGTTACAGTTACCTACAATAATTTTTTATCAAAATTACAGTTACTTGTCATAATTAGTAACGAAGTTAGAGTTTCTTGTCATAACTAGTATCGAAGTTACAGTTACCTGTCATAATTTGTATCGAAGTTATAGTTACTTGTCATAATTAGTATCGAAGTTGCTGTTACCTGTCATAATTAGTATCGAAGTTACAGTTACCTGCCATAATTTGTATCGAAATTACAGTCACTTGTCATAATTAGTAACGAAGTTACAGTTACCTGTCATAATTAGTATCGAAGTTACTGTTACCAGCCATAATTTGTATCGAAATTAAAGTTACTTGTCATAATTAGTTACCAAGTTACAGTTACCTGTCATAATTAGTATCGAAGTTACAGTTACTTGTCATAATTAGTATCGAAGTTACTGTTACCTGCCATAATTTGTATCGAAATTACAGTTACTTGTCATAATTAGTTACGAAGTTACAGGTACCTGTCATAATTAGTATCGAAGTTACAGTTACTTGTCATAATTAGTATCGTAGTTACTGTTACCTGTCATAATTAGTATCGAAGTTACTGTTACCTGTCATAATTAGTATTGAAGTTACAGTTACCTACAATAATTTTTTATCAAAATTACAGTTACTTGTCATAATTAGTAACGAAGTTAGAGTTTCTTGTCATAACTAGTATCGAAGTTACAGTTACCTGTCATAATTTGTATCGAAGTTATAGTTACTTGTCATAATTAGTATCGAAGTTGCTGTTACCTGTCATAATTAGTATCGAAGTTACAGTTACCTGCCATAATTTGTATCGAAATTACAGTCACTTGTCATAATTAGTAACGAAGTTACAGTTACCTGTCATAATTAGTATCGAAGTTACAGTTACTTGTCATAATTAGTATCGAAGTTACTGTTACCTGTCATAATAAGTATCGAAGTTACAGTTACCTGCCAAAATTTGAATCGAAATTACAGTTACTTGTCATAATTAGTAACGAAGTTACAGTTACCTGTCATAATTAGTATCGAAGTTACAGTTACTTTTCATAATTAGTATCGAAGTTACTGTTACTTGTCATAATTAGTATCGAAGTTACTGTTACCTGTCATAATTAGCATCGAAATTACAATTACCTGCCATAATTTGTATCGAAATTACAGGGACTTGTCATAATTAGTAACGAAGTTACAGTAACCTGCCATAATTAGTAACGAAATTAAAGTTACTTGTCATAATAAGTAACGAAGTTACAGTTACCTGTCATAATTAGTATCGAAGTTACTGTTACCTGTCATAATTAGTATTGAAGTTACAGTTACCTACAATAATTTTTTATCAAAATTACAGTTACTTGTCATAATTAGTAACGAAGTTAGAGTTTCTTGTCATAATTAGTATCGAAGTTACAGTTACCTGTCATAATTTGTATCGAAGTTATAGTTACTTGTCATAATTAGTATTGAAGTTGCTGTTACCTGTCATAATTAGTATCGAAGTTACAGTAACCTGCCAAAATTTGTATCGAAATTACAGTTACTTGTCATAATTAGTAACGAAGTTACAGTTACCTGTCATAATTAGTATCGATGTTACAGTTACTTGTCATAATTAGTATCGTATTTACTGTTACCTGTCATAATAAGTATCGAAGTTACAGTTACCTGCCAAAATTTGAATCGAAATTACAGTTACTTGTCATAATTTGTAACGAAGTCACAGTTACCTGTCATAATTAGTATCGAAGTTACAGTTACCTGTCATAATTAGTATCGAAGTTACAGTTACTTGTCATAATTTGTATCGAAGTTACTGTTACCTGTCAAAATTAGTAACGATGAAACAGTTACCTGCCATAATTTGTATCGAAATTACAGTTACTTGTCATACTTAATAACGAAGTTACAGTTACCTGTCATAATTAGTATCGAAGTTACAGTTACTTGTCATAATTAGTACCGAGGTTACAGTTACCTGCCATAATTTGTATCGAAATTACAGGGACTTGTCATAATTAGTAACGAAGTTACAGTTTCCTGCCATAATTAATATCGAAATTAAAGTTACTTGTCATAATTAGTAACGAAGTTACAGTTTCCTGTCATAATTAGTATCGAAGATACTGTTACCTGTCATAATTAGTATTGAAGTTACAGTTACCTACCATAATTTTTTATCAAAATTACAGTTACTTGTCATAATTAGTAACGAAGTTTGAGTTTCTTGTCATAATTAGTATCGAAGTTACTGTTACCTGTCATAATTAGTATTGAAGTTACAGTTACCTACAATAATTTTTTATCAAAATTACAGTTACTTGTCATAATTAATAACGATGTTACAGTTACCTGTCATAATTAGTATCGAAGTTACAGTTGAATGAATGAAAATCCACAGCCTGCTTCCAGTCTCCGACCGGGTCAGGAATGGAATGAATGAAGCCCCCAACTAGCGGCGAGGATATGGACTGTGCCGGCTGCCGAGGCCTGACGCACTCCTCTGGGGCAATGATTAGATGAATGACAGATGATATGAAATGATAGTGTAGAGTGTTGCTGGAATGAAATTTTGACAGGGAAAACCGGAGTACCCGGAGAAAAACCTGTCTGCCTCCGTTTTGTCCAGCACAGATCTCACATGGAGTGACCGGGATTTGAACCACGGACCCAGCGGTGAGAGGCCGACGTGCTGCCGCCTAAGCCACGGAGGCTTTCGAAGTTACAGTTACTTGTCATAATTAGTATCGAAGTTACAATTACCTGCCATAATTTGTTTCGAAGTTACTGTTACCTGTCATAATTAGTAATGAAGTTACAGTTACCTACCATAATTTTTTATCAAAATTACAGTTACTTGTCATAATTAGTAACGAAGTTTGAGTTTCTTGTCATAATTTGAATCGAAGTTACAGTAACCAGTCATAATTTTTATCGAAGTTATAGTTACTTGTCATAATTAGTATCGAAGTTACTGTTACCTGTCATAATTAGTATCGAAGTAACAGTTACCTGCCATAATTAGTATCGAAATTAGTGTTACTTGTCATTATTAGTAACGAAGTTACAGTTACCTGTCATAATTAGTATCGAAGTTACAGTTACTTGTCATAATTAGTATCGTAGTTACTGTTACCTGTCATAATTAGTATCGAAGTTACAGTTACCTGCCAAAATTTGTATCGAAATTACTGTTACTTGTCATAATTAGTAACGAAGTTACAGTTACCTGCCATAATTTGTATCGAAATTACAGTTCCTTGTCATAATTAGTATCGAAGTTACAGTTACCTGTCATAATTAGTATCGAAGGTACTGTTACTTGTCATAATTAGTAACGAAGTTACAGTTACCTGTCATAATTTGTATCGAAATTACAGTTACTTGTCATAATTAGTAACGTAGATACAGTTTCCTGTCATAATTAGTATCGAAGTTACTGTTACCTGTCATAATTAGTATGGAAGTTACAGTTACCTGCCATAATTTGTATCGAAATTAAAGTTACTTGTCATAATTAGTAGGGATGTTACAGTAACCTGCCATAATTAGTATCGAAGTTAATGTTACTTGTCATAATTAGTATCGAAGTTACTGTTACCTGTCATAATTGGTATCGAAGATACAGTTACCTGCCATAATTTGTATCGAAATTACAGGGACTTGTCATAATTAGTAACGAAGTTCGAGTTTCTTGTCATAATTAGTATCGAAGTTACAGTTACCTGTCATAATTTGTATCGAAGTTATAGTAACTTGTCATAATTAGTATCGAATTACTGTTACCTGTCATAATTAGTATCGAAGTTTGAGTTTCTCGTCATAATTAGAATCGAAGTTACAGTAACCAGTCATAATTTTTATCGAAGTTATAGTTACTTGTTAGTAACTTGTTACTAGTTACTTGTTATAATTAGTATCGAACCTGCCATAATTTGTAACGAAATTACAGTTACTTGTTATAATTAGTGACGAAGTTACAGTTACCTGTCATAATTAGTATCGAAGTTACAGTTACCTGCCATAATTTGTATCGAAATTACAGGGACTTGACATAATTAGTAACGAAGTTACAGTTTCCTGCCATAATTATTATCGAAATTAAAGTTACTTGTCATAATTAGTAACGAAGTTACAGTTTCCTGTCATAATTAGTATCGAAATTACTGTTACCTGTTAAATTAGTATTGAAGTTACAGTTACCTACCATAATTTTTATCAAAATTACAGTTACTTGTCATAATTAGTAACGAAGTTTGAGTTTCTCGTCATAATTAGAATCGAAGTTACAGTAACCAGTCATAATTTTTATCGAAGTTATAGTTACTTGTCATAATTAGTACCGAAGTTACTGTTACCTGTCATAATTAGTACCGAAGTTACAGTTACCTGCCATAATTTGTAACGAAATTAGAGTTTCTTGTCATAATTAGTAACGAAGTTACAAATACCTGTCATAATAAGTATCGAAGTTACTGTTACTCGTCATAATTAGTATCGAAGTTACTGTTACCTGTCATAATTATTATCGAAGTAACAGTTACCTGCCAAAATTTGTATCGAAATTACAGTTACTTGTCATAATTAGTAACGAAGTTACAGTTACCTGCCATAATTTGTATCGAAATTACAGTTCCTTGTCATAATTAGTATCGAAGTTACAGTTACCTGTCATAATTAGTATCGAAGGTACTGTTACTTGTCATAATTTGTAACGAAGTTACAGTTACCTGTCATAATTTGTATCGAAATTACAGTTACTTGTCATAATTAGTAACGAAGTTACAGTTTCCTGTCATAATTAGTATCGAAGTAACTGTTACCTGTCATAATTAGTATGGAAGTTACAGTTACCTGCCATAATTAGTATCGAAATTAAAGTTACTTGTGATAATTAGTAACGAAGTTACAGTAACCTGTCATAATAAGTATCGAAGTTACTGTTACCTGTCAAAATTAGTATTGAAGTTACAGTTACCTACCATAATTTTTTATCAAAATTACAGTTACTTGTCATAATTAGTAACGAAGTTAGAGTTTCTTGTCATAATTAGTATCGAAGTTACAGTTACCTGTCATAATTTGATTCGAAGTTATAGTTATTTGTCATAATTAGTATCGAAGTTACTGTTACCAGTCACAATTAGTATCGAAGTTACAGTTACCTGCCATAATTTGTATCGAAATTACAGTTCCCTGTCATAATTAGTATCGAAGTTACAGTTACTTGTCATAATTAGTATCGAAGTTACTGTTACCTGCCATAATTTGTATCGAAATTACAGTTACTTGTCATAATTAGTAACGAAGTTACAGTAACCTGCCATAATTAGTATCGAAATTAAAGTTACTGGTCATAATAAGTAACGAAGTTACAGTTTCCTGTCATAATTAGTATCGAAGTTACTGTTACCTGTCATAATTAGTATTGAAGTTACAGTTACCTACAATATTTTTTTATCAAAATTACAGTTACTTGTCATAATTAGTAACGAAGTTAGAGTTTCTTGTCATAATTAGTATCGAATTTACAGTTACCTGTCATAATTTGTATCGAAGTTATAGTTACTTGTCATAATTAGTATCGAAGTTGCTGTTACCTGTCATAATTAGTATCGAAGTTACAGTAACCTGCCATAATTTGTATCGAAATTACAGTTACTTGTCATAATTAGTAACGAAGTTACAGTTACCTGCCAAAATATGAATCGAAATTACAGTTACTTGTCATAATTAGTAACGAAGTTACAGTTACCTGTCATAATTAGTATCGAAGTTACAGTTACTTGTCATAATTAGTATCGAGGTTACAGTTACCTGCCATAATTTGTATCGAAATTAAAGTTACTTGTCATAATTAGTAACGAAGTTACAGTTTCCTGTCATAATTAGTATCGAAGTAACTGTTACCTGTCATAATTAATATTGAAGTTACAGTTACCTACCTTAATTTTTTATCAAAATTACAGTTACTTGTCATAATTAGTAACGAAGTTAGAGTTTCTTGTCATAATTAGAATCGAAGTTACAATAACCAGTCATAATTTTTATCGAAGTTATAGTTACTTGTCATAATTAGCACCGAAGTTACTGTTACCTGTCATAATTAGTATCGAAGTTACAGTTACCTGCCATAATTTGTATCGAAATTACAGTTACTTGTCATAATTAGTAACGAAGTTATAGTTACCTGCCATAATTTGTATCGAAATTACAGTTCCTTGTCATAATTAGTATCGAAGTTACAGTTACCTGTCATAATTAGTATCGAAGGTACTGTTACTTGTCATAATTAGTAATGAAGTTACAGTTACCTGTTATAATTTGTATCGAAATTACAGTTACTTGTCATAATTAGTATCGAAGTTACTGTTACCTGTCATAATTAGTATGGAAGTTACAGTTACCTGCCATAATTTGTATCGAAATTACAGTTCCTTGTCATAATTAGTATCGAAGTTACAGTTACCTGTCATAGTTAGTATCGAAGTTACTGTTACCTGCCATAATTTGTATCGAAATTACAGTTACTTGTCATAATTAGTAACGAAGTTACTGTTACAGTCATAATTAGTATTGAAGTTACAGTTACCTACCATAAATTTTTATCAAAATTACTGTTACTTGTCATAATTATTAACGAAGTTAGAGTTTCTTGTCATAATTTGTATCGAAGTTAATGTTACCTGTCATAATTTGTATCGAAATTACAGTTACTTGTCATAATTAGCATCGAAGCTACAGTTACTTGACATAATTAGCAACGAAGATACAGTAACCTGTCATAATTAGTAACGAAGTTACAGTTACCTGTCATAATTTGTATCGAAATTACAGTTACTTGTCATAATTAGTAACGAAGTTACAGTTTCCTGTCATAATTAGTATCGAAGTTACTGTTACCTGTCATAATTAGTATGGAAGTTACAGTTACCTACCATAATTTGTATCGAAATTACAGGGACTTGTCATAATTAGTAATGAAGTTCGAGTTTCTTGTCATAATTAGTATCGAAGTTACAGTTACCTGTCATAATTTGTATCGAAGTTATAGTTACCTGTCATAATTAGTATCGAAGTTACAGTTACTTGTCATAATTAGTATCGAAGTTACTGTTACTTGTCATAATTAGTATCGAAGTTACTGTAACCTGTCATAATTTGTATCGAAATTACAGTTACTTGTCATAATTAGCATCGAAGCTACAGTTACATGACATAATTAGTAACGAAGTTACAGTAACCTGTCATAATTAGTAACGAAGTTACAGTTACCTGTCATAATTTGTATCGAAATACAGTTACTTGTCATAATTAGTAGCGATGTTACAGTAACCTGCCATAATTTGTATCGAAGTTAATGTTACTTGTCATAATTAGTATCGAAGTTACTGTTACCTGTCATAATTAGTATCGATGATACAGTTACCTGCCATAATTTGTATCGAAATTACTGTTACTTGTCATAATTAGTAACGAAGTTACAGTTACCTGTCATAATTAGTATCGAAGTTACAGTTACTTGTCATAATTAGTATCGAAGTTACTGTTACCTGTCATAATTAGAATCGAAGTTACAGTTACCTGCCAAAATTTGTATCGAAATTACAGTTACTTGTCATAATTAGTAACGAAGTTACAGTTACCTGTCTTAATTAGTATCGAAGTTTCAGTTACTTGTAATAATTGGTACCGAAGTTACCGTTACCTGCCATAATTTGTATCGAAATTACAGGGACTTGTCATAATTAGTAACGAAGTTACAGTTACCTGCCATAATTAGTATCGAAATTAAAGTTACTTGTGATAATTATTAACGAAGTTACAGTTACCTGTCATAATTAGTATCGAAGTTCCTGTTACCTGTCATAATTAGTATTGAAGTTACAGTTACCTACCATAATTTTTTATCAAAATTACAGTTACTTGTCATAATTAGTTACGAAGTTAGATTTTCTTGTCATAATTAGTATCGAAGTTACAGTTACCTGTCATAATTTGATTCGAAGTTATAGTTTCTTGTCATAATTAGTATCGAAGTTACTGTTACCTGCCATAATTTGTATCGAAATTACAGTTCCTTGTCGTAATTAGTATCGAAGTTTCAGTTACCAGTCATAATTAGCATCGAAGTTACTGTTACCAGCCATAATTTGTATCGAAATTAAAGTTACTTGTCATAATTAGTTACCAAGTTACAGTTACCTGTCATAATTAGTATCGAAGTTACAGTTACTTGTCATAATTAGTATCGTAGTTACTGTAACCTGTCATAATTAGTATCGAAGTTACTGTTACCTGTCATAATTTGTATCGAAGTTATAGTTACTTGTCGTAATTAGTATCGAAGTTGCTGTTACCTGTCATAATTAGTATCGAAGTTCCTGTTACCTGTCATAATTAGTATTGAAGTTACAGTTACCTACCATAATTTTTTATCAAAATTACAGTTACTTGTCATAATTAGTTACGAAGTTAGATTTTCTTGTCATAATTAGTATCGAAGTTACAGTTACCTGTCATAATTTGATTCGAAGTTATAGTTTCTTGTCATAATTAGTATCGAAGTTACTGTTACCTGCCATAATTTGTATCGAAATTACAGTTCCTTGTCTTAATAAGTATCGAAGTTTCAGTTACCAGTCATAATTAGCATCGAACTTACTGTTACCAGCCATAATTTGTATCGAAATTAAAGTTACTTGTCATAATTAGTTACCAAGTTACAGTTACCTGTCATAATTAGTATCGAAGTTACAGTTACTTGTCATAATTAGTATCGTAGTTACTGTAACCTGTCATAATTAGTATCGAAGTTACTGTTACCTGTCATAATTAGTATCGAAGTTACTGTTACCTGTCATAATTAGTATCGAAATTACAATTACCTGCAATAATTTGTATCGAAATTACAGGGACTTGTCATAATTAGTAAAGAAGTTACAGTAACCTGCCATAATTAGTATCGAAATTAAAGTTACTTGTCATAATAAGTAACGAAGTTACAGTTACCTGTCATAATTAGTATCGAAGTTACTGTTACCTGTCATAATTAGTATTGAAGTTACAGTTACCTACAATAATTTTTTATCAAAATTACAGTAACTTGTCATAATTAGTAACGAAGTTAGAGTTTCTTGTCATAATTAGTATCGAAGTTACAGTTACCTGTCATAATTTGTATCGAAGTTATAGTTACTTGTCATAATTAGTGTCGAAGTTGCTGTTACCTGTCATAATTAGTATCGAAGTTACAGTTACCTGCCATAATTTGTATCGAAATTACAGTTCCTTGTCATAATTAGTACCGATGTTACAGTTACCTGTCATAATTAGTATCGAAGGTACTGTTACTTGTCATAATTAGTAACGAAGTTACAGTTACCTGTCATGATTTGTTTCGAAATTACAGTTACTTGTCATAATTAGTAACGAAGTTACAGTTTCCAGTCATAATTAGTGTCGAAGTAACTGTTAACTGTCATAATTAGTATGGAAGTTACAGTTATCTGCCATAATTTGTATCGAAATTAAAGTTACTTGTCATCATTAGCAACGATGTTACAGTAACCTGTCATAATTAGTATCGAAGTTAATGTTACTTGACATAAATAGTATCGAAGTTACAGTTACCTTCCATAATTTGTATCCAAACTACAGTTCCCTGTCATAATTAGTATCGAAGTTACAGTTACTTGTCATAATTAGTATCGAAGTTACTGTTACCTGCCATAATTTGTATCGAAATTACAGTTACTTGTCATAATTAGTTACGAAGTTACAGGTACCTGTCATAATTAGTATCGAAGTTACAGTTACTTGTCATAATTAGTATCGTAGTTACTGTTACCTGTCATAATTAGTATCGAAGTTACTGTTACCTGTCATAATTAGTATTGAAGTTACAGTTACCTACAATAATTTTTTATCAAAATTACAGTTACTTGTCATAATTAGTAACGAAGTTAGAGTTTCTTGTCATAACTAGTATCGAAGTTACAGTTACCTGTCATAATTTGTATCGAAGTTATAGTTACTTGTCATAATTAGTATCGAAGTTGCTGTTACCTGTCATAATTAGTATCGAAGTTACAGTTACCTGCCATAATTTGTATCGAAATTACAGTCACTTGTCATAATTAGTAACGAAGTTACAGTTACCTGTCATAATTAGTATCGAAGTTACAGTTACTTGTCATAATTAGTATCGAAGTTACTGTTACCTGTCATAATAAGTATCGAAGTTACAGTTACCTGCCAAAATTTGAATCGAAATTACAGTTACTTGTCATAATTAGTAACGAAGTTACAGTTACCTGTCATAATTAGTATCGAAGTTACAGTTACTTTTCATAATTAGTATCGAAGTTACTGTTACTTGTCATAATTAGTATCAAAGTTACTGTTACCTGTCATAATTAGCATCGAAATTACAATTACCTGCCATAAATTGTATCGAAATTACAGGGACTTGTTATAATTAGTAACGAAGTTACAGTAACCTGCCATAATTAGTAACGAAATTAAAGTTACTTGTCATAATAAGTAACGAAGTTACAGTTACCTGTCATAATTAGTATCGAAGTTACTGTTACCTGTCATAATTAGTATTGAAGTTACAGTTACCTACAATAATTTTTTATCAAAATTACAGTTACTTGTCATAATTAGTAACGAAGTTAGAGTTTCTTGTCATAATTAGTATCGAAGTTACAGTTACCTGTCATAATTTGTATCGAAGTTATAGTTACTTGTCATAATTAGTATTGAAGTTGCTGTTACCTGTCATAATTAGTATCGAAGTTACAGTAACCTGCCAAAATTTGTATCGAAATTACAGTTACTTGTCTTAATTAGTAACGAAGTTACAGTTACCTGTCATAATTAGTATCGATGTTACAGTTACTTGTCATAATTAGTATCGTATTTACTGTTACCTGTCATAATAAGTATCGAAGTTACAGTTACCTGCCAAAATTTGAATCGAAATTACAGTTACTTGTCATAATTTGTAACGAAGTTACAGTTACCTGTCATAATTAGTATCGAAGTTACAGTTACCTGTCATAATTAGTATCGAAGTTACAGTTACTTGTCATAATTTGTATCGAAGTTACTGTTACCTGTCAAAATTAGTAACGATGAAACAGTTACCTGCCATAATTTGTATCGAAATTACAGTTACTTGTCATACTTAATAACGAAGTTACAGTTACCTGTCATAATTAGTATCGAAGTTACAGTTACTTGTCATAATTAGTACCGAGGTTACAGTTACCTGCCATAATTTGTATCGAAATTACAGGGACTTGTCATAATTAGTAACGAAGTTACAGTTTCCTGCCATAATTAATATCGAAATTAAAGTTACTTGTCATAATTAGTAACGAAGTTACAGTTTCCTGTCATAATTAGTATCGAAGATACTGTTACCTGTCATAATTAGTATTGAAGTTACAGTTACCTACCATAATTTTTATAAAAATTACAGTTACTTGTCATAATTAGTAACGAAGTTTGAGTTTCTTGTCATAATTAGTATCGAAGTTACTGTTACCTGTCATAATTAGTATTGAAGTTACAGTTACCTACAATAATTTTTTATCAAAATTACAGTTACTTGTCACAATTAATAACGATGTTACAGTTACCTGTCATAATTAGTATCGAAGTTACAGTTGAATGAATGAAAATCCACAGCCTGCTTCCAGTCTCCGACCGGGTCAGGAATGGAATGAATGAAGCCCCCAACTAGCGGCGAGGATATGGACTGTGCCGGCTGCCGAGGCCTGACGCACTCCTCTGGGGCAATGATTAGATGAATGACAGATGATATGAAATGATAGTGTAGAGTGTTGCTGGAATGAAATTTTGACAGGGAAAACCGGAGTACCCGGAGAAAAACCTGTCTGCCTCCGTTTTGTCCAGCACAGATCTCACATGGAGTGACCGGGATTTGAACCACGGACCCAGCGGTGAGAGGCCGACGTGCTGCCGCCTAAGCCACGGAGGCTTTCGAAGTTACAGTTACTTGTCATAATTAGTATCGAAGTTACAATTACCTGCCATAATTTGTTTCGAAGTTACTGTTACCTGTCATAATTAGTAATGAAGTTACAGTTACCTACCATAATTTTTTATCAAAATTACAGTTACTTGTCATAATTAGTAACGAAGTTTGAGTTTCTTGTCATAATTTGAATCGAAGTTACAGTAACCAGTCATAATTTTTATCGAAGTTATAGTTACTTGTCATAATTAGTATCGAAGTTACTGTTACCTGTCATAATTAGTATCGAAGTAACAGTTACCTGCCATAATTAGTATCGAAATTAGTGTTACTTGTCATTATTAGTAACGAAGTTACAGTTACCTGTCATAATTAGTATCGAAGTTACAGTTACTTGTCATAATTAGTATCGTAGTTACTGTTACCTGTCATAATTAGTATCGAAGTTACAGTTACCTGCCAAAATTTGTATCGAAATTACTGTTACTTGTCATAATTAGTAACGAAGTTACAGTTACCTGCCATAATTTGTATCGAAATTACAGTTCCTTGTCATAATTAGTATCGAAGTTACAGTTACCTGTCATAATTAGTATCGAAGGTACTGTTACTTGTCATAATTAGTAACGAAGTTACAGTTACCTGTCATAATTTGTATCGAAATTACAGTTACTTGTCATAATTAGTAACGTAGATACAGTTTCCTGTCATAATTAGTATCGAAGTTACTGTTACCTGTCATAATTAGTATGGAAGTTACAGTTACCTGCCATAATTTGTATCGAAATTAAAGTTACTTGTCATAATTAGTAGGGATGTTACAGTAACCTGCCATAATTAGTATCGAAGTTAATGTTACTTGTCATAATTAGTATCGAAGTTACTGTTACCTGTCATAATTGGTATCGAAGATACAGTTACCTGCCATAATTTGTATCGAAATTACAGGGACTTGTCATAATTAGTAACGAAGTTCGAGTTTCTTGTCATAATTAGTATCGAAGTTACAGTTACCTGTCATAATTTGTATCGAAGTTATAGTAACTTGTCATAATTAGTATCGAATTACTGTTACCTGTCATAATTAGTATCGAAGTTTGAGTTTCTCGTCATAATTAGAATCGAAGTTACAGTAACCAGTCATAATTTTTATCGAAGTTATAGTTACTTGTTAGTAACTTGTTACTAGTTACTTGTTATAATTAGTATCGAACCTGCCATAATTTGTAACGAAATTACAGGGACTTGACATAATTAGTAACGAAGTTACAGTTTCCTGCCATAATTAGTATCGAAATTAAAGTTACTTGTCATAATTAGTAACGAAGTTACACTTTTCTGTCATAATTAGTATCGAAATTACTGTTACCTGTTAAATTAGTATTGAAGTTACAGTTACCTACCATAATTTTTATCAAAATTACAGTTACTTGTCATAATTAGTAACGAAGATTGAGTTTCTCGTCATAATTAGAATCGAAGTTACAGTAACCAGTCATAATTTTTATCGAAGTTATAGTTACTTGTCATAATTAGTACCGAAGTTACTGTTACCTGTCATAATTAGTACCGAAGTTACAGTTACCTGCCATAATTTGTAACGAAATTAGAGTTTCTTGTCATAATTAGTAACGAAGTTACAAATACCTGTCATAATAAGTATCGAAGTTACTGTTACTTGTCATAATTAGTATCGAAGTTACTGTTACCTGTCATAATTATTATCGAAGTAACAGTTACCTGCCAAAATTTGTATCGAAATTACAGTTACTTGTCATAATTAGTAACGAAGTTACAGTTACCTGCCATAATTTGTATCGAAATTACAGTTCCTTGTCATAATTAGTATCGAAGTTACAGTTACCTGTCATAATTAGTATCGAAGGTACTGTTACTTGTCATAATTTGTAACGAAGTTACAGTTACCTGTCATACTTTGTATCGAAATTACAGTTACTTGTCATAATTAGTAACGAAGTTACAGTTTCCTGTCATAATTAGTATCGAAGTAACTGTTACCTGTCATAATTAGTATGGAAGTTACAGTTACCTGCCATAATTAGTATCGAAATTAAAGTTACTTGTGATAATTAGTAACGAAGTTACAGTTACCTGTCATAATAAGTATCGAAGTTACTGTTACCTGTCAAAATTAGTATTGAAGTTACAGTTACCTACCATAATTTTTTATCAAAATTACAGTTACTTTTCATAATTAGTAACGAAGTTAGAGTTTCTTGTCATAATTAGTATCGAAGTTACAGTTACCTGTCATAATTTGATTCGAAGTTATAGTTATTTGTCATAATTAGTATCGAAGTTACTGTTACCAGTCACAATTAGTATCGAAGTTACAGTTACCTGCCATAATTTGTATCGAAATTACAGTTCCCTGTCATAATTAGTATCGAAGTTACAGTTACTTGTCATAATTAGTATCGAAGTTACTGTTACCTGCCATAAATTGTATCGAAATTACAGTTACTTGTCATAATTAGTAACGAAGTTACAGTAACCTGCCATAATTAGTATCGAAATTAAAGTTACTGGTCATAATAAGTAACGAAGTTACAGTTTCCTGTCATAATTAGTATCGAAGTTACTGTTACCTGTCATAATTAGTATTGAAGTTACAGTTACCTACAATATTTTTTTATCAAAATTACAGTTACTTGTCATAATTAGTAACGAAGTTAGAGTTTCTTGTCATAATTAGTATCGAATTTACAGTTACCTGTCATAATTTGTATCGAAGTTATAGTTACTTGTCATAATTAGTATCGAAGTTGCTGTTACCTGTCATAATTAGTATCGAAGTTACAGTAACCTGCCATAATTTGTATCGAAATTACAGTTACTTGTCATAATTAGTAACGAAGTTACAGTTACCTGCCAAAATATGAATCGAAATTACAGTTACTTGTCATAATTAGTAACGAAGTTACAGTTACCTGTCATAATTAGTATCGAAGTTACAGTTACCTGTCATAATTAGTATCGAAGTTACAGTTACTTGTCATAATTTGTATCGAAGTTACTGTTACCTGTCAAAATTAGTAACGATGTTACAGTTACCTGCCATAATTTGTATCGAAATTACATTTACTTGTCATACTTAATAACGAAGTTACAGTTACCTGTCATAATTAGTATCGAAGTTACAGTTACTTGTCATAATTAGTACCGAGGTTACAGTTACCTGCCATAATTTGTATCGAAATTACAGGGACTTGTCATAATTAGTAACGAAGTTACAGTTTCCTGCCATAATTAATATCGAAATTAATGTTACTTGTCATAATTAGTAACGAAGTTACAGTTTCCTGTCATAATTAGTATCGAAGATACTGTTACCTGTCATCATTAGTATTGAAGTTACAGTTACCTACCATAATTTTTTATCAAAATTACAGTTACTTGTCCTAATTAGTAACGAATTTTGAGTTTCTTGTCATAATTAGTATCGAAGTTACTGTTACCTGTCATAATTAGTATTGAAGTTACAGTTACCTACAATAATTTTTATCAAAATTACAGTTACTTGTCATAATTAATAACGAAGTTACAGTTATCTGTCATAATTAGTATCGAAGTTACAGTTGAATGATTGAAAATCCACAGCCTGCTTCCAGTCTCCGACCGGGTCAGGAATGGAATGAATGAAGCCCCCAACTAGCGGCGAGGATATGGACTGTGCCGGCTGCCGAGGCCTGACGCACTCCTCTGGGGCAATGATTAGATGAATGACAGATGATATGAAATGATAGTGTAGAGTGTTGCTGGAATGAAATTTTGACAGGGAAAACCGGAGTACCCGGAGAAAAACCTGTCTTCCTCCGTTTTGTCCAGCACAGATCTCACATGGAGTGACCGAGATTTGAACCACGGACCCAGCGGTGAGAGGCCGACGTGCTGCCGCCTAAGCCACGGAGGCTTTCGAAGTTACAGTTACTTGTCATAATTAGTATCGAAGTTACAATTACCTGCCATAATTTGTATCGAAATTACAGGGACTAGTCATAATTAGTAACGAAGTTACAGTTTCCTGCCATAACTAGTATCGAAATTAAAGTTACTTGTCATAATTAGTAACGAAGTTACAGTTTCCTGTCATAATTAGTATCGAAGTTACTGTTACCTGTCATAATTAGTAATGAAGTTACAGTTACCTACCATAATTTTTTATCAAAATTACAGTTACTTGTCATAATTAGTAACGAAGTTTGAGTTTCTTGTCACAATTTGAATCGAAGTTACAGTAACCAGTCATAATTTTTATCGAAGTTATAGTTACTTGTCATAATAAGTATCGAAGTTACTGTTACCTGTCATAATTAGTATCGAAGTAACAGTTACCTGCCATAATTAGTATCGAAATAAGTGTTACTAGTCATTATTAGTAACGAAGTTACAGTTACCTGTCATAATTAGTATCGAAGTTACAGTTACTTGTCATAATTAGTATCGAAGTTACTGTTACCTGTCATAATTAGTATCGAAGTTACAGTTACCTGCCAAAATTTGTATCGAAATTACTGTTACTTGTCATAATTAGTAACGAAGTTACAGTTACCTGCCATAATTTGTATCGAAATTACAGTTCCTTGTCATAATTAGTATCGAAGTTACAGTTACCTGTCATAATTAGTATCGAAGGTACTGTTACTTGTCATAATTAGTAACGAAGTTACAGTTACCTGTCATAATTTGTGTCGAAATTACAGTTACTTGTCATAATTAGTAACGTAGTTACAGTTTCCTGTCATAATTAGTATCGAAGTTACTGTTACCTGTCATAATTAGTATGGAAGTTACAGTTACCTGCCATAATTTGTATCGAAATTAAAGATACTTTTCATAATTAGTAGCGATGTTACAGTAACCTGCCATAATTAGTATCGAAGTTAATGTTACTTGTCATAATTAGTATCGAAGTTACTGTTACCTGTCATAATTGGTATCGAAGATACAGTTACCTGCCATAATTTGTATCGAAATTACAGGGACTTGTCATAATTAGTAACGAAGTTCGAGTTTCTTGTCATAATTAGTATCGAAGTTACAGTTACCTGTCATAATTTGTATCGAAGTTATAGTAACTTGTCATAATTAGTATCGAATTACTGTTACCTGTCATAATTAGTATCGAAGTTACTGTTACCTGCCATAATTTGTAACGAAATTACAGTTACTTGTTATAATTAGTGACGAAGTTACAGTTACCTGTCATAATTAGTATCGAAGTTACAGTTACTTGTCATAATTAGTATCGAAGTTACAGTTAGCTGCCATAATTTGTATCGAAATTACAGGGACTTGACATAATTAGTAACGAAGTTACAGTTTCCTGCCATAATTAGTATCGAAATTAAAGTTACTTGTCATAATTAGTAACGAAGTTACAGTTTCCTGTCATAATTAGTATCGACGTTACTGTTACCTGTCATAATTAGTATTGAAGTTACAGTAACCTACCATAATTTTTTATCAAAATTACAGTTACTTGTCATAATTAGTAACGAAGTTTGAGTTTCTCGTCATAATTAGAATCGAAGTTACAGTAACCAGTCATAATTTTTATCGAAGTTATAGTTACTTGTCATAATTAGTACCGAAGTTACTGTTACCTGTCATAATTAGTACCGAAGTTACAGTTACCTGCCATAATTTGTAACGAAATTAGAGTTTCTTGTCATAATTAGTAACGAAGTTACAAATACCTGTCATAATAAGTATCGAAGTTACTGTTACTTGTCATAATTAGTATCGAAGTTACTGTTACCTGTCATAATTATTATCGAAGTAACAGTTACCTGCCAAAATTTGTATCGAAATTACAGTTACTTGTCATAATTAGTAACGAAGTTACAGTTACCTGCCATAATTTGTATCGAAATTACAGTTCCTTGTCATAATTAGTATCGAAGTTACAGTTACCTGTCATAATTAGTATCGAAGGTACTGTTACTTGTCATAATTTGTAACGAAGTTACAGTTACCTGTCATAATTTGTATCGAAATTACAGTTACTTGTCATAATTAGTAACGAAGTTACAGTTTCCTGTCATAATTAGTATCGAAGTAACTGTTACCTGTCATAATTAGTATGGAAGTTACAGTTACCTGCCATAATTAGTATCGAAATTAAAGTTACTTGTGATAATTAGTAACGAAGTTACAGTTACCTGTCATAATAAGTATCGAAGTTACTGTTACCTGTCAAAATTAGTATTGAAGTTACAGTTACCTACCATAATTTTTTATCAAAATTACAGTTACTTTTCATAATTAGTAACGACGTTAGAGTTTCTTGTCATAATTAGTATCGAAGTTACAGTTACCTGTCATAATTTGATTCGAAGTTATAGTTATTTGTCATAATTAGTATCGAAGTTACTGTTACCAGTCACAATTAGTATCGAAGTTACAGTTACCTGCCATAATTTGTATCGAAATTACAGTTCCCTGTCATAATTAGTATCGAAGTTACAGTTACTTGTCATTATTAGTATCGAAGTTACTGTTACCTGCCATAAATTGTATCGAAATTACAGTTACTTGTCATAATTAGTAACGAAGTTACAGTAACCTGCCATAATTAGTATCGAAATTAAAGTTACTGGTCATAATAAGTAACGAAGTTACAGTTTCCTGTCATAATTAGTATCGAAGTTACTGTTACCTGTCATAATTAGTATTGAAGTTACAGTTACCTACAATATTTTTTTATCAAAATTACAGTTACTTGTCATAATTAGTAACGAAGTTAGAGTTTCTTGTCATAATTAGTATCGAATTTACAGTTACCTGTCATAATTTGTATCGAAGTTATAGTTACTTGTCATAATTAGTATCGAAGTTGCTGTTACCTGTCATAATTAGTATCGAAGTTACAGTAACCTGCCATAATTTGTATCGAAATTACAGTTACTTGTCATAATTAGTAACGAAGTTACAGTTACCTGCCAAAATATGAATCGAAATTACAGTTACTTGTCATAATTAGTAACGAAGTTACAGTTACCTGTCATAATTAGTATCGAAGTTACAGTTACCTGTCATAATTAGTATCGAAGTTACAGTTACTTGTCATAATTTGTATCGAAGTTACTGTTACCTGTCAAAATTAGTAACGATGTTACAGTTACCTGCCATAATTTGTATCGAAATTACATTTACTTGTCATACTTAATAACGAAGTTACAGTTACCTGTCATAATTAGTATCGAAGTTACAGTTACTTGTCATAATTAGTACCGAGGTTACAGTTACCTGCCATAATTTGTATCGAAATTACAGGGACTTGTCATAATTAGTAACGAAGTTACAGTTTCCTGCCATAATTAATATCGAAATTAATGTTACTTGTCATAATTAGTAACGAAGTTACAGTTTCCTGTCATAATTAGTATCGAAGATACTGTTACCTGTCATCATTAGTATTGAAGTTACAGTTACCTACCATAATTTTTTATCAAAATTACAGTTACTTGTCCTAATTAGTAACGAATTTTGAGTTTCTTGTCATAATTAGTATCGAAGTTACTGTTACCGGTCATAATTAGTATTGAAGTTACAGTTACCTACAATAATTTTTATCAAAATTACAGTTACTTGTCATAATTAATAACGAAGTTACAGTTATCTGTCATAATTAGTATCGAAGTTACAGTTGAATGATTGAAAATCCACAGCCTGCTTCCAGTCTCCGACCGGGTCAGGAATGGAATGAATGAAGCCCCCAACTAGCGGCGAGGATATGGACTGTGCCGGCTGCCGAGGCCTGACGCACTCCTCTGGGGCAATGATTAGATGAATGACAGATGATATGAAATGATAGTGTAGAGTGTTGCTGGAATGAAATTTTGACAGGGAAAACCGGAGTACCCGGAGAAAAACCTGTCTTCCTCCGTTTTGTCCAGCACAGATCTCACATGGAGTGACCGGGATTTGAACCACGGACCCAGCGGTGAGAGGCCGACGTGCTGCCGCCTAAGCCACGGAGGCTTTCGAAGTTACAGTTACTTGTCATAATTAGTATCGAAGTTACAATTACCTGCCATAATTTGTATCGAAATTACAGGGACTAGTCATAATTAGTAACGAAGTTACAGTTTCCTGCCATAACTAGTATCGAAATTAAAGTTACTTGTCATAATTAGTAACGAAGTTACAGTTTCCTGTCATAATTAGTATCGAAGTTACTGTTACCTGTCATAATTAGTAATGAAGTTACAGTTACCTACCATAATTTTTTATCAAAATTACAGTTACTTGTCATAATTAGTAACGAAGCTTGAGTTTCTTGTCATAATTTGAATCGAAGTTACAGTAACCAGTCATAATTTTTATCGAAGTTATAGTTACTTGTCATAATAAGTATCGAAGTTACTGTTACCTGTCATAATTAGTATCGAAGTAACAGTTACCTGCCATAATTAGTATCGAAATAAGTGTTACTAGTCATTATTAGTAACGAAGTTACAGTTACCTGTCATAATTAGTATCGAAGTTACAGTTACTTGTCATAATTAGTATCGAAGTTACTGTTACCTGTCATAATTAGTATCGAAGTTACAGTTACCTGCCAAAATTTGTATCGAAATTACTGTTACTTGTCATAATTAGTAACGAAGTTACAGTTACCTGCCATAATTTGTATCGAAATTACAGTTCCTTGTCATAATTAGTATCGAAGTTACAGTTACCTGTCATAATTAGTATCGAAGGTACTGTTACTTGTCATAATTAGTAACGAAGTTACAGTTACCTGTCATAATTTGTGTCGAAATTACAGTTACTTGTCATAATTAGTAACGTAGTTACAGTTTCCTGTCATAATTAGTATCGAAGTTACTGTTACCTGTCATAATTAGTATGGAAGTTACAGTTACCTGCCATAATTTGTATCGAAATTAAAGATACTTTTCATAATTAGTAGCGATGTTACAGTAACCTGCCATAATTAGTATCGAAGTTAATGTTACTTGTCATAATTAGTATCGAAGTTACTGTTACCTGTCATAATTGGTATCGAAGATACAGTTACCTGCCATAATTTGTATCGAAATTACAGGGACTTGTCATAATTAGTAACGAAGTTCGAGTTTCTTGTCATAATTAGTATCGAAGTTACAGTTACCTGTCATAATTTGTATCGAAGTTATAGTAACTTGTCATAATTAGTATCGAATTACTGTTACCTGTCATAATTAGTATCGAAGTTACTGTTACCTGCCATAATTTGTAACGAAATTACAGTTACTTGTTATAATTAGTGACGAAGTTACAGTTACCTGTCATAATTAGTATCGAAGTTACAGTTACTTGTCATAATTAGTATCGAAGTTACAGTTACCTGCCATAATTTGTATCGAAATTACAGGGACTTGACATAATTAGTAACGAAGTTACAGTTTCCTGCCATAATTAGTATCAAAATTAAAGTTACTTGTCATAATTAGTAACGAAGTTACAGTTTCCTGTCATAATTAGTATCGAAGTTACTGTTACCTGTCATAATTAGTATTGAAGTTACAGTTACCTACCATAATTTTTTATCAAAATTACAGTTACTTGTCATAATTAGTAACGAAGTTTGAGTTTCTCGTCATAATTAGAATCGAAGTTACAGTAACCAGTCATAATTTTTATCGAAGTTATAGTTACTTGTCATAATTAGTATCGAAGTTACTGTTACCTGTCATAATTAGTACTGAAGTTACAGTTACCTGCCATAATTTGTAACGAAATTAGAGTTTCTTGTCATAATTAGTAACGAAGTTACAGTTACCTGTCATAATAAGTATCGAAGTTACTGTTACTTGTCATAATTAGTATCGAAGTTACTGTTACCTGTCATAATTAGTATCGAAGTAACAGTTACCTGCTAAAATTTGTATCGAAATTACAGTTACTTGTCATAATTAGTAACGAAGTTACAGTTACCTGCCATAATTTGTATCGAAATTACAGTTCCTTGTCATAATTAGTATCGAAGTTACAGATACCTGTCATAATTAGTATCGAAGGTACTGTTACCTGGCATAATTAGTAACGAAGTTACAGTTACCTGTCATAATTTGTATCGAAATTTCAGTTACTTGTCATAATTAGTAACGAAGTTACAGTTTCCTGTCATAATTAGTATCGAAGTAACTGTTACCTGTCATAATTAGTATGGAAGTTACAGTTACATGCCATAATTAGTATCGAAATTAAAGTTACTTGTGATAATTAGTAACGAAGTTACAGTTACCTGTCATAATAAGTATCGAAGTTACTGTTACCTGTCAAAATTAGTATTGAAGTTACAGTTACCTACCATAATTTTTTATCAAAATTACAGTTACTTGTCATAATTAGTAACGAAGTTAGAGTTTCTTGTCATAATTAGTATCGAAGTTACAGTTACCTGTCATAATTTGATTCGAAGTTATAGTTATTTGTCATAATTAGTATCGAAGTTACTGTTACCAGTCACAATTAGTATCGAAGTTACAATTACCTGCCATAATTTGTATCGAAATTACAGTTCCCTGTCATAATTAGTATTGAAGTTACAGTTACTTGTCATAATTAGTATCGAAGTTACTGTTACCTGCCATAATTTGTATCGAAATTACAGTTACTTGTCATAATTGGTTACGAAGTTACAGGTACCTGTCATAATTAGTATTGAAGTTACAGTTACTTGTCATAATTAGTATCGTAGTTACTGTTACCTGTCATAATTAGTATCGAAGTTACTGTTACCTGTCACAATTAGTATTGAAGTTACAGTTACCTACAAATTTTTTTTATCAAAATTACAGTTACTTGTCATAATTAGTAACGAAGTTAGAGTTTCTTGTCATAATTAGTATCGAAGTTACAGTTACCTGTCATAATTTGTATCGAAGTTATAGTTACTTGTCATAATTAGTATCGAAGTTGCTGTTACCTGTCATAATTAGTATCGAAGTTACAGTTACATGCCATAATTTGTATCGAAATTACAGTTACTCGTCATAATTAGTAACGAAGTTACAGTTACCTGTCATAATTAGTATCGAAGTTACAGTTACTTGTCATAATTAGTATCGAAGTTACTGTTACCTGTCATAATAAGTATCGAAGTTACAGTTACCTGCCAAAATTTGAATCGAAATTACAGTTACTTGTCATAATTAGTAACGAAGTTACAGTTACCTGTCATAATTAGTATCGAAGTTACAGTTACTTTTCATAATTATTATCGAAGTTACTGTTACTTGTCATAATTAGTATCGAAGTTACTGTTACCTGTCATAATTAGCATCGAAATTACAATTACCTGCCATAATTTGTATCGAAATTACAGGGACTTGTCATAATTAGTAACGAAGTTACAGTAACCTGCCATAATTAGTATCGAAATTAAAGTTACTGGTCATAATAAGTAACGAAGTTACAGTAACCTGTCATAATTAGTATCGAAGTTACTGTTACCTGTCATAATTAATATTGAAGTTACAGTTACCTACAATATTTTTTTATCAAAATTACAGTTACTTGTCATAATTAGTAACGAAGTTAGAGTTTCTTGTCATAATTAGTATCGAAGTTACAGTTACCTGTCATAATTTGTATCGAAGTTATAGTTACTTGTCATAATTAGTATCGAAATTGCTCTTACCTGTCATAATTAGTATCGAAGTTACAGTAACCTGCCATAATTTGTATCGAAATTACAGTTACTTGTCATAATTAGTAACGAAGTTACAGTTACCTGCCAAAATTTGAATCGAAATTACAGTTACTTGTCATAATTAGTAACGAAGTTACAGTTACCTGTCATAATTAGTATCGAAGTTACAGTTACCTGTCATAATTAGTATCGAAGTTACAGTTACTTGTCATAATTTGTATCGAAGTTACTGTTACCTGTCAAAATTAGTAACGATGATACAGTTACCTGCCATAATTTGTATCGAAATTACAGTTACTTGTCATACTTAATAATGAAGTTACAGTTACCTGTCATAATTAGTATCGAAGTTACAGTTACTTGTCATAATTAGTACCGAGGTTACAGTTACCTGCCATAATTTGTATCGAAATTACAGGGACTTGTCATAATTAGTAACGAAGTTACAGTTTCCTGCCATAATTAATATCGAAATTAAAGTTACTTGTCATAATTAGTAACGATGTTACAGTTTCCTGTCATAATTAGTATCGAAGATACTCTTACTTGTCATAATTAGTATTGAAGTTACAGTTAACTACCATAATTTTTTATCAAAATTACAGTTACTTGTCATAATTAGTAACGAAGTTTGAGTTTCTTGTCATAATTAGTATCGAAGTTACAGTTTCCTGTCATAATTAGTATCGAAGATACTCTTACTTGTCATAATTAGTATTGAAGTTACAGTTACCTACAATAATTTTTTATCAAAATTACAGTTACTTGTCATAATTAATAACGAAGTTACAGTTACCTGTCATAATTAGTATCGAAGTTACAGTTGAATGAATGAAAATCCACAGCCTGCTTCCAGTCTCCGACCGGGTCAGGAATGGAATGAATGAAGCCCCCAACTAGCGGCGAGGATATGGACTGTGCCGGCTGCCGAGGCCTGACGCACTCCTCTGGGGCAATGATTAGATGAATGACAGATGATATGAAATGATAGTGTAGAGTGTTGCTGGAATGAAATTTTGACAGGGAAAACCGGTGTACCCGGAGAAAAACCTGTCTGCCTCCGTTTTGTCCAGCACAGATCTCACATGGAGTGACCGGGATTTGAACCACGGACCCAGCGGTGAGAGGCCGACGTGCTGCCGCCTAAGCCACGGAGGCTTTCGAAGTTACAGTTACTTGTCATAATTAGTATCGAAGTTACAATTACCTGCCATAATTTGTATCGAAATTACAGGGACTTGTCATAATTAGTAACGAAGTTACAGTTTCCTGCCATAACTAGTATCGAAATTAAAGTTACTTGTCATAATTAGTAACGAAGTTACAGTTTCCTGTCATAATTAGTATCGAAGTAACTGTTACCTGTCATAATTAGTAATGAAGTTACAGTTACCTACCATAATTTTTTATCAAAATTACAGTTACTTGTCATAATTAGTAACGAAGTTTGAGTTTCTTGTCATAATTTGAATCGAAGTTACAGTAACCAGTCATAATTTTTATCGAAGTTATAGTTACTTGTCATAATTAGTATCGAAGTTACTGTTACCTGTCATAATTAGTATCGAAGTAACAGTTACCTGCCATAATTAGTATCGAAATTAGTGTTACTTGTCATTATTAGTAACGAAGTTACAGTTACCTGTCATAATTAGTATCGAAGTTACAGTTACTTGTCATAATTAGTATCGAAGTTACTGTTACCTGTCATAATTAGTATCGAAGTTACAGTTACCTGCCAAAATTTGTATCGAAATTACAGTTACTTGTCATAATTAGTAACGAAGTTACAGTTACCTGCCATAATTTGTATCGAAATTACAGTTCCTTGTCATAATTAGTATTGAAGTTACAGTTACCTGTCTTAATTAGTATCGAAGGTACTGTTACTTGTCATAATTAGTAACGAAGTTACAGTTATCTGTCATAATTTGTATCGAAATTACAGTTACTTGTCATAATTAGTAACGTAGTTACAGTTTCCTGTCATAATTAGTATCGAAGTTACTGTTACCTGTCATAATTAGTATGGAAGTTACAGTTACCTGCCATAATTTGTATCGAAATTAAAGTTACTTGTCATAATTAGTAGCGATTTACAGTAACCTGCCATAATTAGTATCGAAGTTAATGTTACTTGTCATAATTAGTATCGAAGTTACTGTTACCTGTCATAATTGGTATCGAAGATACAGTTACCTGCCATAATTTGTATCGAAATTACAGGGACTTGTCATAATTAGTAACGAAGTTCGAGTTTCTTGTCATAATTAGTAATGAAGTTACAGTTACCTGTCATAATTTGTATCGAAGTTATAGTAACTTGTCATAATTAGTATCGAATTACTGTTACCTGTCATAATTAGTATCGAAGTTACTGTTACCTGCCATAATTTGTAACGAAATTACAGTTTCCTGTCATAATTAGTATCGAAGTTACTGTTACCTGTCATAATTAGTATTGAAGTTACAGTTACCTACCATAATTTTTTATCAAAATTACAGTTACTTGTCATAATTAATAATGAAGTTTGAGTTTCTCGTCATAATTAGAATCGAAGTTACAGTAACCAGTCATAATTTTTATCGAAGTTATATTTACTTGTCATAATTAGTATCGAAGTTACTGTTACCTGTCATAATTAGTACCGAAGTTACAGTTACCTGCCATATTTTGTAACGAAATTAGAGTTTCTTGTCATAATTAGTAACGAAGTTACAGTTACCTGTCATAATAAGTATCGAAGTTACTGTTACTTGTCATAATTAGTATCGAAGTTACTGTTACCTGTCATAATTAGTATCGAAGTAACAGTTACCTGCCTAAATTTGTATCGAAATTACAGTTACTTGTCATAATTAGTAACGAAGTTACAGTTACCTGCCATAATTTGTATCGAAATTACAGTTCCTTGTCATAATTAGTATCGAAGTTACAGTTACCTGTCATAATTAGTATCGAAGGTACTGTTACTTGTCATAATTAGTAACGAAGTTACAGTTACCTGTCATAATTTGTATCGAAATTACAGTTACTTGTCATAATTAGTAACGAAGTTACAGTTTCCTGTCATAATTAGTATCGAAGTAACTGTTACCTGTCATAATTAGTATGGAAGTTACAGTTACCTGCCATAATTAGTATCGAAATTAAAGTTACTTGTGATAATTAGTTACGAAGTTACATTTACCTGTCATAATAAGTATCGAAGTTACTGTTACCTGTCAAAATTAGTATTGAAGTTACAGTTACCTACCATAATTTTTTATCAAAATTACAGTTACTTGTCATAATTAGTAACGAAGTTAGAGTTTCTTGTCATAATTAGTATCGAAGTTACAGTTACCTGTCATAATTTGATTCGAAGATATAGTTATTTGTCATAATTAGTATCGAAGTTACTGTTACCAGTCACAATTAGTATCGAAGTTCCAGTTACCTGCCATAATTTGTATCGAAATTACAGTTCCCTGTCATAATTAGTATCGAAGTTACAGTTACTTGTCATAATTAGTATCGAAGTTACTGTTACCTGCCATAATTTGTATCGAAATTACAGTAACTTGTCATAATTGGTTACGAAGTTACAGGTACCTGTCATAATTAGTATCGAAGTTACAGTTACTTGTCATAATTAGTATCGTAGTTACTGTTAACTGTCATAATTAGTATCGAAGTTACTGATACCTGTCATAATTAGTATTGAAGTTACAGTTACCTACAATAATTTTTTATCAAAATTACAGTTACTTGTCATAAATAGTAACGAAGTTAGAGTTTCTTGTCATAATTAGTATCGAAGTTACAGTTACCTGTCATAATTTGTATCGAAGTTATAGTTACTTGTCATAATTAGTATCGAAGTTGCTGTTACCTGTCATAATTAGTATCGAAGTTACAGTTACCTGCCATAATTTGTATCGAAATTACAGTTACTTGTCATAATTATTAACGAAGTTACAGTTACCTGTCATAATTAGTATCGAAGTTACAGTTACTTGTCATAATTAGTATCGAAGTTACTGTTACCTGTCATAATAAGTATCGAAGTTACAGTTACCTGCCAAAATTTGAATCGAAATTACAGTTACTTGTAATAATTAGTAACGAAGTTACAGTTACCTGTCATAATTAGTATCGAAGTTAAAGTTACTTTCCATAATTATTATCGAAGTTACTGTTACTTGTCATAATTAGTATCGAAGTTACTGTAACTTGTCATAATTAGCATCGAAATTACAATTACCTTCCATAATTTGTATCGAAGTTACAGGGACTTGTCATAATTAGTAACGAAGTTACAGTAACCTGCCATAATTAGTATCGAAATTAAAGTTACTGGTCATAAAAAGTAACGAAGTTACAGTTACCTGTCATAATTAGTATCGAAGTTACTGTTACCTGTCATAAATAGTATTGAAGTTACAGTTACCTACAATAATTTTTTATCAAAATTACAGTTACTTGTCATAATTAGTAACGAAGTTAGAGTTTCTTGTCATAATTAGTATCGAAGTTACAGTTACCTGTCATAATTTGTATCGAAGTTATAGTTACTTGTCTTTATTAGTATCGAAGTTGCTGTTACCTGTCATAATTAGTATCGAAGTTTCAGTAACCTGCCATAATTTGTATCGAAATTACAGTTACTTGTCATAATTAGTAACGAAGTAACAGTTACCTGTCATAATTAGTATCGATGTTACAGTTACTTGTCATAATTAGTATCGAAGTTACTGTTACCTGTCATAATAAGTATCGAAGTTACAGTTACCTGCCAAAATTTGAATCGAAATTACAGTTACTTGTCATAATTAGTAACGAAGTTACAGTTACCTGTCATAATTAGTATCGAAGTTACAGTTACCTGTCATAATTAGTATCGAAGTTACAGTTACTTGTCATAATTAGTATCGAGGTTACAGTTATCTGCCATAATTTGTATCGAAATTACAGGGACTTGTCATAATTAGTAACGAAGTTACAGTTTCCTGCCATAATTAATATCGAAATTAAAGTTACTTGTCATAATTAGTATCGATGTTTGAGTTTCTTGTCATAATTAGTATCGAAGTTACTGTTACCTGTCATAATTAGTATTGAAGTTACAGTTACCTACAATAATTTTTTATCAAAATTACAGTTACTTGTCATAATTAATAACGAAGTTACAATTACCTGTCATAATTAGTATCGAAGTTACAGTTACTTGTCATAATTAGTATCGAAGTTACAGTTACCTGCCATAATTTGTATCGAAATTACAGGGACTTTTCATAATTAGTAACGAAGTTACAGTTTCCTGCCATAACTAGTATCGAAATTAAAGTTACTTGTCATAATTAGTAACGAAGTTTGAGTTTCTTGTCATAATTTGAATCGAAGTTACAGTAACCAGTCATAATTTTTATCGAAGTTATAGTTACTTGTCATAATTAGTATCGAAGTTACTGTTACCTGTCATAATTAGTATCGAAGTACCAGTTACCTGCCATAATTAGTATCGAAATTACAGTTCCTTGTCATAATTAGTATCGAAGTTACAGTTACCTGTCATAATTAGTATCGAAGGTACTGTTACTTGTCATAATTAGTAACGAAGTTACAGTTACCTGTCAAAATTTGTATCGAAATTACAGTTACGTGTCATAATTAGTAACGAAGTTACAGTTTCCTGTCATAATTAGTATCGAAGTTACTGTTACCTGTCATAATTAGTATGGAAGTTACAGTTACCTGCCATAATTTGTATCGAAATTAAAGTAACTTGTCATAATTAGTAGCGATGTTACAGTAACCTGCCATAATTAGTATCGAAGTTAATGTTACTTGTCATAATTAGTATCGAAGTTACTGTTACCTGTCATAATTAGTATCGAAGATACAGTTACCTGCCATAATTTGTATCGAAATTACTGTTACTTGTCATAATTAGTAACGAAGTTACAGTTACCAGTCATAATTAGTATCGAAGGTACTGTTACTTGTCATAATTAGTAACGAAGATACAGTTTCCTGTCATAATTAGTATCGAAGTTACTGTTACCTGTCATAATTAGTATGGAAGTCACAGTTACCTGCCATAATTTGTATCGAAATTACAGGCACTTGTCATAATTAGTAACGAAGTTCGAGTTTCTTGTCATAATTAGTATCGAAGTTACAGTTACCTGTCATAATTTGTAACGAAGTTATAGTTTCTTGTCATAATTAGTATCGAATTACTGTTACCTGTCATAATTAGTATCGAAGTTACTGTTACCTGCCATAATTTGTAACGAAATTACAGTTACTTGTTATAATTAGTGACGAAGTTACAGTTACCTGTCATAATTAGTATCGAAGTTACAGTTACTTGTCATAATTAGTATCGAGGTTACAGTTACCTGCCATAATTTGTATCGAAATTACAGGGACTTGACATAATTAGTACCGAAGTTACAGTTACCTGCCATAATTTGTATCGAAATAAGGGTTTCTTGTCATAATTAGTAACGAAGTTACAGTTACCTGTCATAATAAGTATCGAAGTTACTGTTACTTGTCATATTTAGTATCGAAGTTACTGTTACCTGTCATAATTAGTATTGAAGTTACAGTTACCTAAAATAATTTTTTATCAAAATTACAGTTACTTGTCATAATTAATAACGAAGTTACAATTATCTGTCATAATTAGTATCGAAGTTACAGTTACTTGTCATAATTAGTATCGAAGTTACAGTTACCTGCCATAATTTGTATCGAAATTACAGGGACTTTTCATAATTAGTAACGAAGTTACAGTTTCCTGCCATAACTAGTATCGAAATTAAAGTTACTTGTCATAATTAGTAACGAAGTTTGAGTTTCTTGTCATAATTTGAATCGAAGTTACAGTAACCAGTCATAATTTTTATCGAAGTTATAGTTACTTGTCATAATTAGTATCGAAGTTACTGTTACCTGTCATAATTAGTATCGAAGTACCAGTTACCTGCCATAATTAGCATCGAAATTACAGTTCCTTGTCATAATTAGTATCGAAGTTACAGTTACCTGTCATAATTAGTATCGAAGGTACTGTTACTTGTCATAATTAGTAACGAAGTTACAGTTACCTGTCAAAATTTGTATCGAAATTACAGTTACGTGTCATAATTAGTAACGAAGTTACAGTTTCCTGTCATAATTAGTATCGAAGTTACTGTTACCTGTCATAATTAGTATGGAAGTTACAGTTACCTGCCATAATTTGTATCGAAATTAAAGTTACTTGTCATAATTAGTAGCGATGTTACAGTAACCTGCCATAATTAGTATCGAAGTTAATGTTACTTGTCATAATTAGTATCGAAGTTACTGTTACCTGTCATAATTAGTATCGAAGATACAGTTACCTGCCATAATTTGTATCGAAATTACTGTTACTTGTCATAATTAGTAAAGAAGTTACAGTTACCAGTCATAATTAGTATCGAAGGTACTGTTACTTGTCATAATTAGTAACGAAGTTACAGTTTCCTGTCATAATTAGTATCGAAGTTACTGTTACCTGTCATAATTAGTATGGAAGTCACAGTTACCTGCCATAATTTGTATCGAAATTACAGGGACTTGTCATAATTAGTAACGAAGTTCGAGTTTCTTGTCATAATTAGTATCGAAGTTACAGTTACCTGTCATAATTTGTAACGAAGTTATAGTTTCTTGTCATAATTAGTATCGAATTACTGTTACCTGTCATAATTAGTATCGAAGTTACTGTTACCTGCCATAATTTGTAACGAAATTACAGTTACTTGTTATAATTAGTGACGAAGTTACAGTTACCTGTCATAATTAATATCGAAGTTACAGTTACTTGTCATAATTAGTATCGAAGTTACAGTTACCTGCCATAATTTGTATCGAAATTACAGGGACTTGACATAATTAGTAACGAAGTTACAGTTTCCTGCCATAATTAGTATCGAAATTAAAGTTACTTGTCATAATTAGTAACGAAGTTACAGTTTCCTGTCATAATCAGTATCGAAGTTACTGTTACCTCTCATAATTAGTATTGAAGTAACAGTTACCTACCATAATTTTTTATCAAAATTACAGTTACTTGTCATAATTAGTAACGAAGTTTGAGTTTCTCGTCATAATTAGAATCGAAGCTACAGTAACCAGTCATAATTTTTATCGAAGTTAAAGTTACATGTCATAATTAGCATCGAAGTTACTGTTACCTGTCATAATTAGTACCGAAGTTACAGTTACCTGCCATAATTTGTATCGAAATAAGGGTTTCTTGTCATAATTAGTAACGAAGTTACAGTTACCTGTCATAATAAGTATCGAAGTTACTGTTACTTGTCATATTTAGTATCGAAGTTACTGTTACCTGTCATAATTAGTATCGAAGTAACAGTTACCTGCCAAAATTTGTATCGAAATTACAGTTACTTGTCATAATTAGTAACGAAGTTACAGTTACCCGCCATAATGTGTATCGAAATTACAGTTCCTTGTCATAATTAGTGTCGAAGTTACAGTTACCTGTCATAAATAGTATCGAAGGTACTGTTACTTGTCATAATTAGTAACGAAGTTACAGTTACCTGTCATAATTTGTATCGAAATTACAGTTACTTGTCATAATAAGTAACGAAGTTACAGTTTCCTGTCATAATTAGTATCGAAGTAACTGGTACCTGTCCTAATTAGTATGGAAGTTACAGTTACCTGCCATAATTAGTATCGAAATTAAAGTTACATGTGATAATTAGTAACGAAGTTACAGTTACCTGTCATAATAAGTATCGAAGTTACTGTCACCTGTCAAAATTAGTATTGAAGTTACAGTTACCTACCATAATTTTTTATCAAAATTACAGTTACTTGTCATAATTAGTAACGAAGTTAGAGTTTCTTGTCATAATTAGTATCGAAGTTACAGTTACCTGTCATAATTTGTATCGAAGTTATATTTACTTGTCATAATTAGTATCGAAGTTGCTGTTACCTGTCATAATAAGTATCGAAGTTACAGTTACCTGCCATAATTTGTATCGAAATTACAGTTACTTGTCATAATTAGTAACGAAGTTACAGTTACCTGTCATAATTAGTTTCGAAGTTACAGTTACTTCTCATAATTAGTATCAAAGTTACTGTTACCTGTCATAATAAGTATCGAAGTTACAGTTACCTGCCAAAATTTGAATCGAAATTACAGTTACTTGTCATAATTAGTAACGAAGTAACAGTTACCTGTCATAATTAGTATCGAAGTTACAGTTACTTTTCATAATTAGTATCGAAGTTACTGTTACTTGTCATAATTAGTATCGAAGTTACTGTTACCTGTCATCATTAGCATCGAAATTACAATTACCTGCCATAATTTGTATCGAAATTACAGGGACTTGTCATAATTAGTAACGAAGTTACAGTAACCTGCCATAATTAGTATCGAAATTAAAGTTACTAGTCATAATAAGTAACGAAGTTACAGTTACCTGTCATAATTAGTATCGAAGTTACTGTTACCTGCCATAATTAGTATTGAAGTTACAGTTACCTACAATAATTTTTTATCAAAATTACAGTTTCTTGTCATAATTAGTAACGAAGTTAGAGTTTCTTGTCATAATTAGTATCGAAGTTACAGTTACCTGTCATATTTTGTATCGAAGTTATAGTTACTTGTCATAATTAGTATCGAAGTTGCTGTTACCTGTCATAATTAGTATCGAAGTTACAGTAACCTGCCATAATTTGTATCGAAATTACAGTTACTTGTCATAATTAGTAACGAAGTTACAGTTACCTGTCATAATTAGTATCGAAGTTACAGTTACCTGTCATAATTAGTATCGAAGTTACAGTTACTTGTCATAATTAGTATCGAAGTTACTGTTACCTGTCAAAATTAGTAACGATGATACAGTTACCTGCCAAAATTGTATCGAAATTACAGTTACTTGTCATAATTAATAACGAAGTTACAGTTACCTGTCATAATTAGTATCGAAGTTACAGTTACTTGTCATAATTAGTATCGAGGTTACAGTTACCTGCCATAATTTGTATCGAAATTACAGGGACTTGTCATAATTAGTAACGAAGTTACAGTTTCCTGCCATAATTAATATCGAAATTAAAGTTACTTGTCATAATTAGTAACGAATTTACAGTTTCCTGTCATAATTAGTATCGAAGATACTGTTACCTGTCATAATTAGTATTGTAGTTACAGTTACCTACCATAATTTTTATCAAAATTACAGTTACTTGTCATAATTAGTAACGAAGTTAGAGTTTCTTGTCATAATTAATATCGAAGTTACTGTTACCTGTCATAATTAGTATTGAAGTTACAGTTACCTACAATAATTTTTTATCAAAATTAAAGTTACTTGTCATAATTAATAACGAAGTTACAGTTACCTGTCATAATTAGTATCGAAGTTACAGTTGAATGAATGAAAATCCACAGCCTGCTTCCAGTCTCCGACCGGGTCAGGAATGGAATGAATGAAGCCCCCAACTAGCGGCGAGGATATGGTCTGTGCCGGCTGCCGAGGCCTGACGCACTCCTCTGGGGCAATGATTAGATGAATGACAGATGATATGAAATGATAGTGTAGAGTGTTGCTGGAATGAAATTTTGACAGGGAAAACCAGAGTACCCGGAGAAAAACCTGTCTGCCTCCGTTTTGTCCAGCACAGATCTCACAAGGAGTGACCGCGATTTGAACCACGGACCCAGCGGTGAGAGGCCGACGTGCTGCCGCCTAAGCCACAGAGGCTTTCGAAGTTACAGTTACTTGTCATAATTAGTATCGAAGTTACTATTACCTGCCATAATTTGTATCGAAATTACAGGGACTTGTCATAATTAGTAACGAAGTTACAGTTTCCTGCCATAACTAGTATCGAAATTAAAGTTACTTGTCATAATAAGTAACAAAGTTACAGTTTCCTGTCATAATTAGTATCGAAGTTACTGTTACCTGTCATAATTAGTAATGAAGTTACAGTTACCTACCATAATTTTTTATCAAAATTACAGTTACTTGTCATAATTAGTAACGAAGTTTGAGTTTCTCTTCATAATTTGAATCGAAGTTACAGTAACCAGTCATAATTTTTATCGAAGTTATAGTTACTTGTCATAATTAGTATCGAAGTTACTGTTACCTGTCATAATTAGTATCGAAGTAACAGTTACCTGCCATAATTACTATCGAAATTAGTGTTACTTGTCATTATTAGTAACGAAGTTACAGTTACCTGTCATAATTAGTATCGAAGTTACAGTTACTTGTCATAATTAGTATCGAAGTTACTGTTACCTGTCATAATTAGTATCGAAGTTACAGTTACCTGCCAAAATTTGTATCGAAATTACTGTTACTTGTCATAATTAGTAACGAAGTTACAGTTACCTGCCATAACTTGTATCGAAATTACAGTTCCTTGTCATAATTAGTATCGAAGTTACAGTTACCTGTCATAATTAGTATCGAAGGTACTGTTACTTGTCATAATTAGTAACGAAGTTACAGTTACCTGTCATAATTTATATCGAAATTACAGTTACTTGTCATAATTAGTAACGTAGTTACAGTTTCCTGTCATAATTAGTATCGAAGTTACTGTTACCTGTCATAATTAGTATGGAAGTTACAGTTACCTGCCATAATTTGTATCGAAATTAAAGTTACTTGTCATAATTAGTAGCGATGTTACAGTAACCTGCCATAATTAGTATCGAAGTTAATGTTACTTGTCATAATTAGTATCGAAGTTACTGTTACCTGTCATAATTGGTACCGAAGATACAGTTACCTGCCATAACTTGTATCGAAATTACAGTTCCTTGTCATAATTAGTAACGAAGTTCGAGTTTCTTGTCATAATTAGTATAGAAGTTACAGTTACCTGTCATAATTTGTATCGAAGTTATAGTAACTTGTCATAATTAGTATCGAATTACTGTTACCTGTCATAATTAGTATCGAAGTTACTGTTACCTGCCATAATTTGTAACGAAATTACAGTTACTTGTTACAATTAGTGACGAAGTTACAGTTACCTGTCATAATTAGTATCGAAGTTACAGTTACTTGTCATAATTAGTATCGAAGTTACAGTTACCTGCCATAATTTGTATCGAAATTACAGGGACTTGACATAATTAGTAACGAAGTTACAGTTTCCTGCCATAATTAGTATCGAAATTAAAGTTACTTGTCATAATTAGTAACGAAGTTACAGTTTCCTGTCATAATTAGTATCGAAGTTACTGTTACCTGTCATAATTAGTATTGAAGTTAGAGTTACCTACAATAATTTTTTATCAAAATTACAGTTACTTGTCATAATTAGTAACGAAGTTTGAGTTTATCGTCATAATTAGAATCGAAGTTACAGTAACCAGTCATAATTTTCATCGAAGTTATAGTTACTTGTCATAATTAGTATCGAAGTTACTGTTACCTGTCATAATTAGTACCGAGGTTACAGTTACCTGCCATAATTTGTAACGAAATTAGAGTTTCTTGTCATAATTAGTAACGAAGTTACAGTTACCTGTCATAATAAGTATCGAAGTTACTGTTACTTGTCATAATTAGTATCGAAGTTACTGTTACCTGTCATAATTAGTATCGAAGTAACAGTTACCTGCCAAAATTTGTATCGAAATTACAGTTACTTGTCATAATTAGTAACGAAGTTACAGTTACCTGCCATAATTTGTATCGAAATTACAGTTCCTTGTCATAATTAGTATCGATGTTACAGTTACCTGTCATAATTAGTATCGAAGGTACTGTTACTTGTCATAATTAGTAACGAAGTTACAGTTACCTGTCATAATTTGTATCGAAATTACAGTTACTTGTCTTAATTAGTAACGAAGTTACAGTTTCCTGTCATAATTAGTATCGAAGTAACTGTTACCTGTCATAATTAGTATGGAAGTTACAGTTACCTGCCATAATTAGTATCGAAATTAAAGTTACTTGTGATAATTAGTAACGAAGTTACAGTTACCTGTCATAATAAGTATCGAAGTTACTGTTACCTGTCAACATTAGTATTGAAGTTACAGTTATCTACAATAATTTTTTATCAAAATTACAGTTACTTGTCATAATTAGTAACGAAGTTAGAGTTTCTTGTCATAATTAGTATCGAAGTTACAGTTACCTGTCATAATTTGATTCGAAGTTATAGTTATTTGTCATAATAAGTATCGAAGTTACTGTTACCAGTCACAATTAGTATCGAAGTTACAGTTACCTGCCATAATTTGTATCGAAATTACAGTTCCCTGTCATAATTAGTATCGAAGTTACAGTTACTTGTCATAATTAGTATCGAAGTTACTGTTACCTGCCATAATTTGTATCGAAATTACAGTTACTTGTCATAATTGGTTACGAAGTTACAGGTACCTGTCATAATTAGTATCGAAGTTACAGTTACTTGTCATAATTAGTATCGTAGTTACTGTTACCTGTCATAATTAGTATCGAAGTTACTGTTACCTGTATTAATTAGTATTGAAGTTACAGTTACCTACAATAATTTTTTATCAAAATTACAGTTACTTGTCAGAATTAGTAAGGAAGTTAGAGTTTCTTGTCATAATTAGTATCGAAGTTACAGTTACCTGTCATAATTTGTATCGAAGTTATAGTTACTTGTCATAATTAGTATCGAAGTTGCTGTTACCTGTCATAATTAGTATCGAAGTTACAGTTACCTGCCATAATTTGTATCGAAATTACAGTTACTTGTCATAATTAGTAACGAAGTTACAGTTACCTGTCATAATTAGTATCGAAGTTACAGTTACTTGTCATAATTAGTATCGAAGTAACTGTTACCTGTCATAATAAGTATCGAAATTACAGTTACCTGCCAAAATTTGAATCGAAATTACAGTTACTTGTCATAATTAGTAACGAAGTTACAGTTACCTGTCATAATTAGTATCGAAGTTACAGTTACTTTTCTTAATTATTATCGAAGTTACTGTTACTTGTCATAATTAGTATCGAAGTTACTGTTACCTGTCATAATTAGCATCGAAATTACAATTACCTGCCATAATTTGTATCGAAATTACAGGGACTTGTCATAATTAGTAACGAAGTTACAGTAATCTGCTATAATTAGTATCGAAATTAAAGTTACTGGTCATAATAAGTAACGAAGTTACAGTTACCTGTCATAATTAGTATCGAAGTTACTGTTACCTGTCATAATTAGTATTGAAGTTACAGTTACCTACAATAATTTTTTATCAAAATTACAGTTACTTGTCATAATTAGTAACGAAGTTAGAGTTTCTTGTCATAATTAGTATCGAAGTTACAGTTACCTGTCATAATTTGTATCGAAGTTATAGTTACTTGTCATAATTAGTATCGAAGTTGCTGTTACCTGTCATAATTAGTATCGAAGTTACAGTAACCTGCCATAATTTGTATCGAAATTACAGTTACTTGTCATAATTAGTAACGAAGTTACAGTTACCTGCCAAAATTTGAATCGAAATTACAGTTAATTGTCATAATTAGTAACGAAGTTACAGTTACCTGTCATAATTAGTATCGAAGTTACAGTTACCTGTCATAATTAGTATCGAAGTTACAGTTACTTGTCATAATTTGTATCGAAGTTACTGTTACCTGTCAAAATTAGTAACGATGATAGAGTTACCTGCCATAATTTGTATCGAAATTACAGTTACTTGTCATACTTAATAACGAAGTTACAGTTACCTGTCATAATTAGTATCGAAGTTACAGTTACTTGTCATAATTAGTACCGAGGTTACAGTTACCTGCCATAATTTGTATCGAAATTACAGGGACTTGTCATAATTAGTAACGAAGTTACAGTTTCCTGCCATAATTAATATCGAAATTAAAGTTACTTGTCATAATTAGTAACGAAGTTACAGTTTCCTGTCATAATTAGTATCGAAGATACTCTTACCTGTCATAATTAGTATTGAAGTTACAGTTACCTACCATAATTTTTATCAAAATTACAGTTACTTGTCATAATTAGTAACAAAGTTTGAGTTTCTTGTCATAATTAGTATCGAAGTTACTGTTACCTGTCATAATTAGTATTGAAGTTACTGTTACCTACAATAATTTTTTATCAAAATTACAGTTACTTGTCATAATTAATAACGAAGTTACAGTTACCTGTCATAATTAGTATCGAAGTTACAGTTGAATGAATGAAAATCCACAGCCTGCTTCCAGTCTCCGACCGGGTCAGGAATGGAATGAATGAAGCCCCCAACTAGCGGCGAGGATATGGACTGTGCGGGCTGCCGAGGCCTGACGCACTCCTCTGGGGCAATGATTAGATGAATGACAGATGATATGAAATGATAGTGTAGAGTGTTGCTGGAATGAAATTTTGACAGGGAAAACCGGTGTAACCGGAGAAAAACCTGTCTGCCTCCGTTTTGTCCAGCACAGATCTCACATGGAGTGACCGGGATTTGAACCACGGACCCAGCGGTGAGAGGCCGACGTGCTGCCGCCTAAGCCACGGAGGCTTTCGAAGTTACAGTTACTTGTCATAATTAGTATCGAAGTTACAATTACCTGCCATAATTTGTATCGAAATTACAGGGACTTGTCATAATTAGTAACGAAGTTACAGTTTCCTGCCATAACTAGTATCGAAATTAAAGTTACTTGTCATAATTAGTAACGAAGTAACAGTTTCCTGTCATAATTAGTATCGAAGTTACTGTTACCTGTCATAATTAGTAATGAAGTTACAGTTACCTACCATAATTTTTTATCAAAATTACAGTTACTTGTCATAATTAGTAACGAAGTTTGAGTTTCTTGTCATAATTTGAATCGAAGTTACAGTAACCAGTCATAATTTTTATCGAAGTTATAGTTACTTGTCATAATTAGTATCGAAGTTACTGTTACCTGTCATAATTAGTATCGAAGTAACAGTTACCTGCCATAATTAGTATCGAAATTAGTGTTACTTGTCATTATTAGTAACGAAGTTACAGTTACCTGTCATAATTAGTATCGAAGTTACAGTTACTTGTCATAATTAGTATCGAAGTTACTGTTACCTGTCATAATTAGTATCGAAGTTACAGTTACCTGCCAAAATTTGTATCGAAATTACTGTTACTTGTCATAATTAGTAACGAAGTTACAGTTACCTGCCATAATTTATATCGAAATTACAGTTCCTTGTCATAATTAGTATCGAAATTACAGTTACCTGTCTTAATTAGTATCGAAGGTACTGTTACTTGTCATAATTAGTACGAAGTTACAGTTACCTGTCATAATTTGTATCGAAATTACAGTTACTTGTCATAATTAGTAACGTAGTTACAGTTTCCTGTCATAATTAGTATCGAAGTTACTGTTACCTGTCATAATTAGTATGGAAGTTACAGTTACCTGCCATAATTTGTATAGAAATTAAAGTTACTTGTCATAATTAGTAGCGATGCTACAGTAACCTGCCATAATTAGTATCGAAGTTAATGTTACTTGTCATGATTACTATCGAAGTTACTGTTACCTGTCATAATTGGTATCGAAGATACAGTTACCTGCCATAATTTGTATCGAAATTACAGGGACTTGTCATAATTAGTAACGAAGTTCGAGTTTCTTGTCATAATTAGTATCGAAGTTACAGTTACCTGTCATAATTTGTATCGAAGTAATAGTAACTTGTCATAATTAGTATCGAATTACTGTTACCTGTCATAATTAGTATCGAAGTTACTGTTACCTGCCATAATTTGTAACGAAATTACAGTTTCCTGTCATAATTAGTATCGAAGTTACTGTTACCTGTCATAATTAGTATTGAAGTTACAGTTACCTACCATAATTTTTTATCAAAATTACAGTTACTTGTCATAATTAGTAACGAAGTTTGAGTTTCTCGTCATAATTAGAATCGAAGTTACAGTAACCAGTCATAATTTTTATCGAAGTTATAGTTACTTGTCATAATTAGTATCGAAGTTACTGTTACCTGTCATAATTAGTACCGAAGTTACAGTTACCTGCCATATTTTGTAACGAAATTAGAGTTTCTTGTCATAATTAGTTACGAAGTTACAGTTACCTGTCATAATAAGTATCGAAGTTACTGTTACTTGTCATAATTAGTATCGAAGTTACTGTTACCTGTCATAATTAGTATCGAAGTAACAGTTACCAGCCAAAATTTGTATCGAAATTACAGTTACTTGTCATAATTAGTAACGAAGTTACAGTTACCTGCCATAATTTGTATCGAAATTACAGTTCCTTGTCATAATTAGTATCGAAGTTACAGTTACATGTCATAATTAGTATCGAAGGTTCTGTTACTTGTCATAATTAGTAACGAAGTTACAGTTACCTGTCATAATTTGTATCGAAATTACAGTTACTTGTCATAATTAGTAACGAAGTTCCAGTTTCCTGTCATAATTAGTATCGAAGTAACTGTTACCTGTCATAATTAGTATGGAAGTTACAGTTACCTGCCATAATTAGTATCGAAATTAAAGTTACTTGTGATAATTAGTAACGAAGTTACAGTTACCTGTCATAATAAGTATCGAAGTTACTGTTACCTGTCAAAATTAGTATTGAAGTTACAGTTACCTACCATAATTTTTTATCAAAATTACAGTTACTTGTCATAATTAGTAACGAAGTTAGAGTTTCTTGTCATAATTATTATCGAAGTTACAGTTACCTGTCATAATTTGATTCGAAGTTATAGTTATTTGTCATAATTAGTATCGAAGTTACTGTTACCAGTCACAATTAGTATCGAAGTTACAGTTACCTGCCATAATTTGTATCGAAATTACAGTTCCCTGTCATAATTAGTATCGAAGTTACAGTTACTTGTCATAATTAGTATCGAAGTTACTGTTACCTGCCATAATTTGTATCGAAATTACAGTTACTTGTCATAATTGGTTACGAAGTTACAGGTACCTGTCATAATTAGTATCGAAGTTACAGTTACTTGTCATAATTAGTATCGTAGTTACTGTTACCTGTCATAATTAGTATCGAAGTTACTGTTACCTGTCATAATTAGTATTGAAGTTACAGTTACCTACAATAATTTTTTATCAAAATTACAGTTACTTGTCATAATTAGTAACGAAGTTAGAGTTTCTTGTCATAATTAGTATCGAAGTTACAGTTACCTGTCATAATTTGTATCGAAGTTATAGTTACATGTCATAATTAGTATCGAATTTGCTGTTACCTGTCATAATTAGTATCGAAGTTACAGTTACCTGCCATAATTTGTATCGAAATTACAGTTACTTGTCTTAATTAGTAACGAAGTTACAGTTACCTGTCATAATTAGTATCGAAGTTACAGTTACTTGTCATAATTAGTATCGAAGTTACTGTTACCTGTCATAATAAGTATCGAAGTTACAGTTACCTGCCAAAATTTGAATCGAAATTACAGTTACTTGTCATAATTAGTAACGAAGTTACAGTTACCTGTCATAATTAGTATCGAAGTTACAGTTACTTTTCATAATTATTATCGAAGTTACTGTTACTTGTCATAATTAGTATCGAAGTTACTGTTACCTGTCATAATTAGCATCGAAATTACAATTACCTGCCATAATTTGTATCGAAATTACAGGGACTTGTCATAATTAGTAACGAAGTTACAGTAACCTGCCAAAATTAGTATCGAAATTAATGTAACTGGTCTTAAAAAGTAACGAAGTTACAGTTACCTGTCATAATTAGTATCGAAGTTACTGTTACCTGTCATAATTAGTATTGAAGTTACAGTGACCTACAATAATTTTTTATCAAAATTACAGTTACTTGTCATAATTAGTAACGAAGTTAGAGTTTCTTGTCATAATTAGTATCGAAGTTACAGTTACCTGTCATAATTTGTATCGAAGTTATAGTGACTTGTCATAATTAGTATCGAAGTTGCTGTTACCTGTCATAATTAGTATCGAAGTTACAGTAACCTGCCATAATTTGTATCGAAATTACAGTTACTTGTCATAATTAGTAACGAAGTTACAGTTACCTGTCATAATTAGTATCGATGTTACAGTAACTTGTCATAATTAGTATCGAAGTTACTGTTACCTGTCATAATAAGTATCAAAGTTACAGTTACCTGCCAAAATTTGAATCGAAATTACAGTTACTTGTCATAATTAGTAACGAAGTTACAGTTACCTGTCATAATTAGTATCGAAGTTACAGTTACCTGTCATAATTAGTATCGAAGTTACAGTTACTTGCCATAATTAGTATCCAAGTTACTGTTACCTGTCAAAGTTAGTAACGATGATACAGTTACCTGCCAAAATTTGTATCGAAATTACAGTTACTTGTCATAATTAATAACGAAGTTACAGTTACCTGTCATAATTAGTATCGAAGTTACAGTTACTTGTCATAATTAGTATCGAGGTTACAGTTACCTGCCATAATTTGTATCGAAATTACAGGGACTTGTCATAATTAGTAACGAAGTTACAGTTTCCTGCCATAATTAATATCGAAATTAAAGTTACCTGTCATAATTAGTAACGAAGTTTGAGTTTCTTGTCATAATTAGTATCGAAGTTACTGTTACCTGTCATAATTAGTATTGAAGTTACAATTACCTACAATAATTTTTTATCAAAATTACAGTTACTTGTCATAATTAATAACGAAGTTACAATTACCTGTCATAATTAGTATCAAAGTTACAGTTACTTGTCATAATTAGTATCGAAGTTACAGTTACCTGCCATAATTTGTATCGAAATTACAGGGACTTGTCATAATTAGTAACGAAGTTACAGTTTCCTGCCATAACTAGTATCGAAATTAAAGTTACTTGTCATAATTAGTAACGAAGTTTGAGTTTCTTGTCATAATTTGAATCGAAGTTACAGTAACCAGTCATAATTTTTATCGAAGTTATAGTTACTTGTCATAATTAGTATCGAAGTTACTGTTACCTGTCATAATTAGTATCGAAGTAACAGTTACCTGCCATAATTAGTATCGAAATTAGTGTTACTTGTCATTATTAGTAACGAAGTTACAGTTACCTGTCATAATTAGTATCGAAGTTACAGTTACTTGTCATAATTAGTATCGAAGTTACTGTTACCTGTCATAATTAGTATCGAAGTTACAGTTACCTGCCAAAATTTGTATCGAAATTACAGTTACTTGTCATAATTAGTAACGAAGTTACAGTTACCTGCCATAATTTGTATCGAAATTACAGTTCCTTGTCATAATTAGTATTGAAGTTACAGTTACCTGTCTTAATTAGTATCGAAGGTACTGTTACTTGTCATAATTAGTAACGAAGTTACAGTTACCTGTCATAATTTGTATCGAAATTACAGTTACTTGTCATAATTAGTAACGTAGTTACAGTTTCCTGTCATAATTAGTATCGAAGTTACTGTTACCTGTCATAATTAGTATGGAAGTTACAGTTACCTGCCATAATTTGTATCGAAATTAAAGTTACTTGTCATAATTAGTAGCGATTTACAGTAACCTGCCATAATTAGTATCGAAGTTAATGTTACTTGTCATAATTAGTATCGAAGTTACTGTTACCTGTCATAATTGGTATCGAAGATACAGTTACCTGCCATAATTTGTATCGAAATTACAGGGACTTGTCATAATTAGTAACGAAGTTCGAGTTTCTTGTCATAATTAGTAATGAAGTTACAGTTACCTGTCATAATTTGTATCGAAGTTATAGTAACTTGTCATAATTAGTATCGAATTACTGTTACCTGTCATAATTAGTATCGAAGTTACTGTTACCTGCCATAATTTGTAACGAAATTACAGTTTCCTGTCATAATTAGTATCGAAGTTACTGTTACCTGTCATAATTAGTATTGAAGTTACAGTTACCTACCATAATTTTTTATCAAAATTACAGTTACTTGTCATAATTAATAATGAAGTTTGAGTTTCTCGTCATAATTAGAATCGAAGTTACAGTAACCAGTCATAATTTTTATCGAAGTTATATTTACTTGTCATAATTAGTATCGAAGTTACTGTTACCTGTCATAATTAGTACCGAAGTTACAGTTACCTGCCATATTTTGTAACGAAATTAGAGTTTCTTGTCATAATTAGTAACGAAGTTACAGTTACCTGTCATAATAAGTATCGAAGTTACTGTTACTTGTCATAATTAGTATCGAAGTTACTGTTACCTGTCATAATTAGTAACGAAGTTACAGTTTCCTGTCATAATTAGTATCGAAGTAACTGTTACCTGTCATAATTAGTATGGAAGTTACAGTTACCTACCATAATTTTTTATCAAAATTACAGTTACTTGTCATAATTAGTAACGAAGTTAGAGTTTCTTGTCATAATTAGTATCGAAGTTACAGTTACCTGTCATAATTTGATTCGAAGTTATAGTTATTTGTCATAATTAGTATCGAAGTTACTGTTACCAGTCACAATTAGTATCGAAGTTCCAGTTACCTGCCATAATTTGTATCGAAATTACAGTTCCCTGTCATAATTAGTATCGAAGTTACAGTTACTTGTCATAATTAGTATCGAAGTTACTGTTACCTGCCATAATTTGTATCGAAATTACAGTAACTTGTCATAATTGGTTACGAAGTTACAGGTACCTGTCATAATTAGTATCGAAGTTACAGTTACTTGTCATAATTAGTATCGTAGTTACTGTTAACTGTCATAATTAGTATCGAAGTTACTGTTACCTGTCATAATTAGTATTGAAGTTACAGTTACCTACAATAATTTTTTATCAAAATTACAGTTACTTGTCATAAATTGTAACGAAGTTACAGTTTCTTGTCATAATTAGTATCGAAGTTACAGTTACCTGTCATAATTTGTATCGAAGTTATAGTTACTTGTCATAATTAGTATCGAAGTTGCTGTTACCTGTCATAATTAGTATCGAAGTTACAGTTACCTGCCATAATTTGTATCGAAATTACAGTTACTTGTCATAATTATTAACGAAGTTACAGTTACCTGTCATAATTAGTATCGAAGTTACAGTTACTTGTCATAATTAGTATCGAAGTTACTGTTACCTGTCATAATAAGTATCGAAGTTACAGTTACCTGCCAAAATTTGAATCGAAATTACAGTTACTTGTAATAATTAGTAACGAAGTTACAGTTACCTGTCATAATTAGTATCGAAGTTAAAGTTACTTTCCATAATTATTATCGAAGTTACTGTTACTTGTCATAATTAGTATCGAAGTTACTGTAACTTGTCATAATTAGCATCGAAATTACAATTACCTTCCATAATTTGTATCGAAGTTACAGGGACTTGTCATAATTAGTAACGAAGTTACAGTAACCTGCCATAATTAGTATCGAAATTAAAGTTACTGGTCATAAAAAGTAACGAAGTTACAGTTACCTGTCATAATTAGTATCGAAGTTACTGTTACCTGTCATAAATAGTATTGAAGTTACAGGTACCTACAATAATTTTTTATCAAAATTACAGTTACGTGTCATAATTAGTAACGAAGTTAGAGTTTCTTGTCATAATTAGTATCGAAGTTACAGTTACCTGTCATAATTTGTATCGAAGTTATAGTTACTTGTCTTTATTAGTATCGAAGTTGCTGTTACCTGTCATAATTAGTATCGAAGTTTCAGTAACCTGCCATAATTTGTATCGAAATTACAGTTACTTGTCATAATTAGTAACGAAGTAACAGTTACCTGTCATAATTAGTATCGATGTTACAGTTACTTGTCATAATTAGTATCGAAGTTACTGTTACCTGTCATAATAAGTATCGAAGTTACAGTTACCTGCCAAAATTTGAATCGAAATTACAGTTACTTGTCATAATTAGTAACGAAGTTACAGTTACCTGTCATAATTAGTATCGAAGTTACAGTTACCTGTCATAATTAGTATCGAAGTTACAGTTACTTGTCATAATTAGTATCGAGGTTACAGTTATCTGCCATAATTTGTATCGAAATTACAGGGACTTGTCATAATTAGTAACGAAGTTACAGTTTCCTGCCATAATTAATATCGAAATTAAAGTTACTTGTCATAATTAGTATCGATGTTTGAGTTTCTTGTCATAATTAGTATCGAAGTTACTGTTACCTGTCATAATTAGTATTGAAGTTACAGTTACCTACAATAATTTTTTATCAAAATTACAGTTACTTGTCATAATTAATAACGAAGTTACAATTACCTGTCATAATTAGTATCGAAGTTACAGTTACTTGTCATAATTAGTATCGAAGTTACAGTTACCTGCCATAATTTGTATCGAAATTACAGGGACTTTTCATAATTAGTAACGAAGTTACAGTTTCCTGCCATAACTAGTATCGAAATTAAAGTTACTTGTCATAATTAGTAACGAAGTTTGAGTTTCTTGTCATAATTTGAATCGAAGTTACAGTAACCAGTCATAATTTTTATCGAAGTTATAGTTACTTGTCATAATTAGTATCGAAGTTACTGTTACCTGTCATAATTAGTATCGAAGTACCAGTTACCTGCCATAATTAGTATCGAAATTACAGTTCCTTGTCATAATTAGTATCGAAGTTACAGTTACCTGTCATAATTAGTATCGAAGGTACTGTTACTTGTCATAATTAGTAACGAAGTTACAGTTACCTGTCAAAATTTGTATCGAAATTACAGTTACGTGTCATAATTAGTAACGAAGTTACAGTTTCCTGTCATAATTAGTATCGAAGTTACTGTTACCTGTCATAATTAGTATGGAAGTTACAGTTACCTGCCATAATTTGTATCGAAATTAAAGTAACTTGTCATAATTAGTAGCGATGTTACAGTAACCTGCCATAATTAGTATCGAAGTTAATGTTACTTGTCATAATTAGTATCGAAGTTACTGTTACCTGTCATAATTAGTATCGAAGATACAGTTACCTGCCATAATTTGTATCGAAATTACTGTTACTTGTCATAATTAGTAACGAAGTTACAGTTACCAGTCATAATTAGTATCGAAGGTACTGTTACTTGTCATAATTAGTAACGAAGTTACAGTTTCCTGTCATAATTAGTATCGAAGTTACTGTTACCTGTCATAATTAGTATGGAAGTCACAGTTACCTGCCATAATTTGTATCGAAATTACAGGCACTTGTCATAATTAGTAACGAAGTTCGAGTTTCTTGTCATAATTAGTATCGAAGTTACAGTTACCTGTCATAATTTGTAACGAAGTTATAGTTTCTTGTCATAATTAGTATCGAATTACTGTTACCTGTCATAATTAGTATCGAAGTTACTGTTACCTGCCATAATTTGTAACGAAATTACAGTTACTTGTTATAATTAGTGACGAAGTTACAGTTACCTGTCATAATTAGTATCGAAGTTACAGTTACTTGTCATAATTAGTATCGAGGTAACAGTTACCTGCCATAATTTGTATCGAAATTACAGGGACTTGACATAATTAGTACCGAAGTTACAGTTACCTGCCATAATTTGTATCGAAATAAGGGTTTCTTGTCATAATTAGTAACGAAGTTACAGTTACCTGTCATAATAAGTATCGAAGTTACTGTTACTTGTCATATTTAGTATCGAAGTTACTGTTACCTGTCATAATTAGTATTGAAGTTACAGTTACCTAAAATAATTTTTTATCAAAATACAGTTACTTGTCATAATTAATAACGAAGTTACAATTATCTGTCATAATTAGTATCGAAGTTACAGTTACTTGTCATAATTAGTATCGAAGTTACAGTTACCTGCCATAATTTGTATCGAAATTACAGGGACTTTTCATAATTAGTAACGAAGTTACAGTTTCCTGCCATAACTAGTATCGAAATTAAAGTTACTTGTCATAATTAGTAACGAAGTTTGAGTTTCTTGTCATAATTTGAATCGAAGTTACAGTAACCAGTCATAATTTTTATCGAAGTTATAGTTACTTGTCATAATTAGTATCGAAGTTACTGTTACCTGTCATAATTAGTATCGAAGTACCAGTTACCTGCCATAATTAGCATCGAAATTACAGTTCCTTGTCATAATTAGTATCGAAGTTACAGTTACCTGTCATAATTAGTATCGAAGGTACTGTTACTTGTCATAATTAGTAACGAAGTTACAGTTACCTGTCAAAATTTGTATCGAAATTACAGTTACGTGTCATAATTAGTAACGAAGTTACAGTTTCCTGTCATAATTAGTATCGAAGTTACTGTTACCTGTCATAATTAGTATGGAAGTTACAGTTACCTGCCATAATTTGTATCGAAATTAAAGTTACTTGTCATAATTAGTAGCGATGTTACAGTAACCTGCCATAATTAGTATCGAAGTTAATGTTACTTGTCATAATTAGTATCGAAGTTACTGTTACCTGTCATAATTAGTATCGAAGATACAGTTACCTGCCATAATTTGTATCGAAATTACTGTTACTTGTCATAATTAGTAAAGAAGTTACAGTTACCAGTCATAATTAGTATCGAAGGTACTGTTACTTGTCATAATTAGTAACGAAGTTACAGTTTCCTGTCATAATTAGTATCGAAGTTACTGTTACCTGTCATAATTAGTATGGAAGTCACAGTTACCTGCCATAATTTGTATCGAAATTACAGGGACTTGTCATAATTAGTAACGAAGTTCGAGTTTCTTGTCATAATTAGTATCGAAGTTACAGTTACCTGTCATAATTTGTAACGAAGTTATAGTTTCTTGTCATAATTAGTATCGAATTACTGTTACCTGTCATAATTAGTATCGAAGTTACTGTTACCTGCCATAATTTGTAACGAAATTACAGTTACTTGTTATAATTAGTGACGAATTTACAGTTACCTGTCATAATTAATATCGAAGTTACAGTTACTTGTCATAATTAGTATCGAAGTTACAGTTACCTGCCATAATTTGTATCGAAATTACAGGGACTTGACATAATTAGTAACGAAGTTACAGTTTCCTGCCATAATTAGTATCGAAATTAAAGTTACTTGTCATAATTAGTAACGAAGTTACAGTTTCCTGTCATAATCAGTATCGAAGTTACTGTTACCTCTCATAATTAGTATTGAAGTAACAGTTACCTACCATAATTTTTTATCAAAATTACAGTTACTTGTCATAATTAGTAACGAAGTTTGAGTTTCTCGTCATAATTAGAATCGAAGCTACAGTAACCAGTCATAATTTTTATCGAAGTTAAAGTTACATGTCATAATTAGCATCGAAGTTACTGTTACCTGTCATAATTAGTACCGAAGTTACAGTTACCTGCCATAATTTGTATCGAAATAAGGGTTTCTTGTCATAATTAGTAACGAAGTTACAGTTACCTGTCATAATAAGTATCGAAGTTACTGTTACTTGTCATATTTAGTATCGAAGTTACGGTTACCTGTCATAATTAGTATCGAAGTAACAGTTACCTGCCAAAATTTGTATCGAAATTACAGTTACTTGTCATAATTAGTAACGAAGTTACAGTTACCCGCCATAATGTGTATCGAAATTACAGTTCCTTGTCATAATTAGTGTCGAAGTTACAGTTACCTGTCATAAATAGTATCGAAGGTACTGTTACTTGTCATAATTAGTAACGAAGTTACAGTTACCTGTCATAATTTGTATCGAAATTACAGTTACTTGTCATAATAAGTAACGAAGTTACAGTTTCCTGTCATAATTAGTATCGAAGTAACTGGTACCTGTCCTAATTAGTATGGAAGTTACAGTTACCTGCCATAATTAGTATCGAAATTAAAGTTACATGTGATAATTAGTAACGAAGTTACAGTTACCTGTCATAATAAGTATCGAAGTTACTGTCACCTGTCAAAATTAGTATTGAAGTTACAGTTACCTACCATAATTTTTTATCAAAATTACAGTTACTTGTCATAATTAGTAACGAAGTTAGAGTTTCTTGTCATAATTAGTATCGAAGTTACAGTTACCTGTCATAATTTGTATCGAAGTTATATTTACTTGTCATAATTAGTATCGAAGTTGCTGTTACCTGTCATAATAAGTATCGAAGTTACAGTTACCTGCCATAATTTGTATCGAAATTACAGTTACTTGTCATAATTAGTAACGAAGTTACAGTTACCTGTCATAATTAGTTTCGAAGTTACAGTTACTTCTCATAATTAGTATCAAAGTTACTGTTACCTGTCATAATAAGTATCGAAGTTACAGTTACCTGCCAAAATTTGAATCGAAATTACAGTTACTTGTCATAATTAGTAACGAAGTAACAGTTACCTGTCATAATTAGTATCGAAGTTACAGTTACTTTTCATAATTAGTATCGAAGTTACTGTTACTTGTCATAATTAGTATCGAAGTTACTGTTACCTGTCATCATTAGCATCGAAATTACAATTACCTGCCATAATTTGTATCGAAATTACAGGGACTTGTCATAATTAGTAACGAAGTTACAGTAACCTGCCATAATTAGTATCGAAATTAAAGTTACTAGTCATAATAAGTAACGAAGTTACAGTTACCTGTCATAATTAGTATCGAAGTTACTGTTACCTGCCATAATTAGTATTGAAGTTACAGTTACCTACAATAATTTTTTATCAAAATTACAGTTTCTTGTCATAATTAGTAACGAAGTTAGAGTTTCTTGTCATAATTAGTATCGAAGTTACAGTTACCTGTCATATTTTGTATCGAAGTTATAGTTACTTGTCATAATTAGTATCGAAGTTGCTGTTACCTGTCATAATTAGTATCGAAGTTACAGTAACCTGCCATAATTTGTATCGAAATTACAGTTACTTGTCATAATTAGTAACGAAGTTACAGTTACCTGTCATAATTAGTATCGAAGTTACAGTTACCTGTCATAATTAGTATCGAAGTTACAGTTACTTGTCATAATTAGTATCGAAGTTACTGTTACCTGTCAAAATTAGTAACGATGATACAGTTACCTGCCAAAATTGTATCGAAATTACAGTTACTTGTCATAATTAATAACGAAGTTACAGTTACCTGTCATAATTAGTATCGAAGTTACAGTTACTTGTCATAATTAGTATCGAGGTTACAGTTACCTGCCATAATTTGTATCGAAATTACAGGGACTTGTCATAATTAGTAACGAAGTTACAGTTTCCTGCCATAATTAATATCGAAATTAAAGTTACTTGTCATAATTAGTAACGAATTTACAGTTTCCTGTCATAATTAGTATCGAAGATACTGTTACCTGTCATAATTAGTATTGTAGTTACAGTTACCTACCATAATTTTTATCAAAATTACAGTTACTTGTCATAATTAGTAACGAAGTTAGAGTTTCTTGTCATAATTAATATCGAAGTTACTGTTACCTGTCATAATTAGTATTGAAGTTACAGTTACCTACAATAATTTTTTATCAAAATTAAAGTTACTTGTCATAATTAATAACGAAGTTACAGTTACCTGTCATAATTAGTATCGAAGTTACAGTTGAATGAATGAAAATCCACAGCCTGCTTCCAGTCTCCGACCGGGTCAGGAATGGAATGAATGAAGCCCCCAACTAGCGGCGAGGATATGGACTGTGCCGGCTGCCGAGGCCTGACGCACTCCTCTGGGGCAATGATTAGATGAATGACAGATGATATGAAATGATAGTGTAGAGTGTTGCTGGAATGAAATTTTGACAGGGAAAACCAGAGTACCCGGAGAAAAACCTGTCTGCCTCCGTTTTGTCCAGCACAGATCTCACAAGGAGTGACCGCGATTTGAACCACGGACCCAGCGGTGAGAGGCCGACGTGCTGCCGCCTAAGCCACAGAGGCTTTCGAAGTTACAGTTACTTGTCATAATTAGTATCGAAGTTAATATTACCTGCCATAATTTGTATCGAAATTACAGGGACTTGTCATAATTAGTAACGAAGTTACAGTTTCCTGCCATAACTAGTATCGAAATTAAAGTTACTTGTCATAATAAGTAACGAAGTTACAGTTTCCTGTCATAATTAGTATCGAAGTTACTGTTACCTGTCATAATTAGTAATGAAGTTACAGTTACCTACCATAATTTTTTATCAAAATTACAGTTACTTGTCATAATTAGTAACGAAGTTTGAGTTTCTCTTCATAATTTGAATCGAAGTTACAGTAACCAGTCATAATTTTTATCGAAGTTATAGTTACTTGTCATAATTAGTATCGAAGTTACTGTTACCTGTCATAATTAGTATCGAAGTAACAGTTACCTGCCATAATTACTATCGAAATTAGTGTTACTTGTCATTATTAGTAACGAAGTTACAGTTACCTGTCATAATTAGTATCGAAGTTACAGTTACTTGTCATAATTAGTATCGAAGTTACTGTTACCTGTCATAATTAGTATCGAAGTTACAGTTACCTGCCAAAATTTGTATCGAAATTACTGTTACTTGTCATAATTAGTAACGAAGTTACAGTTACCTGCCATAACTTGTATCGAAATTACAGTTCCTTGTCATAATTAGTATCGAAGTTACAGTTACCTGTCATAATTAGTATCGAAGGTACTGTTACTTGTCATAATTAGTAACGAAGTTACAGTTACCTGTCATAATTTATATCGAAATTACAGTTACTTGTCATAATTAGTAACGTAGTTACAGTTTCCTGTCATAATTAGTATCGAAGTTACTGTTACCTGTCATAATTAGTATGGAAGTTACAGTTACCTGCCATAATTTGTATCGAAATTAAAGTTACTTGTCATAATTAGTAGCGATGTTACAGTAACCTGCCATAATTAGTATCGAAGTTAATGTTACTTGTCATAATTAGTATCGAAGTTACTGTTACCTGTCATAATTGGTACCGAAGATACAGTTACCTGCCATAATTTGTATCGAAATTACAGGGACTTGTCATAATTAGTAACGAAGTTCGAGTTTCTTGTCATAATTAGTATAGAAGTTACAGTTACCTGTCATAATTTGTATCGAAGTTATAGTAACTTGTCATAATTAGTATCGAATTACTGTTACCTGTCATAATTAGTATCGAAGTTACTGTTACCTGCCATAATTTGTAACGAAATTACAGTTACTTGTTACAATTAGTGACGAAGTTACAGTTACCTGTCATAATTAGTATCGAAGTTACAGTTACTTGTCATAATTAGTATCGAAGTTACAGTTACCTGCCATAATTTGTATCGAAATTACAGGGACTTGACATAATTAGTAACGAAGTTACAGTTTCCTGCCATAATTAGTATCGAAATTAAAGTTACTTGTCATAATTAGTAACGAAGTTACAGTTTCCTGTCATAATTAGTATCGAAGTTACTGTTACCTGTCATAATTAGTATTGAAGTTAGAGTTACCTACAATAATTTTTTATCAAAATTACAGTTACTTGTCATAATTAGTAACGAAGTTTGAGTTTATCGTCATAATTAGAATCGAAGTTACAGTAACCAGTCATAATTTTCATCGAAGTTATAGTTACTTGTCATAATTAGTATCGAAGTTACTGTTACCTGTCATAATTAGTACCGAGGTTACAGTTACCTGCCATAATTTGTAACGAAATTAGAGTTTCTTGTCATAATTAGTAACGAAGTTACAGTTACCTGTCATAATAAGTATCGAAGTTACTGTTACTTGTCATAATTAGTATCGAAGTTACTGTTACCTGTCATAATTAGTATCGAAGTAACAGTTACCTGCCAAAATTTGTATCGAAATTACAGTTACTTGTCATAATTAGTAACGAAGTTACAGTTACCTGCCATAATTTGTATCGAAATTACAGTTCCTTGTCATAATTAGTATCGATGTTACAGTTACCTGTCATAATTAGTATCGAAGGTACTGTTACTTGTCATAATTAGTAACGAAGTTACAGTTACCTGTCATAATTTGTATCGAAATTACAGTTACTTGTCTTAATTAGTAACGAAGTTACAGTTTCCTGTCATAATTAGTATCGAAGTAACTGTTACCTGTCATAATTAGTATGGAAGTTACAGTTACCTGCCATAATTAGTATCGAAATTAAAGTTACTTGTGATAATTAGTAACGAAGTTACAGTTACCTGTCATAATAAGTATCGAAGTTACTGTTACCTGTCAACATTAGTATTGAAGTTACAGTTATCTACAATAATTTTTTATCAAAATTACAGTTACTTGTCATAATTAGTAACGAAGTTAGAGTTTCTTGTCATAATTAGTATCGAAGTTACAGTTACCTGTCATAATTTGATTCGAAGTTATAGTTATTTGTCATAATTAGTATCGAAGTTACTGTTACCAGTCACAATTAGTATCGAAGTTACAGTTACCTGCCATAATTTGTATCGAAATTACAGTTCCCTGTCATAATTAGTATCGAAGTTACAGTTACTTGTCATAATTAGTATCGAAGTTACTGTTACCTGCCATAATTTGTATCGAAATTACAGTTACTTGTTATAATTGGTTACGAAGTTACAGGTACCTGTCATAATTAGTATCGAAGTTACAGTTACTTGTCATAATTAGTATCGTAGTTACTGTTACCTGTCATAATTAGTATCGAAGTTACTGTTACCTGTATTAATTAGTATTGAAGTTACAGTTACCTACAATAATTTTTTATCAAAATTACAGTTACTTGTCATAATTAGTAACGAAGTTAGAGTTTCTTGTCATAATTAGTATCGAAGTTACAGTTACCTGTCATAATTTGTATCGAAGTTATAGTTACTTGTCATAATTAGTATCGAAGTTGCTGTTACCTGTCATAATTAGTATCGAAGTTACAGTTACCTGCCATAATTTGTATCGAAATTACAGTTACTTGTCATAATTAGTAACGAAGTTACAGTTACCTGTCATAATTAGTATCGAAGTTACAGTTACTTGTCATAATTAGTATCGAAGTAACTGTTACCTGTCATAATAAGTATCGAAATTACAGTTACCTGCCAAAATTTGAATCGAAATTACAGTTACTTGTCATAATTAGTAACGAAGTTACAGTTACCTGTCATAATTAGTATCGAAGTTACAGTTACTTTTCTTAATTATTATCGAAGTTACTGTTACTTGTCATAATAAGTATCGAAGTTACTGTTACCTGTCATAATTAGCATCGAAATTACAATTACCTGCCATAATTTGTATCGAAATTACAGGGACTTGTCATAATTAGTAACGAAGTTACAGTAATCTGCTATAATTAGTATCGAAATTAAAGTTACTGGTCATAATAAGTAACGAAGTTACAGTTACCTGTCATAATTAGTATCGAAGTTACTGTTACCTGTCATAATTAGTATTGAAGTTACAGTTACCTACAATAATTTTTTATCAAAATTACAGTTACTTGTCATAATTAGTAACGAAGTTAGAGTTTCTTGTCATAATTAGTATCGAAGTTACAGTTACCTGTCATAATTTGTATGGAAGTTATAGTTACTTGTCATAATTAGTATCGAAGTTGCTGTTACCTGTCATAATTAGTATCGAAGTTACAGTAACCTGCCATAATTTGTATCGAAATTACAGTTACTTGTCATAATTAGTAACGAAGTTACAGTTACCTGCCAAAATTTGAATCGAAATTACAGTTAATTGTCATAATTAGTAACGAAGTTACAGTTACCTGTCATAATTAGTATCGAAGTTACAGTTACCTGTCATAATTAGTATCGAAGTTACAGTTACTTGTCATAATTTGTATCGAAGTTACTGTTACCTGTCAAAATTAGTAACGATGATAGAGTTACCTGCCATAATTTGTATCGAAATTACAGTTACTTGTCATACTTAATAACGAAGTTACAGTTACCTGTCATAATTAGTATCGAAGTTACAGTTACTTGTCATAATTAGTACCGAGGTTACAGTTACCTGCCATAATTTGTATCGAAATTACAGGGACTTGTCATAATTAGTAACGAAGTTACAGTTTCCTGCCATAATTAATATCGAAATTAAAGTTACTTGTCATAATTAGTAACGAAGTTACAGTTTCCTGTCATAATTAGTATCGAAGATACTCTTACCTGTCATAATTAGTATTGAAGTTACAGTTACCTACCATAATTTTTATCAAAATTACAGTTACTTGTCATAATTAGTAACAAAGTTTGAGTTTCTTGTCATAATTAGTATCGAAGTTACTGTTACCTGTCATAATTAGTATTGAAGTTACTGTTACCTACAATAATTTTTTATCAAAATTACAGTTACTTGTCATAATTAATAACGAAGTTACAGTTACCTGTCATAATTAGTATCGAAGTTACAGTTGAATGAATGAAAATCCACAGCCTGCTTCCAGTCTCCGACCGGGTCAGGAATGGAATGAATGAAGCCCCCAACTAGCGGCGAGGATATGGACTGTGCCGGCTGCCGAGGCCTGACGCACTCCTCTGGGGCAATGATTAGATGAATGACAGATGATATGAAATGATAGTGTAGAGTGTTGCTGGAATGAAATTTTGACTGGGAAAACCGGTGTAACCGGAGAAAAACCTGTCTGCCTCCGTTTTGTCCAGCACAGATCTCACATGGAGTGACCGGGATTTGAACCACGGACCCAGCGGTGAGAGGCCGACGTGCTGCCGCCTAAGCCACGGAGGCTTTCGAAGTTACAGTTACTTGTCATAATTAGTATCGAAGTTACAATTACCTGCCATAATTTGTATCGAAATTACAGGGACTTGTCATAATTAGTAACGAAGTTACAGTTTCCTGCCATAACTAGTATCCAAATTAAAGTTACTTGTCATAATTAGTAACGAAGTAACAGTTTCCTGTCATAATTAGTATCGAAGTTACTGTTACCTGTCATAATTAGTAATGAAGTTACAGTTACCTACCATAATTTTTTATCAAAATTACAGTTACTTGTCATAATTAGTAACGAAGTTTGAGTTTCTTGTCATAATTTGAATCGAAGTTACAGTAACCAGTCATAATTTTTATCGAAGTTATAGTTACTTGTCATAATTAGTATCGAAGTTACTGTTACCTGTCATAATTAGTATCGAAGTAACAGTTACCTGCCATAATTAGTATCGAAATTAGTGTTACTTGTCATTATTAGTAACGAAGTTACAGTTACCTGTCATAATTAGTATCGAAGTTACAGTTACTTGTCATAATTAGTATCGAAGTTACTGTTACCTGTCATAATTAGTATCGAAGTTACAGTTACCTGCCAAAATTTGTATCGAAATTACTGTTACTTGTCATAATTAGTAACGAAGTTACAGTTACCTGCCATAATTTATATCGAAATTACAGTTCCTTGTCATAATTAGTATCGAAATTACAGTTACCTGTCTTAATTAGTATCGAAGGTACTGTTACTTGTCATAATTAGTACGAAGTTACAGTTACCTGTCATAATTTGTATCGAAATTACAGTTACTTGTCATAATTAGTAACGTAGTTACAGTTTCCTGTCATAATTAGTATCGAAGTTACTGTTACCTGTCATAATTAGTATGGAAGTTACAGTTACCTGCCATAATTTGTATAGAAATTAAAGTTACTTGTCATAATTAGTAGCGATGCTACAGTAACCTGCCATAATTAGTATCGAAGTTAATGTTACTTGTCATGATTACTATCGAAGTTACTGTTACCTGTCATAATTGGTATCGAAGATACAGTTACCTGCCATAATTTGTATCGAAATTACAGGGACTTGTCATAATTAGTAACGAAGTTCGAGTTTCTTGTCATAATTAGTATCGAAGTTACAGTTACCTGTCATAATTTGTATCGAAGTAATAGTAACTTGTCATAATTAGTATCGAATTACTGTTACCTGTCATAATTAGTATCGAAGTTACTGTTACCTGCCATAATTTGTAACGAAATTACAGTTTCCTGTCATAATTAGTATCGAAGTTACTGTTACCTGTCATAATTAGTATTGAAGTTACAGTTACCTACCATAATTTTTTATCAAAATTACAGTTACTTGTCATAATTAGTAACGAAGTTTGAGTTTCTCGTCATAATTAGAATCGAAGTTACAGTAACCAGTCATAATTTTTATCGAAGTTATAGTTACTTGTCATAATTAGTATCGAAGTTACTGTTACCTGTCATAATTAGTACCGAAGTTACAGTTACCTGCCATATTTTGTAACGAAATTAGAGTTTCTTGTCATAATTAGTTACGAAGTTACAGTTACCTGTCATAATAAGTATCGAAGTTACTGTTACTTGTCATAATTAGTATCGAAGTTACTGTTACCTGTCATAATTAGTATCGAAGTAACAGTTACCAGCCAAAATTTGTATCGAAATTACAGTTACTTGTCATAATTAGTAACGAAGTTACAGTTACCTGCCATAATTTGTATCGAAATTACAGTTCCTTGTCATAATTAGTATCGAAGTTACAGTTACATGTCATAATTAGTATCGAAGGTTCTGTTACTTGTCATAATTAGTAACGAAGTTACAGTTACCTGTCATAATTTGTATCGAAATTACAGTTACTTGTCATAATTAGTAACGAAGTTCCAGTTTCCTGTCATAATTAGTATCGAAGTAACTGTTACCTGTCATAATTAGTATGGAAGTTACAGTTACCTGCCATAATTAGTATCGAAATTAAAGTTACTTGTGATAATTAGTAACGAAGTTACAGTTACCTGTCATAATAAGTATCGAAGTTACTGTTACCTGTCAAAATTAGTATTGAAGTTACAGTTACCTACCATAATTTTTTATCAAAATTACAGTTACTTGTCATAATTAGTAACGAAGTTAGAGTTTCTTGTCATAATTATTATCGAAGTTACAGTTACCTGTCATAATTTGATTCGAAGTTATAGTTATTTGTCATAATTAGTATCGAAGTTACTGTTACCAGTCACAATTAGTATCGAAGTTACAGTTACCTGCCATAATTTGTATCGAAATTACAGTTCCCTGTCATAATTAGTATCGAAGTTACAGTTACTTGTCATAATTAGTATCGAAGTTACTGTTACCTGCCATAATTTGTATCGAAATTACAGTTACTTGTCATAATTGGTTACGAAGTTACAGGTACCTGTCATAATTAGTATCGAAGTTACAGTTACTTGTCATAATTAGTATCGTAGTTACTGTTACCTGTCATAATTAGTATCGAAGTTACTGTTACCTGTCATAATTAGTATTGAAGTTACAGTTACCTACAATAATTTTTTATCAAAATTACAGTTACTTGTCATAATTAGTAACGAAGTTAGAGTTTCTTGTCATAATTAGTATCGAAGATACAGTTACCTGTCATAATTTGTGTCGAAGTTATAGTTACATGTCATAATTAGTATCGAATTTGCTGTTACCTGTCATAATTAGTATCGAAGTTACAGTTACCTGTCATAATTAGTATCGAAGTTACAGTTACCTGACAAAATTTGTATCGAAATTACAGGGACTTGTCATAATTAGTAACGAAGTTACAGTTACCTGCCATAAGTTGTATCGAAATTACAGTTCCTTGTCATAATTAGTATCGAAGTTACAGTTACCTGTCATAATTAGTATCGAAGGTACTGTTACTTGTCATAATTAGTAACGAAGTTACAGTTACCTGTCAAAATTTGTATCGAAATTACAGTTACGTGTCATAATTAGTAACGAAGTTACAGTTTCCTGTCATAATTAGTATCGAAGTTACTGTTACCTGTCATAATTAGTATGGATGTTACAGTAACCTGCCATAATTTGTATCGAAATTAAAGTTACTTGTCATAATTAGTAGCGATGTTACAGTAACCTGCCATAATTAGTATCGAAGTTAATGTTACTTGTCATAATTAGTATCGAAGTTACTGTTACCTGTCATAATTAGTATCGAAGATACAGTTACCTGCCAAAATTTGTATCGAAATTACTGTTACTTGTCATAATTAGTAACGAAGTTACAGTTACCAGTCATAATTAGTATCGAAGGTACTGTTACTTGTCATAATTAGTAACGAAGTTACAGTTTCCCGTCATAATAAGTATCGAAGTTACTGTTACCTGTCATAATTAGTATGGAAGTTACAGTTACCTGCCAAAATTTGTATCGAAATTACAGGGACTTGTCATAATTAGTAACGAAGTTCGAGTTTCTTGTCATAATTAGTATCGAAGTTACAGTTACCTGTCAAAAATTTGTAACGAAGTTATAGTTTCTTGTCATAATTAGTATCGAATTACTGTTACCTGTCATAATTAGTATCGAAGTTTCTGTTACCTGCCATAATTTGTAACGAAATTACAGTTACTTGTTATAATTAGTGACGAAGTTACAGTTACCTGTCATAATTAGTATCGAAGTTACAGTTACTTGTCATAATTAGTATCGAAGTTACAGTTACCTGCCATAATTTGTATCGAAATTACAGGGACTTGACATAATTAGTAACGAAGTTACAGTTTCCTGCCATGATTAGTATCGAAATTAAAGTTACTTGTCATAATTAGTAACGAAGTTACAGTTTCCTGTCATAATCAGCATCGAAGTTACTGTTACCTGTCATAATTAGTATTGAAGTTACAGTTACCTACCATAATTTTTTATCAAAATTACAGTTACTTGTCATAATTAGTAACGAAGTTTGAGTTTCTCGTCATAATTAGAATCGAAGTTACAGTAACCAGTCATAATTTTTATCGAAGTTATAGTTACATGTCATAATTAGTATCGAAGTTACTGTTACCTGTCATAATTAGTACCAAAGTTACAGTTACCTGCCATAATTTGTATCGAAATAAGGGTTTCTTGTCATAATTAGTAACGAAGTTACAGTTACCTGTCATAATAAGTATCGAAGTTACTGTTACTTGTCATACTTAGTATCGAAGTTACTGTTACCTGTCATAATTAGTATCGAAGTAACAGTTACCTGCCAAAATTTGTATCGAAATTACAGTTACTTGTCATAATTAGTAACGAAGTTACAGTTACCCGCCATAATTTGTATCGAAATTACAGTTCCTTGTCATAATTAGTATCGAAGTTACAGTTACCTGTCATAAATAGTATCGAAGGTACTGTTACTTGTCATAATTAGTAACGAAGTTACAGTTACCTGTCATAATTTGTATCGAAATTACAGTTACTTGTCATAATTAGTAACGAAGTTACAGTTTCCTGTCATAATTAGTATCGAAGTAACTGGTACCTGTCATAATTAGTATGGAAGTTACAGTTACCTGCCATAATTAGTATCGAAATTAAAGTTACTTGTGATAATTAGTAACGAAGTTACAGTTACCTGTCATAATAAGTATCGAAGTTACTGTCACCTGTCAAAATTAGTATTGAAGTTACAGTTACCTACCATAACTTTTTTTAAATCAAAATTACAGTTACTTGTCATAATTAGTAACGAAGTTAGAGTTTCTTGTCATATTTAGTATCGAAGTTACAGTTACCTGTCATAATTTGATTCGAAGTTATAGTTACTTGTCATAATTAGTATCGAAGTTTCTGTTACCAGTCACAATTAGTATCGAAGTTACAGTTACCTGCCATAATTTGTATCGAAATTACAGTTCCCTGTCATAATTAGTATCGAAGTTACAGTTACTTGTCATAATTAGTATCGAAGTTACTGTTACCTGCCATAATTTGTATCGAAATTACAGTTACTTGTCATAATTGGTTACGAAGTTACAGGTACCTGTCATAATTAGTATCGAAGTTACAGTTACTTGTCATAATTAGTATCGTAGTTACTGTTACCTGTCATAATTAGTATCGAAGTTACTGTTACCTGTCATAATTAGTATTGAAGTTATAGTTACTTGTCATAATTAGTATCGAAGTTGCTGTTACCTGTCATAATTAGTAACGAAGTTACAGTTACCTGTCATAATTAGTATCGAAGTTACAGTTACTTGTCATAATTAGTATCGAAGTTACTGTTACCTGTCATAATAAGTATCGAAGTTACAGTTACCTGCCAAAATTTGAATCGAAATTACAGTTACTTGTCATAATTAGTAACGAAGTTACAGTTACCTGTCATAATTAGTATCGAAGTTATAGTTACTTATCATAATTAGTATCGAAGTTACTGTTACTTGTCATAATTAGTATCGAAGTTACTGTTACCTGTCATAATTAGTATTGAAGTTACAGTTACCTACAAGAATTTTTTATCAAAATTACAGTTACTTGTCATAATTGATAACGAAGTTACAGTTACCTGTCATAATTAGTATCGAAGTTACAGTTACCTGTCATAATTAGTATCGAAGTTACAGTTACCTGCCATAATTTGTATCGAAATTACAGGGACTTGTCATAATTAGTAACGAAGTTACAGTTTCCTGCCATAACTAGTATCGAAATTAAAGTTACTTGTCATAATTAGTAACGAAGTTACAGTTTCCTGTCATAATTAGTATCGAAGTTACTGTTACCTGTCATAATTAGTAATGAAGTTACAGTTACAGACCATAATTTTTTATCAAAATTACAGTTACTTGTCATAATTAGTAACGAAGTTTGAGTTTCTTGTCATAATTTGAATCGAAGTTACAGTAACCAGTCATAATTTTTATCGAAGTTATAGTTACTTGTCATAATTAGTATCGAAGTTACTGTTACCTGTCATAATTAGTATCGAAGTACCAGTTACCTGCCATAATTAGTATCGAAATTAGAGTTACTTGTCATTATTAGTAACGAAGTTACAGTTACCTGTCATAATTAGTATCGAAGTTACAGTTACTTGTCATAATTAGTATCGAAGTTACTGTTACTTGTCATAATTAGTAACGAAGTTACAGTTACCAGTCATAATTAGTATCGAAGGTACTGTTACTTGTCATAATTAGTAACGAAGTTACAGTTTCCCGTCATAATTAGTATCGAAGTTACTGTTACCTGTCATAATTAGTATGGAAGTTACAGTTACCTGCCAAAATTTGTATCGAAATTACAGGGACTTGTCATAATTAGTAACGAAGTTCGAGTTTCTTGTCATAATTAGTATCGAAGTTACAGTTACCTGTCATAATTTGTAACTAAGTTATAGTTTCTTGTCATAATTAGTATCGAATTACTGTTACCTGTCATAATTAGTATCGAAGTTTCTGTTACCTGCCATAATTTGTAACGAAATTACAGTTACTTGTTATAATTAGTGACGAAGTTACAGTTACCTGTCATAATTAGTATCGAAGTTATAGTTACTTGTCATAATTAGTATCGAAGTTACAGTTACCTGCCATAATTTGTATCGAAATTACAGGGACTTGACATAATTAGTAACGAAGTTACAGTTTCCTGCCATGATTAGTATCGAAATTAAAGTTACTTGTCATAATTAGTAACGAAGTTACAGTTTCCTGTCATAATCAGCATCGAAGTTACTGTTACCTGTCATAATTAGTATTGAAGTTACAGTTACCTACCATAATTTTTTATCAAAATTACAGTTACTTGTCATAATTAGTAACGAAGTTTGAGTTTCTCGTCATAATTAGAATCGAAGTTACAGTAACCAGTCATAATTTTTATCGAAGTTATAGTTACATGTCATAATTAGTATCGAAGTTACTGTTACCTGTCATAATTAGTACCAAAGTTACAGTTACCTGCCATAATTTGTATCGAAATAAGGGTTTCTTGTCATAATTAGTAACGAAGTTACAGTTACCTGTCATAATAAGTATCGAAGTTACTGTTAATTGTCATACTTAGTATCGAAGTTACTGTTACCTGTCATAATTAGTATCGAAGTTACAGTTACCTGCCAAAATTTGTATCGAAATTACAGTTACTTGTCATAATTAGTAACGAAGTTACAGTTACCCGCCATAATTTGTATCGAAATTACAGTTCCTTGTCATAATTAGTATCGAAGTTACAGTTACCTGTCATAAATAGTATCGAAGGTACTGTTACTTGTCATAATTAGTAACGAAGTTACAGTTACCTGTCATAATTTGTATCGAAATTACAGTTACTTGTCATAATTAGTAACGAAGTTACAGTTTCCTGTCATAATTAGTATCGAAGTAACTGGTACCTGTCATAATTAGTATGGATGTTACAGTTACCTGCCATAATTAGTATCGAAATTAAAGTTACTTGTGATAATTAGTAACGAAGTTACAGTTACCTGTCATAATAAGTATCGAAGTTACTGTCACCTGTCAAAATTAGTATTGAAGTTACAGTTACCTACCATAACTTTTTTAAATCAAAATTACAGTTACTTGTCATAATTAGTAACGAAGTTAGAGTTTCTTGTCATATTTAGTATCGAAGTTACAGTTACCTGTCATAATTTGATTCGAAGTTATAGTTGATTGTCATAATTAGTATCGAAGTTACTGTTACCAGTCACAATTAGTATCGAAGTTACAGTTACCTGCCATAATTTGTATCGAAATTACAGTTCCCCGTCATAATTAGTATCGAAGTTACAGTTACTTGTCATAATTAGTATCGAAGTTACTGTTACCTGCCATAATTTGTATCGAAATTACAGTTACTTGTCATAATTGGTTACGAAGTTACAGGTACCTGTCATAATTAGTATCGATGTTACAGTTACTTGTCATAATTAGTATCGTAGTTACTGTTACCTGTCATAATTAGTATCGAAGTTACTGTTACCTGTCATAATTAGTATTGAAGTTATAGTTACTTGTCATAATTAGTATCGAAGTTGCTGTTACCTGTCATAATTAGTAACGAAGTTACAGTTACCTGTCATAATTAGTATCGAAGTTACAGTTACTTGTCATAATTAGTATCGAAGTTACTGTTACCTGTCATAATAAGTATCGAAGTTACAGTTACCTGCCAAAATTTGAATCGAAATTACAGTTACTTGTCATAATTAGTAACGAAGTTACAGTTACCTGTCATAATTAGTATCGAAGTTACAGTTACTTATCATAATTAGTATCGAAGTTACTGTTACTTGTCATAATTAGTATCGAAGTTACTGTTACCTGTCATAATTAGTATTGAAGTTACAGTTACCTACAATAATTTTTTATCAAAATTACAGTTACTTGTCATAATTGATAACGAAGTTACAGTTACCTGTCATAATTAGTATCGAAGTTACAGTTACCTGTCATAATTAGTATCGAAGTTACAGTTACCTGCCATAATTTGTATCGAAATTACAGGGACTTGTCATAATTAGTAACGAAGTTACAGTTTCCTGCCATAACTAGTATCGAAATTAAAGTTACTTGTCATAATTAGTAACGAAGTTACAGTTTCCTGTCATAATTAGTATCGAAGTTACTGTTACCTGTCATAATTAGTAATGAAGTTACAGTTACAGACCATAATTTTTTATCAAAATTACAGTTACTTGTCATAATTAGTAACGAAGTTTGAGTTTCTTGTCATAATTTGAATCGAAGTTACAGTAACCAGTCATAATTTTTATCGAAGTTATAGTTACTTGTCATAATTAGTATCGAAGTTACTGTTACCTGTCATAATTAGTATCGAAGTACCAGTTACCTGCCATAATTAGTATCGAAATTAGAGTTACTTGTCATTATTAGTAACGAAGTTACAGTTACCTGTCATAATTAGTATCGAAGTTACAGTTACTTGTCATAATTAGTATCGAAGTTACTGTTACCTGTCATAATTAGTATCGAAGTGACAGTTACCTGCCAAAATTTGTATCTAAATTACAGTTACTTGTCATAATTAGTAACGAAGTTACAGTTACCTGCCATAATTTGTATCGAATTTACAGTTCCTTGTCATAATTAGTATCGAAGTTACAGTTACCTGTCATAATTAGTATCGAAGGTAATGTTACTTGTCATAATTAGTAACGAAGTTACAGTTACCTGTCATAATTTGTATCGAAATTACATTTACTTGTCATAATTAGTAACGAAGTTACAGTTTCCTGTCATAATTAGTATCGAAGTTACTGTTACCTGTCATAATTAGTATGGAAGTTACAGTTACCTGCCATAATTAGTATCGAAATTAAAGTTACTTGTCATAATTAGTAGCGATGTTACAGTAACGTGCCATAATTAGTATCGAAGTTAATGTTACTTGTCATAATTAGTATCGAAGTTACTGTTACCTGTCATAATTAGTATCGAAGATACAGTTACCTGCCATAATTTGTATCGAAATTACTGTTACTTGTCATAATTAGTAACGAAGTAACAGTTACCAGTCATAATTCGTATCGAAGTTACAGTTACTTGTCATAATTAGTATCGAAGTTACTGTTGCCTGTAATAATTTGAATCGAAGTTACAGTTACCTGCCAAAATTTGTATCGAAATTACAGTTACTTGCCATAATTAGTAACGAAGTTACAGTTGCCTGTCATAATTAGTATCGAAGTTACAGTTACTTGTAATAATTAGTATCGAAGTTACCGTTGCCTGCCATAATTTGTATCGAAATTACAGGGACTTGTCATAATTAGTAACGAAGTTACAGTTACCTGTCATCATTAGTATCGAAGTTCTTGTTACCTGTCATAATTAGTATTGAAGTTACAGTTACCTACCATAATTTTTTTTATCAAAATTACAGTTACTTGTCATAATTAGTAACGAAGTTAGATTTTCTTGTCATAAGTAGTATCGAAGTTACAGTTACCTGTCATAATTTGATTCGAAGTTATAGTAACTTGTCATAATTAGTATCGAAGTTACTGTTACCTGTCACAATTAGTATCGAAGTTACAGTTACCTGCCATAATTTGTATCGAAATTACAGTTCCTTGTCATAATTAGTATCGAAGTTACAGTTACCTGTCATAATTAGCATCGAAGTTACTGTTACCAGCCATAATTTGTATCGAAATTACAGTTACTTGTCATTATTAGTTACCAAGTTACAGTTACCTGTCATAATTAGTATCGAAGTTACAGTTACTTGTCATAATTAGTATCGTAGTTACTGTAACCTGTCATAATTAGTATCGAAGTGACTGTTACCTGCCATAATTTGTATCGAAGTTATAGTAACTTGTCATAATTAGTATCGAAGTTGCTGTTACCTGTCATAATTAGTATCGAAGTTACAGTTACTTGTCATAATTAGTATCGAAGTTACTGTTACCTGTCATAATTAGTATCGAAGTTACTGTTACCTGTCATAATTAGTATCGAAATTACAATTACATGCAATAATTTGTATCGAAATTACAGGGACTTGTCATAATTATTAACGAAGTTACAGTAACCCGCCAGAATTTGTATCGAAATTAAAGTTACTTGTCATAATAAGTATCGAAGTTACAGTTACCTGTCATATTTAGTATCGAAGTTACAGTTACTTGTCATAATTAGTATCGTAGTTACTGTAACCTGTCATAATTAGTATCGAAGTGACTGTTACCTGCCATAATTTGTATCGAAGTTATAGTAACTTGTCATAATTAGTATCGAAGTTGCTGTTACCTGTCATAATTAGTATCGAAGTTACAGTTACCTGTCATAATTAGCATCGAAGTTACTGTTACCAGCCATAATTTGTATCGAAATTACAGTTACTTGTCATTATTAGTTACCAAGTTACAGTTACCTGTCATAATTAGTATCGAAGTTACTGTTACCTGTCATAATTAGTATTGAAGTTACAGTTACCTACAATAATTTTTTATCAAAATTACAGTTACTTGTCATAATTAGTAGCGAAGTTAGCGTTTCTTGTCATAATTAGTATCGAAGTTGCAGTTACCTGTCATAATTTGTATCGAAGTTATAGTTACTTGTCATAATTAGTATCGAAGTTGCTGTTACCTGTCATAATTAGTATCGAAGTTACAGTTACCTGCCATAATTGGAATCGAAATTACAGTTCCTTGTCATAATTAGTATCGATGTTACATTTACCTGTCATAATTAGTATCGAAGGTACTGTTACTTGTCATAATTAGTAACGAAGCTACAGTTACCTTTCATAATTTGTATCGAAATTGCAGTTACTTGTCATAATTAGTAACGAAGTTACAGTTTCCTGTCATAATTAGTATCGAAGTAACTGTTACCTGTCATAATTAGTATGGACGTTACAGTTACCTGCCATAATTTGTATCGAAATTAAAGTTACTTGTCATCATTAGCAACGATGTTACAGTAACCTGTCATAATTAGTATCGAAGTTAATGTTACTTTTCGTAAATAGTATCGAAGTTTCTGTTACCTGTCATAATTAGTATCGAAGTTACTGTTACCTGCCATATTTTGTATCGAAATTACTGTTACTTGTCATAAATAGTAACGAAGTTACAGTTACCTGTCATAATAAGTATCGAAGTTACAGTTACTTGTCATAATTAGTATCGAAGTTACTGTCACCTGTCATAATTAGTATCGAAGTTACAGTTACCTGCCAAAATTTGTGTCGAAATTACAGTTACTTGTCATAACTAGTAACGAAGTTACAGTTACCTGCCATAATTTGTTCCGAAATTACAGTTCCTTTTCATAATTAGCATCGAAGCTACAGTTACTTGACATAATTAGTAACGAAGTTACAGTAACCTGTCATAATTAGTAACGAAGTTACAGTTTCCTGTCATAATTAGTAACGAAGTTACTGTTACCTGTCATAATTAGTATGGAAGTTACAGTTACCTGCCATAATTTGTATCGAAATTACAGGGACTTGTCATAATTAGTAACGAAGTTCGAGTTTCTTGTCATAATTAGTATCGAAGTTACAGTTACCTGTCATAATTTGTATAGAAGTTATAGTTACTTGTCATAATTAGAATGAATTACTGTTACCTGTCATAATTAGTATCGAAGTTACTGTTACATGCCACAATTTGTAACGAAATTACAGTTACTTGTTATAATAAGTGACGATGTTACAGTTACCTGTCATAATTAGTATCGAAGTTACAGTTACTTGTCATAATTAGTATCGAAGTAACAGTTACCTGCCATAATTTGTATCGAAATTACAGGGACTTGTCATAATTAGTAACGAAGTTACAGTTTCCTGCCATAATTAGTATCGAAATTAAAGTTACTTGTCATAATTAGTAACGAAGTTACAGTTTCCTGTCATAATTAGTATCGAAGTTACTGTTACCTGTCATAATTAGTATTGAAGTTACAGTTACCTACCATAATTTTTTATCAAAATTAAAGTTACTTGTCATAATTAGTAACGAAGTTTGAGTTTCTCGTCATAATTAGAATCGAAGTTACAGTAACCAGTCATAATTTTTATCGAAGTTATACTTACTTGTCATAATTAGTATCGAAGTTACTGTTACCTGTCATAATTAGTACCGAAGTTACAGTTACCTGCCATAATTTGTATCGAAATTAGAGTTTCTTGTCATAAATAGTAATGAAGTTACAGTTACCTGTCATAATAAATATCGAAGTTACTGTTACTTGTCATAATTAGTATCGAAGTTACTGTTACCTGTCATAATTAGTATCGAAGTAACAGTTACCTGACAAAATATGTATCGAAATTACAGTTACTTGTCAAAATTAGTAACGAAGTTACAGTTACCTGCCATAATTTGTATCGAAATTACAGTTCCTTGTCATAATTAGTATCGAAGTTACAGTTACCTGTCATAATTAGTATCGAAGGTACTGTTACTTGTCATAATTAGTAACGAAGTTACAGTTACCTGTCATAATTTGTATCGAAATTACAGATACTTGTCATAATTAGTAACGAAGTTACAGTTTCCTGTCATTATTAGTATCGAAGTAACTGTTACCTGTCATAATTAGTATGGAAGTTACAGTTACCTGCCATAATTTGTATCGAAATTAAAGTTACTTGTCATCATTAGCAACGATGTTACAGTAACCTGTCATAATTAGTATCGAAGTTAATGTTACTTGTCATAATTAGTATCGAAGTTACTGTTACCTGTCATAATTAGTATCGAAGTTACTGTTACCTGCCATATTTTGTATCGAAATTACTGTTACTTGTCATAAATAGTAACGAAGTTTCAGTTACCTGTCATAATTAGTATGGAGGTTACAGTTACCTGCCATAATTTGTATCGAAATTACAGTTCCCTGTCATAATTAGTATCGAAGTTACAGTTACTTGTCATAATTAGTATCGAAGTTACTGTTACCTGCCATAATATGTATCGAAATTACAGTTACTTGTCATAATTAGTTACGAAGTTAGAGTTACCTGTCATAATTAGTATCGAAGTTACAGTTACTTGTCATAATTAGTATCGTAGTTACTGATACCTGTCATAATTAGTATCGAAGTTACTGTTACCTGTCATAATTAGTATTGAAATTACAGTTACCTACAATAATTTTTTATCAAAATTACAGTTACTTGTCATAATTAGTAACGAAGTTAGAGTTTCTTGTCATAATTAGTATCGAAGTTACAGTTACCTGTCATAATTTGTATCGAAGTTATAGTTACTTGTCATAATTAGTATCGAAGTTGCTGTTACCTGTCATAACTAGTATCGAAGTTACAGTAACCTGCCATAATTTGTATCGAAATTACAGTTACTTGTCATAATTAGTAACGAAGTTACAGTTACCTGTCATAATTAGTATCGAAGTTACAGTTACCTGTCATAATTAGTATCGAATTTACAGTTACTAGTCATAATTAGTATCGAAGTTACTGTTACCTGTCAAAATTAGTAACGATGATACAGTTACCTGCCAAAATTTGTATCGAAATTAAAGTTACTTGTCATCATTAGCAACGATGTTACAGTAACCTGTCATAATTAGTATCGAAGTTAATGTTAGGCCTACTTGTCGTAAATAGTATCGAAGTTTCTGTTACCTGTCATAATTAGTATCGAAGTTACTGTTACCTGCCATATTTTGTATCGAAATTACTGTTACTTGTCATAAATAGTAACGAAGTTACAGTTACCTGTCATAATTAGTATCGAAGTTACAGTTACTTGTCATAATTAGTATCGACGTTACTGTCACCTGTCATAATTAGTATCGAAGTTACAGTTACCTGCCAAGATTTGTGTCGAAATTACAGTTACTTGTCATAATTAGTAACGAAGTTACAGTTACCTGCCATAATTTGTTCCGAAATTACAGTTCCTTGTCATAATTAGCATCGAAGCTACAGTTACTTGACATAATTAGTAACGAAGTTACAGTAACCTGTCAAAATAAGTAACGATGTTACAGTTTCCTGTCATAATTAGTAACGAAGTTACTGTTACCTGTCATAATTAGTATGGAAGTTACAGTTACCTGCCATAATTTGTATCGAAATTACAGGGACTTGTCATAATTAGTAACGAAGTTCGAGTTTCTTGTCATAATTAGTATCGAAGTTACAGTTACCTGTCATAATTTGTATAGAAGTTATAGTTACTTGTCATAATTAGTATCGAATTACCGTTACCTGTCATAATTAGTATCGAAGTTACTGTTACATGCCATAATTTGTAACGAAATTACAGTTACTTGTTATAATAAGTGACGAAGTTACAGTTACCTGTCATAATTAGTATCGAAGTTACAGTTACTTGTCATAATTAGTATCGAAGTAACAGTTACCTGCCATAATTTGTATCGAAATTACAGGGACTTGTCATAATTAGTAACGAAGTTACAGTGTCCTGCCATAATTAGTATCGAAATTAAAGTTACTTGTCATAATTAGTAACGAAGTTACAGTTTCCTGTCATAATTAGTATCGAAGTTACTGTTAACTGTCATAATTAGTATTGAAGTTACAGTTACCTACCATAATTTTTTATCAAAATTAAAGTTACTTGTCATAATTAGTAACGAAGTTTGAGTTTCTCGTCATAATTAGAATCGAAGTTACAGTAACCAGTCATAATTTTTATCGAAGTTATAGTTACTTGTCATAATTAGTATCGAAGTTACTGTTACCTGTCATAACTAGTACCGAAGTTACAGTTACCTGCCATAATTTGTATCGAAATTAGAGTTTCTTGTCATAAATAGTAACGAAGTTACAGTTACCTGTCATAATAAATATCGAAGTTACTGTTACTTGTCATAATTAGTATCGAAGTTACTGTTACCTGTCATAATTAGTATCGAAGTAACAGTTACCTGACAAAATATGTATCGAAATTACAGTTACTTGTCAAAATTAGTAACGAAGTTACAGTTACCTGCCATAATTTGTATCGAAATTACAGTTCCTTGTCATAATTAGTATCGAAGTTACAGTTACCTGTCATAATTAGTATCGAAGGTACTGTTAGTTGTCATAATTAGTAACGAAGTTACAGTTACCTGTCATAATTTGTATCGAAATTACAGATACTTGTCATAATTAGTAACGAAGTTACAGTTTCCTGTCATTATTAGTATCGAAGTAACTGTTACCTGTCATAATTAGTATGGAAGTTACAGTTACCTGCCATAATTTGTATCGAAATTAAAGTTACTTGTCATCATTAGCAACGATGTTACAGTAACCTGTCATAATTAGTATCGAAGTTAATGTTACTTGTCATAATTAGTATCGAAGTTACTGTTACCTGTCATAATTAGTATCGAAGTTACTGTTACCTGCCATATTTTGTATCGAAATTACTGTTACTTGTCATAAATAGTAACGAAGTTTCAGTTACCTGTCATAATTAGTATGGAGGTTACAGTTACCTGCCATAATTTGTATCGAAATTACAGTTCCCTGTCATAATTAGTATCGAAGTTACAGTTACTTGTCATAATTAGTATCGAAGTTACTGTTACCTGCCATAATATGTATCGAAATTACAGTTACTTGTCATAATTAGTTACGAAGTTAGAGTTACCTGTCATAATTAGTATCGAAGTTACAGTTACTTGTCATAATTAGTATCGTAGTTACTGATACCTGTCATAATTAGTATCGAAGTTACTGTTACCTGTCATAATTAGTATTGAAATTACAGTTACCTACAATAATTTTTTATCAAAATTACAGTTACTTGTCATAATTAGTAACGAAGTTAGAGTTTCTTGTCATTATTAGTATCGAAGTTACAGTTACCTGTCATAATTTGTATCGAAGTTATAGTTACTTGTCATAATTAGTATCGAAGTTGCTGTTACCTGTCATAACTAGTATCGAAGTTACAGTAACCTGCCATAATTTGTATCGAAATTACAGTTACTTGTCATAATTAGTAACGAAGTTACAGTTACCTGTCATAATTAGTATCGAAGTTACAGTTACCTGTCATAATTAGTATCGAATTTACAGTTACTAGTCATAATTAGTATCGAAGTTACTGTTACCTGTCAAAATTAGTAACGATGATACAGTTACCTGCCAAAATTTGTATCGAAATTAAAGTTACTTGTCATCATTAGCAACGATGTTACAGTAACCTGTCATAATTAGTATCGAAGTTAATGTTACTTGTCGTAAATAGTATCGAAGTTTCTGTTACCTGTCATAATTAGTATCGAAGTTACTGTTACCTGCCATATTTTGTATCGAAATTACTGTTACTTGTCATAAATAGTAACGAAGTTACAGTTACCTGTCATAATTAGTATCGAAGTTACAGTTACTTGTCATAATTAGTATCGAAGTTACTGTCACCTGTCATAATTAGTATCGAAGTTACAGTTACCTGCCAAGATTTGTGTCGAAATTACAGTTACTTGTCATAATTAGTAACGAAGTTACAGTTACCTGCCATAATTTGTTCCGAAATTACAGTTCCTTGTCATAATTAGCATCGAAGCTACAGTTACTTGACATAATTAGTAACGAAGTTACAGTAACCTGTCATAATTAGTAACGAAGTTACAGTTTCCTGTCATAATTAGTAACGAAGTTACTGTTACCTGTCATAATTAGTATGGAAGTTACAGTTACCTGCCATAATTTGTATCGAAATTACAGGGACTTGTCATAATTAGTAACGAAGTTCGAGTTTCTTGTCATAATTAGTATCGAAGTTACAGTTACCTGTCATAATTTGTATAGAAGTTATAGTTACTTGTCATAATTAGTATCGAATTACTGTTACCTGTCATAATTAGTATCGAAGTTACTGTTACATGCCATAATTTGTAACGAAATTACAGTTACTTGTTATAATAAGTGACGAAGTTACAGTTACCTGTCATAATTAGTATCGAAGTTACAGTTACTTGTCATAATTAGTATCGAAGTAACAGTTACCTGCCATAATTTGTATCGAAATTACAGGGACTTGTCATAATTAGTAACGAAGTTACAGTTTCCTGCCATAATTAGTATCGAAATTAAAGTTACTTGTCATAATTAGTAACGAAGTTACAGTTTCCTGTCATAATTAGTATCGAAGTTACTGTTACCTGTCATAATTAGTATTGAAGTTACAGTTACCTACCATAATTTTTTATCAAAATTAAAGTTACTTGTCATAATTAGTAACGAAGTTTGAGTTTCTCGTCATAATTAGAATCGAAGTTACAGTAACCAGTCATAATTTTTATCGAAGTTATAGTTACTTGTCATAATTAGTATCGAAGTTACTGTTACCTGTCATAATTAGTACCGAAGTTACAGTTACCTGCCATAATTTGTATCGAAATTAGAGTTTCTTGTCATAAATAGTAACGAAGTTACAGTTACCTGTCATAATAAATATCGAAGTTACTGTTACTTGTCATAATTAGTATCGAAGTTACTGTTACCTGTCATAATTAGTATCGAAGTAACAGTTACCTGACAAAATATGTATCGAAATTACAGTTACTTGTCAAAATTAGTAACGAAGTTACAGTTACCTGCCATAATTTGTATCGAAATTACAGTTCCTTGTCATAATTAGTATCGAAGTTACAGTTACCTGTCATAATTAGTATCGAAGGTACTGTTACTTGTCATAATTAGTAACGAAGTTACAGTTACCTGTCATAATTTGTATCGAAATTACAGATACTTGTCATAATTAGTAACGAAGTTACAGTTTCCTGTCATTATTAGTATCGAAGTAACTGTTACCTGTCATAATTAGTATGGAAGTTACAGTTACCTGCCATAATTTGTATCAAAATTAAAGTTACTTGTCATCATTAGCAACGATGTTACAGTAACCTGTCATAATTAGTATCGAAGTTAATGTTACTTGTCATAATTAGTATCGAAGTTACTGTTACCTGTCATAATTAGTATCGAAGTTACTGTTACCTGCCATATTTTGTATCGAAATTACTGTTACTTGTCATAAATAGTAACGAAGTTTCAGTTACCTGTCATAATTAGTATGGAGGTTACAGTTACCTGCCATAATTTGTATCGAAATTACAGTTCCCTGTCATAATTAGTATCGAAGTTACAGTTACTTGTCATAATTAGTATCGAAGTTACTGTTACCTGCCATAATATGTATCGAAATTACAGTTACTTGTCATAATTAGTTACGAAGTTAGAGTTACCTGCCATAATTAGTATCGAAGTTACAGTTACTTGTCATAATTAGTATCGTAGTTACTGATACCTGTCATAATTAGTATCGAAGTTACTGTTACCTGTCATAATTAGTATTGAAATTACAGTTACCTACAATAATTTTTTATCAAAATTACAGTTACTTGTCATAATTAGTAACGAAGTTAGAGTTTCTTGTCATAATTAGTATCGAAGTTACAGTTACCTGTCATAATTTGTATCGAAGTTATAGTTACTTGTCATAATTAGTATCGAAGTTGCTGTTACCTGTCATAACTAGTATCGAAGTTACAGTAACCTGCCATAATTTGTATCGAAATTACAGTTACTTGTCATAATTAGTAACGAAGTTACAGTTACCTGACATAATTAGTATCGACGTTACAGTTACCTGTCATAATTAGTATCGAATTTACAGTTACTTGTCATAATTAGTATCGAAGTTACTGTTACCTGTCAAAATTAGTAACGATGATACAGTTACCTGCCAAAATTTGTATCGAAATTACAGTTACTTGTCATAATTAATAACGAAGTTACAGTTACCTGTCATAATTAGTATCGAAGTTACAGTTACTTGTCATAATTAGTATCGAGGTTACAGTTACCTGCCATAATTTGTATCGAAATTACAGGGACTTGTCATAATTAGTAACGAAATTACAGCTTCCTGCCATAATTAATATCGAAATTAAAGTTACTTGTCATAATTAGTAACGAAGTTACAGTTTCCTGTCATAATTAGTATCGAAGATACTGTTACCTGTCATAATTAGTATTGTAGTTACAGTTACCTACCATAATTTTTTAACAAAATTACAGTTACTTGTCATAATTAGAAACGAAGTTTGAGTTTCTTGTCATAATTAGTATTGAAGTTACTGTTACCTGTCATAATTAGTATTGAAGTTACAGTTACCAACAATAATTTTTTATCAAAATTACAGTTACTTGTCATAATTAATAACGAAGTTACAGTTACATGTCATAATTTGTATCGAAGTTACAGTTACTTGTCATAATTAGTATCGAAGTTACAGTTACCTGCCATAATTTGTATCGAAATTACAGGGACTTGTCATAATTTGTAACGAAGTTACAGTTTCCTGCCATAACTAGTATCGAAATTAAAGTTACTTGTCATAATTAGTAACGAAGTCACAGTTTCCTGTCATAATTAGTATCGAAGTTACTGTTACCTGTCATAATTAGTAATGAAGTTACAGTTACCTACCATAATTTTTTATCAAAATTACAGTTACTTGTCATAATTAGTAACGAAGTTTGAGTTTCTTGACATAATTTGAATCGAAGTTACAGTAACCAGTCATAATTTTTATCGAAGTTATAGTTACTTGTCATAATTAGTATCGAAGTTACTGTTACCTGTCATAATTAGTATCGAAGTACCAGTTACCTGCCATAATTAGTATCGAAATTAGAGTTACTTGTCATTATTAGTAACGAAGTTACAGTTACCTGTCATAATTAGTATCGAAGTTACAGTTACTTGTCATAATTAGTATCGAAGTTACTGTTACCTGTCATAATTAGTATCGAAGTTACAGTTACCTACCAAAATTTGTATCGAAATTACAGTTACTTGTCATAATTAGTTACGAAGTTACAGTTACCTGCCATAATTTGTATCGAAATTACAGTTCCTTGTCATAATTAGTATCGATGTTACAGTTACCTGTCATAATTAGTATCGAAGGTACTGTTACTTGTCATAATTAGTAACGAAGTTACAGTTACCTGTCATAATTTGTATCGAAATTACAGTTACTTGTCATAATTAGTAACGAAGTTACAGTTTCCTGTCATAATTAGTATCGAAGTTACTGTTACCTGTCATAATTAGTATGGAAGTTACAGTTACCTGCCATAATTTGTATCGAAATTAAAGTTACATGTCATAATTAGTAGCGATGTTACAGTAACGTGCCATAATTAGTATCGAAGTTAATGTTACTTGTCATAATTAGTATCGAAGTTACTGTTACCTGTCATAATTAGTATCGAAGATACAGTTACCTGCAATAATTTGTATCGAAATTACAGTTACTTGCCATAATTAGTAACGAAGTTACAGTTGCCTGTCATAATTAATATCGAAGTTACAGTTACTTGTAATAATTAGTATCGAAGTTACCGTTGCCTGCCATAATTTGTATCGAAATTACAGGGACTTGTCATAATTAGTAACGAAGTTACAGTTACCTGCCATAATTAGTATCGAAATTAAAGTTACTCGTGATAATTATTAACGAAGTTACAGTTACCTGTCATAATTAGTATCGAAGTTCTTGTTACCTGTCATAATTAGTATTGATGTGACAGTTACCTACCATAATTTTTTTATCAAAATTACAGTTACTTGTCATAATTAGTAACGAAGTTAGATTTTCTTGTCATAATTAGTACCGAAGTTACAGTTACCTGTCATAATTTGATTCGAAGTTATAGTAACTTGTCATAATTAGTATCGAAGTTACTGTTACCTGTCACAATTAGTATCGAAGTTACAGTTACCTGCCATAATTTGCATCGAAATTACAGTTCCTTGTCATAATTAGTATCGAAGTTACAGTTACCTGTCATAATTAGCATCGAAGTTACTGTTACCAGCCATAATTTATATCGAAATTACAGTTACTTGTCATAACTAGTTACCAAGTTACAGTTACCTGTCATAATTAGTATCGAAGTTACAGTTACTTGTCATAATTAGTATCGTAGTTACTGTAACCTGTCTTAATTAGTATCGAAGTTACTGTTACCTGTCATAATTTGTATCGAAGTTATAGTTACTTGTCATAATTAGTATCGAAGTTGCCGTTACCTGTCATAATTAGTATCGAAGTTACAGTAACTTGTCATAATTAGTATCGAAGTTACTGTTACCTGTCATAATTAGTATCGAAGTTACTGTTACCTGTCATAATTAGTATCGAAATTACAATTACATGCAATAATTTGTATCGAAATTACAGGGACTTGTCATAATTATTAACGAAGTTACAGTAACCTGCCAGAATTTGTATCGAAATTAAAGTTACTTGTCATAATAAGTAACGATGTTACAGTTACCTGTCATAATTAGTATCGAAGTTACTGTTACCTGTCATAATTAGTATTGAAGTTACAGTTACCTACAATAATTTTTTTATCAAAATTACAGTTACTTGTCATAATTAGTAACGAAGTTACAGTTTCCTGTCATAATTAGTATCGAAGTAACTGTTACCTGTCATAATTAGTATGGACGTTACAGTTACCTGCCATAATTTGTATCGAAATTAAAGTTACTTGTCATCATTAGCAACGATGTTACAGTAACCTGTCATAATTAGTATCGAAGTTAATGTTACTTGTCATAAATAGTATCGAAGTTTCTGTTACCTGTCATAATTAGTATCGAAGTAACTGTAACCTGCCATATTTTGTATCGAAATTACTGTTACTTGTCATAAATAGTAACGAAGTTATAGTTACCTGTCATAATTAGTATCGAAGTTACAGTTACTTGTCATAATTAGTATCGAAGTTACTGTTACCTGTCATAATTAGTATCGAAGTTACAGTTACCTGCCAAAATTTGTATCGAAATTACAGTTACTTGTCATAATTAGTAACGAAGTTACAGTTACCTGCCATAATTTGTTTCGAAATTACAGTTCCTTGTCATAATTAGCATCGAAGCTACAGTTACTTGACATAATTAGTAACGAAGTTACAGTAACCTGTCATAATTAGTAACGAAGTTACAGTTTCCTGTCATAATTAGTATCGAAGTTACTGTTACCTGTCATAATTAGTATGGAAGTTACAGTTACCTGCCATAATTTGTATCGAAATTACAGGGACTTGTCATAATTAGTAACGAAGTTCGAGTTTCTTGTCATAATTAGTATCGAAGTTACAGTTACCTGTCATAATTTGTATAGAAGTTATAGTTACTTGTCATAATTAGTATCGAATTACTGTTACCTGTCATAATTAGTATCGAAGTTACTGTTACATGCCATAATTTGTAACGAAATTACAGTTACTTGTTATAATAAGTGACGAAGTTACAGTTACCTGTCATAATTAGTATCGAAGTTACAGTTACTTGTCATAATTAGTATCGAAGTAACAGTTACCTGCCATAATTTGTATCGAAATTACAGGGACTTGTCATAATTAGTAACGAAGTTACAGTTTCCTGCCATAATTAGTATAGAAATTAAAGTTACTTGTCATAATTAGTAACGAAGTTACAGTTTCCTGTCATAATTAGTATCGAAGTTACTGTTACCTGTCATAAATAGTATTGAAGTTACAGTTACCTACCATAATTTTTTATCAAAATTACAGTTACTTGTCATAATTAGTAACGAAGTTTGAGTTTCTCGTCATAATTAGAATCGAAGTTACAGTAACCAGTCATAATTTTTATCGAAGTTATAGTTACTTGTCATAATTAGTATCGAAGTTACTGTTACCTGTAGTAATTAGTACCGAAGTTACAGTTACCTGCCATAATTTGTATCGAAATTAGAGTTTCTTGTCATAATTAGTAACGAAGTTACAGTTACCTGTCATAATAAGTATCGAAGTTACTGTTACTTGTCATAATTAGTATCGAAGTTACTGTTACCTGTCATAATTAGTATCGAAGTAACAGTTACCTGACAAAATTTGTATCGAAATTACAGTTACTTGTCATAATTAGTAACGAAGTTACAGTTACCTGCCATAATTTGTATCGAAATTACAGTACCTTGTCATAATTAGTATCGAAGTTACAGTTACCTGTCATAATTAGTATCGAAGATACTGTTACTTGTCATAATTAGTAACGAAGTTACAGTTACCTGTCATAATTTGTATCGAAATTACAGATACTTGTCATAATTAGTAACGAAGTTACAGTTTCCTGTCATTATTAGTATCGAAGTAACTGTTACCTGTCATAATTAGTATGGAAGTTACAGTTACCTGCCATAATTTGTATCGAAATTAAAGTTACTTGTCATCATTAGCAACGATGTTACAGTAACCTGTCATAATTAGTATCGTAGTTAATGTTACTTGTCATAATTAGTATCGAAGTTACTGTTACCTGTCATGATTAGTATCGAAGTTACTGTTACCTGCCATATTTTGTATCGAAATTACTGTTACTTGTCATAAATAGTAACGAAGTTTCAGTTACCTGTCATAATTAGTATCGAAGTTACAGTTACTTGTCATAATTAGTATCGAAGTTACTGTTACCAGTCACAATTAGTATCGAAGTTACAGTTACCTGCCATAATTTGTATCGAAATTACAGTTCCCTGTCATAATTAGTATCGAAGTTACAGTTACTTGTCATAATTAGTATCGAAGTTACTGTTACCTGCCATAATTTGTATCGAAATTACAGTTACTTGTCATAATTAGTTACGAAGTTACAGTTACCTGTCATAATTAGTATCGAATTTACAGTTACTTGTCATAATTAGTGTCGTAGTTACTGTTACCTGTCATAATTAGTATCGAAGTTACTGTTACCTGTCATAGTTAGTATTGAAGTTACAGTTACCTACAATAATTTTTTATCATAATTACAGTTACTTGTCATAATTAGTAACGAAGTTAGAGTTTCTTGTCATAATTAGTATCGAAGTTACAGTTACCTGTCATAATTTGTATCGAAGTTATAGTTACTTGTCATAATTAGTATCGAAGTTGCTGTTACCTGTCATAATTAGTATCGAAGTTACAGTTACCTGCCATAATTTGTATCGAAATTACAGTAACTTGTCATAATTAGTAACGAAGTTACAGTTACCTGTCATAATTAGTATCGAAGTTACAGTTACTTGTCATAATTAGTATCGAAGTTACTGTTACCTGTCATAATAAGTATCGAAGTTACAGTTACCTGCCAAAATTTGAATCGAAATTACAGTTACTTGTCATAATTAGTAACGAAGTTACAGTTACCTGTCATAATTAGTATCGAAGTTACAGTTACTTGTCATAATTAGTATCGAAGTTACTTTTACTTGTCATAATTAGTATCGAAGTTACCGTTACATGACATAATTAGCATCGAAATTACAATTACCTGCCATAATTTGTATCGAAATTACAGGGACTTGTCATAATTAGTAACGAAGTTACAGTAACCTGCCATAATTAGTATCGAAATTAAAGTTACTTGTCATAAAAAGTAACGAAGTTACAGTTACCTGTCATAATTAGTATCGAAGTTACTGTTACCTGTCATAATTAGTATTGAAGTTACAGTTACCTACAATAATTTTTTATCAAAATTACAGTTACTTGTCATAATTAGTAACGAAGTTAGAGTTTCTTGTCATAATTAGTATCGAAGCTACAGTTACCTGTCATAATTTGTATCGAAGTTATAGTTACTTGTCATAATTAGTATCGATGTTGCTGTTACCTGTCATAATTAGTATCGAAGTTACAGTAACCTGCCATAATTTGTATCGAAATTACAGTTACTTGTCATAATTAGTAACGAAGTTAGAGTTACCTGTCATAATTAGTATCGATGTTACAGTTACTTGTCATAATTAGTATCGAAGTTACTGTTACCTGTCATAATAAGTATCGAAGTTACAGTTACCTGCCAAAATTTGAATCGAAATTACAGTTACTTGTCATAATTAGTAACGAAGTTACAGTTACCTGTCATAATTAGTATCGAAGTTACAGTTACCTGTCATAATTAGTATCGAAGTTACAGTTACTTGTCATAATTAGTATCGAAGTTACTGTTACCTGTCAAAATTAGTAACGATGATACAGTTACCTGCCAAAATTTGTATCGAAATTACAGTTACTTGTCAAAATTAATAACGAAGTTACAGTTACCTGCCATAATTAATATCGAAATTAAAGTTACTTGTCATAATTAGTAACGAAGTTACAGTTTCCTGTCATAATTAGTATCGAAGTTACTGTTACCTGTCATAATTAGTATTGAAGTTACAGTTACCTACCATAATTTTTATCAAAATTACAGTTACTTGTCATAATTAGTAACGAAGTTTGAGTTTCTTGTCATAATTAGTATCGAAGTTACTGTAACCTGTCATAATTAGTATTGAAGTTACAGTTACCAACAATAATTTTTTATCAAAATTACAGTTACTTGTCATAATTAATAACGAAGTTACAGTGACCTGTCATAATTAGTATCGAAGTTACAGTTACTTGTCATAATTAGTATCGAAGTTACAGTTACCTGCCATAATTTGTATCGAAATTACAGGGACTTGTCATAATTAGTAACGAAGTTACAGTTTCCTGCCATAACTAGTATCGAAATTAAAGTTACTTGTCATAATTACTAACGAAGTTACAGTTTCCTGTCATAATTATTATCGAAGTTACTGTTACCTGTCATAAGTAGTAATGAAGTTACAGTTACCTACCATAATTTTTTTATCAAAATTACAGTTACTTGTCATAATTAGTAACGAAGTTTGAGTTTCTTGTCATAATTAGAATCGAAGTTACAGTAACCAGTCATAATTTTTATCGAAGTTATAGTTACTTGTCATAATAAGTATCGAAGTTACTGTTACCTGTCATAATTAGTATCGAAGTTACAGTTACCTGCCATAATTAGTATCGAAATTACAGGGACTTGTCATAATTAGTAACGAAGTTACAGTAACCTGCCATAATTAGTATCGAAATTAAAGCTACTTGTCATAATAAGTAACGAAGTTACAGTTACCTGTCATAATTAGTATCGAAGTTACTGTTACCTGTCATAATTAGTATTGAAGTGACAGTTACCTACAATAACTTTCTATCAAAATTACAGTTACTTGTCATAATTAGTATCGAAGTTATAGTTACTTGTCATAATTAGTATCGAAGTTGCTGTTACCTGTCATAATTAGTATCGAAGTTACAGTTACCTGCCATAATTAGTACCGAAATTAGAGTTACTTGTCATTATTAGTAACGAAGTTACAGTTACCTGTCATAATTAGTATCGAAGTTACAGTTAATTGTCATAATTAGTATCGAAGTTACTGTTACCTGTCATAATTAGTATCGAAGTTACAGTTACCTGCCAAAATTTGTTTCGAAATTACAGTTACTTGTCAAAATTAGTAACGAAGGTACAGTTACCTGGCATAATTTGTATCGAAATTACAGTTCCTTGACATAATTAGTATCGAAGTTACAGTTACCTGTCATTATTAGTATCGAAGGTACTGTTACTTGTCATAATTAGTAACGAAGTTACAGTTACCTGTCATAATTTGTATCGAAATTACAGTTACTTGTCATAATTAGTAACGAAGTTACAGTTTCCTGTCATAATTAGTATCGAAGTTACTGTTACCTGTCATAATTAGAATGGAAGTTACAGTTACCTGCCATAATTTGTATCGAAATTAAAGTTACTTCTCATAATTAGTAGCGATGTTACAGTAACCTGCCATAATTATATCGAAGTTAATGTTACTTGTCATAATTAGTATCAAAGTTACTGTTACCTGTCATAATTACTATCGAAGATACAGTTACCTGCCATAATTTGTATCGAAATTACTGTTACTTGTCATAATTAGTAACGAAGTTACAGTTACCTGTCATAATTAGTATCGAAGTTACAGTTACTTGTCATAATTAGTATCGACGTTACTGTTACCTGTCATAATTAGAATCGAAGTTACATTTACCTGCCAAAATTTGTATGCAAATTACAGTTACTTATCATAATTAGTAACGAAGTTACAGTTACCTGTCATAATTAGTATCGAAGTTACAGTTACTTGTAATAATTAGTATCGAAGTTACCGTTACCTGCCATAATTTGTATCGAAATTACAGGGACTTGTCACAATTAGTAACGAAGTTACAGTTACCTGCCATAATTAGTATCGAAATTAAAGTTACTTGTGATAATTATTAACGAAGTTACAGTTACCTGTCATAATTAGTATCGAAGTTCCTGTTACCTGTCATAATTAGTATTGAAGTTACAGTTACCTACCATAATTTTTATCAAAATTACAGTTACTTGTCATAATTAGTAACGAAGTTAGATTTTCTTGTCATAATTAGTATCGAAGTGTCAGTTACCTGTCTTAATTAGATTCGAAGTTATAGTTACTTGTCATAATTAGTATCGAAGTTACTGTTACCTGTCACAATTAGTATCGAAGTTACAGTTACCTGCCCTAATTTGTATCGAAATTACAGTTCCTTGTCATAATTAGTATCGAAGTTACAGTTACCTGTCATAATTAGCATCGAAGTTACTGTTACCAGCCATAATATGTATCGAAATTACAGTTACTTGTCATAATTAGTTACCAAGTTACAGTTACCTGTCATAATTAGTATCGAAGTTACAGTTACTTGTCATAATTAGTATCGTAGTTACTGTAACCTGTCATAATTAGTATCGAAGTTACTGTTACCTGTCATAATTTGTATCGAAGTTATAATTACTTGTCATAATTAGTATCGAAGTTGCTGTTACCTGTCATAATTAGTATCGAAGTTACAGTTACCTGTCATAATTAGTATCGAAGTTACTGTTACCTGTCATAATTAGTATTGAAGTTACAGTTACCTACAATAATTTTTTATCAAAATTACAGTTACTTGTCATAAATAGTAACGAAGTTAGAGTTTCTTGTCATAATTAGTATCGAAGTTACAGTTACCTGTCATAATTTGTATCGAAGTTATAGTTACTTGTCATAATTAGTATCGATGTTGCTGTTACCTGTCATAATTAGTATCGAAGTTACAGTAACCTGCCATAATTTGTATCGAAATTACAGTTACTTGTCATAATTAGTAACGAAGTTACAGTTACCTGTCATAATTAGTATCGATGTTACAGTTACTTGTCATAATTAGTATCGAAGTTACTGTTACCTGTCATAATAAGTATCGAAGTTACAGTTACCTGCCAAAATTTGAATCGAAATTACAGTTACTTGTCATAATTAGTAACGAAGTTACAGTTACCTGTCATAATTAGTATCGAAGTTACAGTTACCTGTCATAATTAGTATCGAAGTTACAGTTACTTGTCATAATTAGTATCGAAGTTACTGTTACCTGTCAAAATTAGTAACGATGATACAGTTACCTGCCAAAATTTGTATCGAAATTACAGTTACTTGTCAAAATTAATAACGAAGTTACAGTTACCTGCCATAATTAATATCGAAATTAAAGTTACTTGTCATAATTAGTAACGAAGTTACAGTTTCCTGTCATAATTAGTATCGAAGTTACTGTTACCTGTCATAATTAGTATTGAAGTTACAGTTACCTACCATAATTTTTTTATCAAAATTACAGTTACTTGTCATAATTAGTAACGAAGTTTGAGTTTCTTGTCATAATTACTATCGAAGTTACTGTAACCTGTCATAATTAGTATTGAAGTTACAGTTACCAACAATAATTTTTTATCAAAATTACAGTTACTTGTCATAATTAATAACGAAGTTACAGTTACCTGTCATAATTAGTATCGAAGTTACAGTTACTTGTCATAATTAGTATCGAAGTTACAGTTACCTGCCATAATTTGTATCGAAATTACAGGGACTTGTCATAATTAGTAACGAAGTTACAGTTTCCTGCCATAACTAGTATCGAAATTAAAGTTACTTGTCATAATTAGAAACGAAGTTACAGTTTCCTGTCATAATTATTATCGAAGTAACTGTTACCTGTCATAAGTAGTAATGAAGTTACAGTTACCTACCATAATTTTTTATCAAAATTACAGTTACTTGTCATAATTAGTAACGAAGTTTGAGTTTCTTGTCATAATTAGAATCGAAGTTACAGTTACCAGTCATAATTTTTATCGAAGTTATAGTTACTTGTCATAATAAGTATCGAAGTTACTGTTACCTGTCATAATTAGTATCGATGTTACAGTTACCTGCCATAATTAGTATCGAAATTACAGGGACTTGTCATAATTAGTAACGAAGTTACAGTAACCTGCCATAATTAGTATCGAAATTACAGTTCCTTGTCATAATTAGTATCGAAGTTACAGTTACCTGCCAAAATTTGTTTCGAAATTACAGTTACTTGTCATAATTAGTAACGAAGGTACAGTTACCTGCCATAATTTGTATCGAAATTACAGTTCCTTGTCATAATTAGTATCGAAGTTACAGTTACCTGTCATTATTAGTATCGAAGGTACTGTTACTTGTCATAATTAGTAACGAAGTTACAGTTACCTGTCATAATTTGTATCGAAATTACAGTTACTTGTCATAATTAGTAACGAAGTTACAGTTCCTGTCATAATTAGTATCGAAGTTACTGTTACCTGTCATAATTAGAATGGAAGTTACAGTTACCTGCCATAATTTGTATCGAAATTAAAGTTACTTGTCATAATTAGTAGCGATGTTACAGTAACCTGCCATAATTATATCGAAGTTAATGTTACTTGTCATAATTAGTATCAAAGTTACTGTTACCTGTCATAATTACTATCGAAGATACAGTTACCTGCCATAATTTGTATCGAAATTACTGTTACTTGTCATAATTAGTAACGAAGTTACATTTACCTGTCATAATTAGTATCGAAGTTACAGTTACTTGTCATAATTAGTATCGACGTTACTGTTACCTGTCATAATTAGAATCGAAGTTACAGTTACCTGCCAAAATTTGTATGCAAATTACAGTTACTTATCATAATTAGTAACGAAGTTACAGTTACCTGTCATAATTAGTATCGAAGTTACAGTTACTTGTAATAATTAGTATCGAAGTTACCGTTACCTGCCATAATGTGTATCGAAATTACAGGGACTTGTCACAATTAGTAACGAAGTTACAGTTACCTGCCATAATTAGTATCGAAATTAAAGTTACTGGTGATAATTATTAACGAAGTTACAGTTACCTGTCATAATTAGTATCGATGTTCCTGTTACCTGTCATAATTAGTATTGAAGTTACAGTTACCTACCATAATTTTTATCAAAATTACAGTTACTTGTCATAATTAGTAACGAAGTTAGATTTTCTTGTCATAATTAGTATCGAAGTTACAGTTACCTGTCATAATTAGATTCGAAGTTATAGTTACTTGTCATAATTAGTATCGAAGTTACTGTTACCTGTCACAATTAGTATCGAAGTTACAGTTACCTGCCATAATTTGTATCGAAATTACAGTTCCTTGTCATAATTAGTATCGAAGTTACAGTTACCTGCCATAATTGGTATCGAAATTACAGTTCCTTGTCATAATTAGTATCGATGTTACAGTTACCTGTCATAATTAGTATCGAAGGTACTGTTACTTGTCATAATTAGTAACGAAGCTACAGTTACCTTTCATAATTTGTATCGAAATTACAGTTACTTGTCATAATTAGTAACGAAGTTACAGTTTCCTGTCATAATTAGTATCGAAGTAACTGTTACCTGTCATAATTAGTATGGACGTTACAGTTACCTGCCATAATTTGTATCGAAATTAAAGTTACTTGTCATCATTAGCAACGATGTTACAGTAACCTGTCATAATTAGTATCGAAGTTAATGTTACTTGTCATAAATAGTATCGAAGTTTCTGTTACCTGTCATAATTAGTATCGAAGTAACTGTAACCTGCCATATTTTGTATCGAAATTACTGTTACTTGTCATAAATAGTAACGAAGTTACAGTTACCTGTCATAATTAGTATCGAAGTTACAGTTACTTGTCATAATTAGTATCGAAGTTACTGTTACCTGTCATAATTAGTATCGAAGTTACAGTTACCTGCCAAAATTTGTATCGAAATTACAGTTACTTGTCATAATTAGTAACGAAGTTACAGTTACCTGCCATAATTTGTTTCGAAATTACAGTTCCTTGTCATAATTAGCATCGAAGCTACAGTTACTTGACATAATTAGTAACGAAGTTACAGTAACCTGTCATAATTAGTAACGAAGTTACAGTTTCCTGTCATAATTATTATCGAAGTTACTGTTACCTGTCATAAGTAGTAATGAAGTTACAGTTACCTACCATAATTTTTTTATCAAAATTACAGTTACTTGTCATAATTAGTAACGAAGTTTGAGTTTCTTGTCATAATTAGAATCGAAGTTACAGTAACCAGTCATAATTTTTATCGAAGTTATAGTTACTTGTCATAATAAGTATCGAAGTTACTGTTACCTGTCATAATTAGTATCGAAGTTACAGTTACCTGCCATAATTAGTATCGAAATTACAGGGACTTGTCATAATTAGTAACGAAGTTACAGTAACCTGCCATAATTAGTATCGAAATTAAAGCTACTTGTCATAATAAGTAACGAAGTCACAGTTACCTGTCATAATTAGTATCGAAGTTACTGTTACCTGTCATAATTAGTATTGAAGTGACAGTTACCTACAATAACTTTCTATCAAAATTACAGTTACTTGTCATAATTAGTATCGAAGTTATAGTTACTTGTCATAATTAGTATCGAAGTTGCTGTTACCTGTCATAATTAGTATCGAAGTTACAGTTACCTGCCATAATTAGTACCGAAATTAGAGTTACTTGTCATTATTAGTAACGAAGTTACAGTTACCTGTCATAATTAGTATCGAAGTTACAGTTAATTGTCATAATTAGTATCGAAGTTACTGTTACCTGTCATAATTAGTATCGAAGTTACAGTTACCTGCCAAAATTTGTTTCGAAATTACAGTTACTTGTCAAAATTAGTAACGAAGGTACAGTTACCTGCCATAATTTGTATCGAAATTACAGTTCCTTGACATAATTAGTATCGAAGTTACAGTTACCTGTCATTATTAGTATCGAAGGTACTGTTACTTGTCATAATTAGTAACGAAGTTACAGTTACCTGTCATAATTTGTATCGAAATTACAGTTACTTGTCATAATTAGTAACGAAGTTACAGTTTCCTGTCATAATTAGTATCGAAGTTACTGTTACCTGTCATAATTAGAATGGAAGTTACAGTTACCTGCCATAATTTGTATCGAAATTAAAGTTACTTCTCATAATTAGTAGCGATGTTACAGTAACCTGCCATAATTATATCGAAGTTAATGTTACTTGTCATAATTAGTATCAAAGTTACTGTTACCTGTCATAATTACTATCGAAGATACAGTTACCTGCCATAATTTGTATCGAAATTACTGTTACTTGTCATAATTAGTAACGAAGTTACAGTTACCTGTCATAATTAGTATCGAAGTTACAGTTACTTGTCATAATTAGTATCGACGTTACTGTTACCTGTCATAATTAGAATCGAAGTTACATTTACCTGCCAAAATTTGTATGCAAATTACAGTTACTTATCATAATTAGTAACGAAGTTACAGTTACCTGTCATAATTAGTATCGAAGTTACAGTTACTTGTAATAATTAGTATCGAAGTTACCGTTACCTGCCATAATTTGTATCGAAATTACAGGGACTTGTCACAATTAGTAACGAAGTTACAGTTACCTGCCATAATTAGTATCGAAATTAAAGTTACTTGTGATAATTATTAACGAAGTTACAGTTACCTGTCATAATTAGTATCGAAGTTCCTGTTACCTGTCATAATTAGTATTGAAGTTACAGTTACCTACCATAATTTTTATCAAAATTACAGTTACTTGTCATAATTAGTAACGAAGTTAGATTTTCTTGTCATAATTAGTATCGAAGTGTCAGTTACCTGTCTTAATTAGATTCGAAGTTATAGTTACTTGTCATAATTAGTATCGAAGTTACTGTTACCTGTCACAATTAGTATCGAAGTTACAGTTACCTGCCCTAATTTGTATCGAAATTACAGTTCCTTGTCATAATTAGTATCGAAGTTACAGTTACCTGTCATAATTAGCATCGAAGTTACTGTTACCAGCCATAATATGTATCGAAATTACAGTTACTTGTCATAATTAGTTACCAAGTTACAGTTACCTGTCATAATTAGTATCGAAGTTACAGTTACTTGTCATAATTAGTATCGTAGTTACTGTAACCTGTCATAATTAGTATCGAAGTTACTGTTACCTGTCATAATTTGTATCGAAGTTATAATTACTTGTCATAATTAGTATCGAAGTTGCTGTTACCTGTCATAATTAGTATCGAAGTTACAGTTACCTGTCATAATTAGTATCGAAGTTACTGTTACCTGTCATAATTAGTATTGAAGTTACAGTTACCTACAATAATTTTTTATCAAAATTACAGTTACTTGTCATAAATAGTAACGAAGTTAGAGTTTCTTGTCATAATTAGTATCGAAGTTACAGTTACCTGTCATAATTTGTATCGAAGTTATAGTTACTTGTCATAATTAGTATCGATGTTGCTGTTACCTGTCATAATTAGTATCGAAGTTACAGTAACCTGCCATAATTTGTATCGAAATTACAGTTACTTGTCATAATTAGTAACGAAGTTACAGTTACCTGTCATAATTAGTATCGATGTTACAGTTACTTGTCATAATTAGTATCGAAGTTACTGTTACCTGTCATAATAAGTATCGAAGTTACAGTTACCTGCCAAAATTTGAATCGAAATTACAGTTACTTGTCATAATTAGTAACGAAGTTACAGTTACCTGTCATAATTAGTATCGAAGTTACAGTTACCTGTCATAATTAGTATCGAAGTTACAGTTACTTGTCATAATTAGTATCGAAGTTACTGTTACCTGTCAAAATTAGTAACGATGATACAGTTACCTGCCAAAATTTGTATCGAAATTACAGTTACTTGTCAAAATTAATAACGAAGTTACAGTTACCTGCCATAATTAATATCGAAATTAAAGTTACTTGTCATAATTAGTAACGAAGTTACAGTTTCCTGTCATAATTAGTATCGAAGTTACTGTTACCTGTCATAATTAGTATTGAAGTTACAGTTACCTACCATAATTTTTTTATCAAAATTACAGTTACTTGTCATAATTAGTAACGAAGTTTGAGTTTCTTGTCATAATTACTATCGAAGTTACTGTAACCTGTCATAATTAGTATTGAAGTTACAGTTACCAACAATAATTTTTTATCAAAATTACAGTTACTTGTCATAATTAATAACGAAGTTACAGTTACCTGTCATAATTAGTATCGAAGTTACAGTTACTTGTCATAATTAGTATCGAAGTTACAGTTACCTGCCATAATTTGTATCGAAATTACAGGGACTTGTCATAATTAGTAACGAAGTTACAGTTTCCTGCCATAACTAGTATCGAAATTAAAGTTACTTGTCATAATTAGAAACGAAGTTACAGTTTCCTGTCATAATTATTATCGAAGTAACTGTTACCTGTCATAAGTAGTAATGAAGTTACAGTTACCTACCATAATTTTTTATCAAAATTACAGTTACTTGTCATAATTAGTAACGAAGTTTGAGTTTCTTGTCATAATTAGAATCGAAGTTACAGTTACCAGTCATAATTTTTATCGAAGTTATAGTTACTTGTCATAATAAGTATCGAAGTTACTGTTACCTGTCATAATTAGTATCGATGTTACAGTTACCTGCCATAATTAGTATCGAAATTACAGGGACTTGTCATAATTAGTAACGAAGTTACAGTAACCTGCCATAATTAGTATCGAAATTAAAGCTACTTGTCATAATAAGTAACGAAGTTACAGTTACCTGTCATAATTAGTATCGAAGTTACTGTTACCTGTCATAATTAGTATTGAAGTTACAGTTACCTACAATAATTTTCTATCAAAATTACAGTTACTTGTCATAATTAGTAACGAAGTTAGAGTTTCTTGTCATAATTAGTATCGAAGTTACAGTTGCCTGTCATAATTTGTATCGAAGTTATAGTTACTTGTCATAATTAGTATCGAAGTTGCTGTTACCTGTCATAATTGGTATCGAAGTTACAGTTACCTGCCATAATTAGTACCGAAATTAGAGTTACTTGTCATTATTAGTAACGAAGTTACAGTTACCTGTCATAATTAGTATCGAAGTTACAGTTAATTGTCATAATTAGTATCGAAGTTACTGTTACCTGTCATAATTAGTATCGAAGTTACAGTTACCTGCCAAAATTTGTTTCGAAATTACAGTTACTTGTCATAATTAGTAACGAAGGTACAGTTACCTGCCATAATTTGTATCGAAATTACAGTTCCTTGTCATAATTAGTATCGAAGTTACAGTTACCTGTCATTATTAGTATCGAAGGTACTGTTACTTGTCATAATTAGTAACGAAGTTACAGTTACCTGTCATAATTTGTATCGAAATTACAGTTACTTGTCATAATTAGTAACGAAGTTACAGTTCCTGTCATAATTAGTATCGAAGTTACTGTTACCTGTCATAATTAGAATGGAAGTTACAGTTACCTGCCATAATTTGTATCGAAATTAAAGTTACTTGTCATAATTAGTAGCGATGTTACAGTAACCTGCCATAATTATATCGAAGTTAATGTTACTTGTCATAATTAGTATCAAAGTTACTGTTACCTGTCATAATTACTATCGAAGATACAGTTACCTGCCATAATTTGTATCGAAATTACTGTTACTTGTCATAATTAGTAACGAAGTTACAGTTACCTGTCATAATTAGTATCGAAGTTACAGTTACTTGTCATAATTAGTATCGACGTTACTGTTACCTGTCATAATTAGAATCGAAGTTACAGTTACCTGCCAAAATTTGTATGCAAATTACAGTTACTTATCATAATTAGTAACGAAGTTACAGTTACCTGTCATAATTAGTATCGAAGTTACAGTTACTTGTAATAATTAGTATCGAAGTTACCGTTACCTGCCATAATGTGTATCGAAATTACAGGGACTTGTCACAATTAGTAACGAAGTTACAGTTACCTGCCATAATTAGTATCGAAATTAAAGTTACTGGTGATAATTATTAACGAAGTTACAGTTACCTGTCATAATTAGTATCGATGTTCCTGTTACCTGTCATAATTAGTATTGAAGTTACAGTTACCTACCATAATTTTTATCAAAATTACAGTTACTTGTCATAATTAGTAACGAAGTTAGATTTTCTTGTCATAATTAGTATCGAAGTTACAGTTACCTGTCATAATTAGATTCGAAGTTATAGTTACTTGTCATAATTAGTATCGAAGTTACTGTTACCTGTCACAATTAGTATCGAAGTTACAGTTACCTGCCATAATTTGTATCGAAATTACAGTTCCTTGTCATAATTAGTATCGAAGTTACAGTTACCTGCCATAATTGGTATCGAAATTACAGTTCCTTGTCATAATTAGTATCGATGTTACAGTTACCTGTCTTAATTAGTATCGAAGGTACTGTAACTTGTCATAATTAGTAACGAAGCTACAGTTACCTTTCATAATTTGTATCGAAATTACAGTTACTTGTCATAATTAGTAACGAAGTTACAGTTTCCTGTCATAATTAGTATCGAAGTAACTGTTACCTGTCATAATTAGTATGGACGTTACAGTTACCTGCCATAATTTGTATCGAAATTAAAGTTACTTGTCATCATTAGCAACGATGTTACAGTAACCTGTCATAATTAGTATCGAAGTTAATGTTACTTGTCATAAATAGTATCGAAGTTTCTGTTACCTGTCATAATTAGTATCGAAGTAACTGTAACCTGCCATATTTTGTATCGAAATTACTGTTACTTGTCATAAATAGTAACGAAGTTACAGTTACCTGTCATAATTAGTATCGAAGTTACAGTTACTTGTCATAATTAGTATCGAAGTTACTGTTACCTGTCATAATTAGTATCGAAGTTACAGTTACCTGCCAAAATTTGTATCGAAATTACAGTTACTTGTCATAATTAGTAACGAAGTTACAGTTACCTGCCATAATTTGTTTCGAAATTACAGTTCCTTGTCATAATTAGCATCGAAGCTACAGTTACTTGACATAATTAGTAACGAAGTTACAGTAACCTGTCATAATTAGTAACGAAGTTACAGTTTCCTGTCATAATTAGTATCGAAGTTACTGTTACCTGTCATAATTAGTATGGAAGTTACAGTTACCTGCCATAATTTGTATCGAAATTACAGGGACTTGTCATAATTAGTAACGAAGTTCGAGTTTCTTGTCATAATTAGTATCGAAGTTACAGTTACCTGTCATAATTTGTATAGAAGTTATAGTTACTTGTCATAATTAGTATCGAATTACTGTTACCTGTCATAATTAGTATCGAAGTTACTGTTACATGCCATAATTTGTAACGAAATTACAGTTACTTGTTATAATAAGTGACGAAGTTACAGTTACCTGTCATAATTAGTATCAAAGTTACAGTTACTTGTCATAATTAGTATCGAAGTAACAGTTACCTGCCATAATTTGTATCGAAATTACAGGGACTTGTCATAATTAGTAACGAAGTTACAGTTTCCTGCCATAATTAGTATAGAAATTAAAGTTACTTGTCATAATTAGTAACGAAGTTACAGTTTCCTGTCATAATTAGTATCGAAGTTACTGTTACCTGTCATAATTAGTATTGAAGTTACAGTTACCTACCATAATTTTTTATCAAAATTACAGTTACTTGTCATAATTAGTAACGAAGTTTGAGTTTCTCGTCATAATTAGAATCGAAGTTACAGTAACCAGTCATAATTTTTATCGAAGTTATAGTTACTTGTCATAATTAGTATCGAAGTTACTGTTACCTGTCATAATTAGTACCGAAGTTACAGTTACCTGCCATAATTTGTATCGAAATTAGAGTTTCTTGTCATAATTAGTAACGAAGTTACAGTTACCTGTCATAATAAGTATCGAAGTTACTGTTACTAGTCATAATTAGTATCGAAGTTACTGTTACCTGTCATAATTAGTATCGAAGTAACAGTTACCTGACAAAATTTGTATCGAAATTACAGTTACTTGTCATAATTAGTAACGAAGTTACAGTTACCTGCCATAATTTGTATCGAAATTACAGTTCCTTGTCATAATTAGTATCGAAGTTACAGTTACCTGTCATAATTAGTATCGAAGATACTGTTACTTGTCATAATTGGTAACGAAGTTACAGTTACCTGTCATAATTTGTATCGAAATTACAGATACTTGTCATAATTAGTAACGAAGTTACAGTTACCTGTCATTATTAGTATCGAAGTTAATGTTACTTGTCATAATTAGTATCGAAGTTACTGTTACCTGTCATGATTAGTATCGAAGTTACTGTTACCTGCCATATTTTGTATCGAAATTACTGTTACTTGTCATAAATAGTAACGAAGTTTCAGTTACCTGTCATAATTAGTATCGAAGTTACAGTTACTTGTCATAATTAGTATCGAAGTTACTGTTACCAGTCACAATTAGTATCGAAGTTACAGTTACCTGCCATAATTTGTATCGAAATTACAGTTCCCTGTCATAATTAGTATCGAAGTTACAGTTACTTGTCATAATTAGTATCGAAGTTACTGTCACCTGCCATAATTTGTATCGAAATTACAGTTACTTGTCATAATTAGTTACGAAGTTACAGTTACCTGTCATAATTAGTATCGAAGTTACAGTTACTTGTCATAATTAGTGTCGTAGTTACTGTTACCTGTCATAATTAGTATCGAAGTTACTGTTACCTGTCATAATTAGTATTGAAGTTACAGTTACCTACAATAATTTTTTATCAAAATTACAGTTACTTGTCATAATTAGTAACGAAGTTAGAGTTTCTTGTCATAATTAGTATCGAAGTTACAGTTACCTGTCATAATTTGTATCGACGTTATAGTTACTTGTCATAATTAGTATCGAAGTTGCTGTTACCTGTCATAATTAGTATCGAAGTTACAGTTACCTGCCATAATTTGTATCGAAATTACAGTAACTTGTCATAATTAGTAACGAAGTTACAGTTACCTGTCATAATTAGTATCGAAGTTACAGTTACTTGTCATAATTAGTATCGAAGTTACTGTTACCTGTCATAATAAGTATCGAAGTTACAGTTACCTGCCAAAATTTGAATCGAAATTACAGTTACTTGTCATAATTAGTAACGAAGTTACAGTTACCTGTCATAATTAGTATCGAAGTTACAGTTACTTGTCATAATTAGTATCGAAGTTACTTTTACTTGTCATAATTAGTATCGAAGTTACCGTTACATGACATAATTAGCATCGAAATTACAATTACCTGCCATAATTTGTATCGAAATAACAGGGACTTGTCATAATTAGTAACGAAGTTACAGTAACCTGCCATAATTAGTATCGAAATTAAAGTTACTTGTCATAAAAAGTAACGAAGTTACAGTTACCTGTCATAATTAGTATCGAAGTTACTGTTACCTGTCATAATTAGTATTGAAGTTACAGTTACCTACAATAATTTTTTATCAAAATTACAGTTACTTGTCATAATTAGTAACGAAGTTAGAGTTTCTTGTCATAATTAGTATCGAAGCTACAGTTACCTGTCATAATTTGTATCGAAGTTATAGTTACTTGTCATAATTAGTATCGATGTTGCTGTTACCTGTCATAATTAGTATCGAAGTTACAGTAACCTGCCATAATTTGTATCGAAATTACAGTTACTTGTCATAATTAGTAACGAAGTTAGAGTTACCTGTCATAATTAGTATCGATGTTACAGTTACTTGTCATAATTAGTATCGAAGTTACTGTTACCTGTCATAATAAGTATCGAAGTTACAGTTACCTGCCAAAATTTGAATCGAAATTACAGTTACTTGTCATAATTAGTAACGAAGTTACAGTTACCTGTCATAATTAGTATCGAAGTTACAGTTACCTGTCATAATTAGTATCGAAGTTACAGTTACTTGTCATAATTAGTATCGAAGTTACTGTTACCTGTCAAAATTAGTAACGATGATACAGTTACCTGCCAAAATTTGTATCGAAATTACAGTTACTTGTCAAAATTAATAACGAAGTTACAGTTACCTGCCATAATTAATATCGAAATTAAAGTTACTTGTCATAATTAGTAACGAAGTTACAGTTTCCTGTCATAATTAGTATCGAAGTTACTGTTACCTGTCATAATTAGTATTGAAGTTACAGTTACCTACCATAATTTTTTATCAAAATTACAGTTACTTGTCATAATTAGTAACGAAGTTTGAGTTTCTTGTCATAATTAGTATCGAAGTTACTGTAACCTGTCATAATTAGTATTGAAGTGTCAGTTACCAACAATAATTTTTTATCAAAATTACAGTTACTTGTCATAATTAATAACGAAGTTACAGTTACCTGTCATAATTAGTATCGAAGTTACAGTTACTTGTCATAATTAGTATCGAAGTTACAGTTACCTGCCATAATTTGTATCGAAATTACAGGGACTTGTCATAATTAGTAACGAAGTTACAGTTTCCTGCCATAACTAGTATCGAAATTAAAGTTACTTGTCATAATTAGTAACGAAGTTACAGTTTCCTGTCATAATTATTATCGAAGTTACTGTTACCTGTCATAAGTAGTAATGAAGTTACAGTTACCTACCATAATTTTTTATGAAAATTACAGTTACTTGTCATAATTAGTAACGAAGTTTGAGTTTCTTGTCATAATTAGAATCGAAGTTACAGTAACCAGTCATAATTTTTATCGAAGTTATAGTTACTTGTCATAATAAGTATCGAAGTTACTGTAACCTGTCATAATTAGTATCGAAGTTACAGTCACCTGCCATAATTAGTATCGAAATTACAGGGACTTGTCATAATTAGTAACGAAGTTACAGTAACCTGCCATAATTAGTATCGAAATTAAAGCTACTTGTCATAATAAGTAACGAAGTTACAGTTACCTGTCATAATTAGTATCGAAGTTACTGTTACCTGTCATAATTAGTATTGAAGTGACAGTTACCTACAATAATTTTCTATCAAAATTACAGTTACTTGTCATAATTAGTAACGAAGTTAGAGTTTCTTGTCATAATTAGTATCGAAGTTACAGTTGCCTGTCATTATTTGTATCGAAGTTATAGTTACTTGTCATAATTAGTATCGAAGTTGCTGTTACCTGTCATAATTAGTATCGAAGTTACAGTTACCTGCCATAATTAGTACCGAAATTAGAGTTACTTGTCATTATTAGTAACGAAGTTACAGTTACCTGTCATAATTAGTATCGAAGTTACAGTTAATTGTCATAATTAGTATCGAAGTTACTGTTACCTGTCATAATTAGTATCGAAGTTACAGTTACCTGCCAAAATTTGTTTCGAAATTACAGTTACTTGTCATAATTAGTAACGAAGGTACAGTTACCTGCCATAATTTGTATCGAAATTACAGTTCCTTGTCATAATTAGTATCGAAGTTACAGTTACCTGTCATTATTAGTATCGAAGGTACTGTTACTTGTCATAATTAGTAACGAAGTTACAGTTACCTGTCATAATTTGTATCGAAATTACAGTTACTTGTCATAATTAGTAACGAAGTTACAGTTTCCTGTCATAATTAGTATCGAAGTTACTGTTACCTGTCATAATTAGAATGGAAGTTACAGTTACCTGCCATAATTTGTATCGAAATTAAAGTTACTTGTCATAATTAGTAGCGATGTTACAGTACCCTGCCATAATTATATCGAAGTTAATGTTACTTGTCATAATTAGTATCAAAGTTACTGTTACCTGTCATATTTACTATCGAAGATACAGTTACCTGCCATAATTTGTATCGAAATTACTGTTACTTGTCATAATTAGTAACGAAGTTACAGTTACCTGTCATAATTAGTATCGAAGTTACAGTTACTTGTCATAATTAGTATCGACGTTACTGTTACCTGTCATAATTAGAATCGAAGTTACATTTACGTGCCAAAATTTGTATGCAAATTACAGTTACTTATCATAATTAGTAACGAAGTTACAGTTACCTGTCATAATTAGTATCGAAGTTACAGTTACTTGTAATAATTAGTATCGAAGTTACCGTTACCTGCCATAATTTGTATCGAAATTACAGGGACTTGTCACAATTAGTAACGATGTTACAGTTACCTGCCATAATTAGTATCGAAATTAAAGTTACTTGTGATAATTATTAACGAAGTTACAGTTACCTGTCATAATTAGTATCGAAGTTCCTGTTACCTGTCATAATTAGTATTGAAGTTACAGTTACCTACCATAATTTTTATCAAAATTACAGTTACTTGTCATAATTAGTAACGAAGTTAGATTTTCTTGTCATAATAAGTATCGAAGTTACAGTTACCTGTCATAATTAGATTCGAAGTTATAGTTACTTGTCATAACTAGTATCGAAGTTACTGTTACCTGTCACAATTAGTATCGAAGTTACAGTTACCTGCCCTAATTTGTATCGAAATTACAGTTCCTTGTCATAATTAGTATCGAAGTTACAGTTACCTGTCATAATTAGCATCGAAGTTACTGTTACCAGCCATAATATGTATCGAAATTACAGTTACTTGTCATAATTAGTTACCAAGTTACAGTTACCTGTCATAATTAGTATCGAAGTTACAGTTACTTGTCATAATTAGTATCGTAGTTACTGTAACCTGTCATAATTAGTATCGAAGTTACTGTTACCTGTCATAATTTGTATCGAAGTTATAATTACTTGTCATAATTAGTATCGAAGTTGCTGTTACCTGTCATAATTAGTATCGAAGTTACAGTTACCTGTCATAATTAGTATCGAAGTTACTGTTACCTGTCATAATTAGTATTGAAGTTACAGTTACCTACAATAATTTTTTATCAAAATTACAGTTACTTGTCATAATTAGTAACGAAGTTAGAGTTTCTTGTCATAATTAGTATCGAAGTTACAGTTACCTGTCATAATTTGTATCGAAGTTATAGTTACTTGTCATAATTAGTATCGATGTTGCTGTTACCTGTCATAATTAGTATCGAAGTTACAGTAACCTGCCATAATTTGTATCAAAATTACAGTTGCTTGTCATAATTAGTAACGAAGTTACAGTTACCTGTCATAATTAGTATCGATGTTACAGTTACTTGTCATAATTAGTATCGAAGTTACTGTTACCTGTCATAATAAGTATCGAAGTTACAGTTACCTGCCAAAATTTGAATCGAAATTACAGTTACTTGTCATAATTAGTAACGAAGTTACAGTTACCTGTCATAATTAGTATCGAAGTTACAGTTACCTGTCATAATTAGTATCGAAGTTACAGTTACTTGTCATAATTAGTATCGAAGTTACTGTTACCTGTCAAAATTAGTAACGATGATACAGTTACCTGCCAAAATTTGTATCGAAATTACAGTTACTTGTCAAAATTAATAACGAAGTTACAGTTACCTGCCATAATTAATATCGAAATTAAAGTTACTTGTCATAATTAGTAACGAAGTTACAGTTTCCTGTCATAATTAGTATCGAAGTTACTGTTACCTGTCATAATTAGTATTGAAGTTACAGTTACCTACCATAATTTTTTATCAAAATTACAGTTACTTGTCATAATTAGTAACGAAGTTTGAGTTTCTTGTCATAATAAGTATCGAAGTTACTGTAACCTGTCATAATTAGTATTGAAGTTACAGTTACCAACAATAATTTTTTATCAAAATTACAGTTACTTGTCATAATTAATAACGAAGTTACAGTTACCTGTCATAATTAGTATCGAAGTTACAGTTACTTGTCATAATTAGTATCGAAGTTACAGTTACCTGCCATAATTTGTATCGAAATTACAGGGACTTGTCATAATTAGTAACGAAGTTACAGTTTCCTGCCATAACTAGTATCGAAATTAAAGTTACTTGTCATAATTAGAAACGAAGTTACAGTTTCCTGTCATAATTATTATCGAAGTAACTGTTACCTGTCATAAGTAGTAATGAAGTTACAGTTACCTACCATAATTTTTTATCAAAATTACAGTTACTTGTCATAATTAGTAACGAAGTTTGAGTTTCTTGTCATAATTAGAATCGAAGTTACAGTAACCAGTCATAATTTGTATCGAAGTTATAGTTACTTGTCATAATAAGTATCGAAGTTACTGTTACCTGTCATAATTAGTATCGAAGTTACAGTTACCTGCCATAATTAGTATCGAAATTACAGGGACATGTCATAATTAGTAACGAAGTTACAGTAACCTGCCATAATTAGTATCGAAATTAAAGCTACTTGTCATAATAAGTAACGAAGTTACAGTTACCTGTCATAATTAGTATCGAAGTTACTGTTACCTGTCATAATTAGTATTGAAGTTACAGTTACCTACAATAATTTTCTATCAAAATTACAGTTACTTGTCATAATTAGTAACGAAGTTAGAGTTTCTTGTCATAATTAGTATCGAAGTTACTGTTACCTGTCATAATTAGTATCGAAGTTACAGTTACCTGCCATAATTAGTACCGAAATTAGAGTTACTTGTCATTATTAGTAACGAAGTTACAGTTACCTGTCATAATTAGTATCGAAGTTACAGTTAATTGTCATAATTAGTATCGAAGTTACTGTTACCTGTCATAATTAGTATCGAAGTTACAGTTACCTGCCAAAATTTGTTTCGAAATTACAGTTACTTGTCATAATTAGTAACGAAGGTACAGTTACCTGCCATAATTTGTATCGATATTACAGTTCCTTGTCATAATTAGTATCGAAGTTACAGTTAACTGTCATTATTAGTATCGAAGGTACTGTTACTTGTCATAATTAGTAACGAAGTTACAGTTACCTGTCATAATTTGTATCGAAATTACAGTTACTTGTCATAATTAGTAACGAAGTTACAGTTTCCTGTCATAATTAGTATCGAAGTTACTGTTACCTGTCATAATTAGAATGGAAGTTACAGTTACCTGCCATAATTTGTATCGAAATTAAAGTAACTTGTCATAATTAGTAGCGATGTTACAGTAACCTGCCATAATTATATCGAAGTTAATGTTACTTGTCATAATTAGTATCAAAGTTACTGTTACCTGTCATAATTACTATCGAAGATACAGTTACCTGCCATAATTTGTATCGAAATTACTGTTACTTGTCATAATTAGTAACGAAGTTACAGTTACCTGTCATAATTAGTATCGAAGTTACAGTTACTTGTCATAATTAGTATCGACGTTACTGTTACCTGTCATAATTAGAATCGAAGTTACAGTTACCTGCCAAAATTTGTATGCAAATTACAGTTACTTATCATAATTAGTAACGAAGTTACAGTTACCTGTCATAATTAGTATCGAAGTTACAGTTACTTGTAATAATTAGTATCGAAGTTACCGTTACCTGCCATAATTTGTATCGAAATTACAGGGACTTGTCACAATTAGTAACGAAGTTACAGTTACCTGCCATAATTAGTATCGAAATTAAAGTTACTGGTGATAATTATTAACGAAGTTACAGTTACCTGTCATAATTAGTATCGATGTTCCTGTTACCTGTCATAATTAGTATTGAAGTTACAGTTACCTACCATAATTTTTATCAAAATTACAGTTACGTGTCATAATTAGTAACGAAGTTAGATTTTCTTGTCATAATTAGTATCGAAGTTACAGTTACCTGTCATAATTAGATTCGAAGTTATAGTTACTTGTCATAATTAGTATCGAAGTTACTGTTACCTGTCACAATTAGTATCGAAGTTACAGTTACCTGCCATAATTTGTATCGAAATTACAGTTCCTTGTCATAATTAGTATCGAAGTTACAGTTACCTGTCATAATTTGCATCGAAGTTACTGTTACCAACCATAATATGTATCGAAATTACAGTTACTTGTCATAATTAGTTACCAAGTTACAGTTACCTGTCATAATTAGTATCGAAGTTACAGTTACTTGTCATAATTAGTATCGTAGTTACTGTAACCTGTCATAATTAGTATCGAAGTTACTGTTACCTGTCATAATTTGTATCGAAGTTATAATTACTTGTCATAATTAGTATCGAAGTTGCTGTTACCTGTCATAATTAGTATCGAAGTTACAGTTACTTGTCATAATTAGTATCGAAGTTACTGTTACCTGTCATAATTAGTATCGAAGTTATTGTTACCTGTCATAATTAGTATCGAAATTACAATTACCTGCAATAATTTGTATCGAAATTACAGGGACTTGTCATAATTAGTAACGAAGTTACAGTAACCTGCCATAATTAGTATCGAAATTAAAGTTAATTGTCATAATAAGTAACGAAGTTACAGTTACCTGTCATAATTTGCATCGAAGTTACTGTTACCAACCATAATATGTATCGAAATTACAGTTACTTGTCATAATTAGTTACCAAGTTACAGTTACCTGTCATAATTAGTATCGAAGTTACAGTTACTTGTCATAATTAGTATCGTAGTTACTGTAACCTGTCATAATTAGTATCGAAGTTACTGTTACCTGTCATAATTTGTATCGAAGTTATAATTACTTGTCATAATTAGTATCGAAGTTGCTGTTACCTGTCATAATTAGTATCGAAGTTACTGTTACCTCTCATAATTAGTATTGAAGTTACAGTTACCTACAATAATTTTTTATCAAAATAACAGTTACTTGTCATAATTAGTAACGAAGTTAGAGTTTATTGTCATAATAGGTAGCGAAGTTACAGTTGCCTGTCATAATTTGTATCGATGTTATAGTTACTTGTCATAATTAGTATCGAAGTTGCTGTTACCTAACATAATTAGTATCGAAATTACTGTTATCTGCCATATTTTGTATCGAAATTACTGTTACTTGTCATAAATAGTAACGAAGTTACAGTTACCTGTCATAATTAGTATCGAAGTTACAGTTACTTGTCATAATTAATATCGAAGTTACTGTTACCTGTCATAATTAGTATCGAAGTTACAGTTACCTGCCAAAATTTGTTTCGAAATTACAGTTACTTGTCATAATTAGTAACGAAGGTACAGTTACCTGCCATAATTTGTATCGATATTACAGTTCCTTGTCATAATTAGTATCGAAGTTACAGTTACCTGTCATTATTAGTATCGAAGGTACTGTTACTTGTCATAATTAGTAACGAAGTTACAGTTACCTGTCATAATTTGTATCGAAATTACAGTTACTTGTCATAATTAGTAACGAAGTTACAGTTTCCTGTCATAATTAGTATCGAAGTTACTGTTACCTGTCATAATTAGAATGGAAGTTACAGTTACCTGCCATAATTTGTATCGAAATTAAAGTAACTTGTCATAATTAGTAGCGATGTTACAGTAACCTGCCATAATTATATCGAAGTTAATGTTACTTGTCATAATTAGTATCAAAGTTACTGTTACCTGTCATAATTACTATCGAAGATACAGTTACCTGCCATAATTTGTATCGAAATTACTGTTACTTGTCATAATTAGTAACGAAGTTACAGTTACCTGTCATAATTAGTATCGAAGTTACAGTTACTTGTCATAATTAGTATCGACGTTACTGTTACCTGTCATAATTAGAATCGAAGTTACAGTTACCTGCCAAAATTTGTATGCAAATTACAGTTACTTATCATAATTAGTAACGAAGTTACAGTTACCTGTCATAATTAGTATCGAAGTTACAGTTACTTGTAATAATTAGTATCGAAGTTACCGTTACCTGCCATAATTTGTATCGAAATTACAGGGACTTGTCACAATTAGTAACGAAGTTACAGTTACCTGCCATAATTAGTATCGAAATTAAAGTTACTGGTGATAATTATTAACGAAGTTACAGTTACCTGTCATAATTAGTATCGATGTTCCTGTTACCTGTCATAATTAGTATTGAAGTTACAGTTACCTACCATAATTTTTATCAAAATTACAGTTACGTGTCATAATTAGTAACGAAGTTAGATTTTCTTGTCATAATTAGTATCGAAGTTACAGTTACCTGTCATAATTAGATTCGAAGTTATAGTTACTTGTCATAATTAGTATCGAAGTTACTGTTACCTGTCACAATTAGTATCGAAGTTACAGTTACCTGCCATAATTTGTATCGAAATTACAGTTCCTTGTCATAATTAGTATCGAAGTTACAGTTACCTGTCATAATTTGCATCGAAGTTACTGTTACCAACCATAATATGTATCGAAATTACAGTTACTTGTCATAATTAGTTACCAAGTTACAGTTACCTGTCATAATTAGTATCGAAGTTACAGTTACTTGTCATAATTAGTATCGTAGTTACTGTAACCTGTCATAATTAGTATCGAAGTTACTGTTACCTGTCATAATTTGTATCGAAGTTATAATTACTTGTCATAATTAGTATCGAAGTTGCTGTTACCTGTCATAATTAGTATCGAAGTTACAGTTACTTGTCATAATTAGTATCGAAGTTACTGTTACCTGTCATAATTAGTATCGAAGTTACTGTTACCTGTAATAATTAGTATCGAAATTACAATTACCTGCAATAATTTGTATCGAAATTACAGGGACTTGTCATAATTAGTAACGAAGTTACAGTAACCTGCCATAATTAGTATCGAAATTAAAGTTACTTGTCATAATAAGTAACGAAGTTACAGTTACCTGTCATAATTTGCATCGAAGTTACTGTTACCAACCATAATATGTATCGAAATTACAGTTACTTGTCATAATTAGTTACCAAGTTACAGTTACCTGTCATAATTAGTATCGAAGTTACAGTTACTTGTCATAATTAGTATCGTAGTTACTGTAACCTGTCATAATTAGTATCGAAGTTACTGTTACCTGTCATAATTTGTATCGAAGTTATAATTACTTGTCATAATTAGTATCGAAGTTGCTGTTACCTGTCATAATTAGTATCGAAGTTACTGTTACCTCTCATAATTAGTATTGAAGTTACAGTTACCTACAATAATTTTTTATCAAAATAACAGTTACTTGTCATAATTAGTAACGAAGTTAGAGTTTATTGTCATAATAGGTATCGAAGTTACAGTTGCCTGTCATAATTTGTATCGATGTTATAGTTACTTGTCATAATTAGTATCGAAGTTGCTGTTACCTAACATAATTAGTATCGAAATTACTGTTATCTGCCATATTTTGTATCGAAATTACTGTTACTTGTCATAAATAGTAACGAAGTTACAGTTACCTGTCATAATTAGTATCGAAGTTACAGTTACTTGTCATAATTAATATCGAAGTTACTGTTACCTGTCATAATTAGTATCGAAGTTACAGTTACCTGCCAAAATTTGTATCGAAATTACAGTTACTTGTCATAATTAGTAACGAAGTTACAGTTACCTGCCATAATTTGTATCGAAATTACAGTTCCTTGTCATAATTAGTATCGAAGTTACAGTTACCTGTCATTATTAGTATCGAAGGTACTGTTACTTGTCATAATTAGTAACGAAGTTACAGTTACCTGTCATAATTTGTATCGAAATTACAGGTACTTGTCATAATTAGTAACGAAGTTACAGTTTCCTGTCATAATTAGTATCGAAGTTACTGTTACCTGTCATAATTAGAATGGAAGTTACAGTTACCTGCCATAATTTGTATCGAAATTAAAGTTACTTGTCATAATTAGTAGCGATGTTACAGTAACCTGCCATAATTATATCGAAGTTAATGTTACGTGTCATAATTAGTATCAAAGTTACTGTTACCTGTCATAATTACTATCGAAGATACAGTTACCTGCCATAATTTGTATCAAAATTACTGTTACTTGTCATAATTAGTAACGAAGTTACAGTTACCTGTCATAATTAGTATCGAAGTTACAGTTACTTGTCATAATTAGTATCGACGTTACTGTTACCTGTCATAATTAGAATCGAAGTTACAGTTACCTGCCAAAATTTGTATGCAAATTACAGTTACTTATCATAATTAGTAACGAAGTTACAGTTACCTGTCATAATTAGTATCGAAGTTACAGTTACTTGTAATAATTAGTATCGAAGTTACCGTTACCTGCCATAATTTGTATCGAAATTACAGGGACTTGTCACAATTAGTAACGAAGTTACAGTTACCTGCCATAATTAGTATCGAAATTAAAGTTACTGGTGATTATTATTAACGAAGTTACAGTTACCTGTCATAATTAGTATCGATGTTCCTGTTACCTGTCATAATTAGTATTGAAGTTACAGTTACCTACCATAATTTTTATCAAAATTGCAGTTACGTGTCATAATTAGTAACGAAGTTAGATTTTCTTGTCATAATTAGTATCGAAGTTACAGTTACCTGTCATAATTAGATTCGATGTTATAGTTACTTGTCATAATTAGTATGGAAGTTACTGTTACCTGTCACAATTAGTATCGAAGTTACAGTTACCTGCCATAATTTGTATCGAAATTACAGTTCCTTGTCATAATTAGTATCGAAGTTACAGTTACCTGTCATAATTTGCATCGAAGTTACTGTTACCAACCATAATATGTATCGAAATTACAGTTACTTGTCATAATTAGTTACCAAGTTACAGTTACCTGTCATAATTAGTATCGAAGTTACAGTTACTTGTCATAATTAGTATCGTAGTTACTGTAACCTGTCATAATTAGTATCGAAGTTACTGTTACCTGTCATAATTTGTATCGAAGTTATAATTACTTGTCATAATTAGTATCGAAGTTGCTGTTACCTGTCATAATTAGTATCGAAGTTACAGTTACTTGTCATAATTAGTATCGAAGTAACTGTAACCTGTCATAATTAGTATCGAAGTTACTGTTACCTGTCATAATTTGTATCGAAGTTATAATTACTTGTCATAATTAGTATCGAAGTTGCTGTTACCTGTCATAATTAGTATCGAAGTTACTGTTACCTCTCATAATTAGTATTGAAGTTACAGTTACCTACAGTTTCTTGTCATAATTGGTATCGAAGTTACAGTTGCCTGTCATAATTTGTATCGATGTTATAGTTACTTGTCATAATTAGTATCGAAGTTGCTGTTACCTAACATAATTAGTATCGAAGTTACTGTTATCTGCCATATTTTGTATCGAAATTACTGTTACTTGTCATAAATAGTAACGAAGTTACAGTTACCTGTCATAATTAGTATCGAAGTTACAGTTACTTGTCATAATTAATATCGAAGTTACTGTTACCTGTCATAATTAGTATCGAAGTTACAGTTACCTGCCAAAATTTGTATCGAAATTACAGTTCCTTGTCATAATTAGTATCGAAGTTACAGTTACCTGTCATAATTAGTATCGAAGGTACTGTTACTTGTCTTAATTAGTAACGAAGTTACAGTTACCTGTCATAATTTGTATCGAAATACGAGTTACTTGTCATAATTAGTAACGAAGTTACTGTTTCCTGTCATAATAAGTATCGAAGTTACTGTTACCATTCATAATTAGTATGGAAGTTACAGTTACCTGACATAATTTGTATCGAAATTAAAGTTACTTGTCATAATTAGAAGCGATGTTACAGTAAACTGCCATAATTAGTATCGAAGTTAATGTTACATGTCATAATTAGTATCGAAGTTACTGTTACCTGTCATAATTAGTATGGAAGTTACAGTTACCTGCCATAATTTGTATCGAAATTACAGGGACTTGTCATAATTAGTAACGAAGTCGAGTTTCTTGTCATAATTAGTATCGAAGTTACAGTTACCTGTCATAATTTGTATCGAAGTTATAGTTACTTGTCATAATTAGTATCGAAGTTACTGTTATCTGTCATAATTAGTATCGAAGATACAGTTACCTGCCATAATTTGTATCGAAATTACAGTTACTTGTCATAATTAGTGACGTAGTTAGAGTTTCTTGTCATAATTAGTATCGAAGTTAATGTTACCTGTCATAATTTGTATCGAAATTACAGTTACTTGTCAAAATTAGCATCGAAGCTACAGTTACTTGACATAATTAGTAAGGATGTTACAGTAACCTGTCATAATTAGTAACGAAGTTACAGTTACCTGTCATAATTTGTATCGAAATTACAGTTACTTGTCATAATTAGTAACGAAGTTACAGTTTCCTGTCATAATTAGTATCGAAGTTACTGTTACCTGTCATAATTAGTATTGAAGTTACAGTTACCTACCATAATTTTTTATCAAAATTACAGTTACTTGTCATAATTAGTAACGAAGTTAGAGTTTCTTGTCATAATTAGTATCGAAGTTACAGTAACCAGTCATGATTAGTAACGAAGTTACAGTTTCCTGTCATAATTAGTATCGAAGTTACTGTTACCTGTCATAATTAGTATGGAAGATACAGTTACCTGCCATAATTTGTATCGAAATTACAGGGACTTGTCATAATTAGTAACGAAGTTCGAGTTTCTTGTCATAATTAGTATCGAAGTTACAGTTACCTGTCATAATTTGTATAGAAGTTATAGTTGAAAATGAAAATCCACATCCTGCTTCCAGTCTCCGACCGGGTCAGGAATGGAATGAATGAAGCCCCCATCTAGCGGCGAGGATATGAACTGTGCCGGCTGCCGAGGCCTGACGCACTCCTCTGGGGCAATGATTAAATGAATGACAGATGAAATGTAATGATAGTGGAGAGTGTTGCTGGAATGAAATTTTGACAGGGAAAACCGGAGTACCCGGAGAAAAACCTGTCTGCCTCCGTTCTGTCCAGCACAGATCTCACATGGAGTGACCGGGATTTGAACCACGGACCCAGCGGTGAGAGGCCAGCGTGCTGCCGCCTAAGCCACGGAGGCTACAAGTTATAGTTACTTGTCATAATTAGTATCGAATTACTGTTACCTGTCATAATTAGTATCGAAGTTACTGTTACCTGCCATAATTTGTAACGAAATTACAGTTACTTTTTATATAAGTGACGAAGTTACAGTTACCTGTCATAATTAGTATCGAAGTTACAGTTACTTGTCATAATTAGTATCGAAGTTACAGTTACCTGCCATAATTTGTATCGACATTACAGGGACTTGTCATAATTAGTAACGAAGTTCGAGTTTCTTGTCATAATTAGTATCGAAGTTACAGTTACCTGTCATAATTTGTATAGAAGTTATAGTTACTTGTCATAATTAGTATCGAATTACTGTTACCTGTCCTAATTAGTATCGAAGTTACTGTTACCTGCCATAATTTGTAACGAAATTACAGTTACTTGTTATAATAAGTGACGAAGTTACAGTTACCTGTCATAATTAGTATCGATGTTACTGTTACTTGTCATAATTAGTATCGAAGTTACTGTTACCTGTCATAATTAGCATCGAAATTACAATTACCTGCCATAATTTGTATCGAAATTACAGGGACTTGTCATAATTAGTAACGAAGTTACAGTAACCTGCCATAATTAGTATCGAAATTAAAGTTACTTGTCATAATAAGTAACGAAGTTACAGTTACCTGTCATAATTAGTATCGAAGTTACTGTTACCTGTCATAATTAGTATTGAAGTTACAGTTACCTACAATAATTTTTTATCAAAATTACAGTTACTTGTCATAATTAGTAACGAAGTTAGAATTTCTTGTCATAATTAGTATCGAAGTTACAGTTACCTGTCATAATTTGTATCGAAGTTATAGTTACTTGTCATAATTAGTATCGAAGTTGTTGTTACCTGTCATAATTAGTATTGAAGTTACAGTAACCTGCCATAATTTGTATCGAAATTACAGTTACTTGTCATAATTAGTAACGAAGTTACTGTTACCTGTCATAATTAGTATCGATGTTACAGTTACTTGTCATAATTAGTATCGAAGTTACTGTTACCTGTCTTAATAAGTATCGAAGTTACAGTTACCTGCCAAAATTTGAATCGAAATTACAGTAACTTGTCATAATTAGTAACGAAGTTACAGTTACCTGTCATAATTAGTATCGAAGTTACAGTTACCTGTCATAATTAGATTCGATGTTACAGTTACTTGTCATAATTAGTATCGAAGTTACTGTTACCTGTCAAAATTAGTAACGATGATACAGTTATCTGCCAAAATTTGTTTCGAAATTACAGTTACTTGTCATAATTAATAACGAAGTTGCAGTTACATGTCATAATTAGTATCGAAGTTACAGTTACTTGTCATAATTAGTAACGAAGTTACAGTTACCTGTCATAATTTGTATCGAAATTACAGTTACTTGTCATAATTAGTAACGAAGTTACAGTTTCCTGTCATAATTAGTATCGAAGTTACTGTTACCTGTCATAATTAGAATGGAAGTTACAGTTACCTGCCATAATTTGTATCGAAATTAAAGTAACTTGTCATAATTAGTAGCGATGTTACAGTAACCTGCCATAATTATATCGAAGTTAATGTTACTTGTCATAATTAGTATCAAAGTTACTGTTACCTGTCATAATTACTATCGAAGATACAGTTACCTGCCATAATTTGTATCGAAATTACTGTTACTTGTCATAATTAGTAACGAAGTTACAGTTACCTGTCATAATTAGTATCGAAGTTACAGTTACTTGTCATAATTAGTATCGACGTTACTGTTACCTGGCATAATTAGAATCGAAGTTACAGTTACCTGCCAAAATTTGTATGCAAATTACAGTTACTTATCATAATTAGTAACGAAGTTACAGTTACCTGTCATAATTAGTATCGAAGTTACAGTTACTTGTAATAATTAGTATCGAAGTTACCGTTACCTGCCATAATTTGTATCGAAATTACAGGGACTTGTCACAATTAGTAACGAAGTTACAGTTACCTGCCATAATTAGTATCGAAATTAAAGTTACTGGTGATAATTATTAACGAAGTTACAGTTACCTGTCATAATTAGTATCGATGTTCCTGTTACCTGTCATAATTAGTATTGAAGTTACAGTTACCTACCATAATTTTTATCAAAATTACAGTTACGTGTCATAATTAGTAACGAAGTTAGATTTTCTTGTCATAATTAGTATCGAAGTTACAGTTACCTGTCATAATTAGATTCGAAGTTATAGTTACTTGTCATAATTAGTATCGAAGTTACTGTTACCTGTCACAATTAGTATCGAAGTTACAGTTACCTGCCATAATTTGTATCGAAATTACAGTTCCTTGTCATAATTAGTATCGAAGTTACAGTTACCTGTCATAATTTGCATCGAAGTTACTGTTACCAACCATAATATGTATCGAAATTACAGTTACTTGTCATAATTAGTTACCAAGTTACAGTTACCTGTCATAATTAGTATCGAAGTTACAGTTACTTGTCATAATTAGTATCGTAGTTACTGTAACCTGTCATAATTAGTATCGAAGTTACTGTTACCTGTCATAATTTGTATCGAAGTTATAATTACTTGTCATAATTAGTATCGAAGTTGCTGTTACCTATCATAATTAGTATCGAAGTTACAGTTACTTGTCATAATTAGTATCGAAGTTACTGTTACCTGTCATAATTAGTATCGAAGTTACTGTTACCTGTCATAATTAGTATCGAAATTACAATTACCTGCAATAATTTGTATCGAAATTACAGGGACTTGTCATAATTAGTAACGAAGTTACAGTAACCTGCCATAATTAGTATCGAAATTAAAGTTACTTGTCATAATAAGTAACGAAGTTACAGTTACCTGTCATAATTTGCATCGAAGTTACTGTTACCAACCATAATATGTATCGAAATTACAGTTACTTGTCATAATTAGTTACCAAGTTACAGTTACCTGTCATAATTAGTATCGAAGTTACAGTTACTTGTCATAATTAGTATCGTAGTTACTGTAACCTGTCATAATTAGTATCGAAGTTACTGTTACCTGTCATAATTTGTATCGAAGTTATAATTACTTGTCATAATTAGTATCGAAGTTGCTGTTACCTGTCATAATTAGTATCGAAGTTACTGTTACCTCTCATAATTAGTATTGAAGTTACAGTTACCTACAATAATTTTTTATCAAAATAACAGTTACTTGTCATAATTAGTAACGAAGTTAGAGTTTATTGTCATAATAGGTATCGAAGTTACAGTTGCCTGTCATAATTTGTATCGATGTTATAGTTACTTGTCATAATTAGTATCGAAGTTGCTGTTACCTAACATAATTAGTATCGAAATTACTGTTATCTGCCATATTTTGTATCGAAATTACTGTTACTTGTCATAAATAGTAACGAAGTTACAGTTACCTGTCATAATTAGTATCGAAGTTACAGTTACTTGTCATAATTAATATCGAAGTTACTGTTACCTGTCATAATTAGTATCGAAGTTACAGTTACCTGCCAAAATTTTTATCGAAATTACAGTTACTTGTCATAATTAGTAACGAAGTTACAGTTACCTGCCATAATTTGTATCGAAATTACAGTTCCTTGTCATAATTAGTATCGAAGTTACAGTTACCTGTCATTATTAGTATCGAAGGTACTGTTACTTGTCATAATTAGTAACGAAGTTACAGTTACCTGTCATAATTTGTATCGAAATTACAGTTACTTGTCATAATTAGTAACGAAGTTACAGTTTCCTGTCATAATTAGTATCGAAGTTACTGTTACCTGTCATAATTAGAATGGAAGTTACAGTTACCTGCCATAATTTGTATCGAAATTAAAGTTACTTGTCATAATTAGTAGCGATGTTACAGTAACCTGCCATAATTATATCGAAGTTAATGTTACGTGTCATAATTAGTATCAAAGTTACTGTTACCTGTCATAATTACTATCGAAGATACAGTTACCTGCCATAATTTGTATCAAAATTACTGTTACTTGTCATAATTAGTAACGAAGTTACAGTTACCTGTCATAATTAGTATCGAAGTTACAGTTACTTGTCATAATTAGTATCGACGTTACTGTTACCTGTCATAATTAGAATCGAAGTTACAGTTACCTGCCAAAATTTGTATGCAAATTACAGTTACTTATCATAATTAGTAACGAAGTTACAGTTACCTGTCATAATTAGTATCGAAGTTACAGTTACTTGTAATAATTAGTATCGAAGTTACCGTTACCTGCCATAATTTGTATCGAAATTACAGGGACTTGTCACAATTAGTAACGAAGTTACAGTTACCTGCCATAATTAGTATCGAAATTAAAGTTACTGGTGATTATTTTTAACGAAGTTACAGTTACCTGTCATAATTAGTATCGATGTTCCTGTTACCTGTCATAATTAGTATTGAAGTTACAGTTACCTACCATAATTTTTATCAAAATTGCAGTTACGTGTCATAATTAGTAACGAAGTTAGATTTTCTTGTCATAATTAGTATCGAAGTTACAGTTACCTGTCATAATTAGATTCGATGTTATAGTTACTTGTCATAATTAGTATCGAAGTTACTGTTACCTGTCACAATTAGTATCGAAGTTACAGTTACCTGCCATAATTTGTATCGAAATTACAGTTCCTTGTCATAATTAGTATCGAAGTTACAGTTACCTGTCATAATTTGCATCGAAGTTACTGTTACCAACCATAATATGTATCGAAATTACAGTTACTTGTCATAATTAGTTACCAAGTTACAGTTACCTGTCATAATTAGTATCGAAGTTACAGTTACTTGTCATAATTAGTATCGTAGTTACTGTAACCTGTCATAATTAGTATCGAAGTTACTGTTACCTGTCATAATTTGTATCGAAGTTATAATTACTTGTCATAATTAGTATCGAAGTTGCTGTTACCTGTCATAATTAGTATCGAAGTTACAGTTACTTGTCATAATTAGTATCGAAGTAACTGTAACCTGTCATAATTAGTATCGAAGTTACTGTTACCTGTCATAATTTGTATCGAAGTTATAATTACTTGTCATAATTAGTATCGAAGTTGCTGTTACCTGTCATAATTAGTATCGAAGTTACTGTTACCTCTCATAATTAGTATTGAAGTTACAGTTACCTACAGTTTCTTGTCATAATTGGTATCGAAGTTACAGTTGCCTGTCATAATTTGTATCGATGTTATAGTTACTTGTCATAATTAGTATCGAAGTTGCTGTTACCTAACATAATTAGTATCGAAGTTACTGTTATCTGCCATATTTTGTATCGAAATTACTGTTACTTGTCATAAATAGTAACGAAGTTACAGTTACCTGTCATAATTAGTATCGAAGTTACAGTTACTTGTCATAATTAATATCGAAGTTACTGTTACCTGTCATAATTAGTATCGAAGTTACAGTTACCTGCCAAAATTTGTATCGAAATTACAGTTCCTTGTCATAATTAGTATCGAAGTTACAGTTACCTGTCATAATTAGTATCGAAGGTACTGTTACTTGTCTTAATTAGTAACGAAGTTACAGTTACCTGTCATAATTTGTATCGAAATAAGAGTTACTTGTCATAATTAGTAACGAAGTTACTGTTTCCTGTCATAATAAGTATCGAAGTTACTGTTACCATTCATAATTAGTATGGAAGTTACAGTTACCTGACATAATTTGTATCGAAATTAAAGTTACTTGTCATAATTAGAAGCGATGTTACAGTAAACTGCCATAATTAGTATCGAAGTTAATGTTACATGTCATAATTAGTATCGAAGTTACTGTTACCTGTCATAATTAGTATGGAAGTTACAGTTACCTGCCATAATTTGTATCGAAATTACAGGGACTTGTCATAATTAGTAACGAAGTCGAGTTTCTTGTCATAATTAGTATCGAAGTTACAGTTACCTGTCATAATTTGTATCGAAGTTATAGTTACTTGTCATAATTAGTATCGAAGTTACTGTTATCTGTCATAATTAGTATCGAAGATACAGTTACCTGCCATAATTTGTATCGAAATTACAGTTACTTGTCATAATTAGTGACGTAGTTAGAGTTTCTTGTCATAATTAGTATCGAAGTTAATGTTACCTGTCATAATTTGTATCGAAATTACAGTTACTTGTCAAAATTAGCATCGAAGCTACAGTTACTTGACATAATTAGTAAGGATGTTACAGTAACCTGTCATAATTAGTAACGAAGTTACAGTTACCTGTCATAATTTGTATCGAAATTACAGTTACTTGTCATAATTAGTAACGAAGTTACAGTTTCCTGTCATAATTAGTATCGAAGTTACTGTTACCTGTCATAATTAGTATTGAAGTTACAGTTACCTACCATAATTTTTTATCAAAATTACAGTTACTTGTCATAATTAGTAACGAAGTTAGAGTTTCTTGTCATAATTAGTATCGAAGTTACAGTAACCAGTCATGATTAGTAACGAAGTTACAGTTTCCTGTCATAATTAGTATCGAAGTTACTGTTACCTGTCATAATTAGTATGGAAGATACAGTTACCTGCCATAATTTGTATCGAAATTACAGGGACTTGTCATAATTAGTAACGAAGTTCGAGTTTCTTGTCATAATTAGTATCGAAGTTACAGTTACCTGTCATAATTTGTATAGAAGTTATAGTTGAAAATGAAAATCCACATCCTGCTTCCAGTCTCCGACCGGGTCAGGAATGGAATGAATGAAGCCCCCATCTAGCGGCGAGGATATGAACTGTGCCGGCTGCCGAGGCCTGACGCACTCCTCTGGGGCAATGATTAAATGAATGACAGATGAAATGTAATGATAGTGGAGAGTGTTGCTGGAATGAAATTTTGACAGGGAAAACCGGAGTACCCGGAGAAAAACCTGTCTGCCTCCGTTCTGTCCAGCACAGATCTCACATGGAGTGACCGGGATTTGAACCACGGACCCAGCGGTGAGAGGCCAGCGTGCTGCCGCCTAAGCCACGGAGGCTACAAGTTATAGTTACTTGTCATAATTAGTATCGAATTACTGTTACCTGTCATAATTAGTATCGAAGTTACTGTTACCTGCCATAATTTGTAACGAAATTACAGTTACTTTTTATATAAGTGACGAAGTTACAGTTACCTGTCATAATTAGTATCGAAGTTACAGTTACTTGTCATAATTAGTATCGAAGTTACAGTTACCTGCCATAATTTGTATCGACATTACAGGGACTTGTCATAATTAGTAACGAAGTTCGAGTTTCTTGTCATAATTAGTATCGAAGTTACAGTTACCTGTCATAATTTGTATAGAAGTTATAGTTACTTGTCATAATTAGTATCGAATTACTGTTACCTGTCCTAATTAGTATCGAAGTTACTGTTACCTGCCATAATTTGTAACGAAATTACAGTTACTTGTTATAATAAGTGACGAAGTTACAGTTACCTGTCATAATTAGTATCGATGTTACTGTTACTTGTCATAATTAGTATCGAAGTTACTGTTACCTGTCATAATTAGCATCGAAATTACAATTACCTGCCATAATTTGTATCGAAATTACAGGGACTTGTCATAATTAGTAACGAAGTTACAGTAACCTGCCATAATTAGTATCGAAATTAAAGTTACTTGTCATAATAAGTAACGAAGTTACAGTTACCTGTCATAATTAGTATCGAAGTTACTGTTACCTGTCATAATTAGTATTGAAGTTACAGTTACCTACAATAATTTTTTATCAAAATTACAGTTACTTGTCATAATTAGTAACGAAGTTAGAATTTCTTGTCATAATTAGTATCGAAGTTACAGTTACCTGTCATAATTTGTATCGAAGTTATAGTTACTTGTCATAATTAGTATCGAAGTTGTTGTTACCTGTCATAATTAGTATTGAAGTTACAGTAACCTGCCATAATTTGTATCGAAATTACAGTTACTTGTCATAATTAGTAACGAAGTTACTGTTACCTGTCATAATTAGTATCGATGTTACAGTTACTTGTCATAATTAGTATCGAAGTTACTGTTACCTGTCTTAATAAGTATCGAAGTTACAGTTACCTGCCAAAATTTGAATCGAAATTACAGTAACTTGTCATAATTAGTAACGAAGTTACAGTTACCTGTCATAATTAGTATCGAAGTTACAGTTACCTGTCATAATTAGATTCGATGTTACAGTTACTTGTCATAATTAGTATCGAAGTTACTGTTACCTGTCAAAATTAGTAACGATGATACAGTTATCTGCCAAAATTTGTTTCGAAATTACAGTTACTTGTCATAATTAATAACGAAGTTGCAGTTACATGTCATAATTAGTATCGAAGTTACAGTTACTTGTCATAATTAGTATCGAGGTTACAGTTACCTGCCATAATTTGTATCGAAATTACAGTTACTTGTCATAATTAGTTACCAAGTTACAGTTACCTGTCATAATTAGTATCGAAGTTACTGTTACTTGTCATAATTAGTATCGTAGTTACTGTAACCTGTCATAATTAGTATCGAAGTTACCGTTACCTGTCATAATTTGTATCGAAGTTATAATAACTTGTCATTATTAGAATCGAAGTTGCTGTTACTTGTCATAATTAGTATCGAAGTTACAGTTACTTGTCATAATTAGTATCGAAGTTACTGTTACCTGTCATAATTAGTATCGAAGTTACTGTTACCTGTCATAATTAGTATCGAAATTACAATTACCTGCAATAATTTGTATCGAAATTACAGGGACTTGTCATAATTAGTAACGAAGTTACAGTAACCTGCCATAATTAGTATCGAAATAAAGTTACTTGTCATAATAAGTAACGAAGTTACAGTTACCTGTCATAATTAGTATCGAAGTTACTGTTACCTGTCATAATTAGTATTGAAGTTACAGTTACCTACAATAACTTTTTATCAAAAGTACAGTTACTTGTCATAATTAGTAACGAAGTTAGAGTTTCTTGTCATAATTAGTATCGAAGTTACAGTTGCCTATCATAATTTGTATCGAAGTTATAGTTACTTGTCATAATTAGTATCGAAGTTGCTGTTACCTGTCATAATTAGTATCGAAGTTACAGTAACCTGCCATAATTAGTATCGAAATTAGAGTTACTTGTCATTATTAGTAACGAAGTTACAGTTACCTGTCATAATTAGTATCGAAGATACAGTTACTTTTCATAATTAGTATCGAAGTAACTGTTACCTGTCATAATTAGTATCGAAGTTACAGTTACCTGCCAAAATTTGTATCGAAATTACAGTTACTTGTCATAATTAGTAACGAAGTTACAGTTACCTGCCATAATTTGTATCGAAATTACAGTTCCTTGTCATAATTAGTATCGAAGTTACAGTTACCTGTCATAATTAGTATCGAAGGTACTGTTACTTGTCATAATTAGCAACGAAGTTACAGTTACCTGTCATAATTTGTATCGAAGTTACTGTTACCTGTCATAATTAGTATTGAAGTTACAGTTACCTGCCATAATTTGTATCGAAATTAAAGTTACTTGTCATAATTAGTAGCGATGTTACAGTAACCTGCCATAATTAGTATCGAAGTTAATGTTACTTGTCATAATTAGTATCAAAGTTACTGTTACCTGTCATAATTAGTATCGAAGATACAGTTACCTGCCATAATTTGTATCGAAATTACTGTTACTTGTCATAATTAGTAACGAAGTTACAGTTACCTGTCATAATTAGTATCGACGTTACAGTTACTTGTCATAATTAGTATCGAAGTTACTGTTACCTGTCATAATTAGAATCGAAGTTACAGTTACCTGCCAAAATTTGTATCGAAATTACAGTTACTTGTCATAATTAGTAACGAAGTTACAGTTACCTCTCATAATTAGTATCGAAGTTACAGTTACTTGTAATAATTAGTATCGAAGTTACCGTTACCTGCCATAATTTGTATCGAAATTACAGGGACTTGTCATAATTAGTAACGAAGTTACAGTTACCTGCCATAATTAGTATCGAAATTAAAGTTACTTGTGATAATTATTAACGAAGTTACAGTTACTTGTCATAATTAGTATCGAAGTTCCTGTTACCTGTCATAATTAGTATTGAAGTTACAGTTATCTACCATAATTTTTTATCAAAATTACAGTTACTTGTCATAATTAGTAACGAAGTTAGATTTTCTTGTCATAATTAGTATCGAAGCTACAGTTACCTGTCATAATTTGATTCGAAGTTACAGTTACTTGTCATAATTAGTATCGACGTTACTGTTACCTGTCACAATTAGTATCGAAGTTAGAGTTACCTGCCATAATTTGTATCGAAATTACAGTTCCTTGTCATAATTAGTATCGAAGTTACAGTTACTTGTCATAATTAGTATCGAAGTTACTGTAACCTGTCATAATTAGTATCGAAGGTACTGTTACCTGTCATAATTTGTATCGAAGTTATAATTACTTGTCATAATTAGTATCGAAGTTGCTGTTACCTGTCATAATTAGTATCGAAGTTACAGTTACTTGTCATAATTAGTATCGAAGTTACTGTTACCTGTCATAATCAGTATCGAAGTTACTGTTACCTGTCATAATTAGTATCGAAATTACAATTACCTGCAATAATTTGTATCGAAATTACAGGGACTTGTCATAATTAGTAACGAAGTTACAGTAACCTGCCATAATTAGTATCGAAATTAAAGTTACTTGTCATAATAAGTAACGAAGTTACAGTTACCTGTCATAATTAGTATCGAAGTTACTGTTACCTGTCATAATTAGTATTGAAGTTACAGTTACCTACAATAATTTTTTATCAAAATTACATTTACTTGTCATAATTAGTAACGAAATTAGAGTTTCTTGTCATAATTAGTATCGAAGTTACAAATGCCTGTCATAATTTGTATCGAAGTTATAGTTACTTGTCATAATTAGTATCGATGTTGCTGTTACCTGTCATAATTAGTATCGAAGGTAGTGTTACCTGCCATAATTTGTATCGAAATTACAGTTCCTTGTCATAATTAGTATCGATGTTACAGTTACCTGTGATAATTAGTATCGAAGGTACTGTTACTTGTCGTAATTAGTTACCAAGTTACAGTTACCTGTCATAATTAGTATCGAAGTTACAGTTACTTGTCATAATTAGTATCGTAGTTACTGTAACCTGTCATAATTAGTATCGAAGGTACTGTTACCTGTCATAATTTGTATCGAAGTTATAGTTACTTGTCATAATTAGTATCGATGTTGCTGTTACCTGTCATAATTAGTAACGAAGTTACAGTTTCCTGTCATAATTAGTATCGAAGTAACTGTTACCTGTCATAATTAGTATGGAAGTTACAGTTACCTGCCATAATTTGTATCGAAATTAAAGTTACTTGTCATCATTAGCAACGATGTTACAGTAACCTGTCATAATTAGTATCGAAGTTAATGTTACTTGTCATAAATAGTATCGAAGTTACTGTTACCTGTCATAATTAGTATCGAAGTTACTGTTATCTGCCATATTTTGTATCGAAATTACTGTTACTTGTCATAAATAGTAACGAAGTTACAGTTACCTGTCATAATTAGTATCGAAGTTACTGTTACCTGTCATAATTAGTATCGAAGTTACAGTTACCTGCCAAAATTTGTTTCGAAATTACTGTTACTTGTCATAATTAGTAACGAAGTTACAGTTACCTGCCATAATTTGTATCGAAATTACAGTTCCTTGTCATAATTAGTATCGAAGTTACAGTTACCTGTCATAATTAGTATCGAAGGTACTGTCACTTGTCAAAATTAGTAACGAAGTTACAGTTACCTGTCATAATTAGTATCGAAGTTACAGCTACTTGTCATAATTAGTATCGAAGTTACTGTTACCTGTCATAATTAGTATCGAAGTTACAGTTACCTGCCAAAATTTGTATCGAAATTACAGTTACTTGTCATAATTAGTAACGAAGTTACAGTTTCCTGTCATAATTAGTATCGAAGTTACTGTTACCTGTCATAATTAGTATGGAAGTTACAGTTACCTGCCATAATTTGTATCGAAATTAAAGTTACTTGTCATAATTAGTAGCGATGTTACAGTAACCTGCCATAATTAGTATCGAAGTTAATGTTACTTGTGAGAATTAGTATCGAAGTTACTGTTACCTGTCATAATTAGTATGGAAGTTACAGTTACCTGCCATAATTTGTATCGAAATTACAGGGACTTGTCATAATTAGTAACGAAGTTCGAGTTTTTTGTCATAATTAGTATCGAAGTTACAGTTACCTGTCATAATTTGTATCGAAGTTATAGTTACTTGTCATAATTAGTATCGAACTTACTGTTACCTGTCATAATTAGTATCGAAGTTACATTTACCTGCCATAATTTGTATCGAAATTACAGTTACTTGTCATAATTAGTGACGAAGTTAGAGTTTCTTGTCATAATTAGTATCGAAGTTAATGTTACCTGTCATAATTTGTATCGAAATTTCAGTTACTTGTCACAATTAGCATCGAAGCTACAGTTACTTGACATAATTAGTAACGAAGTTACAGTAACCTGTCATAATTAGTAACGAAGTTACAATTACCTGTCATAATTTGTTTCGAAATTACAGTTACTTGTCATAATTAGTAACGAAGTTACAGTTACCTGTCATAATTAGTATCGAAGTTACAGTTACCTGTCATAATTAGTATCGAAGTTACAGTTACTTGTCATAATTAGTATCGAAGTTACTGTTACCTGTCATAATTAGTAACGATGATACAGTTACCTGCCAAAATTTGTATCGAAATTACAGTTACTTGTCATAATTAATAACGAAGTTACAGTTACCTGTCATAATTAGTATCGAAGTTACAGTTACTTGTCATAATTAGTATCGAGGTTACAGTTACCTGCCATAATTTGTATCGAAATTACAGGGACTTGTCATAATTAGTAACGAAGTTACAGTTTCCTGCCATAATTAATATCGAAATTACAGTTACTTGTCATAATTAGTGACGAAGTTAGAGTTTCTTGTCATAATTAGTATCGACGTTACTGTTACCTGTCATAATTAGTATTGAAGTTACAGTTACCTACAATAATTTTTTATCAAAATTACAGTTACTAGTCATAATTAATAACGAAGTTTGAGTTTCTTGTCATAATTAGTATCAAAGTTACTGTTACCTGTCATAATTAGTATTGAAGTTACAGTTACCTACAATAATTTTTTATCAAAATTACAGTTACTAGTCATAATTAATAACGAAGTTACAGTTACCTGTCATAATTAGTATCGATGTTACAGTTACTTGTCATAATTAGTATCGAAGTTACAGTTATCTGCCATAATTTGTATCGAAATTACAGGGACTTGTCATAATTAGTAACGAAGATACAGTTTCCTGCCATAACTAGTATCCAAATTAAAGTTACTTGTCATAATTAGTAACGAAGTTACAGTTTCCTGTCATAATTAGTAACGAAGTTACAGTTACCTGTCATAATTTGTATCGAAATTACAGTTACTTGTCATAATTAGTAACAAAGTTACAGTTTCCTGTCATAAATAGTATCGAAGTAACTGTTACCTGTCATAATTAGTATCGAAGTTACAGTTACTTGTCATAATTAGTATCGTAGTTACTCTTACCTGTAATAATTAGTATCGAAGTTACTGTTACCTGTCATAATTAGTATTGATGTTACAGTTACCTACCATAATTTTTTATCAAAATTAATGTTACTTGTCATAATTATTAACGAAGTTAGAGTTTCTTGTCATAATTTGTATCGAAGTTACTGTTACCTGTCATATTTTTTATCGAAATTACAGTTACTTGTCATAATTAGAATCGAAGCTACAATTACTTGACATAATTAGTAACGAAGTTACAGTAACCTGTCATAATTAGTAACGAAGTTACAGTTACCTGCCATAATTTGTATCGAAATTACAGTTCCTTGTCATAATTAGTATCGAAGTTACTGATACCTGATATAATTAGTACCGAAGTTACAGTTACCTGCCATAATTCGTATCGAAATTACATTAACTTGTCATCATTAGTAACGAAGTTACGGTAACCTGTCATAATTTGTATCGAAATTACAGTTACTTGTCATAATTAGTATCGAAGTTACAGTTACTTGACATAATTAGTAACGACGTTAGAGTAACCTGTCATAATTAGTATCGAAGTTAATGTTACCTGTCATAATTAGTATCGAAGTTACAGTTACCTGCCATAATTTTTTATCAAAATTAGAGTTACTTGTCATAATTAGTAACGAAGTTACAGTTACTTGTCATAATTAGTATCGAAGTTACTGTTAGCTGTCATAATTAGTATCAAAGTTACAGTTACCTGCCATTATTTGTATCAAAATTACTGTTCCTTGTCATAATTAATATCGAAGTTACAGTTACCTGTCATAATTAGTATCGAAGGTACTGTTACTTGTCATAAGTAGTAACGAAGTTACAGTTACCTGTCATAATTTCTATCGAAATTACAGTTACTTGTCATAATTAGTAACGAAGTTACAGTTTCCTGTCATAATTAGGATCGAAGTTACTGTTATCTGTCATAATTAGTATGGAAGTTACAGTTACCTGCCATAATTTGTATCGAAATTACAGGGACTTGTCATAATTAGTAATGAAGTTCGAGTTTCTTGTCATAATTAGTATCGAAGTTACAGTTACCTGTCATAATTTGTATCGAAGTTATAGTTACTTGTCATAATTAGTATCGAAGTTACTGTTACCTGTCATAATTAGTATCGAAGTTACAGTTTCCTGCCAAAATTTGTATCGAAATTACAGTTACTTGTCATAATTAATAACGAAGTTACAGTTACCTGTCATAATTAGTATCGAAGTTACAGTTACTTGTCATAATTAGTATCGAAGTTACAGTTACCTGCCATAATTTGTATCGCAATTACAGGGACTTGTCATAATTAGTAATAATGTTACAGTTACCTGCCATAATTAGTATCGAAATTAAAGTTACTTGTCATAATTAGTAACGAAGTTACAGTTTCCTGTCATAATTAGTATCGAAGTTACTGTTGAAAATCCACAGCCTGCTTCCAGTCTCCGACCGGGTCAGGAATGGAATGAATGAAGCCCCCTTCTAGCGGCGAGGATATGAATTGTGCCGGCTGCCGAGGCCTGACGCACTCCTCTGGGGAAATGATTAAATGAATGACAGATGAAATGAAATGATAGTGGAGAGTGTTGCTGGAATGAAATTTGACAGGGAAAACCGGAGTACCCGGAGAAAAACCTGTCTGCCTCCGTTCTGTCCAGCACAGATCTCACATGGAGTGACCGGGATTTGAACCACGGACCCAGCGGTGAGAGGCCGGTGTGCTGCCGCCTAAGCCACGGAGGCTTAATCGAAGTTAATGTTACCTGTCATAATTAATATTGAAGTTACAGTTATCTACCTTAATTTTTTATCAAAATTACAGTTACTTGTCATAATTAGTAACGAAGTTAGAGTTTCTTGTCATAATTAGAATCGAAGTTACAGTAACCAGTCATAATTTTTATCGAAGTTATAGTTACTTGTCATAATTAGCACCGATGTTACTGTTACCTGTCATAATTAGTACCGAAGTTACAGTTACCTGCCATAATTTGTATCGAAATTACAGTTACTTGTCATAATTAGTAACGAAGTTACAGTTACCTGCCATAATTTGTATCGAAATTACAGTTCCTTGTCATAATTAGTATCGAAGTTACAGTTACCTGTCATAATTAGTATCGAAGGTACTGTTACTTGTCATAATTAGTAACGAAGTTACAGTTACCTGCCATAATTTGTATCGAAATTACAGTTACTTGTCATAATTAGTAACGAAGATACAGTTTCTTGTCATAATTATTATCGAAGTTACTGTTACCTGTCATAATTAGTATGGATGTTACAGTTACCTGCCATAATTTGTATCGAAATTACAGTTCGTTGTCATGATTAGTATCGAAGTTACAGTTACCTGTCATAATTAGTATCGAAGTTACTGTTACTTGCCTTAATTTGTATCGAAATTACAGTTACTTGTCATAATTAGTAACGAAGTTACTGTTACAGTCATAATTAGTATTGAAGTTACAGTTACCTACCATAAATTTTTATCAAAATTAATGTTACTTGTCATAATTATTAACGAAGTTAGAGTTTCTTGTCATAATTTGTATCGAAGTTAATGTTACCTGTCATAATTTGTATCGAAATTACAGTTACATGTCATAATTAGCATCGAAGCTACAGTTACTTGACATAATTAGTAACGAAGTTACAGTAACCTGTCATAATTAGTAACGAAGTTACAGTTACCTGTCATAATTTGTATCGAAATTACAGTTACTTGTCATAATTAGTAACGAAGTTACAGTTTCCTGTCATAATTAGTATCGAAGTTACTGTTACCTGTCATAATTAGTATGGAAGTTACAGTTACCTGCCATAATTTGTATCGAAATTACAGGGACTTGTCATAATTAGTAACGAAGTTCGAGTTTTTGTCATAATTAGTATCGAAGTTACTGTTACCTGTCATAATTTGTATCGAAGTTATAGTTACTTGTCATAATTAATATCGAATTACTGCTACCTGTCATAATTAGTAACGAAGTTACTGTTACAGTCATAATTAGTATTGAAGTTACAGTTACCTACCACAAATTTTTATCAAAATTAATGTTACTTGTCATAATTATTAACGAAGTTAGAGTTTCTTGTCATAATTTGTATCGAAGTTACTGTTACCTGCCATAATTTGTAACGAAATTACAGTTACTTGTTATAATTAGTGACGAAGTTACAGTTACCTGTCATAATTAGTATCGAAATTACAGTTACTTGTCATAATTAGTATCGATGTTACAGTTACCTGCCATAATTTGTATCGAAATTACAGGGACTTGTCATAATTAGTAACGAAGTTACAGTTTCCTGCCATAATTAGTATCGAAATTAAAGTTACTTGTCATAATTAGTAACGAAGTTACAGTTTCCTGTCATAATTAGTATCGAAGTTACTGTTACCTGTCATAATTAGTATTGAAGTTACAATTACCTACCATAATTTTTTATCAAAATTACAGTTACTTGTCATAATTAGTAACGAAGTTTGAGTTTCTCGTCATAATTAGAATCGAAGTTACAGTAACCAGTCATAATTTTTATCGAAGTTATATTTACTTGTCAAAATTAGTATCGAAGTTACTGTTACCTGTCATAATTAGTACCGAAGTTACAGTTACCTGTCATAATAAGTATCGAAGTTACTGTTACTTGTCATAATTAGTATCGAAGTTACTGTTACCTGTCATAATAAGTATCGAAGTTACAGTTACCTGCCAAAATTTGTATCGAAATTCCAGTTACTTGTCATAATTAGTAACGAAGTTACAGTTACCTGCCATAATTTGTTTCGAAATTACAGTTCCTTGTCATAATTAGTATCGATGTTACAGTTACCAGTCATAATTAGTATCGAAGGTACTGTTACTTTTCATAATTAGTAACGAAGTTACAGTTACCTGTCATAATTTGTATCGAAATTACAGTTACTTGTCATATTTAGTAACGAAGTTACAGTTTCCTGTCATAATTAGTATCGAAGTAACTGTTACCTGTCATAATTAGTATGAAAGTTACAGTTACCTGCCATAATTTGTATCGAAATTAAAGTTATTTGTCATCATTAACAACGATGTTACAGTAACCTGTCATAATTAGTATCGAAGTTAATGTTACTTGTCATAATTAGTATCGAAGTTACTGTTACCTGTCATAATTAGTTTCGAAGTTACTGTTACCTGCCATATTTTGTATCGAAATTACTGTTACTTGTCATAAATAGTTACGAAGTTACAGTTACCTGTCATAATTAGTATCGAAGTTACAGTTACTTGTCATAATTAGTATCGAAGTTACTGTTACCTGTCATAATTAGAATCGAAGTTACAGTTACCTGCCAAAATTTGTATCGAAATTACAGTTACTTGTCATAATTAGTAACTAAGTTACAGTTACCTGTCATAATTAGTATCGAAGTTACAGTTACTTGTCATAATTAGTGACGAAGTTACAGTTTCCTGTCATAATTAGTATCGAAGTTACAGTTACCTGTCATAATTAGTATTGAAGTTACAGTTACCTACCATAATTTTTTATCAAAATTACAGTTACTTGTCATAATTAGTAACGAAGTTACAGTTACCTGTCATTATTAGTATCGAAGTTACAGTTACCTGTCATAATTAGTATCGAAGTTACAGTTACCTGTCTTAATAAGTATCGATGTTACTGTTACCTGTCATAATTAGTATTGAAGTTACAGTTACCTACCATAATTTTTTATCAAAAAAACAGTTACTTGTCATAATTAGTAACGAAGTTACAGTTACCTGTCATTATTAGTATCGAAGTTACAGTTACCTGTCATAATTAGTATCGAAGTTACAGTTACTTTTCATAATTAGTATCGAAGTTACTGTTACCTGTCATAATTAGTAACGATGATACAGTTACCTGCCAAAATTTGTATCGAAATTACAGTTACGTGTCATAATTAATAACGAAGTTACAGTTACCTGTCATAATTAGTATCGAAGTTACAGTTACTTTTCATAATTAGTATCGAGGTTACAGTTACCTGCCATAATTTGTATCGAAATTACAGGGACTTGTCATAATTAGTAACGAAGTTACAGTTTCCTGCCATAATTAATATCGAAATTAAAGTTACTTGTCATAATTAGTGACGAATTTACAGATTCCTGTCATAATTAGTATCGAAGTTACAGTTACCTGTCATAATTAGTATTGAAGTTACAGTTACCTACCATAATTTTTTTTATCAAAATTACAGTTACTTGTCATAATTAGTAACGAAATTTGAGTTTCTTGTCATAATTAGTATCGAAGTTACAGTTACCTGTCATAATTAGTATTGAAGTTACAGTTACCTACCATAATTTTTTATCAAAATTACAGTTACTTGTCATAATTAGTAACGAAGTTACAGTTACCTGTCATTATTAGTATCGAAGTTACAGTTACCTGTCATAATTAGTATCGAAGTTACAGTTACCTGTCATAATTAGTATCGAAGTTACAGTTACCTGTCTTAATAAGTATCGATGTTACTGTTACCTGTCATAATTAGTATTGAAGTTACAGTTACCTACCATAATTTTTTATCAAAAAAACAGTTACTTGTCATAATTAGTATCGAAGTTACAGTTACCTGCCATGATTTGTATCGAAATTACAGGGACTTGTCATAATTAGTAATGAAGTTACAGTTAACTACCATAGTTTTTTTAATCAAAATTTCAGTTACTTGTCATAATTAGTAACGAAGTTTGAGTTTCTTGTCATAATTAGAATCGAAGTTACAGTAACCAGTCATAATTTTTATCGAAATTATAGTTACTTGTCATAATTAGTATCGAAGTTACTGTTACCTGTCCTAATTAATATCGAAGTTACAGTTACCTGCCATAATTAGTATCGAAATTAGAGTTACATGTCATTATTAGTAACGAAGTTACAGTTACCTGTCATAATTAGTATCGAAGTTACAGTAACTTGTCATAATTAGTATCGAAGTTACTGTTACCTGTCATAATTACTATCGAAGTTACAGTTACCAGCCAAAATTTGTATCGAAATTACAGTTACTTGTCATAATAAGTAACGAAGTTACAGTTACCTGCCATAATTTGTATCGAAATTACAGTTCCTTGTCATAATTAGTATCGAAGTTACAGTTACCTGTCATAATTAGTATCGAAGGTACTGTTACTTGTCATAATTAGTAACGAAGTTACAGTTACCTGTCATAATTTGTATCGAAATTACAGTTACTTGTCATAATTAGTAACGAAGTTACAGTTTTCTGTCATAATTAGTATCGAAGTTACTGTTACCTGTCATAATTAGTATGGAAGTTACAGTTATCTGCCATAATTTGTATCGAAATTAAAGTTACTTGTCATAATTAGTAGCGATGTTACAGTAACCTGCCATAATTAGTATCGAAGTTAATGTTACTTGTCATAATTAGTATCGAAGTTACTGTTACCTGTCATAATTAGTATCGAAGATACAGTTACCTGCCATAATTTGTATCGAAATTACTGTTACTTGTCATAATTACTAACGAAGTTACAGTTACCTGTCATAATTAGTATCGAAGTTACAGTTACTTGTCATAATTAGTATCGAAGTTACCGTTACCCGCCATAATTTGTATCGAAATAACAGTTACTTGTCATAATTAGTTACGAAGTTACAGTAACCTGTCATAATTAGTATCGAAGTTACATTTACTTGTCATAATTAGTATTGAAGTTACAGTTACCTACAATAATTTTTTATCAAAATTACAGTTACTTGTCATAATTAGTAACGAAGTTAGAGTTTCTTGTCATAATTTGTATCGAAATTACAGTTCCTTGTCATAATTAGTATCGAAGTTACAGTTACCTGTCATAATTAGTATCGAAGGTACTGATACTTGTCATAATTAGTATCGAAGTTACAGTTACCTGCCCTAATTAGTATCGAAATTAAAGTTACTTGTGATAATTAGTAACGAAGTTACAGTTACCTGTCATAATTAGTATCGAAGTTCCTGTTACCTGTCATAATTAGTATTGAAGTTACAGTTTCCTTCCATAATTTTTTATCAAAATTACAGTTACTTGTCATAATTAGTAACGAAGTTAGATTTTCTTGTCATAATTAGTATCGAAGTTACAGTTACCTGTCATAATTAGTATCGAAGGTACTGTTACTTGTCATAATTAGTGTCGAAGTTACAGTTACTAATTATGACTAATTTGATTCGAAGTTATAGTTACTTGTCATAATTAGTATCGAAGTTACTGTTACCTGTCACAATTAGTACCGACGTTAAAGTTACCTGCCATAATTTGTATCGAAATTACAGTTCCTTGTCATAATTAGTATCGAAGTTACAGTTACCTGTCATAATTAGCATCGAAGTTACTGTTACCAGCCATAATTTGTATCGAAATTACAGTTACTTGTCATAATTAGTTACCAAGTTACCGTTACCTGCCAAAATTTGAATCGAAATTACAGTTACTTGTCATAATTAGTAACGAAGTTACAGTTACCTGTCATAATTAGTATCGAAGTTACAGTTACCTGTCATAATTAGTATCGAAGTTACAGTTACTTATCATAATTAGTATCGAAGTTACTGTTACCTGTCATAATTAGTAACGATGATACAGTTACCTGCCAAAATTTGTATCGAAATTACAGTTACTTGTCATAATTAATAACGAAGTTACAGTTACCTGTCATAATTAGTATCGAAGTTACAGTTACTTGTCATAATTAGTATCGAGGTTACAGTTACCTGCCATAATATGTATCGAAATTACAGGGACTTGTCATAATTAGTAACGAAGTTACAGTTTCCTGCCATAATTAATATCGAAATTAAAGTTACTTGTCATAATTAGTGACGAAGTTACAGTTTCCTGTCATAATTAGTATCGAAGTTACAGTTACCTGTCATAATTAGTATTGAAGTTACAGTTACCTACCATAATTTTTTTTATCAAAATTACAGTTACTTGTCATAATTAGTAACGAAATTTGAGTTTCTTGTCATAATTAGTATCGAAGTTACTGTTACCTGTCATAATTAGTATTGAAGTTACAGTTACCTACAATAATTTTTTATCAAAATTACAGTTACTTGTCATAATTAATAATGAAGTTACAGTTACCTGTCATAATTAGTATCGAAGTTACAGTTACTTGTCATAATTAGTATCGAAGTTACAGTTACCTGCCATGATTTGTATCGAAATTACAGGGACTTGTCATAATTAGTAACGAAGTTACAGTTTCCTGCCATAACTAGTATCGAAATTAAAGTTACTTGTCATAATTAGTAACGAAGTTACAGTTTCCTGTCATAATTAGTATCGAAGTTACTGTTACCTGTCATAATTAGTAATGAAGTTACAGTTAACTACCATAGTTTTTTTATCAAAATTTCAGTTACTTGTCATAATTAGTAACGAAGTTTGAGTTTCTTGTCATAATTAGAATCGAAGTTACAGTAACCAGTCATAATTTTTATCGAAGTTATAGTTACTTGTCATAATTAGTATCGAAGTTACTGTTACCTGTCCTAATTAGTATCGAAGTTACTGTTACCTGTCACAATTAGTACCGGCGTTACAGTTACCTGCCATAATTTGTATCGAAATTACAGTTCCTTGTCATAATTAGTATCGAAGTTACAGTTACCTGTCATAATTAGCATCGAAGTTACTGTTACCAGCCATAATTTGTATCGAAATTACAGTTACTTGTCATAATTAGTTACCAAGTTACCGTTACCTGCCAAAATTTGAATCGAAATTACAGTTACTTGTCATAATTAGTAACGAAGTTACAGTTACCTGTCATAATTAGTATCGAAGTTACAGTTACCTGTCATAATTAGTATCGAAGTTACAGTTACTTATCATAATTAGTATCGAAGTTACTGTTACCTGTCATAATTAGTAACGATGATACAGTTACCTGCCAAAATTTGTATCGAAATTACAGTTACTTGTCATAATTAATAACGAAGTTACAGTTACCTGTCATAATTAGTATCGAAGTTACAGTTACTTGTCATAATTAGTATCGAGGTTACAGTTACCTGCCATAATATGTATCGAAAATACAGGGACTTGTCATAATTAGTAACGAAGTTACAGTTTCCTGCCATAATTAATATCGAAATTAAAGTTACTTGTCATAATTAGTGACGAAGTTACAGTTTCCTGTCATAATTAGTATCGAAGTTACAGTTACCTGTCATAATTAGTATTGAAGTTACAGTTACCTACCATAATTTTTTTATCAAAATTACAGTTACTAGTCATAATTAGTAACGAAATTTGAGTTTCTTGTCATAATTAGTATCGAAGTTACTGTTACCTGTCATAATTAGTATTGAAGTTACAGTTACCTACAATAATTTTTTATCAAAATTACAGTTACTTGTCATAATTAATAATGAAGTTACAGTTACCTGTCATAATTAGTATCGAAGTTACAGTTACTTGTCATAATTAGTATCGAAGTTACAGTTACCTGCCATGATTTGTATCGAAATTACAGGGACTTGTCATAATTAATAACGAAGTTACAGTTTCCTGCCATAACTAGTATCGAAATTAAAGTTACTTGTCATAATTAGTAACGAAGTTACAGTTTCCTGTCATAATTAGTATCGAAGTTACTGTTACCTGTCATAATTAGTAATGAAGTTACAGTTAACTACCATAGTTTTTTTAATCAAAATTTCAGTTACTTGTCATAATTAGTAACGAAGTTTGAGTTTCTTGTCATAATTAGAATCGAAGTTACAGTAACCAGTCATAATTTTTATCGAAGTTATAGTTACTTGTCTTAATTAGTATCGAAGTTACTGTTACCTGTCCTAATTAGTATCGAAGTTACAGTTACCTGCCATAATTAGTATCGAAATTAGAGTTACTTGTCATTATTAGTAACGAAGTTACAGTTACCTGCCATAATTTGTATCGAAATTACAGTTCCTTGTCATAATTAGTAACGAAGTTACAGTTTCCTGTCATAATTAGTATCGAAGTTACTGTTACCTGTCATAATTAGTAATGAAGTTACAGTTAACTACCATAGTTTTTTTAATCCAAATTTCAGTTACTTGTCATAATTAGTAACGAAGTTTGAGTTTCTTGTCATAATTAGAATCGAAGTTACAGTAACCAGTCATAATTTTTATCGAAGTTATAGTTACTTGTCATAATTAGTATCGAAGTTACTGTTACCTGTCCTAATTAGTATCGAAGTTACAGTTACCTGTCATAATTAGTATCGAAGTTACAGTAACTTGTCATAATTAGTATCGAAGTTACTGTTACCTGTCATAATTACTATCGAAGTTACAGTTACCAGCCAAAATTTGTATCGAAATTACAGTTACTTGTCATAATTAGTAACGAAGTTACAGTTACCTGCCATAATTTGTATCGAAATTACAGTTCCTTGTCATAATTAGTATCGAAGTTACAGTTACCTGTCATAATAAGTATCGAAGGTACTGTTACTTGTCATAATTAGTAACGAAGTTACAGTTACCTGTCATAATTTGTATCGAAATTACAGTTACTTGTCATAATTAGTAACGAAGTTACAGTTTTCTGTCATAATTAGTATCGAAGTTACTGTTACCTGTCATAATTAGTATGGAAGTTACAGTTATCTGCCATAATTAGTATCGAAATTAGAGTTACTTGTCATTATTAGTAACGAAGTTACAGTTACCTGTCATAATTAGTATCGAAGTTACAGTAACTTGTCATAATTAGTATCGAAGTTACTGTTACCTGTCATAATTACTATCGAAGTTACAGTTACCAGCCAAAATTTGTATCGAAATTACAGTTACTTGTCATAATTAGTAACGAAGTTACAGTTTCCTGTCATAATTAGTATCGAAGTTACTGTTACCTGTCATAATTAGTATGGAAGTTACAGTTACCTGCCATAATTTGTATCGAAATTACAGGGACTTGTCATAATTAGTAACGAAGTTCGAGTTTCTTGTCATAATTAGTATCGAAGTTACTGTTACCTGTCATAATTTGTATCGAAGTTATAGATACTTGTCATAATTAATATCGAATTACTGTTACCTGTCATAATTAGTAACGAAGTTACTGTTACAGTCATAATTAGTATTGAAGTTACAGTTACCTACCATAAATTTTTATCAAAATTAATGTTACTTGTCATAATTATTAACGAAGTTAGAGTTTCTTGTCATAATTTGTATCGAAGTTACTGTTACCTGCCATAATTTGTAACGAAATTACAGTTACTTGTTATAATTAGTGACGAAGTTACAGTTACCTGTCATAATTAGTATCGAAGTTACAGTTACTTGTCATAATTAGTATCGATGTTACAGTTACCTGCCATAATTTGTATCGAAATTACAGGGACTTGTCATAATTAGTAACGAAGTTACAGTTTCCTGCCATAATTAGTATCGAAATTAAAGTTACTTGTCATAATTAGTAACGAAGTTACAGTTTCCTGTCATAATTAGTATCGAAGTTACTGTTACCTGTCATAATTAGTATTGAAGTTACAATTACCTACCATAATTTTTTATCAAAATTACAGTTACTTGTCATAATTAGTATCGAAGTTTGAGTTTCTCGTCATAATTAGAATCGAAGTTACAGTAACCAGTCATAATTTTTATCGGAGTTATATTTACTTGTCAAAATTAGTATCGAAGTTACTGTTACCTGTCATAATTAGTACCGAAGTTACAGTTACCTGTCATAATAAGTATCGAAGTTACAGTTACCTGCCAAAATTTGTATCGAAATTACAGTTTCTTGTCATAATTAGTAACGAAGTTACAGTTACCTGCCATAATTTGTTTCGAAATTACAGTTCCTTGTCATAATTAGTATCGATGTTACAGTTACCAGTCATAATTAGTATCGAAGGTACTGTTACTTTTCATAATTAGTAACGAAGTTACAGTTACCTGTCATAATTTGTATCGAAATTACAGTTACTTGTCATATTTAGTAACGAAGTTACAGTTTCCTGTCATAATTAGTATCGAAGTAACTGTTACCTGTCATAATTAGTATGAAAGTTACAGTTACCTGCCATAATTTGTATCGAAATTAAAGTTATTTGTCATCATTAACAACGATGTTACAGTAACCTGTCATAATTAGTATCGAAGTTAATGTTACTTGTCATAATTAGTATCGAAGTTACTGTTACCTGTCATAATTAGTATCGAAGTTACTGTTACCTGCCATATTTTGTATCGAAATTACTGTTACTTGTCATAAATAGTTACGAAGTTACAGTTACCTGTCATAAATAGTATCGAAGTTACAGTTACTTGTCATAATTAGTATCGAAGTTACTGTTACCTGTCATAATTAGAATCGAAGTTACAGTTACCTGCCAAAATTTGTATCGAAATTACAGTTACTTGTCATAATTAGTAACTAAGTTACAGTTACCTGTCATAATTAGTATCGAAGTTACAGTTACTTGTAATAATTAGTATCGAAGTTACCGTTACCCGCCATAATTTGTATCGAAATTACAGGGAATTGCAATAATTAGTAACGAAGTTACAGTTACCTGCCATAATTAGTATCGAAATTAATGTTACTAGTGATAATTAGTAACGAAGTTACAGTTACCTGTCTTAATAAGTATCGAAGTTACTGTTACCTGTCATAATTAGTATTGAAGTTACAGTTACCTACCATATTTTTTTATCAAAATTACAGTTACTTGTCATAATTAGTAACGAAGTTACAGTTACCTGTCATTATTAGTATCGAAGTTACAGTTACCTGTCATAATTAGTATCGAAGTTACAGTTACTTTTCATAATTAGTATCGAAGTTACTGTTACCTGTCATAATTAGTAACGATGATACAGTTACCTGCCAAAATTTGTATCGAAATTACAGTTACTTGTCATAATTAATAACGAAGTTACAGTTACCTGTCATAATTAGTATCGAAGTTACAGTTACTTTTCATAATTAGTATCGAGGTTACAGTTACCTGCCATAATTTGTATCGAAATTACAGGGACTTGTCATAATTAGTAACGAAGTTACAGTTTCCTGCCATAATTAATATCGAAATTAAAGTTACTTGTCATAATTAGTGACGAAGTTACAGTTTCCTGTCATAATTAGTATCGAAGTTACAGTTACCTGTCATAATTAGTATTGAAGTTACAGTTACCTACCATAATTTTTTTTATCAAAATTACAGTTACTTGTCATAATTAGTAACGAAATTTGAGTTTCTTGTCATAATTAGTATCGAAGTTACTGTTACCTGTCATAATTAGTATTGAAGTTACAGTAACCTACAATAATTTTTTATCAAAATTACAGTTACTTGTCATAATTAATAACGAAGTTACAGTTAGCTGTCATAATTAGTATCGAAGTTACAGTTACTTGTCATAATTAGTATCGAAGTTACAGTTACCTGCCATGATTTGTATCGAAATTACAGGGACTTGTCATAATTAGTAATGAAGTTACAGTTAACTACCATAGTTTTTTTAATCAAAATTTCAGTTACTTGTCATAATTAGTAACGAAGTTTGAGTTTCTTGTCATAATTAGAATCGAAGTTACAGTAACCAGTCATAATTTTTATCGAAATTATAGTTACTTGTCATAATTAGTATCGACGTTACTGTTACCTGTCCTAATTAATATCGAAGTTACAGTTACCTGCCATAATTAGTATCGAAATTAGAGTTACTTGTCATTATTAGTAACGAAGTTACAGTTACCTGTCATAATTAGTATCGAAGTTACAGTAACTTGTCATAATTAGTATCGAAGTTACTGTTACCTGTCATAATTACTATCGAAGTTACAGTTACCAGCCAACATTTGTATCGAAATTACAGTTACTTGTCATAATAAGTAACGAAGTTACAGTTACCTGCCATAATTTGTATCGAAATTACAGTTCCTTGTCATAATTAGTATCGAAGTTACAGTTACCTGTCATAATTAGTATCGAAGGTACTGTTACTTGTCATAATTAGTAACGAAGTTACAGTTACCTGTCATAATTTGTATCGAAATTACAGTTACTTGTCATAATTAGTAACGAAGTTACAGTTTTCTGTCATAATTAGTATCGAAGGTACTGTTACCTGTCATAATTAGTATGGAAGTTACTGTTATCTGCCATAATTTGTATCGAAATTAAAGTTACTTGTCATAATTAGTAGCGATGTTACAGTAACCTGCCATAATTAGTATCGAAGTTAATGTTACTTGTCATAATTAGTATCGAAGTTACTGTTACCTGTCATTATTAGTATCGAAGATACAGTTACCTGCCATAATTTGTATCGAAAATACTGTTACTTGTCATAATTACTAACGAAGTTACAGTTACCTGTCATAATTAGTATCGAAGTTACAGTTACTTGTCATAATTAGTATCGAAGTTACCGTTACCCGCCATAATTTGTATCGAAATAACAGTTACTTGTCATAATTAGTTACGAAGTTACAGTAACCTGTCATAATTAGTATCGAAGTTACATTTACTTGTCATAATTAGTATTGAAGTTACAGTTACCTACAATGATTTTTTATCAAAATTACAGTTACTTGTCATAATTAGTAACGAAGTTAGAGTTTCTTGTCATAATTTGTATCGAAATTACAGTTCCTTGTCATAATTAGTATCGAAGTTACAGTTACCTGTCATAATTAGTATCGAAGGTACTGATACTTGTCATAATTAGTATCGAAGTTACAGTTACCTGCCCTAATTAGTATCGAAATTAAAGTTACTTGTGATAATTAGTAACGAAGTTACAGTTACCTGTCATAATTAGTATCGAAGTTCCTGTTACCTGTCATAATTAGTATTGAAGTTACAGTTTCCTTCCATAATTTTTTATCAAAATTACAGTTACTTGTCATAATTAGTAACGAAGTTAGATTTTCTTGTCATAATTAGTATCGAAGTTACAGTTACCTGTCATAATTAGTATCGAAGGTACTGTTACTTGTCATAATTAGTATCGAAGTTACAGTTACTAATTATGACTAATTTGATTCGAAGTTATAGTTACTTGTCATAATTAGTATCGAAGTTACTGTTACCTGTCACAATTAGTACCGACGTTACAGTTACCTGCCATAATTTGTATCGAAATTACAGTTCCTTGTCATAATTAGTATCGAAGTTACAGTTACCTGTCATAATTAGCATCGAAGTTACTGTTACCAGCCATAATTTGTATCGAAATTACAGTTACTTGTCATAATTAGTTACCAAGTTACCGTTACCTGCCAAAATTTGAATCGAAATTACAGTTACTTGTCATAATTAGTAACGAAGTTACAGTTACCTGTCATAATTAGTATCGAAGTTACAGTTACCTGTCATAATTAGTATCGAAGTTACAGTTACTTATCATAATTAGTATCGAAGTTACTGTTACCTGTCATAATTAGTAACGATGATACAGTTACCTGCCAAAATTTGTATCGAAATTACAGTTACTTGTCATAATTAATAACGAAGTTACAGTTACCTGTCATAATTAGTATCGAAGTTACAGTTACTTGTCATAATTAGTATCGAGGTTACAGTTACCTGCCATAATATGTATCGAAATTACAGGGACTTGTCATAATTAGTAACGAAGTTACAGTTTCCTGCCATAATTAATATCGAAATTAAAGTTACTTGTCATAATTAGTGACGAAGTTACAGTTTCCTGTCATAATTAGTATCGAAGTTACAGTTACCTGTCATAATTAGTATTGAAGTTACAGTTACCTACCATAATTTTTTTTATCAAAATTACAGTTACTTGTCATAATTAGTAACGAAATTTTAGTTTCTTGTCATAATTAGTATCGAAGTTACTGTTACCTGTCATAATTAGTATTGAAGTTACAGTTACCTACAATAATTTTTTATCAAAATTACAGTTACTTGTCATAATTAATAATGAAGTTACAGTTACCTGTCATAATTAGTATCGAAGTTACAGTTACTTGTCATAATTAGTATCGAAGTTACAGTTACCTGCCATGATTTGTATCGAAATTACAGGGACTTGTCATAATTAGTAACGAAGTTACAGTTTCCTGCCATAACTAGTATCGAAATTAAAGTTACTTGTCATAATTAGTAACGAAGTTACAGTTTCCTGTCATAATTAGTATCGAAGTTACTGTTACCTGTCATAATTAGTAATGATGTTACAGTTAACTACCATAGTTTTTTTATCAAAATTTCAGTTACTTGTCATAATTAGTAACGAAGTTTGAGTTTCTTGTCATAATTAGTATCGAAGTTACAGTAACCAGTCATAATTTTTATCGAAGTTATAGTTACTTGTCATAATTAGTATCGAAGTTACTGTTACCTGTCCTAATTAGTATCGAAGTTACTGTTACCTGTCACAATTAGTACCGACGTTACAGTTACCTGCCATAATTTGTATCGAAATTACAGTTCCTTGTCATAATTAGTATCGAAGTTACATTTACCTGTCATAATTAGCATCGAAGTTACTGTTACCAGCCATAATTTGTATCGAAATTACAGTTACTTGTCATAATTAGTTACCAAGTTACCGTTACCTGCCAAAATTTGAATCGAAATTACAGTTACTTGTCATAATTAGTAACGAAGTTACAGTTACCTGTCATAATTAGTATCGAAGTTACAGTTACCTGTCATAATTAGTATCGAAGTTACAGTTACTTATCATAATTAGTATCGAAGTTACTGTTACCTGTCATAATTAGTAACGATGATACAGTTACCTGCCAAAATTTGTATCGAAATTACAGTTACTTGTCATAATTAATAACGAAGTTACAGTTACCTGTCATAATTAGTATCGAAGTTACAGTTACTTGTCATAATTAGTATCGAGGTTACAGTTACCTGCCATAATATGTATCGAAATTACAGGGACTTGTCATAATTAGTAACGAAGTTACAGTTTCCTGCCTTAATTAATATCGAAATTAAAGTTACTTGTCATAATTAGTGACGAAGTTACAGTTTCCTGTCATAATTAGTATCGAAGTTACAGTTACCTGTCATAATTAGTATTGAAGTTACAGTTACCTACCATAATTTTTTTATCAACATTACAGTTACTAGTCATAATTAGTAACGAAATTTGAGTTTCTTGTCATAATTAGTATCGAAGTTACTGTTACCTGTCATAATTAGTATTGAAGTTACAGTTACCTACAATAATTTTTTATCAAAATTACAGTTACTTGTCATAATTAATAATGAAGTTACAGTTACCTGTCATAATTAGTATCGAAGTTACAGTTACTTGTCATAATTAGTATCGAAGTTACAGTTACCTGCCATGATTTGTATCGAAATTACAGGGACTTGTCATAATTAGTAACGAAGTTACAGTTTCCTGCCATAACTAGTATCGAAATTAAAGTTACTTGTCATAATTAGTAACGAAGTTACAGTTTCCTGTCATAATTAGTATCGAAGTTACTGTTACCTGTCATAATTAGTAATGAAGTTACAGTTAACTACCATAGTTTTTTTAATCAAAATTTCAGTTACTTGTCATAATTAGTAACGAAGTTTGAGTTTCTTGTCATAACTAGAATCGACGTTACAGTAACCAGTCATAATTTTTATCGAAGTTATAGTTACTTGTCATAATTAGTATCGAAGTTACTGTTACCTGTCCTAATTAGTATCGAAGTTACAGTTACCTGCCATAATTAGTATCGAAATTAGAGTTACTTGTCATTATTAGTAACGAAGTTACAGTTACCTGTCATAATTAGTATCGAAGTTACAGTAACTTGTCATAATTAGTATCGAAGTTACTGTTACCTGTCATAATTACTATCGAAGTTACAGTTACCAGCCAAAATTTGTATCGAAATTACAGTTACTTGTCATAATTAGTAACGAAGTTACAGTTACCTGCCATAATTTGTATCGAAATTACAGTTCCTTGTCATAATTAGTATCGAAGTTACAGGTACCTGTCATAATTAGTATCGAAGGTACTGTTACTTGTCATAATTAGTAACGAAGTTACAGTTACCTGTCATAATTTGTATCGAAATTACAGTTACTTGTCATAATTAGTAACGAAGTTACAGTTTTCTGTCATAATTAGTATCGAAGTTACTGTTACCTGTCATAATTAGTATGGAAGTTACAGTTATCTGCCATAATTTGTATCGAAATTAAAGTTACTTGTCATAATTAGTAGCGATGTTACAGTAACCTGCCATAATTAGTATCGAAGTTAATGTTACTTGTCATAATTAGTATCGAAGTTACAGTTACTTGTAATAATTAGTATCGAAGTTACCGTTACCCGCCATAATTTGTATCGAAATTACAGGGAATTGCAATAATTAGTAACGAAGTTACAGTTACCTGCCATAATTAGTATCGAAATTAATGTTACTAGTGATAATTAGTAACGAAGTTACAGTTACCTGTCTTAATAAGTATCGAAGTTACTGTTACCTGTCATAATTAGTATTGAAGTTACAGTTACCTACCATAATTTTTTATCAAAATTACAGTTACTTGTCATAATTAGTAACGAAGTTACAGTTACCTGTCATTATTAGTATCGAAGTTACAGTAACCTGTCATAATTAGTATCGAAGTTACAGTTACTTTTCATAATTAGTATCGAAGTTACTGTTACCTGTCATAATTAGTAACGATGATACAGTTACCTGCCAAAATTTGTATCGAAATTACAGTTACTTGTCATAATTAATAACGAAGTTACAGTTACCTGTCATAATTAGTATCGAAGTTACAGTTACTTTTCATAATTAGTATCGAGGTTACAGTTACCTGCCATAATTTGTATCGAAATTACAGGGACTTGTCATAATTAGTAACGAAGTTACAGTTTCCTGCCATAATTAATATCGAAATTAAAGTTACTTGTCATAATTAGTGACGAAGTTACAGTTTCCTGTCATAATTAGTATCGAAGTTACAGTTACCTGTCATAATTAGTATTGAAGTTACAGTTACCTACCATAATTTTTTTAATCAAAATTACAGTTACTTGTCATAATTAGTAACGAAATTTGAGTTTCTTGTCATAATTAGTATCGAAGTTACTGTTACCTGTCATAATTAGTATTGAAGTTACAGTAACCTACAATAATTTTTTATCAAAATTACAGTTACTTGTCATAATTAATAACGAAGTTACAGTTAGCTGTCATAATTAGTATCGAAGTTACAGTTACTTGTCATAATTAGTATCGAAGTTACAGTTACCTGCCATGATTTGTATCGAAATTACAGGGACTTGTCATAATTAGTAATGAAGTTACAGTTAACTACCATAGTTTTTTTAATCAAAATTTCAGTTACTTGTCATAATTAGTAACGAAGTTTGAGTTTCTTGTCATAATTAGAATCGAAGTTACAGTAACCAGTCATAATTTTTATCGAAATTATAGTTACTTGTCATAATTAGTATCGAAGTTACTGTTACCTGTCCTAATTAATATCGAAGTTACAGTTACCTGCCATAATTAGTATCGAAATTAGAGTTACATGTCATTATTAGTAACGAAGTTACAGTTACCTGTCATAATTAGTATCGAAGTTACAGTAACTTGTCATAATTAGTATCGAAGTTACTGTTACCTGTCATAATTACTATCGAAGTTACAGTTACCAGCCAAAATTTGTATCGAAATTACAGTTACTTGTCATAATAAGTAACGAAGTTACAGTTACCTGCCATAATTTGTATCGAAATTACAGTTCCTTGTCATAATTAGTTTCGAAGTTACAGTTACCTGTCATAATTAGTATCGAAGGTACTGTTACTTGTCATAATTAGTAACGAAGTTACAGTTACCTGTCATAATTTGTATCGAAATTACAGTTACTTGTCATAATTAGTAACGAAGTTACAGTTTTCTGTCATAATTAGTATCGAAGTTACTGTTACCTGTCATAATTAGTATGGAAGTTACAGTTATCTGCCATAATTTGTATCGAAATTAAAGTTACTTGTCATAATTAGTAGCGATGTTACAGTAACCTGCCATAATTAGTATCGAAGTTAATGTTACTTGTCATAATTAGTATCGAAGTTACTGTTACCTGTCATAATTAGTATCAAAGATACAGTTACCTGCCATAATTTGTATCGAAAATACTGTTACTTGTCATAATTACTAACGAAGTTACAGTTACCTGTCATAATTAGTATCGAAGTTACAGTTACTTGTCATAATTAGTATCGAAGTTACCGTTACCCGCCATAATTTGTATCGAAATAACAGTTACTTGTCATAATTAGTTACGAAGTTACAGTAACCTGTCATAATTAGTATCGAAGTTACATTTACTTGTCATAATTAGTATTGAAGTTACAGTTACCTACAATGATTTTTTATCAAAATTACAGTTACTTGTCATAATTAGTAACGAAGTTAGAGTTTCTTGTCATAATTTGTATCGAAATTACAGTTCCTTGTCATAATTAGTATCGTAGATACAGTTACCTGTCATAATTAGTATCGAAGGTACTGATACTTGTCATAATTAGTATCGAAGTTACAGTTACCTGCCCTAATTAGTATCGAAATTAAAGTTACTTGTGATAATTAGTAACGAAGTTACAGTTACCTGTCATAATTAGTATCGAAGTTCCTGTTACCTGTCATAATTAGTATTGAAGTTACAGTTTCCTTCCATAATTTTTTATCAAAATTACAGTTACTTGTCATAATTTGTAACGAAGTTAGATTTTCTTGTCATAATTAGTATCGAAGTTACAGTTACCTGTCATAATTAGTATCGAAGGTACTGTTACTTGTCATAATTAGTATCGAAGTTACAGTTACTAATTATGACTAATTTGATTCGAAGTTATAGTTACTTGTCATAATTAGTATCGAAGTTACTGTTACCTGTCACAATTAGTACCGACGTTACAGTTACCTGCCATAATTTGTATCGAAATTACAGTTCCTTGTCATAATTAGTATCGAAGTTACAGTTACCTGTCATAATTAGCATCGAAGTTACTGTTACCAGCCATAATTTGTATCGAAATTACAGTTACTTGTCATAATTAGTAACCAAGTTACCGTTACCTGCCAAAATTTGAATCGAAATTACAGTTACTTGTCATAATTAGTAACGAAGTTACAGTTACCTGTCATAATTAGTATCGAAGTTACAATTACCTGTCATAATTAGTATCGAAGTTACAGTTACTTATCATAATTAGTATCGAAGTTACTGTTACCTGTCATAATTAGTAACGATGATACAGTTACCTGCCAAAATTTGTATCGAAATTACAGTTACTTGTCATAATTAATAACGAAGTTACAGTTACCTGTCATAATTAGTATCGAAGTTACAGTTACTTGTCATAATTAGTATCGAAGTTACAGTTACCTGCCATGATTTGTATCGAAATTACAGGGACTTGTCATAATTAGTAACGAAGTTACAGTTTCCTGCCATAACTAGTATCGAAATTAAAGTTACTTGTCATAATTAGTAACGAAGTTACAGTTTCCTGTCATAATTAGTATCGAAGTAACTGTTACCTGTCATAATTAGTAATGAAGTTACAGTTAACTACCATAGTTTTTTTTATCAAAATTTCAGTTACTTGTCATAATTAGTAACGAAGTTTGAGTTTCTTGTCATAATTAGAATCGAAGTTACAGTAACCAGTCATAATTTTTATCGAAGTTATAGTTACTTGTCATAATTAGTATCGAAGTTACTGTTACCTGTCCTAATTAGTATCGAAGTTACTGTTACCTGTCACAATTAGTACCGACGTTACAGTTACCTGCCATAATTTGTATCGAAATTACAGTTCCTTGTCATAATTAGTATCGAAGTTACATTTACCTGTCATAATTAGCATCGAAGTTACTGTTACCAGCCATAATTTGTATCGAAATTACAGTTACTTGTCATAATTAGTTACCAAGTTACCGTTACCTGCCAAAATTTGAATCGAAATTACAGTTACTTGTCATAATTAGTAACGAAGTTACAGTTACCTGTCATAATTAGTATCGAAGTTACAGTTACCTGTCATAATTAGTATCGAAGTTACAGTTACTTATCATAATTAGTATCGAAGTTATTGTTACCTGTCATAATTAGTAACGATGATACAGTTACCTGCCAAAATTTGTATCGAAATTACAGTTACTTGTCATAATTAATAACGAAGTTACAGTTACCTGTCATAATTAGTATCGAAGTTACAGTTACTTGTCATAATTAGTATCGAGGTTACAGTTACCTGCCATAATATGTATCGAAATTACAGGGACTTGTCATAATTAGTAACGAAGTTACAGTTTCCTGCCATAATTAATATCGAAATTAAAGTTACTTGTCATAATTAGTGACGAAGTTACAGTTTCCTGTCATAATTAGTAGCGAAGTTACAGTTACCTGTCATAATTAGTATTGAACTTACAGTTACCTACCATAATTTTTTTATCAAAATTACAGTTACTAGTCATAATTAGTAACGAAATTTGAGTTTCTTGTCATAATTAGTATCGAAGTTACTGTTACCTGTCATAATTAGTATTGAAGTTACAGTTACCTACAATAATTTTTTATCAAAATTACAGTTACTTGTCATAATTAATAATGAAGTTACAGTTACCTGTCATAATTAGTATCGAAGTTACAGTTACTTGTCATAATTAGTATCGAAGTTACAGTTACCTGCCATGATTTGTATCGAAATTACAGGGACTTGTCATAATTAGTAACGAAGTTACAGTTTCCTGCCATAACTAGTATCGAAATTAAAGTTACTTGTCATAATTAGTAACGAAGTTACAGTTTCCTGTCATAATTAGTATCGAAGTTACTGTTACCTGTCATAATTAGTAATGAAGTTACAGTTAACTACCATAGTTTTTTTAATCAAAATTTCAGTTACTTGTCATAATTAGTAACGAAGTTTGAGTTTCTTGTCATAATTAGAATCGAAGTTACAGTAACCAGTCATAATTTTTATCGAAGTTATAGTTACTTGTCATAATTAGTATCGAAGTTACTGTTACCTGTCCTAATTAGTATCGAAGTTACAGTTACCTGTCATAATTTGTATCGAAATTACAGTTACTTGTCATAATTAGTAACGAAGTTACAGTTTTCTGTCATAATTAGTATCGAAGGTACTGTTACCTGTCATAATTAGTATGGAAGTTACTGTTATCTGCCATAATTTGTATCGAAATTAAAGTTGCTTGTCATAATTAGTAGCGATGTTACAGTAACCTGCCATAATTAGTATCGAAGTTAATGTTACTTGTCATAATTAGTATCGAAGTTACTGTTACCTGTCATTATTAGTATCGAAGATACAGTTACCTGCCATAATTTGTATCGAAAATACTGTTACTTGTCATAATTACTAACGAAGTTACAGTTACCTGTCATAATTAGTATCGAAGTTACAGTTACTTGTCATAATTAGTATCGAAGTTACCGTTACCCGCCATAATTTGTATCGAAATAACAGTTACTTGTCATAATTAGTTACGAAGTTACAGTAACCTGTCATAATTAGTATCGAAGTTACATTTACTTGTCATAATTAGTATTGAAGTTACAGTTACCTACAATGATTTTTTATCAAAATTACAGTTACTTGTCATAATTAGTAACGAAGTTAGAGTTTCTTGTCATAATTTGTATCGAAATTACAGTTCCTTGTCATAATTAGTATCGAAGTTACAGTTACCTGTCATAATTAGTATCGAAGGTACTGATACTTGTCATAATTAGTATCGAAGTTACAGTTACCTGCCCTAATTAGTATCGAAATTAAAGTTACTTGTGATAATTAGTAACGAAGTTACAGTTACCTGTCATAATTAGTATCGAAGTTCCTGTTACCTGTCATAATTAGTATTGAAGTTACAGTTTCCTTCCATAATTTTTTATCAAAATTACAGTTACTTGTCATAATTAGTAACGAAGTTAGATTTTCTTGTCATAATTAGTATCGAAGTTACAGTTACCTGTCATAATTAGTATCGAAGGTACTGTTACTTGTCATAATTAGTATCGAAGTTACAGTTACTAATTATGACTAATTTGATTCGAAGTTATAGTTACTTGTCATAATTAGTATCGAAGTTACTGTTACCTGTCACAATTAGTACCGACGTTACAGTTACCTGCCATAATTTGTATCGAAATTACAGTTCCTTGTCATAATTAGTATCGAAGTTACAGTTACCTGTCATAATTAGCATCGAAGTTACTGTTACCAGCCATAATTTGTATCGAAATTACAGTTACTTGTCATAATTAGTTACCAAGTTACCGTTACCTGCCAAAATTTGAATCGAAATTACAGTTACTTGTCATAATTAGTAACGAAGTTACAGTTACCTGTCATAATTAGTATCGAAGTTACAGTTACCTGTCATAATTAGTATCGAAGTTACAGTTACTTATCATAATTAGTTACCAAGTTACCGTTACCTGCCAAAATTTGAATCGAAATTACAGTTACTTGTCATAATTAGTAACGAAGTTACAGTTTCCTGCCATAATTAATATCGAAATTAAAGTTACTTGTCATAATTAGTGACGAAGTTACAGTTTCCTGTCATAATTAGTATCGAAGTTACAGTTACCTGTCATAATTAGTATTGAAGATACAGTTACCTACCATAATTTTTTTTATCAAAATTACAGTTACTTGTCATAATTAGTAACGAAATTTTAGTTTCTTGTCATAATTAGTATCGAAGTTACTGTTACCTGTCATAATTAGTATTGAAGTTACAGTTACCTACAATAATTTTTTATCAAAATTACAGTTACTTGTCATAATTAATAATGAAGTTACAGTTACCTGTCATAATTAGTATCGAAGTTACAGTTACTTGTCATAATTAGTATCGAAGTTACAGTTACCTGCCATGATTTGTATCGAAATTACAGGGACTTGTCATAATTAGTAACGAAGTTACAGTTTCCTGCCATAACTAGTATCGAAATTAAAGTTACTTGTCATAATTAGTAACGAAGTTACAGTTTCCTGTCATAATTAGTATCGAAGTTACTGTTACCTGTCATAATTAGTAATGAAGTTACAGTTAACTACCATAGTTTTTTTATCAAAATTTCAGTTACTTGTCATAATTAGTAACGAAGTTTGAGTTTCTTGTCATAATTAGTATCGAAGTTACAGTAACCAGTCATAATTTTTATCGAAGTTATAGTTACTTGTCATAATTAGTATCGAAGTTACTGTTACCTGTCCTAATTAGTATCGAAATTACTGTTACCTGTCACAATTAGTACCGACGTTACAGTTACCTGCCATAATTTGTATCGAAATTACAGTTCCTTGTCATAATTAGTATCGAAGTTACATTTACCTGTCATAATTAGCATCGAAGTTACTGTTACCAGCCATAATTTGTATCGAAATTACAGTTACTTGTCATAATTAGTTACCAAGTTACCGTTACCTGCCAAAATTTGAATCGAAATTACAGTTACTTGTCATAATTAGTAACGAAGTTACAGTTACCTGTCATAATTAGTATCGAAGTTACAGTTACCTGTCATAATTAGTATCGAAGTTACAGTTACTTATCATAATTAGTATCGAAGTTACTGTTACCTGTCATAATTAGTAACGATGATACAGTTACCTGCCAAAATTTGTATCGAAATTACAGTTACTTGTCATAATTAATAACGAAGTTACAGTTACCTGTCATAATTAGTATCGAAGTTACAGTTACTTGTCATAATTAGTATCGAGGTTACAGTTACCTGCCATAATATGTATCGAAATTACAGGGACTTGTCATAATTAGTAACGAAGTTACAGTTTCCTGCCATAATTAATATCGAAATTAAAGTTACTTGTCATAATTAGTGACGAAGTTACAGTTTCCTGTCATAATTAGTATCGAAGTTACAGTTACCTGTCATAATTAGTATTGAAGTTACAGTTACCTACAATAATTTTTTATCAAAATTACAGTTACTTGTCATAATTAATAATGAAGTTACAGTTACCTGTCATAATTAGTATCGAAGTTACAGTTACTTGTCATAATTAGTATCGAAGTTACAGTTACCTGCCATGATTTGTATCGAAATTACAGGGACTTGTCATAATTAGTAACGAAGTTACAGTTTCCTGCCATAACTAGTATCGAAATTAAAGTTACTTGTCATAATTAGTAACGAAGTTACAGTTTCCTGTCATAATTAGTATCGAAGTTACTGTTACCTGTCATAATTAGTAATGAAGTTACAGTTAACTACCATAGTTTTTTTAATCAAAATTTCAGTTACTTGTCATAATTAGTAACGAAGTTTGAGTTTCTTGTCATAACTAGAATCGACGTTACAGTAACCAGTCATAATTTTTATCGAAGTTATAGTTACTTGTCATAATTAGTATCGAAGTTACTGTTACCTGTCCTAATTAGTATCGAAGTTACAGTTACCTGCCATAATTAGTATCGAAATTAGAGTTACTTGTCATTATTAGTAACGAAGTTACAGTTACCTGTCATAATTAGTATCGAAGTTACAGTAACTTGTCATAATTAGTATCGAAGTTACTGTTACCTGTCATAATTACTATCGAAGTTACAGTTACCAGCCAAAATTTGTATCGAAATTACAGTTACTTGTCATAATTAGTAACGAAGTTACAGTTACCTGCCATAATTTGTATCGAAATTACAGTTCCTTGTCATAATTAGTATCGAAGTTACAGGTACCTGTCATAATTAGTATCGAAGGTACTGTTACTTGTCATAATTAGTAACGAAGTTACAGTTACCTGTCATAATTTGTATCGAAATTACAGTTACTTGTCATAATTAGTAACGAAGTTACAGTTTTCTGTCATAATTAGTATCGAAGTTACTGTTACCTGTCATAATTAGTATGGAAGTTACAATTATCTGCCATAATTTGTATCGAAATTAAAGTTACTTGTCATAATTAGTAGCGATGTTACAGTAACCTGCCATAATTAGTATCGAAGTTAATGTTACTTGTCATAATTAGTATCGAAGTTACAGTTACTTGTAATAATTAGTATCGAAGTTACCGTTACCCGCCATAATTTGTATCGAAATTACAGGGAATTGCAATAATTAGTAACGAAGTTACAGTTACCTGCCATAATTAGTATCGAAATTAATGTTACTAGTGATAATTAGTAACGAAGTTACAGTTACCTGTCTTAATAAGTATCGAAGTTACTGTTACCTGTCATAATTAGTATTGAAGTTACAGTTACCTACCATAATTTTTTATCAAAATTACAGTTACTTGTCATAATTAGTAACGAAGTTACAGTTACCTGTCATTATTAGTATCGAAGTTACAGTAACCTGTCATAATTAGTATCGAAGTTACAGTTACTTTTCATAATTAGTATCGAAGTTACTGTTACCTGTCATAATTAGTAACGATGATACAGTTACCTGCCAAAATTTGTATCGAAATTACAGTTACTTGTCATAATTAATAACGAAGTTACAGTTACCTGTCATAATTAGTATCGAAGTTACAGTTACTTTTCATAATTAGTATCGAGGTTACAGTTACCTGCCATAATTTGTATCGAAATTACAGGGACTTGTCATAATTAGTAACGAAGTTACAGTTTCCTGCCATAATTAATATCGAAATTAAAGTTACTTGTCATAATTAGTGACGAAGTTACAGTTTCCTGTCATAATTAGTATCGAAGTTACAGTTACCTGTCATAATTAGTATTGAAGTTACAGTTACCTACCATAATTTTTTTTATCAAAATTACAGTTACTTGTCATAATTAGTAACGAAATTTGAGTTTCTTGTCATAATTAGTATCGAAGTTACTGTTACCTGTCATAATTAGTATTGAAGTTACAGTAACCTACAATAATTTTTTATCAAAATTACAGTTACTTGTCATAATTAATAACGAAGTTACAGTTAGCTGTCATAATTAGTATCGAAGTTACAGTTACTTGTCATAATTAGTATCGAAGTTACAGTTACCTGCCATGATTTGTATCGAAATTACAGGGACTTGTCATAATTAGTAATGAAGTTACAGTTAACTACCATAGTTTTTTTAATCAAAATTTCAGTTACTTGTCATAATTAGTAACGAAGTTTGAGTTTCTTGTCATAATTAGAATCGAAGTTACAGTAACCAGTCATAATGTTTATCGAAATTATAGTTACTTGTCATAATTAGTATCGAAGTTACTGTTACCTGTCCTAATTAATATCGAAGTTACAGTTACCTGCCATAATTAGTATCGAAATTAGAGTTACATGTCATTATTAGTAACGAAGTTACAGTTACCTGTCATAATTAGTATCGAAGTTACAGTAACTTGTCATAATTAGTATCGAAGTTACTGTTACCTGTCATAATTACTATCGAAGTTACAGTTACCAGCCAAAATTTGTATCGAAATTACAGTTACTTGTCATAATAAGTAACGAAGTTACAGTTACCTGCCATAATTTGTATCGAAATTACAGTTCCTTGTCATAATTAGTTTCGAAGTTACAGTTACCTGTCATAATTAGTATCGAAGGTACTGTTACTTGTCATAATTAGTAACGAAGTTACAGTTACCTGTCATAATTTGTATCGAAATTACAGTTACTTGTCATAATTAGTAACGAAGTTACAGTTTTCTGTCATAATTAGTATCGAAGTTACTGTTACCTGTCATAATTAGTATGGAAGTTACAGTTATCTGCCATAATTTGTATCGAAATTAAAGTTACTTGTCATAATTAGTAGCGATGTTACAGTAACCTGCCATAATTAGTATCGAAGTTAATGTTACTTGTCATAATTAGTATCGAAGTTACTGTTACCTGTCATAATTAGTATCGAAGATACAGTTACCTGCCATAATTTGTATCGAAAATACTGTTACTTGTCATAATTACTAACGAAGTTACAGTTACCTGTCATAATTAGTATCGAAGTTACAGTTACTTGTCATAATTAGTATCGAAGTTACCGTTACCCGCCATAATTTGTATCGAAATAACAGTTACTTGTCATAATTAGTTACGAAGTTACAGTAACCTGTCATAATTAGTATCGAAGTTACATTTACTTGTCATAATTAGTATTGAAGTTACAGTTACCTACAATGATTTTTTATCAAAATTACAGTTACTTGTCATAATTAGTAACGAAGTTAGAGTTTCTTGTCATAATTTGTATCGAAATTACAGTTCCTTGTCATAATTAGTATCGTAGATACAGTTACCTGTCATAATTAGTATCGAAGGTACTGATACTTGTCATAATTAGTATCGAAGTTACAGTTACCTGCCCTAATTAGTATCGAAATTAAAGTTACTTGTGATAATTAGTAACGAAGTTACAGTTACCTGTCATAATTAGTATCGAAGTTCCTGTTACCTGTCATAATTAGTATTGAAGTTACAGTTTCCTTCCATAATTTTTTATCAAAATTACAGTTACTTGTCATAATTAGTAACGAAGTTAGATTTTCTTGTCATAATTAGTATCGAAGTTACAGTTACCTGTCATAATTAGTATCGAAGGTACTGTTACTTGTCATAATTAGTATCGAAGTTACAGTTACTAATTATGACTAATTTGATTCGAAGTTATAGTTACTTGTCATAATTAGTATCGAAGTTACTGTTACCTGTCACAATTAGTACCGACGTTACTGTTACCTGCCATAATTTGTATCGAAATTACAGTTCCTTGTCATAATTAGTATCGAAGTTACAGTTACCTGTCATAATTAGCATCGAAGTTACTGTTACCAGCCATAATTTGTATCGAAATTACAGTTACTTGTCATAATTAGTAACCAAGTTACCGTTACCTGCCAAAATTTGAATCGAAATTACAGTTACTTGTCATAATTAGTAACGAAGTTACAGTTACCTGTCATAATTAGTATCGAAGTTACAGTTACCTGTCATAATTAGTATCGAAGTTACAGTTACTTATCATAATTAGTATCGAAGTTACTGTTACCTGTCATAATTAGTAACGATGATACAGTTACCTGCCAAAATTTGTATCGAAATTACAGTTACTTGTCATAATTAATAACGAAGTTACAGTTACCTGTCATAATTAGTATCGAAGTTACAGTTACTTGTCATAATTAGTATCGAAGTTACAGTTACCTGCCATGATTTGTATCGAAATTACAGGGACTTGTCATAATTAGTAACGAAGTTACAGTTTCCTGCCATAACTAGTATCGAAATTAAAGTTACTTGTCATAATTAGTAACGAAGTTACAGTTTCCTGTCATAATTAGTATCGAAGTAACTGTTACCTGTCATAATTAGTAATGAAGTTACAGTTAACTACCATAGTTTTTTTATCAAAATTTCAGTTACTTGTCATAATTAGTAACGAAGTTTGAGTTTCTTGTCATAATTAGAATCGAAGTTACAGTAACCAGTCATAATTTTTATCGAAGTTATAGTTACTTGTCATAATTAGTATCGAAGTTACTGTTACCTGTCCTAATTAGTATCGAAGTTACTGTTACCTGTCACAATTAGTACCGACGTTACAGTTACCTGCCATAATTTGTATCGAAATTACAGTTCCTTGTCATAATTAGTATCGAAGTTACATTTACCTGTCATAATTAGCATCGAAGTTACTGTTACCAGCCATAATTTGTATCGAAATTACAGTTACTTGTCATAATTAGTTACCAAGTTACCGTTACCTGCCAAAATTTGAATCGAAATTACAGTTACTTGTCATAATTAGTAACGAAGTTACAGTTACCTGTCATAATTAGTATCGAAGTTACAGTTACCTGTCATAATTAGTATCGAAGTTACAGTTACTTATCATAATTAGTATCGAAGTTACTGTTACCTGTCATAATTAGTAACGATGATACAGTTACCTGCCAAAATTTGTATCGAAATTACAGTTACTTGTCATAATTAATAACGAAGTTACAGTTACCTGTCATAATTAGTATCGAAGTTACAGTTACTTGTCATAATTAGTATCGAGGTTACAGTTACCTGCCATAATATGTATCGAAATTACAGGGACTTGTCATAATTAGTAACGAAGTTACAGTTTCCTGCCATAATTAATATCGAAATTAAAGTTACTTGTCATAATTAGTGACGAAGTTACAGTTTCCTGTCATAATTAGTATCGAAGTTACAGTTACCTGTCATAATTAGTATTGAACTTACAGTTACCTACCATAATTTTTTTATCAAAATTACAGTTACTAGTCATAATTAGTAACGAAATTTGAGTTTCTTGTCATAATTAGTATCGAAGTTACTGTTACCTGTCATAATAAGTATTGACGTTACAGTTACCTACAATAATTTTTTATCAAAATTACAGTTACTTGTCATAATTAATAATGAAGTTACAGTTACCTGTCATAATTAGTATCGAAGTTACAGTTACTTGTCATAATTAGTATCGAAGTTACAGTTACCTGCCATGATTTGTATCGAAATTACAGGGACTTGTCATAATTAGTAACGAAGTTACAGTTTCCTGCCATAACTAGTATCGAAATTAAAGTTACTTGTCATAATTAGTAACGAAGTTACAGTTTCCTGTCATAATTAGTATCGAAGTTACTGTTACCTGTCATAATTAGTAATGAAGTTACAGTTAACTACCATAGTTTTTTTAATCAAAATTTCAGTTACTTGTCATAATTAGTAACGAAGTTTGAGTTTCTTGTCATAATTAGAATCGAAGTTACAGTAACCAGTCATAATTTTTATCGAAGTTATAGTTACTTGTCATAATTAGTATCGAAGTTACTGTTACCTGTCCTAATTAGTATCGAAGTTACAGTTACCTGCCATAATTAGTATCGAAATTAGAGTTACTTGTCATTATTAGTAACGAAGTTACAGTTACCTGTCATAATTAGTATCGAAGTTACAGTAACTTGTCATAACTAGTATCGAAGTTACTGTTACCTGTCATAATTACTATCGAAGTTACAGTTACCAGCCAAAATTTGTATCGAAATTACAGTTACTTGTCATAATTAGTAACGAAGTTACAGTTACCTGCCATAATTTGTATCGAAATTACAGTTCCTTGTCATAATTAGTATCGAAGTTACAGGTACCTGTCATAATTAGTATCGAAGGTACTGTTACTTGTCATAATTAGTAACGAAGTTACAGTTACCTGTCATAATTTGTATCGAAATTACAGTTACTTGTCATAATTAGTAACGAAGTTACAGTTTTCTGTCATAATTAGTATCGAAGTTACTGTTACCTGTCATAATTAGTATGGAAGTTACAGTTATCTGCCATAATTTGTATCGAAATTAAAGTTACTTGTCATAATTAGTAGCGATGTTACAGTAACCTGCCATAATTAGTATCGAAGTTAATGTTACTTGTCATAATTAGTATCGAAGTTACAGTTACTTGTAATAATTAGTATCGAAGTTACCGTTACCCGCCATAATTTGTAACGAAATTACAGGGAATTGCAATAATTAGTAACGAAGTTACAGTTACCTGCCATAATTAGTATCGAAATTAATGTTACTAGTGATAATTAGTAACGAAGATACAGTTACCTGTCTTAATAAGTATCGAAGTTACTGTTACCTGTCATAATTAGTATTGAAGTTACAGTTACCTACCATAATTTTTTATCAAAATTACAGTTACTTGTCATAATTAGTAACGAAGTTACAGTTACCTGGCATTATTAGTATCGAAGTTACAGTAACCTGTCATAATTAGTATCGAAGTTACAGTTACTTTTCATAATTAGTATCGAAGTTACTGTTACCTGTCATAATTAGTAACGATGATACAGTTACCTGCCAAAATTTGTATCGAAATTACAGTTACTTGTCATAATTAATAACGAAGTTACAGTTACCTGTCATAATTAGTATCGAAGTTACAGTTACTTTTCATAATTAGTATCGAGGTTACAGTTACCTGCCATAATTTGTATCGAAATTACAGGGACTTGTCATAATTAGTAACGAAGTTACAGTTTCCTGCCATAATTAATATCGAAATTAAAGTTACTTGTCATAATTAGTGACGAAGTTACAGTTTCCTGTCATAATTAGTATCGAAGTTACAGTTACCTGTCATAATTAGTATTGAAGTTACAGTTACCTACCATAATTTTTTTTATCAAAATTACAGTTACTTGTCATAATTAGTAACGAAATTTGAGTTTCTTGTCATAATTAGTATCGAAGTTACTGTTACCTGTCATAATTAGTATTGAAGTTACAGTAACCTACAATAATTTTTTATCAAAATTACAGTTACTTGTCATAATTAATAACGAAGTTACAGTTAGCTGTCATAATTAGTATCGAAGTTACAGTTACTTGTCATAATTAGTATCGAAGTTACAGTTACCTGCCATGATTTGTATCGAAATTACAGGGACTTGTCATAATTAGTAATGAAGTTACAGTTAACTACCATAGTTTTTTTAATCAAAATTTCAGTTACTTGTCATAATTAGTAACGAAGTTTGAGTTTCTTGTCATAATTAGAATCGAAGTTACAGTAACCAGTCATAATTTTTATCGAAATTATAGTTACTTGTCATAATTAGTATCGAAGTTACTGTTACCTGTCCTAATTAATATCGAAGTTACAGTTACCTGCCATAATTAGTATCGAAATTAGAGTTACATGTCATTATTAGTAAAGAAGTTACAGTTACCTGTCATAATTAGTATCGAAGTTACAGTAACTTGTCATAATTAGTATCGAAGTTACTGTTACCTGTCATAATTACTATCGAAGTTACAGTTACCAGCCAAAATTTGTATCGAAATTACAGTTACTTGTCATAATAAGTAACGAAGTTACAGTTACCTGCCATAATTTGTATCGAAATTACAGTTCCTTGTCATAATTAGTATCGAAGTTACAGTTACCTGTCATAATTAGTATCGAAGGTACTGTTACTTGTCATAATTAGTAACGAAGTTACAGTTACCTGTCATAATTTGTATCGAAATTACAGATACTTGTCATAATTAGTAACGAAGTTACAGTTTTCTGTCATAATTAGTATCGAAGTTACTGTTACCTGTCATAATTAGTAGCGATGTTACAGTAACCTGCCATAATTAGTATCGAAGTTAATGTTACTTGTCATAATTAGTATCGAAGTTACTGTTACCTGTCATAATTAGTATCGAAGATACAGTTACCTGCCATAATTTGTATCGAAATTACTGTTACTTGTCATAATTACTAACGAAGTTACAGTTACCTGTCATAATTAGTATCGAAGTTACAGTTACTTGTCATAATTAGTATCGAAGTTACCGTTACCCGCCATAATTTGTATCGAAATAACAGTTACTTGTCATAATTAGTTACGAAGTTACAGTAAACTGTCATAATTAGTATCGAAGTTACATTTACTTGTCATAATTAGTATTGAAGTTACAGTTACCTACAATAATTTTTTATCAAAATTACAGTTACTTGTCATAATTAGTAACGAAGTTAGAGTTTCTTGTCATAATTTGTATCGAAATTACAGTTCCTTGTCATAATTAGTCGAAGTTACAGTTACCTGTCATAATTAGTATCGAAGGTACTGATACTTGTCATAATTAGTATCGAAGTTACAGTTACCTGCCCTAATTAGTATCGAAATTAAAGTTACTTGTGATAATTAGTAACGAAGTTACAGTTACCTGTCATAATTAGTATCGAAGTTCCTGTTACCTGTCATAATTAGTATTGAAGTTACAGTTTCCTTCCATAATTTTTTATCAAAATTACAGTTACTTGTCATAATTAGTAACGAAGTTAGATTTTCTTGTCATAATTAGTATCGAAGTTACAGTTACCTGTCATAATTAGTATCGAAGGTACTGTTACTTGTCATAATTAGTATCGAAGTTACAGTTACTAATTATGACTAATTTGATTCGAAGTTATAGTTACTTGTCATAATTAGTATCGAAGTTACTGTTACCTGTCACAATTAGTACCGACGTTACAGTTACCTGCCATAATTTGTATCGAAATTACAGTTCCTTGTCATAATTAGTATCGAAGTTACAGTTACCTGTCATAATTAGCATCGAAGTTACTGTTACCAGCCATAATTTGTATCGAAATTACAGTTACTTGTCATAATTAGTTACCCAGTTACCGTTACCTGCCAAAATTTGAATCGAAATTACAGTTACTTGTCATAATTAGTAACGAAGTTACAGTTACCTGTCATAATTAGTATCGAAGTTACAGTTACCTGTCATAATTAGTATCGAAGTTACAGTTACTTATCATAATTAGTATCGAAGTTACTGTTACCTGTCATAATTAGTAACGATGATACAGTTACCTGCCAAAATTTGTATCGAAATTACAGTTACTTGTCATAATTAATAACGAAGTTACAGTTACCTGTCATAATTAGTATCGAAGTTACAGTTACTTGTCATAATTAGTATCGAGGTTACAGTTACCTGCCATAATATGTATCGAAATTACAGGGACTTGTCATAATTAGTAACGAAGTTACAGTTTCCTGCCATAATTAATATCGAAATTAAAGTTACTTGTCATAATTAGTGACGAAGTTACAGTTTCCTGTCATAATTAGTATCGAAGTTACAGTTACCTGTCATAATTAGTATTGAAGTTACAGTTACCTACCATAATTTTTTTTATCAAAATTACAGTTACTTGTCATAATTAGTAACGAAATTTGAGTTTCTTGTCATAATTAGTATCGAAGTTACTGTTACCTGTCATAATTAGTATTGAAGTTACAGTTACCTACAATAATTTTTTATCAAAATTACAGTTACTTGTCATAATTAATAATGAAGTTACAGTTACCTGTCATAATTAGTATCGAAGTTACAGTTACTTGTCATAATTAGTATCGAAGTTACAGTTACCTGCCATGATTTGTATCGAAATTACTGGGACTTGTCATAATTAGTAACGAAGTTACAGTTTCCTGCCATAACTAGTATCGAAATTAAAGTTACTTGTCATAATTAGTAACGAAGTTACAGTTTCCTGTCATAATTAGTATCGAAGTTACTGTTACCTGTCATAATTAGTAATGAAGTTACAGTTAACTACCATAGTTTTTTTATCAAAATTTCAGTTACTTGTCATAATTAGTAACGAAGTTTGAGTTTCTTGTCATAATTAGAATCGAAGTTACAGTAACCAGTCATAATTTTTATCGAAGTTATAGTTACTTGTCATAATTAGTATCGAAGTTACTGTTACCTGTCCTAATTAGTATCGAAGTTACTGTTACCTGTCACAATTAGTACCGACGTTACAGTTACCTGCCATAATTTGTATCGAAATTACAGTTCCTTGTCATAATTAGTATCGAAGTTACATTTACCTGTCATAATTAGCATCGAAGTTACTGTTACCAGCCATAATTTGTATCGAAATTACAGTTACTTGTCATAATTAGTTACCAAGTTACCGTTACCTGCCAAAATTTGAATCGAAATTACAGTTACTTGTCATAATTAGTAACGAAGTTACAGTTACCTGTCATAATTAGTATCGAAGTTACAGTTACCTGTCATAATTAGTATCGAAGTTACAGTTACTTATCATAATTAGTATCGAAGTTACTGTTACCTGTCATAATTAGTAACGATGATACAGTTACCTGCCAAAATTTGTATCGAAATTACAGTTACTTGTCATAATTAATAACGAAGTTACAGTTACCTGTCATAATTAGTATCGATGTTACAGTTACTTGTCATAATTAGTATCGAGGTTACAGTTACCTGCCATAATATGTATCGAAATTACAGGGACTTGTCATAATTAGTAACGAAGTTACAGTTTCCTGCCATAATTAATATCGAAATTAAAGTTACTTGTCATAATAAGTGACGAAGTTACAGTTTCCTGTCATAATTAGTATCGAAGTTACAGTTACCTGTCATAATTAGTATTGAAGTTACAGTTACCTACCATAATTTTTTTATCAAAATTACAGTTACTAGTCATAATTAGTAACGAAATTTGAGTTTCTTGTCATAATTAGTATCGAAGTTACTGTTACCTGTCATAATTAGTATTGAAGTTACAGTTACCTACAATAATTTTTTATCAAAATTACAGTTACTTGTCATAATTAATAATGAAGTTACAGTTACCTGTCATAATTAGTATCGAAGTTACAGTTACTTGTCATAATTAGTATCGAAGTTACAGTTACCTGCCATGATTTGTATCGAAATTACAGGGACTTGTCATAATTAGTAACGAAGTTACAGTTTCCTGCCATAACTAGTATCGAAATTAAAGTTACTTGTCATAATTAGTAACGAAGTTACAGTTTCCTGTCATAATTAGTATCGAAGTTACTGTTACCTGTCATAATTAGTAATGAAGTTACAGTTAACTACCATAGTTTTTTTAATCAAAATTTCAGTTACTTGTCATAATTAGTAACGAAGTTTGAGTTTCTTGTCATAATGAGAATCGAAGTTACAGTAACCAGTCATAATTTTTATCGAAGTTATAGTTACTTGTCATAATTAGTATCGAAGTTACTGTTACCTGTCCTAATTAGTATCGAAGTTACAGTTACCTGCCATAATTAGTTTCGAAATTAGAGTTACTTGTCATTATTAGTAACGAAGTTACAGTTACCTGTCATAATTAGTATCGAAGTTACAGTAACTTGTCATAATTAGTATCGAAGTTACTGTTACCTGTCATAATTACTATCGAAATTACAGTTACCAGCCAAAATTTGTATCGAAATTACTGTTACTTGTCATAATTAGTAACGAAGTTACAGTTACCTGCCATAATTTGTATCGAAATTACAGTTCCTTGTCATAATTAGTATGGAAGTTACAGTTACCTGTCGTAATTAGTATCGAAGGTACTGTTACTTGTCATAATTAGTAACGAAGTTACAGTTACCTGTCATAATTTGTATCGAAATTACAGTTACTTGTCATAATTAGTAGCGATGTTACAGTAACCTGCCATAATTAGTATCGAAGTTAATGTTACTTGTTATAATTAGTATCGAAGTTACTGTTACCTGTCATAATTAGTATCGAAGATACAGTTACCTGCCATAATTTGTATCGAAATTACTGTTACTTGTCATAATTACTAACGAAGTTAGAGTTACCTGTCATAATTAGTATCGAAGTTACAGTTACTTGTCATAATTAGTATCGAAGTTACTGTTACCTGTAATAATTAGAATCGAAGTTACAGTTACCTGCCAAAATTTGTATCGAAATTACAGTTACTTGTCATAATTAGTAACGAAGTTACAGTTACCTGTCATAATTAGTATCGAAGTTACAGTTACTTGTAATAATTTGTATCGAAGTTACCGTTACCCGCCATAATTTGTATCGAAATAACAGTTACTTGTCATAATTAGTTACGAAGTTACAGTAACCTGTCATAATTAGTATCGAAGTTACATTTACTTGTCATAATTAGTATCGTAGTTACTGTTACCGGTCATAATTAGTATCGAAGTTACTGTTACCTGTCATAATTAGTATTGAAGTTTCAGTTACCGACAATAATTTTTTATCAAAATTACAGTTACTTGTCATAATTAGAAACGAAGTCAGAGTTTCTTGTCATAATTATTATCGAAGTTACAGTTACCTGTCATAATTTGTATCGAAGTTATAGTTACTTGTCATAATTAGTATCGAAGTTGCTGTTACCTGTCATAATTAGTATCGAAGTTACAGTTACCTGCCATAATTTGTATCGAAATTACAGTTACTTGTCATAATTAGTAACGAAGTTACAGTTACCTGTCATAATTAGTATCGAAGTTACAGTTACTTGTCATAATTAGTATCGAAGTTACTGTTACCTGTCATAATAAGTATCGAAGTTACAGTTACCTGCCAAAATTTGAATCGAAATTACAGTTACTTGTCATAATTAGTAACGAAGTTACAGATACCTGTCATAATTAGTATCGAAGTTACAGTTACTTGTCATAATTAGTATTGAAGTTACTGTTACTTGTCATAATTAGTATCGAAGTTACTGTTACCTGTCATAATTAGCATCGAAATTACAATTACCTGCCATAATTTGTATCGAAAATACAGGGACTTGTCATAATTAGTAACGAAGTTACAGTAACCTGCCATAATTAGTATCGAAATTAAAGTTACTTGTCATAATAAGTAACGAAGTTACAGTTACCTGTCATAATTAGTATCGAAGTTACTGTTACCTGTCATAATTAGTATTGAAGTTACAGTTACCTACAATAATATTTTATCAAAATTACAGTTACTTGTCATAATTAGTAACGAAGTTAGAGTTTCTTGTCATAATTTGTATCGAAATTACAGTTCCTTGTCATAATTAGTATCGAAGTTACAGTTACCTGTCATAATTAGTATCGAAGGTACTGATACTTGTCATAATTAGTATCGAAGTTACAGTTACCTGCCCTAATTAGTATCGAAATTAAAGTTACTTGTGATAATTAGTAACGAAGTTACAGTTACCTGTCATAATTAGTATCGAAGTTACAGTAACTTGTCATAATTAGTATCGAAGTTACTGTTACCTGTCATAATTACTATCGAAATTACAGTTACCAGCCAAAATTTGTATCGAAATTACTGTTACTTGTCATAATTAGTAACGAAGTTACAGTTACCTGCCATAATTTGTATCGAAATTACAGTTCCTTGTCATAATTAGTATGGAAGTTACAGTTACCTGTCGTAATTAGTATCGAAGGTACTGTTACTTGTCATAATTAGTAACGAAGTTACAGTTACCTGTCATAATTTGTATCGAAATTACAGTTACTTGTCATAATTAGTAACGAAGTTACAGTTTTCTGTCATAATTAGTATCGAAGTTACTGTTACCTGTCATAATTAGTATGGAAGTTACAGTTATCTGCCATAATTTGTATCGAAATTAAAGTTACTTGTCATAATTAGTAGCGATGTTACAGTAACCTGCCATAATTAGTATCGAAGTTAATGTTACTTGTTATAATTAGTATCGAAGTTACTGTTACCTGTCATAATTAGTATCGAAGATACAGTTACCTGCCATAATTTGTATCGAAATTACTGTTACTTGTCATAATTACTAACGAAGTTAGAGTTACCTGTCATAATTAGTATCGAAGTTACAGTTACTTGTCATAATTAGTATCGAAGTTACTGTTACCTGTAATAATTAGAATCGAAGTTACAGTTACCTGCCAAAATTTGTATCGAAATTACAGTTACTTGTCATAATTAGTAACGAAGTTACAGTTACCTGTCATAATTAGTATCGAAGTTACAGTTACTTGTAATAATTTGTATCGAAGTTACCGTTACCCGCCATAATTTGTATCGAAATAACAGTTACTTGTCATAATTAGTTACGAAGTTACAGTAACCTGTCATAATTAGTATCGAAGTTACATTTACTTGTCATAATTAGTATCGTAGTTACTGTTACCGGTCATAATTAGTATCGAAGTTACTGTTACCTGTCATAATTAGTATTGAAGTTTCAGTTACCGACAATAATTTTTTATCAAAATTACAGTTACTTGTCATAATTAGAAACGAAGTCAGAGTTTCTTGTCATAATTATTATCGAAGTTACAGTTACCTGTCATAATTTGTATCGAAGTTATAGTTACTTGTCATAATTAGTATCGAAGTTGCTGTTACCTGTCATAATTAGTATCGAAGTTACAGTTACCTGCCATAATTTGTATCGAAATTACAGTTACTTGTCATAATTAGTAACGAAGTTACAGTTACCTGTCATAATTAGTATCGAAGTTACAGTTACTTGTCATAATTAGTATCGAAGTTACTGTTACCTGTCATAATAAGTATCGAAGTTACAGTTACCTGCCAAAATTTGAATCGAAATTACAGTTACTTGTCATAATTAGTAACGAAGTTACAGATACCTGTCATAATTAGTATCGAAGTTACAGTTACTTGTCATAATTAGTATTGAAGTTACTGTTACTTGTCATAATTAGTATCGAAGTTACTGTTACCTGTCATAATTAGCATCGAAATTACAATTACCTGCCATAATTTGTATCGAAAATACAGGGACTTGTCATAATTAGTAACGAAGTTACAGTAACCTGCCATAATTAGTATCGAAATTAAAGTTACTTGTCCTAATAAGTAACGAAGTTACAGTTACCTGTCATAATTAGTATCGAAGTTACTGTTACCTGTCATAATTAGTATTGAAGTTACAGTTACCTACAATAATATTTTATCAAAATTACAGTTACTTGTCATAATTAGTAACGAAGTTAGAGTTTCTTGTCATAATTTGTATCGAAATTACAGTTCCTTGTCATAATTAGTATCGAAGTTACAGTTACCTGTCATAATTAGTATCGAAGGTACTGATACTTGTCATAATTAGTATCGAAGTTACAGTTACCTGCCCTAATTAGTATCGAAATTAAAGTTACTTGTGATAATTAGTAACGAAGTTACAGTTACCTGTCATAATTAGTATCGAAGTTCCTGTTACCTGTCATAATTAGTATTGAAGTTACAGTTACCTACCATAATTTTTTATCAAAATTACAGTTACTTGTCATAATTAGTAACGAAGTTAGATTTTCTTGTCATAATTAGTATCGAAGTTACAGTTAACTGTCATAATTAGTATCGAAGGTACTGTTACTTGTCATAATTAGTATCGAAGTCACAGTTACTAATTATGACTAATTTGATTCGAAGTTATAGTTACTTGTCATAATTAGTATCGAAGTTACTGTTACCTGTCCTAATTAGTATCGAAGTTACAGTTACCTGCCAAAATTTGTATCGAAATTACAGTTACTTGTCATAATTAGTAACCAAGTTACAGTTACCTGTCATAATTAGTATCGAAGTTACAGTTACTTGTAATAATTAGTTTCGAGGTTACAGTTACCTGCCATAATTTGTATCGAAATTACAGGGACTTGTCATAATTAGTAACGAAGTTACAGTTTCCTGCCATAATTAATAACGAAATTAAAGTTACTTGTCATAATTAGTGACGAAGTTACAGTTTCCTGTCATAATTAGTATCGAAGTTACTGTTACCTGTCATAATTAGTATTGAAGTTACAGTTACCTACCATAATTTTTTTATCAAAATTACAGTTACTTGTCATAATTAGTAACGATGTTTGAGTTTCTTGTCATAATTAGTATCGAAGTTACTGTTACCTGTCATAATTAGTATTGAAGTTACAATTACCTACAATAATTTTTTATCAAAATTACAGTTACTTGTCATAATTAATAACGAAGTTACAGTTACCTGTCATAATTAGTATCGAAGTTACAGTTACTTGTCATAATTAGTATCGAAGTTACTGTTACCTGTCATAATTAGAATCGAAGTTATAGTTACCTGCCAAAATTTGTATCGAAATTACAGTTACTTGTCATAATTAGTAACCAAGTTACAGTTACCTGTCATAATTAGTATCGAAGTTACAGTTACTTGTAATAATTAGTTTCGAAGTTACCGTTACCTGCCATAATTTGTATCGAAATTACAGGGACTTGTAATAATTAGTAACGAAGTTACAGTTACCTGCCATAATTAGTATCGAAATTAAAGTTACTTGTGATAATTATTAACAAAGTTACAGTTACCTGTCATAATAAGTATCGAAGTTACTGTTACCTACCATAATTTTTTATCAAAATTACAGTTACTTGTCATAATTAGTAACGAAGTTAGAGTTTCTTGTCATAATTAGTATCGAAGTTACAGTTACCTGTCATAATTTGATTCGAAGTTATAGTTACTTGTCATAATTAGTATCGAAGTTACTGTTACCAGTCACAATTAGTATCGAAGTTACAGTTACCTGCCATAATTTGTATCGAAATTACAGTTCCCTGTCATAATTAGTATCGAAGTTACAGTTACTTGTCATAATTAGTATCGAAGTTACTGTTACCTGCCATAATTTGTATCGAAATTACAGTTACTTGTCATAATTAGTTACGAAGTTACAGTTACCTGTCATAATTAGTATCGAAGTTACAGTTACTTGTCATAATTAGTATCGTAGTTACTGTTACCTGTCATAATTAGTATCGAAGTTACTGTTACCTGTCATAATTAGTATTGAAGTTACAGTTATCTACAATAATTTTTTATCAAAATTACAGTTACTTGTCATAATTAGTAACGAAGTTACAGTTACCTGTCATAATTAGTATCGAAGTTACAGTTACTTGTCATAATTAGTATCGAAGTTACTGTTACCTGTCATAATAAGTATCGAAGTTACAGTTACCTGCCAAAATTTGAATCGAAGTTACAGTTACCTATCATAATTAGTATCGAAGTTACAGTTACTTGTCATAATTAGTATCGAAGTTACTGTTACTGGTCATAATTAGTATCGAAGTTACTGTTACCTGTCATAATTAGCATCGAAATTACAATTACCTGCCATAATTTGTATCGAAATTACAGGGACTTGTCATAATTAGTAACGAAGTTACAGTAACCTGCCATAATTATTATCGAAATTAAAGTTACTTGACATAATAAGTAACGAAGATACAGTTACCTGTCATAATTAGTATCGAAGTAACTGTTACCTGTCATAATTAGTATTGACGTTACAGTTACCTACAATAATTTTTTATCAAAATTGCAGTTACTTGTCATAATTAGTAACGAAGTTAGAGTTTCTTGTCATAATTTGTATCGAAATTACAGTTCCTTGTCATAATTATTATCGAAGTTACAGTTACCTGTCATAATTAGTATCGAAGGTACTGTTACTTGTCATAATTAGTATCGAAGTTACAGTTACCTGCCCTAATTAGTATCGAAATTAAAGTTACTTGTGATAATTAGTAACGAAGTTACAGTTACCTGTCATAATTAGTATCGAAGTTCCTGTTACCTGTCATAATTAGTATTGAAGTTACAGTTACCTACCATAATTTTTATCAAAATTACAGTTACTTGTCATAATTAGTAACGAAGTTAGATTTTCTTGTCATAATTAGTATCGAAGTTACAGTTACCTGTCATAATTTGATTCGAAGTTATAGTTACTTGTCATAATTAGTATCGAAGTTACTGTTACCTGTCACAATTAGTACCGACGTTACAGTTACCTGCCATAATTTGTATCGAAATTACAGTTCCTTGTCATAATTAGTATCGAAGTTACAGTTACCTGTCATAATTAGCATCGAAGTTACTGTTACCAGCCATAATTTGTATCGAAATTACAGTTACTTGTCATAATTAGTTACCAAGTTACAGTTACCTGTCCTAATTAGTATCGAAGTTACAGTTACTTGTCATAATTAGTATCGTAGTTACTGTAACCTGTCATAATTAGTATCGAATTTACTGTTACCTGTCATAATTTGTATCGGAGTTATAGTTCCTTGTCATAATTAGTATCGAAGTTACAGTTACCTGTCATAATTAGTATCGAAGTTACTGTTACCTGTCATAATAAGTATCGAAGTTACAGTTACTTGTCATAATTAGTATCGAGGTTACTGTTACCTGTCATAATATGTATCGAAGTTACTGTTACCTGTCATAATTAGTATTGAAGTTACAGTTACCTACAATAATTTTTTATCAAAATTACAGTTACTTGTCATAATTAATAACGAAGTTACAGTTACCTGTCATAATTAGTATCGAAGTTACAGTTACTTGTCATAATTAGTATCGAAGTTACAGTTACCTGCCATAATTTGTATCGATATTACAGGGACTTGTCATAATTAGTAACGAAGTTACAGTTTCCTGCCATAACTAGTATCGAAATTAAAGTTACTTGTCATAATTAGTAACGAAGTTACAGTTTCCTGTCATAATTAGTATCGAAGTTACTGTTACCTGTCATTATTAGTAATGAAGTTACAGTTACCTACGATAATTTTTTATCAAAATTACAGTTACTTGTCATAATTAGTAACGAAGTTTGAGTTTCTTGTCATAATTAGAATCGAAGTTACAGTAACCAGTCATAATTTTTATCGAAGTTATAGTTACTTGTCATAATTAGTATCGAAGTTACAGTTACCTGCCATAATTAGTATCGAAATTAGAATTACTTGTCATTATTAGTAACGAAGTTACAGTTACCTGTCATAATTAGTATCGAAGTTCCAGTTACTTGTCATAATTAGTATCGAAGTTACTGTTACCTGTCATAATTACTATCGAAGTTACAGTTACCTGCCAAAATTTGTATCGAAATTACAGTTACTTTTCATAATTAGTAACGAAGTTACAGTTACCTGCCATAATTTGTATCGAAATTACAGTTTCTTGTCATAATTAGTATCGAAGTTACAGTTACCTGTCATAATTAGTATCGAAGGTACTGTTACTTGTCATAATTAGTAACGAAGTTACAGTTACCTGTCATAATTTGTATCGAAATTACAGTTACTTGTCATAATTAGTAACGAAGTTACAGTTTTCTGTCATAATTAATATCGAAGTTACTGTTACCTGTCATAATTAGTATGGAAGTTACAGTTATCTGCCATAATTTGTATCGAAATTAAAGTTACTTGTCATAATTAGTAGCGATGTTACAGTAACCTGCCATAATTAGTATCGAAGTTAATGTTACTTGTCATAATAAGTATCGAAGTTACTGTTACCTGTCATAATTAGTATCGAAGATACAGTTACCTGCCATAATTTGTATCGAAATTACTGTTACTTGTCATAATTACTAACGAAGTTACATTTACCTGTCATAATTAGTATCGATGTAACAGTTACTTGTCATAATTAGTATCGAAGTTACTGTTACCTGTAATAATTAGAATCGAAGTTACAGTTACCTGCCAAAATTTGTATCGAAATTACAGTTACTTGTCATAATTAGTAACGAAGTTACAGTTACCTGTCATAATTAGTATCGAAGTTACAGTTACTTGTAATAATTAGTATCGAAGTTACCGTTACCTGCCATAATTTGTATTGAAATTACAAGGACTTGTCATAATTAGTAACGAAGTTACAGTTACCTGCCCTAATTAGTATCGAAATTAAAGTTACTTGTGATAATTAGTAACGAAGTTACAGTTACCTGTCATAATTAGTATCGAAGTTCCTGTTACCTGTCATAATTAGTACTGAAGTTACTGTTACCTGTCACAATTAGTACCGACGTTACAGTTACCTGCCATAATTTGTATCGAAATTACAGTTCCTTGTCATAATTAGTATCGAAGTTACAGTTACCTGTCATAATTAGCATCGAAGTTACTGTTACCAGCCATAATTTGTATCGAAATTACAGTTACTTGTCATAATTAGTTACCAAGTTACAGTTACCTGTCATAATTAGTATCGAAGTTACAGTTACTTGTCATAATTAGTATCGTAGTTACTGTAACCTGTCATAATTAGTATCGAAGTTACTGTTACCTGTCATAATTTGTATCGAAGTTATAGTTCCTTGTCATAATTAGTATCGAAGTTACAGTTACCTGTCATAATTAGTATCGAAGTTACTGTTACCTGTCATAATTAGTATCGAAGTTACAGTTACTTGTCATAATTAGTATCGAAGTTTCTGTTACCTGTCATAATTAGTATCGAAGTTACTGTTACCTGTCATAATTAGTATCGAAATTACAATTACCTGCAATAATTTGTACCCAAATTACAGGGACTCGTCATAATTAGTAACGAAGTTACGGTAACCTGCCATAATTAGTATCGAAATTAAAGTTACTTGTCATAATAAGTAACGAAGTTACAGTTACCTGTCATAATTAGTATCGAAGTTACTGTTACCTGTCATAATTAGTATTGAAGTTACAGTTACCTACAAATTTTTTAAAATCAAAATTACAGTTACTTGTCATAATTAGTAACGTAGTTAGAGTTTCTTGTCATAATTAGTATCGAAGTTACAGTTACCTGTCATAATTTGTATCGAAGTTATAGTTACTTGTCATAATTAGTATCGAAGTTGCTGTTACCTGTCATAATTGGTATCGAAGTTACAGTTACCTGTCACAATTAGTATCGAAGGTACTGTTACTTGTCATAATTAGTAACGAAGTTACAGTTACCTGTCATAATTTGTATCGAAATTACAGTTACTTGTCTTAATTAGTAACGAAGTTACAGTATCCTGTCATAATTAGTATCGAAGTAACTGTTACCTGTCATAATTAGTATGGAAGTTACAGTTACCTGCCATAATTTGTATCGAAATTAAAGTTACTTGTCATCATTAGCAACGCTGTTACAGTAACCTGTCATAATTAGTATCGAAGTTAATGTTACTTGTCATAAATAGTATCGAAGTTACTGTTACCTGTCATAATTAGTATCGAAGTTACAGTTACTTGTCATAATTAGTATCGAAGTTACTGTTACCTGTCATAATTAGAATCGAAGTTATAGTTACCTGCCAAAATTTGTATCGAAATTACAGTTACTTGTCATAATTAGTAACCAAGTTACAGTTACCTGTCATAATTAGTATCGAAGTTACAGTTACTTGTAATAATTAGTTTCGAAGTTACCGTTACCTGCCATAATTTGTATCGAAATTACAGGGACTTGTAATAATTAGTAACGAAGTTGCAGTTACCTGCCATAATTAGTATCGAAATTAAAGTTACTTGTGATAATTATTAACGAAGTTACAGTTACCTGTCATAATAAGTATCGAAGTTACTGTTACCTACCATAATTTTTTATCAAAATTACAGTTACTTGTCATAATTAGTAACGAAGTTAGAGTTTCTTGTCATAATTAGTATCGAAGTTACAGTTACCTGTCATAATTTGATTCGAAGTTATAGTTACTTGTCATAATTAGTATCGAAGTTACTGTTACCAGTCACAATTAGTATCGAAGTTACAGTTACCTGCCATAATTTGTATCGAAATTACAGTTCCCTGTCATAATTAGTATCGAAGTTACAGTTACTTGTCATAATTAGTATCGAAGTTACTGTTACCTGCCATAATTTGTATCGAAATTACAGTTACTTGTCATAATTAGTTACGAAGTTACAGTTACCTGTCATAATTAGTATCGAAGTTACAGTTACTTGTCATAATTAGTATCGTAGTTACTGTTACCTGTCATAATTAGTATCGAAGTTACTGTTACCTGTCATAATTAGTATTGAAGTTACAGTTATCTACAATAATTTTTTATCAAAATTACAGTTTCTTGTCATAATTAGTAACGAAGTTAGAGTTTCTTGTCATAATTAGTATCGAAGTTACAGTTACCTGTCATAATTTGTATCGAAGTTATAGTTACTTGTCATAATTAGTATCGAAGTTGCTGTTACCTGTCGTAATTAGTATCGAAGGAACAGTTTCCTGCCATAATTTGTATCGAAATTACAGTTCCCTGTCATAATTAGTATCGAAGTTACAGTTACTTGTCATAATTAGTATCGAAGTTACTGTTACCTGCCATAATTTGTATCGAAATTACAGTTACTTGTCATAATTAGTTACGAAGTTACAGTTACCTGTCATAATTAGTATCGAAGTTACAGTTACTTGTCATAATTAGTATCGTAGTTACTGTTACCTGTCATAATTAGTATCCAAGTTACTGTTACCTGTCATAATAAGTATCGAAGTTACAGTTACCTGCCAAAATTTGAATCGAAATTACAGTTATTGTCATAATTAGTAACGAAGTTACAGTTACCTGTCATAATTAGTATCGAAGTTACTGTTACATGTCATAATTAGTATCGAAGTTAATGTTACCTGTCATAATTAGCATCGAAATTACAATTACCTGCCATAATTTGTATTGAAATTACAGGGACTTGTCATAATTAGTAACGAAGTTACAGTAACCTGTCATAATTAGTATCGAAGTAACTGTTACCTGTCATAATTAGTATTGAAGTTACAGTTACCTACAATATTTTTTTATCAAAATTACAGTTACTTGTCATAATTAGTAACGAAGTTAGAGTTTCTTGTCATAATTAGTATCGAAGTTACAGTTACCTGTCATAATTTGTATCGTGGTTATAGTTACTTGTCATAATTAGTATCGAAGTTGCTGTTACCTGTCATAATTAGTATCGAAGTTACAGTAACCTGCCATAATTTGTATCGAAATTACAGTTACTTGTCATAATTAGTAACGAAGTTACAGTTACCTGTCATAATTAGTATCGATGTTACAGTTACTTGTCATAATTAGTATCGAAGTTACTGTTACCTGTCATAATAAGTATCGAAGTTACAGTTACCTGTCACAATTAGTATCGAAGGTACTGTTACTTGTCATAATTAGTAACGAAGTTACAGTTACCTGTCATAATTTGTATCGAAATTACAGTTACTTGTCATAATTAGTAACGAAGTTACAGTATCCTGTCATAATTAGTATCGAAGTAACTGTTACCTGTCATAATTAGTATGGAAGTTACAGTTACCTACAATATTTTTTTATCAAAATTACAGTTACTTGTCATAATTAGTAACGTAGTTAGAGTTTCTTGTCATAATTAGTATCGAAGTTACAGTTACCTGTCATAATTTGTATCGAAGTTATAGTTACTTGTCATAATTAGTATCGAAGTTGCTGTTACCTGTCATAATTGGTATCGAAGTTACAGTTACCTGTCACAATTAGTATCGAAGGTACTGTTACTTGTCATAATTAGTAACGAAGTTACAGTTACCTGTCATAATTTGTATCGAAATTACAGTTACTTGTCTTAATTAGTAACGAAGTTACAGTATCCTGTCATAATTAGTATCGAAGTAACTGTTACCTGTCATAATTAGTATGGAAGTTACAGTTACCTGCCATAATTTGTATCGAAATTAAAGTTACTTGTCATCATTAGCAACGCTGTTACAGTAACCTGTCATAATTAGTATCGAAGTTAATGTTACTTGTCATAAATAGTATCGAAGTTACTGTTACCTGTCATAATTAGTATCGAAGTTACAGTTACTTGTCATAATTAGTATCGAAGTTACTGTTACCTGTCATAATTAGAATCGAAGTTATAGTTACCTGCCAAAATTTTTATCGAAATTACAGTTACTTGTCATAATTAGTAACCAAGTTACAGTTACCTGTCATAATTAGTATCGAAGTTACAGTTACTTGTAATAATTAGTTTCGAAGTTACCGTTACCTGCCATAATTTGTATCGAAATTACAGGGACTTGTAATAATTAGTAACGAAGTTGCAGTTACCTGCCATAATTAGTATCGAAATTAAAGTTACTTGTGATAATTATTAACGAAGTTACAGTTACCTGTCATAATAAGTATCGAAGTTACTGTTACCTACCATAATTTTTTATCAAAATTACAGTTACTTGTCATAATTAGTAACGAAGTTAGAGTTTCTTGTCATAATTAGTATCGAAGTTACAGTTACCTGTCATAATTTGATTCGAAATTATAGTTACTTGTCATAATTAGTATCGAAGTTACTGTTACCAGTCACAATTAGTATCGAAGTTACAGTTACCTGCCATAATTTGTATCGAAATTACAGTTCCCTGTCATAATTAGTATCGAAGTTACAGTTACTTGTCATAATTAGTATCGAAGTTACTGTTACCTGCCATAATTTGTATCGAAATTACAGTTACTTGTCATAATTAGTTACGAAGTTACAGTTACCTGTCATAATTAGTATCGAAGTTACAGTTACTTGTCATAATTAGTATCGTAGTTACTGTTACCTGTCATAATTAGTATCGAAGTTACTGTTACCTGTCATAATTAGTATTGAAGTTACAGTTATCTACAATAATTTTTTATCAAAATTACAGTTACTTGTCATAATTAGTAACGAAGTTAGAGTTTCTTGTCATAATTAGTATCGAAGTTACAGTTACCTGTCATAATTTGTATCGAAGTTATAGTTACTTGTCATAATTAGTATCGAAGTTGCTGTTACCTGTCGTAATTAGTATCGAAGGAACAGTTTCCTGCCATAATTTGTATCGAAATTACAGTTCCCTGTCATAATTAGTATCGAAGTTACAGTTACTTGTCATAATTAGTATCGAAGTTACTGTTACCTGCCATAATTTGTATCGAAATTACAGTTACTTGTCATAATTAGTTACGAAGTTACAGTTACCTGTCATAATTAGTATCGAAGTTACAGTTACTTGTCATAATTAGTATCGTAGTTACTGTTACCTGTCATAATTAGTATCCAAGTTACTGTTACCTGTCATAATAAGTATCGAAGTTACAGTTACCTGCCAAAATTTGAATCGAAATTACAGTTATTGTCATAATTAGTAACGAAGTTACAGTTACCTGTCATAATTAGTATCGAAGTTACTGTTACATGTCATAATTAGTATCGAAGTTAATGTTACCTGTCATAATTAGCATCGAAATTACAATTACCTGCCATAATTTGTATTGAAATTACAGGGACTTGTCATAATTAGTAACGAAGTTACAGTAACCTGTCATAATTAGTATCGAAGTAACTGTTACCTGTCATAATTAGTATTGAAGTTACAGTTACCTACAATATTTTTTTATCAAAATTACAGTTACTTGTCATAATTAGTAACGAAGTTAGAGTTTCTTGTCATAATTAGTATCGAAGTTACAGTTACCTGTCATAATTTGTATCGTGGTTATAGTTACTTGTCATAATTAGTATCGAAGTTGCTGTTACCTGTCATAATTAGTATCGAAGTTACAGTAACCTGCCATAATTTGTATCGAAATTACAGTTACTTGTCATAATTAGTAACGAAGTTACAGTTACCTGTCATAATTAGTATCGATGTTACAGTTACTTGTCATAATTAGTATCGAAGTTACTGTTACCTGTCATAATAAGTATCGAAGTTACAGTTACCTGTCACAATTAGTATCGAAGGTACTGTTACTTGTCATAATTAGTAACGAAGTTACAGTTACCTGTCATAATTTGTATCGAAATTACAGTTACTTGTCATAATTAGTAACGAAGTTACAGTATCCTGTCATAATTAGTATCGAAGTAACTGTTACCTGTCATAATTAGTATGGAAGTTACAGTTACCTGCCATAATTTGTATCGAAATTAAAGTTACTTGTCATCATTAGCAACGATGTTACAGTAACCTGACATAATTAGTATCGAAGTTAATGTTACTTGTCATAAATAGTATCGAAGTTACTGTTACCTGTCATAATTAGTATCGAAGTTACAGTTACTTGTCATAATTAGTATCGAAGTTACAGTTACCTGTCATAATTTGTATCGTGGTTATAGTTACTTGTCATAATTAGTATCGAAGTTGCTGTTACCTGTCATAATTAGTATCGAAGTTACAGTAACCTGCCATAATTTGTATCGAAATTACAGTTACTTGTCATAATTAGTAACGAAGTTACAGTTACCTGTCATAATTAGTATCGAAGTTACAGTAACCTACCATAATTTGTATCGAAATTACAGTTACTTGTCATAATTAGTATCGAAGTTACAGTTACCTGCCATAATTTGTATCGAAATTACAGGGACTTGTCATAATTAGTAACGAAGTTACAGTTTCCTGCCATAACTAGTATCGAAATTAAAGTTACTTGTCATAATTAGTAACGAAGTTACAGTTTCCTGTCATAATTAGTATCGAAGTTACTGTTAACTGTCATAATTAGTATTGAAGTTACAGTTACCTACCATAATTTTTTCTCAAAATTACAGTTACTTGTCATAATTAGTAACGAAGTTTGAGTTTCTTGTCATAATTAGAATCGAAGTTACAGTAACCAGTCATAATTTTTATCGAAGTTATAGTTACTTGTCATAATTAGTATCGAAGTTACTGTTACCTGTCCTAATTAGTATCGAAGTTACAGTTACCTGCCATAATTAGTATCGAAATTAGAGTTACTTGTAATTATTAGTAACGAAGTTACAGTTACCTGTCATAATTAGTATCGAAGTTACAGTTACTTGTCATAATTAGTATCGAAGATACTGTTACCTGTCATAATTACTATCGAAGTTACAGTTACCTGCCAAAAATTTGTATCGAAATTACAGTTCCTTGTCATAATTAGTATCGAAGTTACAGTTACCTGTCATAATTATTATCGAAGGTACTGTTACTTGTCATAATTAGTAACGAAGTTACAGTTACCTGTCATAATTTGTATCGAAATTACAGTTACTTGTGATAATTAGTAACGAAGTTACAGTTTTCTGTCATAATTAGTACCGAAGTTACTGTTACCTGTCATAATTAGTATGGATGTTACAGTTATCTGCCATAATTTGTATCGAAATTAAAGTTACTTGTCATAATTAGTAGCGATGTTACAGTAACCTGCCATAATTAGTATCTAAGTTAATGTTACTTGTCATAATTAGTATCGAAGTTACTGTTACCTGTCATAATTAGTATCGAAGATACAGTTACCTGCCATAATTTGTATCGAAATTACTGTTACTTGTCATAATTACTAACGAAGTTACAGTTACCTGTCATAATTAGTATCGAAGTTACAGTTACTTGTAATAATTAGTATCGAAGTTACCGTTAACCGCCATAATTTGTATCGAAATAACAGTTACTTGTCATAATTAGTTACGAAGGTACAGTTACTTGTAATAATTAGTATCGAAGTAACCGTTACCCGCCATAATTTGTATCGAAATAACAGTTACTTGTCATAATTAGTTACGAAGGTACAGTAACCTGTCATAATTAGTATCGAAGTTACATTTACTTGTCATAATTAGTATCGTAGTTACTGTTACCTGTCATAATTAGTATCGAAGTTACTGTTACCTGTCATAATTAGTATTGAACTTACAGTTACCTACAATAATTTTTTATCAAAATTACAGTTACTTGTCATAATTAGAAACGAAGTTAGAGTTTCTTGTCATAATTAGTATCGAAGTTACAGTTACCTGTCATAATTTGTATCGAAGTTATAGTTACTTGTCATAATTAGTATCGAAGTTGCTGTTACCTGTCATAATTAGTATTGAAGTTACAGTTACCTGCCATAATTTGTTTCGAAATTACAATTACTTGTCATAATTAGTAACGAAGTTACAGTTACCTGTCATAATTAGTATCGAAGTTACAGTTACTTGTCATAATTAGTATCGAAGTTACTTTTACCTGTCATAATAAGTATCGAAGTTACAGTTACCTGCCAAAATTTGAATCGAAATTACAGTTACTTGTCATAATTAGTAACGAAGTTACAGTTACCTGTCATAATTAGTATCGAAGTTACAGTTACTTGTCATAATTAGTATCGAAGTTACTGTTACTTGTCATAATTAGTATCGAAGTTACTGTTACCTGTCATAATTAGCATCGAAATTACAATTACCTGCCATAATTTGTATCGAAATTACAGGGACTTGTCATAATTAGTAACGAAGTTACAGTTACCTGCCATAATTAGTATCGAAATTAAAGTAACTTGTCATAATAAGTAACGAAGTTACAGTTACCTGTCATAATTAGTATCGAAGTTACTGTTACCTGTCATAATTAGTATTGAAGTTACAGTTACCTACAATAATTTTTTATCAAAATTACAGTTACTTGTCATAATTAGTAACGAAGTTAGAGTTTCTTGTCATAATTTGTATCGAAATTACAGTTCCTTGTCATAATTAGTATCGAAGTTACAGTTACCTGTCATAATTAGTATCGAAGGTACTGTTACTTGTCATAATTAGTATCGAAGTTACAGTTACCTGCCCTAATTAGTATCGAAATTAAAGTTACTTGTGATAATTAGTAACGAAGGTTACAGTTACCTGTCATAATTAGTATCGAAGTTCCTGTTACCTGTCATAATTAGTATTGAAGTTACTGTTACCTACCATAATTTTTTATCAAAATTACAGTTACTTGTCATAATTAGTAACGAAGTTACTGTTACCAGCCATAATTTGTATCGAAATTACAGTTACTTGTCATAATTAGTTACCAAGTTACAGTTACCTGTCATAATTAGTATCGAAGTTACAGTTACTTGTCATAATTAGTATCGTAGTTACTGTAGCCTGTCATAATTAGTATCGAAGTTACTGTTACCTGTCATAATTTGTATCGGAGTTATAGTTCCTTGTCATAATTAGTATCGAAGTTACAGTTACCTGTCATAATTAGTATCGAAGTTACTGTTACCTGTCATAATTACTATCGAAGTTACAGTTACCTGCCAAAATTTGTATCGAAATTACAGTTACTTGTCATAATTAGTAACGAAGTTACAGTTACCTGCCATAATTTGTATCGAAATTACAGTTCCTTGTCATAATTAGTATCGAAGTTACAGTTACCTGTCATAATTAGTATCGAAGGTACTGTTACTTGTCATAATTAGTAAAGAAGTTACAGTTACCAGTCATAATTTGTATCGAAATTACTGTTACTTGTCATAATTAGTAGCGATGTTACAGTAACCTGTCATAATTAGTATCGAAGTTACAGTTACTTGTCATAATTAGTATCGAAGTTACTGTTACCTGTAATAATTAGAATCGAAGTTACAGTTACCTGCCAAAATTTGTATCGAAATTACAGTTACTTGACATAATTAGTAACGAAGTTACAGTTACCTGTCATAATTAGTATCGAAGTTACAGTTACTTGTAATAATTAGTATCGAAGTTACCGTTACCTGCCATAATTTGTATCGAAATTAAAGTTAATTGTGATAATTAGTAACGAAGTTACAGTTACCTGTCATAATTAGTATCCAAGTTCCTGTTACCCGTCATAATTAGTATTGAAGTTACAGTTACCTACCATAATTTTTTATCAAAATTACAGTTACTTGTCATAATTAGTAACGAAGTTAGATTTTCTTGTCATAATTAGTATCGAAGTTACAGTTACCTGTCATAATTTGATTCGAAGTTATAGTTACTTGTCATAATTAGTATCGAAGTTACTGTTACCTGTCACAATTAGTACCGACGTTATAGTTACCTGCCATAATTTGTATCGAAATTACAGTTCCTTGTCATAATTAGTATCGAAGTTACAGTTACCTGTCATAATTAGCATCGAAGTTACTGTTACCAGCCATAATTTGTATCGAAATTACAGTTACTTGTCATAATTAGTTACCAAGTTACAGTTACCTGTCATAATTAGTATCGAAGTTACAGTTACTTGTCATAATTAGTATCGTAGTTACTGTAACCTGTCATAATTAGTATCGAAGTTACTGTTACCTGTCATAATTTGTATCGAAGTTATAGTTCCTTGTCATAATTAGTATCGAAGTTACAGTTACCTGTCATAATTAGTATCGAAGTTACTGTTACCTGTCATAATTAGTATCGAAGTTACGGTTACTTGTCATAGTTAGTATCGAAGTTACTGTTACCTGTCATAATTAGTATCGAAGTTACTGTTACCTGTCATAATTAGTATCGAAATTACAATTACCTGCAATAATTTGTATCCAAATTACAGGGACTTGTCATAATTAGTAACGAAGTTACAGTAACCTGCCATAATTAGTATCGAAATTAAAGTTACTTGTCATAATAAGTAACGAAGTTACAGTTACCTGTCATAATTAATAACGAAGTTACAGTTACCTGTCATAATAAGTATCGAAGTTACAGTTACCTGCCATAATTTGTATCGAAATTACAGGGACTTGTCATAATTAGTAACGAAGTTAGAGTTTCTTGTCATAATTAGTATCGAAGTTACAGTTACCTGTCATAATTTGTATCGAGGTTATAGTTACTTGTCATAATTAGTATCGAAGTTGCTGTTACCTGTCATAATTAGTATCGAAGTTACAGTAACCTGCCATAATTTGTATCGAAATTACAGTTACTTGTCATAATTAGTAACGAAGTTACAGTTACCTGTCATAATTAGTATCGATGTTACAGTTACTTGTCATAATTAGTATCGAAGTTACTGTTACCTGTCATAATAAGTAGGGAAGTTACAGTTACCTGCCAAAATTTGAATCGAAATTACAGTTACTTGTCATAATTAGTAACGAAGATACAGTTACCTGTCATAATTAGAATCGAAGTTACAGTTACCTGTCAAAATTAGTATCGAAGTTACAGTTACTTGTCATAATTAGTATCGAAGTTACTGTTACCTGTCATAATTAGTAACGATGATACAGTTACCTGCCAGAATTTGTATCGAAATTACAGTTACTTGTCATAATTAATAACGAAGTTACAGTTACCTGTCATAATTAGTATCGAAGTTACAGTTACCTGCCATAATTTGTATCGAAATTACAGGGACTTGTCATAATTAGTAACGAAGTTACTGTTACCTGTCATAATTAGTATCGAAGTTACAGTTACCTGCCATAATTTGTATCGAAATTAGAGTTACTTGTCATTACTAGTAACGAAGTTACAGTTACCTGTCATAATTAGTATCGAAGTTACAGTTACTTGTCATAATTAGTATCGAAGTTTGAGTTTCTTGTCATAATTAGTATCGAAGTTACTCTTACCTGTCATAATTAGTATTGAAGTTACAGTTACCTACAATAATTTTTTATCAAAATTACAGTTACTTGTCATAATTAATAACGAAGTTACAGTTACCTGTCATAATTAGTATCGAAGTTACAGTTATTTGTCATAATTTGTATCGAAGTTACAGTTATCTGCCATAATTTGTATCGAAATTACAGGGACTTGTCATAATTAGTTTCGAAGTTACAGTTTCCTGCCGTAACTAGTATCGAAATTAAAGTTACTTGTCATAATTAGTAACGAAGTTACAGTTTCCTGTCTTAAGTAGTATCGAAGTTACTGTTACCTGTCATTATTATTAATGAAGTTACAGTTACCTACCATAATTTTTTATCAAAATTACAGTTACTTGTCATAATTAGTAACGAAGTTTGAGTTTCTTGTCATAATTAGAATCGAAGTTACAGTAACCAGTCATAATTTTTATCGAAGTTACAGTTACTTGTCATAATTAGTATCGAAGTTACTGTTACCTGTCATAATTAGTATCGAAGTTACAGTTACCTGCCATAATTTGTATCGAAATTAGAGTTACTTGTCATTATTAGTAACGAAGTTACAGTTACCTGTCATAATTAGTATCGAAGTTACAGTTACTTGTCATAATTAGTATCGAAGTTACTGTTACCTGTCATAATTAATATCGAAGTTACAGTTACCTGCCAAAATATGTATCGAAATTACAGTTACTTGTCATAATTAGTAACGAAGTTACAGTTACCTGCCATAATTTGTATCGAAATTACAGTTCCTTGTCATAATTAGTATCGAAGTTACAGTTACCTGTCCTAATTAGTATAGAAGGTACTGTTACTTGTCATAATTAGTAACGAAGTTACAGTTACCTGTCATAATTTGTATCGAAATTACAGCTACTTGTCATAATTAGTAACGAAGTTACAGTTTCCTGTCATAATTAGTATCGAAGTTACTGTTACCTGTCATAATTAGTATGGAAGTTACAGTTACCTGCCATAATTTGTATCGAAATTAAAGTTACTTCTCATAATTAGTAGCGATGTTACAGTAACCTGCCCTAATTAGTATCGAAGTTAATGTTACTTGTCATAATTAGTATCGAAGTTACTGTTACCTGTCATAATTAGTATCGAAGATACAGTTACCTGCCATAATTTGTATCGAAATTACTGTTACTTGTCATAATAAGTAACGAAGTTACAGTTACCTGTCATAATTAGTATCGAAGTTACAGTTACTTGTCATAATTTGTAACGAAGTTACTGTTACCTGTCATAATTAGAATCGAAGTTACAGTTACCTGCCAAAATTTGTATCGAAATTACAGTTACTTGCCTTAATTAGTAACGAAGTTACAGTTACCTGTCATAATTAGTATCGAAGTTACAGTTACTTGTAATAAATAGTATCGAAGTTACCGTTACCTGCCATAATTTGTATCGAAATTACAGGGACTTGTCATAATTAGTAACGAAGTTACAGTTACCTGCCATAATTAGTATCGAAATTAAAGTTGCTTGTGATAATTAGTAACGAAGTTACAGTTACCTTCCATAATTTGTATCGAAATTACAGTTCCTTGTCATAATTAGTATCGAAGTTACAGTTACCTGTCATAATTAGCATCGAAGTTACTGTTACCAGCCATATTTGGTATCGAAATTACAGTTCCTTGTCATAATTAGTATCGAAGTTACAGTTACCTGTCATAATTAGTATCGAAGGTACTGTTACTTGTCATAATTAGTATCGAAGTTACAGTTACCTGCCCTAATTTGTATCGAAATTAAAGTTACTTGTGATAATTAGTAACGAAGTTACAGTTACCTGTCGTAATTATTATCGAAGTTCCTGTTACCTGTCATAATTAGTATTGAAGTTACAGTTACCTACCATAATTTTTTATCAAAATTACAGTTACTTGTCATAATTAGTAACGAAGTTAGATTTTCTTGTCATAATTAGTATCGAAGTTACAGTTACCTGTCATAATTTGATTCGAAGTTATAGTTACTTGTCATAATTAGTATCGAAGTTACTGTTACCTGTCACAATTAGTACCGACGTTACAGTTACCTGCCATAATTTGTATCGAAATTACAGTTCCTTGTCATAATTAGTATCGACGTTACAGTTACCTGTCATAATTAGCATCGAAGTTACTGTTACCAGCCATAATTTGTATCGAAATTACAGTTACTTGTCATAATTAGTTACCAAGTTACAGTTACCTGTCATAATTAGTATCGAAGTTACAGTTACTTGTCATAATTAGTATCGTAGTTACTGTAACCTGTCATAATTAGTATCGAAGTTACTGTTACCTGTCATAATTTGTATCGGAGTTATAGTTCCTTGTCATAATTAGTATCGAAGTTACAATTACCTGTCATAATTAGTATCGAAGTTACTGTTACCTGTCATAATTAGTATCGAAGTTACAGTTACTTGTCATAATTAGTATCGAAGTTACTGTTACCTGTCATAATTAGTATCGAAGTTACTGTTACCTGTCATAATTAGTATTGAAGTTACAGTTACCTACAATAATTTTTTATCAAAATTACAGTTACTTGTCATAATTAATAACGAAGTTACAGTTACCTGTCATAATTAGTATCGAAGTTACAGTTACCTGCCATAATTTGTATCGATATTACAGGGACTTGTCATAATTAGTAACGAAGTTACAGTTTCCTACCATAACTAGTATCGAAATTAAAGTTACTTGTCATAATTAGTAACGAAGTTACAGTTTCCTGTCATAATTAGTATCGAAGTTACTGTTACCTGTCATAATTAGTAATGAAGTTACAGTTACCTACCTTAATTTTTTATCAAAATTACAGTTACTTGACATAATTAGTAACGAAGTTTGAGTTTCTTGTCATAATTAGAATCGAAGTTACAGTAACCAGTCATAATTTTTATCGAAGTTATAGTTACTTGTCATAATTAGTATCGAAGTTACTGTTACCTGTCCTAATTAGTATCGAAGTTACAGTTACCTGCCAAAATTTGTATCGAAATTACAGTTACTTGTCATAATTAGTAACCAAGTTACAGTTACCTGTCATAATTAGTATCGAAGTTACAGTTACTTGTAATAATTAAGTTTCGAGGTTACAGTTACCTGCCATAATTTGTATCGAAATTACAGGGACTTGTCAAAATTAGTAACGAAGTTACAGTTTCCTGCCATAATTAATATCGAAATTAAAGTTACTTGTCATAATTAGTGACGAAGTTACAGTTTCCTGTCATAATAAGTATCGAAGTTACTGTTACCTGTCATAATTAGAATCGAAGTTAAAGTTACCTGCCAAAATTTGTATCGAAATTACAGTCACTTGTCATAATTAGTAACCAAGTTACAGTTACCTGTCATAATTAGTATCGAAGTTACAGTTACTTGTAATAATTAGTTTCGAAGTTACCGTTACCTGCCATAATTTGTATCGAAATTACAGGGACTTGTAATAATTAGTAACGAAGTTACAGTTACCTGCCATATTTAGTATCGAAATTAAAGTTACTTGTGATAATTAGTAACAAAGTTACAGTTACCTGTCATAATAAGTATCGAAGTTACTGTTACCTGTCATAATTAGTATTGAAGTTACAGTTACCTACCATAATTTTTTATCAAAATTACAGTTACTTGTCATAATTAGTAACGAAGTTAGAGTTTCTTGTCATAATTAGTATCGAAGTTACAGTTACCTGTCATAATTTGATTCGACGTTATAGTTACCTGTCATAATTATTATCGAAGTTACAGTTTCCTGTCATAATTAGTATCGAAGTTACTGTTACCTGTCATAATTAGTATTGAAGTTACAGTTACCTACCATAAATTTTTTATCAAAATTACAGTTACTTGTCATAATTAGTAACGAAGTTTGAGTTTCTTGTCATAATTAGTATCGAAGTTACAGTTACCTGTCGTAATTAGTATGGAAGTTACTGTTACCTGTCATAATTAGTATCGAAGTTGCAGTTACTTGTCATAATTAGTATCGTAGTTACTGTAACCTGTCATAATTAGTATCGAAGTTACTGTTACCTGTCATAATTTGTATCGAAGTTATAGTTCCTTGTCATAATTAGTATCGAAGTAACAGTTACCTGTCGTATTTAGTATCGAAGTTACTGTTACCTGTCATAATTAGTATCGAAGTTACAGTTACTTGCCATAATTAGTATCGAAGTTTCTGTTACCTGTCATAATTAGTATCGAAGTTACTGTTACCTGTCATAATTAGTATCGAAATTACAATTACCTGCAATCATTTGTATCGAAATTACAGGGACTTGTCATAATTAGTAACGAAGTTACAGTAACCTGCCATAATTAGTATCGAAATTAAAGTTACTTGTCATAATAAGTAACGAAGTTACAGTTACCTGTCATAATTAGTATCGAAGTTACTGTTACCTGTCATAATTAGTATTGAAGTTACAGTTACCTACAATAATTTTTTATCAAAATTACAGTTACTTGTCATAATTAGTAACGAAGTTAGAGTTTCTTGTCTTAATTAGTATCGAAGTTACAGTTACCTGTCATAATTTGTATCGAAGTTATAGTTACTTGTCATAATTAGTATCGAAGTTGCTGTTACCTGTCATAATTGGTATCGAAGTTACAGTTACCAGTCATAATTAGTATCGAAGGTACTGTTACTTGTCATAATTAGTAACGAAGTTAGAGTTACCTGTCATAATTTGTATCGAAATTACAGTTACTTGTCATAATTAGTAACGAAGTTACAGTATCCTGTCATAATTAGTATCGAAGTAACTGTTACCTGTCATAATTAGTATGGAAGTTACAGTTACCTGCCATAATTTGTATCGAAATTAAAGTTACTTGTCATCATTAGCAACGATGTTACAGTAACCTGTCATAATTAGTATCGAAGTTAATGTTACTTGTCATAAATAGTATCGAAGTTACTGTTACCTGTCATAATTAGTATCGAAGTTACAGTTACTTGTCATAATTAGAACCGAAGTTACTGTTACCTGTCATAATTAGAATCGAAGTTATAGTTACCTGCCAAAATTTGTATCGAAATTACAGTTACTTGTCATAATTAGTAACCAAGTTACAGTTACCTGTCATAATTATTATCGAAGTTACAGTTACTTGTAATAATTAGTTTCGAAGTTACCGTTACCTGCCATAATTTGTATCGAAATTACAGGGACATGTAATAATTAGTAACGAAGTTACAGTTACCTGCCATAATTAGTATCGAAATTAAAGTTACTTGTGATAATTAGTAACGAAGTTACAGTTACCTGTCATAATTAGTATCGAAGTTACAGTTACTTGTCATAATTAGAACCGAAGTTACTGTTACCTGTCATAATTAGAATCGAAGTTATAGTTACCTGCCAAAATTTGTATCGAAATTACAGTTACTTGTCATAATTAGTAACCAAGTTACAGTTACCTGTCATAATTATTATCGAAGTTACAGTTACTTGTAATAATTAGTTTCGAAGTTACCGTTACCTGTCATAATTTGTATCGAAGTTATAGTTACTTGTCATAATTAGTATCGAAGTTGCTGTTACCTGTCATAATTAGTATCGACGGAACAGTTACCTGCCATAATTTGTATCGAAATTACAGTTACTTGTCATAATTAGTAACGAAGTTACAGTTACCTGTCATAATTAGTATCGAAGGTACAGTTACTTGTCATAATTAGTATCGAAGTTACTGTTACCTGTCATAATAAGTATAAAAGTTACAGTTACCTGCCAAAATTTGAATCGAAATTACAGTTATTGTCATAATTAGTAACGAAGTTACAGTTACCTGTCATAATTAGTATCGAAGTTACTGTTACATGTCATAATTAGTATCGAAGTTAATGTTACCTGTCATAATTAGCATTGAAATTACAATTACTTGCCATAATTTGTATTGAAATTACAGGGACTTGTCATAATTAGTAACGAAGTTACAGTAACCTGTCATAATAAGTATCGAAGTTACTGTTACCTGTCATAATCAGTATTGAAGTTACAGTTACCTACAATATTTTTTATCAAAATTACAGTTACTTGTCATAATTAGTAACGAAGTTAGAGTTTCTTGTCATAATTAGTATCGAAGTTACAGTTACCTGTCATAATTTGTATCGAGGTTATAGTTACTTGTCATAATTAGTATCGAAGTTGCTGTTACCTGTCATAATTAGTATCGAAGTTACAGTAACCTGCCATAATTTGTATCGAAATTACAGTTACTTGTCATAATTAGTAACGAAGTTACAGTTACCTGTCATAATTAGTATCGATGTTACAGTTATTTGTCATAATTAGTATCGAAGTTACTGTTACCTGTCATAATAAGTATCGAAGTTACAGTTACCTGCCAAAATTTGAATCGAAATTACAGTTACTTGTCATAATTAGTAACGAAGATAGAGTTACCAGTCATAATTAGAATCGAAGTTACAGTTACCTGTCATAATTAGTATCGATGTTACAGTTACTTGTCATAATTAGTATCGAAGTAACTGTTACCTGTCATAATTAGTAACGATGATACAGTTACCTGCCAAATTTTGTATCGAAATTACAGTTACTTGTCATAATTAATAACGAAGTTACAGTTACCTGTCATAATTAGTATCGAAGTTACAGTTACCTGCCATAATTTGTATCGAAATTACAGGGACTTGTCATAATTAGTAACGAAGTTACAGTTTCCTGCCATAATTAATATCGAAATTAAAGTTACTTGTCATAATTAGTAACGAAGTTACAGTTTCCTGTCATAATTAGTATCGAAGTTACTGTTACCTGTCATAATTAGTATTGAAGTTACAGTTACCTACCATAATTTTTTATCAAAATTACAGTTACTTGTCATTATTAGTAACGAAGTTTGAGTTTCTTGTCATAATTAGTATCGAAGTTACTGTTACCTGTCATAATTAGTATTGAAGTTACAGTTACCTACAATAATTTTTAATCAAAATTACAGTTACTTGTCATAATTAATAACGAAGTTACAGTTACCTGTCATAATTAGTATCGAAGTTACAGTTATTTGTCATAATTTGTATCGAAGTTACAGTTATCTGCCATAATTTGTATCGAAATTACAGGGACTTGTCATAATTAGTTTCGAAGTTACAGTTTCCTGCCATAACTAGTATCAAAATTAAAGTTACTTGTCATAATTAGTAACGAAGTTACAGTTTCCTGTCATAATTAGTATCGAAGTTACTGTTACCTGTCATTATTATTAATGAAGTTACAGTTACCTACCACAATTTTTTATCAAAATTACAGTTACTTGTCATAATTAGTAACGAAGTTTGAGTTTCTTGTCATAATTAGAATCGAAGTTACAGTAACCAGTCATAATTTTTATCCATGTTACAGTTACTTGTCATAATTAGTATCGAAGTTACTGTTACCTGTCATAATTAGTATCGAAGTTACAGTTACCTGCCCTAATTTGTATCGAAATTAGAGTTACTCGTCATTATTAGTAACGAAGTTACAGTTACCTGTCATAATTAGTATCGAAGTTACAGTTACTTGTCATAATTAGTATCGAAGTTACTGTTACCTGTCATAATTAATATCGAAGTTACAGTTACCTGCCAAAATTTGTATCGAAATTACAGTTACTTGTCATAATTAGTAACGATGTTACAGTTACCTGCCATAATTTGTATCGAAATTACAGTTCCTTGTCATAATTAGTATCGAAGTTACAGTTACCTGTCATAATTAGTATCGAAGGTACTGTTACTTGTCATAATTAGTAACGAAGTTACAGTTACCTGTCATAATTTGTATCGAAATTACAGTTACTTGTCATAATTAGTAACGAAGTTACAGTTACCTGTCATAATTAGTATCGAAGGTACAGTTACTTGTCATAATTAGTATCGAAGTTACTGTTACCTGTCATAATAAGTATAAAAGTTACAGTTACCTGCCAAAATTTGAATCGAAATTACAGTTATTGTCATAATTAGTAACGAAGTTACAGTTACCTGTCATAATTAGTATCGAAGTTACTGTTACATGTCATAATTAGTATCGAAGTTAATGTTACCTGTCATAATTAGCATTGAAATTACAATTACTTGCCATAATTTGTATTGAAATTACAGGGACTTGTCATAATTAGTAACGAAGTTACAGTAACCTGTCATAATAAGTATCGATGTTACTGTTACCTGTCATAATCAGTATTGAAGTTACAGTTACCTAAAATATTTTTTATCAAAATTACAGTTACTTGTCATAATTAGTAACGAAGTTAGAGTTTCTTGTCATAATTAGTATCGAAGTTACAGTTACCTGTCATAATTTGTATCGAGGTTATAGTTACTTGTCATAATTAGTATCGAAGTTGCTGTTACCTGTCATAATTAGTATCGAAGTTACAGTAACCTGCCATAATTTGTATCGAAATTAGAGTTACTTGTCATAATTAGTAACGAAGTTACAGTTACCTGTCATAATTAGTATCGATGTTACAGTTACTTGTCATAATTAGTATCGAAGTTACTGTTACCTGTCATAATAAGTATCGAAGTTACAGTTACCTGCCAAAATTTGAATCGAAATTACAGTTACTTGTCATAATTAGTAACGAAGATAGAGTTACCTGTCATAATTAGAATCGAAGTTACAGTTACCTGTCATAATTAGTATCGAAGTTACAGTTACTTGTCATAATTAGTATCGAAGTAACTGTTACCTGTCATAATTAGTAACGATGATACAGTTACCTGCCAAAATTTGTATCGAAATTACAGTTACTTGTCATAATTAATAACGAAGTTACAGTTACCTGTCATAATTAGTATCGAAGTTACAGTTACCTGCCATAATTTGTATCGAAATTACAGGGACTTGTCATAATTAGTAACGAAGTTACAGTTTCCTGCCATAATTAATATCGAAATTAAAGTTACTTGTCATAATTAGTAACGAAGTTACAGTTTCCTGTCATAATTAGTATCGAAGTTACTGTTACCTGTCATAATTAGTATTGAAGTTACAGTTACCTACCATAATTTTTTATCAAAATTACAGTTACTTGTCATAATTAGTAACGAAGTTTGAGTTTCTTGTCATAATTAGTATCGAAGTTACTGTTACCTGTCATAATTAGTATTGAAGTTACAGTTACCTACAATAATTTTTTATCAAAATTACAGTTACTTGTCATAATTAATAACGAAGTTACAGTTACCTGTCATAATTAGTATCGAAGTTACAGTTATTTGTCATAATTTGTATCGAAGTTACAGTTATCTGCCATAATTTATATCGAAATTACAGGGACTTGTCATAATTAGTTTCGAAGTTACAGTTTCCTGCCATAACTAGTATCAAAATTAAAGTTACTTGTCATTATTAGTAACGAAGTTACAGTTTCCTGTCATAATTAGTATCGAAGTTACTGTTACCTGTCATTATTATTAATGATGTTACAGTTACCTACCATAATTTTTTATCAAAATTACAGTTACTTGTCATAATTAGTAACGAAGTTTGAGTTTCTTGTCATAATTAGAATCGAAGTTACAGTAACCAGTCATAATTTTTATCGAAGTTACAGTTACTTGTCATAATTAGTATCGAAGTTACTGTTACCTGTCATAATTAGTATCGAAGTTGCAGTTACCTGCCCTAATTTGTATCGAAATTAGAGTTACTTGTCATTATTAGTAACGAAGTTACACTTACCTGTCATAATTAGTATCGAAGTTACAGTTACTTGTCATAATTAGTATCGAAGTTACTGTTACCTGTCATAATTAATATCGAAGTTACAGTTACCTGCCAAAATTTGTATCGAAATTACAGTTACTTGTCATAATTAGTAACGATGTTACAGTTACCTGCCATAATTTGTATCGAAATTACAGTTCCTTGTCATAATTAGTATCGAAGTTACAGTTACCTGTCATAATTAGTATCGAAGGTACTGTTACTTGTCATAATTAGTAACGAAGTTACAGTTACCTGTCATAATTTGTATCGAAATTACAGTTACTTGTCATAATTAGTAACGAAGTTACAGTTTCCTGTCATAATTAGTATCGATGTTACTGTTACCTGTCATAATTAGTATGGAAGTTACAGTTACCTGCCATAATTTGTATCGAAATTAAAGTTACTTCTCATAATTAGTAGCGATGTTACAGTAACCTGCCATAATTAGTATCGAAGTTAATGTTACTTGTCATAATTAGTATCGAAGTTACTGTTACCTGTCATAATTAGTATCGAAGATACAGTTACCTGCCATAATTTGTATCGAAATTACTGTTACTTGTCATAATTAGTAACGAAGTTACAGTTACCTGTCATAATTAGTATCGAAGTTACAGTTACTTGTCATAATTTGTAACGAAGTTACTGTTACCTGTCATAATTAGAATAGAAGTTACAGTTACCTGCCAAAATTTGTATCGAAATTACAGTTACTTGCCTTAATAAGTAACGAAGTTACAGTTACCTGTCATAATTAGTATCGAAGTTACAGTTACTTGTAATAATTAGTATCGAAGTTACCGTTACCTGCCATAATTTGTATCGAAATTACAGGGACTTGTCATAATTAGTAACGAAGTTACAGTAACCTGCCATAATTAGTATCGAAATTAAAGTTGCTTGTGATAATTAGTAACGAAGTTACAGTTACCTGCCATAATTTGTATCGAAATTACAGCTCCTTGTCATAATTAGTATCGAAGTTACAGTTACCTGTCATAATTAGCATCGAAGTTACTGTTACCAGCCATATTTGGTATCGAAATTACAGTTACTTGTCATAATTAGTTACCAAGTTACAGTTACCTGTCATAATTAGTATCGAAATTACTGTTACCAGTCATAATTAGTATTGAAGTTACAGTTACCTACAATAATTTTTTATCAAAATTACAGTTACTTGTCATAATTAGTAACGACGTTAGAGTTTCTTGTCATAATTTGTATCGAAATTACAGTTCCTTGTCATAATTAGTATCGAAGTTACAGTTACCTGTCATAATTATTATCGAAGGTACTGTTACTTGTCATAATTAGTATCGAAGTTACAGTTACCTGCCCTAATTAGTATTGAAGTTACAGTTACCTACCATAATTTTTTATCAAAATTACAGTTACTTGTCATAATTAGTAACGAAGTTAGATTTTCTTGTCATAATTAGTATCGAAGTTACAGTTACCTGTCATAATTTGATTCGAAGTTATAGTTACTTGTCATAATTAGTATCGAAGTTACTGTTACCTGTCACAATTAGTACCGACGTTACAGTTACCTGCCATAATTTGTATCGAAATTACAGTTCCTTGTCATAATTAGTATCGAAGTTACAGTTACCTGTCATAATTAGCAACGAAGTTACTGTTACCAGCCATAATTTGTATCGAAATTACAGTTAATTGTCATAATTAGTTACCAAGTTACAGTTACCTGTCATAATTAGTATCGAAGTTACAGTTACTTGTCATAATTAGTATCGTAGTTACTGTAACCTGTCATAATTAGTATCGAAGTTACTGTTACCTGTCATAATTTGTATCGGAGTTATAGTTCTTTGTCATAATTAGTATCGAAGTTACAATTACCTGTCATAATTAGTATCGAAGTTACTGTTACCTGTCATAATTAGTATCGAAGTTACAGTTACTTGTCATAATTAGTATCGAAGTTACTGTTACCTGTCATAATTAGTATCGAAGTTACTGTTACCTGTCATAATTATTATTGAAGTTACAGTTACCTACAATAATTTTTTATCAAAATTACAGTTACTTGTCATAATTAATAACGAAGTTACAGTTACCTGTCATAATTAGTATCGAAGTTACAGTTACCTGCCATAATTTGTATCGAAATTACAGGGACTTGTCATAATTAGTAACGAAGTTACAGTTTCCTGCCATAACTAGTATCGAAATTAAAGTTACTTGTCATAATTAGTAACGAAGTTACAGTTTCCTGTCATAATTAGTATCGAAGTTACTGTTACCTGTCATAATTAGTAATGAAGTTACAGTTACCTACCATAATTTTTTATCAAAATTAGAGTTACTTGTCATAATTAGTAACGAAGTTTGAGTTTCTTGTCATAATTAGAATCGAAGTTACAGTAACCAGTCATAATTTTTATCGAAGTTATAGTTACTTGTCATAATTAGTATCGAAGTTACTGTTACCTGTCCTAATTAGTATCGAAGTTACAGTTACCTGCCAAAATTTGTATCGAAATTACAGTTACTTGTCATAATTAGTAACCAAGTTACAGTTACCTGTCATAATTAGTGTCGAAGTTACAGTTACTTGTAATAATTAGTTTCGAGGTTACAGTTACCTGCCATAATTTGTATCGAAATTACAGGGACTTGTCATAATTAGTAACGAAGTTACAGTTTCCTGCCATAATTAATATCGAAATTAAAGTTACTTGTCATAATTAGTGACGAAGTTACAGTTTCCTGTCATAATTAGTATCGAAGTTACTGTTACCTGTCATAACTAGTATTGAAGTTACAGTTACCTACCATAATTTTTTTATCAAAATTACAGTTACTTGTCATAATTAGTAACGAAGTTTGAGTTTCTTGTCATAATTAGTATCGAAGTTACTGTTACCTGTCATAATTAGTATTGAAGTTCCAGTTACCTACAATAATTTTTTATCAAAATTACAGTTACTTGTCATAATTAATAACGAAGTTACAGTTACCTGTCATAATTAGTATCGAAGTTACAGTTACTTGTCATAATTAGTATCGAAGTTACAGTTACCTGCCATAATTTGTATCGAAATTACAGGGACTTGTCATAATTAGTAACGAAGTTACAGTTTCCTGCCATAACTAGTATCGAAATTAAAGTAACTTGTCATAATTAGTAACGAAGTTACAGTTTCCTGTCATAATTAGTATCGAAGTTACTGTTACCTGTCATAATTAGTAATGAAGTTACAGTTACCTACCATAATTTTTTCTCAAAATTACAGTTACTTGTCATAATTAGTAACGAAGTTTGAGTTTCTTGTCATAATTAGAATCGAAGTTACAGTAACCAGTCATAATTTTTATCGAAGTTATAGTTACTTGTCATAATTAGTATCGAAGTTACTGTTACCTGTCCTAATTAGTATCGAAGTTACAGTTACCTGCCATAATTAGTATCGAAATTAGAGTTACTTGTCATTATTAGTAACGAAGTTACAGTTACCTGTCATAATTAGTATCGAAGTTACAGTTACTTGTCATAATTAGTATCGAAGATACTGTTACCTGTCATAATTACTATCGAAGTTACAGTTACCTGCCAAAAATTTGTATCGAAATTACAGTTACTTGTCATAATTAGTAACGAAGTTACAGTTACCTGCCATAATTTGTATCGAAATTACAGTTCCTTGTCATAATTAGTATCGAAGTTACAGTTACCTGTCATAATTATTATTGAAGGTACTGTTACTTGTCATAATTAGTAACGAAGTTACAGTTACCTGTCATAATTTGTATCGAAATCACAGTTACTTGTGATAATTAGTAACGAAGTTACAGTTTTCTGTCATAATTAGTACCGAAGTTACTGTTACCTGTCATAATTAGTATCGAAATTACAATTACCTGCCACAATTTGTATCGAAATTACAGTTACATCTCATAATTAGTAACGAAGTTACAGTTACCTGCCATAATTAGTATCGAAGTTAATGTTACTTGTCATAATTAGTATCGAAGTTACTGTTACCTGTCATAATTAGTATCGAAGATACAGTTACCTGCCATAATTTGTATCGAAATTACTGTTACTTGTCATAATTACTAACGAAGTTACAGTTACCTGTCATAATTAGTATCGAAGTTACAGTTACTTGTAATAATTAGTATCGAAGTTACCGTTAACCGCCATAATTTGTATCGAAATAACAGTTACTTGTCATAATTAGTTACGAAGGTACAGTTACTTGTAATAATTAGTATCGAAGTTACAGTTACCCGCCATAATTTGTATCGAAATAACAGTTACTTGTCATAATTAGTTACGAAGGTACAGTAACCTGTCATAATTAGTATCGAAGTTACATTTACTTGTCATAATTAGTATCGTAGTTACTGTTACCTGTCATAATTAGTATCGAAGTTACTGTTACCTGTCATTATTAGTATTGAACTTACAGTTACCTACAATAATTTTTTATCAAAATTACAGTTACTTGTCATAATTAGAAACGAAGTTAGAGTTTCTTGTCATAATTAGTATCGAAGTTACAGTTACCTGTCATAATTTGTATCGAAGTTATAGTTACTTGTCATAATAAGTATCGAAGTTGCTGTTACCTGTCATAATTAGTATCGAAGTTACAGTTACCTGCCATAATTTGTTTCGAAATTACAGTTACTTGTCATAATTAGTAACGAAGTTACAGTTACCTGTCATAATTAGTATCGAAGTTACAGTTACTTGTCATAATTAGTATCGAAGTTACTTTTACCTGTCATAATAAGTATCGAAGTTACAGTTACCTGCCAAAATTTGAATCGAAATTACAGTTACTTGTCATAATTAGTAACGAAGTTACAGTTACCTGTCATAATTAGTATCGAAGTTACAGTTACTTGTCATAATTAGTATCGAAGTTACTGTTACTTGTCATAATTAGTATCGAAGTTACTGTTACCTGTCATAATTAGCATCGAAATTACAATTACCTGCCATAATTTGTATCGAAATTACAGGGACTTGTCATAATTAGTAACGAAGTTACAGTTACCTGCCATAATTAGTATCGAAATTAAAGTAACTTGTCATAATAAGTAACGAAGTTACAGTTACCTGTCATAATTAGTATCGTAGTTACTGTTACCTGTCATAATTAGTATTGAAGTTACAGTTACCTACAATAATTTTTTATCAAAATTACAGTTACTTGTCATAATTAGTAACGAAGTTAGAGTTTCTTGTCATAATTTGTATCGAAATTACAGTTCCTTGTCATAATTAGTATCGAAGTTACAGTTACCTGTCATAATTAGTATCGAAGGTACTGTTACTTGTCATAATTAGTATCGAAGTTACAGTTACCTGCCCTAATTAGTATCGAAATTAAAGTTACTTGTGATAATTAGTAACGAAGGTTACAGTTACCTGTCATAATTAGTATCGAAGTTCCTGTTACCTGTCATAATTAGTATTGAAGTTACTGTTACCTACCATAATTTTTTATCAAAATTACAGTTACTTGTCATAATTAGTAACGAAGTTAGATTTTCTTGTCATAATTAGTATCGAAGTTACAGTTACCTGTCATAATTTGATTCGAAGTTATAGTTACTTGTCATAATTAGTATCGAAGTTACTGTTACCTGTCATAATTTGTATCGGAGTTATAGTTCCTTGTCATAATTAGTATCGAAGTTACAGTTACCTGTCATAATTAGTATCGAAGTTACTGTTACCTGTCATAATTAGTATCGAAGTTACAGTTACTTGTCATAATTAGTATCGAAGTTACTGTTACCTGCCATAATATGTATCGAAATTACAGGGACTTGTCATAATTAGTAACGAAGTTACAGTTTCCTGCCATAACTAGTATCGGAATTAAAGTTACTTGTCATAATTAGTAACGAAGTTACAGTTTCCTGTCATAATTAGTATCGAAGTTACTGTTACCAGCCATAATTTGTATCGAAAATACAGTTGCTTGTCATAATTAGTTACCAAGTTACAGTTACCTGTCATAATTAGTATCGAAGTTATAGTTACTTGTCATAATTAGTATCGAAGTTACTGTTACCTGTCCTAATTAGTATCGAAGTTACAGTTACCTGCCATAATTAGTATCGAAATTAGAATTACTTGTCATTATTAGTAACGAAGTTACAGTTACCTGTCATAATTAGTATCGAAGTTACAGTTACTTGTCATAATTAGTATCGAAGTTACTGTTACCTGTCATAATTACTATCGAAGTTACAGTTACCTGCCAAAATTTGTATCGAAATTACAGTTACTTGTCATAATTAGTAACGAAGTTACAGTTACCTGCCATAATTTGTATCGAAATTACAGTTCCTTGTCATAATATTATCGAAGTTACAGTTACCTGTCATAATTAGTATCGAAGGTAATGTTACTTGTCATAATTAGTAAAGAAGTTACAGTTACCAGTCATAATTTGTATCGAAATTACAGTTACTTGTCATAATTAGTAGCGATGTTACAGTAACCTGCCATAATTAGTATCGAAATTAGAATTAGTTGTCATTATTAGTAACGAAGTTACAGTTACCTGTCATAATTAGTATCGAAGTTACAGTTACTTGTCATAATTAGTATCGAAGTAACTGTTACGTGCCATAATTACTATCGAAGTTACAGTTACCTGCCAAAATTATTATCGAAGTTACAGTTACTTGTAATTAGAATTACTTGTCATTATTAGTAACGAAGTTACAGTTACCTGTCATAATTAGTATCGAAGTTACAGTTACGTGTCATAATTAGTATCGAAGTTACTGTTACCTGTCATAATTACTATCGAAGTTACAGTTACCTGCCAAAATTTGTATCGAAATTACAGTTACTTGTCATAATTAGTAACGAAGTTACAGTTACCTGCCATAATTTGTATCGAAATTACAGTTCCTTGTCATAATTAGTATCGAAGTTACAGTTACCTGTCATAATTAGTATCGAAGGTACTGTTACTTGTCATAATTAATAACGAAGTTACAGTTACCTGTCATAATTTGTATCGAAATTACAGTTACTTGTCATAATTAGTAGCGATGTTACAGTAACCTGCCATAATTAGTATCGAAGTTAATGTAACTTGTCATAATTAGTATCGAAGTTACTGTTACCTGTCATAATTAGTATCGAAGATACAGTTACCTGCCATAATTAGTATCGAAATTACTGTTACTTGTCATAATTACTAACGAAGTTACAGTTACCTGTCATAATTAGTATCGAAGTTACAGTTACTTGTCATAATTAGTATCGAAGTTACTGTTACCTGTAATAATTAGAATCGAAGTTACAGTTACCTGCAATAATTTGTATCGAAATTACAGGGACTTGTCATAATTAGTAACGAAGTTACAGTAACCTGCCATAATTAGTATCGAAATTAAAGTTACTTGTCATAATAAGTAACGAAGTTACAGTTACCTGTCATAATTAGTATCGAAGTTACTGTTACCTGTCATAATTAGTATTGAAGTTACATTTACCTACAATAATTTTTTATCAAAATTACAGTTACTTGTCATAATTAGTAACGAAGTTAGAGTTTCTTGTCACAATTAGTATCGAAGTTACAGTTACCTGTCATAATTTGTATCGAAGTTATAGATACTTGTCATAATTAGTATCGAAGTTGCTGTTACCTGTCATAATTGGTATCGAAGTTACAGTTACCTGTCATAATTAGTATCGAAGTTACAGTTACTTGTCATAATTAGTATCGAAGTTACTGTTACTTGTCATAATTAGTATCGAAGTTACTGTTACCTGTCATAATTAGCATCGAAATTACAATTACCTGCCATAATTTGTATCGAAATTACAGGGACTTGTCATAATTAGTAACGAAGTTACAGTTACCTGCCATAATTAGTATCGAAATTAAAGTAACTTGTCATAATAAGTAACGAAGTTACAGTTACCTGTCATAATTAGTATCGTAGTTACTGTTACCTGTCATAATTAGTATTGAAGTTACAGTTACCTACAATAATTTTTTATCAAAATTACAGTTACTTGTCATAATTAGTAACGAAGTTAGAGTTTCTTGTCATAATTTGTATCGAAATTACAGTTCCTTGTCATAATTAGTATCGAAGTTACAGTTACCTGTCATAATTAGTATCGAAGGTACTGTTACTTGTCATAATTAGTATCGAAGTTACAGTTACCTGCCCTAATTAGTATCGAAATTAAAGTTACTTGTGATAATTAGTAACGAAGGTTACAGTTACCTGTCATAATTAGTATCGAAGTTCCTGTTACCTGTCATAATTAGTATTGAAGTTACTGTTACCTACCATAATTTTTTATCAAAATTACAGTTACTTGTCATAATTAGTAACGAAGTTAGATTTTCTTGTCATAATTAGTATCGAAGTTACAGTTACCTGTCATAATTTGATTCGAAGTTATAGTTACTTGTCATAATTAGTATCGAAGTTACTGTTACCTGTCATAATTTGTATCGGAGTTATAGTTCCTTGTCATAATTAGTATCGAAGTTACAGTTACCTGTCATAATTAGTATCGAAGTTACTGTTACCTGTCATAATTAGTATCGAAGTTACAGTTACTTGTCATAATTAGTATCGAAGTTACTGTTACCTGCCATAATATGTATCGAAATTACAGGGACTTGTCATAATTAGTAACGAAGTTACAGTTTCCTGCCATAACTAGTATCGGAATTAAAGTTACTTGTCATAATTAGTAACGAAGTTACAGTTTCCTGTCATAATTAGTATCGAAGTTACTGTTACCAGCCATAATTTGTATCGAAAATACAGTTGCTTGTCATAATTAGTTACCAAGTTACAGTTACCTGTCATAATTAGTATCGAAGTTATAGTTACTTGTCATAATTAGTATCGAAGTTACTGTTACCTGTCCTAATTAGTATCGAAGTTACAGTTACCTGCCATAATTAGTATCGAAATTAGAATTACTTGTCATTATTAGTAACGAAGTTACAGTTACCTGTCATAATTAGTATCGAAGTTACAGTTACTTGTCATAATTAGTATCGAAGTTACTGTTACCTGTCATAATTACTATCGAAGTTACAGTTACCTGCCAAAATTTGTATCGAAATTACAGTTACTTGTCATAATTAGTAACGAAGTTACAGTTACCTGCCATAATTTGTATCGAAATTACAGTTCCTTGTCATAATATTATCGAAGTTACAGTTACCTGTCATAATTAGTATCGAAGGTAATGTTACTTGTCATAATTAGTAAAGAAGTTACAGTTACCAGTCATAATTTGTATCGAAATTACAGTTACTTGTCATAATTAGTAGCGATGTTACAGTAACCTGCCATAATTAGTATCGAAATTAGAATTAGTTGTCATTATTAGTAACGAAGTTACAGTTACCTGTCATAATTAGTATCGAAGTTACAGTTACTTGTCATAATTAGTATCGAAGTAACTGTTACGTGCCATAATTACTATCGAAGTTACAGTTACCTGCCAAAATTATTATCGAAGTTACAGTTACTTGTAATTAGAATTACTTGTCATTATTAGTAACGAAGTTACAGTTACCTGTCATAATTAGTATCGAAGTTACAGTTACGTGTCATAATTAGTATCGAAGTTACTGTTACCTGTCATAATTACTATCGAAGTTACAGTTACCTGCCAAAATTTGTATCGAAATTACAGTTACTTGTCATAATTAGTAACGAAGTTACAGTTACCTGCCATAATTTGTATCGAAATTACAGTTCCTTGTCATAATTAGTATCGAAGTTACAGTTACCTGTCATAATTAGTATCGAAGGTACTGTTACTTGTCATAATTAATAACGAAGTTACAGTTACCTGTCATAATTTGTATCGAAATTACAGTTACTTGTCATAATTAGTAGCGATGTTACAGTAACCTGCCATAATTAGTATCGAAGTTAATGTAACTTGTCATAATTAGTATCGAAGTTACTGTTACCTGTCATAATTAGTATCGAAGATACAGTTACCTGCCATAATTAGTATCGAAATTACTGTTACTTGTCATAATTACTAACGAAGTTACAGTTACCTGTCATAATTAGTATCGAAGTTACAGTTACTTGTCATAATTAGTATCGAAGTTACTGTTACCTGTAATAATTAGAATCGAAGTTACAGTTACCTGCAATAATTTGTATCGAAATTACAGGGACTTGTCATAATTAGTAACGAAGTTACAGTAACCTGCCATAATTAGTATCGAAATTAAAGTTACTTGTCATAATAAGTAACGAAGTTACAGTTACCTGTCATAATTAGTATCGAAGTTACTGTTACCTGTCATAATTAGTATTGAAGTTACATTTACCTACAATAATTTTTTATCAAAATTACAGTTACTTGTCATAATTAGTAACGAAGTTAGAGTTTCTTGTCACAATTAGTATCGAAGTTACAGTTACCTGTCATAATTTGTATCGAAGTTATAGATACTTGTCATAATTAGTATCGAAGTTGCTGTTACCTGTCATAATTGGTATCGAAGTTACAGTTACCTGTCATAATTAGTATCGAAGGTACTGTTACTTGTCATAATTAGTAACGAAGTTACAGTTACCTGTCATAATTTGTATCGAAATTACAGTTACTTGTCATAATTAGTAACGAAGTTACAGTATCCTGTCATAATTAGTATCGAAGTAACTGTTACCTGTCATAATTAGTATGGAAGTTACAGTTACCTGCCATAATTTGTATCGAAAATAAAGTTACTTGTCATCATCAGCAACGATGTTACAGTAACCTGTCATAATTAGTATCGAAGTTAATGTTACTTGTCATAAATAGTATCGAAGTTACTGTTACCTGTCATAATTAGTATCGAAGTTACAGTTACTTGTCATAATTAGTATCGAAGTTACTGTTACCTGTCATAATTAGAATCGAAGTTACATTTACCTGCCAAAATTTGTATCGAAATTACAGTTACTTGTCATAATTAGTAACCAAGTTACAGTTACCTGTCATAATTAGTATCGATGTTACAGTTACTTGTAATAATTAGTTTCGAAGTTACCGTTACCTGCCATAATTTGTATCGAAATTACAGGGACTTGTAATAATTAGTAACAATGTTACAGTTACCTGCCATAATTAGTATCGAAATTAAAGTTACTTGTGATAATTAGTAACGAAGTTACAGTTACCTGTCATAATAAGTATCGAAGTTACTGTTACCTGTCATAATTAGTATTGAAGTTACAGTTACCTACCATAATTTTTCATCAAAATTACAGTTACTTGTCATAATTAGTAACGAAGTTAGAGTTTCTTGTCATAATTAGTATCGAAGTTACAGTTACCTGCCATAATTTGATTCGAGGTTATAGTTACTTGTCATAATTAGTATCGAAGTTACTGTTACCAGTCACAATTAGTATCGAAGTTACAGTTACCTGCCATAATTTGTATCGAAATTACAGTTCCCTGTCATAATTAGTATCGAAGTTACAGTTACTTGTCATAATTAGTATCGAAGTTACTGTTACCTGCCATAATTTGTATCGAAATTACAGTTACTTGTCATAATTAGTTACGAAGTTACAGTTACCTGTCATAATTAGTATTGATGTTACAGTTACTAGTCATAATTAGTATCGTAGTTACTGTTACTTGTCATAATTAGTATCGAAGTTACTGTTACCTGTCAAAATTAGTATTGAAGTTACAGTTACCTACAATAATTTTTTATCAAAATTACAGTTACTTGTCATAATTAGTAACGAAGTTAGAGTTTCTTGTCATAATTAGTATCGAAGTTACAGTTACCTGTCATAATTTGTATCGAAGTTATAGTTAATTGTCATAATTAGTATCGAAGTTGCTGTTACCTGTCATAATTAGTATCGAAGGAACAGTTACCTGCCATAATTTGTATCGAAATTACAGTTACTTGTCATAATTAGTAAGAAAGTTACAGTTACCTGTCATAATTAGTATCGAAGTTACAGTTACTTGTCATAATTAGTATCGAAGTTACTGTTACCTGTCATAATAAGTATCGAAGTTACAGTTACCTGCCAAAATTTGAATCGAAATTACAGTTATTGTCATAATCAGTAACGAAGTTACAGTTACCTGTCATAATTAGTATCGAAGTTACAGTTACTTGTCATAATTAGTATCTAAGTTACTGTTACTTGTCATAATTAGTATCGAAGTTAATGTTACCTGTCATAATTAGCGTCGAAATTACAATTACCTGCCATAATTTTATTGAAATTACAGGGACTTGTCATAATTAGTAACGAAGTTACAGTAACCTGTCATAATTAGTATCGAATTTACTGTTACCTGTCATAATTAGTATTGAAGTTACAGTTACCTACAATATTTTTTTTATCAAAATTACAGTTACTTGTCATAATTAGTAACGAAGTTAGAGTTTCTTGTCATAATTAGTATCGAAGTTACAGTTACCTGTCATAATTTGTATCGAGGTTATAGTTACTTGTCATAATTAGTATCGAAGTTGCTGTTACCTGTCATAATTAGTATCGAAGTTACAGTAACCTGCCATAATTTGTATCGAAATTACAGTTACTTGTCATAATTAGTATCGAAGTTACAGTTACCTGTCATAATTAGTATCGAAGTTGCAGTTACTTGTCATAATTAGTATCGAAGTTATTGTAACCTGTCATAATTAGTAACGATGATACATTTACCTGCCAAAATTTGTATCGAAATTACAGTTACTTGTCATAATTAATAACGAAGTTAGAGTTACCTGTCATAATTAGTATCGAAGTTACAGTTACCTGCCATAATTTGTATCGAAATTACAGGGACTTGTCATAATTAGTAACGAAGTTACAGTTTCCTGCCATAATTAGTATCGACGTTACTGTTACCTGTCATAATTAGTATTGAAGTTACAGTTACCTACCATAATTTTTTATCAAAATTACAGTTACTTGTCATAATTAGTAACGAAGTTTGAGGTTCTTGTCATAATTAGTATCGATGTTACTGTTACCTGTCATAATTAGTATTGAAGTTACAGTTACCTACAATAATTTTTTATCAAAATTACAGTTACTTGTCATAATTAATAACGAAGTTACAGTTACCTGTCATAATTAGTATCGAAGTTACAGTTATTTGTCATAATTTGTATCGAAGTTACAGTTATCTGCCATAATTTGTATCGAAATTACAGGGACTTGTCATAATTAGTTTCGAAGTTACAGTTTCCTGCCATAACTAGTATCGAAATTAAAGTTACTTGTCATAATTAGTAACGAAGTTACAGTTTCCTGTCATAATTAGTATCTAAGTTACTGTTACCTGTCATTATTATTAATGAAGTTACAGTTACCTACCATAATTTTTTATCAAAATTACAGTTACTTGTCATAATTAGTAACGAAGTTTGAGTTTCTTGTCATAATTAGAATCGAAGTTACAGTAACCAGTCATAAATTTTATCGAAGTTATAGTTACTTGTCATAATTAGTATTGAAGTTACTGTTACCTGTCATAATTAGTATCGAAGTTACAGTTACCTGCCATAATTTGTATTGAAATTAGAGTTACTTTTCCTTATTAGTAACGAAGTTACAGTTACCTGTCATAATTAGTATCGAAGTTACAGTTACGTGTCATAATTAGTATCGAAGTTACTGTTACCTGTCATAATTAATATCGAAGTTACAGTTACCTGCCAAAATTTGTATCGAAATTACAGTTACTTGTCATAATTAGTATCGAAGTTACAGTTACCTGTCATAATTAGTATCGAAGGTACTGTTACTTGTCATAATTAGTAATGAAGTTACAGTTACCTGTCATAATTTGTATCGAAATTACAGTTAATTGTCATAATTAGTAACGAAGTTACAGTTTCCTGTCATAATTAGTATCGAAGTTACTGTTACCTGTCATAATTAGTATGGAAGTTACAGTTACCTGCCATAATTTGTATCGAAATTAAAGTTACTTCTCATAATTAGTAGGGATGTTACAGTAACCTGCCATAATTAGTATCGAAGTTAATGTTACTTGTCATAATTAGTATCGAAGTTACTGTTACCTGTCATAATTAGTATCGAAGATACAGTTACCTGCCATTATTTGTATCGAAATTACTGTTACTTGTCATAATTAGTAACGAAGTTACAGTTACCTGTCATAATTAGTATCGAAGTTACAGTTACTTGCCATAATTTGTAACGAAGTTACTGTTACCTGTCATAATTAGAATCGAAGTTACAGTTACCTGCCAAAATTTGTATCGAAATTACAGTTACTTGCCTTAATTAGTAACGAAGTTACAGTTACCTGTCATAATTAGTATCGAAGTTACAGTTACTTGTGATAATTAGTATCGAAGTTACCGTTACCTGCCATAATTTGTCTCGAAATTACAGGGACTTGTCATAATTAGTTACGAAGTTACAGTTACCTGCCATAATTAGTATCGAAATTAAAGTTGCTTGTGATAATTAGTAACGAAGTTACAGTTACCTGCCATAATTTGTATCGAAATTACAGTTCCTTGTCATAATTAGTATCGAAGTTACAGTTACTTGTCATAATTAGTATCGTAGTTACTGTAACCTGCCATAACTAGTATCGAAGTTACTGTTACCTGTCATAATTTGTATCGATGTTATAGTTACTTGTCATAATTAGTATCGAAGTTGCTGTTACCTGTCATAATTAGTATCGAAGTTACAGTTACTTGTCATAATTAGTATCGAAGTTACTGTTACCTGTCACAATTAGTACCGACGTTACAGTTACCTGCCATAATTTGTATCGAAATTACAGTTCCTTGTCATAATTAGTATCGAAGTTACAGTTACCTGTCATAATTAGCATCGAAGTTACTGTTACCAGCCATAATTTGTATCGAAATTACAGTTACTTGTCATAATTAATTACCAAGTTACAGTTACCTGTCATAATTAGTATCGAAGTTACAGTTACTTGTCATAATTAGTATCGTAGTTACTGTAACCTGTCATAATTAGTATCGAAGTTACTGTTACCTGTCATAATTTGTATCGAAGTTATAGTTCCTTGTCATAATTAGTATCGAAGTTACAGTTACCTGTCATAATTAGTATCAAAGTTACTGTTACCTGTCATAATTAGTATCGAAGTTACGGTTACTTGTCATAGTTAGTATCGAAGTTACTGTTACCTGTCATAATTAGTATCGAAGTTACTGTTACCTGTCATAATTAGTATCGAAATTACAATTACCTGCAATAATTTGTATCGAAATTACAGGGACTTGTCATAATTAGTAACGAAGTTACAGTAACCTGCCATAATTAGTATCGAAATTAAAGTTACTTCTCATAATAAGTAACGAAGTTACAGTTACCTGTCATAATTAGTATCGAAGTTACTGTTACCTGTCATAATTAGTATTGAAGTTACATTTACCTACAATAATTTTTTATCAAAATTACAGTCACTTGTCATAATTAGTAACGAAGTTAGAGTTTCTTGTCACAATAAGTATCGAAGTTACAGTTACCTGTCATAATTTGTATCGAAGTTATAGATACTTGTCATAATTAGTATCGAAGTTGCTGTTACCTGTCATAATTGGTATCGAAGTTACAGTTACCTGTCATAATTAGTATCGAAGGTACTGTTACTTGTCATAATTAGTAACGAAGTTACAGTTACCTGTCATAATTTGTATCGAAATTACAGTTACTTGTCATAATTAGTAACGAAGTTACAGTATCCTGTCATAATTAGTATCGAAGTAACTGTTACCTGTCATAATTAGTATGGAAGTTACAGTTACCTGCCATAATTTGTATCGAAATTAAAGTTACTTGTCATCATCAGCAACGATGTTACAGTAACCTGTCATAATTAGTATCGAAGTTAATGTTACCTGTCATAAATAGTATCGAAGTTACTGTTACCTGTCATAATTAGTATCGAAGTTACAGTTACTTGTCATAATTAGTATCGAAGTTACTGTTACCTGTCATAATTAGAATCGAAGTTACATTTACCTGCCAAAATTTGTATCGAAATTACAGTTACTTGTCATAATTAGTAACCATGTTACAGTTACCTGTCATAATTAGTATCGAAGTTACAGTTACTTGTAATAATTAATTTCGAAGTTACCGTTAACTGCCATAATTTGTATCGAAATTACAGGGACTTGTAATAATTAGTAACAAAGTTACAGTTACCTGCCATAATTAGTTTCGAAATTAAAGTTACTTGTGATAATTAGTAACGAAGTTACAGTTACCTGTCATAATAAGTATCGAAGTTACTGTTACCTGTCATAATTAGTATTGATGTTACAGTTACCTACCATAATTTTTTATCAAAATTACAGTTACTTGTCATAATTAGTAACGAAGTTAGAGTTTCTTGTCATAATTAGTATCGAAGTTACAGTTACCTGCCATATTTTGATTCGAAGTTATAGTTACTTGTCATAATTAGTATCGAAGTTACTGTTACCAGTCACAATTAGTATCGAAGTTACAGTTACCTGCCATAATTTGTATCGAAATTACAGTTCCCTGTCATAATTAGTATCGAAGTTACAGTTACTTGTCATAATTAGTATCGAAGTTACTGTTACCTGCCATAATTTGTATCGAAATTACAGTTACTTGTCATAATTAGTTACGAAGTTACAGTTACCTGTCATAATTAGTATCGAAGTTACAGTTACTAGTCATAATTAGTATCGTAGTTACTGTTACCTGTCATAATTAGTATCGAAGTTACTGTTACCTGTCAAAATTAGTATTGAATTTACAGTTACCTACAATAATTTTTTATCAAAATTACAGTTACTTGTCATAATTAGTAACGAAGTTAGAGTTTCTTGTCATAATTAGTATCGAAGTTACAGTTACCTGTCATAATTTGTATCGAAGTTATAGTTAATTGTCATAATTAGAATCGAAGTTGCTGTTACCTGTCATAATTAGTATCGAAGGAACAGTTACCTGCCATAATTTGTATCGAAATTACAGTTACTTGTCATAATTAGTAAGGAAGTTACAGTTACCTGTCATAATTAGTATCGAAGTTACAGTTACTTGTCATAATTAGTATCGAAGTTACTGTTACCTGTCATAATAAGTATCGAAGTTACAGTTACCTGCCAAAATTTGAATCGAAATTACAGTTATTGTCATAATTAGTAACGAAGTTACAGTTACCTGTCATAATTAGTATCGAAGTTACAGTTACTTGTCATAATTAGTATCTAAGTTACTGTTACTTGTCATAATTAGTATCGAAGTTAATGTTACCTGTCATAATTAGTGTCGAAATTACAATTACCTGCCATAATTTTATTGAAATTACAGGGACTTGTCATAATTAGTAACGAAGTTACAGTAACCTGTCATAATTAGTATCGAAGTTACTGTTACCTGTCATAATTAGTATTGAAGTTACAGTTACCTACAATATTTTTTTATCAAAATTACAGTTACTTGTCATAATTAGTAACGAAGTTAGAGTTTCTTGTCATAATTAGTATCGAAGTTACAGTTACCTGTCATAATTTGTATCGAGGTTATAGTTACTTGTCATAATTAGTATCGAAGTTGCTGTTACCTGTCATAATTAGTATCGAAGTTACAGTAACCTGCCATAATTTGTATCGAAATTACAGTTACTTGTCATAATTAGTATCGAAGTTACATTTACCTGTCATAATTAGTATCGAAGTTGCAGTTACTTGTCATAATTAGTATCGAAGTTATTGTAACCTGTCATAATTAGTAACGATGATACATTTACCTGCCAAAATTTGTATCGAAATTACAGTTACTTGTCATAATTAATAACGAAGTTAGAGTTACCTGTCATAATTAGTATCGAAGTTACAGTTACCTGCCATAATTTGTATCGAAATTACAGGGACTTGTCATAATTAGTAACGAAGTTACAGTTTCCTGCCATAATTAGTATCGAAGTTACTGTTACCTGTCATAATTAGTATTGAAGTTACAGTTACCTACCATAATTTTTTATCAAAATTACAGTTACTTGTCATAATTAGTAACGAAGTTTGAGTTTCTTGTCATAATTAGTATCGATGTTACTGTTACCTGTCATAATTAGTATTGAAGTTACAGTTACCTACAATAATTTTTTATCAAAATTACAGTCACTTGTCATAATTAATAACGAAGTTACAGTTACCTGTCATAATTAGTATCGAAGTTACAGTTATTTGTCATAATTTGTATCGAAGTTACAGTTATCTGCCATAATTTGTATCGAAATTACAGGGACTTGTCATAATTAGTTTCGAAGTTACAGTTTCCTGCCATAACTAGTATCGAAATTAAAGTTACTTGTCATAATTAGTAACGAAGTTACAGTTTCCTGTCATAATTAGTATCCAAGTTACTGTTACCTGTCATTATTATTAATGAAGTTACAGTTACCTACCATAATTTTTTTATCAAAATTACAGTTACTTGTCATAATTAGTAACGAAGTTTGAGTTTCTTGTCATAATTAGAATCGAAGTTACAGTAACCAGTCATAAATTTTATCGAAGTTGTAGTTACTTGTCATAATTAGTATCGAAGTTACTGTTACCTGTCATAATTAGTATCGAAGTTACAGTTACCTGCCATAATTTGTATCGAAATTAGAGTTACTTTTCCTTATTAGTAACGAAGTTACAGTTACCTGTCATAATTAGTATCGAAGTTCCAGTTACGTGTCATAATTAGTATCGAAGTTACTGTTACCTGTCATAATTAATATCGAAGTTACAGTTACCTGCCAAAATTTGTATCGAAATGACAGTTACTTGTAATAATTAGTAACGAAGTTACAGTTACCTGCCATAATTTGTATCGAAATTACAGTTCCTTGTCATAATTAGTATCGAAGTTACAGTTACCTGTCATAATTAGTATCGAAGGTACTGTTACTTGTCATAATTAGTAACGAAGTTACAGTTACCTGTCATAATTTGTATCGAAATTACAGTTAATTGTCATAATTAGTAACGAAGTTACAGTTTCCTGTCATAATTAGTATCGAAGTTACTGTTACCTGTCATAATTAGTATGGAAGTTACAGTTACCTGCCATAATTTGTATCGAAATTAAAGTTACTTCTCATAATTAGTAGGGATGTTACAGTAACCTGCCATAATTAGTATCGAAGTTAATGTTACTTGTCATAATTAGTATCGAAGTTACTGTTACCTGTCATAATTAGTATCGAAGATACAGTTACCTGCCATAATTTGTATCGAAATTACTGTTACTTGTCATAATTAGTAACGAAGTTACAGTTACCTGTCATAATTAGTATCGAAGTTACAGTTACTTGCCATAATTTGTAACGAAGTTACTGTTACCTGTCATAATTAGAATCGAAGTTACAGTTACCTGCCAAAATTTGTATCGAAATTACAGTTACTTGCCTTAATTAGTAACGAAGTTACAGTTACCTGTCATAATTAGTATCGAAGTTACAGTTACTTGTGATAACAAGAGTTTAGTGATTTTCAGTCGGTCAACACGAATGTACCCAAAAGAGATGGGTTATGCCCTAATCCTGAAATAAATTACATGAGATTAATAAAACACTAGGATGACCAGTTTCGATCGTCAAGCGATCATCATCAGATCCAATACACTTAGGCTATAAAATCTATGTTTGAAATACAGGTGAAAATATTTACAATATGTACAATTATTTAGTTGCAGTATTGGTACTGCAACTGTCAGTGTATGCTAAATGCAGTATATATGTTAGGTGAAATGCTAAATGGTGATGGCTATCCGGAGATTGTACTTTAGAGAGATTATATGGTTGTAAACTATGGTTAAACTATAAAAATTTTAGGCTAACTACTTATCTGATTGTCTTCCGTACTACAGCTATTCGCAGTTTCCGTGCTCACTTGAACTCGCTGTGCGGACGACTGCGGTGGTTATCTTAACGACTGGTTTTTCCCTGCCTTCCCCCCCTGTCCCTACGTGCTGTGGGGAGTGATCGCGATGTGTTTATGTGAGGTGTTGCCAACCTAGATAAGATGTATGTTATTGAATGAGGTGGATCTACAACTATTAAAGACCGTGGATTAGTCCTCGCCACGCGTGGAGCATAACCCATTCGAACTAAGCGTTGACGGTCTTATGAGGACGTCCCGGCACCTTTAATACTGCCTCTAATATGGGCCTTGGTTTATTGCAGAAGAAAGGTACATCGTACACCTGATCCAGACAACATTTACCTATTAAAAACCCCCTAATTTCCCCCCTTTTTTTTATCTAGCTTGGCTGTGTCGCTAAATTGTGTTTTGTTTCCGACAGGGTGTGTTTTTTAGTAGCGTGAAGAGGGGTGAGCTCTCCATGAACGTGTGTTCATTTAGATTGTTGGGATTGTTTCGTTTGGCTAGGTGTATCTCGATTGCTTCCTTTATGTCAAGAGCTCTGCCTTTCGATTCGTGATGGATTATTTTAAGGTCCGACTCTATGTTGGTAAAGCTATGCCCTGCGTCACACATATGTTCGCACACGGCTGAATGTGTTCCGTATCTTATCGCATTTCTATGTTCATTATAACGTGTGTCTACTCGCCTTCCACTCTGCCCGATGTAATTAGCTTGACAATCGGTGTCTTGGCACGTTATAGAATATACCCCTGACCTTGAATACGGGTCACGTTTATTTAGATTACTATTTAGGAGGTGCCTAGCGGTTGTGTTTTTCGTCGTGAAAGCTATCTTTATGCCTTGCTTTTTGAATAGGTTAGTGATTTTATATGTATTCGCATTCACATAGTTGAAACGCGCAAATTTTTTCTCATTACTGTCCGGTTTGGGAATCGTTTTATCTTTATTTTTATGTTTGGCTATAATTTGATTTATTTTGCTTGGCGAGAAGTTGTTTTCCTTTGCTATTTGCATAATAGTTCTTATTTCCTTATTATAGTTGTCTTTTGACATGGGTATGTTTAAAGCCCTGTGCACCATTGAATTGAAACCCGCTAGTTTGTGCGTACTGGGGTGATTAGACTGATTGTCGATTGCATGCGAGGTTTGTGTTGCTTTCCGGAATATGGAATATGAAAGGTCGTTGTCTTTACGTTCAATAGTTATATCGAGATAATTTATTTTCCGGTCTATTTCGGATTCCTTAGTGAATTTGATAGAATGGTGAAGGCTATTAATGGATTGGAGAATTGTTTCTTCGCTTGTTAGTTCAGTATCGTAGATGCAAATTACATCATCTACGTATCTTTTCCATATTACTATTCCCTTTGTTGAAGTCTTTTCTAAGAACGCATTTTCTAGTGCATTGATGAAGATGTCAGCGATTAACCCACTTAGTGGCGATCCCATTGCTAGGCCTTCTCTCTGTGTGTATATTTTATTGTCGAATTGAAACACGTTTTGGGTGAGAACGACCCTCAGTAATCTCACAATCTCTTCAATTTCTTTTACCGAATTGTTGGATTTTAAGTTGTTTTCGATAGTGTTGATTGCTTCAATAATCGGAATATTGGTGTACATGTTAGTTACGTCGAAGGATACTAGCCTGAAGCTAGGTTTCATTTGTAGGGTGTTCAATGCTGTTACTAGTTCTGTTGTGTTCTTTACAGAGTGGTTTTTGTCGTTGGAAAGACGGCATTTTAAGATTTTTAGTAACTCTTTGCTGATTTTGTAATTAGGGGCATTCCTACAATTGACTATTGGTCTCATTGGGCATTCCTTTTTGTGTATTTTTGGTTGTCCCCTCAATGACGGTATTTTCGGGTTCATGTTTATTAGTTTTGATTTTTCAGCTTTGGTCAGTATGTATTCTGTTTCTTTTAGCGCACTTTTTATTTGTTTTTGGAATTTGTTGGTGGGGTCTTTTGTTAATTCCTTGATTTCGTTGTTGTTTAGGAATTCGACTGTTTTTTCAATGTATTCTGTTTTATTCAAAATTACTGTAGTGTTTCCCTTATCTGCTTTTGTGATGATTAAGTCATGTTCTTTTATTTTTTGTTTCAACGACTTTATTTCTTTGATTTGTTTGTTGTTTTGAATGTTATTGCTATCGCCCTCTCGTTTGAGGATTTTTTTGGCTTCGTTGGTGGCGAGATTTTTGGTTAATTCCCTGTCTTCTGCTGGGAGCTTGTGACTGGCTATCTCAATATCTGTGATTAACTGTTTTATATTGTGGTTCGTGTGTGCGTCTGTGCAGTTGTATTTCAAACCTTTGTCTAACATATTCATTTCACCTTGAGAAAAGGTTACGTTCGTTCTGTTGTTTACTCTGCTGTGGAAATTGAATTCAATGTTATTCGTGTGTTGTTCGTTAGATTGATGGTTCTGTGTTTCTCCTAGTTTTCTTAATTTATTTTCTAGCGTTTCATGCTTCCTCGTTGCTCTGATTTTGATGGTGTCATGTAGGTGTTCGGTGAAGCTGTCCCATTGGGCTGCGTGCCAGAAATTACTTAGTTGCAATTGAATGTCGTATAATTGTTGGTTAATTTTTTGCTTTCTTATGTATGCAAATCTTAATTCGTTTTTTATCCAAAGCGCTTTGGCTTGTTTAGTTGAAATGATCGAGGCTGGTGTGTTCGGTACGGTTTTAATTGGTACGTATTTAGGGGTGAGGTTTAGTTCTATACATTTTTTGTTGAACCAAATTGACTTGTCTAAATCCAACAATTCGGTAAAAGAAATTGAAGAGATTGTGAGATTACTGAGGGTCGTTCTCACCCAAAACGTGTTTCAATTCGACAATAAAATATACACACAGAGAGAAGGCCTAGCAATGGGATCGCCACTAAGTGGGTTAATCGCTGACATCTTCATCAATGCACTAGAAAATGCGTTCTTAGAAAAGACTTCAACAAAGGGAATAGTAATATGGAAAAGATACGTAGATGATGTAATTTGCATCTACGATACTGAACTAACAAGCGAAGAAACAATTCTCCAATCCATTAATAGCCTTCACCATTCTATCAAATTCACTAAGGAATCCGAAATAGACCGGAAAATAAATTATCTCGATATAACTATTGAACGTAAAGACAACGACCTTTCATATTCCATATTCCGGAAAGCAACACAAACCTCGCATGCAATCGACAATCAGTCTAATCACCCCAGTACGCACAAACTAGCGGGTTTCAATTCAATGGTGCACAGGGCTTTAAACATACCCATGTCAAAAGACAACTATAATAAGGAAATAAGAACTATTATGCAAATAGCAAAGGAAAACAACTTCTCGCCAAGCAAAATAAATCAAATTATAGCCAAACATAAAAATAAAGATAAAACGATTCCCAAACCGGACAGTAATGAGAAAAAATTTGCGCGTTTCAACTATGTGAATGCGAATACATATAAAATCACTAACCTATTCAAAAATCAAGGCATAAAGATAGCTTTCACGACGAAAAACACAACCGCTAGGCACCTCCTAAATAGTAATCTAAATAAACGTGACCCGTATTCAAGGTCAGGGGTATATTCTATAACGTGCCAAGACACCGATTGTCAAGCTAATTACATCGGGCAGAGTGGAAGGCGAGTAGACACACGTTATAATGAACATAGAAATGCGATAAGATACGGAACACATTCAGCCGTGTGCGAACATATGTGTGACGCAGGGCATAGCTTTACCAACATAGAGTCGGACCTTAAAATAATCCATCACGAATCGAAAGGCAGAGCTCTTGACATAAAGGAAGCAATCGAGATACACCTAGCCAAACGAAACAATCCCAACAATCTAAATGAACACACGTTCATGGAGAGCTCACCCCTCTTCACGCTACTAAAAAACACACCCTGTCGGAAACAAAACACAATTTAGCGACACAGCCAAGCGAGATAAAAAAAAAAAAAAAAAAAAAATAAAAAAAAAAAAAGGGGGGAAATTAGGGGGTTTTTAATAGGTAAATGTTATCTGGATCAGGTGTACGATGTACCTTTCTTCTGCAATAAACCAAGGCCCATATTAGAGGCAGTATTAAAGGTGCCGGGACGTCCTCATAAGACCGTCAACGCTTAGTTCGAATGGGTTATGCTCCACGCGTGGCGAGGACTAATCCACGGTCTTTAATAGTTGTAGATCCACCTCATTCAATAACATACATCTTATCTAGGTTGGCAACACCTCACATAAACACATCGCGATCACTCCCCACAGCACGTAGGGACAGGGGGGGAAGGCAGGGAAAAACCAGTCGTTAAGATAACCACCGCAGTCGTCCGCACAGCGAGTTCAAGTGAGCACGGAAACTGCGAATAGCTGTAGTACGGAAGACAATCAGATAAGTAGTTAGCCTAAAATTTTTATAGTTTAACCATAGTTTACAACCATATAATCTCTCTAAAGTACAATCTCCGGATAGCCATCACCATTTAGCATTTCACCTAACATATATACTGCATTTAGCATACACTGACAGTTGCAGTACCAATACTGCAACTAAATAATTGTACATATTGTAAATATTTTCACCTGTATTTCAAACATAGATTTTATAGCCTAAGTGTATTGGATCTGATGATGATCGCTTGACGATCGAAACTGGTCATCCTAGTGTTTTATTAATCTCATGTAATTTATTTCAGGATTAGGGCATAACCCATCTCTTTTGGGTACATTCGTGTTGACCGACTGAAAATCACTAAACTCTTGTTTACTAAGGCAACACTGAAAATATGGCTTCAAACACCACAATGTACTTGTGATAATTAGTATCGAAGTTACCGTTACCTGCCATAATTTGTATCGAAATTACAGGGACTTGTCATAATTAGTAACGAAGTTACAGTTACCTGCCATAATTAGTATCGAAATTAAAGTTGCTTGTGATAATTAGTAACGAAGTTACAGTTACCTGCCATAATTTGTATCGAAATTACAGTTCCTTGTCATAATTAGTATCGAAGTTACAGTTACTTGTCATAATTAGTATCGTAGTTACTGTAACCTGTCATAACTAGTATCGAAGTTACTGTTACCTGTCATAATTTGTATCGATGTTATAGTTACTTGTCATAATTAGTATCGAAGTTGCTGTTACCTGTCATAATTAGTATCGAAGTTACAGTTACTTGTCATAATTAGTATCGAAGTTACTGTTACCTGTCACAATTAGTACCGACGTTACAGTTACCTGCCATAATTTGTATCGAAATTACAGTTCCATGTCATAATTAGTATCGAAGTTACAGTTACCTGTCATAATTAGCATCGATGTTACTGTTACCAGCCATAATTTGTATCGAAATTACAGTTACTTGTCATAATTAGTTACCAAGTTACAGTTACCTGTCATAATTAGTATCGAAGTTACAGTTACTTGTCATAATTAGTATCGTAGTTACTGTAACCTGTCATAATTAATATCGAAGTTACTGTTACCTGTCATAATTTGTACCGAAGTTATAGTTCCTTGTCATAATTAGTATCGAAGTTACAGTTACCTGTCATAATTAGTATCGAAGTTACTGTTACCTGTCATAATTAGTATCGAAGTTACGGTTACTTGTCATAGTTAGTATCGAAGTTACTGTTACCTGTCATAATTAGTATCGAAGTTACTGTTACCTGTCATAATTAGTATCGAAATTACAATTACCTGCAATAATTTGTATCGAAATTACAGGGACTTGTCATAATTAGTAACGAAGTTACAGTAACCTGCCATAATTAGTATCGAAATTAAAGTTACTTGTCATAATAAGTAACGAAGTTACAGTTACCTGTCATAATTAGTATCGAAGTTACTGTTACCTGTCATAATTAGTATTGAAGTTACATTTACCTACAATAATTTTTTATCAAAATTACAGTTACTTGTCATAATTAGTAACGAAGTTAGAGTTTCTTGTCACATTTAGTATCGAAGTTACAGTTACCTGTCATAATTTGTATCGAAGTTATAGATACTTGTCATAATTAGTATCGAAGTTGCTGTTACCTGTCATAATTGGTATCGAAGTTACAGTTACCTGTCATAATTAGTATCGAAGGTACTGTTACTTGTCATAATTAGTAACGAAGTTACAGTTACCTGTCATAATTTGTATCGAAATTACAGTTACTTGTCATAATTAGTAACGAAGTTACAGTATCCTGTCATAATTAGTATCGAAGTAACTGTTACCTGTCATAATTAGTATGGAAGTTACAGTTACCTGCCATAATTTGTATCGAAAATAAAGTTACTTGTCATCATCAGCAACGATGTTACAGTAACCAGTCATAATTAGCATCGAAGTTAATGTTACTTGTCATAAATAGTATCGAAGTTACTGTTACCTGTCATAATTAGTATCGAAGTTACAGTTACTTGTCATAATTAGTATCGAAGTTACTGTTACCTGTCATAATTAGTATCGAAGTTACAGTTACTTGTAATAATTAGTTTCGAAGTTACCGTTACCTGCCATAATTTGTATCGAAATTACAGGGACTTGTAATAATTAGTAACAAAGTTACAGTTACCTGCCATAATTAGTATCGAAATTAAAGTTACTTGTGATAATTAGTAACGAAGTTACAGTTACCTGTCATAATAAGTATCGAAGTTACTGTTACCTGTCATAATTAGTATTGAAGTTACAGTTACCTACCATAATTTTTTATCAAAATTACAGTTACTTGTCATAATTAGTAACGAAGTTAGAGTTTCTTGTCATAATTAGTATCGAAGTTACAGTTACCTGCCATAATTTGATTCGAAGTTATAGTTACTTGTCATAATTAGTATCGAAGTTACTGTTACCAGTCACAATTAGTATCGAAGTTACAGTTACCTGCCATAATTTGTATCGAAATTACAGTTCCCTGTCATAATTAGTATCGAAGTTACAGTTACTTGTCATAATTAGTATCGAAGTTACTGTTACCTGCCATAATTTGTATCGAAATTACAGTTACTTGTCATAATTAGTTACGAAGTTACAGTTACCTGTCATAATTAGTATCTAAGTTACAGTTACTAGTCATAATTAGTATCGTAGTTACTGTTACCTGTCATAATTAGTATCGAAGTTACTGTTACTTGTCATAATTAGTATTGAAGTTACAGTTACCTACAATAATTTTTTAACAAAATTACAGTTACTTGTCATAATTAGTAACGAAGTTAGAGTTTCTTGTCATAATTAGTATCGAAGTTACTGTTACCTGTCATAATTTGTGTCGAAGTTATAGTTAATTGTCATAATTAGTATCGAAGTTGCTGTTACCTGTCATAATTAGTATCGAAGGAACAGTTACCTGCCATAATTTGTATCGAAATTACAGTTACTTGTCATAATTAGTAACGAAGTTACAGTTACCTGTCATAATTAGTATCGAAGTTACAGTTACTTGTCATAATTAGTATCGAAGTTACTGTTACCTGTCATTATTATTAATGAAGTTACAGTTACCTACCATAATTTTTTTATCAAAATTACAGTTACTTGTCATAATTAGTAACGAAGTTTGAGTTTCTTGTCATAATTAGAATCGAAGTTACAGTAACCAGTCATAAATTTTATCGAAGTTGTAGTTACTTGTCATAATTAGTATCGAAGTTACTGTTACCTGTCATAATTAGTATCGAAGTTACAGTTACCTGCCATAATTTGTATCGAAATTAGAGTTACTTTTCCTTATTAGTAACGAAGTTACAGTTACCTGTCATAATTAGTATCGAAGTTACAGTTACGTGTCATAATTAGTATCGAAGTTACTGTTACCTGTCATAATTAATATCGAAGTTACAGTTACCTGCCAAAATTTGTATCGAAATTACAGTTACTTGTAATAATTAGTAACGAAGTTACAGTTACCTGCCATAATTTGTATCGAAATTACAGTTCCTTGTCATAATTAGTATCGAAGTTACAGTTACCTGTCATAATTAGTATCGAAGGTACTGTTACTTGTCATAATTAGTAACGAAGTTACAGTTACCTGTCATAATTTGTATCGAAATTACAGTTAATTGTCATAATTAGTAACGAAGTTACAGTTTCCTGTCATAATTAGTATCGAAGTTACTGTTACCTGTCATAATTAGTATGGAAGTTACAGTTACCTGCCATAATTTGTATCGAAATTAAAGTTACTTCTCATAATTAGTAGGGATGTTACAGTAACCTGCCATAATTAGTATCGAAGTTAATGTTACTTGTCATAATTAGTATCGAAGTTACTGTTACCTGTCATATTAGTATCGAAGATACAGTTACCTGCCATAATTTGTATCGAAATTACTGTTACTTGTCATAATTAGTAACGAAGTTACAGTTACCTGTCATAATTAGTATCGAAGTTACAGTTACTTGCCATAATTTGTAACGAAGTTACTGTTACCTGTCATAATTAGAATCGAAGTTACAGTTACCTGCCAAAATTTGTATCGAAATTACAGTTACTTGCCTTAATTAGTAACGAAGTTACAGTTACCTGTCATAATTAGTATCGAAGTTACAGTTACTTGTGATAATTAGTATCGAAGTTACCGTTACCTGCCATAATTTGTATCGAAATTACAGGGACTTGTCATAATTAGTAACGAAGTTACAGTTACCTGCCATAATTAGTATCGAAATTAAAGTTGCTTGTGATAATTAGTAACGAAGTTACAGTTACCTGCCATAATTTGTATCGAAATTACAGTTCCTTGTCATAATTAGTATCGAAGTTACAGTTACCTGTCATAATTAGCATCGATGTTACTGTTACCAGCCATAATTTGTATCGAAATTACAGTTACTTGTCATAATTAGTTACCAAGTTACAGTTACCTGTCATAATTAGTATCGAAGTTACAGTTACTTGTCATAATAAGTATCGTAGTTACTGTAACCTGTCATAATTAATATCGAAGTTACTGTTACCTGTCATAATTTGTACCGAAGTTATAGTTCCTTGTCATAATTAGTATCGAAGTTACAGTTACCTGTCATAATTAGTATCGAAGTTACTGTTACCTGTCATAATTAGTATCGAAGTTACGGTTACTTGTCATAGTTAGTATCGAAGTTACTGTTACCTGTCATAATTAGTATCGAAGTTACTGTTACCTGTCATAATTAGTATCGAAATTACAATTACCTGCAATAATTTGTATCGAAATTACAGGGACTTGTCATAATTAGTAACGAAGTTACAGTAACCTGCCATAATTAGTATCGAAATTAAAGTTACTTGTCATAATAAGTAACGAAGTTACAGTTACCTGTCATAATTAGTATCGAAGTTACTGTTACCTGTCATAATTAGTATTGAAGTTACATTTACCTACAATAATTTTTTATCAAAATTACAGTTACTTGTCATAATTAGTAACGAAGTTAGAGTTTCTTGTCACATTTAGTATCGAAGTTACAGTTACCTGTCATAATTTGTATCGAAGTTATAGATACTTGTCATAATTAGTATCGAAGTTGCTGTTACCTGTCATAATTGGTATCGAAGTTACAGTTACCTGTCATAATTAGTATCGAAGGTACTGTTACTTGTCATAATTAGTAACGAAGTTACAGTTACCTGTCATAATTTGTATCGAAATTACAGTTACTTGTCATAATTAGTAACGAAGTTACAGTATCCTGTCATAATTAGTATCGAAGTAACTGTTACCTGTCATAATTAGTATGGAAGTTACAGTTACCTGCCATAATTTGTATCGAAAATAAAGTTACTTGTCATCATCAGCAACGATGTTACAGTAACCAGTCATAATTAGTATCGAAGTTAATGTTACTTGTCATAAATAGTATCGAAGTTAGTGTTACCTGTCATAATTAGTATCGAAGTTACAGTTACTTGTCATAATTAGTATCGAAGTTACTGTTACCTGTCATAATTAGTATCGAAGTTACAGTTACTTGTAATAATTAGTTTCGAAGTTACCGTTACCTGCCATAATTTGTATCGAAATTACAGGGACTTGTAATAATTAGTAACAAAGTTACAGTTACCTGCCATAATTAGTATCGAAATTAAAGTTACTTGTGATAATTAGTAACGAAGTTACTGTTACCTGTCATAATAAGTATCGAAGTTACTGTTACCTGTCATAATTAGTATTGAAGTTACAGTTACCTACCATAATTTTTTATCAAAATTACAGTTACTTGTCATAATTAGTAACGAAGTTAGAGTTTCTTGTCATAATTAGTATCGAAGTTACAGTTACCTGCCATAATTTGATTCGAAGTTATAGTTACTTGTCATAATTAGTATCGAAGTTACTGTTACCAGTCACAATTAGTATCGAAGTTACAGTTACCTGCCATAATTTGTATCGAAATTACAGTTCCCTGTCATAATTAGTATCGAAGTTACAGTTACTTGTCATAATTAGTATCGAAGTTACTGTTACCTGCCATAATTTGTATCGAAATTACAGTTACTTGTCATAATTAGTTACGAAGTTACAGTTACCTGTCATAATTAGTATCTAAGTTACAGTTACTAGTCATAATTAGTATCGTAGTTACTGTTACCTGTCATAATTAGTATCGAAGTTACTGTTACCTGTCATAATTAGTATTGAAGTTACAGTTACCTACAATAATTTTTTATCAAAATTACAGTTACTTGTCATAAATAGTAACGAAGTTAGAGTTTCTTGTCATAATTAGTATCGAAGTTACTGTTACCTGTCATAATTTGTATCGAAGTTATAGTTAATTGTCATAATTAGTATCGAAGTTGCTGTTACCTGTCATAATTAGTATCGAAGGAACAGTTACCTGCCATAATTTGTATCGAAATTACAGTTACTTGTCATAATTAGTAACGAAGTTACAGTTACCTGTCATAATTAGTATCGAAGTTACAGTTACTTGTCATAATTAGTATCGAAGTTACTGTTACCTGTCATAATAAGTATCGAAGTTACAGTTACCTGCCAAAATTTGAATCGAAATTACAGTTATTGTCATAATTAGTAACGAAGTTACAGTTACCTGTCATAATTAGTATCGAAGTTACAGTTACTTGTCATAATTAGTATCTAAGTTACTGTTACTTGTCATAATTAGTATCGAAGTTAATGTTACCTGTCATAATTAGCGTCGAAATTACAATTACCTGCCATAATTTTATTGAAATTACAGGGACTTGTCATAATTAGTAACGAAGTTACAGTAACCTGTCATAATTAGTATCGAAGTTACTGTTACCTGTCATAATAAGTATTGAAGTTACAGTTACCTACAATATTTTTTTATCAAAATTACAGTTACTTGTCATAATTAGTAACGAAGTTAGAGTTTCTTGTCATAATTAGTATCGAAGTTACAGTTACCTGTCATAATTTGTGTCGAAATTACAGTTACTTGTCATAATTAGTATCGAAGTTACAGTTACCTGTCATAATTAGTATCGAAGTTGCAGTTACTTGTCATAATTAGTATCGAAGTTATTGTAACCTGTCATAATTAGTAACAATGATACAGTTACCTGCCAAAATTTGTATCGAAATTACAGTTACTTGTCATAATTAATAACGAAGTTAGAGTTACCTGTCATAATTAGTATCGAAGTTACAGTTACCTGCCATAATTTGTATCGAAATTACAGGGACTTGTCATAATTAGTAACGAAGTTACAGTTTCCTGCGATAATTAATATCGAAATTAAAGTTACTTTTCATAATTAGTAACGAAGTTACAGTTTCCTGTCATAATTAGTATCGAAGTTACTGTTACCTGTCATAATTAGTATTGAAGTTACAGTTACCTACCATAATTTTTTATCAAAATTACAGTTACTTGTCATAATTAGTAACGAAGTTTGAGTTTCTTGTCATAATTAGTATCGATGTTACTGTTACCTGTCATAATTAGTATTGAAGTTACAGTTACCTACAATAATTTTTTATCAAAATTACAGTTACTTGTCATAATTAATAACGAGGTTACAGTTACCTGTCATAATTAGTATCGAAGTTACAGTTATTTGTCATAATTTGTATCGAAGTTACAGTTATCTGCCATAATTTGTATCGAAATTACAGGGACTTGTCATAATTAGTTTCGAAGTTACAGTTTCCTGCCATAACTAGTATCGAAATTAAAGTTACTTGTCATAATTAGTAACGAAGTTACAGTTTCCTGTCATAATTAGTATCGAAGTTACTGTTACCTGTCATTATTATTAATGAAGTTACAGTTACCTACCATAATTTTTTATCAAAATTACAGTTACTTGTCATAATTAGTAACGAAGTTTGAGTTTCTTGTCATAATTAGAATCGAAGTTACAGTAACCAGTCATAAATTTTATCGAAGTTATAGTTACTTGTCATAATTAGTATCGAAGTTACTGTTACCTGTCATAATTAGTATCGAAGTTACAGTTACCTGCCATAATTTGTATCGAAATTAGAGTTACTTGTCCTTATTAGTAACGAAGTTACAGTTACCTGTCATAATTAGTATCGAAGTTACAGTTACGTGTCATAATTAGTATCGAAGTTACTGTTACCTGTCATAATTAATATCGAAGTTACAGTTACCTGCCAAAATTTGTATCGAAATTACAGTTACTTGTCATAATTAGTAACGAAGTTACAGTTACCTGCCATAATTTGTATCGAAATTACAGTTCCTTGTCATAATTAGTATCGAAGTTACAGTTACCTGTCATAATTAGTATCGACGGTACTGTTACTTGTCATAATTAGTAACGAAGTTACAGTAACCTGTCATAATTTGTATCGAAATTACAGTTCCTTGTCATAATTAGTATCGAAGTTACAGTTACTTGTCATAATTAGTATCGTAGTTACTGTAACCTGTCATAACTAGTATCGAAGTTACTGTTACCTGTCATAATTTGTATCGATGTTATAGTTAATTGTCATAATTAGTATCGAAGTTGCTGTTACCTGTCATAATTAGTATCGAAGTTACAGTTACTTGTCATAATTAGTATCGAAGTTACTGTTACCTGTCACAATTAGTACCGACGTTACAGTTACCTGCCATAATTTGTATCGAAATTACAGTTCCTTGTCATAATTAGTATCGAAGTTACAGTTACCTGTCATAATTAGCATCGAAGTTACTGTTACCAGCCATAATTTGTATCGAAATTACAGTTACTTGTCATAATTAGTTACCAAGTTACAGTTACCTGTCATAATTAGTATCGAAGTTACAGTTACTTGTCATAATTAGTATCGTAGTTACTGTAACCTGTCATAATTAGTATCGAAGTTACTGTTACCTGTCATAATTTGTATCGAAGTTATATTTCCTTGTCATAATTAGTATCGAAGTTACAGTTACCTGTCATAATTAGTATCGAAGTTACTGTTACCTGTCATAATTAGTATCGAAGTTACGGTTACTTGTCATAGTTAGTATCGAAGTTACTGTTACCTGTCATAATTAGTATCGAAGTTACTGTTACCTGTCATAATTAGTATCGAAATTACAATTACCTGCAATAATTTGTATCGAAATTACAGGGACTTGTCATAATTAGTAACGAAGTTACAGTAACCTGCCATAATTAGTATCGAAATTAAAGTTACTTGTCATAATAAGTAACGAAGTTACAGTTACCTGTCATAATTTGTATCGAAGTTATAGATACTTGTCATAATTAGTATCGAAGTTGCTGTTACCTGTCATAATTGGTATCGAAGTTACAGTTACCTGTCATAATTAGTATCGAAGGTACTGTTACTTGTCATAATTAGTAACGAAGTTACAGTTACCTGTCATAATTTGTATCGAAATTACAGTTACTTGTCTTAATTAGTAACGAAGTTACAGTATCCTGTCATAATTAGTATCGAAGTAACTGTTACCTGTCATAATTAGTATGGAAGTTACAGTTACCTGCCATAATTTGTATCGAAATTAAAGTTACTTGTCATCATCAGCAACGATGTTACAGTAACCTGTCATAATTAGTATCGAAGTTAATGTTACTTGTCATAAATAGTATCGAAGTTACAGTTACCTGTCATAATTAGTATCGAAGTTACAGTTACTTGTCATAATTAGTATCGAAGTTGCTGCTACCTGTCATAATTAGTATCGAAGTTACAGTTACCTGCCAAAATTTGAATCGAAATTACAGTTATTGTCATAATTAGTAACGAAGTTACAGTTACCTGTCATAATTAGTATCGAAGTTACAGTTACTTGTCATAATTAGTATCTAAGTTACTGTTACTTGTCATAATTAGTATCGAAGTTAATGTTACCTGTCATAATTAGCGTCGAAATTACAATTACCTGCCATAATTTTATTGAAATTACAGGGACTTGTCATAATTAGTAACGAAGTTACAGTAACCTGTCATAATTAGTATCGAAGTTACTGTTACCTGTCATAATTAATATTGAAGTTACAGTTACCTACAATATTTTTTTATCAAAATTACAGTTACTTGTCATAATTAGTAACGAAGTTAGAGTTTCTTGTCATAATTAGTATCGAAGTTAGTTACCTGTCAAAATTTGTATCGAGGTTATAGTTACTTGTCATAATTAGTATCGAAGTTGCTGTTACCTGTCATAATTAGTATCGAAGTTACAGTAACCTGCCATAATTTGTATCGAAATTACAGTTACTTGTCATAATTAGTATCGAAGTTACAGTTACCTGTCATAATTAGTATCGAAGTTGCAGTTACTTGTCATAATTAGTATCGAAGTTATTGTAACCTGTCATAATTAGTAACGATGATACAGTTTCCTGCCAAAATTTGTATCGAAATTACAATTACTTGTCATAATTAATAACGAAGTTAGAGTTACCTGTCATAATTAGTATCGAAGTTACAGTTACCTGCCATAATTTGTATCGAAATTACAGGGACTTGTCATAATTAGTAACGAAGTTACAGTTTCCTGCCATAATTAATATCGAAATTAAAGTTACTTGTCATAATTAGTAACGAAGTTACAGTTTCCTGTCATAATTAGTATCGAAGTTACTGTTACCTGTCATAATTAGTATTGAAGTTACAGTTACCTACCATAATTTTTTATCAAAATTACAGTTACTTGTCATAATTAGTAACGAAGTTTGAGTTTCTTGTCATAATTAGTATCGATGTTACTGTTACCTGTCATAATTAGTATTGAAGTTACAGTTACCTACAATAATTTTTTATCAAAATTACAGTTACTTGTCATAATTAATAACGAAGTTACAGTTACCTGTCATAATTAGTATCGAAGTTACAGTTATTTGTCATAATTTGTATCGAAGTTACAGTTATCTGCCATAATTTGTATCGAAATTACAGGGACTTGTCATAATTAATTTCGAAGTTACAGTTTCCTGCCATAACTAGTATCGAAATTAAAGTTTCTTGTCATAATTAGTAACGAAGTTACAGTTTCCTGTCATAATTAGTATCGAAGTTACTGTTACCTGTCATTATTATTAATGAAGTTACAGTTACCTACCATAATTTTTTATCAAAATTACAGTTACTTGTCATAATTAGTAACGAAGTTTGAGTTTCTTGTCATAATTAGAATCGAAGTTACAGTAACCAGTCATACATTTTATCGAAGTTATAGTTACTTGTCATAATTAGTATCGAAGTTACTGTTACCTGTCATAATTAGTATCGAAGTTACAGTTACCTGCCATAATTTGTATTGAAATTAGAGTTACTTGTCCTTATTAGTAACGAAGTTACAGTTACCTGTCATAATTAGTATCGAAATTACAGTTACTTGTCATAATTAGTATCGAAGTTACTGTTACCTGTCATAATTAATATCGAAGTTACAGTTACCTGCCAAAATTTGTATCGAAATTACAGTTACTTGTCATAATTAGTAACGAAGTTACAGTTACCTGCCATAATTTGTATCGAAATTACAGTTCCTTGTCATAATTAGTATCGAAGTTACAGTTACCTGTCATAATTAGTATCGAAGGTACTGTTACTTGTCATAATTAGTAACGAAGTTACAGTTACCTGTCATAATTTGTATCGAAATTACAGTTAATTGTCATAATTAGTAACGAAGTTACAGTTTCCTGTCATAATTAGTATCGAAGTTACTGTTACCTGTCATAATTAGTATGGAAGTTACAGTTACCTGCCATAATTTGTATCGAAATTAAAGTTACTTCTCATAATTAGTAGGGATGTTACAGTAACCTGCCATAATTAGTATCGAAGTTAATGTTACTTGTCATAATTAGTATCGAAGTTACTGTTACCTGTCATAATTAGTATCGAAGATACAGTTACCTGCCATAATTTGTATCGAAATTACTGTTACTTGTCATAATTAGTAACGAAGTTACAGTTACCTGTCATAATTAGTATCGAAGTTACAGTTACTTGCCATAATTTGTAACGAAGTTACTGTTACCTGTCATAATTAGAATCGAAGTTACAGTTACCTGCCAAAATTTGTATCGAAATTACAGTTACTTGCCTTAATTAGTAACGAAGTTACAGTTACCTGTCATAATTAGTATCGAAGTTACAGTTACTTGTGATAATTAGTATCGAAGTTACCGTTACCTGCCATAATTTGTATCGAAATTACAGGGACTTGTCATAATTAGTAACGAAGTTACAGTTACCTGCCATAATTAGTATCGAAATTAAAGTTGCTTGTGATAATTAGTAACGAAGTTACAGTTACCTGTCTTAATTTGTATCGAAATTACAGTTCCTTGTCATAATTAGTATCGAAGTTACAGTTACTTGTCATAATTAGTATCGTAGTTACTGTAACCTGTCATAACTAGTATCGAAGTTACTGTTACCTGTCATAATTTGTATCGATGTTATAGTTACTTGTCATAATTAGTATCGAAGTTGCTGTTACCTGTCATAATTAGTATCGAAGTTACAGTTACTTGTCATAATTAGTATCGAAGTTACTGTTACCTGTCATAATTAGTATCGAAGTTACTGTTACCTGTCATAATTAGTATCGAAATTACAATTACCTGCAATAATTTGTATCGAAATTACAGGGTCTTGTCATAATTAGTAACGAAGTTACAGTAACCTGCCATAATTAGTATCGAAATTAATGTTACTTGTCATAATAAGTAACGAACTTACAGTTACCTGTCATTATTAGTATCGAAATTAGAGTTACTTGTCATAATTAGTAACGATGTTACAGTAACCTGTCATAATTTGTATCGATGTTACTGTTACCTGTATTAATTATTATCGAAGTTACAGTTACCTGCCATAATTTTTTATCAAAATTAGAGTTACTTGTCATAATTAGTAACGAAGTTACAGTTATTTGTCATAATTAGAATCGAAGTTACTGTTACCTGTCATAATAAGTATCAAAGTTACAGTGCCTGCCATAATTTGTATCGAAATTACAGTTCCTTGTCATAATTAGTATCGAGGTTACAGTTACCTGTCATAATTAGTATCGAAGGTACTGTTACCTGCCATAATTTGTATCGAAATTACAGTTACTTGTCATAATTAGTAACGAAGTTACAGTTACCTGTCAAAATTTGTATCAAAATTACAGTTACTTTTCATAATAAGTAACGAAGTTACAGTTTCGTGTCATAATTAGTATCGAAGTTACTGTTACCTGACATAATTAGTATCGAAGTCACAGTTACCTGCCATAATTTGTATCGAAATTACAGGGACTTGTCATAATTAGTAACGAAGTTACAGTTACCTACAATAATTAGTATCAAAATGAAAGTTACTTGTCATAATTAGTATCGAAGTTACAGTTACCTGTCATAATTAGTATCGAAGTTACTGTTACCTGTCATAATTAGTATTGAAGTTACAGTAACCTACCATAAATTTTTATCAAAATTACTGTTACTTGTCATAATTAGTAACGAAGTTAGAGTTTCTTGTCATATTTAGTATCGAAGTTACAGTTACCTGTCATAATTAGTATCGAAGTAACTGTTACCTGTCATAATTAGTATCGAAGTTACAGTTACCTGCCATAATTTGTATCGATATTACAGTTACCTGTCATAATAAGTATCGAAGTTACAGTTACATGTCATAATTAGTATCGAAGTTACAATTACTTGACATAATTAGTAACGATGTTACAGTAACCTGTCATAATTAGTATCGAAGTTACTGTTACCTGTCATAATTAGTATCGAAGTTACAGTTGCCTGCCATAATTTGTATCGAAAAAAAAAGTTACTTGTCATAATTAGTAACGAAGTTACAGTTACCTGTCATAATTGGTATCGATGTTACAGTTACTTGTCATAATTAGTATCGAAGTTACTGTTACCTGTCATAATTAGTATCGAAGTTACAGTTACCTGCCAAAATTTGTATCGAAATTACAGTAACTTGTCATAATTAGTATCGAAGTTACTGTTACTTGTCATAATTAATAACGAAGTTACTCTTACCTGTCATAATAAGTATCGAAGTTACAGTTACTTGTCATAATTAGTATCGAAGTTACAGTTGCTTGTCATAATTAATATCGAAGTTACAGTTACCTGTCATAATAAGTATCGAAGTTACAGTTACTTGTCATAGTTAGTATCGAAGTTACAGTTACTTGATATAATTAGTAACGATGTTACAGTAAACTGTCAGAATTAGTATTGAAGTTACTGTTACCTGTATTAATTAGTATTGAAGTTACAGTTACCTACCATAATATTTTATCAAAATTACTGTTACTTGTCGTAATTGGTAACGAAATTAGAGTGACTTGTCATAATTAGTAACGAAGTTACAGTTACTTGTCATAATTAGTATCTAAGTTACTGTTACCTGTCATAATTAATATAAAAGTTACACTTTCCTGCCATATTTTGTATCGAAATTACAGTTCCTTGTCATAATAAGTATCGAAGTTACAGTTACCTGTCATAATTAATATCGAAGGTACTGTTACCTGCCATAATTTGTATCGAAATTACAGTTACTTGTCATAATTAGTAACGAAGTTACAGTTACCTGTCATTATTTGTATCGAAATTACAGTTACTTGTCATAATTAGTAACGAAGTTACAGTTTCCTGTCATAATTAGTAACGAAGTTATAGTTACTTGTCATAATAAGTATCGAAGTTACTGTTACCTTACATAATTAGTATCGAAGTTACAGTTACCTGCCATAATTTGTATCGAAATTACAGGGACTTGTCATAATTAGTAACGAAGTTACAGTTACCCGTCATAATTAGTATAGAAATTAAAGTTACTTGTCATAATTAGTAACGAAGTTACAGTTACCTGTCATAATTGGTATCGAGGTACTGTTACCTGTCATAATTAGTATTGAAGTTACAGTTACCTACCATAATTTTTTATCAAAATTACTGTTATTTGTCATAATTAGTAACGAAGTTAGAGTTTCTTGTCATAATTAGTATCGAAGTTACAGTTACCTGTCATAATTTGTATCGAAGTTTTAGTTACTTGTCATAATTAGTATCGAAGTTACTGTTACCTGTCATAATTAGTATCGAAGTTACAGTTACCTGCCATAATTTGTATCGAAATTACAGTTGCCTGTCATAATAAGTATCGAAGTTACAGGTACTTGTCATAATTAGTATGGAAGTTAAAGTTACTTCACATAATTAGAAACGATGTTACAGAAACCTGTCATAATTAGTATCGAAGTTACTGTTACCTGTCATAATTAGTATCAAAGTTACAGTTACCTGCCATAATTTGTATCGAAGTTACAGTTCCTTGTCATAATTAGTATCGAAGTTACAGTTACCTGTCATAATTAGTATCGAAGGTACTGTTACCTGCCATAATTTGTATCGAAATTACAGTTACTTGTCATAATTAGTAACGAAGTTACAGATAACTGACAAAATTTGTATCGAAATTACAGTTAATTGTCATTAGTAGAAACGAAGTTACAGGTTCCTGTCATAATTAGTACCGAAGTGACTGTTACCTGACATAATTAGTATCGAAGTTACAGTTACCTGCCATAATTAGTATCGAAATTAAAGTTACTTGTCATAATTAGTATCGAAATTACTGTTACCTGTCATAATAAGTATCGAAGTTACAATTACCTGCCAAAATTTGAATCGAAATTACAGTTACCTGTCATAATTAGTATCGAAGTTACAGTTACTTGTCATAATAAGTATCGAAGTTACTGTTACTTGTCATAATTAGTATCGAAGTTACTGTTACCTGTCATAATAAGTATCGAAATTACAATTACCTGCCATAATTTCTATCGAAATTACAGGGACTTGTCATAATTAGTAACGAAGTTACAGTAACCTGCATTAATTAGTATCGAAATTTAAGTTACTTGTCATAATAAGTAACAAAGTTACAGTTACCTGTCATAATTCGTATCGAAGTTACTGTTACCTGTCATAATTAGTATTGAAGTTACAGTTACCTACAACAATTTTTATCAAAATTACAGTTACTTGTCATAATAAGTAACGAAGTTAGAGTTTCTTGTCATAAATAGTATCGAAGTTACAGTTACCTGTCATAATTTGTATCGAAGTTATAGTTACTTGTCATAATTAGTATCGAAGTTGCTGTTACCTGTCATAATTAGTATCGAAGTTACAGTTACCTGCCATAATTTGTATCGAAATTACAGTTACTTGTCATAATTAGTAACGAAGTTACAGTTACCTGTCATAATTAGTATGGAAGTTACAGTTACTTGTCATAATTAGTATCGAAGTTACTGTTACAAGTCATAATTAGTATTGAAATTACAATTACCTGCCATAATTTGTAACGAAATTACAGTTACTTGTCATAATTAGTAAGGAAGTTACAGTTACCTGTCATAATAAGTATCGAAGTTGCAGTTACTTGTCATGATTAGTATCGACGTTACTGTTACCTGTCATATTTAGTAACGAAGTTACAGTTACCTGTCATAATTAGTATCGAAGTTACAGTTACTTGTCATAATAAGTATCGTAGTTACTGATACCTGTCATAATTAGTATCGAAAGTACAGTTACCTGCCAAAATTTGTATAGAAATTACAGTTACTTGTCATAATTAGTATCGAAGTTACTGTTACTTGTCATAATTAATATCGAAGTTACTGTTACCTGTCATAATAAGTATCGAAGTTACAGTTTCTTGTCATAATTAGTGTCGAAGTTACAGTTACTTGTCATAATTAGTATCGAAGTTAAATTTACCTGTCATAATTAGTATCGAAGTTACAGTTTCTTGTCATAATTAGTAATTAAGTTACAGTTACCTGTCAAATAAGTATCGAAGTTACAGTTACTTGTCATAATTAGTATAGAAGTTACAGTTATTTGTCATAATTAGTAACGATGTTACAGTAACCTGTCATAATTTTTATCGATGTTACTGTTACCTGTATTAATTCGTATCGAAGTTACAGTTACCTGCCATAATTTTTTATCAAAATTAGATTTACTTGTCATAATTAGTAACGAAGTTACAGTTACTTGTCATAATTAGTATCGAAGTTACTGTTACCTGTCATAATTAGTATCAAAGTTACAGTTACCTTCCATAATTTGTATCGAAATTACAGTTACTTTTCATAATAAGTAACGAAGGTACAGTTACCTGTCATAATTAGTATCGAAGTTACAGTTACTTGTCATAATTAGTAACGATGTTACAGTAACCTATCATAATTTGTATCGATGTTACTGTTACCAGTATTAATTAGTATCGAAGTTACAGTTACCTGCCATAATTTTTTATCAAAATTAGAGTTACTTGTCATAATTAATATCGAAGTTACTGTTACCTGTCATAATTAGTATCAAAGTTACAGTTACCTGCCATAATTTGTATCAAAATTACAGTTCCTTGTCATAATTAGTATCGAAGTTACAGTTCCCTGTCATAATTAGTATCGAAGGTACTGTTACCTGCCGTAATTTGTATCGAAATTACAGTTACTTGTCATAATTAGTAACGAAGTTACAGTTACCTGTCATAATTTGTATCGAAATTACAGTTACTTTTCATAATAAGTAACGAAGTTACAGTTACCTGTCATAATTAGTATCGAAGTTACAGTTACTTGTCATAATTAGTAACGATGTTACAGTAACCTATCATAATTTGTATCGATGTTACTGTTACCAGTATTAATTAGTATCGAAGTTACAGTTACCTGCCATAATTTTTTATCAAAATTAGAGTTACTTGTCATAATTAGTAACGAAGTTACAGTTACTTGTCATAATTAGTATCGAAGTTACTGTTACCTGTCATAATTAGTATCAACGTTACAGTTACCTGCCATAATTTGTATCGAAATTACAGTTCCTTGTCATAATTAGTATCGAAGTTACAGTTACCTGTCATAATTAGTATCGAAGTTACAGTTACCTGCCATAATTTGTATCGAAAGTACAGTTACTTGTCATAATTAGTAACGAAGTTACAGTTACCTGTCATAACTAGTATCGAAGTTACAGTTACTTGTCATAATTAGTATCGAAATTACAATTACCTGCCATAATTTGTAACGAAATTACAGTTACTTGTCATAATTAGTAAGGAAGTTATAAATACCTGTCATAATTAGTATCGAAGTTACAGTTACTTGTCATGATTAGTATCGAAGTTACTGTTACCTGTCATAATTAGTAACGAAGTTACAGTTACCTGTCATAATTAGTATCGAAGTTACAGTTACTTGTCATAATAAGTATCGTAGTTACTGTTACCTGTCATAATTAGTATCGAAGTTACAGTTACCTGCCAAAATTTGTATCGAAATTATAGTTATTTGTCATAATTAGTATCGAAGTCACAGTAACTTGTCATAATTAGTACCGAAGTTACTGTTACTTGTCATAATTTGTATCGATGTTACTGTTACCTGTATTAATTAGTATCGAAGTTACAGTTACCTGCCATAATTTTTTATCAAAATTAGAGTTACTTGTCATAATTAGTAACGAAGTTACAGTTACTTGTCGTAATTAGTATCGAAGTTACTGTTACCTGTCATAATAAGTACCAAAGTTACAGTTACCTGCCATAATTTGTATCGAAGTTACAGTTACTTGTCATAATAAGTATCGTAGTTACTGTTACCTGTCATAATTAGTATCGATGTTACAAATACCTGCCAAAATTTGTATCGAAATTACAGTTACTTGTCATAATTAGTATCGAAGTTACTGTTACTTGTCATAATTAATATCAAAGTTACAGTTACTTGTCATAATTAGTATCAAAGTTACATTTACCTGTCATAATTAGTATCGAAGTTACAATTTCTTGTCATAATTAGTAATTAAGTTACAGTTACCTGTCATAATAAGTATCGAAGTTACAGTTACTTGTCTTAATTAGTATCGAAGTTGCAGTTACTTGTCATAATTAGTAACGATGTTACAGTAACCTGTCATAAATAGTATCGAAGTTACTGTTACCTGTATTAATTAGTATCGAAGTTACAGTTACCTGCCATAATTTTTTATCAAAATTAGAGTTACTTGTCATAATTAGTAACGAAGTTACAGTTACTTGTCATAATTAGTATCGAAGTTACTGTTACCTGTCATAATTAGTATCAAAGTTACAGTTACCTGCCATAATTTGTATCGAAATTACAGTTCCTTGTCATAATTAGTATCGAAGTTACAGTTACCTGTCATAATTAGTATCGAAGGTACTGTTACCTGCCATAATTTGTATCGCAATTACAGTTACTTGTCATAATTAGTAACGAAGTTACAGTTACCTGTCATAATTTGTATCGAAATTACAGTTACTTTTCATAATAAGTAACGAAGTTACAGTTACTTGTCATAATTAGTATCGAAGTTACTGTTACCTGTCATAGTTAGTATAAAAGTTAGAGTTTCCTGCCTTATTTTGTATCGAAATTACAGTTCCTTGTCATAATAAGTATCGAAGTTACTGTTACCTGTCATAATTAGTATCGAAGGTACTGATACCTGCCATAATTTGTATCGAAATTACAGTTACATGTCATAATTAGTAACGAAGTTACAGTTTCCTGTCATTATTAGTATTGAAGTTACAGTTACCTACCATAATTTTTTATCAAAATTACTGTTACTTGTCATAATTAGTAACGAAGTTAGAGTTTCTTGTCATAATTAGTATCGAAGTTACAGTTACTTGTCATAATTAGTATCGAAGTTACTGTTACCTGTCATAATAAGTATCGAAATTACAATTACCTGCCATAATTTGTAACAAAATTACAGTTTCTTGTCATAATTAGTAAGGAAGTTACAGTTATCTGTCATAATTAGTATCGAAGTTACAGTTACTTGTCATGATTAGTATCGAAGTTACTGTTAACTGTCATAATTAGTATAAAAGTTACAGTTTCCTGCCATATTTTGTATCGAAATTACAGTTCCTTGTCATAATAAGTATCGAAGTTACAGTTACCTGTCATAATTAGTATCGAAGGTACTGTTACCTGCCATAATTTGTATCGAAATTACAGTTACTTGTCATAATTAGTAACGAAGTTACAGTTTCCTGTCATAATTAGTATCGAAGTTATAGTTACTTGTCATAATTAGTATCGAAGTTACTGTTACCTGACATAATTAGTATCGAAGTTACAGTTACCTGCCATAATTTGTATCGAAATTACAGGGACTTGTCATAATTAGTAACGAAGTTACAGTAACCTGCCATAATTAGTATCGAAATTAAAGTTACTTGTCATAATAAGTAACGAAGTTACAGTTACCTGTCATAATTAGTATCGAAGTTACTGTTACCTGTCATAATTTGTATTGAAGTTACAGTTACCTACAATAATTTTTATCAAAATTACTGTTACTTGTCATAATTAGTAACGAAGTTAGAGTTTCTTGTCATAATTAGTATCGAAGTTACAGTTACCTGTCATAATTTGTATCGAAGGTACTGTTACCTGCCATAATTTGTATCGAAATTACAGTTACTTGTCATAATTAGTAACGAAGTTACAGTTACCTGTCATAATTTGTATCGAAATTACTGTTACTTTTCATAATAAGTAACGAAGTTACAGTTTCGTGTCATAATTAGTATCGAAGTTACTGTTACCTGACATAAATAGTATCGAAGTCACCGTTACCTGCCATAATTTGTATCGAAATTACAGGGACTTGTCATAATTAGTAACGAAGTTAGAGTTTCATGTCATAATTAGTAACGAAGTTACAGTTACCTGTCATAATTAGTACCGAAGTTACTGTTACCTGTCATAATAAGTATCGAAATTACAATTACCTGCCATAATTTGTAACAAAATTACAGTTTCTTGTCATAATTAGTAAGGAAGTTACAGTTACCTGTCATAATTAGTATCGAAGTTACAGATACTTGTCATGATTAGTATCGAAGTTACTGGTACCTGTCATAATTAGTAACGAAGTTACAGTTACCTGTCATAATAAGTATCGAAGTTACAGTTACTTGTCATAATAAGTATCGTAGTTACTGTTACCCGCCATAATTAGTATCGAAGTTACAATTACCTGCCAAAATTTGTATCGAAATTACAGTTACTTGTCATAATTAGTATCGAAGTTACTGTTACATGTCATAATTAATATCGAAGTTACTGTTACCTGTCATAATTAGTATCGAAGTTACAGTTACTTGTCATAATTAGTATCGAAGTTACAGTTACTTGTCATAATTAGTATCGAAGTTAAATTTACCTGTCATAACTATTATCGAAGTTACAGTTTCTTGTTATAATTAGTAATTAAGTTACAGTTACCTGTCATAATAAATAACGAAGTTACAGTTACTTGTCATAATTAGTATCGATGATACAGTTACTTGTCATAATTAGTAACGATGTTACAGTAACCTGTCATAATTTGTATCGATGTTACTTGTACCTGTAATAATCAGTATCGAAGTTACAGTTACCTGCCATAATTTTTTTACAAATTAGAGTTACTTGTCATAATTAGTAACGAAGTTACAGTTATTTGTCATAATGAGAATCGAAGTTACTGTTACCTGTCATAATAAGTATCAAAGTTACAGTGCCTGCCATAATTTGTATCGAAATTACAGTTCCTTGTCATAATTAGTATCGAAGTTACAGTTACCTGTCATAATTAGTATCGAAGGTACTGTTACCTGCCATAATTTGTATCGAAATTACAGTTACGTGTCATAATTAGTAACGAACTTACAGTTACCTGTCATTATTAGTATCGAAGTTACTGTTACCTGTCATAATTAGTATTGAAGTTACAGTTACCTACAATAATTTTTTATCAAAATTACAGTTACTTGTCATAATTAGTAACGAAGTTAGAGTTTCTTGTCATAATTAGTATCGAAGTTACAGTTACCTGTCATAATTTGTATCGAAGTTGTAGTTACTTGTCATAATTAGTATCGAAGTTGCTGTTACCTGTCATAATTAGAATCGAAGTTACAGTTACCTTGCCATAATTTGTATCGAAATTACAGTTACTTGTCATAATTAGTAACGAAGTTACAGTTACCTGTCATAATAAGTATCGATGTAACAGTTACTTGTCATAATTAGTATCGAAGTTACTGTTACCTGTCATAATAAGTATCGAAGTTACAGTTACCTGCCAAAATTTGAATCAAAATTACAGTTACTTGTCATAATTCGGAACGATGTTAAGTTACCTGTCATAATTAGTATCGAAGTTACAGTTACCTGTCATAATCAGTATCGAAGTTACAGTTATTTGTCATAATAACTATCGAAGTTATTGTTACCTGTCATAATAAGTATCGAAGTTGCAGTTACCTGCCAAAATTTGAATCGAAATTACAGTTACTTGTCATAATTAGTAAGGAAGTTACAGTTACCTGTCATAATTAGTATCGAAGTTAGAGTTACTTGTCATAATAAGTATCGTAGTTACTGTTACCTGTCATAATTAGTATCGAAGTTACAGTTACCTGCCGAAATTTGTATCGAAATTACAGTTACTTGTCATAATTAGTATCGAAGTTACTGTTACTTGTCATAATTAATATCAAAGTTACAGTTTCTTGTCATAATTAGTATCAAAGTTACATTTACCTGTCATAATTAGTATCGATGTTACAGTTTCTTGTCATAATTAGTAATTAAGTAACAGTTACCTGTCATAATAAGTATCGAAGTTACAGTTACTTGTCATAATTAGTATCGAAGTTACAGTTACTTGTCAAAATTAGTAACGATGTTACAGTAACCTGTCATAATTAGTATCGAAGTTACTGTTACCTGTATTAATTAGTATCGAAGTTACAGTTACCTGCCATAATTTTTTATCAAAATTAGAGTTACTTGTCATAATTAGTAACGAAGTTACAGTTACTTTTCATAATTAATATCGAAGTTACTGTTACCTGTCATAATTAGTATCAAAGTTACAGTTACCTGCCATAATTTGTATCAAAATTACAGTTCCTTGTCATAATTAGTATCGAAGTTACAGTTACCTGTCATAATTAGTATCGAAGGTACTGTTACCTGCCATAATTTTTATCGAAATTACAGTTACTTGTCATAATTAGTAACGAAGTTACAGTTAACTGTCATAATTTGTATCGAAATTACAGTTACTTTTTATAATAAGTAACGAGTTACATTTACTAGTCATAATTAGTATCGAAGTTACTGTTACCTGTCATAATTAGTATAAAAGTTACAGTTTCCTGCCATATTTTGTATCGAAATTACAGTTCCTTGTCATAATAAGTATCGAGATTACAGTTACCTGTCATAATTAGTATCGAAGGTATTGTTACCTGCCATAATTTGTATCGAAATTACAGTTACCTGTCATAATTAGTAACGAAGTTACAGTTTCCTGTCATTATTTGTGTCGAAATTACAGTTACTTGTCATAATTAGTAACGAAGATACAGTTTCCTGTCATAATTAGTATCGAAGTTATAGTTACTTGTCATAATTAGTATCGAAGTTACTGTTACCTGACATAATTAGTATCGAAGTTACAGTTACCTGCCATAATTTGTATCGAAATTACAGGGACTTGGAATAATTAGTAAGGAAGTTACAATAAACTGCCATAATTAGTATCGAAATTTAAGTTACTTGTCATAATAAGTAACGAAGTTACAGTTACCTGTCATAATTAGTATCGAAGTTACTGTTACCTGTCATAAATAGAATTGAAGTTTCAGTTACCTACAATAATTTTTATCAAAATTACTGTTACTTGTCTTAATTAGTAACGAAGTTAGAGTTTCATGTCATAATTAGTATCGAAGTTACAGTTACCTGTCATAATTTGTATCGAAGTTATAGTTACTTGTCATAATTAGTATCGAAGTTGCTGTTACTTGTCATACTTAGTATCGAAGTTACAGTTACCTGCCATAATTTGTATCGAAACTACAGTAACTTGTCATAATTAGTAACGAAGTTACAGTTACCTGTCATAATAAGTATCGATGTAACAGTTACTTGTCATAATAAGTATCGAAGTTACAGTTACCTGCCAAAATTTGAACCAAAATTACAGTTACTTGTCTTAATTAGAAACGATGTTAAGTTACCTGTCATAATTAGTATCGAAGTTACAATTACCTGTCATAATTAGTATCGAAGTTACAGTTACTTGTCATAATTAGTATCGAAGTTACTGTTACCTGTCATAATAAATATCGAAGTTACAGTTACCTGCCAAAATTTGAATCGAAATTACAGTTACTTGTCATAATTAGTAAGGAAGATACAGTTACCTGTCATAATTAGTATCGAAGTTACAGTTACTTGTCATGATTAGTATCGAAGTTACTGTTACCTGTCATAATTAGTAACGAAGTTACAGTTACCTGTCATAATTAGTATCGAAGTTACAGTTACTTGTCATAATAAGTATCGTAGTTACTGTTACCTGTCATAATTACTATCGATGTTACAGTTACCTGCCAAAATTTGTATCGAAATTACAGTTACTTTTCATAATTAGTATCGAAGTTACTGTTACTTGTCATAATTAATATCAAAGTTACAGTTACTTGTCATAATTAGTATCAAAGTTACACTTACCTGTCATAATTAGTATCGAAGTTACAGTTTCTTGTCATAATTAGTAATTAATTTACAGTTACCTGTCATAATAAGTATCGAAGTTACATTTACTTGTCATAATTAGTATCGAAGTTACAGTTACTTGTCATAATTAGTAACAATGTTACAGTAACCTGTCATAAATAGTATCGAAGTTACTGTTACCTTTATTAATTAGTATCGAAGTTACAATTACCTGCCATAATTTTTTATCAAAATTAGAGTTACTTGTCATAATTAGTAACGAAGTTACAGTTACTTGTCATAATTAGTATCGAAGTTACTGTTACCTGTCATAATTAGTATCAAAGTTACAGTTACCTGCCATAATTTGTATCGAAATTACAGTTCCTTGTCATAATTAGTATCGAAGTTACAGTTACCTGTCATAATTAGTATCGAAGGTACTGTTACCTGCCATAATTTGTATCGAAGTTACAGTTACTTGTCATAATTAGTAACGAAGTTACAGTTACCTGTCATAATTTGTATCGAAATTACAGTTACTTTTCATAATAAGTAACGAAGTTACAGTTACTTGTCATAATTAGTATCGAAGTTACTGTTACCTGTCATAATTAGTATAAAAGTTACAGTTTCCTGCCATATTTTGTATCGAAATTACAGTTCCATGTCATAATAAGTATCGAAGTTACAGTTACCTGTCATAATTAGTATCGAAGGTACTGTTACCTGCCATAATTTGTATCGAAATTACTGTTACATGTCATAATTAGTAACGAAGTTACTGTTTCCTGTCATTATTTGTATCGAAATTACAGTTACTTGTCATAATTAGTAACGAAGTTACAGTTTCCTGTCATAATTAGTATCGAAGTTATAGTTACTTGTCATAATTAGTATCGAAGTTACTGTTACCTGACATAATTAGTATCGAAGTTACAGTTACCTGCCATAATTTGTATCGAAATTACAGGGACTTGTCATAATTAGTACGAAGTTACAGTAACCTGCCATAATTAGTATCGAAATTAAAGTTACTTGTCATAATAAGTAACGAAGTTACAGTTACCTGTCATAATTAGTATCGAAGTTACTGTTACCTGTCATAATTAGTATTGAAGTTACAGTTACCTACAATAATTTTTATCAAAATTACTGTTACTTGTCATAATTAGTAACGAAGTTAGAGTTTCTTGTCATAATTAGTATCGAAGTTACAGTTACCTGTCATAATTTGTTTCGAAATTATAGTTACTTGTCATAAATAGTATCGAAGTTGCTGTAACCTGTCAAAATTAGTTTCGAAGTTACAGTTACCTGCCATAATTTGTATCGAAATTACAGTTACTTGCCATAATTAGTAACGAAGTTACAGTTACCTGTCATAACTAGTATCGAAGTTACAGTTACTTGTCATAATTAGTATCGAAGTTACTGTTACCTGTCATAATAAGTATCGAAATTACAATTACCTGCCATAATTTGTAACAAAATTACAGTTACTTGTCATAATTAGTATGAAAGTTACAGTTACCTGTCATAATTAGTATCGAAGTTACAGTTACTTGTCATGATTAGTATCGATGTTACTGTTACCTGTCATAATTAGTAACGAAGTTACAGTTACCTGTCATAATAAGTATCGTAGTTACTGTTACCTGTCATAATTAGTATCGAAGTTACAATTACCTGCCAAAATTTGTATCGAAATTACAGTTACTTGTCATAATTAGTATCGAAGTTACTGTTACTTGTCATAATTAATATCGAAGTAACTGTTACCTGTCATAATTAGTATCGAAGCTACAGTTACTTGTCATAATTAGTATCGAAGTTACAGTTACCTGTCATAATTAGTATCGAAGTTACATTTACCTGTCATGATTAGTATCGAAGTTACAGTTTCTTGTCATAATTAGTAATTAAGTTACAGTTACCTGTCATAATAAGTATCGAAGTTACAGTTACTTGTCATAATTAGTATCGAAGTTACAGTTACTTGTCATAATTAGTAACGATGTTACAGTAACCTGTCATAATTTGTATCGATGGTACTGTTACCTGTATTAATTAGTATCGAAGTTACAGTTACCTGCCATAATTTTTTATCAAAATTAGAGTTACTTGTCATAATTAGTAACGAAGTTACAGTTATTTGTCATAATTAGAATCGAAGTTACTGTTACCTGTCATAATAAGTATCAAAGTTACAGTGCCTGCCATAATTTGTATCGAAATTACAGTTCCTTGTCATAATTAGTATCGAAGTTACAGTTACCTGTCATAATTAGTATCGAAGGTACTGTTACCTGCCATAATTTGTATCGAAATTACAGTTACATGTCATAATTAGTAACGAAGTTACAGTTACCTGTCAAAATTTGTGTCAAAATTGCAGTTACTTTTCATAATAAGTAACGAAGTTACAGTTTCGTGTCATAATTAGTATCGAAGTTACTGTTACCTGACATAATTAGTATCGAAGTCACAGTTACCTGCCATAATTTGTATCGAAATTACAGGGACTTGTCATAATTAGTAACGAAGTTACAGTTACCTACAATAATTAGTATCAAAATGAAAGTTACTTGTCATAATTAGTATCGAAGTTACAGTTACCTGTCATAATTAGTATCGAAGTTACTGTTACCTGTCATAATTAGTATTGAAGTTACTGTAACCTACCATAAATTTTTATCAAAATTACTGTTACTTGTCATAATTAGTAACGAAGTTAGAGTTTCTTGTCATATTTAGTATCGAAGTTACAGTTACCTGTCATAATTAGTATCGAAGTTACTGTTACCTGTCATAATTAGTATCGAAGTTACAGTTACCTGCCATAATTTGTATCGAAATTACAGTTACCTGTTATAATAAGTATCGAAGTTACAGTTACATGTCATAATTAGTATCGAAGTTACAATTACTTGACATAATTAGTAACGATGTTACAGTAACCTGTCATAATTAGTATCGATGTTACTGTTACCTGTCATAATTAGTATCGAAGTTACAGTTGCCTGCCATAATTTGTATCGAAAAAAAAAGTTACTTGTCATAATTAGTAACGAAGTTACAGTTACCTGTCATAATTGGTATCGATGTTACAGTTACTTGTCATAATTAGTATCGAAGTTACTGTTACCTGTCATAATTAGTATCGAAGTTACAGTTACCTGCCAAAATTTGTATCGAAATTACAGTTACTTGTCATAATTAGTATCGAAGTTACTGTTACTTGTCATAATTAATAACGAAGTTACTCTTACCTGTCATAATAAGTATCGAAGTTACAGTTACTTGTCATAATTAGTATCGAAGTTACAGTTGCTTGTCATAATTAATATCGAAGTTACAGTTACCTGTCATAATTAGTATCGAAGTTACAGTTTCTTGTCATAATTAGTAATGAAGTTACAGTTACCTGTCATAATAAGTATCGAAGTTACAGTTACTTGTCATAGTTAGTATCGAAGTTACAGTTACTTGATATAATTAGTAACGATGTTACAGTAAACTGTCAGAATTAGTATTGAAGTTACTGTTACCTGTATTAATTAGTATTGAAGTTACAGTTACCTACCATAATATTTTATCAAAATTACTGTTACTTGTCGTAATTGGTAACGAAATTAGAGTGACTTGTCATAATTAGTAACGAAGTTACAGTTACTTGTCATAATTAGTATCTAAGTTACTGTTACCTGTCATAATTAGTATAAAAGTTACACTTTCCTGCCATATTTTGTATCGAAATTACAGTTCCTTTTCATAATAAGTATCGAAGTTACAGTTACCTGTCATAATTAATATCGAAGGTACTGTTACCTGCCATAATTTGTATAGAAATTACAGTTACTTGTCATAATTAGTAACGAAGTTACAGTTACCTGTCATTATTTGTATCGAAATTACAGTTACTTGTCATAATTAGTAACGAAGTTACAGTTTCCTGTCATAATTAGTAACGAAGTTATAGTTACTTGTCATAATAAGTATCGAAGTTACTGTTACCTTACATAATTAGTATCGAAGTTACAGTTACCTGCCATAATTTGTATCGAAGTTTTAGTTACTTGTCATAATTAGTATCGAAGTTACTGTTACCTGTCATAATTGGTATCGAGGTACTGTTACCTGTCATAATTAGTATTGAAGTTACAGTTACCTACCATAATTTGTTATCAAAATTACTGTTATTTGTCATAATTAGTAACGAAGTTAGAGTTTCTTGTCATAATTAGTATCGAAGTTACAGTTATCTGTCATAATTTGTATCGAAGTTTTAGTTACTTGTCATAATTAGTATCGAAGTTACTGTTACCTGTCATAATTAGTATCGAAGTTACAGTTACCTGCCATAATTTGTATCGAAATTACAGTTGCCTGTCATAATAAGTATCGAAGTTACAGGTACTTGTCATAATTAGTATGGAAGTTACAGTTACTTCACATAATTAGAAACGATGTTACAGTAACCTGTCATAATTAGTATCGAAGTTACTGTTACCTGTCATAATTAGTATCAAAGTTACAGTTACCTGCCATAATTTGTATCGAAGTTACAGTTCCTTGTCATAATTAGTATCGAAGTTACAGTTACCTGTCATAATTAGTATCGAAGGTACTGTTACCTGCCATAATTTGTATCGAAATTACAGTTACTTGTCATAATTAGTAACGAAGTTACAGATAACTGACAAAATTTGCATCGAAATTACAGTTAATTGTCATTAGTAGAAACGAAGTTACAGGTTCCTGTCATAATTAGTACCGAAGTGACTGTTACCTGACATAATTAGTATCGAAGTTACAGTTACCTGCCATAATTAGTATCGAAATTAAAGTTACTTGTCATAATTAGTATCGAAATTACTGTTACCTGTCATAATAAGTATCGAAGTTACAATTACCTGCCAAAATTTGAATCGAAATTACAGTTACCTGTCATAATTAGTATCGAAGTTACAGTTACTTGTCATAATAAGTATCGAAGTTACTGTTACTTGTCATAATTAGTATCGAAGTTACTGTTACCTGTCATAATAAGTATCGAAATTACAATTACCTGCCAAAATTTCTATCGAAATTACAGGGACTTGTCATAATTAGTAACGAAGTTACAGTAACCTGCATTAATTAGTATCGAAATTTAAGATACTTGTCATAATAAGTAACAAAGTTACAGTTACCTGTCATAATTCGTATCGAAGTTACTGTTACCTGTCATAATTAGTATTGAAGTTACAGTTACCTACAACAATTTTTATCAAAATTACAGTTACTTGACATAATAAGTAACGAAGTTAGAGTTTCTTGTCATAAATAGTATCGAAGTTACAGTTACCTGTCATAATTTGTATCGAAGTTATAGTTACTTGTCATAATTAGTATCGAAGTTGCTGTTACCTGTCATAATTAGTATCGAAGTTACAGTTACCTGCCATAATTTGTATCGAAATTACAGTTACTTGTCATAATTAGTAACGAAGTTACAGTTACCTGTCATAATTAGTATCGAAGTTACAGTTACTTGTCATAATTAGTATCGAAGTTACTGTTACAAGTCATAATTAGTATTGAAATTACAATTACCTGCCATAATTTGTAACGAAATTACAGTTACTTGTCATAATTAGTAAGGAAGTTACAGTTACCTGTCATAATAAGTATCGAAGTTACAGTTACTTGTCATGATTAGTATCGACGTTACTGTTACCTGTCATATATAGTAACGAAGTTACAGTTACCTGTCATAATTAGTATCGAAGTTACAGTTACTTGTCATAATAAGTATCGTAGTTACTGATACCTGTCATAATTAGTATCGAAAGTACAGTTACCTGCCAAAATTTGTATAGAAATTACAGTTACTTGTCATAATTAGTATCGAAGTTACTGTTACTTGTCATAATTAATATCGAAGTTACTGTTACCTGTCATAATAAGTATCGAAGTTACAGTTTCTTGTCATAATTAGTGTCGAAGTTACAGTTACTTGTCATAATTAGTATCGAAGTTAAATTTACCTGTCATAATTAGTATCGAAGTTACAGTTTCTTGTCATAATTAGTAATTAAGTTACAGTTACCTGTCAAATAAGTATCGAAGTTACAGTTACTTGTCATAATTAGTATAGAAGTTACAGTTATTTGTCATAATTAGTAACGATGTTACAGTAACCTGTCATAATTTGTATCGATGTTACTGTTACCTGTATTAATTAGTATCGAAGTTACAGTTACCTGCCATAATTTTTTATCAAAATTAGAGTTACTTTTCATAATTAGTAACGAAGTTACAGTTACTTGTCATAATTAGTATCGAAGTTACTGTTACCTGTCATAATTAGTATCAAAGTTACAGTTACCTGCCATAATTTGCATCGATATTACTGTTCCTTGTCATAATTAGTATCGAAGTTACAGTTACCTGTCATAATTAGTATCGAAGGTACTGTTACCTGCCATAATTTGTATCGAAATTACAGTTACTTGTCATAATTAGTAACGAAGTTACAGTTACCTGTCATAATTTGTATCGAAATTACAGTTACTTTTCATAATAAGTAACGAAGTTACAGTTACCTGTCATAATTAGTATCGAAGTTACAGTTACTTGTCATAATTAGTAACGATGTTACAGTAACCTATCATAATTTGTATCGATGTTACTGTTACCAGTATTAATTAGTATCGAAGTTACAGTTACCTGCCATAATTTTTTATCAAAATTAGAGTTACTTGTCATAATTAGTAACGAAGTTACAGTTACTTGTCATAATTAGTATCGAAGTTACTGTTACCTGTCATAATTAGTATCAAAGTTACAGTTACCTGCCATAATTTGTATCGAAATTACAGTTCCTTGTCATAATTAGTATCGAAGTTACAGTTACCTGTCATAATTAGTATCGAAGTTACAGTTACCTGCCATAATTTGTATCGAAAGTACAGTTACTTGTCATAATTAGTAACGAAGTTACAGTTACCTGTCATAACTAGTATCGAAGTTACAGTTACTTGTCATAATTAGTAACGAAGTTACAGTTACTTGTCATAATTAGTATCGAAGTTACTGTTACCTGTCATAGTTAGTATAAAAGTTAGAGTTTCCTGCCTTATTTTGTATCGAAATTACAGTTCCTTGTCATAATAAGTATCGAAGTTACAGTTACCTGTCATAATTAGTATCGAAGGTACTGATACCTGCCATAATTTGTATCGAAATTACAGTTACATGTCATAATTAGTATCGAAGTTACAGTTTCCTGTCATTATTAGTATTGAAGTTACAGTTACCTACCATAATTTTTTATCAAAATTACTGTTACTTGTCATAATTAGTAACGAAGTTAGAGTTTCTTGTCATAATTAGTATCGAAGTTACAGTTACTTGTCATAATTAGTATCGAAGTTACTGTTACCTGTCATAATAAGTATCGAAATTACAATTACCTGCCATAATTTGTAACAAAATTACAGTTTCTTGTCATAATTAGCAAGGAAGTTACAGTTACCTGTCATAACTAGTATCGAAGTTACAGTTACTTGTCATGATTAGTATCGAAGTTACTGTTAACTGTCATAATTAGTATAAAAGTTACAGTTTCCTGCCATATTTTGTATCGAAATTACAGTTCCTTGTCATAATAAGTATCGAAGTTACAGTTACCTGTCATAATTAGTATCGCAGGTACAGTTACCTGCCATAATTTGTATCGAAATTACAGTTACTTGTCATAATTAGTAACGAAGTTACAGTTTCCTGTCATAATTAGTATCGAAGTTATAGTTACTTGTCATAATTAGTATCGAAGTTACTGTTACCTGACATAATTAGTATCGAAGTTACAGTTACCTGCCATAATTTGTATCGAAATTACAGGGACTTGTCATAATTAGTAACGAAATTACAGTAACCTGCCATAATTAGTATCGAAATTAAAGTTACTTGTCATAATAAGTAACGAAGTTACAGTTACCTGTCATAATTAGTATCGAAGTTACTGTTACCTGTCATAATTAGTATTGAAGTTCCAGTTACCTACAATAATTTTTATCAAAATTACTGTTACTTGTCATAATTAGTAACGAAGTTAGAGTTTCTTGTCATAATTAGTATCGAAGTTACAGTTACCTGTCATAATTTGTATCGAAGGTACTGTTACCTGCCATAATTTGTATCGAAATTACAGTTACTTGTCATAATTAGTAACGAAGTTACAGTTACCTGTCATAATTTGTATCGAAATTACAGTTACTTTTCATAATAAGTAACGAAGTTACAGTTTCGTGACATAATTAGTATCGAAGTTACTGTTACCTGACATAAATAGTATCGAAGTCACCGTTACCTGCCATAATTTGTATCGAAATTACAGGGACTTGTCATAATTAGTAACGAAGTTACAGTTACCTACCATAATTAGTATCAAAATGAAAGCTACTTGTCATAATTAGTATCGAAGTTACAGTTACCTGTCATAATTAGTATCGAAGTTATTGTTACCTGTCATAATTAGTATTGAAGTTACAGTTACCTACCATAATTTTTTATCAAAATTACTGTTACTTGTCATAATTAGTAACGAAGTTAGAGTTTCTTGTCATAATTAGTAACGAAGTTACAGTAACCTGTCATAATTAGTACCGAAGTTACTGTTACCTGTCATAATAAGTATCGAAATTACAATTACCTGCCATAATTTGTAACAAAATTACAGTTTCTTGTCATAATTAGTAAGGAAGTTACAGTTACCTGTCATAATTAGTATCGAAGTACAGATACTTGTCATGATTAGTACCGAAGTTACTGGTACCTGTCATAATTAGTAACGAAGTTACAGTTACCTGTCATAATTAGTATCGAAGTTACAGTTACTTGTCATAATAAGTATCGTAGTTACTGTTACCCGCCATAATTAGTATCGAAGTTACAATTACCTGCCAAAATTTGTATCGAAATTACAGTTACTTGTCATAATTAGTATCGAAGTTACTGTTACATGTCATAATTAATATCGAAGTTACTGTTACCTGTCATAATTAGTATCGAAGTTACAGTTACTTGTCATAATTAGTATCGAAGTTACAGTTACTTGTCATAATTAGTATCGAAGTTAAATTTACCTGTCATAACTATTATCGAAGTTACAGTTTCTTGTCATAATTAGTAATTAAGTTACTGTTACCTGTCATAATAAATATCGAAGTTACAGTTACTTGACATAATTAGTATCGATGATACAGTTACTTGTCATAATTAGTAACGATGTTACAGTAACCTGTCATAATTTGTATCGATGTTACTTGTACCTGTAATAATCAGTATCGAAGTTACAGTTACCTGCCATAATTTTTTTACAAATTAGAGTTACTTGTCATAATTAGTAACGAAGTTACAGTTATTTGTCATAATGAGAATCGAAGTTACTGTTACCTGTCATAATAAGTATCAAAGTTACAGTGCCTGCCATAATTTGTATCGAAATTACAGTTCCTTGTCATAATTAGTATCGAAGTTACAGTTACCTGTCATAATTAGTATCGAAGGTACTGTTACCTGCCATAATTTGTATCGAAATTACAATTACGTGTCATAATTAGTAACGAAGTTACAGTTACCTGTCATAATTTGTATCGAAATTACAGTTACTTTTCATAATAAGTAACGAAATTACAGTTACGTGTCATAATTAGTATCGAAGTCACAGTTACCTGCCATAATTTGTATCGAAATTACAGGGACTTGTCATAATTAGTAACGAAGTTACAGTTAGCTACCATAATAAGTATCAAAATGAAAGTTACTTGTCATAATTAGTATCGAAGGTACAGTTACCTGTCATAATTAGTATCGAAGTTACTGTTACCTGTCATAATTAGTATTGAAGTTACAGTTACCTACCATAATTTTTTATCAAAATTACTGTTATTTGTCATAATTAGTAACGAAGTTAGAGTTTCTTGTCATAATTTGTATCGAAGTTACAGTTACCTGTCATAATTTGTATCGAAGTTTTAGTTACTTGTCATAATTAGTTTCGAAGTTACTGTTACCTGTCATAATTAGTATCGAAGTTACAGTTACCTGCCATAATTTGTATCGAAATTACAGTTACCTGTCATAATAAGTATCGAAGTTACAGGTACTTGTCATAATTAGTATGGAAGTTACAGTTACTTCACATAATTAGAAACGATGTTACAGTAACCTGTCATAATTAGTATCGAAGTTGCTGTTACCTGTCGTAATTAGTATCAAAGTTACAGTTACCTGCCATAATTTGTATCGAAGTTACAGTTCCTTGTCATAATTATTATCGAAGTTACAGTTACCTGTCATAATTAGTATCGAAGGTACTGTTACCTGCCATAAATTGTATCGAAATTACAGTTACTTGTCATAATTAGTAACGAAGTTACATATAAATGTCATAATTTGTATCGAAATTACAGTTAATTTTCATAATTAGAAACGAAGTTACAGGTTCCTGTCATAATTAGTACCGAAGTGACTGTTACCTGACATAATTAGTATCGAAGTTACAGTTACCTGCCATAATTTGTATCGAAATTACAGGGACTTGTCATAATTAGTAACGAAGTTACAGTTACCTGACATAATTAGTATCGAAATTAAAGTTACTTGTCATAATTAGTTTCGAAATTACTGTTACCTGTCATAATAAGTATCGAAGTTAAAATTACCTGCCAAAATTTGAATCGAAATTACAGTTACCTGTCACAATTTTGTATCGAAATTACAGTTACTTGTCATAATAAGTATCGAAGTTACTGTTACTTGTCATAATTAGTATCGAAGTTACTGTTACCTGTCATAATAAGTATCGAAATTACAATTACCTGCCATAATGTGTATCGAAATTACAGGGACTTGTCATAATTAGTAACGAAGTTACAGTAACCTGCATTAATTAGTATCGAAATTAAAGTTACTTGTCATAATAAGTAACAAAGTTACAGTTACCTGTCATAATTAGTATCGAAGTTACTGTTACCTGTCATAATTAGTATTGATGTTACAGTTACCTACAATAAGTTTTATCAAAATTACAGTTACTTATCATAATTAGTAACGAAGCTAGAGTTTCTTGTCATAATTAGTATCGAAGTTACAGTTACCTGTCATAATTTGTATCGAAGTTATAGTTACTTGTCATAATTAGTATCGAAGTTGCTGTTACCTGTCATAATTAGTATCGAAGTTACAGTTACCTGCCATAATTTGTATCGAAATTACAGTTACTTGTCATAATTAGCAACGAAGTTACAGTTACCTGTCATAATTAGTATCGAAGTTACAGTTACTTGTCATAATTAGTATCGAAGTTACTGTTACAAGTCATAATTAGTATTGAAATTACAATTACCTGCCATAATTTGTAACGAAATTACAGTTACTTGTCATAATTAGTAAGGAAGTTACAGTTACCTGTCATAATAAGTATCGAAGTTACAGTTACTTGTCATGATTAGTATCGACGTTACTGTTACCTGTCATATTTAGTAACGAAGTTACAGTTACCTGTCATAATTAGTATCGAAGTTACAGTTACTTGTCATAATAAGTATCGTAGTTACTGAAACCTGTCATAATTAGTATCGAAAGTACAGTTACCTGCCAAAATTTGTATAGAAATTACAGTTACTTGTCATAATTAGTATCGAAGTTACTGTTACTTGTTATAATTAATATCGAAGTTACTGTTACCTGTCATAATAAGTATCGAAGTTACAGTTTCTTGTCATAATTAGTGTCGAAGTTACGGTAACTTGTCATAATTAGTATCGAAGTTAAATTTACCTGTCATAATTAGTTTCGAAATTACAGTTTCTTGTCATAATTAGTAATTAAGTTACAGTTACCTGTCAAATAAGTATCGAAGTTACAGTTACTTGTCATAATTAGTATAGAAGTTACAGTTATTTGTCATAATTAGTAACGATGTTACAGTAACCTGTCATAATTTGTATCGATGTTACTGTTACCTGTATTAATTAGTATCGAAGTTACAGTTACCTGCCATAATTGTTTATCAAAATTAGAGTTACTTTTCATAATTAGTAACGAAGTTACATTTACTTGTCATAATTAGTATCGAAGTTACTGTTACCTGTCATAATTAGTATCAAAGTTACAGTTACCTGCCATAATTTGCATCGATATTACTGTTCCTTGTCATAATTAGTATCGAAGTTACAGTTACCTGTCATAATTAGTATCGAAGTTACTGTTACCTGCCATAATTTGTATCGAAATTACAGTTACTTGTCATAATTAGTAACGAAGTTACAGTTACCTGTCATAATTTGTATGGAAATTACACTTACTTTTCACAATAAGTAACGAAGTTACAGTTACCTGTCATAATTAGTATCGAAGTTACAGTTACTTGTCATAATTAGAAAACGATGTTACAGAAACCTATCATAATTTGTATCGATGTTACTGTTACCTGTATTAATTAGTATCGAAGTTACAGTTACCTGCCATAATTTTTTATCAAAATTAGAGTTACTTTTCATAATTAGTAAAGAAGTTACAGTTACTTGTCATAATTAGTATCGAAGTTACTGTTACCTGTCATAATTAGTATCAAAGTTACAGTTACCTGCCATAATTTGTATCGAAATTACAGTTCCTTGTCATAATTAGTATCGAAGTTACAGTTACCTGTCATAATTAGTATCGAAGTTACAGTTACCTGCCATAATTTGTATCGAAAGTACAGTTACTTGTCATAATTAGTAACGAAGTTACAGTTACCTGTCATAACTAGTAACGAAGTTACAGTTACTTGTCATAATTAGTATCGAAGTTACTGTTACCTGTCATAATTAGTATCGAAATTACAATTACCTGCCATAATTTGTAACGAAATTACAGTTACTTGTCATATTAGTAAGGAAGTTACATATACCTGTCATAATTAGTATCGAAGTTACAGTTACTTGTCATGATTAGTATCGAAGTTACTGTTACCTGTCATAATTAGTAACGAAGTTACAGTTACCTGTCATAATTAGTATCGAAGTTACAGTTACTTGTCATAATAAGTATCGTAGTTACTGTTACCTGTCATAATTAGTATCGAAGTTACAGTTACCTGCCAAAATTTGTATCGAAATTATAGTTATTTGTCATAATTAGTATCGAAGTCACAGTAACTTGTCACAATTAGTACCGAAGTTACTGTTACTTGTCATAATTTGTATCGATGTTACTGTTACCTGTATTAATTAGTATCGAAGTTACAGTTACCTGCCATAATTTTTTATCAAAATTAGCGTTACTTGTCATAATTAGTAACGAAGTTACAGTTACTTGTCGTAGTTAGTATCGTAGTTACTGTTACCTGTCATAATAAGTATCAAAGTTACAGTTACCTGCCATAATTTGTATCGAAGTTACAGTTACTTGTCATAATAAGTATCGTAGTTACTGTTACCTGTCATAATTAGTATCGATGTTACAGTTACCTGCCAAAATTTGTATCGAAATTACAGTTACTTGTCATAATTAGTATCGAAGTTACTGTTACTTGTCATAATTAATATCAAAGTTACAGTTACTTGTCATAATTAGTATCAAAGTTACATTTACCTGTCATAATTAGTATCGAAGTTACAGTTTCTTGTCATAATTAGTAATTAAGTTACAGTTACCTGTCATAATAAGTATCGAAGTTACAGTTACTTGTCTTAATTAGTATCGAAGTTGCAGTTACTTGTCATAATTAGTAACGATGTTACAGTAACCTGTCATAAATAGTATCGAAGTTACTGTTACCTGTATTAATTAGTATCGAAGTTACAGTTACCTGCCATAATTTTTTATCAAAATTAGAGTTACTTGTCATAATTAGTAACGAAGTTACAGTTACTTGTCATAATTAGTATCGAAGTTACTGTTACCTGTCATAATTAGTATCAAAGTTACAGTTACCTGCCATAATTTGTATCGAAATTACAGTTCCTTGTCATAATAAGTATCGAAGTTACAGTTACCTGTCATAATTAGTATCGAAGGTACTGTTACCTGCCATAATTTGTATCGCAATTACAGTTACTTGTCATAATTAGTAACGAAGTTACAGTTACCTGTCATAATTTGTATCGAAATTACAGTTACTTTTCATAATAAGTAACGAAGTTACAGTTACTTGTCATAATTAGTATCGAAGTTACTGTTACCTGTCATAGTTAGTATAAACGTTACAGTTTCCTGCCTTATTTTGTATCGAAATTACAGTTCCTTGTCATAATAAGTATCGAAGTTACAGTTACCTGTCATAATTAGTATCGAAGGTACTGATACCTGCCATAATTTGTATCGAAATTACAGTTACATGTCATAATTAGTAACGAAGTTACAGTTTCCTGTCATTATTAGTATTTAAGTTACAGTTACCTACCATAATTTTTTATCAAAATTACTGTTACTTGTCATAATTAGTAACGAAGTTAGAGTTTCTTGTCATAATTAGTATCGAAGTTACAGTTACTTGTCATAATTAGTATCGAAGTTACTGTTACCTGTCATAATTAGTATTGAAGTTACAGTTACCTACCATAATTTTTTATCAAAATTACTGTTATTTGTCATAATTAGTAACGAAGTTAGAGTTTCTTGTCATAATTTGTATCGAAGTTACAGTTACCTGTCATAATTTGTATCGAAGTTTTAGTTACTTGTCATAATTAGTTTCGAAGTTACTGTTACCTGTCATAATTAGTATCGAAGTTACAGTTACCTGCCATAATTTGTATCGAAATTACAGTTACCTGTCATAATAAGTATCGAAGTTACAGGTACTTGTCATAATTAGTATGGAAGTTACAGTTACTTCACATAATTAGAAACGATGTTACAGTAACCTGTCATAATTAGTATCGAAGTTGCTGTTACCTGTCGTAATTAGTATCAAAGTTACAGTTACCTGCCATAATTTGTATCGAAGTTACAGTTCCTTGTCATAATTATTATCGAAGTTACAGTTACCTGTCATAATTAGTATCGAAGGTACTGTTACCTGCCATAAATTGTATCGAAATTACAGTTACTTGTCATAATTAGTAACGAAGTTACATATAAATGTCATAATTTGTATCGAAATTACAGTTAATTTTCATAATTAGAAACGAAGTTACAGGTTCCTGTCATAATTAGTACCGAAGTGACTGTTACCTGACATAATTAGTATCGAAGTTACAGTTACCTGCCATAATTTGTATCGAAATTACAGGGACTTGTCATAATTAGTAACGAAGTTACAGTTACCTGACATAATTAGTATCGAAATTAAAGTTACTTGTCATAATTAGTTTCGAAATTACTGTTACCTGTCATAATAAGTATCGAAGTTAAAATTACCTGCCAAAATTTGAATCGAAATTACAGTTACCTGTCACAATTTTGTATCGAAATTACAGTTACTTGTCATAATAAGTATCGAAGTTACTGTTACTTGTCATAATTAGTATCGAAGTTACTGTTACCTGTCATAATAAGTATCGAAATTACAATTACCTGCCATAATGTGTATCGAAATTACAGGGACTTGTCATAATTAGTAACGAAGTTACAGTAACCTGCATTAATTAGTATCGAAATTAAAGTTACTTGTCATAATAAGTAACAAAGTTACAGTTACCTGTCATAATTAGTATCGAAGTTACTGTTACCTGTCATAATTAGTATTGATGTTACAGTTACCTACAATAAGTTTTATCAAAATTACAGTTACTTATCATAATTAGTAACGAAGCTAGAGTTTCTTGTCATAATTAGTATCGAAGTTACAGTTACCTGTCATAATTTGTATCGAAGTTATAGTTACTTGTCATAATTTGTATCGAAGTTGCTGTTACCTGTCATAATTAGTATCGAAGTTACAGTTACCTGCCATAATTTGTATCGAAATTACAGTTACTTGTCATAATTAGCAACGAAGTTACAGTTACCTGTCATAATTAGTATCGAAGTTACAGTTACTTGTCATAATTAGTATCGAAGTTACTGTTACAAGTCATAATTAGTATTGAAATTACAATTACCTGCCATAATTTGTAACGAAATTACAGTTACTTGTCATAATTAGTAAGGAAGTTACAGTTACCTGTCATAATAAGTATCGAAGTTACAGTTACTTGTCATGATTAGTATCGACGTTACTGTTACCTGTCATATTTAGTAACGAAGTTACAGTTACCTGTCATAATTAGTATCGAAGTTACAGTTACTTGTCATAATAAGTATCGTAGTTACTGAAACCTGTCATAATTAGTATCGAAAGTACAGTTACCTGCCAAAATTTGTATAGAAATTACAGTTACTTGTCATAATTAGTATCGAAGTTACTGTTACTTGTTATAATTAATATCGAAGTTACTGTTACCTGTCATAATAAGTATCGAAGTTACAGTTTCTTGTCATAATTAGTGTCGAAGTTACAGTAACTTGTCATAATTAGTATCGAAGTTAAATTTACCTGTCATAATTAGTTTCGAAATTACAGTTTCTTGTCATAATTAGTAATTAAGTTACAGTTACCTGTCAAATAAGTATCGAAGTTACAGTTACTTGTCATAATTAGTATAGAAGTTACAGTTATTTGTCATAATTAGTAACGATGTTACAGTAACCTGTCATAATTTGTATCGATGTTACTGTTACCTGTATTAATTAGTATCGAAGTTACAGTTACCTGCCATAATTGTTTATCAAAATTAGAGTTACTTTTCATAATTAGTAACGAAGTTACATTTACTTGTCATAATTAGTATCGAAGTTACTGTTACCTGTCATAATTAGTATCAAAGTTACAGTTACCTGCCATAATTTGCATCGATATTACTGTTCCTTGTCATAATTAGTATCGAAGTTACAGTTACCTGTCATAATTAGTATCGAAGTTACTGTTACCTGCCATAATTTGTATCGAAATTACAGTTACTTGTCATAATTAGTAACGAAGTTACAGTTACCTGTCATAATTTGTATGGAAATTACACTTACTTTTCACAATAAGTAACGAAGTTACAGTTACCTGTCATAATTAGTATCGAAGTTACAGTTACTTGTCATAATTAGAAAACGATGTTACAGAAACCTATCATAATTTGTATCGATGTTACTGTTACCTGTATTAATTAGTATCGAAGTTACAGTTACCTGCCATAATTTTTTATCAAAATTAGAGTTACTTTTCATAATTAGTAAAGAAGTTACAGTTACTTGTCATAATTAGTATCGAAGTTACTGTTACCTGTCATAATTAGTATCAAAGTTACAGTTACCTGCCATAATTTGTATCGAAATTACAGTTCCTTGTCATAATTAGTATCGAAGTTACAGTTACCTGTCATAATTAGTATCGAAGTTACAGTTACCTGCCATAATTTGTATCGAAAGTACAGTTACTTGTCATAATTAGTAACGAAGTTACAGTTACCTGTCATAACTAGTAACGAAGTTACAGTTACTTGTCATAATTAGTATCGAAGTTACTGTTACCTGTCATAATTAGTATCGAAATTACAATTACCTGCCATAATTTGTAACGAAATTACAGTTACTTGTCATATTAGTAAGGAAGTTACATATACCTGTCATAATTAGTATCGAAGTTACAGTTACTTGTCATGATTAGTATCGAAGTTACTGTTACCTGTCATAATTAGTAACGAAGTTACAGTTACCTGTCATAATTAGTATCGAAGTTACAGTTACTTGTCATAATAAGTATCGTAGTTACTGTTACCTGTCATAATTAGTATCGAAGTTACAGTTACCTGCCAAAATTTGTATCGAAATTATAGTTATTTGTCATAATTAGTATCGAAGTCACAGTAACTTGTCACAATTAGTACCGAAGTTACTGTTACTTGTCATAATTTGTATCGATGTTACTGTTACCTGTATTAATTAGTATCGAAGTTACAGTTACCTGCCATAATTTTTTATCAAAATTAGCGTTACTTGTCATAATTAGTAACGAAGTTACAGTTACTTGTCGTAGTTAGTATCGTAGTTACTGTTACCTGTCATAATAAGTATCAAAGTTACAGTTACCTGCCATAATTTGTATCGAAGTTACAGTTACTTGTCATAATAAGTATCGTAGTTACTGTTACCTGTCATAATTAGTATCGATGTTACAGTTACCTGCCAAAATTTGTATCGAAATTACAGTTACTTGTCATAATTAGTATCGAAGTTACTGTTACTTGTCATAATTAATATCAAAGTTACAGTTACTTGTCATAATTAGTATCAAAGTTACATTTACCTGTCATAATTAGTATCGAAGTTACAGTTTCTTGTCATAATTAGTAATTAAGTTACAGTTACCTGTCATAATAAGTATCGAAGTTACAGTTACTTGTCTTAATTAGTATCGAAGTTGCAGTTACTTGTCATAATTAGTAACGATGTTACAGTAACCTGTCATAAATAGTATCGAAGTTACTGTTACCTGTATTAATTAGTATCGAAGTTACAGTTACCTGCCATAATTTTTTATCAAAATTAGAGTTACTTGTCATAATTAGTAACGAAGTTACAGTTACTTGTCATAATTAGTATCGAAGTTACTGTTACCTGTCATAATTAGTATCAAAGTTACAGTTACCTGCCATAATTTGTATCGAAATTACAGTTCCTTGTCATAATAAGTATCGAAGTTACAGTTACCTGTCATAATTAGTATCGAAGGTACTGTTACCTGCCATAATTTGTATCGCAATTACAGTTACTTGTCATAATTAGTAACGAAGTTACAGTTACCTGTCATAATTTGTATCGAAATTACAGTTACTTTTCATAATAAGTAACGAAGTTACAGTTACTTGTCATAATTAGTATCGAAGTTACTGTTACCTGTCATAGTTAGTATAAACGTTACAGTTTCCTGCCTTATTTTGTATCGAAATTACAGTTCCTTGTCATAATAAGTATCGAAGTTACAGTTACCTGTCATAATTAGTATCGAAGGTACTGATACCTGCCATAATTTGTATCGAAATTACAGTTACATGTCATAATTAGTAACGAAGTTACAGTTTCCTGTCATTATTAGTATTTAAGTTACAGTTACCTACCATAATTTTTTATCAAAATTACTGTTACTTGTCATAATTAGTAACGAAGTTAGAGTTTCTTGTCATAATTAGTATCGAAGTTACAGTTACTTGTCATAATTAGTATCGAAGTTACTGTTACCTGTCATAATAAGTATCGAAATTACAATTACCTGCCATAATTTGTAACAAAATTACAGTTTCTTGTCATAATTAGTAAGGAAGTTACAGTTACCTGTCATAATTAGTATCGAAGTTACAGTTACTTGTCATGATTAGTATCGAAGTTACTGTTAACTGTCATAATTAGTATAAAAGTTACAGTTTCCTGCCATATTTTGTATCGAAATTACAGTTCCTTGTCATAATAAGTATCGAAGTTACAGTTACCTGTTATAATTAGTATCGAAGGTACTGTTACCTGCCATAATTTCTATCGAAATTACAGTTACTTGTCATAATTAGTAACGAAGTTACAGTTTCCTGTCATAATTAGTATCGAAGTTATAGTTACTTGTCATAATTAGTATCGAAGTTACTGTTACCTGACATAATTAGTATCGAAGTTACAGTTACCTGCCATAATTTGTATCGAAATTACAGGGACTTGTCATAATTAGTAACGAAGTTACAGTAACCTGCCATAATTAGTATCGAAATTAAAGTTACTTGTCATAATAAGTAACGAAGTTACAGTTACCTGTCATAATTAGTATCGAAGTTACTGTTACCTGTCATAATTAGTATTGATGTTACAGTTACCTACAATAATTTTTATCAAAATTACTCTTACTTGTCATAATTAGTAACGAAGTTAGAGTTTCTTGTCATAATTAGTATCGAAGTTACAGTTAACTGTCATAATTTGTATCGAAGGTACTGTTACCTGCCATAATTTGTATCGAAATTACAGTTACTTGTCATAATTAGTAACGAAGTTACAGTTACCTGTCATAATTTGTATCGAAATTACAGTTACTTTTCATAATAAGTAACGAAGTTACAGTTTCGTGTCATAATTAGTATCGAAGTTACTGTTACCTGACATAAATAGTATCGAAGTCACCGTTACCTGCCATAATTTGTATCGAAATTACAGGGACTTGTCATAATTAGTAACGAAGTTACAGTTACCTACCATAATTAGTATCAAAATGAAAGTTACTTGTCATAATTAGTATCGAAGTTACAGTTACCTGTCATAATTAGTATCGAAGTTACTGTTACCTGTCATAATTAGTATTGAAGTTACAGTTACCTACCATAATTTTTTATCAAAATTACTGTTACTTGTCATAATTAGTAACGAAGTTAGAGTTTCTTGTCATAATTAGTAACGAAGTTACAGTTACCTGACATAATTAGTATCGAAGTTACTGTTACCTGTCATAATAAGTATCGAAATTACAATTACCTGCCATAATTTGTAACAAAATTACAGTTTCTTGTCATAATTAGTAAGGAAGTTACAGTTACCTGTCATAATTAGTATCGAAGTTACAGATACTTTTCATGATTAGTATCGAAGTTACTGGTACCTGTCATAATTAGTAACGAAGTTACAGTTACCTGTCATAATTAGTATCGAAGTTACAGTTACTTGTCATAATAAGTATCGTAGTTACTGTTACCCGCCATAATTAGTATCGAAGTTACAATTACCTGCCAAAATTTGTATCGAAATGACAGTTACTTGTCATAATTAGTATCGAAGTTTCTGTTACATGTCATAATTAATATCGAAGTTACTGTTACCTGTCATAATTAGTATCGAAGTTACAGTTACTTGTCATAATTAGTATCGAAGTTACAGTTACTTGTCATAATTAGTATCGAAGTTAAATTTACCTGTCATAATTATTATCGAAGTTACAGTTTCTTGTCATAATTAGTAATTAAGTTACAGTTACCTGTCATAATAAATATCGAAGTTACAGTTACTTATCATAATTAGTATCGAAGATACAGTTACTTGTCATAATTAGTAACGATGTTACAGTAACCTGTCATAATTTGTATCGATGTTACTTGTACCTGTAATAATCAGTATCGAAGTTACAGTTACCTGCCATAATTTTTTTACAAATTAGAGTTACTTGTCATAATTAGTATCGAAGTTACAGTTACCTGTCATAATTAGTATCGAAGGTACTGTTACCTGCCATAATTTGTATCGAAATTACAGTTACTATTCATAACAAGTAACGAAGTTACAGTTTCGTGTCATATTTAGTATCGAAATTACTGTTACCTGACATAATTAGTATCGAAGTCACAGTTACCTGCCATAATTTGTATCGAAATTACAGGGACTTGTCATAATTAGTAACGAAGTTACAGTTAGCTACCATAATTAGTATCAAAATGAAAGTTACTTGTCATAATTAGTATCGAAGTTACAGTTACCTGTCATAATTAGTATCGAAGTTACTGTTACCTGTCATAATTAGTATTGAAGTTACAGTTACCTACCATAATTTTTTATCAAAATTACTGTTACTTGTCATAATTAGTAACGAAGTTAGAGTTTCTTGTCATAATTAGTAACGAAGTTACAGTTACCTGTCATAATTAGTATCGAAGTTACTGTTACCTGTCATAATAAGTATCGAAATTACAATTACCTGCCATAATTTGTAACAAAATTACAGTTTCTTGTCATAATTAGTAAGGAAGTTACAGTTACCTGTCATAATTAGTATCGAAGTTACAGATACTTGTCATGATTAGTATCGAAGTTACTGGTACCTGTCATAATTAGTAACGAAGTTACAGTTACCTGTCATAATTAGTATCGAAGTTACAGTTACTTGTCATAATAAGTATCGTAGTTACTGTTACCCGCCATAATTAGTATCGAAGTTACAATTACCTGCCAAAATTTGTATCGAAATTACAGTTACTTGTCATAATTAGTATCGAAGTTACTGTTACATGTCATAATTAATATCGAAGTTACTGTTACCTGTCATAATTAGTATCGAAGTTACAGTTACTTGTCATAATTAGTATCGAAGTTACAGTTACTTGTCATAATTAGTATCGAAGTTAAATTTACCTGTCATAATTATTATCGAAGTTACAGTTTCTTGTCATAATTAGTAATTAAGTTACAGTTACCTGTCATAATAAATATCGAAGTTAAAGTTACTTATCATAATTAGTATCGAAGATACAGTTACTTGTCATAATTAGTAACGATGTTACAGTAACCTGTCATAATTTGTATCGATGTTACTTGTACCTGTAATAATCAGTATCGAAGTTACAGTTACCTGCCATAATTTTTTTACAAATTAGAGTTACTTGTCATAATTAGTATCGAAGTTACAGTTACCTGTCATAATTAGTATCGAAGGTACTGTTACCTGCCATAATTTGTATCGAAATTACAGTTACTTTTCATAATAAGTAACGAAGTTACAGTTTCGTGTCATATTTAGTATCGAAATTACTGTTACCTGACATAATTAGTATCGAAGTCACAGTTACCTGCCATAATTTGTATCGAAATTACAGGGACTTGTCATAATTAGTAACGAAGTTACAGTTAGCTACCATAATTAGTATCAAAATGAAAGTTACTTGTCATAATTAGTATCGAAGTTACTGTTACCTGTCATAATTAGTATTGAAGTTACAGTTACCTACCATAATTTTTTATCAAAATTACTGTTACTTGTCATAATTAGTAACGAAGTTAGAGTTTCTTGTCATAATTTGTATCGAAGTTACAGTTACCTGTCATAATTTGTATCGAAGTTTTAGTTACTTCTCATAATTAGTTTCGAAGTTACTGTTACCTGTCATAATTAGTATCGAAGTAACAGTTACCTGCCATAATTTGTATCGAAATTACAGTTACCTGTCATAATAAGTATCGATGTTACAGGTACTTGTCATAATTAGTATGGAAGTTACAGTTACTTCACATAATTAGAAAAGATGTTACAGTAACCTGTCATAATTAGTATCGAAGTTACTGTTACCTGTCGTAATTAGTATCAAAGTTACAGTTACCTGCCATAATTTGTATCGAAGTTACAGTTCCTTGTCATAATTAGTATCGAAGTTACAGTTACCTGTCATAATTAGTATCGAAGGTACTGTTACCTGCCATAATTTGTATCGAAATTACAGTTACTTGTCATAATTAGTAACGAAGATACAGATAACTGTCATAATTTGTATCGAAATTACAGTTAATTTTCATAATTAGAAACGAAGTTACAGGTTCCTGTCATAATTAGTACCGAAGTGACTGTTACCTGACATAATTAGTATCGAAGTTACAGTTACCTGCCATAATTTGTATCGAAATTACAGGGACTTGTCATAATTAGTAACGAAGTTACAGTTACCTGACATAATTAGTATCGAAATTAAAGTTACTTGTCATAATTAGTATCGAAATTACTGTTACCTGTCATAATAAGTATCGAAGTTACAATTACCTGCCAAAATTTGAATCGAAATTACAGTTACCTGTCATAATTAGTATCGAAGTTACAGTTACTTGTCATAATAAGTATCGAAGTTACTGTTACTTGTCATAATTAGTATCGAAGTTACTGTTACCTGTCATAATAAGTATCGAAATTACAATTACCTGCCATAATTTGTATCGAAATTACAGGGACTTGTCATAATTAGTAACGAAGTTACAGTAACCTGCATTAATTAGTATCGAAATTAAAGTTACTTGTCATAATAAGTAACAAAGTTACAGTTACCTGTCATAATTAGTATCGAAGTTACTGTTACCTGTCATAATTAGTATTGATGTTACAGTTACCTACAATAATTTTTATCAAAATTACAGTTACTTGTCATAATTAGTAACGAAGCTAGAGTTTCTTGTCATAATTAGTATCGAAGTTACAGTTACCTGTCATAATTTGTATCGAAGTTATAGTTACTTGTCATAATTAGTATCGAAGTTGCTGTTACCTGTCATAATTAGTATCGAAGTTACAGTTACCTGCCATAATTTGTATCGAAATTACAGTTACTTGTCATAATTAGTAACGAAGTTACAGTTACCTGTCATAATTAGTATCGAAGTTACAGTTACTTGTCATAATTAGTATCGAAGTTACTGTTACAAGTCATAATTAGTATTGAAATTACAATTACCTGCGATAATTTGTAACGAAATTACAGTTACTTGTCATAATTAGTAAGGAAGTTACAGTTACCTGTCATAATAAGTATCGAAGTTAAAGTTACTTGCCATGATTAGTATCGACGTTACTGTTACCTGTCATATTTAGTAACGAAGTTACAGTTACCTGTCATAATTAGTATCGAAGTTACAGTTACTTGTCATAATAAGTATCGTAGTTACTGATACCTGTCATAATTAGTATCGAAAGTACAGTTACCTGCCAAATTTTGTATCGAAATTACAGTTACTTGTCATAATTAGTATCGAAGTTACTGTTACTTGTCATAATTAATATCGAAGTTACTGTTACCTGTCATAATAAGTATCGAAGTTACAGTTACTTGTCATAGTTAGTATCGAAGTTACAGTTACTTGTCATAATTAGTATCGAAGTTACATTTACCTGTCATATTTAGTATCGAAGTTACAGTTTTTTTGTCATAATTAGTAATTAAGTTACAGTTACCTGTCACATAAGTATCGAAGTTACAGTTACTTGTCATAATTAGTATAGAAGTTACAGTTACTTGTCATAATTAGTAACGATGTTACAGTAACCTGTCATAATTTGTATCGATGTTACTGTTACCTGTATTAATTAGTATCGAAGTTACAATTACCTGCCATAATTTCTGTCATAATTAGTATCGAAGTTACAGTTACATGTCATAATTAGTATCGAAGTTACTGTTACTTGTCATAATTAGTATCGAAGATACTGTTACCTGTCATAATTAGTATTGAAGTTACAGTTACCTACCATAATTTTTTATCAAAATGACAGTTACTTGTCATAATTAGTAACGAAGTTATAGTTCCTTGTCATAATTAGTATCGAAGTTACAGTTACATGTCATAATTTGATTCGAAGTTATAGTTACTTGTCATAATTAGTATCGATGTTACAGTTACCTGTCATAATTAATATCGAAGTTACAGTTACCTGCCATAATTTGTATCGAAATTACAGTTCCTTGTCATAATTAGTATCGAAGTTACTGTTACCTGTCATTATTAGTATCGAAGTTACAGTTACCTGCCAAAATTTGAATCGAAATTACAGGTACTTGTCATAATTAGTAACGAAGTTATAGTTACCAGTCATAATTAGTATCGAAGTTACAGTTACTTGTCATAATTAGTATCGAAGTCACTGTTACTTGTCATAATTAGTATCGAAGTTACTGTTACCTGTCATAATTAGTATCGAAGTTACAATTACCTGCCATAATTTGTAACGAAATTACAGTTACTTGTCATAATTAGTAAGGAAGTTACAGTTACCTGTCATAATTAGTATCGAAGTTAAAGTTACTTGTCATGATTAGTATCGAAGTTACTGTTACCTGTCATAATTAGTATCGAAGTTACAGTTACCTGCCATAAATAGTATCGAAGTTACTGTTACCTGTCATAATTAGTATAGAAGTTACAGTTACCTGCCATAATTTGTATCGAAATTACAGTTACTTGTCATAATTAGTAACGAAGTTAAAGTTACCTGTCATAATTAGTATCGAAGTTACAGTTACTTGTCATAATTAGTATCGAAGTTACTGTTGACTCTCATAATTAGTAACGAAGTTACAGTTACCTGTCATAATTTGTATCGAAATTACAGTTAATTGTCATAATAACAAACGAAGTTACAGTTTCCTGTCATAATTAGTACCGATGTTACTGTTACCTGACATAATTAGTATCGAAGTTACAGTTACCTGCCATAAATTGTATCGAAATTACAGGGACTTGTCATAATTAGTAACGGAGTTACAGTTACCAGCCATAATTAGTATCGAAATTAAAGTTACTTGTCATAATTACTAACGAAGTTACATTTACCTGTCATAATTAGTATCAAAGTTACTGTTACCTGTCATAATTAGTATTGATGTTACAGTTACCTAACATAATTCTTTATCAAGATTACTGTTACTTGTCATAATTAGTAACGAAGTTAGATTTTCTTGTCATAAATATTATCGAAGTTACAGTTACCTGTCATAATTTGATTCGAAATTATAGTTACGTGTCATAATTAGTATCGAAGTTACTGTTACCTGTCATAATTAACATCGAAGTTACAGTTTCCTGCCATAATTTGTATCGAAATTACAGTTCCTTGTCATAATTAGTATCGATGTTACAGTTACCTGTAATAATTAGTATCGAAGGTACTGTTACCTGCCATAATTTGTGTCGAAATTACAGTAACTTGTCATAGTTAGTTACGAAGTTCCAGTTACCTGTCATAATTTGTATCGAAATTACAGTTACTTGTCATAATTAGTAACGAAGTTACAGTTTCCTGTCATAATTAGTATCGAAGTTACTGTTACCTGTCATAATTAGTATCGATGTTACAGTTACCTGCCAAAATTTGTATCGAAATTACAGTTACTTGTCATAATTAGTAATGAAGTTACAGTTACCTGTCATAATTAGTATCGAAGTTACAGTTACTTGTCATAATTAGTATCGATGTTACTGTTACTTGTCATAATTAGTATCGAAGATACTGTTACCTGTCATAATTAGTATTGAAGTTACAGTTACCTACCATAATTTTTTATCAAAATGACAGTTACTTCTCGTAATTAGTAACGAAGTTATAGTTTCTTGTCATAATTAGTATCGAGGTTACAGTTACCTGTCATAATTCGATTCGAAGTTATAGTTACTTGTCATAATTAGTATCGAAGTTACTGTTACGTGTCATAATTAATATCGATGTTACAGTTAACTGCCATAATTTGTATCGAAATTACAGTTCCTTGTCATAATTAGTATCGAAGTTAGAGTTACCTGTCATAATTAGTATCGAAGTTACAGTTACTTGTCATGATTAGTATCGAAGTTACTGTTACCTGTCATAATTAGTATCGAAGTTACAGTTACCTGCCATAAATAGTATCGAAGTTACTGTTACCTGCCATAATTTGTATCGAAATTACAGCTACTTGTCATAATTAGTAACGAAGTTACAGTTACTTGTCATAATTAGTATCGAAGTTGCTGTTACCTGTCATAATTAGTATCGAAGTTACAGTTACCTGCCATAATTTGTTTCGAAATTACAGTTACTTGTCATAATTAGTAACGAAGTTTCACTTACCTGTCATAATTAGTATCGAAGTTACAGTTACTTCTCATAATTAGTATCGAAGTGACTGTTACTTGTCATAATTAGTATCGAAGTTACTGTTACCTGTCATAATTAGTATCGAAATTACAATTACCTGCCATAATTTGTAACGAAATTACAGTTACTTGTCATAATTAGTAAGGACGTTACAGTTACCTGTCATAATTACTATCGAAGTTAAAGTTACTTGTCATGATTAGTATCGAAGTTACTGTTACCTGTCATAATTAGTATCGAAGTTACAGTTACCCGCCATAAATAGTATCGATGTTACTGTTACCTGTCATAATTAGTATCGAAGTTACAGTTACCTGCCATAATTTGTATCGAAATTACAGTTACTTGTCATAATTAGTAACGATGTTACAGTTACCTGTCATAATTAGTATCGAAGTTACAGTTACTTGTCATAATTAGTATCGAAGTTACTGTTGACTGTCATAATTAGTAACGAAGTTACAGTTACCTGTCATAATTTGTATCGAAATTACAGTTAATTGTCATAATAACAAACGAAGTTACAGTTTCCTGTCATAATTAGTACCGATGTTACTGTTACCTGACATAATTAGTATCGAAGATACAGTTACCTGCCATAAATTGTATCGAAATTTCAGGGACTTGTCATAATTAGTAACGGAGTTACAGTTACCTGCCATAATTAGCATCGAAATTAAAGTTACTTGTCATAATTACTAACGAAGTTACAGTTACCTGTCATAATTAGTATCGAAGTTACTGTTACCTGTCATAATTAGTATTGAAGTTACAGTTACCTAACATAATTCTTTATCAAGATTACTGTTACTTGTCATAATTAGTAACGAAGTTAGATTTTCTTGTCATAATTAGTATCGAAGTTACAGTTACCTGTCATAATTTGATTCGAAATTATAGTTACGTGTCATAATTAGTATCGAAGTTACTGTTACCTGTCATAATTAATATTGAAGTTACAGTTTCCTGCCATAATTTGTATCGAAATTACAGTTCCTTGTCATAATTAGTATCGAAGTTACAGTTACCTGTAATAATTAGTATCGAAGGTACTGTTACCTGCCATAATTTGTGTCGAAATTACAGTAACTTGTCATAATTAGTTACGAAGTTCCAGTTACCTGTCATAATTTGTATAGAAATTACAGTTACTTGTCATAATTAGTAACGAAGTTACAGTTTCCTGTCATAATTAGTATCGAAGTTACTGTTACCTGTCAAAATTAGTATCGAAGTTACAGTTACCTGCCAAAATTTGTATCGAAATTACAGTTACTTGTCATAATTAGTAATGAAGTTACAGTTACCTGTCATAATTAGTATCGAAGTTACAGTTACATGTCATAATTAGTATCGAAGTTACTGTTACTTGTAATAATTAGTATCGAAGATACTGTTACCTGTCATAATTAGTATTGAAGTTACAGTTACCTACCATAATTTTTTATCAAAATGACAGTTACTTGTCATAATTAGTAACGAAGTTATAGTTCCTTGTCATAATTAGTATCGAAGTTACAGTTACATGTCATAATTTGATTCGAAGTTATAGTTACTTGTCATAATTAGTATCGATGTTACAGTTACCTGTCATAATTAATATCGAAGTTACAGTTACCTGCCATAATTTGTATCGAAATTACAGTTCCTTGTCATAATTAGTATCGAAGTTACAGTTACCTGTCATTATTAGTATCGAAGTTACAGTTACCTGCCAAAATTTGAATCGAAATTACAGGTACTTGTCATAATTAGTAACGGAGTTACAGTTACCTGTCATAATTAGTATCGAACTTACAGTTACTTGTCATAATTAGTATCGAAGTTACTGTTACTTGTCATAATTAGTATCGAAGTTACTGTTACCTGTCATATTTAGTATCGAAATTACAATTACCTGCCATAATTTGTATCGAAATTACAGGGACTTGTCATAATTAGTAACGAAGTTACAGTAAACTGCCATAATTCGTATCGAAATTAAAGTTACTTGTCATAATAAGTAACGAAGTTACAGTTACCTGTCATAATTAGTATCGAAGTTACTGTTACCTGTCATAATTAGTATTGAAGTTACAGTAACCTACAATTTTTTTAATCAAAATTACAGTTACTTGTCATAATTAGTAACGAAGTTAGAGTTTCTTGCCATAATTAGTATCGAAGTTACAGTTATATGTCATAATTTGTATTGATGTTTTAGTTACTTGTCATAATTAGTATCGAAGTTGCTGTTACCTGTCATAATTAGTATCGAAGTTACAGTTACCTGCCATAATTTGTATCGAAATTAAAGTTACTTGTCATAATTAGTAACGAAGTTTCACTTCCCTGTCATAATTAGTATGGAAGTTACAGTTACTTGTCATTATTAGTATCGAAGTTACTGTTACCTGTCATAATAAGTATCGAAGTTACAGTTACCTGCAAAAATTTGAATCGAAATTACAGTTACTTGTCATAATTAGTAACGAAGTTATAGTTACCAGTCATAATTAGTATCGAAGTTACAGTTACTTGTCATAATTAGTATCGAAGTCACTGTTACTTGTCATAATTAGTATCGAAGTTACTGTTACCTGTCATAATTAGTATCGAAGTTACAATTACCTGCCATAATTTGTAACGAAATTACAGTTACTTGTCATAATTAGTAAGGAAGTTACAGATACCTGTCATAATTAGTATCGAAGTTAAAGTTACTTGTCATGATTAGTATCGAAGTTACTGTTACCTGTCATAATTAGTATCGAAGTTACAGTTACCTGCCATAAATAGTATCGAAGTTACTGTTACCTGTCATAATTAGTATAGAAGTTACAGTTACCTGCCATAATTTGTATCGAAATTACAGTTACTTGTCATAATTAGTAACGAAGTTAAAGTTACCTGTCATAATTAGTATCGAAGTTACAGTTACTTGTCATAATTAGTATCGAAGTTACTGTTGACTCTCATAATTAGTAACGAAGTTACAGTTACCTGTCATAATTTGTATCGAAATTACAGTTAATTGTCATAATTACAAACGAAGTTACAGTTTCCTGTCATAATTAGTACCGATGTTACTGTTACCTGACATAATTAGTATCGAAGTTACAGTTACCTGCCATAAATTGTATCGAAATTACAGGGACTTGTCATAATTAGTAACGGCGTTACAGTTACCAGCCATAATTAGTATCGAAATTAAAGTTACTTGTCATAATAACTAACGAAGTTACATTTACCTGTCATAATTAGTATCGAAGTTACTGTTACCTGTCATAATTATTATTGATGTTACAGTTACCTAACATAATTCTTTATCAAGATTACTGTTACTTGTCATAATTAGTAACGAAGTTAGATTTTCTTGTCATAATTAGTATCGAAGTTACAGTTACCTGTCATAATTTGATTCGAAACTATAGTTACGTGTCATAATTAGTATCGAAGTTACTGTTACCTGTCATAATTAACATCGAAGTTACAGTTTCCTGCCATAATTTGTATCGAAATTACAGTTCCTTGTCATAATTAGTATCGATGTTACAGTTACCTGTAATAATTAGTATCGAAGGTACTGTTACCTGCCATAATTTGTGTCGAAATTACAGTAACTTGTCATAATTAGTTACGAAGTTCCAGTTACCTGTCATAATTTGTATCGAAATTACAGTTACTTGTCATAATTAGTAACGAAGTTACAGTTTCCTGTCATAATTAGTATCGAAGTTACTGTTACCTGTCATAATTGGTATCGAAGTTACAGTTACCTGCCAAAATTTGTATCGAAATTACAGTTACTTGTCATAATTAGTAATGAAGTTACAGTTACCTGTCATAATTAGTATCGAAGTTACAGTTACTTGTCATAATTAGTATCGAAGTTACTGTTACTTGTCATAATTAGTATCGAAGATACTGTTACCTGTCATAATTAGTATTGAAGTTACAGTTACCTACCATAATTTTTTATCAAAATGACATTTACTTCTCGTAATTAGTAACGAAGTTATAGTTTCTTGTCATAATTAGTATCGAGGTTACAGTTACCTGTCATAATTTGATTCGAAGTTATAGTTACTTGTCATAATTAGTATCGAAGTTACTGTTACGTGTCATAATTAATATCGATGTTACAGTTAACTGCCATAATTTGTATCGAAATTACAGTTCCTTGTCATAATTAGTATCGAAGTTACAGTTACCTGTAATAATTAGTATCGAAGGTACTGTTACCAGCCATAATTTGTATCGAAATTACAGTAACTTGTCATAATTAATTACGAAGTTCCAGTTACCTGTCATAATTTGTATCGAAATTACAGTTACTTGTCATAATTAGTAACGAAGTTACAGTTTCCTGTCATAATTAGTATCGAAGTTACTGTTACCTGTCATAATTAGTATCGAAGTTACAGTTACCTGCCAAAATTTGTATCGAAATTACAGTGACTTGTCATAATTAGTATCGAAGTTACAGTTACTTGTCATGATTAGTATCGAAGTTACTGTTACCTGTCATAATTAGTATCGAAGTTACAGTTACCTGCCATAAATAGTATCGAAGTTACTGTTACCTGCCATAATTTGTATCGAAATTACAGCTACTTGTCATAATTAGTAACGAAGTTACAGTTACCTGTCATAATTAGTATCGAAGTTACAGTTACTTGTCATGATAAGTATCGAAGTTACTGTTACCTGTCATAATTAGTATCGAAGTTACAGATACCTGCCATAAATAGTATCGAAGTTACTGTTACCTGTCATAATTAGTATCGAAGTTACTGTTACCTGTCATAATTAGTATTGAAGTTACAGTTACCTAACATAATTCTTTATCAAGATTACTGTTACTTGTCATAATTAGTAACGAAGTTAGATTTTCTTGTCATAATTAGTATCGAAGTTACAGTTACCTGTCATAATTTGATTCGAAATTATAGTTACGTGTCATAATTAGTATCGAAGTTTCTGTTACCTGTCATAATTAATATCGAAGTTACAGTTTCCTGCCATAATTTGTATCGAAATTACAGTTCCTTGTCATAATTAGTATCGAAGTTACAGTTACCTGTAATAATTAGTATCGAAGGTACTGTTACCAGCCATAATTTGTATCGAAATTACAGTAACTTGTCATAATTAATTACGAAGTTCCAGTTACCTGTCATAATTTGTATCGAAATTACAGTTACTTGTCATAATTAGTAACGAAGTTACAGTTTCCTGTCATAATTAGTATCGAAGTTACTGTTACCTGTCATAATTAGTATCGAAGTTACAGTTACCTGCCAAAATTTGTATCGAAATTACAGTGACTTGTCATAATTAGTAATGAAGTTACAGTTACCTGTCATAATTAGTATCGAAGTTACAGTTACTTGTCATAATTAGTATCGAAGTTACTGTTACTTGTCATAATTAGTATCGAAGTTACTGTTACCTGTCATAATTAGTATTGAAGTTACAGTTACCTACCATAATTTTTTATCAAAATGACATTTACTTGTCATAATTAGTAACGAAGTTTTAGTTTCTTGTCATAATTAGTATCGAAGTTACAGTTACCTGTCAAAATTAGTATCGAAGATACAGTTACTTGTCATAATTAGTATCGAAGTTACTGTTACCTGTCATAATTAGTATTGAAGCTACAATTACCTACCATAATTTTTTATCAAAATGACAGTTACTTGTCGTAATTAGTAACGAAGTTATAGTTTCTTGTCATAATTAGTATCGAAGTTACAGTTACCTGTCTTAATTTGATTCGAAGTTATAGTTACTTGTCATAATTAGTATCGAAGTTACTGTTACCTGTAATAATTAATATCGAAGTTACAGTTACCTGCCATAATTTGTATCGAAATTACAGTTCCTTGTCATAATTAGTATCGAAGTTAGAGTTACCTGTCATAATTAGTATCGAAGTTACTGTTACCTGCCATTATTTGTATCGAAATTACAGTTAATTGTCATAATTAGTTACGAAGTTACAGTTACCTGTCATAATTAGTATCGACGTTACAGTTACTTGTCATAATTAGTATCGTAGTTACTGTTACCTGTCATAATTAGTATCAAAGTTACTGTTACCTGTCATAATTAGTATCGAAGTTACAGTTACCTGCCATAAATAGTATCGAAGTTACTGTTACCTGTCATAATTAGTATCGAAGTTACAGTTACCTGCCATAATTTGTATCGAAATTACAGTTACTTGTCATAATTAGTAACGAAGTTACAGTTACCTGTCATAATTAGTATCGAAGTTATAGTTACTTGTCATAATTAGTATCGAAGTGGCAGTTACCTGTCATAATTAGTATCGAAGTTACAGTTAACTGCCCTAATTTGTATCGAAATTACAGTTACTTGTCATAATTAGTAACGAGGTTACAGTTACCTGTCATAATTAATATCGAAGTTACAGTTACTTGTCATAATTAGTATCGAAGTTGCTGTTAACTGTCATAATTAGTATCGAAGTTACTGTTACCTGTCATAATTAGTATTGAAGTTACAGTTACCTACAATAATTTTTTATCAAAATTACACTTACTTGTCATAATTAGTAACGAAGTTAGAGTTTCTTGTCATAATTAGTATCGAAGTTACAGTTACCTGTCATAATTTGTATCGAAGTTATAGTTACTTGTCATAATTAGTATCGAAGTTGCTGTTACCTGTCATAATTAGTATCGAAGTTACAGTTACCTGCCATAATTTGAATCGAAATTACAGTTACTTGTCATAATTAGTAGCGAAGTTACAGTTACGAGTCATAATTAGTATCGAAGTTACAGTTACTTGTCATAATTAGTATCGAAGTTACTGTTACTTGTCATAATTAGTATCGAAGTTACTGTTACCTGTCATAATTAGTATCGAAATTACAATTACCGGCCATAATATGTAACGAAATTACAGTTACTTGTCATAATTAGTAAGGACGTTAAAGTTACCTGTCATAATTAATATCGAAGTTAAAGTTACTTGTCATGATTAGTATCGAAGTTACTGTTACCTGTCATAATTAGTATCGAAGTTACAGTTACCTGCCATAAATAGTATCGAAGTTACTGTTACCTGTCATAATAAGTATCGAAGTTACAGTTACCTGCCATAATTTGTATCGAAATTACAGTTATTTGTCATAATTAGTAACGAAGTTACAGTTACCTGTCATAATTAGTATCGAAGTTACAGTTACTTGTCATAATTAGTTTCGTAGTAACTGTTACCTGTCATAATTAGTATCGATGTTACAGTTACCTGCCAAAATTTGAATCGAAATTACAGTTACTTGTCATAATTAGTATCGAATTTACTGTTATTTGTCATAATTAATATCGAAGTTGCTGTTACCTGTCATAATTAGTATCGAAGTTACAGTTACCTGCCATAATTTGAATCGAAATTACAGTTACTTGTCATAATTAGTAGCGAAGTTACAGTTACGAGTCATAATTAGTATCGAAGTTACAGTTACTTGTCATAATTAGTATCGAAGTTACTGTTACTTGTCATAATTAATATCGAAGTTACTGTTACCTGCCATAATTTGTATCGAAATTACAGTTAGTTGTCATAATTAGTAACGAAGTTACAGTTACCTGTCATAATTAGTATCAAAGTTACAGTTACTTGTCATAATTAGTATCGAAGTTACTGTTGACTCTCATAATTAGTAACGAAGTTACAGTTACCTGTCATAATTTGTATCGAAATTACAGTTGATTGTCATAATAACAAACGAAGTTACAGTTTCCTGTCATAATTAGCACCGATGTTACTGTTACCTGACATAATTAGTATCGAAGTTACAGTTACCTGCCATAAATTGTATCGAAATTACAGGGACTTGTCATAATTAGTAACGGAGTTACAGTTACCTGCCATAATTAGTATCGAAATTAAAGTTACTAGTCATAATTACTAACGAAGTTACATTTACCTGTCATAATTAGTATCGAAGTTACTGTTACCTGTCATAATTAGTATTGAAGTTACAGTTACCTAACATAATTCTTTATCAAGATTACTGTTACTTGTCATAATTAGTAACGAAGTTACTGTTACTTGTCATAATTAGTATCGAAGATACTGTTACCTGTCATAATTAGTATTGAAGTTACAGTTACCTACCATAATTTTTTATCAAAATGACAGTTACTTCTCGTAATTAGTAACGAAGTTATAGTTTCTTCTCATAATTAGTATCGAGGTTACAGTTACATGTCATAATTTGATTCGAAGTTATAGTTACTTGTCATAATTAGTATCGAAGTTACTGTTACCTGTCATAATTAATATCGAAGTTACAGTTAACTGCCATAATTTGTATCGAAATTACAGTTCCTTGTCATAATTAGTATCGAAGTTAGAGTTACCTGTCATAATTAGTATCGAAGTTACAGTTACTTGTCATGATTAGTATCGAAGTTACTGTTACCTGTCATAATTAGTATCGAAGTTACAGTTACCTGCCATAAGTAGTATCGAAGTTACTGTTACCTGCCATAATTTGTATCGAAATTACAGCTACTTGTCATAATTAGTAACGAAGTTACAGTTACCTGTCATAATTAGTATCGAAGTTACAGTTACTTGTCATGATTAGTATCGAAGTTACTGTTACCTGTCATAATAAGTATCGAAGTTACAGATACCTGCCATAAATAGTATCGAAGTTACTGTTACCTGTCATAATTAGTATCGAAGTTACTGTTACCTGTCATAATTAGTATTGAAGTTACAGTTACCTAACATAATTCTTTATCAAGATTACTGTTACTTGTCATAATTAGTAACGAAGTTAGATTTTCTTGTCATAATTAGTATCGAAGTTACAGTTACCTGTCATAATTTGATTCGAAATTATAGTTACGTGTCATAAATAGTATCGAAGTTTCTGTTACCTGTCATAATTAATATCGAAGTTACAGTTTCCTGCCATAATTTGTATCGAAATTACAGTTCCTTGTCATAATTAGTATCGAAGTTACAGTTACCTGTAATAATTAGTATCGAAGGTACTGTTACCAGCCATAATTTGTATCGAAATTACAGTAACTTGTCATAATTAGTTACGAAGTTCCAGTTACCTGTCATAATTTGTATCGAAATTACAGTTACTTGACATAATTAGTAACGAAGTTACAGTTTCCTGTCATAATTAGTATCGAAGTTACTGTTACCTGTCATAATTAGTATCGAAGTTACACTTACCTGCCAAAATTTGTATCGAAATTACAGTTACTTGTCATAATTAGTAATGAAGTTACAGTTACCTGTCATAATTAGTATCGAAGTTACAGTTACTTTTCATAATTAGTAACGAAGTTAGTTTCCTGTCATAATTAGTATCTAAGTTACAGTTACCTGACATAATTATAACCGAAGTTACAGTTACCTGCCATAATTTGTGTCGAAATTACAGGGACTTGTCATAATTAGTAACGAAGTTACAGTTACCTACCATCATTAGTATCGAAATTAAAGTTACTTGTCATAATTAGTATCGAAGTTACTGTTACCTGCCATAATTTGAATCGAAATTACAGTTACTTGTCATAATTAGTATCGAAGTTACTGTTACCTGTCATAATTAATATCGAAGTTACAGTTAACTGCCATAATTTGTATCGAAATTACAGTTCCTTGTCATAATTAGTATCGAAGTTAGAGTTACCTGTCATAATTAGTATCGAAGTTACAGTTACTTGTCATGATTAGTATCGAAGTTACTGTTACCTGTCATAATTAGTATCGAAGTTACAGTTACCTGCCATAAGTAGTATCGAAGTTACTGTTACCTGCCATAATTTGTATCGAAATTACAGCTACTTGTCATAATTAGTAACGAAGTTACAGTTACCTGTCATAATTAGTATCGAAGTTACAGTTACTTGTCATGATTAGTATCGAAGTTACTGTTACCTGTCATAATAAGTATCGAAGTTACAGATACCTGCCATAAATAGTATCGAAGTTACTGTTACCTGTCATAATTAGTATCGAAGTTACTGTTACCTGTCATAATTAGTATTGAAGTTACAGTTACCTAACATAATTCTTTATCAAGATTACTGTTACTTGTCATAATTAGTAACGAAGTTAGATTTTCTTGTCATAATTAGTATCGAAGTTACAGTTACCTGTCATAATTTGATTCGAAATTATAGTTACGTGTCATAAATAGTATCGAAGTTTCTGTTACCTGTCATAATTAATATCGAAGTTACAGTTTCCTGCCATAATTTGTATCGAAATTACAGTTCCTTGTCATAATTAGTATCGAAGTTACAGTTACCTGTAATAATTAGTATCGAAGGTACTGTTACCAGCCATAATTTGTATCGAAATTACAGTAACTTGTCATAATTAGTTACGAAGTTCCAGTTACCTGTCATAATTTGTATCGAAATTACAGTTACTTGACATAATTAGTAACGAAGTTACAGTTTCCTGTCATAATTAGTATCGAAGTTACTGTTACCTGTCATAATTAGTATCGAAGTTACACTTACCTGCCAAAATTTGTATCGAAGATACAGTTACTTGTCATAATTAGTATCGAAGTTACTGTTACCTGTCATAATTAGTATTGAAGTTACAGTTACCTACCATAATTTTTTATCAAAATGACAGTTACTTGTCGTAATTAGTAACGAAGTTATAGTTTCTTGTCATAATTAGTATCGAAGTTACAGTTACCTGTCATAATTTGATTCGAAGTTATAGTTACTTGTCATAATTAGTATCGAAGTTACTGTTACCTGTAATAATTAATATCGAAGTTACAGTTACCTGCCATAATTTGTATCGAAATTACAGTTCCTTGTCATAATTAGTATCGAAGTTAGAGTTACCTGTCATAATTAGTATCGAAGTTACTGTTACCTGCCATTATTTGTATCGAAATTACAGTTACTTGTCATAATTAGTTACGAAGTTACAGTTACCAGTCATAATTAGTATCGAAGTTACAGTTACTTGTCATAATTAGTATCGTAGTTACTGTTACCTGTCATAATTAGTATCAAAGTTACTGTTACCTGTCATAATTAGCATTGATGTTACAGTTACCTACAATAATTTTTTATCAAAATTACAGTTACTTGTCATAATTAGTAACGAAGTTAGTGTTTCTTGTCATAATTAGTTACGAAGTTACAGTTACCAGTCATAATAAGTATCGAAGTTACAGTTACTTGTCAAAATTAGTATCGAAGATACAGTTACTTGTCATAATTAGTATCGAAGTTACTGTTACCTGTCATAATTAGTATTGAATTTACAGTTACCTACCATAATTTTTTATCAAAATGACAGTTACTTGTCATAATTAGTAACGAAGTTATAGTTTCTTGTCATAATTAGTATCGAAGTTACAGTTACCTGTCATAATTAGTATCGAAGTTACAGTTACTTGTCATAATTAGTATCGAAGTTGCTGTTAACTGTCATAATTAGTATTGAAGTTACTGTTACCTGTCATAATTAGTATTGAAGTTACAGTTACCTACAATAATTTTTTATCAAAATTACACTTACTTGTCATAATTAGTAACGAAGTTAGAGTTTCTTGTCATAATTAGTATCGAAGTTACAGTTACCTGTCATAATTTTTATCGAAGTTATAGTTACTTGTCATAATTAGTATCGAAGTTGCTGTTACCTGTCATAATTAGTATCGAAGTTACTGTTACCTGCCATAATTTGAATCGAAATTACAGTTACTTGTCATAATTAGTAACGAAGTTACAGTTACCAGTCATAATTAGTATCGAAGTTACAGTTACTTGTCATAATTAGTATCGAAGTTACTGTTACTTGTCATAATTAGTATCGAAGTTACTGTTACCTGTCATAATTAGTATCGAAATTACAATTACCGGCCATAATGTGTAACGAAATTACAGTTACTTGTCATAATTAGTAAGGACGTTACAGTTACCTGTCATAATTAATATCGAAGTTAATGTTACTTGTCATGATTAGTATCGAAGTTACTGTTACATGTCATAATTAGTATCGAAGTTACAGTTACCTGCCATAAATAGTATCGAAGTTACTGTTACCTGTCATAATTAGTATCGAAGTTACAGTTACCTGCCATAATTTGTATCGAAATTACAGTTACTTGTCATAATTAGTAACGAAGTTACAGTTACCTGTCATAATTAGTATCGAAGTTACAGTTACTTGTCATAATTAGTTTCGTAGTAACTGTTACCTGTCATAATTAGTATCGATGTTACAGTTACCTGCCAAAATTTGAATCGAAATTACAGTTACATGTCATAATTAGTATCAAATTTACTGTTACTTGTCATAATTAGTATCGAAGTTACAGTTACTTGTCATAATAAGTATCGAAGTTACATTTACCTGTCATAATTAGTGTCGAAGTTACAGTTTCTTGTCATAAATAGTAATTAAGTTACAGTTACCTGTCATAATAAGTATCGAAGTTACAGTTACTTGTCATAATTAGTATCGAAGTTACAGTTACTTGTCATAATTAGTAACGATGTTACAGTAACCTGTCATAATTAGTATCGAAGTTACTGTTACCTGTATTAATTAGTATCGAAGTTGCAGTTACCTGCCATAATTTTTTATCAAAATTAGAGTTACTTGTCATAATTAGTAACGAAGTTACAGTTACTTGTCATAATTAGTATCGAAGTTACTGTTACCTGTCATAATTAGTATCAAAGTTACAGTTACGTGCCATAATTGTATCGAAATTACAGTTCCTTGTCATAATTAGTATCGAAGTTACAGTTACCTGTCATAATTAGTATCGAAGGTACTGTTACCTGCCATAATTTGTATCGAAATTACAAGTACTTGTCATAACTAGTAACGAAGTTACAGTTACCTGTCATAATTTGTATCGAAATTACAGTTACTTTTCATAATTAGTAACGAAGTTAGTTTCCTGTCATAATTAGTATCTAAGTTACAGTTACCTGACATAATTATAACCGAAGTTACAGTTACCTGCCATAATTTGTATCGAAATTACAGGGACTTGTCATAATTAGTAACGAAGTTACAGTTACCTACCATCATTAGTATCGAAATTAAAGTTACTTGTCATAATTAGTATCGAAGTTACAGTTACCTGTCATAATTAGTATCGAAGTTACTGTTACCTGTCATAATAAGTATGAAAGTTGCAGTTCCCTACCATAATTTTTTATCAAAATGACTGTTAATTGTCATAATTAGTAACGAAGTTAGAGTTTCTCGTCATAATTAGTATCGAAGTTACAGTTACCTGTCATAATTTGTATCGAAGTTATAGTTACTTGTCATAATTAGTATCGAAGTTACTGTTATCTGTCATAATTAGTATCAAAATTACAGTTACTTGTCATAATTAGTAACGAAGTTAGAGTTTCTTTTCATAATTAGTATCGAAGTTACCTGTCATAATTTGTATCGAAGTTATAGTTACTTGTCATAATTAGTATTGAAGATACTGTTACCTGTCATAATTAGTATCGAAGTTATAGTTACCTGCCATAATTTGTATCAAAATTACAGTTACCTGTCATAATAAGTATCGAAGTTACAGTTACTTGTCATAATTAGTATCGAAGTTACAATTACTTGACATAATTAGTAACGATGTTACAGTAACCTGTCATAATTAGTTTCGAAGTTACTGTTACCTGTAGTAATTAGTATCGAAGTTACAGTTACCTGCCATAATTTTTATCGAAGTTACAGTTACTTGTCATAATTAGTAACGAAGTTACAGTTTTCTGTCATAATTAGTGTCGAAGTTACAGTTACTTTTCATAATTAGTAACGAAGTTACAGTTACCTGTCATAATTAGTATCGAAGTTACAGTTACTTGTCATAATTAGTATCGAAGTTACTATTACCTGTCATAATTAGTATCGAAGTTACAGTTACCTGCCTTAATTAGTATCGAAGTTACTGTTACCTGTCATAATTAGTATCGACGTTACAGTTACCTGCCATAATTTGTATCGAAATTACAGTTACTTGTCATAATTAGTAACGAATTTACAGTTACCTGTCATAATTAGTATCGATGTTACAGTTACTTGTCATAATTAGTATCGAAGTTACTGTTACCTGTCATAATTAGTACCGAGGTTACAGTTACCTGCCAAAATTTGTATCGAAATTACAGTTACTTGTCATAATTAGTATCGAAGTTACTGTTACTTGTCATAATTAATATCGAAGTTACTGTTACCTGTCATAAATAATATCGAAGTTACAGTTACTTGTCATAATTATTATCGAAGTTACAGTTACTTGTCAAAATTAGTATCGAAGTTACAGTTAACTGTCATAATTAGTATCGAAGTTACAATTTCTTGTCATAATTAGTAATGAAGTTACAGTTACCTGTCATAATAAGTATCGAAGATACAGTTACTTGTCATAATTAGTATCGAAGTTACAGTTACTTGTCATAATTAGTAATGATGTTACAGTAACCTGTCATAATTAGTATCGAAGTTACTGTTACCTGTATTAATTAGTATCGAAATTACAATTACCTGCCATAATTTGTAATGAAATTACAGTTACTTGTCATAATTAGTAAGGAAGTTACAGTTACCTGTCATAATTAGTATCGAAGTTACTGTTACCTGCCATAATTTTCTATCAAAATTAGAGTTACTTGTCATAATTAGTAACGAAGTTACGGTTACTTGTCATAATTAGTATCGAAGTTACTGTTACCTGTCAGAATTAGTATCAAAGTTACAGTTACCTGCCATATTTTGTATCGAAATTACAGTTCCTTGTCATAATTACTATCGAAGTTACAGTTTTCTGTCATAATTAGTATCGAAGTTACTGTTACCTGACATAATTAGTATCGAAGTTACAGTTACCTGCCATAATTTGTATCGAAATAACAGGGACTTGTCATAATTAGTAACGAAGTTACAGTTACCTGCCATAATTAGTATCGAAATTAAAGTTACTTATCATAATTAGTAACGAAGTTACCGTTACCTGTCATAATAAGTATCGAAGTTACTCTTACCTGTCATAATTAGCATTGAAGTTACAGTTACCTACCATAATTTTTTATCAAAATGACTGTTATTTGTCATAATTAGTAACGAAGTTAGAGTTTCTTGTCATAATTAGTATCGAAGTTACAGTTACCTGTCATAATTTGTATCGAAGTTATAGTTACTTGTCATAATTAGTATCGAAGTTACTGTTACTTGTCATAATTAGTATCGAAGTTACAGTTACCTGCCATAATTTGTATCGAAATTACAGTTACCTGTCATAATAAGTATCGAAGTTACAGTTATTTGTCATAATTAGTATCGAAGTTACAGTTACTTCACATAATTAGAAACGATGTTACAGTAACCTGTCATAAATAGTATCGAAGTTACTGTTACCTGTATTAATTAGTATCGAAGTTACATTTATCTGCCATAATTTGCATCGTAATTACAGTTAATTGTCATAATTAGTAACGAAGTTACACTTTCCTGTCATAATTAGTACCGAAGTCACTGTTACCTGACATAATTAGTATCGAAGTTACAGTTACCTGCCATAATTTGTATCGAAATTACAGGAACTTGTCATAATTAGTAACGAAGTTACAGTTACCTGCCATAATAAATATCGAAATTAAAGTTACTTGTCATAATAAGTAACGAAGTTACAGATACCTGTCATAATTAGTATCGAAGTTACTATCACCTGTCATAATTAGTATTGAAGTTACAGTTACCTACCATAATTATTTATCAAGATTACTGTTACTGGTCATAATTAGTAACGAAGTTAGATTTTCTTGTCATAATTAGTATCGAAGTTACAGTTACCTGCCAAAATTTGAATCGAAATTACAGTTACTTTCATAATTAGTAACGAAGTTACAGTTACCTGTCATAATTAGTATCGAAGTTACTGTTACCTTTCATAATTTGTATCGAAGGTACTGTTACCTGCCATAATTTGTATCGAAATTACAGTTACTTGTCATAATTAGTTACGATGTTACAGTTACCTGTCATAATTTGTATCGAAATTACAGTTACTTGTCATAATTAGTATCGAAATTACTGTTAACTGTCATAATTAATATCGAAGTTACAGTTACCTGCCAAAATTTGTATCGAAATTACAGGGACTTGTCATAATTAGTAACGAAGTTACAGTAACCTGCCATAATTAGTATCGAAATTAAAGTTACTTGTCATAATAAGTAACGAAGTTACAGTTACCTGTCATAATTAGTATCGAAGTTACTGTTACCTTTCATAATTTGTATCGTAGGTACTGTTACCTGCCATAATTTGTATCGAAATTACAGTTACTTGTCATAATTAGTTACGATGTTACAGTTACCTGTCATAATTTGTATCGAAATTACAGTTACTTGTCATAATTAGTATCGAAATTACTGTTAACTGTCATAATTAATATCGAAGTTACAGTTACCTGCCAAAATTTGTATCGAAATTACAGTTACTTGTCATAATTAGTAACGATGTTACAGTTACCTGTCATAATTAGTATCGAAGTTACAGTTACTTGTCATAATTAGTATCGAAGTTACTGTTACTTGTCATAACTAGTATCGAGGTTACTGTTACCTGTCATAAATAGTATCGAAATTACAATTACATGCCATAATTTGTAACGAAATTACAGCTACTTGTCATAATTAGTAACGAAGTTACAGTTACCTGTCATAATTAGTATCGAAGTTACGGTTACCTGCCATAATTAGTATCGAAGTTACGGTTACCTGTCATAATTTGTATCGAAGTTATATTTACTTGTCATAATTAGTATCGAAGTTGCTGTTACCTGTCATAATTAGTATCGAAGTTACAGTTACCTGCCATAATTTGTATCAAAATTACAGTTACTTGTCATAATTAGTATCGAAGTTACAGTAACCTGTCATAATTAGTATCGAAATTAAAGTTACTTGTCATAATAATTAACGAAGTTACAGTTACCTGTCATAATTAGTATCGAAGTTACTGTTACCTGTCATAATTAGTATTGAAGTTACAGTTACCTACAATAATTTTTTATCAAAATTACAGTTACTTGTCATAATTAGTAACGAAGTTAGAGTTTATTGTCATAATTAGTATCGAAGTTACAGTTACCTGTCATAATTTGTATCGAATTTATAGTTACTTGTCATAACTAGTATCGAAGTTGCTGTTACCTGTCATAATTAATATCGAAGTTACAGTTACCTGCCATAATTTGAATCGAAATTACAGTTACTTGTCATAATTAGTAACGAAATTCCAGTTACCAGTCATAATTAGTATCGAAGTTACAGTTACTTGTCATAATTAGTATCGAAGTTACTGTTACTTGTCATAATTAGTATCGAAGTTACTGTTACCTGTCATAATTAGTATCGAAATTACAATTACCTGCCATAATTTGTAACGAAATTACAGTTACTTGTCATAATTAGTAAGGAAGTTACAGTTACCTGTCATAATTAGTATCGAAGTTAAAGTTACTTGTCATGATTAGTATCGAAGTAACTGTTACCTGTCATAATTAGTATCGAAGTTACAGTTACCTGCCATAAATAGTATCGAAGTTACTGTTACCTGTCATAATTAGTATCGAAGTTACAGTTACCTGCCAAAATTTGTATCGAAATTACAGTTACTTGTCATAATTAGTATCGAATTTACTGTTACTTGTCATAATTAGTATCGAAGTTACTGTTACCTGCCATAATTATTATCGACGTTACAGTTACCTGCCATAATTTGTATCGAAATTACAGTTACTTGTCATAATTAGTAACGAAGTTACAGTTACCTGTCATAATTAGTATCGATGTTACAGTTACTTGTCATAATTAGTATCGAAGTTACTGTTACCTGTCATAATTAGTATCGAAGTTACAGTTACCTGCCAAAATTTGTATCGAAATTACAGTTACTTTTCATAATTAGTATCGAAGTTACTGTTACTTGTCATAATTAATATCGAAGTTACTGTTACCTGTCATAAATAGTATCGAAGTTACAGTTACTTGTCATAATTAGTATCGAAGTTACAGTTACTTGTCATAATTAGTATCGAAGTTACAGTTACCTGTCATAATTAGTATCGAAGTTACAGTTTCTTGTCATAATTTGTAATGAAGTTACAGTTACCTGTCATAATAAGTATCGAAGTTACAGTTACTTGTCATAATTAGTATCGAAGTTACAGTTACTTGTCATAATTAGTAACGATGTTACAGTAACCTGTCATAATTAGTATCGAAGTTACTGTTACCTGTATTAATTAGTATCGAAGTTACAGGTACCTGCCATAATTTTCTATCAAAATTAGAGTTACTTGTCATAATTAGTAACGAAGTTACAGTTACTTGTCATAATTAGTATCGAAGTTACTGTTACCTGTCAGAATTAGTATCGAAGTTACAGTTACCTGCCATATTTTGTATCGAAATAACAGGGACTTGTCATAATTAGTAACGAAGTTACAGTTACCTGCCATAATTAGTATCGAAATTAAAGTTACTTATCATAATTAGTAACGAAGTTACAGATACCTGTCATAATAAGTATCGAAGTTACTCTTACCTGTCATAATTAGTATTGAAGTTACAGTTACCTACCATAATTTTTTATCAAAATGACTGTTATTTGTCATAATTAGTAACGAAGTTAGAGTTTCTTGTCATAATTAGTATCGAAGTTACAGTTACCTGTCATAATTTTATTCGAAGTTAAAATTACTTGTCATGATTAGTATCGATGTTACTGTTACCTGTCATAATTGGTATCGAAGTTACAGTTACCTGCCATAATTTGTATCGAAATTACAGTTCCTTGTCATAATTTGTATCGAATTTACAGTTACCTGTAATAATTAGTATCGAAGGTACTGTTAGCTGCCATAATTTGTATCGAAATTACAGTTACTTGTCATGGTTAGTTACGAAGTTACAGTTACCTGTCATAATTTGTATCGAAATTACAGTTACTTGTCATAATTAGTAACGAAGTTACAGTTACCTGTCATAATTAGTATCGAAGTTACAGTTACCTGCAATAATTAGTATCGAAGTTACTGTTACCTGTCATAATAAGTATCGAAGTTAGAGTTACCTGCCATAATTTGTATCGAAATTACAGTTAATTGTCATAATTAGTAGCGAAGTTACAGTTACCTACAATAATTTTTATCAAAATTACAGTTACTTGTCATAATTAGTAACGAAGTTAGAGTTTCTTGTCATAATTAGTATCGAAGTTACAGTTACCTGTCATAATTTGTATCGAAGTTATAGTTACTTTTCATAATTAGTATCGAAGTTGCTGTTACCTGTCATAATTAGTATCGAAGTTACAGTTACCTGCCATAATTTGTATCGAAATTACAGTTACTTGTCATAATTAGTAACGAAGTTACAGTTACTTGTCATAATTAGTATCGAAGTTACAGTTACTTGTCCTAATTAGTATCGAAGTTACTGTTGACTGTCATAATAAGTATCGAAGTTACAGTTACCTGCCAAAATTTGAATCGAAATTACAGTTACTTGTCATAATTAGTAACGAAGTTACAGTTACCTGTCATAATTTGTATCGAACTTACAGTTACTTGTCATAATTAGTATCGAAGTTACTGTTACTTGTCATAATTAGTATCGAAGTTACTGTTACCTGTCATATTTAGTATCGAAATTACAATTACCTGCCATAATTTGTATCGAAATTACAGGGACTTGCCATAATTAGTAACGAAGTTACAGTAACCTGCCATAATTAGTATCGAAATTAAAGTTACTTGTCATAATAAGTAACGAAGTTACAGTTACCTTCCATAATTAGTATCGAAGTTACTGTTACCTGTCATAATTTGTATTGAAGTTACAGTTACCTACAATAATTTTTTATCAAAATTACAGTTACTTGTCTTAATTAGTAACGAAGTTAGGGTTTCTTGTCATAATTAGTATCGAAGTTACAGTTACCAGTCATAATTTGTATCGAAGTTATAGTTACTTGTCATAATTAGTATCGAAGTTGCTGTTACCTGTCATAATTAGTATCGAAGTTACAGTACCTGCCATAATTTGAATCGAAATTACAGTTACTTGTCATAATTTGTAACGAAGTTACAGTTACCAGTCATAATTAGTATCGAAGTTACAGTTACTTGTCATAATTAGTATCGAAGTTACTGTTACTTGTCATAATTAGTATCGAGGTTACTGTTACCTGTCATAAATAGTATCGAAATTACAATTACATGCCATAATTTGTAACGAAATTACAGCTACTTGTCATAATTAGTAACGAAGTTACAGTTACCTGTCATAATTAGTATCGAAGTTACGGTTACCTGCCATAATTAGTATCGAAGTTACTGTTACCTGTCATAATTAGTATCGAAGATAGAGTTACCTGCCATAATTTGTATCGAAATTACAGTTAATTGTCATAATAAGTAACGAAGTTACAGTTACCTACAATAATTTTTTATCAAAATTACAGTTACTGTCATAATTAGTAACGAAGTTAGAGTTTCTTGTCATAATTAGTATCGAAGTTACGGTTACCTGTCATAATTTGTATCGAAGTTATATTTACTTGTCATAATTAGTATCGAAGTTGCTGTTACCTGTCATAATTAGTATCGAAGTTACAGTTACCTGCCATAATTTGTATCAAAATTACAGTTACTTGTCATAATTAGTATCGAAGTTACAGTAACCTGTCATAATTAGTATCGAAATTAAAGTTACTTGTCATAATAATTAACGAAGTTACAGTTACCTGTCATAATTAGTATCGAAGTTACTGTTACCTGTCATAATTAGTATTGAAGTTACAGTTACCTACAATAATTTTTTATCAAAATTACAGTTACTTGTCATAATTAGTAACGAAGTTAGAGTTTATTGTCATAATTAGTATCGAAGTTACAGTTACCTGTCATAATTTGTATCGAAGTTATAGTTACTTGTCATAACTAGTATCGAAGTTGCTGTTACCTGTCATAATTAATATCGAAGTTACAGTTACCTGCCATAATTTGAATCGAAATTACAGTTACTTGTCATAATTAGTAACGAAATTCCAGTTACCAGTCATAATTAGTATCGAAGTTACAGTTACTTGTCATAATTAGTATCGAAGTTACTGTTACTTGTCATAATTAGTATCGAAGTTACTGTTACCTGTCATAATTAGTATCGAAATTACAATTACCTGCCATAATTTGTAACGAAATTACAGTTACTTGTCATAATTAGTAAGGAAGTTACAGTTACCTGTCATAATTAGTATCGAAGTTAAAGTTACTTGTCATGATTAGTATCGAAGTAACTGTTACCTGTCATAATTAGTATCGAAGTTACAGTTACCTGCCATAAATAGTATCGAAGTTACTGTTACCTGTCATAATTAGTATCGAAGTTACAGTTACCTGCCAAAATTTGTATCGAAATTACAGTTACTTGTCATAATTAGTATCGAATTTACTGTTACTTGTCATAATTAGTATCGAAGTTACTGTTACCTGCCATAATTATTATCGACGTTACAGTTACCTGCCATAATTTGTATCGAAATTACAGTTACTTGTCATAATTAGTAACGAAGTTACAGTTACCTGTCATAATTAGTATCGATGTTACAGTTACTTGTCATAATTAGTATCGAAGTTACTGTTACCTGTCATAATTAGTATCGAAGTTACAGTTACCTGCCAAAATTTGTATCGAAATTACAGTTACTTTTCATAATTAGTATCGAAGTTACTGTTACTTGTCATAATTAATATCGAAGTTACTGTTACCTGTCATAAATAGTATCGAAGTTACAGTTACTTGTCATAATTAGTATCGAAGTTACAGTTACTTGTCATAATTAGTATCGAAGTTACAGTTACCTGTCATAATTAGTATCGAAGTTACAGTTTCTTGTCATAATTTGTAATGAAGTTACAGTTACCTGTCATAATAAGTATCGAAGTTACAGTTACTTGTCATAATTAGTATCGAAGTTACAGTTACTTGTCATAATTAGTAACGATGTTACAGTAACCTGTCATAATTAGTATCGAAGTTACTGTTACCTGTATTAATTAGTATCGAAGTTACAGGTACCTGCCATAATTTTCTATCAAAATTAGAGTAACTTGTCATAATTAGTAACGAAGTTAGAGTTTCTTGTCATAATTAGTATCGAAGTTACAGTTACCTGTCATAATTTTATTCGAAGTTATAATTACTTGTCATGATTAGTATCGATGTTACTGTTACCTGTCATAATTGGTATCGAAGTTACAGTTACCTGCCATAATTTGTATCGAAATTACAGTTCCTTGTCATAATTTGTATCGAATTTACAGTTACCTGTAATAATTAGTATCGAAGGTACTGTTAGCTGCCATAATTTGTATCGAAATTACAGTTACTTGTCATGATTAGTTACGAAGTTACAGTTACCTGTCATAATTTGTATCGAAATTACAGTTACTTGTCATAATTAGTAACGAAGTTACAGTTACCTGTCATAATTAGTATCGAAGTTACAGTTACCTGCAATAATTAGTATCGAAGTTACTGTTACCTGTCATAATAAGTATCGAAGTTAGAGTTACCTGCCATAATTTGTATCGAAATTACAGTTAATTGTCATAATTAGTAGCGAAGTTACAGTTACCTACAATAATTTTTATCAAAATTACAGTTACTTGTCATAATTAGTAACGAAGTTAGAGTTTCTTGTCATAATTAGTATCGAAGTTACAGTTACCTGTCATAATTTGTATCGAAGTTATAGTTACTTTTCATAATTAGTATCGAAGTTGCTGTTACCTGTCATAATTAGTATCGAAGTTACAGTTACCTGCCATAATTTGTATCGAAATTACAGTTACTTGTCATAATTAGTAACGAAGTTACAGTTACTTGTCATAATTAGTATCGAAGTTACAGTTACTTGTCCTAATTAGTATCGAAGTTACTGTTGACTGTCATAATAAGTATCGAAGTTACAGTTACCTGCCAAAATTTGAATCGAAATTACAGTTACTTGTCATAATTAGTAACGAAGTTACAGTTACCTGTCATAATTTGTATCGAACTTACAGTTACTTGTCATAATTAGTATCGAAGTTACTGTTACTTGTCATAATTAGTATCGAAGTTACTGTTACCTGTCATATTTAGTATCGAAATTACAATTACCTGCCATAATTTGTATCGAAATTACAGGGACTTGCCATAATTAGTAACGAAGTTACAGTAACCTGCCATAATTAGTATCGAAATTAAAGTTACTTGTCATAATAAGTAACGAAGTTACAGTTACCTTCCATAATTAGTATCGAAGTTACTGTTACCTGTCATAATTTGTATTGAAGTTACAGTTACCTACAATAATTTTTTATCAAAATTACAGTTACTTGTCTTAATTAGTAACGAAGTTAGGGTTTCTTGTCATAATTAGTATCGAAGTTACAGTTACCAGTCATAATTTGTATCGAAGTTATAGTTACTTGTCATAATTAGTATCGAAGTTGCTGTTACCTGTCATAATTAGTATCGAAGTTACAGTTACCTGCCATAATTTGAATCGAAATTACAGTTACTTGTCATAATTTGTAACGAAGTTACAGTTACCAGTCATAATTAGTATCGAAGTTACAGTTACTTGTCATAATTAGTATCGAAGTTACTGTTACTTGTCATAATTAGTATCGAAGTTACTGTTACCTGTCATAATTAGTATCGAAATTACAATTACCTGCCATAATTTGTAACGAAATTACAGTTACTTGTCATAATTAGTAAGGAAGTTACAGTTACCTGTTATAATTAGTATCGAAGTTAAAGTTACTTGTCATGATTAGTATCGAAGTTACTGTTACCTGTCATAATTAGTATCGAATTTACTGTTTCTTGTCATAATTAATATCGATGTTACTGTTACCTGTCATAATTAGTATCGAAGTTACAGTTACCTGCCATAATTTGTATCGAAATTACAGTTACTTGTCATAATTAGTATCGAAGTTACAGTTACCTGTCATAATTTTATTCGAAGTTATAATTACTTGTCATAATTAGTATCGAAGTTACTGTTACCTGTCATAATTAGTATCGAAGTTACAGTTACCTGCCATAATTTGTATCGAAATTACAGTTCCTTGTCATAATTTGTATCGAATTTACAGTTACCTGTAATAATTAGTATCGAAGGTACTGTTAGCTGCCATAATTTGTATCGAAATTACAGTTACTTGTCATGATTAGTTACGAAGTTACAGTTACCTGTCATAATTTGTATCGAAATTACAGTTACTTGTCATAATTAGTATCGAAATTACTGTTACCTGTCATAATTAGTATCGACGTTACAGTTACCTGCCAAAATTTGTATCGAAATTACAGTTACTTGTCATAATTAGTATCGAAGTTACTGTTACTTGTCATAATTAGTATCGAAGTTACTGTTACCTGTCATAATAAGTATCGAAGTTAGAGTTACCTGCCATAATTTGTATCGAAATTACAGTTAATTGTCATAATTAGTAGCGAAGTTACAGTTACCTACAATAATTTTTATCAAAATTACAGTTACTTGTCATAATTAGTAACGAAGTTAGAGTTTCTTGTCATAATTAGTATCGAAGTTACAGTTACCTGTCATAATTTGTATCGAAGTTATAGTTACTTTTCATAATTAGTATCGAAGTTGCTGTTACCTGTCATAATTAGTATCGAAGTTACAGTTACCTGCCATAATTTGTATCGAAATTACAGTTACTTGTCATAATTAGTAACGAAGTTACAGTTACTTGTCATAATTAGTATCGAAGTTACAGTTACTTGTCCTAATTAGTATCGAAGTTACTGTTGACTGTCATAATAAGTATCGAAGTTACAGTTACCTGCCAAAATTTGAATCGAAATTACAGTTACTTGTCATAATTAGTAACGAAGTTACAGTTACCTGTCATAATTTGTATCGAACTTACAGTTACTTGTCATAATTAGTATCGAAGTTACTGTTACTTGTCATAATTAGTATCGAAGTTACTGTTACCTGTCATATTTAGTATCGAAATTACAATTACCTGCCATAATTTGTATCGAAATTACAGGGACTTGCCATAATTAGTAACGAAGTTACAGTAACCTGCCATAATTAGTATCGAAATTAAAGTTACTTGTCATAATAAGTAACGAAGTTACAGTTACCTTCCATAATTAGTATCGAAGTTACTGTTACCTGTCATAATTTGTATTGAAGTTACAGTTACCTACAATAATTTTTTATCAAAATTACAGTTACTTGTCTTAATTAGTAACGAAGTTAGGGTTTCTTGTCATAATTAGTATCGAAGTTACAGTTACCAGTCATAATTTGTATCGAAGTTATAGTTACTTGTCATAATTAGTATCGAAGTTGCTGTTACCTGTCATAATTAGTATCGAAGTTACAGTTACCTGCCATAATTTGAATCGAAATTACAGTTACTTGTCATAATTTGTAACGAAGTTACAGTTACCAGTCATAATTAGTATCGAAGTTACAGTTACTTGTCATAATTAGTATCGAAGTTACTGTTACTTGTCATAATTAGTATCGAAGTTACTGTTACCTGTCATAATTAGTATCGAAATTACAATTACCTGCCATAATTTGTAACGAAATTACAGTTACTTGTCATAATTAGTAAGGAAGTTACAGTTACCTGTTATAATTAGTATCGAAGTTAAAGTTACTTGTCATGATTAGTATCGAAGTTACTGTTACCTGTCATAATTAGTATCGAATTTACTGTTTCTTGTCATAATTAATATCGATGTTACTGTTACCTGTCATAATTAGTATCGAAGTTACAGTTACCTGCCATAATTTGTATCGAAATTACAGTTACTTGTCATAATTAGTATCGAAGTTACAGTTACCTGTCATAATTTTATTCGAAGTTATAATTACTTGTCATAATTAGTATCGAAGTTACTGTTACCTGTCATAATTAGTATCGAAGTTACAGTTACCTGCCATAATTTGTATCGAAATTACAGTTCCTTGTCATAATTTGTATCGAATTTACAGTTACCTGTAATAATTAGTATCGAAGGTACTGTTAGCTGCCATAATTTGTATCGAAATTACAGTTACTTGTCATGATTAGTTACGAAGTTACAGTTACCTGTCATAATTTGTATCGAAATTACAGTTACTTGTCATAATTAGTATCGAAATTACTGTTACCTGTCATAATTAGTATCGACGTTACAGTTACCTGCCAAAATTTGTATCGAAATTACAGTTACTTGTCATAATTAGTATCGAAGTTACTGTTACTTGTCATAATTAGTATCGAAGTTACTGTTACCTGTCATAAATAGTATCGAAATTACAATTACCTGCCATAATTTGTAACGAAATTACAGCTACTTGTCATAATTAGTAACGAAGTTACAGTTACCTGTCATAATTAGTATCGAAGTTACAGTTACTTGTCATAATTAGTATCGAAGTTACTGTTACTTGTCATAATTAGTATCGAAGTTAGAGTTTCTTGTCATAATTAGTATCGAAGTTACAGTTACCTGTCATAATTTGTATCGAAGTTATAATTACTTTTCATAATTAGTATCGAAGTTGCTGTTACCTGTCATAATTAGTATCGAAGTTACAGTTACCTGCCATAATTTGAATCGAAATTACAGTTACTTGTCATAATTTGTAACGAAGTTACAGTTACCAGTCATAATTAGTATCGAAGTTACAGTTACTTGTCATAATTAGTATCGAAGTTACTGTTACTTGTCATAATTAGTATCGAAGTTACTGTTACCTGTCATAATTAGTATCGAAATTACAATTACCTGCCATAATTTGTAACGAAATTACAGTTACTTGTCATAATTAGTAAGGAAGTTACAGTTACCTGTTATAATTAGTATCGAAGTTAAAGTTACTTGTCATGATTAGTATCGAAGTTACTGTTATCTGTCATAATTAGTATCGAATTTACTGTTTCTTGTCATAATTAATTTCGATGTTACTGTTACCTGTCATAATTAGTATCGAAGTTACAGTTACCTGCCATAATTTGTAACGAAATTACAGCTACTTGTCATAATTAGTAACGAAGTTACAGTTACCTGTCATAATTATTATCGAAGTTACTGTTACCTGCAATAATTAGTATCGAAGTTACTGTTACCTGTCATAATAAGTATCGAAGTTAGAGTTACCTGCCATAATTTGTATCGAAATTACAGTTAATTGTCATAATTAGTAACGAAGTTACAGTTACCTACAATAATTTTTATCAAAATTACAGTTACTTGTCATAATTAGTAACGAAGTTAGAGTTTCTTGTCATAATTAGTATCGAAGTTACAGTTACCTGTCATAATTTGTAACGAAGTTACAGTTACCTGTCATAATTAGTATCGAACTTACAGTTACTTGTCATAATTAGTATCGAAGTTACTGTTACATGTCATAATTAGTATCGAAGTTACTGTTACCTGTCATATTTAGTATCCAAATTACAATTACCTGCCATAATTTGTATCGAAATTACAGGGACTTGTCATAATTAGTAACGAAGTTACAGTAACCTGCCATAATTAGTATCGAAATTAAAGTTACTTGTCATAATAAGTAACGAAGTTACAGTTACCTGTCATAATTAGTATCGAAGTTACTGTTACCTGTCATAATTTGTATTGAAGTTACAGTTACCTACAATAATTTTTTATCAAAATTACAGTTACTTGTCTTAATTAGTAACGAAGTTAGGGTTTCTTGTCATAATTAGTATCGAAGTTACAGTTACCAGTCATAATTTGTATCGAAGTTATAGTTACTTGTCATAATTAGTATCGAAGTTGCTGTTACCTGTCATAATTAGTATCGAAGTTACAGTTACCTGCCATAATTTGAATCGAAATTACAGTTACTTGTCATAATTTGTAACGAAGTTACAGTTACCAGTCATAATTAGTATCGAAGTTACAGTTACTTGTCATAATTAGTATCGAAGTTACTGTTACTTGTCATAATTAGTATCGAAGTTACTGTTACCTGTCATAATTAGTATCGAAATTACAATTACCTGCCATAATTTGTAACGAATTTACAGTTACTTGTCATAATTAGTAAGGAAGTTACAGTTACCTGTTATAATTAGTATCGAAGTTAAAGTTACTTGTCATGATTAGTATCGAAGTTACTGTTACCTGTCATAATTAGTATCGAATTTACTGTTTCTTGTCATAATTAATATCGATGTTACTGTTACCTGTCATAATTAGTATCGAAGTTACAGTTACCTGCCATAATTTGTATCGAAATTACAGTTTCTTGTCATAATTAGTATCGAAGTTACAGTTACCTGTCATAATTTTATTCGAAGTTATAATTACTTGTCATAATTAGTATCGAAGTTACTGTTACCTGTCATAATTAGTATCGAAGTTACAGTTACCTGCCATAATTTGTATCGAAATTACAGTTCCTTGTCATAATTTGTATCGAATTTACAGTTACCTGTAATAATTAGTATCGAAGGTACTGTTAGCTGCCATAATTTGTATCGAAATTACAGTTACTTGTCATGATTAGTTACGAAGTTACAGTTACCTGTCATAATTTGTATCGAAATTACAGTTACTTGTCATAATTAGTATCGAAAATACTGTTACCTGTCATAATTAGTATCGACGTTACAGTTACCTGCCAAAATTTGTATCGAAATTACAGTTACTTGTCATAATTAGTATCGAAGTTACTGTTACTTGTCATAATTAGTATCGAAGTTACTGTTACCTGTCATAAATAGTATCGAAATTACAATTACCTGCCATAATTTGTAACGAAATTACAGCTACTTGTCATAATTAGTAACGAAGTTACAGTTACCTGTCATAATTAGTATCGAAGTTACAGTTACTTGTCATAATTAGTATCGAAGTTACTGTTACTTGTCATAATTAGTATCGAAGTTAGAGTTTCTTGTCATAATTAGTATCGAAGTTACAGTTACCTGTCATAATTTGTATCGAAGTTATAATTACTTTTCATAATTAGTATCGAAGTTGCTGTTACCTGTCATAATTAGTATCGAAGTTACAGTTACCTGCCATAATTTGAATCGAAATTACAGTTACTTGTCATAATTTGTAACGAAGTTACAGTTACCAGTCATAATTAGTATCGAAGTTACAGTTACTTGTCATAATTAGTATCGAAGTTACTGTTACTTGTCATAATTAGTATCGAAGTTACTGTTACCTGTCATAATTAGTATCGAAATTACAATGACCTGCCATAATTTGTAACGAAATTACAGTTACTTGTCATAATTAGTAAGGAAGTTACAGTTACCTGTTATAATTAGTATCGAAGTTAAAGTTACTTGTCATGATTAGTATCGAAGTTACTGTTACCTGTCATAATTAGTATCGAATTTACTGTTTCTTGTCATAATTAATTTCGATGTTACTGTTACCTGTCATAATTAGTATCGAAGTTACAGTTACCTGCCATAATTTGTATCGAAATTACAGTTACTTGTCATAATTAGTAACGAAGTTAGTTACCTGTCAAAATTAGTATCGATGTTACAGTTACTTGTCATAATTAGTATCGAAGTTACTGTTAATTGTCATAATTAGTATCGAATTTACTGTTACCTGTCATAAATAGTATCGAAATTACAATTACCTGCCATAATTTGTAACGAAATTACAGCTACTTGTCATAATTAGTAACGAAGTTACAGTTACCTGTCATAATTAGTATCGAAGTTACAGTTACCTGCAATAATTAGTATCGAAGTTACTGTTACCTGTCATAATAAGTATCGAAGTTAGAGTTACCTGCCATAATTTGTATCGAAATTACAGTTAATTGTCATAATTAGTAACGAAGTTACAGTTACCTACAATAATTTTTATCAAAATTACAGTTACTTGTCATAATTAGTAACGAAGTTAGAGTTTCTTGTCATAATTAGTATCGAAGTTACAGTTACCTGTCATAATTTGTATCGAAGTTATAGTTACTTTTCATAATTAGTATCGAAGTTACTGTTACCTGTCATAATTAGTATCGAAGTTACAGTTACCTGCCATAATTTGTATCGAAATTACAGTTACTTGTCATAATTAGTAACGAAGTTACAGTTACCTGTCATAATTAGTATCGAAGTTACAGTTACTTGTCCTAATTAGTATCGAAGTTACTGTTGACTGTCATAATAAGTATCGAAGTTACAGTTACCTGCCAAAATTTGAATCGAAATTACAGTTACTTGTCATAATTAGTAACGAAGTTACAGTTACCTGTCATAATTTGTATCGAACTTACAGTTACTTGTCATAATTAGTATGGAAGTTACTGTTACTTGTCATAATTAGTATCGAAGTTACTGTTACCTGTCATATTTAGTATCGAAATTACAATTACCTGCCATAATTTGTATCGAAATTACAGGGACTTGCCATAATTAGTAACGAAGTTACAGTAACCTGCCATAATTAGTATCGAAATTAAAGGTACTTGTCATAATAAGTAACGAAGTTACAGTTACCTGCCATAATTAGTATCGAAGTTACTGTTACCTGTCATAATTAGTATCGAAGATAGAGTTACCTGCCATAATTTGTATCGAAATTACATTTAATTATCATAATTAGTAACGAAGTTACAGTTACCTACAATAATTTTTTATCAAAATTACATTAACTTGTCATAATTAGTAACGAAGTTAGAGTTTCTTGTCATAATTAGTATCGAAGTTACAGTTACCTGTCATAATTTGTATCGAAGTTATAGTTACTTGTCATAATTAGTATCGAAGTTGCTGTTACCTGTCATAATTAGTATCGAAGTTACAGTTACCTGCCATAATTTGTATCGAAATTATAGTTACTTGTCATAATTAGTAACGAAGTTACAGTTACCTGTCATAATTAGTATCGAAGTTACAGTTACTTGTCATAATTAGTATCGAAGTTACTGTTGACTGTCATAATACGTATCGAAGTTACAATTACCTGCCAAAATTTGAATCGAAATTACAGTTACTTGTCATAATTAGTAACGAAGTTACAGTTACCTGTCATAATTAGTATCGAACTTACAGTTACTTGTCATAATTAGTATCGAAGTTACTGTTACATGTCAATATTAGTATCGAAGTTACTGTTACCTGTCATATTTAGTATCCAAATTACAATTAACTGCCATAATTTGTATCGAAATTACAGGGACTTGTCATAATTAGTAACGAAGTTACAGTAACCTGCCATAATTAGTATCGAAATTAAAGTTACTTGTCATAATAAGTAACGAAGTTACAGTTACCTGTCATAATTAATATCGAAGTTACTGTTACCTGTCATAATTTGTATTGAAGTTACAGTTACCTACAATAATTTTTTATCAAAATTACAGTTACTTGTCATAATTAGTAACGAAGTTAGGGTTTCTTGTCATAATTAGTATCGAAGTTACAGTTACCTGCCATAATTTGTATCGAAATTACAGTTACTTGTCATAATTAGTATCGAAGTTACAGTTACCTGTCATAATTTTATTCGAAGTTATAATTACTTGTCATAATTAGTATCGAAGTTACTGTTACCTGTCATAATTAGTATCGAAGTTACAGTTACCTGCCATAATTTGTATCGAAATTTCAGTTCCTTGTCATAATTTGTATCGAATTTACAGTTACCTGTAATAATTAGTATCGAAGGTACTGTTAGCTGCCATAATTTGTATCGAAATTACAGTTACTTGTCATGATTAGTTACGAAGTTACAGTTACCTGTCATAATTTGTATCGAAATTACAGTTACTTGTCATAATTAGTATCGAAATTACTGTTACCTGTCATAATTAGTATCGACGTTACAGTTACCTGCCAAAATTTGTATCGAAATTACAGTTACTTGTCATAATTAGTATCGAAGTTACTGTTACTTGTCATAATTAGTATCGAAGTTACTGTAACCTGTCATAAATAGTATCGAAATTACAATTACCTGCCATAATTTGTAACGAAATTACAGCTACTTGTCATAATTAGTAACGAAGTTACAGTTACCTGTCATAATTCGTATCGAAGTTACAGTTACCTGCAATAATTAGTATCGAAGTTACTGATACCTGTCATAATAAGTATCGAAGTTAGAGTTACCTGCCATAATTTGTATCGAAATTACAGTTAATTGTCATAATTAGTAACGAAGTTACAGTTACCTACAATAATTTTTATCAAAATTACAGTTACTTGTCATAATTAGTAGCGAAGTTAGAGTTTCTTGTCATAATTAGTATCGAAGTTACAGTTACCTGTCATAATTTGTATCGAAGTTATAGTTACTTTTCATAATAAGTATCGAAGTTGCTGTTACCTGTCATAATTAGTATCGAAGTTACAGTTACATGCCATAATTTGTATCCAAATTACAGTTACTTGTCATAATTAGTAACGAAGTTACAGTAACCTGTCATAATTAGTATCGAAGTTACAGTTACTTGTCCTAATTAGTATCGAAGTTACTGTTGACTGTCATAATAAGTATCGAAGTTACAGTTACCTGCCAAAATTTGAATCGAAATTACAGTTACTTGTCATAATTAGTAACGAAGTTACAGTTACCTGTCATAATTCGTATCGAACTTACAGTTACTTGTCATAATTAGTATCGAAGTTACTGTTACTTGTCATAATTAGTATCGAAGTTACTGCATATTTAGTATCGAAATTACAATTACCTGCCATAATTTGTATCGAAATTACAGGGACTTGCCATAATTAGTAACGAAGTTACAGTAACCTGCCATAATTAGTATCGAAATTAAAGTTACTTGTCATAATAAGTAACGAAGTTACAGTTATCTGCCATAATTAGTATCGAAGTTACTGTTACCTGTCATAATTAGTATCGAAGATAGAGTTACCTGCCATAATTTGTATCGAAATTACAGTTAATTATCATAATTAGTAACGAAGTTACAGTTACCTACAATAATTTTTTATCAAAATTACATTTACTTGTCGTAATTAGTAACGAAGTTAGAGTTTCTTGTCATAATTAGTATCGAAGTTACAGTTACCTGTCATAATTTGTATCGAAGTTGTAGTTACTTGTCATAATTAGCATCGAAGTTGCTGTTACCTGTCATAATTAGTATCGAAGTTACAGTTACCTGCCATAATTTGTATCGAAATTATAGTTACTTGTCATAATTAGTAACGAAGTTACAGTTACCTGTCATAATTAGTATCGAAGTTACAGTTACTTGTCATAATTAGTATCGAAGTTACTGTTGACTGTCATAATAAGTATCGAAGTTACAGTTACCTGCCAAAATTTGAATCGAAATTACAGTTACTTGTCATAATTAGTAACGAAGTTACAGTTACCTGTCATAATTAGTATCGAACTTACAGTTACTTGTCATAATTAGTATCGAAGTTACTGTTACATGTCATAATTAGTATCGAAGTTACTGTTACCTGTCATATTTAGTATCCAAATTACAATTACCTGCCATAATTTGTATCGAAATTACAGGGACTTGTCATAATTAGTAACGAAGTTACAGTAACCTGCCATAATTAGTATCGAAATTAAAGTTACTTGTCATAATAAGTAACGAAGTTACAGTTACCTGTCATAATTAGTATCGAAGTTACTGTTACCTGTCATAATTTGTATTGAAGTTACAGTTACCTATCAAAATTACAGTTACTTGTCATAATTAGTAACGAAGTTAGGGTTTCTTGTCATAATTAGTATCGAAGTTACAGTTACCTGTCATAATTTGTATCGAAGTTATAGTTACTTGTCATAATTAGTATCGAAGTTGCTGTTACCTGTCATAATTAGTATCGAAGTTACAGTTACCTGCCATAATTTGAATCGAAATTACAGTTACTTGTCATAATTTGTAACGAAGTTACTGTTACCTGTCATAATTAGTATCGAAGTTACAGTTACCTGCCATAATTTGTATCGAAATTACAGTTCCTTGTCATAATTAGTATCGAAGTTACAGTTACCTGTAATAATTAGTATCGAAGGTACTGTTAGCTGCCATAATTTGTATCGAAATTACAGTTACTTGTCATAATTAGTTACGAAGTTACAGTTACCTGTCATAATTAGTATCGAACTTACAGTTACTTGTCATAATTAGTATCGAAGTTACTGTTACATGTCATAATTAGTATCGAAGTTACTGTTACCTGTCATATTTAGTATCCAAATTACAATTACCTGCCATAATTTGTATCGAAATTACAGGGACTTGTCATAATTAATAACGAAGTTACAGTAACCTGCCATAATTAGTATCGAAATTAAAGTTACTTGTCATAATAAGTAACGAAGTTACAGTTACCTGTCATAATTAGTATCGATGTTACTGTTACCTGTCATAATTTGTATTGAAGTTACAGTTACCTACAATAATTTTTTATCAAAATTACAGTTACTTGTCTTAATTAGTAACGAAGTTAGGGTTTCTTGTCATAATTAGTATCGAAGTTACAGTTACCAGTCATAATTTGTATCGAAGTTATAGTTACTTGTCATAATTAGTATCGAAGTTGCTGTTACCTGTCATAATTAGTATCGAAGTTACAGTTACCTGCCATAATTTGAATCGAAATTACAGTTACTTGTCATAATTTGTAACGAAGTTACAGTTATCAGTCATAATTAGTATCGAAGTTACAGTTACTAGTCATAATTAGTATCGAAGTTACTGTTACTTGTCATAATTAGTATCGAAGTTACTGTTACCTGTCATAATTAGTATCGAAATTACAATTACCTGCCATAATTTGTAACGAAATTACAGTTACTTGTCATAATTAGTAAGGAAGTTACAGTTACCTGTTATAATTAGTATCGAAGTTAAAGTTACTTGTCATGATTAGTATCGAAGTTACTGTTACCTGTCATAATTAGTATCGAATTTACTGTTTCTTGTCATAATTAATATCGATGTTACTGTTACCTGTCATAATTAGTATCGAAGTTACAGTTACCTGCCATAATTTGTATCGAAATTACAGTTACTTGTCATAATTAGTATCGAAGTTACAGTTACCTGTCATAATTTTATTCGAAGTTATAATTACTTGTCATAATTAGTATCGAAGTTACTGTTACCTGTCATAATTAGTATCGAAGTTACAGTTTCCTGCCATAATTTGTATCGAAATTACAGTTCCTTGTCATAATTTGTATCGAATTTACAGTTACCTGTAATAATTAGTATCGAAGGTACTGTTAGCTGCCATAATATGTATCGAAATTACAGTTACTTGTCATGATTAGTTACGAAGTTACAGTTACCTGTCATAATTTGTATCGAAATTACAGTTACTTGTCATAATTAGTATCGAAATTACTGTTACCTGTCATAATTAGTATCGACGTTACAGTTACCTGCCAAAATTTGTATCGAAATTACAGTTACTTGTCATAATTAGTATCGAAGTTACTGTTACTTGTCATAATTAGTATCGAAGTTACTGTTACCTGTCATAAATAGTATCGAAATTACAATTACCTGCCATAATTTGTAACGAAATTACAGCTACTTGTCATAATTAGTAACGAAGTTACAGTTACCTGTCATAATTAGTATCGAAGTTACAGTTACTTGTCATAATTAGTATCGAAGTTACTGTTACTTGTCATAATTAGTATCGAAGTTAGAGTTTCTTGTCATAATTAGTATCGAAGTTACAGTTACCTGTCATAATTTGTATCGAAGTTATAATTACTTTTCATAATTAGTATCGAAGTTGCTGTTACCTGTCATAATTAGTATCGAAGTTACAGTTACCTGCCATAATTTGAATCGAAATTACAGTTACTTGTCATAATTTGTAACGAAGTTACAGGTACCAGTCATAATTAGTATCGAAGTTACAGTTACTTGTCATAATTAGGATCGAAGTTACTGTTACTTGTCATAATTAGTATCGAAGTTACTGTTACCTGTCATAATTAGTATCGAAATTACAATTACCTGCCATAATTTGTAACGAAATTACAGTTACTTGTCATAATTAGTAAGGAAGTTACAGTTACCTGTTATAATTAGTATCGAAGTTAAAGTTACTTGTCATGATTAGTATCGAAGTTACTGTTACCTGTCATAATTAGTATCGAATTTACTGTTTCTTGTCATAATTAATTTCGATGTTACTGTTACCTGTCATAATTAGTATCGAAGTTACAGTTACCTGCCATAATTTGTATCGAAATTACAGTTACTTGTCATAATTAGTAACGAAGTTACAGTTACCTGTCAAAATTAGTATCGAAGTTACAGTTACCTGCAATAATTAGTATCGAAGTTACTGTTACCTGTCATAATAAGTATCGAAGTTAGAGTTACCTGCCATAATTTGTATCGAAATTACAGTTAATTGTCATAATTAGTAACGAAGTTACAGTTACCTACAATAATTTTTATCAAAATTACAGTTACTTGTCATAATTAGTAACGAAGTTAGAGTTTCTTGTCATAATTAGTATCGAAGTTACAGTTACCTGTCATAATTTGTATCGAAGTTATAGTTACTTTTCATAATTAGTATCGAAGTTGCTGTTACCTGTCATAATTAGTATCGAAGTTACAGTTACCTGCCATAATTTGTATCGAAATTACAGTTACTTGTCATAATTAGTAACGAAGTTACAGTTACCTGTCATAATTAGTATCGAAGTTACAGTTACTTGTCCTAATTAGTATCGAAGTTATTGTTGACTGTCATAATAAGTATCGAAGTTACAGTTACCTGCCAAAATTTGAATCGAAATTACAGTTACTTGTCATAATTAGTAACGAAGTTACAGTTACAAGTCATAATTTGTATCGAACTTACAGTTACTTGTCATAATTAGTATGGAAGTTACTGTTACTTGTCATAATTAGTATCGAAGTTACTGTTACCTGTCATATTTAGTATCGAAATTACAATTACCTGCCATAATTTGTATCGAAATTACAGGGACTTGCCATAATTAGTAACGAAGTTACAGTAACCTGCCATAATAAGTATCGAAATTAAAGTTACTTGTCATAATAAGTAACGAAGTTACAGTTACCTGCCATAATTAGTATCGAAGTTACTGTTACCTGTCATAATTAGTATCGAAGATAGAGTTACCTGCCATAATTTGTATCGAAATTACAGTTAATTATCATAATTAGTAACGAAGTTACAGTTACCTACAATAATTTTTTATCAAAATAACATTTACTTGTCATAATTAGTAACGAAGTTAGAGTTTCTTGTCATAATTAGTATCGAAGTTACAGTTACCTGTCATAATTTGTATCGAAGTTATAGTTACTTGTCATAATTAGTATCGAAGTTGCTGTTACCTGTCATAATTAGTATCGAAGTTACAGTTACCTGCCATAATTTGTATCGAAATTATAGTTACTTGTCATAATTAGTAACGAAGTTACAGTTACCTGTCATAATTAGTATCGAAGTTACAGTTACTTGTCATAATTAGTATCGAAGTTACTGTTGACTGTCATAATAAGTATCGAAGTTACAATTACCTGCCAAAATTTGAATCGAAATTACAGTTACTTGTCATAATTAGTAACGAAGTTACAGTTACCTGTCATAATTAGTATCGAACTTACAGTTACTTGTCATAATTAGTATCGAAGTTACTGTTACATGTCATAATTAGTATCGAAGTTACTGTTACCTGTCATATTTAGTATCCAAATTACAATTTACTGCCATAATTTGTATCGAAATTACAGGGACTTGTCATACTTAGTAACGAAGTTACAGTAACCTGCCATAATTAGTATCGAAATTAAAGCTACTTGTCATAATAAGTAACGAACTTACAGTTACCTGTCATAATTAATATCGAAGTTACTGTTACCTGTCATAATTTGTATTGAAGTTACAGTTACCTACAATAATTTTTTATCAAAATTACAGTTACTTGTCATAATTAGTAACGAAGTTAGGGTTTCTTGTCATAATTAGTATCGAAGTTACAGTTACCTGCCATAATTTGTATCGAAATTAAAGTTACTTGTCATAATTAGTATCGAAGTTACAGTTACCTGTCATAATTTTATTCGAAGTTATAATTACTTGTCATAATTAGTATCGAAGTTACTGTTACCTGTCATAATTAGTATCGAAGTTACAGTTACCTGCCATAATTTGTATCGAAATTACAGTTCCTTGTCATAATTTGTATCGAATTTACAGTTACCTGTAATAATTAGTATCGAAGGTACTGTTAGCTGCCATAATTTGTATCGAAATTACAGTTACTTGTCATGATTAGTTACGAAGTTACAGTTACCTGTCATAATTTGTACCGAAATTACAGTTACTTGTCATAATTAGTATCGAAATTACTGTTACCTATCATAATTAGTATCGACGTTACAGTTACCTGCCAAAATTTGTATCGAAATTACAGTTACTTGTCATAATTAGTATCGAAGTTACTGTTACTTGTCATAATTAGTATCGACGTTACTGTAACCTGTCATAAATAGTATCGAAATTACAATTACCTGCCATAATTTGTAACGAAATTACAGCTACTTGTCATAATTAGTAACGAAGTTACAGTTACCTGTCATAATTCGTATCGAAGTTACAGTTACCTGCAATAATTAGTATCGAAGTTACTGATACCTGTCATAATAAGTATCGAAGTTAGAGTTACCTGCCATAATTTGTATCGAAATTACAGTTAATTGTCCTAATTAGTATCGAAGTTACTGTTGACTGTCATAATAAGTATCGAAGTTACAGTTACCTGCCAAAATTTGAATCGAAATTACAGTTACTTGTCATAATTAGTAACGAAGTTACAGTTACCTGTCATAATTCGTATCGAACTTACAGTTACTTGTCATAATTAGTATCGAAGTTACTGTTACTTGTCATAATTAGTATCGAAGTTACTGCATATTTAGTATCGAAATTACAATTACCTGCCATAATTTGTATCGAAATTACAGGGACTTGCCATAATTAGTAACGAAGTTACAGTAACCTGCCATAATTAGTATCGAAATTAAAGTTACTTGTCATAATATGTAACGAAGTTACAGTTATCTGCCATAATTAGTATCGAAGTTACTGTTACCTGTCATAATTAGTATCGAAGATAGAGTTACCTGCCATAATTTGTATCGAAATTACAGTTAATTATCATAATTAGTAACGAAGTTACAGTTACCTACAATAATTTTTTATCAAAATTACATTTACTTGTCGTAATTAGTAACGAAGTTAGAGTTTCTTGTCATAATTAGTATCGAAGTTACAGTTACCTGTCATAATTTGTATCGAAGTTGTAGTTACTTGTCATAATTAGCATCGAAGTTGCTGTTACCTGTCATAATTAGTATCGAAGTTACAGTTACCTGCCATAATTTGTATCGAAATTATAGTTACTTGTCATAATTAGTAACGAAGTTACAGTTACCTGTCATAATTAGTATCGAAGTTACAGTTACTTGTCATAATTAGTATCGAAGTTACTGTTGACTGTCATAATAAGTATCGAAGTTACATTTACCTGCCAAAATTTGAATCGAAATTACAGTTACTTGTCATAATTAGTAACGAAGTTACAGTTACCTGTCATAATTAGTATCGAACTTACAGTTACTTGTCATAATTAGTATCGAAGTTACTGTTACATGTCATAATTAGTATCGAAGTTACTGTTACCTGTCATATTTAGTATCCAAATTACAATTACCTGCCATAATTTGTATCGAAATTACAGGGACTTGTCATAATTAGTAACGAAGTTACAGTAACCTGCCATAATTAGTATCGAAATTAAAGTTACTTGTCATAATAAGTAACGAAGTTACAGTTACCTGTCATAATTAGTATCGAAGTTACTGTTACCTGTCATAATTTGTATTGAAGTTACAGTTACCTATCAAAATTACAGTTACTTGTCATAATTAGTAACGAAGTTAGGGTTTCTTGTCATAATTAGTATCGAAGTTACAGTTACCTGTCATAATTTGTATCGAAGTTATAGTTACTTGTCATAATTAGTATCGAAGTTGCTGTTACCTGTCATAATTAGTATCGAAGTTACAGTTACCTGCCATAATTTGAATCGAAATTACAGTTACTTGTCATAATTTGTAACGAAGTTACTGTTACCTGTCATAATTAGTATCGAAGTTACAGTTACCTGCCATAATTTGTATCGAAATTACAGTTCCTTGTCATAATTAGTATCGAAGTTACAGTTACCTGTAATAATTAGTATCGAAGGTACTGTTAGCTGCCATAATTTGTATCGAAATTACAGTTACTTGTCATAATTAGTTACGAAGTTACAGTTACCTGTCATAATTAGTATCGAACTTACAGTTACTTGTCATAATTAGTATCGAAGTTACTGTTACATGTCATAATTAGTATCGAAGTTACTGTTACCTGTCATATTTAGTATCCAAATTACAATTACCTGCCATAATTTGTATCGAAATTACAGGGACTTGTCATAATTAGTAACGAAGTTACAGTAACCTGCCATAATTAGTATCGAAATTAAAGTTACTTGTCATAATAAGTAACGAAGTTACAGTTACCTGTCATAATTAGTATCGATGTTACTGTTACCTGTCATAATTTGTATTGAAGTTACAGTTACCTACAATAATTTTTTATCAAAATTACAGTTACTTGTCTTAATTAGTAACGAAGTTAGGGTTTCTTGTCATAATTAGTATCGAAGTTACAGTTACCAGTCATAATTTGTATCGAAGTTATAGTTACTTGTCATAATTAGTATCGAAGTTGCTGTTACCTGTCATAATTAGTATCGAAGTTACAGTTACCTGCCATAATTTGAATCGAAATTACAGTTACTTGTCATAATTTGTAACGAAGTTACAGTTACCAGTCATAATTAGTATCGAAGTTACAGTTACTAGTCATAATTAGTATCGAAGTTACTGTTACTTGTCATAATTAGTATCGAAGTTACTGTTACCTGTCATAATTAGTATCGAAATTACAATTACCTGCCATAATTTGTAACGAAATTACAGTTACTTGTCATAATTAGTAAGGAAGTTACAGTTACCTGTTATAATTAGTATCGAAGTTAAAGTTACTTGTCATGATTAGTATCGAAGTTACTGTTACCTGTCATAATTAGTATCGAATTTACTGTTTCTTGTCATAATTAATATCGATGTTACTGTTACCTGTCATAATTAGTATCGAAGTTACAGTTACCTGCCATAATTTGTATCGAAATTACAGTTACTTGTCATAATTAGTATCGAAGTTACAGTTACCTGTCATAATTTTATTCGAAGTTATAATTACTTGTCATAATTAGTATCGAAGTTACTGTTACCTGTCATAATTAGTATCGAAGTTACAGTTTCCTGCCATAATTTGTATCGAAATTACAGTTCCTTGTCATAATTTGTATCGAATTTACAGTTACCTGTAATAATTAGTATCGAAGGTACTGTTAGCTGCCATAATATGTATCGAAATTACAGTTACTTGTCATGATTAGTTACGAAGTTACAGTTACCTGTCATAATTTGTATCGAAATTACAGTTACTTGTCATAATTAGTATCGAAATTACTGTTACCTGTCATAATTAGTATCGACGTTACAGTTACCTGCCAAAATTTGTATCGAAATTACAGTTACTTGTCATAATTAGTATCGAAGTTACTGTTACTTGTCATAATTAGTATCGAAGTTACTGTTACCTGTCATAAATAGTATCGAAATTACAATTACCTGCCATAATTTGTAACGAAATTACAGCTACTTGTTATAATTAGTAACGAAGTTACAGTTACCTGTCATAATTAGTATCGAAGTTACAGTTACTTGTCATAATTAGTATCGAAGTTACTGTTACTTGTCATAATTAGTATCGAAGTTAGAGTTTCTTGTCATAATTAGTATCGAAGTTACAGTTACCTGTCATAATTTGTATCGAAGTTATAATTACTTTTCATAATTAGTATCGAAGTTGCTGTTACCTGTCATAATTAGTATCGAAGTTACAGTTACCTGCCATAATTTGAATCGAAATTACAGTTACTTGTCATAATTTGTAACGAAGTTACAGGTACCAGTCATAATTAGTATCGAAGTTACAGTTACTTGTCATAATTAGGATCGAAGTTACTGTTACTTGTCATAATTAGTATCGAAGTTACTGTTACCTGTCATAATTAGTATCGAAATTACAATTACCTGCCATAATTTGTAACGAAATTACAGTTACTTGTCATAATTAGTAAGGAAGTTACAGTTACCTGTTATAATTAGTATCGAAGTTAAAGTTACTTGTCATGATTAGTATCGAAGTTACTGTTACCTGTCATAATTAGTATCGAATTTACTGTTTCTTGTCATAATTAATTTCGATGTTACTGTTACCTGTCATAATTAGTATCGAAGTTACAGTTACCTGCCATAATTTGTATCGAAATTACAGTTACTTGTCATAATTAGTAACGAAGTTACAGTTACCTGTCAAAATTAGTATCGAAGTTACAGTTACCTGCAATAATTAGTATCGAAGTTACTGTTACCTGTCATAATAAGTATCGAAGTTAGAGTTACCTGCCATAATTTGTATCGAAATTACAGTTAATTGTCATAATTAGTAACGAAGTTACAGTTACCTACAATAATTTTTATCAAAATTACAGTTACTTGTCATAATTAGTAACGAAGTTAGAGTTTCTTGTCATAATTAGTATCGAAGTTACAGTTACCTGTCATAATTTGTATCGAAGTTATAGTTACTTTTCATAATTAGTATCGAAGTTGCTGTTACCTGTCATAATTAGTATCGAAGTTACAGTTACCTGCCATAATTTGTATCGAAATTACAGTTACTTGTCATAATTAGTAACGAAGTTACAGTTACCTGTCATAATTAGTATCGAAGTTACAGTTACTTGTCCTAATTAGTATCGAAGTTATTGTTGACTGTCATAATAAGTATCGAAGTTACAGTTACCTGCCAAAATTTGAATCGAAATTACAGTTACTTGTCATAATTAGTAACGAAGTTACAGTTACAAGTCATAATTTGTATCGAACTTACAGTTACTTGTCATAATTAGTATGGAAGTTACTGTTACTTGTCATAATTAGTATCGAAGTTACTGTTACCTGTCATATTTAGTATCGAAATTACAATTACCTGCCATAATTTGTATCGAAATTACAGGGACTTGCCATAATTAGTAACGAAGTTACAGTAACCTGCCATAATAAGTATCGAAATTAAAGTTACTTGTCATAATAAGTAACGAAGTTACAGTTACCTGCCATAATTAGTATCGAAGTTACTGTTACCTGTCATAATTAGTATCGAAGATAGAGTTACCTGCCATAATTTGTATCGAAATTACAGTTAATTATCATAATTAGTAACGAAGTTACAGTTACCTACAATAATTTTTTATCAAAATAACATTTACTTGTCATAATTAGTAACGAAGTTAGAGTTTCTTGTCATAATTAGTATCGAAGTTACAGTTACCTGTCATAATTTGTATCGAAGTTATAGTTACTTGTCATAATTAGTATCGAAGTTGCTGTTACCTGTCATAATTAGTATCGAAGTTACAGTTACCTGCCATAATTTGTATCGAAATTATAGTTACTTGTCATAATTAGTAACGAAGTTACAGTTACCTGTCATAATTAGTATCGAAGTTACAGTTACTTGTCATAATTAGTATCGAAGTTACTGTTGACTGTCATAATAAGTATCGAAGTTACAATTACCTGCCAAAATTTGAATCGAAATTACAGTTACTTGTCATAATTAGTAACGAAGTTACAGTTACCTGTCATAATTAGTATCGAACTTACAGTTACTTGTCATAATTAGTATCGAAGTTACTGTTACATGTCATAATTAGTATCGAAGTTACTGTTACCTGTCATATTTAGTATCCAAATTACAATTTACTGCCATAATTTGTATCGAAATTACAGGGACTTGTCATACTTAGTAACGAAGTTACAGTAACCTGCCATAATTAGTATCGAAATTAAAGTTACTTGTCATAATAAGTAACGAAGTTACAGTTACCTGTCATAATTAATATCGAAGTTACTGTTACCTGTCATAATTTGTATTGAAGTTACAGTTACCTACAATAATTTTTTATCAAAATTACAGTTACTTGTCATAATTAGTAACGAAGTTAGGGTTTCTTGTCATAATTAGTATCGAAGTTACAGTTACCTGCCATAATTTGTATCGAAATTAAAGTTACTTGTCATAATTAGTATCGAAGTTACAGTTACCTGTCATAATTTTATTCGAAGTTATAATTACTTGTCATAATTAGTATCGAAGTTACTGTTACCTGTCATAATTAGTATCGAAGTTACAGTTACCTGCCATAATTTGTATCGAAATTACAGTTCCTTGTCATAATTTGTATCGAATTTACAGTTACCTGTAATAATTAGTATCGAAGGTACTGTTAGCTGCCATAATTTGTATCGAAATTACAGTTACTTGTCATGATTAGTTACGAAGTTACAGTTACCTGTCATAATTTGTACCGAAATTACAGTTACTTGTCATAATTAGTATCGAAATTACTGTTACATGTCATAATTAGTATCGAAGTTACTGTTACCTGTCATATTTAGTATCCAAATTACAATTACCTGCCATAATTTGTATCGAAATTACATGGACTTGTCATAATTAGTAACGAAGTTACAGTAACCTGCCATAATTAGTATCGAAATTAAAGTTACTTGTCATAATAAGTAACGAAGTTACAGTTACCTGTCATAATTAGTATCGATGTTACTGTTACCTGTCATAATTTGTATTGAAGTTACAGTTACCTACAATAATTTTTTATCAAAATTACAGTTACTTGTCTTAATTAGTAACGAAGTTAGGGTTTCTTGTCATAATTAGTATCGAAGTTACAGTTACCAGTCATAATTTGTATCGAAGTTATAGTTACTTGTCATAATTAGTATCGAAGTTGCTGTTACCTGTCATAATTAGTATCGAAGTTACAGTTACCTGCCATAATTTGAATCGAAATTACAGTTACTTGTCATAATTTGTAACGAAGTTACAGTTACCAGTCATAATTAGTATCGAAGTTACAGTTACTAGTCATAATTAGTATCGAAGTTACTGTTACTTGTCATAATTAGTATCGAAGTTACTGTTACCTGTCATAATTAGTATCGAAATTACAATTACCTGCCATAATTTGTAACGAAATTACAGTTACTTGTCATAATTAGTAAGGAAGTTACAGTTACCTGTTATAATTAGTATCGAAGTTAAAGTTACTTGTCATGATTAGTATCGAAGTTACTGTTACCTGTCATAATTAGTATCGAATTTACTGTTTCTTGTCATAATTAATATCGATGTTACTGTTACCTGTCATAATTAGTATCGAAGTTACAGTTACCTGCCATAATTTGTATCGAAATTACAGTTACTTGTCATAATTAGTATCGAAGTTACAGTTACCTGTCATAATTTTATTCGAAGTTATAATTACTTGTCATAATTAGTATCGAAGTTACTGTTACCTGTCATAATTAGTATCGAAGTTACAGTTTCCTGCCATAATTTGTATCGAAATTACAGTTCCTTGTCATAATTTGTATCGAATTTACAGTTACCTGTAATAATTAGTATCGAAGGTACTGTTAGCTGCCATAATATGTATCGAAATTACAGTTACTTGTCATGATTAGTTACGAAGTTACAGTTACCTGTCATAATTTGTATCGAAATTACAGTTACTTGTCATAATTAGTATCGAAATTACTGTTACCTGTCATAATTAGTATCGACGTTACAGTTACCTGCCAAAATTTGTATCGAAATTACAGTTACTTGTCATAATTAGTATCGAAGTTACTGTTACTTGTCATAATTAGTATCGAAGTTACTGTTACCTGTCATAAATAGTATCGAAATTACAATTACCTGCCATAATTTGTAACGAAATTACAGCTACTTGTTATAATTAGTAACGAAGTTACAGTTACCTGTCATAATTAGTATCGAAGTTACAGTTACTTGTCATAATTAGTATCGAAGTTACTGTTACTTGTCATAATTAGTATCGAAGTTAGAGTTTCTTGTCATAATTAGTATCGAAGTTACAGTTACCTGTCATAATTTGTATCGAAGTTATAATTACTTTTCATAATTAGTATCGAAGTTGCTGTTACCTGTCATAATTAGTATCGAAGTTACAGTTACCTGCCATAATTTGAATCGAAATTACAGTTACTTGTCATAATTTGTAACGAAGTTACAGGTACCAGTCATAATTAGTATCGAAGTTACAGTTACTTGTCATAATTAGGATCGAAGTTACTGTTACTTGTCATAATTAGTATCGAAGTTACTGTTACCTGTCATAATTAGTATCGAAATTACAATTACCTGCCATAATTTGTAACGAAATTACAGTTACTTGTCATAATTAGTAAGGAAGTTACAGTTACCTGTTATAATTAGTATCGAAGTTAAAGTTACTTGTCATGATTAGTATCGAAGTTACTGTTACCTGTCATAATTAGTATCGAATTTACTGTTTCTTGTCATAATTAATTTCGATGTTACTGTTACCTGTCATAATTAGTATCGAAGTTACAGTTACCTGCCATAATTTGTATCGAAATTACAGTTACTTGTCATAATTAGTAACGAAGTTACAGTTACCTGTCAAAATTAGTATCGAAGTTACAGTTACCTGCAATAATTAGTATCGAAGTTACTGTTACCTGTCATAATAAGTATCGAAGTTAGAGTTACCTGCCATAATTTGTATCGAAATTACAGTTAATTGTCATAATTAGTAACGAAGTTACAGTTACCTACAATAATTTTTATCAAAATTACAGTTACTTGTCATAATTAGTAACGAAGTTAGAGTTTCTTGTCATAATTAGTATCGAAGTTACAGTTACCTGTCATAATTTGTATCGAAGTTATAGTTACTTTTCATAATTAGTATCGAAGTTGCTGTTACCTGTCATAATTAGTATCGAAGTTACAGTTACCTGCCATAATTTGTATCGAAATTACAGTTACTTGTCATAATTAGTAACGAAGTTACAGTTACCTGTCATAATTAGTATCGAAGTTACAGTTACTTGTCCTAATTAGTATCGAAGTTATTGTTGACTGTCATAATAAGTATCGAAGTTACAGTTACCTGCCAAAATTTGAATCGAAATTACAGTTACTTGTCATAATTAGTAACGAAGTTACAGTTACAAGTCATAATTTGTATCGAACTTACAGTTACTTGTCATAATTAGTATGGAAGTTACTGTTACTTGTCATAATTAGTATCGAAGTTACTGTTACCTGTCATATTTAGTATCGAAATTACAATTACCTGCCATAATTTGTATCGAAATTACAGGGACTTGCCATAATTAGTAACGAAGTTACAGTAACCTGCCATAATAAGTATCGAAATTAAAGTTACTTGTCATAATAAGTAACGAAGTTACAGTTACCTGCCATAATTAGTATCGAAGTTACTGTTACCTGTCATAATTAGTATCGAAGATAGAGTTACCTGCCATAATTTGTATCGAAATTACAGTTAATTATCATAATTAGTAACGAAGTTACAGTTACCTACAATAATTTTTTATCAAAATAACATTTACTTGTCATAATTAGTAACGAAGTTAGAGTTTCTTGTCATAATTAGTATCGAAGTTACAGTTACCTGTCATAATTTGTATCGAAGTTATAGTTACTTGTCATAATTAGTATCGAAGTTGCTGTTACCTGTCATAATTAGTATCGAAGTTACAGTTACCTGCCATAATTTGTATCGAAATTATAGTTACTTGTCATAATTAGTAACGAAGTTACAGTTACCTGTCATAATTAGTATCGAAGTTACAGTTACTTGTCATAATTAGTATCGAAGTTACTGTTGACTGTCATAATAAGTATCGAAGTTACAATTACCTGCCAAAATTTGAATCGAAATTACAGTTACTTGTCATAATTAGTAACGAAGTTACAGTTACCTGTCATAATTAGTATCGAACTTACAGTTACTTGTCATAATTAGTATCGAAGTTACTGTTACATGTCATAATTAGTATCGAAGTTACTGTTACCTGTCATATTTAGTATCCAAATTACAATTTACTGCCATAATTTGTATCGAAATTACAGGGACTTGTCATACTTAGTAACGAAGTTACAGTAACCTGCCATAATTAGTATCGAAATTAAAGTTACTTGTCATAATAAGTAACGAAGTTACAGTTACCTGTCATAATTAATATCGAAGTTACTGTTACCTGTCATAATTTGTATTGAAGTTACAGTTACCTACAATAATTTTTTATCAAAATTACAGTTACTTGTCATAATTAGTAACGAAGTTAGGGTTTCTTGTCATAATTAGTATCGAAGTTACAGTTACCTGCCATAATTTGTATCGAAATTAAAGTTACTTGTCATAATTAGTATCGAAGTTACAGTTACCTGTCATAATTTTATTCGAAGTTATAATTACTTGTCATAATTAGTATCGAAGTTACTGTTACCTGTCATAATTAGTATCGAAGTTACAGTTACCTGCCATAATTTGTATCGAAATTACAGTTCCTTGTCATAATTTGTATCGAATTTACAGTTACCTGTAATAATTAGTATCGAAGGTACTGTTAGCTGCCATAATTTGTATCGAAATTACAGTTACTTGTCATGATTAGTTACGAAGTTACAGTTACCTGTCATAATTTGTACCGAAATTACAGTTACTTGTCATAATTAGTATCGAAATTACTGTTACCTATCATAATTAGTATCGACGTTACAGTTACCTGCCAAAATTTGTATCGAAATTACAGTTACTTGTCATAATTAGTATCGAAGTTACTGTTACTTGTCATAATTAGTATCGAAATTACTGTAACCTGTCATAAATAGTATCGAAATTACAATTACCTGCCATAATTTGTAACGAAATTACAGCTACTTGTCATAATTAGTAACGAAGTTACAGTTACCTGTCATAATTCGTATCGAAGTTACAGTTACCTGCAATAATTAGTATCGAAGTTACTGATACCTGTCATAATAAGTATCGAAGTTAGAGTTACCTGCCATAATTTGTATCGAAATTACAGTTAATTGTCATAATTAGTAACGAAGTTACAGTTACCTACAATAATTTTTATCAAAATTACAGTTACTTGTCATAATTAGTAACGAAGTTAGAGTTTCTTGTCATAATTAGTATCGAAGTTACAGTTACCTGTCATAATTTGTATCGAAGTTATAGTTACTTTTCATAATAAGTATCGAAGTTGCTGTTACCTGTCATAATTAGTATCGAGGTTACAGTTACATGCCATAATTTGTATCCAAATTACAGTTACTTGTCATAATTAGTAACGAAGTTACAGTAACCTGTCATAATTAGTATCGAAGTTACAGTTACTTGTCCTAATTAGTATCGAAGTTACTGTTGACTGTCATAATAAGTATCGAAGTTACAGTTACCTGCCAAAATTTGAATCGAAATTACAGTTACTTGTCATAATTAGTAACGAAGTTACAGTTACCTGTCATAATTTGTATCGAACTTACAGTTACTTGTCATAATTAGTATCGAAGTTACTGTTACTTGTCATAATTAGTATCGACGTTACTGTTACCTGTCATATTTAGTATCGAAATTACAATTACCTGCCATAATTTGTATCGAAATTACAGGGACTTGCCATAATTAGTAACGAAGTTACAGTAACCTGCCATAATTAGTATCGAAATTAAAGTTACTTGTCATAATAAGTAACGAAGTTACAGTTATCTGCCATAATTAGTATCGAAGTTACTGTTACCTGTCATAATTAGTATCGAAGATAGAGTTACCTGCCATAATTTGTATCGAAATTACAGTTAATTATCATAATTAGTAACGAAGTTACAGTTACCTACAATAATTTTTTATCAAAATTACATTTACTTGTCGTAATTAGTAACGAAGTTAGAGTTTCTTGTCATAATTAGTATCGAAGTTACAGTTACCTGTCATAATTTGTATCGAAGTTATAGTTACTTGTCATAATTAGCATCGAAGTTGCTGTTACCTGTCATAATTAGTATCGAAGTTACAGTTACCTGCCATAATTTGTATCGAAATTATAGTTACTTGTCATAATTAGTAACGAAGTTACAGTTACCTGTCATAATTAGTATCGAAGTTACAGTTACTTGTCATAATTAGTATCGATGTTACTGTTGACTGTCATAATAAGTATCGAAGTTACAGTTACCTGCCAAAATTTGAATCGAAATTACAGTTACTTGTCATAATTAGTAACGAAGTTACAGTTACCTGTCATAATTAGTATCGAACTTACAGTTACTTGTCATAATTAGTATCGAAGTTACTGTTACATGTCATAATTAGTATCGAAGTTACTGTTACCTGTCATATTTAGTATCCAAATTACAATTACCTGCCATAATTTGTATCGAAATTACAGGGACTTGTCATAATTAGTAACGAAGTTACAGTAACCTGCCATAATTAGTATCGAAATTAAAGTTACTTGTCATAATAAGTAACGAAGTTACAGTTACCTGTCATAATTAGTATCGAAGTTACTGTTACCTGTCATAATTTGTATTGAAGTTACAGTTACCTATCAAAATTACAGTTACTTGTCATAATTAGTAACGAAGTTAGGGTTTCTTGTCATAATTAGTATCGAAGTTACAGTTACCTGTCATAATTTGTATCGAAGTTATAGTTACTTGTCATAATTAGTATCGAAGTTGCTGTTACCTGTCATAATTAGTATCGAAGTTACAGTTACCTGCCATAATTTGAATCGAAATTACAGTTACTTGTCATAATTTGTAACGAAGTTACTGTTACCTGTCATAATTAGTATCGAAGTTACAGTTACCTGCCATAATTTGTATCGAAATTACAGTTCCTTGTCATAATTAGTATCGAAGTTACAGTTACCTGTAATAATTAGTATCGAAGGTACTGTTAGCTGCCATAATTTGTATCGAAATTACAGTTACTTGTCATAATTAGTTACGAAGTTACAGTTACCTGTCATAATTTGTATCGAAATTACAGTTACTTGTCATAAATAGTATCGAAATTACTGTTACCTGTCATAATTAGTATCGACGTTACAGTTACCTGCCAAAATTTGTATCGAAATTACCGTTACTTCTCATAATTAGTAACGAAGTTACAGTTACCTGTCATAATTAGTATCGAAGTTACAGTTACTTGTCATAATTAGTATCGAAGTTACTGTTACTTGTCAAAATTAGTATCGAAGTAACTGTTACCTGTCATAAATAGTATCGAAATTACAATTACCTGCCATAATTTGTAACGAAATTACAGCTACTTGTCATAATTATTAACGAAGTTACAGTTACCTGTCATAATTAGTATCGAAGTTACAGTTACCTGCAATAATTTGTATCGAAGTTACTGTTACCTGTCATAATAAGTATCGAAGGTAGAGTTACCTGCCATAATTTGTATCGAAATTACAGTTAATTGTCATAATTAGTAACGAAGTTACAGTTACCTACAATAATTTTTATCAAAATTACAGTTACTTGTCATAATTAGTAACGAAGTTAGAGTTTCTTGTCATAATTAGTATCGAAGTTACAGTAACCTGTCATAATTTGTATCGAAGTTATAGTTACTTTTCATAATTAGTATCGAAGTTGCTGTTACCTGTCATAATTAGTATCGAAGTTACAGTTACCTGCCATAATTTGTATTGAAATTACAGTTACTTGTCATAATTAGTAACGAAGTTACAGTTACCTGTCATAATTAGTATCGAAGTTACAGTTACTTGTCCTAATTAGTATCGAAGTTACTGTTGACTGTCATAATAAGTATCGAAGTTACAGTTACCTGCCAAAATTTGAATCGAAATTACAGTTACTTGTCATAATTAGTAACGAAGTTACAGTTACCTGTCATAATTAGTATCGAACTTACAGTTACTTGTCATAATTAGTATCGAAGTTACTGTTACTTGTCATAATTAGTATCGAAGTTACTGTTACCTGTCATATTTAGTATCGAAATTACAATTACCTGCCATAATTTGTATCGAAATTACAGGGACTTGTCATAATTAGTATCGAAGTTACTGTTACCTGTCATATTTAGTATCGAAATTACAATTACCTGCCATAATTTGTATCGAAATTACAGGGACTTGTCATAATTAGTAACGAAGTTACAGTAACCTGCCATAATTAGTATCGAAATTAAAGTTACTTGTCATAATAAGTAACGAAGTTACAGTTATCTGCCATAATTAGTATCGAAGTTACTGTTACCTGTCATAATTAGTATCGAAGATAGAGTTAGCTGCCATAATTTGTATCGAAATTACAGTTAATTGTCATAATTAGTAACGAAGTTACAGTTACCTACAATAATTTTTTATCAAAATTACATTTACTTGTCATAATTAGTAACGAAGTTAGAGTTTCTTGTGATAATTAGTATCGAAGTTACAGTTACCTGTCATAATTTGTATCGAAGTTATAGTTACTTGTCATAATTAGTATCGAAGTTGCTGTTACCTGTCATAATTAGTATCGAAGTTACAGTTAACTGCCATAATTTGTATCGAAATTATAGTTACTTGTCATAATTAGTAACGAAGTTACAGTTATCTGTCATAATTAGTATCGAAGTTACAGTTACTTGTCATAATTAGTATCGAAGTTACTGTTGACTGTCATAATAAGTATCGAAGTTACAGTTACCTGCCAAAATTTGAATCGAAATTACAGTTACTTGTCATAATTAGTAACGAAGTTACAGTTATCTGTCATAATTAGTATCGAACTTACAGTTACTTGTCATAATTAGTATCGAAGTTGCTGTTACTTGTCATAATTAGTATCGAAGTTACTGTTACCTGTCATATTTAGTATCGAAATTACAATTACCTGCCATAATTTGTATCGAAATTACAGGGACTTGTCATAATTAGTAACGAAGTTACAGTAACCTGCCATAATTAGTATCGAAATTAAAGTTACTTGTCATAATAAGTAACGAAGTTACAGTTACCTGTCATAATTAGTATCGAAGTTACTGTTACCTGTCATAATATGTATTGAAGTTACACTTACCTACAATAATTTTTTATCAAAATTACAGTTACTTGTCATAATTATTAACGAAGTTAGAGTTTCTTGTCATAATTAGTATCGAAGTTACAGTTACCTGTCATAATTTGTATCGAAGTTATAGTTACTTGTCATAATTAGTATCGAAGTTGCTGTTACCTGTCATAATTAGTATCGAAGTTACAGTTACCTGCCATAATTTGAATCGAAATTACAGTTCCTTGTCATAATTTGTAACGAAGTTACAGTTACCAGTCATAATTAGTATCGAAGTTACAGTTACTTGTCATAATTAGTATCGAAGTTACTGTTACTTGTCATAATTAGTATCGAAGTTAATGTTACCTGTCATAATTAGTAACGAAATTACAATTACCTGCCATAATTTGTAACGAAATTACAGTTACTTGTCATAATTAGTAAGGAAGTTACAGTTACCTGTCATAATTAGTATCGAAGTTAAAGTTACTTGTCATGATTAGTATCGAAGTTACTGTTACCTGTCATAATTAGTATCGAATTTACTGTTACTTGTCATAATTAATATCGAAGTTACTGTTACCTGTCATAATTAGTATCGAAGTTACAGTTACCTGCCATAATTTGTATCGAAATTACAGTTACTTGTCATAATTAGTAACGAAGTTACAGTTACCTGTCAAAATTAGTATCGATGTTACAGTTACTTGTCATAATTAGTATCGAAGTTACTGTTACCTGTCATAATTAGTATCGAAGTTACAGTTACCTGCCAAAATTTGTATCGAAATTACAGTTACTTGTCATAATTAGTATCGAAGTTACTGTTACTTGTCATAATTAATATCGAAGTTACTGTTACCTGTCAGAATTAGTATCAATGTTAGAGTTACCTGCCATATTTTGTATCGAAATTACAGTTACTTGTCATAAATAGTATCGAAGTTACAGATACTTGTCATAATTAGTATCGAAGTTACATTTACTTGTCAAAATTAGTATCGAAGTTACAGTTACCTGTCATAATTAGTATCGAAGTTACAGTTTCTTGTCATAATTAGTAATAAAGTTACAGTTACCTGTCATAATAAGTATCGAAGTTACAGTTACTTATCATAATTAGTATCGAAGGTACAGTTACTTGTCATAATTAGTAACGATGTTACAGTAACCTGTCATAATTAGTATCGAAGTTACTGTTACCTGTATTAATTAGTATCGAAGTTACAGTTACCTGCCATAATTTTCTATCAAAATTAGAGTTACTTGTCATAATTAGTAACGAAGTTACAGTTACTTCTCATAATTAGTATCGAAGTTACTGTTACCTGTCAGAATTAGTATCAAAGTTAGAGTTACCTGCCATATTTTGTATCGAAATTACAGTACCTTGTCATAATTACTATCGAAGTTACAGTTACCTGTCTAAATTAGTATCGAAGGTACTGTTACCTGCCATAATTTGTATCGAAATTACAGTTATTTGTCATAATTATTAACGAAGATACAGTTACCTGTCATTATTTATATCGAAATTACAGTTACTTGTCATAATAAGTAACGAAGTTACAGTTTCCTGTCATAATTAGTATCCAAGTTACGGTTAACTGACATAATTAGTATCGAAGTTACAGTTACCTGCCATAATTTGTATCGAAATAACAGGGACATGTCATAATTAGTAACGAAGTTACAGTTACCTGCCATAATAAATATCGAAATTAAAGTTACTTATCATAATTAGTAACGAAGTTACAGTCACCTGTCATAATAAGTATCGAAGTTACTCTTACCTGTCATAATTACAATTGATGTTGCAGTTACCTACCATAATTTTTTATCAAAATGACTGTTATTTGTCATAATTAGTAACGAAGTTAGAGTTTCTTGTCATAATTAGTATCGAAGTTATAGTTACCTGTCATAATTTGTATCGAAGTTATAGTTACTTGTCATAATTAGTATCGAAGTTACTGTTACCTGTCATAATTAGTATCGAAGTTACAGTTACCTGCCATAATTTGTATCGAAATTACTGTTACCTGTCATAATAAGTATCGAAGTTACAGTTATTTGTCATAATTAGTATCGAAGTTACAGTTACTTCACGTAATTTGGAACGATGTTACAGTAACCTGTCATAATTAGTATCGAAGTTACTGTTACCTGTATTAATTAGTATCGAAGTTAAATTTATCTGCCATATTTTTTTTAATCAAAATTAGAGTTACTTGTCATAATTAGTAACGAAGTTACAGTTACTTGTCATAATTAGTATCGAAGTTACTGTTACCTGTCATAATTAGTATCAAAGTTACAGTTACCTGCCATAATTTGTATCGAAGTTACAGTTCCATGTCATAATTAGTATCGAAGTTACAGTTACCTGTCATAATTAGTATCGAAGGTACTGTTACCTGCCATAATTTGTATCGAAATTACAGTTACATCTCAAAATTTTAACGATGTTACAGTTACCTGTCATAATTTGCATCGTAATTACAGTTAATTGTCATAATTAGTAACGAAGTTACAGTTTCCTGTCATAATTAGTACCGAAGTCACTGTTACCTGACATAATTAGTAACGAAGTTACAGTTACCTGCTATAATTTGTATCGAAATTACAGGGACTTGTCATAATTAGTAACGAAGTTACAGTTACCTGCTATAATTAGTATCGAAATTAAAGTTACTTGTCATAATAAGTAACGAAGTTACAGATACCTGTCATAATTAGTATCGATGTAACTGTCACCTGTCATAATTAGTATTGAAGTTACAGTTACCTACCATAACTTTTATCGAGATTACTGTTACTTGTCATAATTAGTAACGAAGTTAGATTTTCTTGTCATAATTAGTATCGAAGTTACAGTTACCTGTTATAATTTGATTCGAAGTTATAGTTACTTGTCATAATTAGTATCGAAGTTACTGTTACCTGTCATAATTAGTATCGAAGTTGCAGTTACCTGCCATAATTTGTATCGAAATTACAGTTCCTTGTCATAATTAGTATCGAAGTTACAGTTACCTGTAATAATTAGTATCGAAGGTACTGTTAGCAGGCATAATTTGTATCGAAATTACAGTTACTTGTCCTAATTAGTTACGAAGTTACAGTTACCTGTCATAATTTGTACCGAAATTACAGTTACTTGTCATAATTAGTATCGAAATTACTGTTACCTGTCATAATTAGTATCGACGTTACAGTTACCTGCCAAAATTTGTATCGAAATTACAGTCACTTATCATAATTAGTAACGAAGTTATAGTTACCTGTCATAATTAGTATCGAAGTTACAGTTACTTGTCATAATTAGTATCGAAGTTACTGTTATTTGTCATAATTAGTATCGAAGTTACTGTTACCTGTCATAAATTGTATCGGAATTACAATTACCTGCCATAATTTGTAACGAAATTACAGCTACTTGTCATAATTAGTAACGAAGTTACAGTTACCTGTCATAATTAGTATCGAAGTTACAGTTACCTGCAATAATTAGTATCGAAGTTACTGTTACCTGTCATAATTAGTATCGAAGTTAGAGTTACCTGTCATAATTTGTATCGAAATTACAGTTAATTGTCATAATTAGTAACGAAGTTATAGTTACCTACAATAATTTTTATCAAAATTACAGTTACTTGTCATAATTAGTAACGAAGTTAGAGTTTCTTGTCATAATTAGTATCGAAGTTACAGTTACCTGTCATAATTTGTATCGAAGTTATAGTTACTTGTCATAATTAGTATCGAAGTTGCTGTTACCTGTCATAATTACTATCGAAGTTACAGTTACCTGCCATAATTTGTATCTAAATTACAGTTACTTGTCATAATTAGTAACGAAGTTACAGTTACCTGTCATAATTAGTATCGAAGTTACAGTTACTTGTCATAATTAGTATCGAAGTTACTGTTGACTGTCATAATTAGTATCGAAGTTACAGTTACCTGCCAAAATTTGAATCGAAATTACAGTTACTTGTCATAATTAGTAACGAAGTTACAGTTACCTGTCATAATTAGTATCGAACTTACAGTTACTTGTCATAATTAGTATCGAAGTTACTGTTACTTGTCATAATTAGTATCGAAGTTACTGTTACCTGTCATAAATAGTATCTAAATTACAATTACCTGCCATAATTTGTAACGAAATTACAGCTACTTGTCATAATTAGTAACGAAGTTACAGTTACCTGTCATAATTAGTATCGAAGTTACAGTTACCTGCCATAATTAGTATCGAAGTTACAGTTACCTGTCATAATTAGTATCGAAGATAGAGTTACCTGCCATAATTTGTATCGAAATTACAGTTAATTGTCATAATTAGTAACGAAGTTACAGTTACCTACAATAATTTTTTATCAAAATTACAGTTACTTGTCATAATTAGTAACGAAGTTAGAGTTTCTTGTCATAATTAGTATCGAAGTTACAGTTACCTGTCATAATTTGTATCGAAGTTATAGTTACTTGTCATAATTAGTATCGAAGTTGCTGTTACCTGTCATAATTACTATCGAAGTTACAGTTACCTGCCATAATTTGTATCGAAATTACAGTTACTTGTCATAATTAGTAACGAAGTTACAGTTACCTGTCATAATTAGTATCGAGGTTACAGTTACTTGTCATAATTAGTATCGAAGTTACTGTTGACTGTCATAATAAGTATCGAAGTTACAGTTACCTGCCAAAATTTGAATCGAAATTACAGTTACTTGTCATAATTAGTAACGAAGTTACAGTTACCTGTCATAATTAGTATCGAACTTACAGTACCTTGTCATAATTAGTATCGAAGTTACTGTTACTTGTCATAATTAGTATCGAAGTTACTGTTACCTGTCATATTTAGTATCGAAATTACAATTACCTGCCATAATTTTTATCGAAATTACAGGGACTTGTCATAATTAGTAACGAAGTTACAGTAACCTACCATAGTTAGTATCGAAATTAAAGTTACTTGTCATAATAAGTAACGAAGTTACAGTTACCTGTCATAATTAGTATCGAAGTTACTGTTACCTGTCATAATTAGTATTGAAGTTACAGTTACCTACAATAATTTTTTATCAAAATTACAGTTACTTGTCATAATTAGTAACGATGTTACAGTTACTTGTCATAATTAGTATCGAAGGTTCTGTTACCTACAATAATTTTTATCAAAATTACAGTTACTTGTCATAATTAGTACCGAAGTCACTGTTACCTGTCATAATTAGTATCGAAGTTACAGTTACCTGCCATAATTTGTATTGAAATTACAGGGACTTGTCATAATTAGTAACGAAGTTACAGTAACCTACCATAGTTAGTATCGAAATTAAAGTTACTTGTCATAATAAGTAACGAAGTTACAGTTACCTGTCATAATTAGTATCGAAGTTACTGTTACCTGTCATAATTAGTATTGATGTTACAGTTACCTACAATAATTTTTTATCAAAATTACAGTTACTTGTCATAATTAGTAACGATGTTACAGTTACCTGCCATAATTTGTATCGAAATTACAGTTACTTGTCATAATTAGTAACGAAGTTACAGTTGCCTGTCATAATTAGTATCGAAGTTACAGTTACTTGTCATAATTAGAATCGAAGTTACTGTTGACTGTCATAATAAGTATCGAAGTTACAGTTACCTGCCAAAATTTGAATCGAAATTACAGTTACTTGTCATAATTAGTATCGAACTTACAGTTACTTGTCATAATTAGTATCGAAGTTACTGTTACTTGTCATAATTAGTATCGAAGTTACTGTTACCTGTCATATTTAGTATCGAAATTACAATTACCTGCCAAAATTTGTATCGAAATTACAGGGACTTGTCATAATTAGTAACGAAGTTACAGTAACCTGCCATAGTTAGTATCGAAATTAAAGTTACTTGTCATAATAAGTAATGAAGTTACAGTTACCTGTCTTAATTAGTATCGAAGTTACTGTTACCTGCCATAATTATTATCGAAGGTACTGTTACCTGCCATAATTTGTATCGAAATTACAGTTACTTGTCATAATTAGTTACGAAGTTACATTTACCTGTCATAATTTGTATCGAAATTACAGTTACATATCATAATTAGTATCGAAATTACTGTTACCTGTCATAATTAGTATCGAAGTTACAGTTACCTGCCAAAATTTGTATCGAAATTACAGTTACTTGTCATAATTAGTAACGAAGTTACAGTTACCTGTCATAATTAGTATCGAAGTTACAGTTACTTGTCATAATTAGTATCGAAGTTACTGTTACTTGTCATAATTAGTATCGAAGTTACTGTTACCTGTCATAAATAGTATCTAAATTACAATTACCTGCCATAATTTGTAACGAAATTACAGCTACTTGTATTAATTAGTAACGAAGTTACAGTTACCTGTCATAATTAGTATCGAAGTTACAGTTACCTGCCATAATTAGTATCGAAGTTACAGTTACCTGTCATAATTAGTATAGAAGATAGAGTTACCTGCCATAATTTGTATCGAAATTACAGTTAATTGTCATAATTAGTAACGAAGTTACAGTTACCTACAATAATTTTTTATCAAAATTACAGTTACTTGTCATAATTAGTAACGAAGTTAGAGTTTCTTGTCATAATTAGTATCGAAGTTACAGTTACCTGTAATAATTTGTATCGAAGTTATAGTTACTTGTCATAATTAGTATCGAAGTTGCTGTTACCTGTCATAATAAGTATCGAAGTTACATTTACCTGCCATAATTTGTATCGAAATTACAGTTACTTGTCATAATTAGTAACGAAGTTACAGTTACCTGTCATAATTAGTATCGAGGTTACAGTTACTTGTCATAATTAGTATCGATGTTACTGTTGACTGTCATAATAAGTATCGAAGTTACAGTTACCTGCCAAAATTTGAATCGAAATTACAGTTACTTGTCATAATTAGTAACGAAGTTACAGTTACCTGTCATAATTAGTATCGAACTTACAGTACCTTGTCATAATTAGTATCGAAGTTACTGTTACTTGTCATAATTAGTATCGAAGTTACTGTTACCTGTCATATTTAGTATCGAAATTATAATTACCTGCCATAATTTTTATCGAAATTACAGGGACTTGTCATAATTAGTAACGAAGTTACAGTAACCTACCATAGTTAGTATCGAAATTAAAGTTACTTGTCATAATAAGTAACGAAGTTACAGTTACCTGTCATAATTAGTATCGAAGTTACTGTTACCTGTCATAATTAGTATTGAAGTTACAGTTACCTACAATAATTTTTTATCAAAATTACAGTTACTTGTCATAATTAGTAACGATGTTACAGTTACTTGTCATAATTAGTATCGAAGGTTCTGTTACCTACAATAATTTTTATCAAAATTACAGTTACTTGTCATAATTAGTACCGAAGTCACTGTTACCTGTCATAATTAGTATCGAAGTTACAGTTACCTGCCATAATTTGTATTGAAATTACAGGGACTTGTCATAATTAGTAACGAAGTTACAGTAACCTACCATAGTTAGTATCGAAATTAAAGTTACTTGTCATAATAAGTAACGAAGTTACAGTTACCTGTCATAATTAGTATCGAAGTTACTGTTACCTGTCATAATTAGTATTGAAGTTACAGTTACCTACAATAATTTTTTATCAAAATTACAGTTACTTGTCATAATTAGTAACGATGTTACAGTTACTTGTCATAATTAGTATCGAAGGTTCTGTTACCTACAATAATTTTTATCAAAATTACAGTTACTTGTCATAATTAGTACCGAAGTCACTGTTACCTTTCATAATTAGTATCGAAATTACAGTTACCTGCCATAATTTGTATTGAAATTACAGGGACTTGTCATAATTAGTAACGAAGTTACAGTTACCTGCCATAATTAGTATCGAAATTAAAGTTACTTGTCATAATAAGTAACGAAGTTACAGATACCTGTCGTAATTAGTATCGAAGTTACTGTCACCTGTCATAATTAGTATTGAAGTTACAGTTACCTACCATAATTTTTATCAAGATTACTGTTACTTGTCATAATTAGTAACGAAGTTAGATTTTCTTGTCATAATTAGTATCGAAGTTACAGTTACCTGTCATAATTTGATTCGAAGTTATAATTAATTGTCATAATTCGTATCGAAGTTACTGTTACCCGTCATAATTAGTATCGAAGTTACAGTTACCTGCCATAATTTGTATCGGAATTACAGTTCCTTGTCATAATTAGTATCGAAGTTTCAGTTACCTGTAATAATTAGTATCGAAGGTACTGTTAGCTGCCATAATTTGTATCGAAATTACAGTTACTTGTCATAATTAGTTACGAAGTTACAGTTACCTGTCATAATTTGTATCGAAATTACAGTTACTTGTCTAATTAGTATCGAAATTACTGTTACCTGTCATAATTAGTATCGACGTTACAGTTTCCTGCCAAAATTTGTATCGAAATTACAGTTACTTGTCATAATTAGTAACGAAGTTACAGTTACCTGTCATAATTAGTATCGAAGTTACAGTTACCTGCAATAATTAGTATTGAAGTTACTGTTACCTGTCATAATTAGTATCGAAGTTAGAGTTACCTGTCATAATTTGTATCGAAGTTACAGTTACTTGTCCTAATTAGTATCGAAGTTACTGTTGACTGTCATAATAAGTATCGAAGTTACAGTTACCTGCCAAAATTTGAATCGAAATTACAGTTACTTGTCATAATTAATAACGAAGTTACAGTTACCTGTCATAATTAGTATCGAACTTACAGTTACTTGTCATAATTAGTATCGAAGTTACTGTTAATTGTCATAATTAGTATCGAAGTAACTGTTACCTGTCATATTTAGTATCGAAATTACAATTACCTGCCATAATTTGTATCGAAATTACAGGGACTTGTCATAATTAGTAACGAAGTTACAGTAACCTGCCATAATAAGTATCGAAATTAAAGTTACTTGTCATAATAAGTAACGAAGTTACAGTTACCTGCCATAATTAGTATCGAAGTTACTGTTACCTGTCATAATTAGTATCGAAGATAGAGTTACCTGCCATAATTTGTATCGAAATTACAGTTAATTGTCATAATTAGTAACGAAGTTACAGTTACCTACAATAATTTTTTATCAAAATTACAGTTACTTGTCATAATTAGTAACGAAGTTACAGTTACTTGTCATAATTAGTATCGAAGTTACTGTTACCTGTCATAATTAGCATCGAAATGACAATAACCTGCCATATTTTGTAACGAAATTACAGTTACTTGTCATAATTAGTAAGGAAGTTACAGTTACCTGTCATAATTAGTATCGAAGTTAAAGTTACTTGTCATGATTAGTATCGATGTTACTGTTACCTGTCATAATTAGTATCGAATTTACTGTTACTTGTCTTAATTAATATCGAAGTTACTGTTAGCTGTCATAATTAGTATCGAAGATACAGTTACCTGCCATAATTTGTATCGTAATTGCAGTTATTTGTCATAATTAGTAACGAAGTTACAGTTACCTGTCATAATTAGTATCGATGTTACAGTTACTTGTCATAATTAGTATCGAAGTTACTGTTACCTGTCATAATTACTATCGAAGTAACAGTTACCTGCCAAAATTTGTATCGAAATTACAGTTACTTGTCATAATTAGTATCGAAGTTACTGTTACTTGTCATAATTAATATCGAAGTTACTGATACCTGTCATAAATAGTATCGAAGTTACAGTTACTTGTCATAATTAGTATCGAAGTTACAGTTACTTGTCATAATTAGTATCGAAGTTACAGTTACCTGTCATAATTAGTATCGAAGTTACAGTTTCTTGTCATAATTAGTAATGAAGTTACAGTTACCTGTCATAATAAGTATCGAAGTTACAGTTACATGTCATAATTAGTATCGAAGTTACAGTTACTTGTCATAATTAGTAACGATGTTACAGTAACCTGTCATAATTAGTATCGAAGTTACTGTTACCTGTATTAATTAGTATCGAAGTTACAGTTACCTGCCATAATTTTCTATCAAAATTAGAGTTACTTGTCATAATTGGTAACGAAGTTACAGTTACTTCTCATAATTAGTATCGAAGTTACAGTTACCTGTCAAAATTTGTATCGAAGGTACTGTTACCTGCCATAATTTGTATCGAAATTACAGTTACTTGTCATAATTAGTAACGAAGGTACAGTTACCTGTCATAATTTGTATCGAAATTACAGTTACTTGTCATAATTAGTAACGAAGTTACAGTTTCCTGTCATAATTGGTATCGAAGTTACTGTTACCTGACATAATTAGTATCGAAGTTACAGTTACCTGCCATAATTTGTATCGAAATAACAGGGACTTGTCATAATTACTAACGAAGTTACAGTTACCTGCCATAATTAGTATCGAAATTAAAGGTACTTATCATAATTAGTAACGAAGTTACAGTTACCTGCCATAATAAGTATCGAAGTTACTCTTACCTGTCATAATTACAATTGAAGTTACAGTTACCTACCATAATTTTTTATCAAAATGACTGTTATTTGTAATAATTAGTAACGAAGTTAGAGTTTCTTGTCATAATTAGTTACGAAGTTACAGTTACCTGTCATAATTTGTATCGAAATTACAGTTACTTGTCATAATTAGTATCGAAATTACTGTTACCTGTCATAATTAGTATCGACGTTACAGTTTCCTGCCAAAATTTGTATCGAAATTACAGTTACTTGTCATAATTAGTAACGAAGTTACAGTTACCTTTCATAATTAGTATCGAAGTTACAGTTACTTGTCATAATTAGTATCGAAGTTACTGTTACTTGTCATAATTAGTACCGAAGTTACTGTTACCTGTCATAAATAGTATCGAAATTACAATTACCTGCCATAATTTGTAACGAAATTACAGCTACTTGTCATAATTAGTAACGAAGTTACAGTTACCTGTCATAATTAGTATCGAAGTTACAGTTACCTGCAATAATTAGTATTGAAGTTACTGTTACCTGTCATAATTAGTATCGAAGTTAGAGTTACCTGCCATAATTTGTATCGAAATTACAGTTAATTGTCATAATTAGTAACGAAGTTACAGTTACCTACAATAATTTTTATCAAAATTACATTTACTTGTCATAATTAGTAACGAAGATAGAGTTTCTTGTCATAATTAGTATCGAAGTTACAGTTACCTGTCATAATTTGTATCGAAGTTACAGTTACTTGTCCTAATTAGTATCGAAGTTACTGTTGACTGTCATAATAAGTATCGAAGTTACAGTTACCTGCCAAAATTTGAATCGAAATTACAGTTACTTGTCATAATTAGTAACGAAGTTACAGTTACCTGTCATAATTAGTATCGAACTTACAGTTACTTGTCATAATTAGTATCGAAGTTACTGTTAATTGTCATAATTAGTATCGAAGTAACTGTTACCTGTCATATTTAGTATCGAAATTACAATTACCTGCCATAATTTGTATCGAAATTACAGGGACTTGTCATAATTAGTAACGAAGTTACAGTAACCTGCCATAATAAGTACCGAAATTAAAGTTACTTGTCATAATAAGTAACGAAGTTACAGTTACCTGCCATAATTAGTATCGAAGTTGCTGTTACCTGTCATAATTAGTATCGAAGATAGAGTTACCTGCCATAATTTGTATCGAAATTACAGTTAATTGTCATAATTAGTAACGAAGTTACAGTTACCTACAATAATTTTTTATCAAAATTACAGTTACTTGTCATAATTAGTAACAAGTTAGAGTTACCTGCCATAATTTGTATCGAAATTACAGTTAATTGTCATAATTAGTATCGAAGTTACAGTTACCTGTCATAATTTGTATCGAAGTTATAGTTACTTGTCATAATTAGTATCGAAGTTGCTGTTACCTGTCATAATTAGTATCGAAGTTACAGTTACCTGCCATAATTTGTATCGAAATTATAGTTACTTGTCATAATTAGTAGCGAAGTTACTGTTACCTGTCATAATTAGTATCGAAGTTAGAGTTACCTGCCATAATTTGTATCGAAATTACAGTTAATTGTCATAATTAGTATCGAAGTTACAGTTACCTGTCATAATTTGTATCGAAGTTATAGTTACTTGTCATAATTAGTATCGAAGTTGCTGTTACCTGTCATAATTAGTATCGAAGTTACAGTTACCTGCCATAATTTGTATCGAAATTATAGTTACTTGTCATAATTAGTAGCGAAGTTACAGTTAACTGTCATAATTAGTATCGAACTTACAGTTACTTGTCATAATTAGTATCGAAGTTACTGTTACTTGTCATAATTAGTATCGAAGTTACTGTTACCTGTCATATTTAGTATCGAAATTACAATTACCTGCCATAATTTGTATCGAAATTACAGGGACTTGTCATAATTAGTAACGAAGTTACAGTAACCTGCCATAATTAGTATCGAAATTAAAGTTACTTGTCATAATAAGTAACGAAGTTAAAGTAACCTGTCATAATTAGTATCGAAGTTACTGTTACCTGTGATAATTAGTATTGAAGTTACAGTTACCTACAATAAATTTTTATCAAAATTACAGTTACGTGTCATAATTAGTAACGAAGTTAGAGTTTCTTGTCATAATTAGTATCGAAGTTACAGTTACCTGTCATAATTTGTATCGAAGTTATAGTTACTTGTCATAATTAGTATCGAAGTTGCTGTTACCTGTCATAATTAGTATCGATGTTACAGTTACCTGCCATAATTTGAATTGAAATTACAGTTACTTGTCATAATTAGTAACGAAGTTACAGTTACCAGTCATAATTAGTATCGAAGTTACAGTTACTTGTCATAATTAGTATCGAACTTACTGTTACTTGTCATAATTAGGATCGAAGTTACTGTTACCTGTCATAATTAGCATCGAAATTACAATAACCTGCCATAATTTGTAACGAAATTACAGTTACTTGTCATAATTAGTAAGGAAGTTACAGTTACCTGTCATAATTAGTATCGAAGTTAAAGTTACTTGTCATGATTAGTATCGATGTTACTGTTACCTGTCATAATTAGTATCGAATTTACTGTTACTTGTCTTAATTAATATCGAAGTTACTGTTAGCTGTCATAATTAGTATCGAAGATACAGTTACCTGCCATAATTTGTATCGAAATAACAGGGACTTGTCATAATTAGTAACGAAGTTACAGTTACCTGCCAAAATTAGTATCGAAATTAAAGTTACTTATCATAATTAGTAACGAAGTTACAGTTACCTGCCATAATAAGTATCGAAGTTACTCTTACCTGTCATAATTACAATTGAAGTTACAGTTGCCTACCATAATTTTTTATCAAAATGACTGTTATTTGTCATAATTAGTAACGAAGTTAGAGTTTCTTGTCATAATTAGTATCGAAGTTACAGTTACCTGTCATAATTTGTATCGAAGTTATAGTTACTTGTCATAATTAGTATCGAAGTTACTGTTACCTGTCATAATTAGTATCGAAGTTACTATTACCTGTATTGATTAGTATCGAAGTTACATTTATCTGCCATAATTTTTTAATCAAAATTAGAGTTACTTGTCATAATTACTAACGAAGTTACAGTTACTTGTCATAATTAGTATCGAAGTTACAGTTCCATGTCATAATTAGTATCGAAGTTACAGTTACCTATCATAATTAATATCGAAGGTACTGTTACCTGCCATAATTTGTATCGAAATTACAGTTACATGTCATAATTAGTAAAGAAGTTACAGTTACCTGTCATAATTTGCATCGTAATTACAGTTAATTGTCATAATTAGTAACGAAGTTACGGTTTCCTGTCATAATTAGTACCGAAGTCACTGTTACCTGACATAATTAGTATCGAAGTTACAGTTACCTGCCATAATTTGTATCGAAATTACAGGGACTTGTCATAATTAGTAACGAAGTTACAGTTACCTGCCATAATTAGTATCGAAATTAAAGTTACTTGTCATAATAAGTAACGAAGTTACAGATACCTGTCATAATTAGTATCGAAGTTACTGTCACCTGTCATAATTAGTATTGATGTTACAGTTACCTACCATAATTTTTTATCAAGATTACTGTTACTTGTCATAATTAGTAACGAAGTTAGATTTTCTTGTCATAATTAGTATCGAAGTTACAGTTACCTGTCATAATTTGATTCGAAGTTATAGTTACTTGTCATAATTAGTATCGTAGTTACTGTTACTTGTCATAATTAGTATCGAAGTTACTGTTACCTGTCATATTTAGTATCGAAATTACAATTACCTGCCATAATTTGTATCGAAATTACAGTTCCATGTCATAATTAGTATCGAAGTTACAGTTACCTGTAATAATTTGTATCGAAGGTTCTGTTAGCTGCCATAATTTTTATCGAAATTACAGTTACTTGTCATAATTAGTTACGAAGTTACAGTTACCTGTCATAAATTGTATCGATATTACAGTTACATTGTCATAATTAGTATCGAAATAACTGTTACCTGTCATAATTAGTATCGACGTTACAGTTACCTGCCAAAATTTGTATCGAAATTACAGTTACTTGTCATAATTAGTAACGAAGTTATAGTTACCTGTCATAATTAGTATCGAAGTTACAGTTACTTGTCATAATTAGTATCGAAGTTACTGTTACTTGTCATAATTAGTATCGAAGTTACTGTTACCTGTCATATATAGTATCGAAATTACAATTACCTGCCATAATTTGTAACGAAATTACAGCTACTTGTCATAATTAGTAACGAAGTTACAGTTACCTGTCATAATTCGTATCGAAATTACAGTTACCTGCAATAATTAGTATCGAAGTTACTGTTACCTGTCATAATTAGTATCGAAGTTAGAGTTACCTGCCATAATTTGTATCGAAATTACAGTTAATTGTCATAATTAGTAACGAAGTTACAGTTACCTACAATAATTTTTATCAAAATTACAGTTACTTGTCATAATTAGTAACGAAGTTAGAGTTTCTTGTCATAATTAGCATCGAAGTTACAGTTACCTGTCATAATTAGTATCGATGTTACAGTTACCTGCCATAATTTGTATCGAAATTATAGTTACTTGTCATAATTAGTAACGAAGTTACAGTTACCTGTCATAATTAGTATCGAACTTACAGTTACTTGTCATAATTAGTTACGAAGTTAGAGTTTCTTGTCATAATTAGTATCGAAATTACAGTTACTTGTCATAATTAGTTACGAAGTTACAGTTACCTGTCATAATTTTTATCGAAATTACAGTTACATGTCATAATAAGTATCGAAATTACTGTTACCTGTCATAATTAGTATCGAAGTTACAGTTACCTGCCAAAATTTGTATCGAAATTACAGTTACTTGTCATAATTAGTAACGAAGTTACAGTTACCTGTTATAATTAGTATCGAAGTTACAGTTACTTGTCATAATTTGTATCGAAGTTACTGTTACTTGTCATAATTAGTAACGAAGTTACAGTTACCTGTCATAATTAGTATCGAAGTTACAGTTACCTGCAATAATTAGTATTGAAGTTACTGTTACCTGTCATAATTAGTATCGAAGTTAGAGTTACCTGCCAAAATTTGTATCGAAATTACAGTTACTTGTCATAATTAGTAACGAAGTTACAGTTACCTGTTATAATTAGTATCGAAGTTACAATTACTTGTCATAATTTGTATCGAAGTTACTGTTACTTGTCATAATTAGTATCGAAGTTACAGTTACTTGTCCTAATTAGTATCGAAGTTACTGTTGACTGTCATAATAAGTATCGAAGTTACAGTTACCTGCCAAAATTTGAATCGAAATTACAGTTACTTGTCATAATTAATAACGAAGTTACAGTTACCTGTCATAATTAGTATCGAACTTACAGTTACTTGTCATAATTAGTATCGAAGTTACTGTTAATTGTCATAATTAGTATCGAAGTAACTGTTACCTGTCATATTTAGTATCGAAATTACAATTACCTGCCATAATTTGTATCGAAATTACAGGGACTTGTCATAATTAGTAACGAAGTTACAGTAACCTGCCATAATAAGTATCGAAATTAAAGTTACTTGTCATAATAAGTAACGAAGTTACAGTTACCTGCCATAATTAGTATCGAAGTTACTGTTACCTGTCATAATTAGTATCGAAGATAGAGTTACCTGCCATAATTTGTATCGAAATTACAGTTAATTGTCATAATTAGTAACGAAGTTACAGTTACCTACAATAATTTTTTATCAAAATTACAGTTACTTGTCATAATTAGTAACGAAGTTAGAGTCTCTTGTCATAATTAGTATCGAAGTTACAGTTACCTGTCATAATTTGTATCGAAGTTATAGTTACTTGTCATAATTAGTATCGAAGTTGCTGTTACCTGTCATAATTAGTATCGAAGTTACAGTTACCTGCCATAATTTGTATCGAAATTATCGTTACTTGTCATAATTAGTAGCGAAGTTACAGTTACCTGTCATAATTAGTATCGAACTTACAGTTACTTGTCATAATTAGTATCGAAGTTACTGTTACTTGTCATAATTAGTATCGAAGTTACTGTTACCTGTCATATTTAGTATCGAAATTACAATTACCTGCCATAATTTGTATCGAAATTACAGGGACTTGACATAATTAGTAACGAAGTTACAGTAACCTGCCATAATTAGTATTGAAATTAAAGTTACTTGTCATAATAAGTAACGAAGTTAAAGTAACCTGTCATAATTAGTATCGAAGTTACTGTTACCTGTCATAATTAGTATTGAAGTTACAGTTACCTACAATAATTTTTTATCAAAATTACAGTTACTTGTCATAATTAGTAACGAAGTTAGTGTTTCTTGTCATAATTAGTATCGAAGTTACAGTTACCTGTCATAATTTGTATCGAAGTTATAGTTACTTGTCATAATTAGTATCGAAGTTGCTGTTACCTGTCATAATTAGTATCGATGTTACAGTTACCTGCCATAATTTGAATCGAAATTACAGTTACTTGTCATAATTAGTAACGAAGTTACAGTTACCAGTCATAATTAGTATCGAAGTTACAGTTACTTGTCATAATTAGTATCGAAGTTACTGTTACTTGTCATAATTACTATCGACGTTACTGTTACCTGTCATAATTAGCATCGAAATTACAATAACCTGCCATATTTTGTAACGAAATTACAGTTACTTGTCATAATTAGTAAGGAAATTACAGTTACCTGTCATAATTAGTATCGAAGTTAAAGTTACTTGTCATGATTAGTATCGATGTTACTGTTACCTGTCATAATTAGTATCGAATTTACTGTTACTTGTCTTAATTAATATCGAAGTTACTGTTAGTTGTCATAATTAGTATCGAAGATACAGTTACCTGCCATAATTTGTATCGTAATTACAGTTACTTGTCATAATTAGTAACGAAGTTACAGTTACCTGTCATAATTAGTATCGATGTTACAGTTACTTGTCATAATTAGTATCGAAGTTACTGTTACCTGTCATAATTAGTATCGAAGTAACGGTTACCTGCCAAAATTTGTATCGAAATTACAGTTACTTGTCATAATTAGTATCGAAGTTACTGTTACTTGTCATAATTAATATCGAAGTTACTGATACCTGTCATAAATAGTATCGAAGTTACAGTTACTTGTCATAATTAGTATCGAAGTTACAGTTACTTGTCATAATTAGTATCGAAGTTACAGTTACCTGTCATAATTAGTATCGAAGTTACAGTTTCTTGTCATAATTAGTAATGAAGTTACAGTTACCTGTCATAATAAGTATCGAAGTTACAGTTACATGTCATAATTAGTATCGAAGTTACAGTTACTTGTCATAATTAGTAACGATGTTACAGTAACCTGTCATAATTAGTATCGAAGTTACTGTTACCTGTATTAATTAGTATCGAAGTTACAGTTACCTGCCAAAATTTTCTATCAAAATTAGAGTTACTTGTCATAATTGGTAACGAAGTTACAGTTACTTCTCATAATTAGTATCGAAGTTACAGTTACCTGTCAAAATTAGTATCGATGTTACAGTTACCTGCCATAATTTGTATCGAAATTACAGTTACTTGTCATAATTAGTAACGAAGGTACAGTTACCTGTCATTATTTGTATCGAAATTACAGTTACTTGTCATAATTAGTAACGAAGTTACAGTTTCCTGTCATAATTAGTATCGAAGTTACTGTTACCTGACATAATTAGTATCGAAGTTACAGTTACCTGCCATAATTTGTATCGAAATAACAGGGACTTGTCATAATTAGTAACGAAGTTACAGTTACCTGCCATAATTAGTATCGAAATTAAAGTTACTTATCATAATTAGTAACGAAGTTACAGTTACCTGCCATAATAAGTATCGAAGTTACTCTTACCTGTCATAATTACAATTGAAGTTACAGTTACCTACCATAATTTTTTATCAAAATGACTGTTATTTGTCATAATTAGTAACGAAGTTTGAGTTTCTTGTCATAATTAGTTACGAAGTTACAGTTACCTGTCATAATTAGTATCGAAGTTACTGTTACTTGTCATAATTAGTACCGAAGTTACTGTTACCTGTCATAAATAGTATCGAAATTACAATTACCTGCCATAATTTGTAACGAAATTACAGCTACTTGTCATAATTAGTAACGAAGTTACAGTTACCTGTCATAATTCGTATCGAAATTACAGTTACCTGCAATAATTAGTATCGAAGTTACTGTTACCTGTCATAATTAGTATCGAAGTTAGAGTTACCTGCCATAATTTGTATCGAAATTACAGTTAATTGTCATAATTAGTAACGAAGTTACAGTTACCTACAATAATTTTTATCAAAATTACAGTTACTTGTCATAATTAGTAACGAAGTTAGAGTTTCTTGTCATAATTAGCATCGAAGTTACAGTTACCTGTCTTAATTAGTATCGATGTTACAGTTACCTGCCATAATTTGTATCGAAATTATAGTTACTTGTCATAATTAGTAACGAAGTTACAGTTACCTGTCATAATTAGTATCGAACTTACAGTTACTTGTCATAATTAGTTACGAAGTTAGAGTTTCTTGTCATAATTAGTATCGAAATTACAGTTACTTGTCATAATTAGTTACGAAGTTACAGTTACCTGTCATAATTTTTATCGAAATTACAGTTACATGTCATAATAAGTATCGAAATTACTGTTACCTGTCATAATTAGTATCGAAGTTACAGTTACCTGCCAAAATTTGTATCGAAATAACAGTTACTTGTCATAATTCGTAACGAAGTTACAGTTACCTGTTATAATTAGTATCGAAGTTACAGTTACTTGTCATAATTTGTATCGAAGTTACTGTTACTTGTCATAATTAGTAACGAAGTTACAGTTACCTGTCATAATTAGTATCGAAGTTACAGTTACCTGCAATAATTAGTATTGAAGTTACTGTTACCTGTCATAATTAGTATCGAAGTTAGAGTTACCTGCCATAATTTGTATCGAAATTACAGTTAATTGTCATAATTAGTAACGAAGTTACAGTTACCTACAATAATTTTTATCAAAATTACATTTACTTGTCATAATAAGTAACGAAGATAGAGTTTCTTGTCATAATTAGTATCGAAGTTACAGTTACCTGTCATAATTTATATCGAAGTTACAGTTACTTGTCCTAATTAGTATCGAAGTTACTGTTGACTGTCATAATAAGTATCGAAGTTACAGTTACCTGCCAAAATTTGAATCGAAATTACAGTTACTTGTCATAATTAATAACGAAGTTACAGTTACCTGTCATAATTAGTATCGAACTTACAGTTACTTGTCATAATTAGTATCGAAGTTACTGTTAATTGTCATAATTAGTATCGAAGTAACTGTTACCTGTCATATTTAGTATCGAAATTACAATTACCTGCCATAATTTGTATCGAAATTACAGGGACATGTCATAATTAGTAACGAAGTTACAGTAACCTGCCATAATAAGTATCGAAATTAAAGTTACTTGTCATAATAAGTAACGAAGTTACAGTTACCTGCCATAATTAGTATCGAAGTTACTGTTACCTGTCATAATTAGTATCGAAGATAGAGTTACCTGCCATAATTTGTATCGAAATTACAGTTAATTGTCATAATTAGTAACGAAGTTACAGTTACCTACAATAATTTTTTATCAAAATTACAGTTACTTGTCATAATTAGTAACGAAGTTAGAGTCTCTTGTCATAATTAGTATCGAAGTTACAGTTACCTGTCATAATTTGTATCGAAGTTATAGTTACTTGTCATAATTAGTATCGAAGTTGCTGTTACCTGTCATAATTAGTATCGAAGTTACAGTTACCTGCCATAATTTGTATCGAAATTATCGTTACTTGTCATAATTAGTAGCGAAGTTACAGTTACCTGTCATAATTAGTATCGAACTTACAGTTACTTGTCATAATTAGTATCGAAGTTACTGTTACCTGTCATAATTAGTATCGAAGTTACTGTTACCTGTCATATTTAGTATCGAAATTACAATTACCTGCCATAATTTGTATCGAAATTACAGGGACTTGACATAATTAGTAACGAAGTTACAGTAACCTGCCATAATTAGTATTGAAATTAAAGTTACTTGTCATAATAAGTAACGAAGTTAAAGTAACCTGTCATAATTAGTATCGAAGTTACTGTTACCTGTCATAATTAGTATTGAAGTTACAGTTACCTACAATAATTTTTTATCAAAATTACAGTTACTTGTCATAATTAGTAACGAAGTTAGTGTTTCTTGTCATAATTAGTATCGAAGTTACAGTTACCTGTCATAATTTGTATCGAAGTTATAGTTACTTGTCATAATTAGTATCGAAGTTGCTGTTACCTGTCATAATTAGTATCGATGTTACATTTACCTGCCATAATTTGAATCGAAATTACAGTTACTTGTCATAATTAGTAACGAAGTTACTGTTACCAGTCATAATTAGTATCGAAGTTACAGTTACTTGTCATAATTAGTATCGAAGTTACTGTTACTTGTCATAATTACTATCGAAGTTACTGTTACCTGTCATAATTAGCATCGAAATTACAATAACCTGGCATATTTTGTAACGAAATTACAGTTACTTGTCATAATTAGTAAGGAAGTTACAGTTACCTGTCATAATTAGTATCGAAGTTAAAGTTACTCCTCATGATTAGTATCGATGTTACTGTTACCTGTCATAATTAGTATCGAATTTACTGTTACTTGTCTTAATTAATATCGAAGTTACTGTTAGCTGTCATAATTAGTATCGAAGATACAGTTACCTGCCATAATTTGTATCGTAATTACAGTTACTTGTCATAATTAGTAACGAAGTTACAGTTACCTGTCATAATTAGTATCGATGTTACAGTTACTTGTCATAATTAGTATCGAAGTTACTGTAACCTGTCATAATTAGTATCGAAGTAACAGTTACCTGCCAAAATTTGTATCGAAATTACAGTTACTTGTCATAATTAGTATCGAAGTTACTGTTACTTGCCATAATTAATATCGAAGTTACTGATACCTGTCATAAATAGTATCGAAGTTACAGTTACTTGTCATAATTAGTATCGAAGTTACAGTTACTTGTCATAATTAGTATCGAAGTTACAGTTACCTGTCATAATTAGTATCGAAGTTACAGTTTCTTGTCATAATTAGTAATGAAGTTACAGTTACCTGTCATAATAAGTATCGAAGTTACAGTTACATGTCATAATTAGTATCGAAGTTACAGTTACTTGTCATAATTAGTAACGATGTTACAGTAACCTGTCATAATTAGTATCGAAGTTACTGTTACCTGTAGTAATTAGTATCGAAGTTACAGTTACCTGCCATAATTTTCTATCAAAATTAGAGTTACTTGTCATAATTGGTAACGAAGTTACAGTTACTTCTCATAATTAGTATCGAAGTTACAGTTACCTGTCAAAATTTGTATCGAAGGTACTGTTACCTGCCATAATTTGTATCGAAATTACAGTTACATGTCATAATTAGTAACGAAGGTACAGTTACCTGTCATTATTTGTATCGAAATTACAGTTACTTGTCATAATTAGTAACGAAGTTACAGTTTCCTGTCATAATTAGTATCGAAGTTACTGTTACCTGACATAATTAGTATCGAAGTTACAGTTACCTGCCATAATTTGTATCGAAATAACAGGGACTTGTCATAATTAGTAACGAAGTTACAGTTACCTGCCATAATTAGTATCGAAATTAAAGTTACTTATCATAATTAGTAACGAAGTTACAGTTACCTGCCATAATAAGTATCGAAGTTACTCTTACCTGTCATAATTACAATTGAAGTTACAGTTACCTACCATAATTTTTTATCAAAATGACTGTTATTTGTCATAATTAGTAACGAAGTTAGAGTTTCTTGTCATAATTAGTTACGAAGTTACAGTTACCTGTCATAATTTGTATAGAAATTACAGTTACTTGTCATAATACGTATCGAAATTACTGTTACCTGTCATAATTAGTATCGACGTTACAGTTTCCTGCCAAAATTTGTATCGAAATTACAGTTACTTGTCATAATTAGTAACGAAGTTACAGTTACCTGTCATAATTAGTATCGAAGTTACAGTTACTTGTCATAATTAGTATCGAAGTTACTGTTACTTGTCATAATTAGTACCGAAGTTACTGTTACCTGTCATAAATAGTATCGAAATTACAATTACCTGCCATAATTTGTAACGAAATTACAGCTACTTGTCATAATTAGTAACGAAGTTACAGTTACCTGTCATAATTAGTATCGAAGTTACAGTTACCTGCAATAATTAGTATTGAAGTTACTGTTACCTGTCATAATTAGTATCGAAGTTAGAGTTACCAGCCATAATTTGTATCGAAATTACAGTTAATTGTCATAATTAGTAACGAAGTTACAGTTACCTACAATAATTTTTACCAAAATTACATTTACTTGTCATAATTAGTAACGAAGATAGAGTTTCTTGTCATAATTAGTATCGAAGTTACAGTTACCTGTCATAATTTGTATCGAAGTTACAGTTACTTGTCCTAATTAGTATCGAAGTTACTGTTGACTGTCATAATAAGTATCGAAGTTACAGTTACCTGCCTAAATATGAATCGAAATTACAGTTACTTGTCATAATTAGTAACGAAGTTACAGTTACCTGTCATAATTAGTATCGAACTTACAGTTACTTGTCATAATTAGTATCGAAGTTACTGTTAATTGTCATAATTAGTATCGAAGTAACTGTTACCTGTCATATTTAGTATCGAAATTACAATTACCTGCCATAATTTGTATCGAAATTACAGGGACTTGTCATAATTAGTAACGAAGTTACAGTAACCTGCCATAATAAGTATCGAAATTAAAGTTACTTGTCATAATAAGTAACGAAGTTACAGTTACCTGCCATAATTAGTATCGAAGTTACTGTTACCTGTCATAATTAGTATCGAAGATAGAGTTACCTGCCATAATTTGTATCGAAATTACAGTTAATTGTCATAATTAGTAACGAAGTTACAGTTACCTACAATAATTTTTTATCAAAATTACAGTTACTTGTCATAATTAGTAACGAAGTTAGAGTCTCTTGTCATAATTAGTATCGAAGTTACAGTTACCTGTCATAATTTGTATCGAAGTTATAGTTACTTGTCATAATTAGTATCGAAGTTGCTGTTACCTGTCATAATTAGTATCGAAGTTACAGTTACCTGCCATAATTTGTATCGAAATTATAGTTACTTGTCATAATTAGTAGCGAAGTTACAGTTACCTGTCATAATTAGTATCGAACTTACAGTTACTTGTCATAATTAGTATCGAAGTTACTGTTACTCGTCATAATTAGTATCGAAGTTACTGTTACCTGTCATATTTAGTATCGAAATTACAATTACCTGCCATAATTTGTATCGAAATTACAGGGACTTGTCATAATTAGTAACGAAGTTACAGTAACCTGCCATAATTAGTATCGAAATTAAAGTTACTTGTCATAATAAGTAACGAAGTTAAAGTAACCTGTCATAATTAGTATCGAAGTTACTGTTACCTGTCATAATTAGTATTGAAGTTACAGTTACCTACAATAATTTTTTATCAAAATTACAGTTACGTGTCATAATTAGTAACGAAGTTAGAGTTTCTTGTCATAATTAGTATCGAAGTTACAGTTACCTGTCATAATTTGTATCGAAGTTATAGTTACTTGTCATAATTAGTATCGAAGTTGCTGTTACCTGTCATAATTAGTATCGATGTTACAGTTACCTGCCATAATTTGAATTGAAATTACAGTTACTTGTCATAATTATTAACGAAGTTACAGTTACCAGTCATAATTAGTATCGAAGTTACAGTTACTTGTCATAATTAGTATCGAAGTTACTGTTACTTGTCATAATTAGTATCGAAGTTACTGTTACCTGTCATAATTAGCATCGAAATTACAATAACCTGCCATATTTTGTAACGAAATTACAGTTACTTGTCATAATTTGTAAGTAAGTTACAGTTACCTGTCATAATTAGTATCGAAGTTAAAGTTACTTGTCATGATTAGTATCGATGTTACTGTTACCTGTCATAATTAGTATCGAATTTACTGTTACTTGTCTTAATTAATATCGAAGTTACTGTTAGCTGTCATAATTAGTATCGAAGATACAGTTACCTGCCATAATTTGTATCGTAATTACAGTTACTTGTCATAATTAGTAACGAAGTTACAGTTACCTGTCATAATTAGTATCGATGTTACAGTTACTTGTCATAATTAGAATCGAAGTTACTGTTACCTGTCATAATTAGTATCGAAGTAACAGTTACCTGCCAAAATTTGTATCGAAATTACAGTTACTTGTCATAATTAGTATCGAAGTTACTGTTACTTGTCATAATTAATATCGAAGTTACTGATACCTGTCATAAGTAGTATCGAAGTTACAGTTACTTGTCATAATTAGTATCGAAGTTACAGTTACTTGTCATAATTAGTATCGAAGTTACAGTTACCTGTCATAATTAGTATCGAAGTTACAGTTTCTTGTCATAATTAGTAATGAAGTTACAGTTACCTGTCATAATAAGTATCGAAGTTACAGTTACATGTCATAATTAGTATCGAAGTTACAGTTACTTGTCATAATTAGTAACGATGTTACAGTAACCTGTCATAATTAGTATCGAAGTTACTGTTACCTGTATTAATTAGTATCGAAGTTACAGTTACCTGCCATAATTTTCTATCAAAATTAGAGTTACTTGACATAATTGGTAACGAAGTTACAGTTACTTCTCATAATTAGTATCAAAGTTACAGTTACCTGTCAAAATTTGTATCGAAGGTACTGTTACCTGCCATAATTTGTATCGAAGTTACAGTTACTTGTCATAATTAGTAACGAAGGTACAGTTACCTGTCATTATTTGTATCGAAATTACAGTTACTTGTCATAATTAGTAACGAAGTTACAGTTTCCTGTCATAATTAGTATCGAAGTTACTGTTACCTGACATAATTAGTATCGAAGTTACAGTTACCTGCCATAATTTGTATCGAAATAACAGGGACTTGTCATAATTAGTAACGAAGTTACAGTTACCTGCCATAATTAGTATCGAAATTAAAGTTACTTATCATAATTAGTAACGAAGTTACAGTTACCTGCCATAATAAGTATCGAAGTTACTCTTACCTGTCATAATTACAATTGAAGTTACAGTTACCTACCATAATTTTTTATCAAAATGACTGTTATTTGTCATAATTAGTAACGAAGTTAGAGTTTCTTGTCATAATTAGTATCGAAGTTACAGTTACCTGTCATAATTTGTATCGAAGTTATAGTTACTTGTCATAATTAGTATCGAAGTTACTGTTACCTGTCATAATTAGTATCGAAGTTACAGTTACCTGCCATAATTTGTATCGAAATTACTGTTACCTTTCATAATAAGTATCGATGTTACAGTTATTTGTCATAATTAGTATCGAAGTTACAGTTACTTCACATAATTAGAAACGATGTTACAGTAACCTGTCATAATTAGTATCGAAGTTACTGTTACCTGTATTAATTAGTATCGAAGTTACATTTATCTGCCATAATTTTTTAATCAAAATTAGAGTTACTTGTAATAATTACTAACGAAGTTACAGTTACTTGTCATAATTAGTATCGAAGTAACTGTTACCTGTCATAATTAGTATCAATGTTACAGTTACCTGCCATAATTTGTATCGAAGTTACAGTTCAATGTCATAATTAGTATCGAAGTTACAGTTACCTGTTATAATTAATATCGAAGGTACTGTTACCTGCCATAATTTGTATCGAAATTACAGTTACATGTCATAATTAGTAAAGAAGTTACAGTTACCTGTCATAATTTGCATCGTAATTACAGTTAATTGTCATAATTAGTAACGAAGTTACGGTTTCCTGTCATAATTAGTACCGAAGTCACTGTTACCTGACATAATTAGTATCGAAGTTACAGTTACCTGCCATAATTTGTATCGAAATTACAGGGACTTGTCATAATTAGTAACGAAGTTACAGTTACCTGCCATAATTAGTATCGAAATTAAAGTTACTTGTCATAATAAGTAACGAAGTTACAGATACCTGTCATAATTAGTATCGAAGTTACTGTCACCTGTCATAATTAGTATTGAAGTTACAGTTACCTACCATAATTTTTTATCAAGATTACTGTTACTTGTCATAATTAGTAACGAAGTTAGATTTTCTTGTCATAATTAGTATCGAAGTTACAGTTACCTGTCATAATTTGATTCGAAGTTATAGTTACTTGTCATAATTAGTATCGAAGTTACTGTTACTTGTCATAATTAGATCGAAGTTACTGTTACCTGTCATATTTAGTATCGAAATTACAATTACCTGCCATAATTTGTATCGAAATTACAGTTCCATGTCATAATTAGTATCGAAGTTACAGTTACCTGTAATAATTAGTATCGAAGGTTCTGTTAGCTGCCATAATTTTTATCGAAATTACAGTTACTTGTCATAATTAGTAACGAAGTTACAGTTACCTACAATAATTTTTATCAAAATTACAGTTACTTGTCATAATTAGTAACGAAGTTAGAGTTTCTTGTCATAATTAGCATCGAAGTTACAGTTACCTGTCATAATTAGTATCGATGTTACAGTTACCTGCCATAATTTGTATCGAAATTATAGTTACTTGTCATAATTAGTAACGAAGTTACAGTTACCTGTCATAATTAGTATCGAACTTACTGTTACTTGTCATAATTAGTTACGAAGTTAGAGTTTCTTGTCATAATTAGTATCGAAATTACAGTTACTTGTCTTAATTAGTTACGAAGTTACAGTTACCTGTCATAATTTTTATCGAAATTACAGTTACATGTCATAATTAGTATCGAAATTACTGTTACCTGTCATAATTAGTATCGAAGTTACAGTTACCTGCCAAAATTTGTATCGAAATTACAGTTACTTGTCATAATTAGTAACGAAGTTACAGTTACCTGTTATAATTAGTATCGAAGTTACAGTTACTTGTCATAATTTGTATCGAAGTTACTGTTACTTGTCATAATTAGTATCGAAGTTACTGTTACCTGTCATAAATAGTATCTAAATTACCATTACCTGCCATAATTTGTAACGAAATTACAGCTACTTGTCATAATTAGTAACGAAGTTACAGTTACCTGTCATAATTAGTATCGAAGTTACAGTTACCTGCCATAATTAGTATCGAAGTTACTGTTACCTGTCATAATTAGTATCGAAGATAGTGTTACCTGCCATAATTTGTATCGAAATTACAGTTAATTGTCATAATTAGTAACGAAGTTACAGTTACCTACAATAATTTTTTATCAAAATTACAGTTACTTGTCATAATTAGTAACGAAGTTAGAGTTTCTTGTCATAATTAGTATCGAAGTTACAGTTACCTGTCATAATTTGTATCGAAGTTATAGTTACTTGTCATAATTAGTATCGAAGTTGCTGTTACCTGTCATAATTAGTATCGAAGTTACATTTACCTGCCATAATTTGTATCGAATTTACAGTTACTTGTCATAATTAGTAACGAAGTTACAGTTACCTGTCATAATTAGTATCGAAGTTACAGTTACTTGTCATAATTAGTATCGAAGTTACTGTTACTTGTCCTAATTAGTATCGACGTTACTGTTACCTGTCATATTTAGTATCGAAATTACAATTACCTGCCATAATTTTTATCGAAATTACAGGGACTTGTCATAATTAGTAACGAAGTTACAGTAACCTGCCATAGTTAGTATCGAAATTAAAGTTACTTGTCATAATAAGTAACGAAGTTACAGTTACCTGTCATAATTAGTATCGAAGTTACTGTTACCTGTCATAATTAGTATTGAAGTTACAGTTACCTACAATAATTTTTTATCAAAATTACAGTTACTTGTCATAATTAGTAACGAAGTTACAGTTACTTGTCATAATTAGTATCGAAGGTTCTGTTACCTGCCATAATTTGTATCGAAATTACAGTTACATGTCATAATTAGTAACGAAGTTACAGTTACCTGTCATAATTTGCATCGTAATTACAGTTAATTGTCATAATTAGTAACGAAGTTACAGTTTCCTGTCATAATTAGTACCGAAGTCACTGTTACCTGTCATAATTAGTATCGAAGTTACAGTTACCTGCCATAATTTGTATCGAAATTACAGGGACTTGTCATAATTAGTAACGAAGTTACAGTTACCTGCCATAATTAGTATCGAAATTAAAGTTACCTGTCATAATAAGTAACGAAGGTACAGATACCTGTCATAATTAGTATCGAAGTTACTGTCACCTGTCATAATTAGTATTGAAGTTACAGTTACCTACCATAATTTTTATCAAGATTACTGTTACTTGTCATAATTAGTAACGAAGTTAGATTTTCTTGTCATTATTAGTATCGAAGTTACAGTTACCTGTCATAATTTGATTCGAAGTTATAATTACTTGTCATAATTCGTATCGAAGTTACTGTTACCTGTCATAATTAGTATCGAAGTTACAGTTACCTGCCATAATTTGTATCGAAATTACTGTTCCTTGTCATAATTAGTATCGAAGTTTCAGTTACCTGTAATAATTAGTATCGAAGGTACTGTTAGCTGCCATAATTTGTATCGAAATTACAGTTACTTGTCATAATTAGTTACGAAGTTACAGTTTCCTGTCATAATTTGTATCGAAATTACAGTTACTTGTCATAATTAGTATCGAAATTACTGTTACCTGTCATAATTAGTATCGACGTTACAGTTTCCTGCCAAAATTTGTATCGAAATTACAGTTACTTGTCATAATTAGTAACGAAGTTACAGTTACCTGTCATAATTAGTATCGAAGTTACAGTTACTTGTCATAATTAGTATCGAAGTTACTGTTACTTGTCATAATTAGTATCGAAGTTACTGTTACCTGTCATAAATAGTATAGAAATTACAATTACCTGCCATAATTTGTAAAGAAATTACAGCTACTTGTCATAATTAGTAACGAAGTTACAGTTACCTGTCATAATTAGTATCGAAGTTACAGTTACCTGCAATAATTAGTATCGAAGTTACTGTTACCTGTCATAATTAGTATTGAAGTTACAGTTACCTACAATAATTTTTTATCAAAATTACAGTTACTTGTCATAATTAGTAACGAAGTTAGAGTTTCTTGTCATAATTAGTATCGAAGTTGCTGTTACCTGTCATAATTAGTATCGAAATTACAATAACCTGCCATATTTTGTAACGAAATTACAGTTACTTGTCATAATTAGTAAGGAAGTTACAGTTACCTGTCATAATTAGTATCGAAGTTAAAGTTACTTGTCATGATTAGTATCGAAGTTACTGTTACCTGTCATAATTAGTATAGAATTTACTGTTACTTGTCTTAATTAATATCGAAGTTACTGTTAGCTGTCATAATTAGTATCGAAGATACAGTTACCTGCCATAATTTGTATCGAAATTACAGTTACTTGTCATAATTAGTAACGAAGTTACAGTTACCTGTCATAATTAGTATCGATGTTACAGTTACTTGTCATAATTAGTATCGAAGTTACTGTTACCTGTCATAATTAGTATCGAAGTAACAGTTACCTGCCAAAATTTGTATCGAAATTACAGTTACTTGTCATAATTAGTATCGAAGTTACTGTTACTTGTCATAATTAATATCGAAGTTACTGATACCTGTCATAAATAGTATCGAAGTTACAGTTACTTGTCATAATTAGTATCGAAGTTACAGTTACTTGTCATAATTAGTATCGAAGTTACAGTTACCTGTCATAATTAGTATCGAAGTTACAGTTTCTTGTCATAATTAGTAATGAAGTTACAGTTACCTGTCATAATAAGTATCGAAGTTAAAGTTACATGTCATAATTAGTATCGAAGTTACAGTTACTTGTCATAATTAGTAACGATGTTACAGTAACCTGTCATAATTAATATCGAAGTTACTGTTACCTGTATTAATTAGTATCGAAGTTACAGTTACGTGCCATAATTTTCTATCAAAATTAGAGTTACTTGTCGTAATTGGTAACGAAGTTACAGTTACTTCTCATAATTAGTATCGAAGTTACTGTTACCTGTCAGAATTAGTATCAAAGTTACAGTTACCTGCCATATTTTGTATCGAAATTACAGTACCTTGTCATAATTACTATCGAAGTTACAGCTACCTGTCAAAATTAGTTTCGAAGGTACTGTTACCTGCCATAATTTGTATCGAAATTACAGTTACTTGTCATAATTAGTAACGAAGATACAGTTACCTGTCATCATTTGTATCGAAATTACAGTTACTTGTCATAATTAGTAACGAAGTTACAGTTACCTACAATAATTAGTATCGAAATTACTGTTACCTGTCATAATTAGTATCGACGTTACAGTTTCCTGCCAAAATTTGTATCGAAATTACAGTTACTTGTCATAATTAGTAACGAAGTTACAGTTACCTGTCATAATTAGTATCGAAGTTACAGTTACTTGTCATAATTAGTATCGAAGTTACTGTTACTTGTCATAATTAGTACCGAAGTTACTGTTACCTGTCATAAATAGTATCGAAATTACAATTACCTGCCATAATTTGTAACGAAATTACAGCTACTTGTCATAATTAGTAACGAAGTTACAGTTACCTGTCATAATTAGTATCGAAGTTACAGTTACCTGCATTAATTAGTATTGAAGTTACTGTTACCTGTCATAATTAGTATCGAAGTTAGAGTTACCTGCCATAATTTGTATCGAAATTACAGTTAATTGCCATAATTAGTAACGAAGTTACAGTTACCTACAATAATTTTTATCAAAATTACATTTACTTGTCATAATTAGTAACGAAGTTAGAGTTTCTTGTCATAATTAGTATCAAAGTTACAGTTACCTGTCATAATTTATATCGAAGTTATAGTTACTTTTCATAATTAGTATCGAAGTTGCTGTTACCTGTCATAATTAGTATCGAAGTTACAGTTACCTGCCATAATTTGTATCGAAATTACAGTTACTTGTCATAATTAGTAACGAAGTTACAGTTACCTGTCATAATTAGTATCGAAGTTACAGTTACTTGTCCTAATTAGTATCGAAGTTACTGTTGACTGTCATAATAAGTATCGAAGTTACAGTTACCTGCCAAAATTTGAATCGAAATTACAGTTACTTGTCATAATTAGTAACGAAGTTACAGTTACCTGTCATAATTAGTATCGAACTTACAGTTACTTGTCATAATTAGTATCGAAGTTACTGTTAATTGTCATAATTAGTATCGAAGTAACTGTTACCTGTCATATTTAGTATCGAAATTACAATTACCTGCCATAATTTGTATCGAAATTACAGGGACTTGTCATAATTACTAACGAAGTAACAGTAACCTGCCATAATAAGTATCGAAATTAAAGTTGCTCGTCATAATAAGTAACGAAGTTACAGTTACCTGCCATAATTAGTATCGAAGTTACTGTTACCTGTCATAATTAGTATCGAAGATAGAGTTACCTGCCAAAATTTGTATCGAAATTACAGTTAATTTTCATAATTAGCAACGGAGTTAGAGTTTCTTGTCATAATTAGTATCGAAGTTACAGTTACCTGTCATAATTTGTATCGAAGTTATAGTTACTTGTCATAATTAGTATCGAAGTTGCTGTTACCTGTCATAATTAGTATCGAAGTTACAGTTACCTGCCATAATTTGTATCGAAATTATAGTTACTTGTCATATTTAGTAACGAAGTTACAGTAACCTGTCATAATTAGTATCGAACTTACAGTTACTTGTCATAATTAGTATCGAAGTTACTGTTACTTGTCATAATTAGTATGGAAGTTACTGTTACCTGTCATATTTAGTATCGAAATTACAATTATCTGCCATAATTTGTATCGAAATTACAGGGACTTGTCATAATTCGTAACGAAGTTACAGTAACCTGCCATAATTAGTATCGAAAATAAAGCTACTTGTCATAATAAGTAACGAAGTTACAGTAACCTGTCATAATTAGTATCGAAGTTACTGTTACCTGTCATAATTAGTATTGAAGTTACAGTTACCTACAATAATTTTTTATCAAAATTACAGTTACTTGTCATAATTAGTAACTAATTTAGAGTTTCTTGTCATAATTAGTATCGAAGTTACAGTTACCTGTCATAATTTGTATCGAAGTTATAGTTACTTGTCATAATTAGTATCGAAGTTGCTGTTACCTGTCATAATTAGTATCGATGTTACAGTTACCTGCCATAATTTGAATCGAAATTACAGTTACTTGTCATAATTAGTAACTAAGTTACAGTTACCTGTTATAATTAGTATCGAAGTTACAGTTACTTGTCATAATTAGTATCGAAGTTACTGTTACTTGTCATAATTAGTATCGAAGTTACTGTTACCTGTCATAAATAGTATCTAAATTACCATAACCTGCCATAATTTGTAACGAAATTACAGCTACTTGTCATAATTAGTAACGAAGTTACAGTTACCTGTCATAATTAGTATCGAAGTAACAGTTACCTGCCATAATTAGTATCGAAGTTACTGTTACCTGTCATAATTAGTATCGAAGATAGAGTTACCTGCCATAATTTGTATCGAAATTACAGTTAATTGTCATAATTAGTAACGAAGTTACAGTTACCTACAATAATTTTTTATCAAAATTACAGTTACTTGTCATAATTAGTAACGAAGTTAGAGTTTCTTGTCATAATTAGTATCGAAGTTACAGTTGAAAAATGAAAATCCACAGCCTGCTTCCAGTCTCCGACCGGGTCAGGAATGGAATGAATGAAGCCCCCATCTAGCGGCGAGGATATGAACTGTGCCGGCTGCCGAGGCCTGACGCACTCCTCTGGGGCAATGATTAAATGAATGACAGATGAAATGAAATGATAGTGGAGAGTGTTGCTGGAATGAAATTTTGACAGGGAAAACCGGAGTACCCGGAGAAAAACCTGTCTGCCTCCGTTCTGTCCAGCACAGATCGCACATGGAGTGACCGGGATTTGAACCACGGACCCAGCGGTGAGAGGCCGGCGTGCTGCCGCCTAAGCCACGGAGGCTTCTAACGAAGTTACAGTTACCTGTCATAATTTGTATCGAAGTTATAGTTACTTGTCATAATTAGTATCGAAGTTGCTGTTACCTGTCATAATTAGTATCGAAGTTACATTTACCTGCCATAATTTGTATCGAAATTACAGTTACTTGTCATAATTAGTAACGAAGTTACAGTTACCTGTCATAATTAGTATCGAAGTTACAGTTACTTGTCATAATTAGTATCGAAGTTACTGTTACTTGTCATAATTAGTATCGAAGTTACTGTTACCTGTCATATTTAGTATCGAAATTACAATTACCTGCCATAATTTTTATCGAAATTACAGGGACTTGTCATAATTAGTAACGAAGTTACAGTAACCTGCCATAGTTAGTATCGAAATTAAAGTTACTTGTCATAATAAGTAACGAAGTTACAGTTACCTGTCATAATTAGTATCGAAGTTACTGTTACCTGTCATAATTAGTATTGAAGTTACAGTTACCTACAATAATTTTTTATCAAAATTACAGTTACTTGTCATAATTAGTAACGAAGTTACAGTTACTTGTCATAATTAGTATCGAAGGTTCTGTTACCTGCCATAATTTGTATCGAAATTACAGTTACATGTCATAATTAGTAACGAAGTTACAGTTACCTGTCATAATTTGCATCGTAATTACAGTTAATTGTCATAATTAGTAACGAAGTTACAGTTTCCTGTCATAATTAGTACCGAAGTCACTGTTACCTGTCATAATTAGTATCGAAGTTACAGTTACCTGCCATAATTTGTATCGAAATTACAGGGACTTGTCATAATTAGTAACGAAGTTACAGTTACCTGCCATAATTAGTATCGAAATTAAAGTTACTTGTCATAATAAGTAACGAAGTTACAGATACCTGTCATAATTAGTATCGAAGTTACTGTCACCTGTCATAATTAGTATTGAAGTTACAGTTACCTACCATAATTTTTTATCAAGATTACTGTTACTTGTCATAATTAGTAACGAAGTTAGATTTTCTTGTCATAATTAGTATCGAAGTTACAGTTACCTGTCATAATTTGATTCGATGTTATAATTACTTGTCATAATTCGTATCGAAGTTACTGTTACCTGTCATAATTAGTATCGAAGTTACAGTTACCTGCCATAATTTGTATCGAAATTACAGTTCCTTGTCATAATTAGTATCGAAGTTTCAGTTACCTGTAATAATTAGTATCGAAGGTACTGTTAGCTGCCATAATTTGTATCGAAATTACAGTTACTTGTCATAATTAGTTACGAAGTTACAGTTTCCTGTCATAATTTGTATCGAAATTACAGTTACTTGTCATAATTAGTATCGAAATTACTGTTACCTGTCATAATTAGTATCGACGTTACAGTTTCCTGCCAAAATTTGTATCGAAATTACAGTTACTTGTCATAATTAGTAACGAAGTTACAGTTACCTGTCATAATTAGTATCGAAGTTACAGTTACTTGTCATAATTAGTATCGAAGTTACTGTTACTTGTCATAATTAGTATCGAAGTTACTGTTACCTGTAATAAATAGTATCGAAAACACAATTACCTGCCATAATTTGTAAATAAATTACAGCTACTTGTCATAATTAGTAACGAAGTTACAGTTACCTGTCATAATTAGTATCGAAGTTTCAGTTACCTGCAATAATTAGTATCGAAGTTACTGTTACCTGTCATAATTAGTATCGAAGTTAGAGTTACCTGCCATAATTTGTATCGAAATTACAGTTAATTGTCATAATTAGTAACGAAGTTACAGTTACCTACAATAATCTTTATCAAAATTACATTTACTTGTCATAATTAGTAACGAAGTTAGAGTTTCTTGGCATAATTAGTATCGAAGTTACAGTTACCTGTCATAATTTGTATCGAAGTTATAGTTACTTTTCATAATTAGTATCGAAGTTGCTGTTACCTGTCATAATTAGTATCGAAGTTACAGTTACCTGCCATAATTTGTATCGAAATTACAGTTACTTGTCATAATTAGTAACGAAGTTGCAGTTACCTGTCATAATTAGTATCGAAGTTACAGTTACTTGTCCTAATTAGTATCGAAGTTACTGTTGACTGTCATACTAAGTATCGAAGTTACAGTTACCTGCCAAAATTTGAATCGAAATTACAGTTACTTGGCATAATTAGTAACGAAGTTACAGTTACCTGTCATATTAGTATCGAACTTACAGTTACTTGTCATAATTAGTATCGAAGTTACTGTTAATTGTCATAATTAGTATCGAAGTTACTGTTACCTGTCATATTTAGTATCGAAATTACAATTACCTGCCATAATTTGTATCGATATTACAGGGAATTGTCATAATTAGTAACGAAGTTACAGTAACCTGCCATAATTAGTATCGAAATTAAAGTTACTTGTCATAATAAGTAACGAAGTTACAGTTACCTGCCATAATTAGTATCGAAGTTACTGTTACCTGTCATAATTAGTATCGAAGATAGTGTTACCTGCCATAATTTGTATCGAAATTACAGTTAATTGTCATAATTAGTAACGAAGTTACAGTTACCTACAATAATTTTTTATCAAAATTACAGTTACTTGTCATAATTAGTAACGAAGTTACAGTTTCTTGTCATAATTAGTATCGAAGTTACAGTTACCTGTCATAATTTGTATCGAAGTTATAGTTACTTGTCATAATTAGTATCGAAGTTGCTGTTACCTGTCATAATAAGTATCGATGTTACAGTTACCTGCCATAATTTGTATCGAAATTATAGTTACTTGTCATAATTAGTAACGAAGTTACAGTTACCTGTCATAATTAGTATCGAACATACAGTTACTTGTCATAATTAGTATCGAAGTTACTGTTACTTGTCATAATTAGTATCGAAGTTACTGTTACCTGTCATATTTAGTATCGAAATTACAATTACCTGCCATAATTTGTATCGAAATTACAGGGACTTGTCATAATTAGTAACGAAGTTACAGTAACCTGCCATAATTAGTATCGAAATTAAAGTTACTTGTCATAATAAGTAACGAAGTTACAGTAACCTGTCATAATTAGTATCGAAGTTACTGTTACCTGTCATAATTAGTATTGAAGTTACAGTTACCTAAAATATTTTTTTATCAAAATTACAGTTACTTGTCATAATTAGTAACGAAGTTAGAGTTTCTTGTCATAATTAGTATCGAAGATACTGTTACCTTTCATAATTAGTATCGACATTACAATAACCTGCCATATTTTGTAACGAAATTACAGTTACTTGTCATAATTAGTAAGGAAGTTACAGTTACCTGTCATAATTAGTATCGAAGTTAAAGTTACTTGTCATGATTAGTATCGAAGTTACTGTTACCTGTCATAATTAGTATCGAATTTACTGTTACTTGTCTTAATTAATATCGAAGTTACTGTTAGCTGTCATAATTAGTATCGAAGATACAGTTACCTGCCATAATTTGTATCGAAATTACAGTTACTTGTCATAATTAGAAACGAAGTTACAGTTACCTGTCATAATTAGTATCGATGTTACAGTTACTTGTCATAATTAGTATCGAAGTTACTGTTACCTGTCATAATTAGTATCGAAGTAACAGTTACCTGCCAAAATTTGTATCGAAATTTCAGTTACTTGTCATAATTAGTATCGAAGTTACTGTTACTTGTCATAATTAATATCGAAGTTACTGATACCTGTCATAAATAGTATCGAAGTTACAGTTACTTGTCATAATTAGTATCGAAGTTACAGTTACTTGTCATAATTAGTATCGAAGTTACAGTTACCTGTCATAATTAGTATCGAAGTTACAGTTTCTTGTCATAATTAGTAATGAAGTTACAGTTACCTGTCATAATAAGTATCGAAGTTAAAGTTACATGTCATAATTAGTATCGAAGTTACAGTTACTTGTCATAATTAGTAACGATGTTACAGTAACCTGTCATAATTAATATCGAAGTTACTGTTACCTGTATTAATTAGTATCGAAGTTACAGTTACCTGCCATAATTTTCTATCAAAATTAGAGTTACTTGTCGTAATTGGTAACGAAGTTACAGTTACTTCTCATAATTAGTATCGAAGTTACTGTTACCTGTCAGAATTAGTATCAAAGTTACAGTTACCTGCCATAATTTGTATCGAAATTACAGTTACTTGACATAATTAGTAACGAAGATACAGTTACCTGTCATTATTTGTATCGAAATTACAGTTACTTGTCATAATTAGTAACGAAGTTACAGTTACCTACAATAATTAGTATCGAAATTACTGTTACCTGTCATAATTAGTATCGACGTTACAGTTTCCTGCCATAATTTGTATCGAAATTACAGTTACTTGTCATAATTAGTAACGAAGTTACAGTTACCTGTCATAATTAGTATCGAAGTTACAGTTACTTGTCATAATTAGTATCGAAGTTACTGTTACTTGCCATAATTAGTACCGAAGTTACTGTTACCTGTCATAAATAGTATCGAAATTACAATTACCTGCCATAATTTGTAACGAAATTACAGCTACTTGTCATAATTAGTAACGATGTTACAGTTACCTGTCATAATTAGTATCGAAGTTACAGTTACCTGCATTAATTAGCATTGAAGTTACTGTTACCTGTCATAATTAGTATCGAAATTAGAGTTACCTGCCATAATTTGTATCGAAATTACAGTTAATTGTCATAATTAGTAACGAAGTTACAGTTACCTACAATAATTTTTATCAAAATTACATTTACTTGTCATAATTAGTAACGAAGTTAGAGTTTCTTGTCATAATTAGTATCAAAGTTACAGTTACCTGTCATAATTTGTATCGAAGTTATAGTTACTCTTCATAATTAGTATCGAAGTTGCTGTTACCTGTCATAATTAGTATCGAAGTTACAGTTACCTGCCATAATTTGTATCGAAATTACAGTTACTTGTCATAATTAGTAACGAAGTTACAGTTACCTGTCATAATTAGTATCGAAGTTACAGTTACTTGTCCTAATTAGTATCGAAGTTACTGTTGACTGTCATAATAAGTATCGAAGTTACAGTTACCTGCCAAAATTTGAATCGAAATTACAGTTACTTGTCATAATTAGTAACGAAGTTACAGTTACCTGTCATAATTAGTATCGAACTTACAGTTACTTGTCTTAATTAGTATCGAAGTTACTGTTAATTGTCATAATTAGTATCGAAGTAACTGTTACCTGTCATATTTAGTATCGAAATTACAATTACCTGCCATAATTTGTATCGAAATTACAGGGACTTGTCATAATTAGTAACGAAGTTACAGTAACCTGCCATAATAAGTATCGAAATTAAAGTTGCTTGTCATAATAAGTAACGAAGTTACAGTTACCTGCCATGATTAGTATCGAAGTTACTGTTACCTGTCATAATTAGTATCGAAGATAGAGTTACCTGCCATAATTTGTGTCGAAATTACAGTTAATTGTCATAATTAGTAACGAAGTTAGAGTTTCTTGTCATAATTAGTATCGAAGTTACAGTTACCTGTCATAATTTGTATCGAAGTTATAGTTACTTGTCATAATTAGTATCGAAGTTGCTGTTACCTGTCATAATTAGTATCGATGTTACAGTTACCTGCCATAATTTGAATCGAAATTACAGTTACTTGTCATAATTAGTAACTAAGTTACTGTTACCAGTCATAATTAGTATCGAAGTTACAGTTACTTGTCATAATTAGTATCGAAGTTACTGTTACCTGTCATATTTAGTATCGAAATTACAATTACCTGCCATAATTTGTATCGAAATTACAGGGACTTGTCATAATTAGTAACGAAGTTACAGTAACCTGCCATAATTAGTATCGAAATTAAAGTTACTTGTCATAATAAGTAACGAAGTTACAGTAACCTGTCATAATTAGTATCGAAGTTACTGTTACCTGTCATAATTAGTATTGAAGTTACAGTTACCTACAATAATTTTTTATCAAAATTACAGTTACTTGTCATAATTAGTAACGAAGTTAGAGTTTCTTGTCCTAATTAGTATCGAAGATACTGTTACCTGTCATAATTAGTATCGAAATTACAATAACCTGCCATATTTTGTAACGAAATTACAGTTACTTGTCATAATTAGTAAGGAAGTTACAGTTACCTGTCATAATTAGTATCGAAGTTAAAGTTACTTGTCATGATTAGTATCGAAGTTACTGTTACCTGTCATAATTAGTATCGAATTTACTTTTACTTGTCTTAATTAATATCGAAGTTACTGTTAGCTGTCATAATTAGTATCGAAGATACAGTTACCTGCCAAAATTAGTATCGAAATTACAGTTACTTGTCATAATTAGTATCGAAGTTACTGTTACTTGTCATAATTAATATCGAAGTTACTGATACCTGTCATAAATAGTATCGAAGTTACAGTTACTTGTCATAATTAGTATCGAAGTTACAGTTTCTTGTCATAATTAGTATCGAAGTTACAGTTACCTGTCATAATTAGTATCGAAGTTACAGTTTCTTGTCATAATTAGTAATGAAGTTACAGTTACCTGTCATAATAAGTATCGAAGTTAAAGTTACATGTCATAATTAGTATCGAAGTTACAGTTACTTGTCATAATTAGTAACGATGTTACAGTAACCTGTCATAATTAATATCGAAGTTACTGTTACCTGTATTAATTAGTATCGAAGTTACAGTTACCTGCCATAATTTTCTGTCAAAATTAGAGTTACTTGTCGTAATTGGTAACGAAGTTACAGTTACTTCTCATAATTAGTATCGAAGTTACTGTTACCTGTCAGAATTAGTATCAAAGTTACAGTTACCTGCCATATTTTGTATCGAAATTACAGTACCTTGTCATAATTACTATCGAAGTTACAGTTACCTGTCAAAATTAGTATCGAAGGTACTGTTACCTGCCATAATTTGTATCGAAATTACAGTTACTTGTCATAAATAGTAACGAAGATACAGTTACCTGTCATTATTTGTATCGAAATTACAGTTACTTGTCATAATTAGTAACGAAGTTACAGTTACCTACAATAATTAGTATCGAAATTACTGTTACCTGTCATAATTAGTATCGACGTTACAGTTTCCTGCCAAAATTTGTATCGAAATTACAGTTACTTGTCATAATTAGTAACGAAGTTACAGTTACCTGTCATAATTAGTATCGATGTTACAGTTACTTGTCATAATTAGTATCGAAGTTACTGTTACTTGTCATAATTAGTACCGAAGTTACTGTTACCTGTCATAAATTGTATCGAAATTACAATTACCTGCCATAATTTGTAACGAAATTACAGCTACTTGTCATAATTAGTAACGAAGTTACAGTTACCTGTCATAATTAGTATCGAAGTTACAGTTACCTGCATTAATTAGTATTGAAGTTACTGTTACCTGTCATAATTAGTATCGAAGTTAGAGTTACCTGCCATAATTTGTATCGAAATTACAGTTAATTGTCATAATTGGTAACGAAGTTACAGTTACCTACAATAATTTTTATCAAAATTACATTTACATGTCATAATTAGTAACGAAGTTAGAGTTTCTTGTCATAATTAGTATCAAAGTTACAGTTACCTGTCATAATTTGTATCGAAGTTATATTTACTTTTCATAATTAGTATCGAAGTTGCTGTTACCTGTCATAATTAGTATCGAAGTTACAGTTACCTGCCATAATTTGTATCGAAATTTCAGTTACTTGTCATAATTAGTAACGAAGTTACAGTTACCTGTCATAATTAGTATCGAAGTTACAGTTACTTGTCCTAATTAGTATCGAAGTTACTGTTGACTGTCATAATAAGTATCGAAGTTACAGTTACCTGCCAAAATTTGAATCGAAATTACAGTTACTTGTCATAATTAGTAACGAAGTTACAGTTACCTGTCATAATTAGTATCGAACTTACAGTTACTTGTCATAATTAGTATCGAAGTTACTGTTAATTGTCATAATTAGTATCGAAGTAACTGTTACCTGTCATATTTAGTATCGAAATTACAATTACCTGCCATAATTTGTATCGAAATTACAGGGACTTGTCATAATTAGTAACGAAGTTACAGTAACCTGCCATAATAAGTATCGAAATTAAAGTTGCTTGTCATAATAAGTAACGAAGTTACAGTTACCTGCCATAATTAGTATCGAAGTTACTGTTACCTGTCATAATTAGTATCGAAGATAGAGTTACCTGCCATAATTTGTATCGAAATTACAGTTAATTGTCATAATTAGTAACGAAGTTAGAGTTTCTTGTCATAATTAGTATCGAAGTTACAGTTACCTGTCATAATTTGTATCGAAGTTATAGTTACTTGTCATAATTAGTATCGAAGTTGCTGTTACCTGTCATAATTAGTATCGAAGTTACAGTTACCTGCCATAATTTGTATCGAAATTATAGTTACTTGTCATATTTAGTAACGAAGTTACAGTTACCTGTCATAATTAGTATCGAACTTACAGTTAATTGTCATAATTAGTATCGAAGTTACAGTTACTTGTCATAATTAGTATCGAAGTTACTGTTACCTGACATATTTAGTATCGAAATAACAATTACCTGCCATAATTTGTATCGAAATTACAGGGACTTGTCATAATTAGTAACGAAGTTACAGTAACCTGCCATAATTAGTATCGAAATTAAAGTTACTTGTCATAATAAGTAACGAATTTACAGTAACCTGTCATAATTAGTATCGAAGTTACTGTTACCTGTCATAATTAGTATTGAAGTTACAGTTACCTACAATAATTTTTTATCAAAATTACAGTTACTTGTCATAATTAGTAACGAAGTTAGAGTTTCTTGTCATAATTAGTATCGAAGTTACAGTTACCTGTCATAATTTGTATCGAAGTTATAGTTACTTGTCATAATTAGTATCGAAGTTGCTGTTACCTGTCATAATTAGTATCGATGTTACAGTTACCTGCCATAATTTGAATCGAAATTACAGTTACTTGTCATAATTAGTAACTAAGTTACAGTTACCAGTCATAATTAGTATCGAAGTTACAGTTACTTGTCATAATTAGTATCGAAGTTACTGTTACTTGTCATAATTAGTATCGAAGTTACTGTTACCTGTCATAATTAGTATCGAAATTACAATAACCTGCCATATTTTGTAACGAAATTACAGTTACTTGTCATAATTAGTAAGGAAGTTACAATGACCTGTCATAATTAGAATCGAAGTTAAAGTTACTTGTCATGATTAGTATCGAAGTTACTGTTACCTGTCATAATTAGTATCGAATTTACTGTTACTTGTCTTAATTAATATCGAAGTTACTGTTAGCTGTCATAATTAGTATCGAAGATACAGTTACCTGCCATAATTTGTATCGTAATTACAGTTACTTGTCATAATTAGTAACGAAGTTACAGTTACCTGTCATAATTAGTATCGATGTTACAGTTACTTGTCATAATTAGTATCGAAGTTACTGTTACCTGTCATAATTAGTATCGAAGTAACAGTTACCTGCCAAAATTTGTATCAAAATTACAGTTACTTGTCATAATTAGTATCGAAGTTACTGTTACTTGTCATAATTAATATCGAAGTTACTGATACCTGTCATAAATAGTATCGAAGATAAATGTTACTTGTCATAATTAGTATCGAAGTTACAGTTACTTGTCATAATTAGTATCGAAGTCACAGTTACCTGTCATAATTAGTATCGAAGTTACAGTTTCTTGTCATAATTAGTAATGAAGTTACAGTTACCTGTCATAATAAGTATCGAAGTTACAGTTACATGTCATAATTAGTATCGAAGTTACAGTTACTTGTCATAATTAGTAACGAAGATACAGTTACCTGTCATTATTTGTATCGAAATTACAGTTACTTGTCATAATTAGTAACGAAGTTACAGTTTCCTGTCATAATTAGTATCGAAGTTACTGTTACCTGACATAATTAGTATCGAAGTTACAGTTACCTGCCATAATTTGTATCGAAATAACAGGGACTTGTCATAATTAGTAACGATGTTACAGTTACCTGCCATAATTAGTATCGAAATTAAAGTTACTTATCATAATTAGTAACGAAGTTACAGTTACCTGTCATAATAAGTATCGAAGTTACTCTTACCTGTCATAATTACAATTGAAGTTAGTTACCTACCATAATTTTTTATCAAAATGACTGTTATTTGTCATAATTAGTAACGAAGTTAGAGTTTCTTGTCATAATTAGTATCGAAGTTACAGTTACCTGTCATAATTTGTATCGAAGTTATAGTTACTTGTCATAATTAGTATCGAAGTTACTGTTACCTGTCATAATTAGTATCGAAGTTACAGTTACCTGCCATAATTTGTATCGAAATTACTGTTACCTGTCATAATAAGTATCGATGTTACAGTTATTTGTCATAATTAGTATCGAAGTTACAGTTACTTCACATAATTAGAAACGATGTTACAGTAACCTGTCATAATTAGTATCGAAGTTACTGTTACCTGTATTAATTAGTATCGAAGTTACATTTATCTGCCATAATTTTTTAATCAAAATTAGAGTTACTTGTCATAATTAGTAACGAAGTTAAAGTTACCTGTCATAATTAGTATCGAAGTAACTGTTACCTGTCATAATTAGTATCAAAGTTACAGTTACCTGCCATAATTTGTATCGAAGTTACAGTTCCATGTCATAATTAGTATCGAAGTTACAGTTACCTGTCATAATTAATATCGAAGGTACTGTTACCTGCCATAATTTGTATCGAAATTACAGTTACATGTCATAATTAGTAACGAAGTTACAGTTACCTGTCATAATTTGCATCGTAATTACAGTTAATTGTCATAATTAGTAACGAAGTTACAGTTTCCTCTCATAATTAGTACCGAAGTCACTGTTACATGACATAATTAGTATCGAAGTTACAGTTACCTGCCATAATTTGTATCGAAATTAAAGTTACTTGTCATAATAAGTAACGAAGTTACAGATACCTGTCATAATTAGTATCGAAGTTACTGTCACCTGTCATAATTAGTATTGAAGTTACAGTTACCTACCATAATTTTTTATCAAGATTACTGTTACTTGTCATAATTAGTAACGAAGTTAGATTTTCTTGTCATAATTAGTATCGAAGTTACAGTTACCTGTCATAATATGATTCGAAGTTATAGTTACTTGTCATAATTAGTATCGAAGTTACTGTTACTTGTCATAATTAGTATCGAAGTTACTGTTACCTGTCATATTTAGTATCGAAATTACAATTACTTGCCATAATTTGTATCGAAATTACAGTTCCATGTCATAATTAGTATCGAAGTTACAGTTACCTGTAATAATTAGTATCGAAGGTTCTGTTAGCTGCCATAATTTTTATCGAAATTACAGTTACTTGTCATAATTAGTTACGAAGTTACAGTTACCTGTCATAATTTGTATCGATATTACAGTTACATTGTCATAATTAGTATCGAAATAACTGTTACCTGTCATAATTAGTATCGACGTTACAGTTACCTGCCAAAATTTGTATCGAAATTACAGTTACTTGTCATAATTAGTAACGAAGTTATAGTTACCTGTCAGAATTAGTATCGAAGTTACAGTTACTTGTCATAATTAGTATCGAAGTTACTGTTACTTGTCGTAATTAGTATCGAAGTTACTGTTACCTGTCATAAATAGTATCGAAATTACAATTACCTGCCATAATTTGTAACGAAATTACAGCTACTTGTCATAATTATTAACGAAGTTACATTTACCTGTCATAATTCGTATCGAAGTTACAGTTACCTGCAATAATTAGTATCGAAGTTACTGTTACCTGTCATAATTAGTATCGAAGTTAGAGTTACCTGCCATAATTTGTATCGAAATTACAGTTAATTGTCATAATTAGTAACGAAGTTACAGTTACCTACAATAATTTTTATCAAAATTACAGTTACTTGTCATAATTAGTAACGAAGTTAGAGTTTCTTGTCATAATTAGTATCGAAGTTACAGTTACCTATCATAATTTGTATCGAAGTTATAGTTACTTGTCATAATTAGTATTGAAGTTGCTGTTACCTGTCATAATTACTATCGAAGTTACAGTTACCTGCCATAATTTGTATCGAAATTACAGTTACTTGTCATAATTAGTAACGAAGTTACAGATACCTGTCATAATTAGTATCGAAGTTACAATTACTTGTCTTAATTAGTATCGAAGTTACTGTTGACTGTCATAATAAGTATCGAAGTAACAGTTACCTGCCAAAATTTGAATCGAAATTACAGTTACTTGTCATAATTAGTAACGAAGTTACAGTTACCTGTCATAATTAGTATCGAACTAACAGTTACTTGTCATAATTAGTATCGAAGTTACTGTTACTTGTCATAATAAGTATCGATGTTACTGTTACCTGTCATATTTAGTATCGAAATTACAATTACCTGCCATAATTTGTATCGAAATTACAGGGACCTGTCATAATTAGTAACGAAGTTACAGTAACCTGCCATAATTAGTATCGAAATTAAAGTTACTTGTCATAATAAGTAACGAAGTTACAGTTACCTGTCTTAATTAGTATCGAAGTTACTGTTACCTGTCATAATTAGTAACGAAGGTACTGTTACCTGCCATAATTTGTATCGAAATTACAGTTACTTGTCATAATTAGTTACGAAGTTACAGTTACCTGCCAAAATTTGTATCGAAATTACAGTTACTTGTCATAATTAGTAACGAAGTTACAGTTACCTGTCATAATTAGTATCGAAGTTACAGTTACTTGTCATAATTAGTATCGAAGTTACTGTTAATTGTCATAATTAGTATCGAAGTTACTGTTACCTGTCATATATAGTATCGAAATTACAATTACCTGCCATAATTTGTAACGAAATTACAGATACTTGTCATAATTAGTAACGAAGTTACAGTTACCTGTCATAATTAGTATCGAAGTTACAGTTACTTGTCATAATTAGTATCGAAGTTACTGTTGACTGTCATAATAAGTATCGAAGTTACAGTTACCTGCCAAAATTTGAATCGAAATTACAGTTACTTGTCATAATTAGTAACGAAGTTACATTTACCTGTCATAATTAGTATCGAACTTACAGTAACTTGTCATAATTAGTATCGAAGTTACTGTTACTTGTCATAATTATTATCGAAGTTACTGTTACCTGTCATATTTAGTATCGAAATTACAATTACCTGCCATAATTTGTATCGAAATTACAGGGACTTGTCATAATTAGTAACGAAGTTATAGTTACCTGTCATAATTAGTATCGAAGTTACAGTTACTTGTCAAAATTAGTATCGAAGTTACTGTTACTTGTCATAATTAGTATCGAAGTTACTGTTGCCTGTCATAAATAGTATCGAAATTACAATTACCTGCCATAATTTGTAACGAAATTACAGCTACTTGTCATAATTAGTAACGAAGTTACAGTTACCTGTCATAATTCGTATCGAAGTTACAGTTACCTGCAATAATTGGTATCGAAGTTACTGTTACCTGTCATAATTAGTATCGAAGATAGAGTTACCTGCCATAATTTGTATCGAAATTACAGTTAATTGTCATAATTAGTAACGAAGTTACAGTTACCTACAATAATATTTATCAAAATTACAGTTACTTGTCATAATTAGTAACGAAGTTAGAGTTTCTTGTCATAATTAGTATCGAAGTTACAGTTACCTGTCATAATTTGTATCGAAGTTATAGTTACTTGTCATAATTAGTATCGAAGTTGCTGTTACCTGTCATAATTACTATCGAAGTTACAGTTACCTAACATAATTTGTATCGAAATTACAGTTACTTGTCATAATTAGTAACGAAGTTACAGATACCTGTCATAATTAGTATCGAAGTTACAATTACTTGTCTTAATTAGTATCGAAGTTACTGTTGACTGTCATAATAAGTATCGAAGTTACAGTTACCTGCCAAAATTTGAATCGAAATTACAGTTACTTGTCATAATTAGTAACGAAGTTACAGTTACCTGTCATAATTCGTATCGAACTAACAGTTACTTGTCATAATTAGTATCGAAGTTACTGTTACTTGTCATAATTAGTATCGATGTTACTGTTACCTGTCATATTTAGTATCGAAATTACAATTACCTGCCATAATTTGTATCGAAATTACAGGGACTTGTCATAATTAGTAACGAAGTTACAGTAACCTGCCATAATTAGTATCGAAATTAAAGTTACTTGTCATAATAAGTAACGAAGTTACAGTTACCTGTCTTAATTAGTATCGAAGTTACTGTTACCTGTCATAAATTGTATCGAAGGTACTGTTACCTGCCATAATTTGTATCGAAATTACAGTTACTTGTCATAATTAGTTACGAAGTTACAGTTACCTGTCATAATTTGTATCGAAATTACAGTTACATGTCATAATTAGTATCGAAATTACTGTTACCTGTCATAATTAGTATCGAAGTTACAGTTACCTGCCAAAATTTGTATCGAAATTACAGTTACTTATCATAATTAGTAACGAAGTTACAGTTACCTGTCATAATTAGTATCGAAGTTACAGTTACTTGTCATAATTAGTATCGAAGTTACTGTTAATTGTCATAATTAGTATCGAAGTTACTGTTACCTGTCATAAATAGTATCGAAATTACAATTACCTGCCATAATTTGTAACGAAATTACAGCTACTTGTCATAATTAGTAACGAAGTTACAGTTACCTGTCATAATTAGTATCGAAGTTACAGTTACTTGTCATAATTAGTATCGAAGTTACTGTTGACTGTCATAATAAGTATCGAAATTACAGTTACCTGCCAAAATTTGAATCGAAATTACAGTTACTTGTCATAATTAGTAACGAAGTTACATTTACCTGTCATAATTAGTATCGAACTTACAGTTACTTGTCATAATTAGTATCGAAGTTATTGTTACTTGTCATAATTAGTATCGAAGTTACTGTTACCTGTCATATTTAGTATCGAAATTACAATTACCTGCCATAATTTGTATCGAAATTACAGGGACTTGTCATAATTAGTTACGAAGTTACAGTTACCTGTCATAATTTGTATCGAAATTACAGTTACATGTCATAATTAGTATCGAAATTACTGTTACCTGTCATAATTAGTATCGAAGTTACAGTTACCTGCCAAAATTCGTATCGAAATTACAGTTACTTGTCATAATTAGTAACGAAGTTACAGTTAGCTGTTATAATTAGTATCGAAGTTACAGTTACTTGTCATAATTAGTATCGAAGTTACTGTTACTTGTCATAATTAGTATCGAAGTTACTGTTACCTGTCATAAATAGTATCTAAATTACCATTACCTGCCATAATTTGTAACGAAATTACAGCTACATGTCATAATTGGTAACGAAGGTACAGTTACCTGTCATAATTAGTATCGAAGTTACAGTTACCTGCCATAATTAGTATCGAAGTTACTGTTACCTGTCATAATTAGTATCGAAGATAGAGTTACCTGCCATAATTTGTATCGAAATTACAGTTAATTGTCATAATTAGTAACGAAGTTACAGTTACCTACAATAATTTTTTATCAAAATTACAGTTACTTGTCATAATTAGTAACGAAGTTAGAGTTTCCTGTCATAATTAGTATCGAAGTTACCGTTACCTGTCATAATTTGTATCGAAGTTATAGTAACTTGTCATAATTAGTATCGAAGATGCTGTTACCTGTCATAATTAGTATCGAAGTTATATTTACCTGCCATAATTTGTATCGAAATTACAGTTACTTGTCCTAATTAGTAACGAAGTTACAGTTACCTGTCATAATTAGTATCGAAGTTACAGTTACTTGTCATAATTAGTATCGAAGTTACTGTTGACTGTCATAATAAGTATCGAAGTTAGAGTTACCTGCCAAAATTTGAATCGAAATTACAGTTACTTGTCATAATTAGTAACGAAGTTACAGTTACCTGTCATAATTAGTATCGAACTTACAGTACCTTGTCATAATTAGTATCGAAGTTACTGTTACTTGTCATAATTAGTATCGAAGTTACTGTTACCTGTCATATTTAGTATCGAAATTACAATTACCTGCCATAATTTTTATCGAAATTACAGGGACTTGTCATAATTAGTAACGAAGTTACAGTAACCTGCCATAGTTAGTATCGAAATTAAAGTTACTTGTCATAATAAGTAACGAAGTTACAGTTACCTGTCATAATTAGTATTGAAGTTACAGTTACCTACAATAATTTTTTATCAAAATTACAGTTACTTGTCATAATTAGTAACGAAGTTACAGTTACTTGTCATAATTAGTATCGAAGGTTCTGTTACCTGCCATAATTTGTATCGAAATTACAGTTACATGTCATAATTAGTAACGAAGTTACAGTTACCTGTCATAATTTGCATCCTAATTACAGTTAATTGTCATAATTAGTAACGAAGTTACAGTTTCCTGTCATAATTAGTACCGAAGTCACTGTTACCTGTCATAATTAGTATCGAAGTTACAGTTACCTGCCATAATTTGTATCGAAATTACAGGGACTTGTCATAATTAGTAACGAAGTTACAGTTGCCTGCCATAATTAGTATCGAAATTAAAGTTACTTGTCATAATAAGTAACGAACTTACAGATACCTGTCATAATTAGTATCGAAGTTACTGTCACCTGTCATAATTAGTATTGAAGTTTCAGTTACCTACCATAATTTTTATCAAGATTACTGTTACTTGTCATAATTAATAACGAAGTTAGATTTTCTTGTCATAATTAGTATCGAAGTTACAGTTACCTGTCATAATTTGATTCGAAGTTATAATTACTTGTCATAATTCGTATCGAAGTTACTGTTACCTGTCATAATTAGTATCGAAGTTACAGTTACCTGCCATAATTTGTATCGAAATTACAGTTCCTTGTCATAATTAGTATCGAAGTTTCAGTTACCTGTAATAATTAGTATCGAAGGTACTGTTAGCTGCCATAATTTGTATCGAAATTACAGTTACTTGTCATAATTAGTTACGAAGTTACAGCTTCCTGTCATAATTTGTATCGAAATTACAGTTACATGTCATAATTAGTATCGAAATTACTGTTACCTGTCATAATTAGTATCGACGTTACAGTTTCCTGCCAAAATTTGTATCGAAATTACAGTTACTTGTCATAATTAGTAACGAAGTTACAGTTACCTGTCATAATTAGTATCGAAGTTACAGTTACTTGTCATAATTAGTATCGAAGTTACTGTTACTTGTCATAATTAGTATCGAAGTTACTGTTACCTGTCATAAATAGTATCGAAATTACAATTACCTGCCATAATTTGTAAAGAAATTACAGCTACTTGTCATAATTAGTAACGAAGTTACAGTTACCTGTCATAATTTGTATCGAAGTTATAGTTACTTTTCATAATTAGTATCGAAGTTGCTGTTACCTGTCATAATTAGTATCGAAGTTACAGTTACCTGCCATAATTTGTATCGAAATTACAGTTACTTGTCCTAATTAGTATCGAAGTTACTGTTGACTGTCATACTAAGTATCGAAGTTACAGTTACCTGCCAAAATTTGAATCGAAATTACAGTTACTTTTCATAATTAGTAACGAAGTTACAGTTACCTGTCATAATTAGTATCGAACTTACAGTTACTTGTCATAATTAGTATCGAAGTTACTGTTAATTGTCATAATTAGTATCGAAGTTACTGTTACCTGTCATATTTAGTATCGAAATTACAATTACCTGCCATAATTTGTATCGAAATTACAGGGACTTGTCATAATTAGTAACGAAGTTACAGTAACCTGCCATAATTAGTATAGAAATTAAAGTTACTTGTCATAATAAGTAACGAAGTTACAGTTACCTGCCATAATTAGTATCGAAGTTACTGTTACCTGTCATAATTAGTATCGAAGATAGAGTTACCTGCCATAATTTGTATCGAAATTACAGTTAATTGTCATAATTAGTAACGAAGTTACAGTTACCTACAATAATTTTTTATCAAAATTACAGTTACTTGTCATAATTAGTAACGAAGTTACAGTTTCTTGTCATAATTAGTAACGAAGTTACAGTTAGCTGTTATAATTAGTATCGAAGTTACAGTTACTTGTCATAATTAGTATCGAAGTTACTGTTACTTGTCATAATTAGTATCGAAGTTACTGTTACCTGTCATAAATAGTATCTAAATTACCATTACCTGCCATAATTTGTAACGAAATTACAGCTACTTGTCATAATTAGTAACGAAGGTACAGTTACCTGTCATAATTAGTATCGAAGTTACAGTTACCTGCCATAATTAGTATCGAAGTTACTGTTACCTGTCATAATTAGTATCGAAGATAGAGTTACCTGCCATAATTTGTATCGAAATTACAGTTAATTGTCATAATTAGTATCGAAGTTACTGTTACCTGTCATATTTAGTATCGAAATTACAATTACCTGCCATAATTTGTATCGAAATTACAGGGACTTGTCATAATTAGTAACGAAGTTACAGTAACCTGCCATAATTAGTATAGAAATTAAAGTTACTTGTCATAATAAGTAACGAAGTTACAGTTACCTGCCATAATTAGTATCGAAGTTACTGTTACCTGTCATAATTAGTATCGAAGATAGAGTTACCTGCCATAATTTGTATCGAAATTACAGTTAATTGTCATAATTAGTAACGAAGTTACAGTTACCTACAATAAATTTTTATCAAAATTACAGTTACTTGTCATAATTAGTAACGAAGTTACAGTTTCTTGTCATAATTAGTATCGAAGTTACAGTTACCTGTCATAATTTGTATCGAAGTTATAGTTACTTGTCATAATTAGTATCGAAGTTGCTGTTACCTGTCATAATTAGTATCGATGTTACAGTTACCTGCCATAATTTGTATCGAAATTATAGTTACTTGTCATAATTAGTAACGAAGTTACAGTTACCTGTCATAATTAGTATTGAACTTACAGTTACTTGTCATAATTAGTATCGAAGTTACTGTTACTTTTCATAATTAGTATCGAAGTTACTTTTACCTGTCATATTTAGTATCGAAATTACAATAACCTGCCATAATTTGTATCGAAATTACAGGGACTTGTCATAATTAGTAACGAAGTTACAGTAACCTGCCATAATTAGTATCGAAATTAAAGTTACTTGTCATAATAAGTAACGAAGTTACAGTAACCTGTCATAATTAGTATCGAAGTTACTGTTACCTGTCATAATTAGTATTGAAGTTACAGTTACCTACAATAATTTTTTATCAAAATTACAGTTACTTGTCAGAATTAGTAACGAAGTTAGAGTTTCTTGTCATAATTAGTATCAAAGTTACTGTTACCTGTCATAATTAGTATCGAAATTACAATAACCTGCCATATTTTGTAACGAAATTACAGTTACTTGTCATAATTAGTAAGGAAGTTACAGTTACCTGTCATAATTAGTATCGAAGTTAATGTTACTTGTCATGATTAGTATCGAAGTTACTGTTACCTGTCATAATTAGTATCGAATTTACTGTTACTTGTCTTAATTAATATCGAAGTTACTGTTAGCTGTCATAATTAGTATCGAAGATACAGTTACCTGCCATAATTTGTATCGAAATTACAGTTACTTGTCATAATTAGTAACGAAGTTACAGTTACCTGTCATAATTAGTATCGATGTTACAGTTACTTGTCATAAATAGTATCGAAGTTACTGTTACCTGTCATAATTAGTATCGAAGTAACAGTTACCTGCCAAAATTTGTATCGAAATTACAGTTACTTGTCATAATTAGTATCGAAGTTACTGTTACTTGTCATAATTAATATCGAAGTTACTGATACCTGTCACAAATAGTATCGAAGTTACAGTTACTTGTAATAATTAGTATCGAAGTTACATTTACTTGTCATAATTAGTATCGAAGTTACAGTTACCTGTCATAATTAGTATCGAAGTTACAGTTTCTTGTCATAATTAGTAATGAAGTTACAGTTACCTGTCATAATAAGTATCGAAGTTACAGTTACATGTCATAATTAGTATCGATGTTACAGTTACTTGTCATAATTAGTAACGATGTTACAGTAACCTGTCATAATTAGTATCGAAGTTACTGTTACCTGTATTAATTAGTATCGAAGTTACAGTTACCTGCCATAATTTTCTATCAAAATTAGAGTTACTTGTCGTAATTGGTAACGAAGTTACAGTTACTTCTCATAATTAGTATCGCAGTTACTGTTACCTGTCAGAATTAGTATCAAAGTTACAGTTACCTGCCATATTTTGTATCGAAATTACAGTACCTTGTCATAATTACTATCGAAGTTACAGTTACCTGTCAAAATTAGTATCGAAGGTACTGTTACCTGCCATAATTTGTATCGAAATTACAGTTACTTGTCATAATTAGTAACGAAGATACAGTTACCTGTCATTATTTGTATCGAAATTACAGTTACTTGTCATAATTAGTAACGAAGTTACAGTTTCCTGTCATAATTAGTATCGAAGTTACTGTTACCTGACATAATTAGTATCGAAGTTACAGTTACCTGCCATAATTTGTATCGAAATAACAGGGGCTTGTCATAATTAGTAACGAAGTTACAGTTACCTGCCATAATTAGTATCGAAATTAATGTTACTTATCATAATTAGTAACGAAGTTACAGTTACCTGTCATAATAAGTATCGAAGTTACTCTTACCTGTCATAATTACAATTGAAGTTACAGTTACCTACCATAATTTTTTACCAAAATGCCTGTTATTTGTCATAATTAGTAACGAAGTTAGAGTTTCTTGTCATAATTAGTATCGAAGTTACAGTTACCTGTCATAATTTGTATCGAAGTTATAGTTACTTGTCATAATTAGTATCGAAGTTACTGTTACCTGTCATAATTAATATCGAAGTTACAGTTACCTGCCATAATTTGTATCGAAATTACTGTTACCTGTCATAATAAGTATCGATGTTACAGTTATTTGTCATAATTAGTATCGAAGTTACAGTTACTTCACATAATTAGAAACGATGTTACAGTAACCTGTCATAATTAGTATCGAAGTTACTGTTACCTGTATTAATTAGTATCGAAGTTACATTTATCTACCATAATTTTTAATCAAAATCAGAGTTACTTGTCATAATTAGTATCGAAGTTACTGTTACCTGTCATAATTAATATCGAAGTTACAGTTACCTGCCATAATTTGTATCGAAATTACTGTTACCTGTCATAATAAGTATCGATGTTACAGTTATTTGTCATAATTAGTATCGAAGTTACAGTTACTTCACATAATTAGAAACGATGTTACAGTAACCTGTCATAATAAGTATCGAAGTTACTCTTACCTGTCATAATTACAATTGAAGTTACAGTTACCTACCATAATTTTTTACCAAAATGCCTGTTATTTGTCATAATTAGTAACGAAGTTACAGTTACTTGTCATAATTAGTATCGAAGTTACTGTTACCTGTCATAATTAGTATCAAAGTTACAGTTACCTGCCATAATTTGTATCGAAGTTACAGTTCCATGTCATAATTAGTATCGAAGTTACAGTTACCTGTCATAATTAATATCGAAGGTACTGTTACCTGCCATAATTTGTATCGAAATTACAGTTACATGTCATAATTAGTAACGAAGTTACAGTTACCTGTCATAATAAGTATCGAAGTTACTCTTACCTGTCATAATTACAATTGAAGTTACAGTTACCTACCATAATTTTTTACCAAAATGCCTGTTATTTGTCATAATTAGTAACGAAGTTAGAGTTTCTTGTCATAATTAGTATCGAAGTTACAGTTACCTGTCATAATTTGTATCGAAGTTATAGTTACTTGTCATAATTAGTATCGAAGTTACTGTTACCTGTCATAATTAGTATCGAAGTTACAGTTACCTGCCATAATTTGTATCGAAATTACAGTTCCATGTCATAATTAGTATCGAAGTTACAGTTACCTGTAATAATTAGTATCGAAGGTTCTGTTAGCTGCCATAATTTTTATCGAAATTACAGTTACTTGTCATAATTAGTTACGAAGTTACAGTTACCTGTCATAATTTGTATCGATATTACAGTTACTTGTCATAATTAGTATCGAAATAACTGTTACCTGTCATAATTAGTATCGACGTTACAGTTACCTGCCAAAATTTGTATCGAAATTACAGTTACTTGTCATAATTAGTAACGAAGTTATAGTTACCTGTCATAATTAGTATCGAAGTTACAGTTACTTGTCATAATTAGTATCGAAGTTACTGTTACTTGTCATAATTAGTATCGAAGTTACTGTTACCTGTCATAAATAGTATCGAAATTACAATTACCTGCCATAATTTGTAACGAAATTACAGCTACTTGTCATAATTAGTAACGAAGTTACAGTTACCTGTCATAATTCGTATCGAAGTTACAGTTACCTGCAATAATTAGTATCGAAGTTACTGTTACCTGTCATAATTAGTATCGAAGTTAGAGTTAACTGCCATAATTATTATCGAAATTACAGTTAATTGTCATAATTAGTAACGAAGTTACAGTTACCTACAATAATTTTATCAAAATTACAGTTACTTGTCATAATTAGTAACGAAGTTAGAGTTTCTTGTCATAATTAGTATCGAAGTTACAGTTATCTATCATAATTTGTATCGAAGTTATAGTTACTTGTCATAATTAGTATCGAAGTTGCTGTTACCTGTCATAATTACTATCGAAGTTACAGTTACCTGCCATAATTTGTATCGAAATTACAGTTACTTGTCATAATTAGTAACGAAGTTACAGATACCTGTCATAATTAGTATCGAAGTTACAATTACTTGTCTTAATTAGTATCGAAGTTACTGTTGACTGTCATAATAAGTATCGAAGTTACAGTTACCTGCCAAAATTTGAATCGAAATTACAGTTACTTGTCATAATTAGTAACGAAGTTACAGTTACCTGTCATAATTAGTATCGAACTTACAGTTACTTGTCATAATTAGTATCGAAGTTACTGTTACTTGTCATAATTAGTATCGATGTTACTGTTACCTGTCATATTTAGTATCGAAATTACAATTACCTGCCATAATTTGTATCGAAATTACAGGGACTTGTCATAATTAGTAACGAAGTTACAGTAACCTGCCATAATTAGTATCGAAATTAAAGTAACTTGTCATAATAAGTAACGAAGTTACAGTTACCTGTCTTAATTAGTATCGAAGTTACTGTTACCTGTCATAATTAGTATCGAAGGTACTGTTACCTGCCATAATTTGTATCGAAATTACAGTTAATTGTCATAATTAGGTACGAAGTTACAGTTACCTGTCATAATTTGTATCGAAATTACAGTTACATGTCATAATTAGTATCGAAATAACTGTTACCTGTCATAATTAGTATCGAAGTTACAGTTACCTGCCAAAATTTGTATCGAAATTACAGTTACTTGCCATAATTAGTAACGAAGTTACAGTTACCTGTTATAATTAGTATCGAAGTTACAGTTACTTGTCATAATTAGTATCGAAGTTACTGTTACTTGTCATAATTAGTATCGAAGTTACTGTTACCTGTCATAAATAGTATCTAAATTACAATTACCTGCCATAATTTGTAACGAAATTACAGCTACTTGTCATAATTAGTAACGAAGTTACAGTTACCTGTCATAATTAGTATCGAAGTTACAGTTACCTGCCATAATTAGTATCGAAGTTACTGTTACCTGTCATAATTAGTATCGAAGATAGAGTTACCTGCCATAATTTGTATCGAAATTACAGTTAATTGTCATAATTAGTAACGAAGTTACAGTTACCTACAATAATTTTTTATCAAAATTACAGTTACTTGCCATAATTAGTAACGAAGTTAGAGTTTCTTGTCATAATTAGTATCGAAGTTACAGTTACCTGTCATAATTTGTATGGAAGTTATAGTTACTTGTCATAATTAGTATCGAAGTTGCTGTTACCTGTCATAATTAGTATCGAAGTTACATTTACCTGCCATAATTTGTATCGAAATTACAGTTACTTGTCATAATTAGTAACGAAGTTACAGTTACCTGTCATAATTAGTATCGAACTTACAGTTACTTGTCATAATTAGTATCGAAGTTACTGTTACCTGTCATAATTAGTATCGATGTTACAGTTACCTGCCATAATTTGTATCGAAATTATAGTTACTTGTCATAATTAGTAACGAAGTTACAGTTACCTGTCATAATTAGTATCGAACTTACAGTTACTTGTCATAATTAGTATCGAAGTTACTGTTACTTGTCATAATTAGTATCGAAGTTACTGTTAACTGTCATATTTAGTATCGAAATTACAATTACCTGCCATAATTTGTATCGAAATTACAAGTACTTGTCATAATTAGTAACGAAGTTACAGTAACCTGCCATAATTAGTATCGAAATTAAAGTTACTTGTCATAATAAGTAACGAAGTTACAGTAACCTGTCATAATTAGTATCGAAGTTACTGTTACCTGTCATAATTAGTATTGAAGTTACAGTTACCTACAATAATTTTTTATCAAAATTACAGTTACTTGTCATAATTAGTAACGAAGTTAGAGTTTCTTGTCATAATTAGTATCGAAGTTACTGTTACCTGTCATAATTAGTATCGAAATTACAATAACCTGCCATATTTTGTAACGAAATTACAGTTACTTGTCATAATTTGTAAGGGAGTTACAGTTACCAGTCATAATTAGTATCGAAGTTAAAGTTACTTGTCATGATTAGTATCGAAGTTTCTGTTACCTGTCATAATTAGTATCGAATTTACTGTTACTTGTCTTAATTAATATCGAAGTTACTGTTAGCTGTCATAATTAGTATCGAAGATACAGTTACCTGCCATAATTTGTATCGAAATTACAGTTACTTTTCATAATTAGTAACGAAGTTACAGTTACCTGTCATAATTAGTATCGATGTTACAGTTACTTGTCATAATTAGTATCGAAGTTACTGTTAACTGTCATAATTAGTATCGAAGTAACAGTTACCTGCCAAAATTTGTAACGAAATTACAGTTACTTGTCATAATTAGTATCGAAGTTACTGTTACTTGTCATAATTAATATCGAAGTTACTGATACCTGTCATAAATAGTATCGAAGTTACAGTTATTTGTCATAATTAGTATCGAAGTTACAGTTACTTGTCATAATTAGTATCGAAGTTACAGTTACCTGTCATAATTAGTATCGAAGTTTCAGTTTCTTGTCATAATTAGTAATGAAGTTACAGTTACCTGTTATAGTAAGTATCGAAGTTACAGTAACCTGCCATAATTAGTATCGAAATTAAAGTTACTTGTCATAATAAGTAACGAAGTTACAGTTACCTGTCTTAATTAGTATCGAAGTTACTGTTACCTGTCATAATTAGTATCGAAGGTACTGTTACCTGCCATAATTTGTATCGAAATTACAGTTACTTGTCATAATTAGTTACGAAGTTACAGTTACCAGTCATAATTTGTATCGAAATTACAGTTACTTGTCATAATTAGTATCGAAATTACTGTTACCTGTCATAATTAGTATCGAAGTTACAGTTACCTGCCAAAATTTGTATCGAAATTACAGTTACTTGTCATAATTAGTAACGAAGTTACAGTTACTTGTCATAATTAGTAACGAAGTTACAGTTACCTGTCATAATTAGTATCGAAGTTACTGTTACTTGTCATAATTAGTATCGAAGTTACTGTTACCTGTCATATTTAGTATCGAAATTACAATTACCTGCCATAATTTGTATCGAAATTACAGGGACTTGTCATAATTAGTAACGAAGTTACAGTAACCTGCCATAATTAGTATCGAAATTAAAGTTACTTGTCATAATAAGTAATGAAGTTACAGTTACCTGTCTTAATTAGTATCGAAGTTACTGTTACCTGCCATAATTAGTATCGAAGGTACTGTTACCTGCCATAATTTGTATCGAAATTACAGTTAATTGTCATAATTAGTTACGAAGTTACAGTTACCTGTCATAATTTGTATCGAAATTACAGTTACATGTCATAATTAGTATCGAAATTACTGTTACCTGTCATAATTAGTATCGAAGTTACAGTTACCTGCCAAAATTTGTATCGAAATTACAGTTACTTGTCATAATTAGTAACGAAGTTACAGTTACCTGTTATAATTAGTATCGAAGTTACAGTTACTTGTCATAATTAGTATCGAATTTACTGTTACTTGTCATAATTAGTATCGAAGTTACTGTTACCTGTCATAAATAGTATCTAAATTACAATTACCTGCCATAATTTGTAACGAAATTACAGCTACTTGTCATAATTAGTAACGAAGTTACAGTTACCTGTCATAATTAGTATCGAAGTTACAGTTACCTGCCATAATTAGTATCGAAGTTACTGTTACCTGTCATTATTAGTATCGAAGATAGAGTTACCTGCCATAATTTGTATCGAAATTACAGTTAATTGTCATAATTAGTAACGAAGTTACAGTTACCTACAATAATTTTTTATCAAAATTACAGTTACTTGCCATAATTAGTAACGAAGTTAGAGTTTCTTGTCATAATTAGTATCGAAGTTACAGTTACCTGTCATAATTTGTATCGAAGTTATAGTTACTTGTCATAATTAGTATCGAAGTTGCTGTTACCTGTCATAATTAGTATCGAAGTTACATTTACCTGCCATAATTTGTATCGAAATTACAGTAACTTGTCATAATTAGTAACGAAGTTACTGTTACCTGTCATAATTAGTATCGAACTTACAGTTACTTGTCATAATTAGTATCGATGTTACTGTTACCTGTCATAATTAGTATCGATGTTACAGTTACCTGCCATAATTTGTATCGAAATTATAGTTACTTGTCATAATTAGTAACGAAGTTACAGTTACCTGTCATAATTAGTATCGAACTTACAGATACTTGTCATAATTAGTATCGAAGTTACTGTTACTTGTCATAATTAGTATCGAAGTTACTGTTACCTGTCATATTTAGTATCGAAATTACAATTACCTGCCATAATTTGTATCGAAATTACAGGTACTTGTCATAATTAGTAACGAAGTTACAGTAACCTGCCATAATTAGTATCGAAATTAAAGTTACTTGTCATAATAAGTAACGAAGTTACAGTAACCTGTCATAATTAGTATCGAAGTTACTGTTACCTGTCATAATTAGTATTGAAGTTACTGTTACCTGTCATAATTAGTATCGAAGATACAGTTACCTGCCATAATTTGTATCGAAATTACAGTTACTTGTCATAATTATTAAGGAAGTTACAGTTACCTGTCTTAATTAGTATCGAAGTTACTGTTACCTGTCATAATTAGTATCGAAGGTACTGTTACCTGCCATAATTTGTATCGAAATTACAGTTACTTGTCATAATTAGTTACGAAGTTACAGTTACCTGCCATAATTTGTATCGAAATTACAGTTACTTGTCATAATTATTAAGGAAGTTACAGTTACCTGTCATAATTAGTATCGAAGTTAAAGTTACTTGTCATGATTAGTATCGAAGTTACTGTTACCTGTCATAATTAGTATCGAATTTACTGTTACTTGTCTTAATTAATATCGAAGTTACTGTTAGCTGTCATAATTAGTATCGAAGATACAGTTACCTGCCATAATTTGTATCGAAATTACAGTTACTTTTCATAATTAGTAACGAAGTTACAGCTACCTGTCAAAATTAGTATCGATGTTACAGTTACTTGTCATAATTAGTATCGAAGTTACTGTTACCTGTCATAATTAGTATCGAATTTACTGTTACTTGTCTTAATTAATATCGAAGTTACTGTTAGCTGTCATAATTAGTATCGAAGATACAGTTACCTGCCATAATTTGTATCGAAATTACAGTTACTTGTCATAATTAGTAACGAAGTTACAGTTACCTGTCATAATTAGTCTCGATGTTACAGTTACTTGTCATAAATAGTATCGAAGTTACTGTTACCTGTCATAATTAGTATCGATGTAACAGTTACCTGCCAAAATTTGTATCGAAATTACAGTTACTTGTCATAATTAGTATCGAAGTTACTGTTACTTGTCATAATTAATATCGAAGTTACTGATACCTGTCACAAATAGTATCGAAGTTACAGTTACTTGTCATAATTAGTATCGAAGTTACATTTACTTGTCATAATTAGTATCGAAGTTACAGTTACCTGTCATAATTAGTATCGAAGTTACAGTTTCTTGTCATAATTAGTAATGAAGTTACAGTTACCTGTCATAATAAGTATCGATGTTACAGTTACATGTCATAATTAGTATCGATGTTACAGTTACTTGTCATAATTAGTATCGATGTTACAGTTTCTTGTCATAATTAGTAATGAAGTTACAGTTACCTGTCATAATAAGTATCGAAGTTACAGTTACATGTCATAATTAGTATCGATGTTACAGTTACTTGTCATAATTAGTAACGAAGTTACAGTTACCTGTCATAATTAGTATCGAACTTACAGTTACTTGTCATAATTAGTATCGAAGTTACTGTTACCTGTCATAATTAGTATTGATGTTACAGTTACCTGCCATAATTTGTATCGAAATTATAGTTACTTGTCATAATTAGTAACGAAGTTACAGTTGCCTGTCATAATTAGTATCGAACTTACAGATACTTGTCATAATTAGTATCGAAGTTACTGTTACTTGTCATAATTAGCATCGAAGTTACTGTTACCTGTCATATTTAGTATCGAAATTACAATTACCTGCCATAATTTGTATCGAAATTACAGGTACTTGTCATAATTAGTAACGAAGTTACAGTAACCTGCCATAATTAGTATCGAAATTAAAGTTACTTGTCATAATAAGTAACGAAGTTACAGTAACCTGTCATAATTAGTATCGAAGTTACTGTTACCTGTCATAATTAGTATTGAAGTTACTGTTACCTGTCATAATTAGTATCGAAGATACAGTTACCTGCCATAATTTGTATCGAAATTACAGTTACTTGTCATAATTATTAAGGAAGTTACAGTTACCTGTCTTAATTAGTATCGAAGTTACTGTTACCTGTCATAATTAGTATCGAAGGTACTGTTACCTGCCATAATTTGTATCGAAATTACAGTTACTTGTCATAATTAGTTACGAAGTTACAGTTACCTGTCATAATTTGTATCGAAATTACAGTTACTTGTCATAATTAGTATCGAAATTACTGTTACCTGTCATAATTAGTATCGAAGTTACAGTTACCTGCCAAAATTTGTATCGAAATTACAGTTACTTGTCATAATTAGTAACGAAGTTACAGTTACTTGTCATAATTAGTAACGAAGTTACAGTTACCTGTCATAATTAGTATCGAAGTTACTGTTACTTGTCATAATTAGTATCGAAGTTACTGTTACCTGTCATATTTAGTATCGATATTACAATTACCTGCCATAATTTGTATCGAAATTACAGGGACTTGTCATAATTAGTAACGAAGTTACAGTAACCTGCCATAATTAGTATCGAAATTAAAGTTACTTGTCATAATAAGTAATGAAGTTACAGTTACCTGTCTTAATTAGTATCGAAGTTACTGTTACCTGCCATAATTAGTATCGAAGGTACTGTTACCTGCCATAATTTGTATCGAAATTACAGTTAATTGTCATAATTAGTTACGAAGTTACAGTTACCTGTCATAATTTGTATCGAAATTACAGTTACATGTCATAATTAGTATCGAAATTACTGTTACCTGTCATAATTAGTATCGAAGTTACAGTTACCTGCCAAAATTTGTATCGAAATTACAGTTACTTGTCATAATTAGTAACGAAGTTACAGTTACCTGTTATAATTAGTATCGAAGTTACAGTTACTTGTCATAATTAGTATCGAAGTTACTGTTACTTGTCATATTTAGTATCGAAGTTACTGTTACCTGTCATAAATAGTATCTAAATTACAATTACCTGCCATAATTTGTAACGAAATTACAGCTGATTGTCATAATTAGTAACGAAGTTACAGTTACCTGTCATAATTAGTATCGAAGTTACAGTTACCTGCCATAATTAGTATCGAAGTTACTGTTACCTGTCATTATTAGTATCGAAGATAGAGTTACCTGCCGTAATTTGTATCGAAATTACAGTTAATTGTCATAATTAGTAACGAAGTTACAGTTACCTACAATAATTTTTTATCAAAATTACAGTTACTTGCCATAATTAGTAACGAAGTTAGAGTTTCTTGTCATAATTAGTATCGAAGTTACAGTTACCTGTCATAATTTGTATCGAAGTTATAGTTACTTGTCATAATTAGTATCGAAGTTGCTGTTACCTGTCATAATTAGTATCGAAGTTACATTTACCTGCCATAATTTGTATCGAAATTACAGTAACTTGTCATAATTAGTAACGAAGTTACAGTTACCTGTCATAATTAGTATCGAACTTACAGTTACTTGTCATAATTAGTATCGAAGTTACTGTTACCTGTCATAATTAGTATCGATGTTACAGTTACCTGCCATAATTTGTATCGAAATTATAGTTACTTGTCATAATTAGTAACGAAGTTACAGTTACCTGTCATAATTAGTATCGAACTTACAGATACTTGTCATAATTTGTATCGAAGTTACTGTTACTTGTCATAATTAGTATCGAAGTTACTGTTACCTGTCATATTTAGTATCGAAATTACAATTACCTGCCATAATTTGTATCGAAATTACAGGTACTTGTCATAATTAGTAACGAAGTTACAGTAACCTGCCATAATTAGTATCGAAATTAAAGTTACTTGTCATAATAAGTAACGAAGTTACAGTAACCTGTCATAATTAGTATCGAAGTTACTGTTACCTGTCATAATTAGTATTGAAGTTACTGTTACCTGTCATAATTAGTATCGAAGATACACTTACCTGCCATAATTTGTATCGAAATTACAGTTACTTGTCATAATTATTAAGGAAGTTACAGTTACCTGTCGTAATTAGTATCGAAGTTAAAGTTACTTGTCATGATTAGTATCGAAGTTACTGTTACCTGTCATAATTAGTATCGAATTTACTGTTACTTGTCTTAATTAATATCGAAGTTACTGTTAGCTGTCATAATTAGTATCGAAGATACAGTTACCTGCCATAATTTGTATCGAAATTACAGTTACTTTTCATAATTAGTAACGAAGTTACAGTTAGCTGTCAAAATTAGTATCGATGTTACAGTTACTTGTCATAATTAGTATCGAAGTTACTGTTACCTGTCATAATTAGTATCGAATTTACTGTTACTTGTCTTAATTAATATCGAAGTTACTGTTAGCTGTCATAATTAGTATCGAAGATACAGTTACCTGCCATAATTTGTATCGAAATTACAGTTACTTGTCATAATTAGTAACGAAGTTACAGTTACCTGTCATAATTAGTATCGATGTTACAGTTACTTGTCATAAATAGTATCGAAGTTACTGTTACCTGTCATAATTAGTATCGATGTAACAGTTACCTGCCAAAATTTGTATCGAAATTACAGTTACTTGTCATAATTAGTATCGAAGTTACTGTTACTTGTCATAATTAATATCGAAGTTACTGATACCTGTCACAAATAGTATCGAAGTTACAGTTACTTGTCATAATTAGTATCGAAGTTACATTTACTTGTCATAATTAGTATCGAAGTTACAGTTACCTGTCATAATTAGTATCGAAGTTACAGTTTCTTGTCATAATTAGTAATGAAGTTACAGTTACCTGTCATAATAAGTATCGAAGTTACAGTTACATGTCATAATTAGTATCGATGTTACAGTTACTTGTCATAATTAGTAACGATGTTACAGTAACCTGTCATAATTAGTATCGAAGTTACTGTTACCTGTATTAATTAGTATCGAAGTTACAGTTACCTGCCATAATTTTCTATCAAAATTAGAGTTACTTGTCGTAATTGGTAACGAAGTTACAGTTACTTCTCATAATTAGTATCGAAGTTACTGTTACCTGTCAGAATTAGTATCAAAGTTACAGTTACCTGCCATATTTTGTATCGAAATTACAGTACCTTGTCATAATTACTTTCGAAGTTACAGTTACCTGTCAAAATTAGTATCGAAGGTACTGTTACCTGCCATAATTTGTATCGAAATTACAGTTACTTGTCATAATTAGTAACGAAGATACAGTTACCTGTCATTATTTGTATCGAAATTACAGTTACTTGTCATAATTAGTAACGAAGTTACAGTTTCCTGTCATAATTAGTATCGAAGTTACTGTTACCTGATATAATTAGTATCGAAGTAACAGTTACCTGCCATAATTTGTATCGAAATAACAGGGACTTGTCATAATTAGTAACGAAGTTACAGTTACCTGCCATAATTAGTATCGAAATTAAAGTTACTTATCATAATTAGTAACGAAGTTACAGTTACCTGTCATAATAAGTATCGAAGTTACTCTTACCTGTCATAATTACAATTGAAGTTACAGATACCTACCATAATTTTTTACCAAAATGACTGTTATTTGTCATAATTAGTAACGAAGTTAGAGTTTCTTGTCATAATTAGTATCGAAGTTACAGTTACCTGTCATAATTTGTATCGAAGTTATAGTTACTTGTCATAATTAGTATCGAAGTTACTGTTACCTGTCATAATTAATATCGAAGTTACAGTTACCTGCCATAATTTGTATCGAAATTACTGTTACCTGTCTTAATAAGTATCGATGTTACAGTTATTTGTCATAATTAGTATCGAAGTTACAGTTACTTCACATAATTAGAAACGATGTTACAGTAACCTGTCATAATTAGTATCGAAGTTACTGTTACCTGTATTAATTAGTATCGAAGTTACATTTATCTGCCATAATTTTTTAATCAAAATTAGAGTTACTTGTCATAATTAGTAACGAAGTTACAGTTACTTGTCATAATTAGTATCGAAGTTACTGTTACCTGTCATAATTAGTATCAAAGTTACAGTTACCTGCCATAATTTGTATCAAAGTTACAGTTCCATGTCATAATTAGTATCGAAGTTACAGTTACCTGTCATAATTAATATCGAAGGTACTGTTACCTGCCATAATTTGTATCGAAATTACAGTTACATGTCATAATTAGTAACGAAGTTACAGTTACCTGTCATAATTTGCATCGTAATTACAGTTAATTGTCATAATTAGTAACGAAGGTACAGTTTCCTGTCATAATTAGTACCGAAGTCACTGTTACCTGACATAATTAGTATCGAAGTTACAGTTACCTGCCATAATTTTTATCGAAATTACAGGGACTTGTCATAATTAGTAACGAAGTTACAGTTACCTACCATAATTAGTATCGAAATTAAAGTTACTTGTCATAATAAGTAACGAAGTTACAGATACCTGTCATAATTAGTATCGAAGTTACTGTCACCTGTCATAATTAGTATTGAAGTTACAGTTACCTTCCATAATTTTTTATCAAGATTACTGTTACTTGTCATAATTAGTAACGAAGTTAGATTTTCTTGTCATAATTAGTATCGAAGTTACAGTTACCTGTCATAATTTGATTCGAAGTTATAGTTGCTTGTCATAATTAGTATCGAAGTTACTGTTACCTGTCATAATTAGTATCGAAGTTACAGTTACCTGCCATAATTTGTATCGAAATTACAGTTCCATGTCATAATTAGTATCGAAGTTACAGTTACCTGTAATAATTAGTATCGAAGGTTCTGTTAGCTGCCATAATTTTTATCGAAATTACAGTTACTTGTCATAATTAGTTACGAAGTTACAGTTACCTGTCATAATTTGTATCGATATTACAGTTACTTGTCATAATTAGTATCGAAATAACTGTTACCTGTCATAATTAGTATCGACGTTACAGTTACCTGCCAAAATTTGTATCGAAATTACAGTTACTTGTCATAATTAGTAACGAAGTTATAGTTACCTGTCATAATTAGTATCGAAGTTACAGTTACCTGCAATAATTAGTATCGAAGTTACTGTTACCTGTCATAATTAGTATCGAAGTTAGATTTAACTGCCATAATTATTATCGAAATTACAGTTAATTGTCATAATTAGTAACGAAGTTACAGTTACCTACAATAATTCTATCAAAATTACAGTTACTTGTCATAATTAGTAACGAAGTTAGAGTTACTTGTCCTAATTAGTATCGAAGTTACAATTACTTGTCTTAATTAGTATCGAAGTTACTGTTGACTGTCATAATAAGTATCGAAGTTACAGTTACCTGCCAAAATTTGAATCGAAATTACAGTTACTTGTCATAATTAGTAACGAAGTTACAGTTACCTGTCATAATTAGTATCGAACTTACAGTTACTTGTCATAATTAGTAACGAAGTTACAGTTACCTACAATATTTTTTTATCAAAATTACAGTTACTTGCCATAATTAGTAACGAAGTTAGAGTTTCTTGTCATAATTAGTATCGAAGTTGCAGTTACCTGTCATAATTTGTATCGAAGTTATAGTTACTTGTCATAATTAGTATCGAAGTTGCTGTTACCTGTCATAATTAGTATCGAAGTTACATTTACCTGCCATAATTTGTATCGAAATTACAGTAACTTGTCATAATTAGTATCGAAGTTACAGTTACCTGTCATAATTAGTATCGAACTTACAGTTACTTGTAATAATTAGTATCGAAGTTACTGTTACCTGTCATAATTAGTATCGATGTTACAGTTACCTGCCATAATTTGTATCGAAATTATGGTTACTTGTCATAATTAGTAACGAAGTTACAGTTACCTGCCAAAATTTGTATCGAAATTAGAGTTACTTGTCATAATTAGTAACGCAGTTACAGTTACTTGTCATAATTAGTAACGAAGTTACAGTTACCTGTCATAATTAGTATCGAAGTTACTGTTACTTGTCATAATTAGTATCGAAGTTACTGTTACCTGTCATATTTAGAATCGAAATTACAATTACCTGCCATAATTTGTATCGAAATTACAGGGACTTGTCATAATTAGTAACGAAGTTAAAGTAACCTGCCATAATTAGTATCGAAATTAAAGTTACTTGTCATAATAAGTAACGAAGTTACAGTTACCTGTCTTAATTAGTATCGAAGTTACTGTTACCTGTCATAATTAGTATCGAAGGTACTGTTACCTGCCATAATTTGTATCGAAATTACATTTACTTGTCAAATTAGTTACGAAGTTACAGTTACCTGTCATAATTTGTATCGAAATTACAGTTACATGTCATAATTAGTATCGAAATAACTGTTACCTGTCATAATTAGTATCGAAGTTACAGTTACCTGCCAAAATTTGTATCGAAATTACAGTTACTTGTCATAATTAGTAACGAAGTTACAGTTACCTGTTATAATTAGTATCGAAGTTACAGTTACTTGTCATAATTAGTATCGAAGTTACTGTTACTTGTCATAATTAGTATCGAAGTTACTGTTACCTGTCATAAATAGTATCTAAATTACAATTACCTGCCATAATTTGTAACGAAATTACAGCTACTTGTCATAATTAGTAACGAAGTTACAGTTACCTGTCATAATTAGTATCGAAGTTAGAGTTACCTGCCATAATTAGTATCGAAGTAACTGTTACCTGTCATAATTAGTATCGAAGATAGTGTTACCTGCCATAATTTGTATTGAAATTACTGTTAATTGTCATAATTAGTAACGAAGTTACAGTTACCTACAATAATTTTTTATCAAAATTACAGTTACTTGCCATAATTAGTAACGAAGTTAGAGTTTCTTGTCATAATTAGTATCGAAGTTACTGTTACCTGTCATAATTAGTATCGAAATTACAATAACCTGCCATATTTTGTAACGAAATTACAGTTACTTGTCATAATTAGTAAGGAAGTTACAGTTACCTGCCATAATTTGTATCGAAATTACAGTTACTTTTCATAATTAGTAACGAAGTTACAGTTACCTGTCATAATTAGTATCGAAGTTACTGTTACTTGTCATAATTAATATCGAAGTTACTGATACCTGTCATAAATAGTATCGAAGTTACAGTTACTTGTCATAATTAGTATCGAAGTTACAGTTACTTGTCATAATTAGTATCGAAGTTACAGTTACCTGTCATAATTAGTATCGAAGTTACAGTTTCTAGTCATAATTAGTAATGAAGTTACAGTTACCTGTTATAATAAGTATCGAAGTTACAGTAACCTGCCATAATTTGTATCGAAATTACAGTTACCTGTCATAATTAGTATCGAAGTTAAAGTTACTTGTCATGATTAGTATCGAAGTTACTGTTACCTGTCATAATTAGTATCGAATTTACTGTTACTTGTCTTAATTAATATCGAAGTTACTGTTAGCTGTCATAAATAGTATCGAAGATACAGTTACCTGCCATAATTTGTATCGAAATTACAGTTACTTTTCATAATTAGTAACGAAGTTACAGTTACCTGTCAAAATTAGTATCGATGTTACAGTTACTTGTCATAATTAGTATCGAAGTTACTGTTACCTGTCATAATTAGTATCGAAGTAACAGTTACCTGCCAAAATTTGTAACGAAATTACAGTTACTTGTCATAATTAGTATCGAAGTTACTGTTACTTGTCATAATTAATATCGAAGTTACTGATACCTGTCATAAATAGTATCGAAGTTACAGTTACTTGTCATAATTAGTATCGAAGTTACAGTTACTTGTCATAATTAGTATCGAAGTTACAGTTACCTGTCATAATTAGTATCGAAGTTACAGTTTCTTGTCATAATTAGTAATGAAGTTACAGTTACCTGTCATAATGAGTATCGAAGTTACAGTTACCTGCCATATTTTGTATCGAAATTACAGTACCTTGTCATAATTACTATCGAAGTTACAGTTACCTGTCAAAATTAGTATCGAAGGTACTGTTACCTGCCATAATTTGTATCGAAATTACAGTTACTTGTCTAATTAGTAACGAAGATACAGTTACCTGTCATTATTTGTATCGAAATTACAGTTACTTGTCATAATTAGTAACGAAGTTACAGTTTCCTGTCATTATTAGTATCGAAGTTACTGTTACCTGACATAATTAGTATCGAAGTTACAGTTTACCTGCCATAATTTGTATCGAAATAACAGGGACTTGTCATAATTAGTAACGAAGTTACAGTTACCTGCCATAATTAGTATCGAAATTAAAGTTACTTATCATAATTAGTAACGAAGTTACAGTTACCTGTCATAATAAGTATCGAAGTTACTCTTACCTGTCATAATTACAATTGAAGTTACAGTTACCTACCATAATTTTTTATCAAAATGACTGTTACTTGTCATAATTAGTAACGAAGTTAGAGTTTCTTGTCATAATTAGTATCGAAGTTACAGTTACCTGTCATAATTTGATTCGAAGTTATAGTTACTTGTCATAATTAGTATCGAAGTTACTGTTACCTGTCATAATTAGTATCGAAGTTACAGTTACCTGCCATAATTTGTATCGAAATTACAGTTCCATGTCATAATTAGTATCGAAGTTACAGTTACCTGTAATAATTAGTATCGAAGGTTCTGTTAGCTGCCATAATTTTTATCGAAATTACAGTTACTTATCATAATTATTTACGAAGTTACAGTTACCTGTCATAATTTGTATCGATATTACAGTTACTTGTCATAATTAGTATCGAAATAACTGTTACCTGTCATAATTAGTATCGACGTTACAGTTACCTGCCAAAATTTGTATCTAAATTACAGTTACTTGTCATAATTAGTAACGAAGTTATAGTTACCTGTCATAATTAGTATCGAAGTTACAGTTACTTGTCATAATTAGTATCGAAGTTACTGTTACCTGTCATAAATAGTATCGAAATTACAATTACCTGCCATAATTTGTAACGAAATTACAGCTACTTGTCATAATTATTAACGAAGTTACAGTTACCTGTCATAATTCGTATCGAAGTTACAGTTACCTGCAATAATTAGTATCGAAGTTACTGTTACCTGTCATAATTAGTATCGAAGTTAGAGTTACCTGCCATAATTTGTATCGAAATTACAGTTAATTGTCATAATTAGTAACGAAGTTACAGTTACCTACAATAATTTTTATCAAAATTACAGTTACTTGTCATAATTAGTAACGAAGTTAGAGTTTCTTGTCATAATTAGTATCGAAGTTACAGTTACCTGTCATAATTTGTATCGAAGTTATAGTTACTTGTCATAATTAGTATCGAAGTTGCTGTTACCTGTCATAATTACTATCGAAGTTACAGTTACCTGCCATAATTTGTATCGAAATTACAGTTACTTGTCATAATTAGTAACGAAGTTACAGATACCGGTCATAATTAGTATCGAAGTTACAATTACTTGTCTTAATTAGTATCGAAGTTACTGTTGACTGTCATAATAAGTATCGAAGTTACAGTTACCTGCCAAAATTTGAATCGAAATTACAGTTACTTGTCATAATTAGTAACGAAGTTACAGTTACCTGTCATTATTAGTATCGAACTTACAGTTACTTGTCATAATTAGTATCGAAGTTACTGTTACTTGTCATAATTAGTATCGATGTTACTGTTACCTGTCATATTTAGTATCGAAATTACAATTACCTGCCATAATTTGTATCGAAATTACAGGGACTTGTCATAATTAGTAACGAAGTTACAGTAACCTGCCATAATTAGTATCGAAATTAAAGTTACTTGTCATAATAAGTAACGAAGTTACAGTTACCTGTCTTAATTAGTATCGAAGTTACTGTTACCTGTCATAATTAGTATCGAAGGTACTGTTACCTGCCATAATTTGTATTGAAATTACAGTTACTTGTCATAATTAGTTACAACGTTACAGTTACCTGTCATAATTTGTATCGAAATTACAGTTACTTGTCATAATTAGTATCGAAATTACTGTTACCTGTCATAATTAGTATCGAAGTTACAGTTACCTGCCAAAATTTGTATCGAAATTACAGTTACTTGTCATAATTAGTAACGAAGTTACAGTTACCTGTCATAATTAGTATCGAAGTTACATTTACTTGTCATAATTAGTATCGAAGTTACTGTTAATTGTCATAATTAGTATCGAAGTTACTGTTACCTGTCATAAATAGTATCGAAATTACAATTACCTGCCATAATTTGTAACGAAATTACAGCTACTTGTCATAATTAGTAACGAAGTTACAGTTACCTGTCATAATTAGTATCGAAGTTACAGTTACTTGTCATAATTAGTATCGAAGTTACTGTTGACTGTCATAATAAGTATCGAAGTTACAGTTACCTGCCAAAATTTGAATCGAAATTACAGTTACTTGTCATAATTAGTAACGAAGTTACATTTACCTGTCATAATTAGTATCGAACTTACAGTTACTTGTCATAATTAGTATCGAAGTTACTGTTACTTGTCATAATTAGTATCGAAGTTACTGTTACCTGTCATATTTAGTATCGAAATTACCATTACCTGCCATAATTTGTATCGAAATTACAGGGACTTGTCATAATTAGTAACGAAGTTACAGTAATCTGCTATAATTAGTATCGAAATTAAAGTTACTTGTCTTAATAATTAATGAAGTTACAGTTACCTGTCTTAATTAGTATCGAAGTTACTGTTACCTGCCATAATTAGTATCGAAGGTACTGTTACCTGCCATAATTTGTATCGAAATTACAGTTACTTGTCATAATTAGTTACGAAGTTACAGTTACCTGTCATAATTTGTATCGAAATTACAGTTACATGTCATAATTAGTATCGAAATTACTGTTACCTGTCATAATTAGTATCGAAGTTACAGTTACCTGCCAAAATTTGAATCGAAATTACAGTTACTTGTCATAATTAGTAACGAAGTTACATTTACCTGTCATAATTAGCATCGAACTTACAGTTACTTGTCATAATTAGTATCGAAGTTACTGTTACTTGTCATAATTAGTATCGAAGTTACTGTTACCTGTCATATTTAGTATCGAAATTACAATTACCTGCCATAATTTGTATCGAAATTACAGGGACTTGTCATAATTAGTAACGAAGATACAGTAACCTGCCATAATTAGTCTCGAAATAAAAGTTACTTGTCATAATAAGTAATGAAGTTACAGTTACCTGTCTTAATTAGTATCGAAGTTACTGTTACCTGCCATAATTAGTATCGAAGGTACTGTTACCTGCCATAATTTGTATCGAAATTACAGTTAATTGTCATAATTAGTAACGAAGTTACAGTTACCTACAATAATTTTTTATCAAAATTACAGTTACTTGTCATAATTAGTATCGAAGTTACAGTTACCTGTCATAATTTGTATCGAAGTTATAGTTACTTGTCATAATTAGTATCGAAGTTACTGTTACCTGTCATAATTAGTATCGAAGTTACATTTACCTGCCATAATTTGTACCGAAATTACAGTTACTTGTCATAATTAGTAACGAAGTTACAGTTACCTGTCATAATTAGTATCGAAGTTACAGTTACTTGTCATAATTAGTATCGAAGTTACTGTTGACTGTCATAATAAGTATCGGAGTTACAGTTACCTGCCAAAATTTGAATCGAAATTACAGTTACTTGTCATAATTAGTAACGAAGTTACAGTTACCTGTCATAATTAGTATCGAACTTACAGTACCTTGTCATAATTAGTATCGAAGTTACTGTTACTTGTCATAATTAGTATCGAAGTTACTGTTACCTGTCATATTTAGTATCGAAATTACAATTTCCTGCCATAATTTTTATCGAAATTACAGGGACTTGTCATAATTAGTAACGAAGTTACAGTAACCTGCCATAGTTAGTATCGAAATTAAAGTTACTTGTCATAATAAGTAACGAAGTTACAGTTACCTGTCATAATTAGTATCGAAGTTACTGTTACCTGTCATAATTAGTATTGAAGTTACAGTTACCTACAATAATTTTTATCAAAATTACAGTTACTTGTCATAATTAGTAACGAAGTTACAGTTATTTGTCATAATTAGTATCGAAGGTTCTGTTACCTGCCATAATTTGTATCGAAATTACAGTTACATGTCATAATTAGTAACGAAGTTACAGTTACCTGTCATAATTTGCATCGTAATTACAGTTAATTGTCATAATTAGTAACGAAGTTACAGTTTCCTGTCATAATTAGTACCGAAGTCACTGTTACCTGTCACAATTAGTATCGAAGTTACAGTTACCTGCCATAATTTGTATCTAAATTACAGGGACTTGTCATAATTAGTTACGAAGTTACAGTTTCTTGTCATAATTTGTATCGAAATTACAGTTACTTGTCATAATTAGTATCGAAATTACTGTTACCTGTCATAATTAGTATCGACGTTACAGTTTCCTGCCAAAATTTGTATCGAAATTACAGTTACTTGTCATAATTAGTAACGAAGTTACAGTTACCTGTCATAATTAGTATCGAAGTTACAGTTACTTGTCATAATTAGTATCGAAGTTACTGTTACTTGTCATAATTAGTATCGAAGTTACTGTTACCTGTCATAAATAGTATCGAAATTACAATTACCTGCCATAATTTGTAACGAAATTACAGCTACTTGTCATAATTAGTAACGAAGTTACAGTTACCTGTCATAATTAGTATCGAAGTTACAGTTACCTGCAATAATTAGTATCGAAGTTACTGTTACCTGTCATAATTAGTATCGAAGTTAGAGTTACCTGCCATAATTTGTATCGAAATTACAGTTAATTGTCATAATTAGTAACGAAGTTACAGTTACCTACAATAATTTTTATCAAAATTACATTTACTTGTCATAATTAGTAACGAAGTTAGAGTTTCTTGTCATAATTAGTGTTGAAGTTACAGTTACCTACCATAATTGTTTATCAAGATTACTGTTACTTGTCATAAATAGTAACGAAGTTAGATTTTCTTGTCATAATTAGTATCGAAGTTACAGTTACCTGTCATAATTTGATTCGAAGTTATAATTACTTGTCATAATTCGTATCGAAGTTACTGTTACATGTCATAATTAGTATCGAAGTTACAGTTACCTGCCATAATTTGTATCGAAATTACAGTTCCTTGTCATAATTAGTATCGAAGTTTCAGTTACCTGTAATAATTAGTATCGAAGGTACTGTTAGCTGCCATAATTTGTATCGAAATTACAGTTACTTGTCATAATTAGTTACGAAGTTACAGTTTTCTGTCATAATTAGTAACGAAGTTAGAGTTTCTTGTCATAATTAGTATCGAAGTTACTGTTACCTGTCATAATTTGTATCGAAGTTATAGTACTTGTCATAATTAGTATCGAAGTTGCTGTTACCTGTCATAATTACTATCGAAGTTACAGTTACCTGCCATAATTTGTATAGAAATTACAGTTACTTGTCACAATTAGTAACGAAGTTACAGATACCTGTCATAATTAGTATCGAAGATACAATTACTTGTCTTAATTAGTATCGAAGTTACTGTTGACTGTCATAATAAGTATCGAAGTTACAGTTACCTGCCAAAATTTGAATCGAAATTACAGTTACTTGTCATAATTAGTAACGAAGTTACAGTTACCTGTCATTATTAGTATCGAACTTACAGTTACTTGTCATAATTAGTATCGAAGTTACTGTTACTTGTCATAATTAGTATCGATGTTACTGTTACCTGTCATATTTAGTATCGAAATTACAATTACCTGCCATAATTTGTATCGAAATTACAGGGACTTGTCATAATTAGTAACGAAGTTACAGTAACCTGCCATAATTAGTATCGAAATTAAAGTTACTTGTCATAATAAGTGACGAAGTTACAGTTACCTGTCTTAATTAGTATCGAAGTTACTGTTACCTGTCATAATTAGTATCGAAGGTACTGTTACCTGCCATAATTTGTATCGAAATTACAGTTACTTGTCATAATTAGTTACAACGTTACAGTTACCTGTCATAATTTGTATCGAAATTACAGTTACTTGTCATAATTAGTATCGAAATTACTGTTACCTGTCATAATTAGTATCGAAGTTACAGTTACCTGCCAAAATTTGTATCGAAATTACAGTTACTTGTCATAATTAGTAACGAAGTTACAGTTACCTGTCATAATTAGTATCGAAGTTACTGTTAATTGTCATATTTAGTATCGAAGTTACTGTTACTTGTCATAAATAGTATCGAAATTACAATTACCTGCCATAATTTGTAACGAAATTACAGCTACTTGTCATAATTAGTAACGAAGTAACAGTTACCTGTCATAATTAGTATCGAAGTTACAGTTACTTGTCATAATTAGTATCGAAGTTACTGTTGACTGTCATAATAAGTATCGATGTTACAGTTACCTGCCAAAATTTGAATCGAAATTACAGTTACTTGTCATAATTAGTAACGAAGTTACATTTACCTGTCATAATAAGTATCGAACTTACAGTTACTTGTCATAATTAGTATCGAAGTTACTGTTACTTGTCATAATTAGTATCGAAGTTACTGTTACCTGTCATATTTAGTATCGAAATTACAATTACCTGCCATAATTTGTATCGAAATTACAGGGACTTGTCATAATTAGTAACGAAGATACAGTAACCTGCCATAATTAGTATCGAAATAAAAGTTACTTGTCATAATAAGTAATGAAGTTACAGTTACCTGTCTTAATTAGTATCGAAGTTACTGTTACCTGCCATAATTAGTATCGAAGGTACTGTTACCTGCCATAATTTGTATCGAAATTACAGTTACTTGTCATAATTAGTAACGAAGTTACAGTTACCTGTTATAATTAGTATCGAAGTTACAGTTACTTGTCATAATTAGTATCGAAGTTACTGTTACTTGTCATAATTAGTATCATAGTTACTGTTACCTGTCATAGGTAGTATCTAAATTACAATTACCTGCCATAATTTGTAACGAAATTACAGCTACTTGTCATAATTAGTAACGAAGTTACAGTTACCTGTCATAATTAGTATCGAAGTTACAGTTACCTGCCATAATTAGTATCGAAGTTACTGTTACCTGTCATAATTAGTATCGAAGATAGAGTTACCTGCCATAATTTGTATCGAAATTACAGTTAATTGTCATAATTAGTAACGAAGTTACAGTTACCTACAATAATTTTTTATCAAAATTACAGTTACTTGTCATAATTAGTATCGACGTTACAGTTACATGTCATAATTTGTATCGAAGTTATAGTTACTTGTCATAATTAGTATCGAAGTTGCTGATACCTGTCATAATTAGTATCGAAGTTACATTTACCTGCCATAATTTGTATCGAAATTACAGTTACTTGTCATAATTAGTAACGAAGTTACAGTTACCTGTCATAATTAGTATCGAAGTTACAGTTACTTGTCATAATTAGTATCGAAGTTACTGTTGACTGTCATAATAAGTATCGGAGTTACAGTTACCTGCCAAAATTTGAATCGAAATTACAGTTACTTGTCATAATTAGTAACGAAGTTACAGTTACCTGTCATAATTAGTATCGAACTTACAGTACCTTGTCATAATTAGTATCGAAGTTACTGTTACTTGTCATAATTAGTATCGAAGTTACTGTTACCTGTCATATTTAGTATCGAAATTACAATTTCCTGCCATAATTTTTATCGAAATTACAGGGACTTGTCATAATTAGTAACGAAGTTACAGTAACCTGCCATAGTTAGTATCGAAATTAAAGTTACTTGTCATAATACGTAACGAAGTTACAGTTACCTGTCATAATTAGTATCGAAGTTACTGTTACCTGTCATAATTAGTATTGAAGTTACAGTTACCTACAATAATTTTTTATCAAAATTACAGTTACTTGTCATAATTAGTAACGAAGTTACAGTTACTTGTCATAATTAGTATCGAAGGTTCTGTTACCTGCCATAATTTGTATCGAAATTACAGTTACATGTCATAATTAGTAACGAAGTTACAGTTACCTGTCATAATTTGCATCGTAATTACAGTTAATTGTCATAATTAGTAACGAAGTTACAGTTTCCTGTCATAATTAGTACCGAAGTCATTGTTACCTGTCACAATTAGTATCGAAGTTACAGTTACCTGCCATAATATGTATCGAAATTACAGGGACTTGTCATAATTAGTAACGAAGTTACAGTTACCTGCCATAATTAGTATCGAAATTAAAGTTACTTGTCATAATAAGTAACGAAGTTACAGATACCTGTCATAATTAGTATCGAAGTTACTGTCACCTGTCATAATTAGTATTGAAGTTACAGTTACCTACCATAATTTTTTATCAATATTACTGTTACTTGTCATAATTAGTAACGAAGTTAGATTTTCTTGTCATAATTAGTATCGAAGTTACAGTTACCTGTCATAATTTGATTCGAAGTTATAATAACTTGTCATAATTCGTATCGAAGTTACTGTTACCTGTCATAATTAGTATCGAAGTTACAGTTACCTGCCATAATTTGTATCGAAATTACAGTTCCTTGTCATAATTAGTATCGAAGTTTCAGTTACCTGTAATAATTAGTATCGAAGGTACTGTTAGCTGCCATAATTTGCATCGAAATTACAGTTACTTGTCATAATTAGTTACGAAGTTACAGTTTCTTGTCATAATTTGTATCGAAATTACAGTTACTTGTCATAATTAGTATCGAAATTCCTGTTACCTGTCATAATTAGTATCGACGTTACAGTTTCCTGCCAAAATTTGTATCGAAATTACAGTTACTTGTCATAATTAGTAACGAAGTTACAGTTCCCTGTCATAATTAGTATCGAAGTTACAGTTACTTGTCATAATTAGTATCGAAGTTACTGTTACTTGTCATAATTAGTATCGAAGTTACTGTTACCTGTCATAAATAGTATCGAAATTACAATTACCTGTCATAATTTGTAACGAAATTACAGCTACTTGTCATAATTAGTAACGAAGTTACAGTTACCTGTCATAATTAGTATCGAAGTTACAGTTACCTGCAATAATTAGTATCGAAGTTACTGTTACCTGTCATAATTAGTATCGAAGTTAGAGTTACCTGCCATAATTTGTATCGAAATTACAGTTAATTGTCATAATTAGTAACGAAGTTACAGTTACCTACAATAATTTTTATCAAAATTACATTTACTTGTCATAATTAGTAACGAAGTTAGAGTTTCTTGTCATAATTAGTGTTGAAGTTACAGTTACCTACCATAATTGTTTATCAAGATTACTGTTACTTGTCATAATTAGTAACGAAGTTAGATTTTCTTGTCATAATTAGTATCGAAGTTACAGTTACCTGTCATAATTTGATTCGAAGTTATAATTACTTGTCATAATTCGTATCGAAGTTACTGTTACATGTCATAATTAGTATCGAAGTTACAGTTACCTGCCATAATTTGTATCGAAATTACAGTTCCTTGTCATAATTAGTATCGAAGTTTCAGTTACCTGTAATAATTAGTATCGAAGGTACTGTTAGCTGCCATAATTTGTATCGAAATTACAGTTACTTGTCATAATTAGTTACGAAGTTACAGTTTCCTGTCATAATTTGTATCGAAATTACAGTTACTTGTCATAATTAGTATCGAAATTAAAGTTACTTGTCATAATAAGTAACGAAGTTACAGTTACCTGTCTTAATTAGTATCGAAGTTACTGTTACCTGTCATAATTAGTATCGAAGGTACTGTTACCTGCCATAATTTGTATCGAAATTTCAGTTACTTGTCATAATTAGTTACAAAGTTACAGTTACCTGTCATAATTTGTATCGAAATTACAGTTACTTGTCATAATTAGTATCGAAATTACTGTTACCTGTCATAATTAGTATCGAAGTTACAGTTACCTGCCAAAATTTGTATCGAAATTACAGTTACTTGTCATAATTAGTAACGAAGTTACAGTTACCTGTCATAATTAGTATCGAAGTTACAGTTACTTGTCATAATTAGTATCGAAGTTACTGTTAATTGTCATAATTAGTATCGAAGTTACTGTTACCTGTCATAAATAGTATCGAAATTACAATTACCTGCCATAATTTGTAACGAAATTACAGCTACTTGTCATAATTAGTAACGAAGTTACAGTTACCTGTCATAATTAGTATCGAAGTTACAGTTACTTGTCATAATTAGTATCGAAGTTACTGTTGACTGTCATAATAAGTATCGAAGTTACAGTTACCTGCCAAAATTTGAATCGAAATTACAGTTACTTGTCATAATTAGTAACGAAGTTACATTTACCTGTCATAATTAGTATCGAACTTACAGTTACTTGTCATAATTAGTATCGAAGTTACTGTTACTTGTCATAATTAGTATCGAAATTACTGTTACCTGTCATATTTAGTATCGAAATTACAATTACCTGCCATAATTTGTATCGAAATTACAGGGACTTGTCATTATTAGTAACGAAGTTACAGTAACCTGCCATAATTAGTATCGAAATTAAAGTTACTTGTCATAATAAGTAATGAAGTTACAGTTACCTGTCTTAATTAGTATCGAAGTTACTGTTACCTGCCATAATTAGTATCGAAGGTACTGTTACCTGCCATAATTTGTATCGAAATTACAGTTACTTGTCATAATTAGTTACGAAGTTACAGTTACCTGTCATAATTTGTATCGAAATTACAGTTACATGTCATAATTAGTATCGAAATTACTGTTACCTGTCATAATTAGTATCGAAGTTACAGTTACCTGCCAAAATTTGAATCGAAATTACAGTTACTTGTCATAATTAGTAACGAAGTTACATTTACCTGTCATAATTAGTGTCGAACTTACAGTTACTTGTCATAATTAGTATCGAAGTTACTGTTACTTGTCATAATTAGTATCGAAGTTACTGTTACCTGTCATATTTAGTATCGAAATTACAATTACCTGCCATAATTTGTATCGAAATTACAGGGACTTGTCATAATTAGTAACGAAGTTACAGTAACCTGCCATAATTAGTATCGAAATTAAAGTTACTTGTCATAATAAGTAATGAAGTTACAGTTACCTGTCTTAATTAGTATCGAAGTTACTGTTACCTGCCATAATTAGTATCGAAGGTACTGTTACCTGCCATAATTTGTATCGAAATTACTGTTACTTGTCATAATTAGTAACGAAGTTACAGTTACCTGTTATAATTAGTAGCGAAGTTACAGTTACTTGTCATAATTAGTATCGAAGTTACTGTTACTTGTCATAATTAGTATCATAGTTATGTTACCTGTCATAAATAGTATCTAAATTACAATTTCCTGCCATAATTTGTAACGAAATTACAGCTACTTGTCATAATTAGTAACGAAGTTACAGTTACCTGTCATAATTAGTATCGAAGTTACAGTTACCTGCCATAATTAGTATCGAAGTTACTGTTACCTGTCATAATTAGTATCGAAGATAGAGTTACCTGCCATAATTTGTATCGAAATTACAGTTACATGTCATAATTAGTAACGAAGTTACAGTTACCTGTCATAATTTGCATCGTAATTACAGTTAATTGTCATAATTAGTAACGAAGTTACAGTTTCCTGTCATAATTAGTACCGAAGTCACTGTTACCTGTCACAATTAGTATCGAAGTTACAGTTACCTGCCATAATTTGTATCTAAATTACAGGGACTTGTCATAATTAGTTACGAAGTTACAGTTTCTTGTCATAATTTGTATCGAAATTACAGTTACTTGTCATAATTAGTATCGAAATTACTGTTACCTGTCATAATTAGTATCGACGTTACAGTTTCCTGCCAAAATTTGTATCGAAATTACAGTTACTTGTCATAATTAGTAACGAAGTTACAGTTACCTGTCATAATTAGTATCGAAGTTACAGTTACTTGTCATAATTAGTATCGAAGTTACTGTTACTTGTCATAATTAGTATCGAAGTTACTGTTACCTGTCATAAATAGTATCGAAATTACAATTACCTGCCATAATTTGTAACGAAATTACAGCTACTTGTCATAATTAGTAACGAAGTTACAGTTACCTGTCATAATTAGTATCGAAGTTACAGTTACCTGCAATAATTAGTATCGAAGTTACTGTTACCTGTCATAATTAGTATCGAAGTTAGAGTTACCTGCCATAATTTGTATCGAAATTACAGTTAATTGTCATAATTAGTAACGAAGTTACAGTTACCTACAATAATTTTTATCAAAATTACATTTACTTGTCATAATTAGTAACGAAGTTAGAGTTTCTTGTCATAATTAGTGTTGAAGTTACAGTTACCTACCATAATTGTTTATCAAGATTACTGTTACTTGTCATAAATAGTAACGAAGTTAGATTTTCTTGTCATAATTAGTATCGAAGTTACAGTTACCTGTCATAATTTGATTCGAAGTTATAAATACTTGTCATAATTCGTATCGAAGTTACTGTTACATGTCATAATTAGTATCGAAGTTACAGTTACCTGCCATAATTTGTATCGAAATTACAGTTCCTTGTCATAATTAGTATCGAAGTTTCAGTTACCTGTAATAATTAGTATCGAAGGTACTGTTAGCTGCCATAATTTGTATCGAAATTACAGTTACTTGTCATAATTAGTTACGAAGTTACAGTTTTCTGTCATAATTAGTAACGAAGTTAGAGTTTCTTGTCATAATTAGTATCGAAGTTACAGTTACCTGTCATAATTTGTATCGAAGTTATAGTACTTGTCATAATTAGTATCGAAGTTGCTGTTACCTGTCATAATTACTATCGAAGTTACAGTTACCTGCCATAATTTGTATAGAAATTACAGTTACTTGTCACAATTAGTAACGAAGTTACAGATACCTGTCATAATTAGTATCGAAGATACAATTACTTGTCTTAATTAGTATCGAAGTTACTGTTGACTGTCATAATAAGTATCGAAGTTACAGTTACCTGCCAAAATTTGAATCGAAATTACAGTTACTTGTCATAATTAGTAACGAAGTTACAGTTACCTGTCATTATTAGTATCGAACTTACAGTTACTTGTCATAATTAGTATCGAAGTTACTGTTACTTGTCATAATTAGTATCGATGTTACTGTTACCTGTCATATTTAGTATCGAAATTACAATTACCTGCCATAATTTGAATCGAAATTACAGGGACTTGTCATAATTAGTAACGAAGTTACAGTAACCTGCCATAATTAGTATCGAAATTAAAGTTACTTGTCATAATAAGTAACGAAGTTACAGTTACCTGTCTTAATTAGTATCGAAGTTACTGTTACCTGTCATAATTAGTATCGAAGGTACTGTTACCTGCCATAATTTGTATCGAAATTACAGTTACTTGTCATAATTAGTTACAACGTTACAGTTACCTGTCATAATTTGTATCGAAATTACAGTTACTTGTCATAATTAGTATCGAAATTACTGTTACCTGTCATAATTAGTATCGAAGTTACAGTTACCTGCCAAAATTTGTATCGAAATTACAGTTACTTGTCATAATTAGTAACGAAGTTACAGTTACCTGTCATAATTAGTATCGATGTTACTGTTAATTGTCATATTTAGTATCGAAGTTACTGTTACCTGTCATAAATAGTATCGAAATTACAATTACCTGCCATAATTTGTAACGAAATTACAGCTACTTGTCATAATTAGTAACGAAGTTACAGTTACCTGTCATAATTAGTATCGAAGTTACAGTTACTTGTCATAATTAGTATCGAAGTTACTGTTGACTGTCATAATAAGTATCGAAGTTACAGTTACCTGCCAAAATTTGAATCGAAATTACAGTTACTTGTCATAATTAGTAACGAAGTTACATTTACCTGTCATAATAAGTATCGAACTTACAGTTACTTGTCATAATTAGTATCGAAGTTACTGTTACTTGTCATAATTAGTATCGAAGTTACTGTTACCTGTCATATTTAGTATCGAAATTACAATTACCTGCCATAATTTGTATCGAAATTACAGGGACTTGTCATAATTAGTAACGAAGATACAGTAACCTGCCATAATTAGTATCGAAATAAAAGTTACTTATCATAATAAGTAATGAAGTTACAGTTACCTGTCTTAATTAGTATCGAAGTTACTGTTACCTGCCATAATTAGTATCGAAGGTACTGTTACCTGCCATAATTTGTATCGAAATTACAGTTACTTGTCATAATTAGTAACGAAGTTACAGTTACCTGTTATAATTAGTATCGAAGTTACAGTTACTTGTCATAATTAGTATCGAAGTTACTGTTACTTGTCATAATTAGTATCATAGTTACTGTTACCTGTCATAGGTAGTATCTAAATTACAATTACCTGCCATAATTTGTAACGAAATTACAGCTACTTGTCATAATTAGTAACGAAGTTACAGTTACCTGTCATAATTAGTATCGAAGTTACAGTTACCTGCCATAATTAGTATCGAAGTTACTGTTACCTGTCATAATTAGTATCGAAGATAGAGTTACCTGCCATAATTTGTATCGAAATTACAGTTAATTGTCATAATTAGTAACGAAGTTACAGTTACCTACAATAATTTTTTATCAAAATTACAGTTACTTGTCATAATTAGTATCGACGTTACAGTTACCTGTCATAATTTGTATCGAAGTTATAGTTACTTGTCATAATTAGTATCGAAGTTGCTGTTACCTGTCATAATTAGTATCGAAGTTACATTTACCTGCCATAATTTGTATCGAAATTACAGTTACTTGTCATAATTAGTAACGAAGTTACAGTTACCTGTGATAATTAGTATCGAAGTTACAGTTACTTGTCATAATTAGTATCGAAGTTACTGTTGACTGTCATAATTAGTATCGGAGTTACAGTTACCTGCCAAAATTTGAATCGAAATTACAGTTACTTGTCATAATTAGTAACGAAGTTACAGTTACCTGTCATAATTAGTATCGAACTTACAGTACCTTGTCATAATTAGTATCGAAGTTACTGTTACTTGTCATAATTAGTATCGAAGTTACTGTTACCTGTCATATTTAGTATCGAAATTACAATTTCCTGCCATAATTTTTATCGAAATTACAGGGACTTGTCATAATTAGTAACGAAGTTACAGTAACCTGCCATAGTTAGTATCGAAATTAAAGTTACTTGTCATAATACGTAACGAAGTTACAGTTACCTGTCATAATTAGTATCGAAGTTACTGTTACCTGTCATAATTAGTATTGAAGTTACAGTTACCTACAATAATTTTTTATCAAAATTACAGTTACTTGTCATAATTAGTAACGAAGTTACAGTTACTTGTCATAATTAGTATCGAAGGTTCTGTTACCTGCCATAATTTGTATCGAAATTACAGTTACATGTCATAATTAGTAACGAAGTTACAGTTACCTGTCATAATTTGCATCGTAATTACAGTTAATTGTCATAATTAGTAACGAAGTTACAGTTTCCTGTCATAATTAGTACCGAAGTCACTGTTACCTGTCACAATTAGTATCGAAGTTACAGTTACCTGCCATAATATGTATCGAAATTACAGGGACTTGTCATAATTAGTAACGAAGTTACAGTTACCTGCCATAATTAGTATCGAAATTAAAGTTACTTGTCATAATAAGTAACGAAGTTACAGATACCTGTCATAATTAGTATCGAAGTTACTGTCACCTGTCATAATTAGTATTGAAGTTACAGTTACCTACCATAATTTTTTATCAATATTACTGTTACTTGTCATAATTAGTAACGAAGTTAGATTTTCTTGTCATAATTAGTATCGAAGTTACAGTTACCTGTCATAATTTGATTCGAAGTTATAATAACTTGTCATAATTCGTATCGAAGTTACTGTTACCTGTCATAATTAGTATCGAAGTTACAGTTACCTGCCATAATTTGTATCGAAATTACAGTTCCTTGTCATAATTAGTATCGAAGTTTCAGTTACCTGTAATAATTAGTATCGAAGGTACTGTTAGCTGCCATAATTTGTATCGAAATTACAGTTACTTGTCATAATTAGTTACGAAGTTACAGTTTCTTGTCATAATTTGTATCGAAATTACAGTTACTTGTCATAATTAGTATCGAAATTCCTGTTACCTGTCATAATTAGTATCGACGTTACAGTTTCCTGCCAAAATTTGTATCGAAATTACAGTTACTTGTCATAATTAGTAACGAAGTTACAGTTCCCTGTCATAATTAGTATCGAAGTTACAGTTACTTGTCATAATTAGTATCGAAGTTACTGTTACTTGTCATAATTAGTATCGAAGTTACTGTTACCTGTCATAAATAGTATCGAAATTACAATTACCTGTCATAATTTGTAACGAAATTACAGCTACTTGTCATAATTAGTAACGAAGTTACAGTTACCTGTCATAATTAGTATCGAAGTTAGAGTTACCTGCCATAATTTGTATCGAAATTACAGTTAATTGTCATAATTAGTAACGAAGTTACAGTTACCTACAATAATTTTTATCAAAATTACATTTACTTGTCATAATTAGTAACGAAGTTAGAGTTTCTTGTCATAATTAGTGTTGAAGTTACAGTTACCTACCATAATTGTTTATCAAGATTACTGTTACTTGTCATAATTAGTAACGAAGTTAGATTTTCTTGTCATAATTAGTATCGAAGTTACAGTTACCTGTCATAATTTGATTCGAAGTTATAATTACTTGTCATAATTCGTATCGAAGTTACTGTTACATGTCATAATTAGTATCGAAGTTACAGTTACCTGCCATAATTTGTATCGAAATTACAGTTCCTTGTCATAATTAGTATCGAAGTTTCAGTTACCTGTAATAATTAGTATCGAAGGTACTGTTAGCTGCCATAATTTGTATCGAAATTACAGTTACTTGTCATAATTAGTTACGAAGTTACAGTTTCCTGTCATAATTTGTATCGAAATTACAGTTACTTGTCATAATTAGTATCGAAATTAAAGTTACTTGTCATAATAAGTAACGAAGTTACAGTTACCTGTCTTAATTAGTATCGAAGTTACTGTTACCTGTCATAATTAGTATCGAAGGTACTGTTACCTGCCATAATTTGTATCGAAATTTCAGTTACTTGTCATAATTAGTTACAAAGTTACAGTTACCTGTCATAATTTGTATCGAAATTACAGTTACTTGTCATAATTAGTATCGAAATTACTGTTACCTGTCATAATTAGTATCGAAGTTGCAGTTACCTGCCAAAATTTGTATCGAAATTACAGTTACTTGTCATAATTAGTAACGAAGTTACAGTTACCTGTCATAATTAGTATCTAAGTTACAGTTACTTGTCATAATTAGTATCGAAGTTACTGTTAATTGTCATAATTAGTATCGAAGTTACTGTTACCTGTCATAAATAGTATCGAAATTACAATTACCTGCCATAATTTGTAACGAAATTACAGCTACTTGTCATAATTAGTAACGAAGTTACAGTTACCTGTCATAATTAGTATCGAAGTTACAGTTACTTGTCATAATTAGTATCGAAGTTACTGTTGACTGTCATAATAAGTATCGAAGTTACAGTTACCTGCCAAAATTTGAATCGAAATTACAGTTACTTGTCATAATTAATAACGAAGTTACATTTACCTGTCATAATTAGTATCGAACTTACAGTTACTTGTCATAATTAGTATCGAAGTTACTGTTACTTGTCATAATTAGTATCGAAATTACTGTTACCTGTCATATTTAGTATCGAAATTACAATTACCTGCCATAATTTGTATCGAAATTACAGGGACTTGTCATTATTAGTAACGAAGTTACAGTAACCTGCCATAATTAGTATCGAAATTAAAGTTACTTGTCATAATAAATAATGAAGTTACAGTTACCTGTCTTAATTAGTATCGAAGTTACTGTTACCTGCCATAATTAGTATCGAAGGTACTGTTACCTGCCATAATTTGTATCGAAATTACAGTTACTTGTCATAATTAGTTACGAAGTTACAGTTACCTGTCATAATTTGTATCGAAATTACAGTTACATGTCATAATTAGTATCGAAATTACTGTTACCTGTCATAATTAGTATCGAAGTTACAGTTACCTGCCAAAATTTGAATCGAAATTACAGTTACTTGTCATAATTAGTAACGAAGTTACATTTACCTGTCATAATTAGTATCGAACTTACAGTTACTTGTCATAATTAGTATCGAAGTTACTGTTACTTGTCATAATTAGTATCGAAGTTACTGTTACCTGTCATATTTAGTATCGAAATTACAATTACCTGCCATAATTTGTATCGAAATTACAGTTACTTGTCATAATTAGTAACGAAGTTACAGTTACCTGTTATAATTAGTAGCGAAGTTACAGTTACTTGTCATAATTAGTATCGAAGTTACTGTTACTTGTCATAATTAGTATCATAGTTATGTTACCTGTCATAAATAGTATCTAAATTACAATTTCCTGCCATAATTTGTAACGAAATTACAGCTACTTGTCATAATTAGTAACGAAGTTACAGTTACCTGTCATAATTAGTATCGAAGTTACAGTTACCTGCCATAATTAGTATCGAAGTTACTGTTACCTGTCATAATTAGTATCGAAGATAGAGTTACCTGCCATAATTTGTATCGAAATTACAGTTAATTGTCATAATTAGTAACGAAGTTACAGTTACCTACAATAATTTTTTATCAAAATTACAGTTACTTGTCATAATTAGTAACGAAGTTAGAGTTTCTTGTCATAATTAGTATCGAAGTTACAGTTACCTGTTATAATTTGTATCGAAGTTATAGTTACTTGTCATAATTAGTATCGAAGTTGCTGTTACCTGTCATAAATAGTATCGAAGTTACATTTACCTGCCATAATTTGTATCGAAATTACAGTTACTTGTCATAATTAGTAACGAAGTTACAGTTACCTGTCATAATTAGTATCGAAGTTACAGTTACTTGTCATAATTAGTATCGAAGTTACTGTTGACTGTCATAATAAGTATCGGAGTTACAGTTACCTGCCAAAATTTGAATCGAAATTACAGTTACATGTCATAATTAGTAACGAAGTTACAGTTCCTGTCATAATTAGTATCGAACTTACAGTACCTTGTCATAATTAGTATCGAAGTTACTGTTACTTGTCATAATTAGTATCGAAGTTACTGTTACCTGTCATATTTAGTATCGAAATTACAATTACCTGCCATAATTTTTATCGAAATTACAGGGACTTGTCATAATTAGTAACGAAGTTACAGTAACCTGCCATAGTTAGTATCGAAATTAAAGTTACTTGTCTTAATAAGTAACGAAGTTACAGTTACCTGTCATAATTAGTATCGAAGTTACTGTTACCTGTCATAATTAGTATTGAAGTTACAGTTACCTACAATAATTTTTTATCAAAATTACAGTTACTTGTCATAATAAGTAACGAAGTTACAGTTACTTGTCATAATTAGTATCGAAGGTTCTGTTACCTGCCATAATTTGTATCGAAATTACAGTTACATGTCATATTTAGTAACGAAGTTACAGTTACCTGTCATAATTTGCATCGTAATTACAGTTAATTGTCAAAATTAGTAACGAAGTTACAGTTTCCTGTCATAATTAGTACCGAAGTCACTGTTACCTGTCACAATTAGTACCGAAGTTACAGTTACCTGCCATAATTTGTATCGAAATTACAGGGACTTGTCATAATTAGTAACGAAGTTACAGTTACCTGCCATAATTAGTATCGAAATTAAAGTTACTTGTCATAATAAGTAACGAAGTTACAGATACCTGTCATAATTAGTATCGAAGTTACTGTCACCTGTCATAATTAGTATTGAAGTTACAGTTACCTACCATAATTTTTTATCAATATTACTTTTACTTGTCATAATTAGTAACGAAGTTAGATTTTCTTGTCATAATTAGTATCGAAGTTACAGTTACCTGTCATAATTTGATTCGAAGTTATAATTACTTGTCATAATTCGTATCGAAGTTACTGTTACCTGTCATAGTTAGTATCGAAGTTACAGTTACCTGCCATAATTTGTATCGAAATTTCAGTTCCTTGTCATAATTAGTATCGAAGTTTCAGTTACCTGTAATAATTAGTATCGAAGGTACTGTTAGCTGCCATAATTTGTATCGAAATTACAGTTACTTGTTATAATTAGTTACGAAGTTACAGTTTTCTGTCATAATTTGTATCGAAATTCCAGTTACTTTTCATAATTAGTATCGAAATTACTGTTACCTGTCATAATTAGTATCGACGTTACAGTTTCCTGCCAAAATTTGTATCGAAATTACAGTTACTTGTCATAATTAGTAACGAAGTTACAGTTACCTGTCATAATTAGTATCGAAGTTACAGTTACTTGTCATAATTAGTATCGACGTTACTGTTACTTGTCATAATTAGTATCGAAGTTACTGTTACCTGTCATAAATAGTATCGAAATTACAATTACCTGCCATAATTTGTAACGAAATTACAGCTACTTGTCATAATTAGTAACGAAGTTACAGTTACCTGTCATAATTAGTATCGAAGTTACAGTTACCTGCAATAATTAGTATCGAAGTTACTGTTACCTGTCATAATTAGTATCGAAGTTAGAGTTACCTGCCATAATTTGTATCGAAATTAAAGTTAATTGTCATAATTAGTAACGAAGTTACAGTTACCTACAATAATTTTTATCAAAATTTCATTTACTTGTCATATATAGTAACGAAGTTAGAGTTTCTTGTCATAATTAGTGTTGAAGTTACAGTTACCTACCATAATTGTTTATCAAGATTACTGTTACTTGTCATAATTAGTAACGAAGTTAGATTTTCTTGTCATAATTAGTATCGAAGTTTCAGTTACCTGTCATAATTTGATTCGAAGTTATAATTACTTGTCATAATTCGTAACGAAGTTACTGTTACCTGTCATAATTAGTATCGAAGTTACAGTTACCTGCCATAATTTGTATCGAAATTACAGTTCCTTGTCATAATTAGTATCGAAGTTTCAGTTACCTGTAATAATTAGTATCGAAGGTACTGTTAGCTGCCATAATTTGTATCGAAATTACAGTTACTTGTCATAATTAGTTACGAAGTTACAGTTTCCTGTCATAATTTGTATCGAAATTACAGTTAATTGTCATAATTAGTATCGAAATTACTGTTACCTGTCATAATTAGTATCGACGTTACAGTTTCCTGCCAAAATTTGTATCGAAATTACAGTTACTTGTCATAATTAGTAACGAAGTTACAATTACCTGTCATAATTAGTATCGAAGTTACAGTTACTTGTCATAATTAGTATCGAAGTTACTGTTACTTGTCATAATTAGTATCGAAGTTACTGTTACCTGTCATAAATAGTATCGAAATTACAATTACCTGCCATAATTTGTAACGAAATTACAGCTACTTGTCATAATTAGTAACGAAGTTACAGTTACCTGTCATAATTAGTATCGAAGTTACAGTTACCTGCAATAATTAGTATCGAAGTTACTGTTATCTGTCATAATTAGTATCGAAGTTAGAGTTACCTGCCATAATTTGTATCGAAATTACAGTTAATTGTCATAATTAGTAACGAAGTTACAGTTACCTACAATAATTTTTATCAAAATTACATTTACTTGTCATAATTAGTAACGAAGTTAGAGTTTCTTGTCATAATTAGTATCGAAGTTACAGTTACCTGTCATAATTTGTATCGAAGTTATAGTTACTTTTCATAATTAGTATCGAAGTTGCTGTTACCTGACATAATTAGTATCGAAGTTACAGTTACCTGCCATAATTTGTATCGAAATTACAGTTACTTGTCATAATTAGTAACGAAGTTACAGTTACCTGTCATAATTAGTATCGAAGTTACAGTTACTTGTCCTAATTAGTATCGAAGTTACTGTTGACTGTCATACTAAGTATCGAAGTTACAGTTACCTGCCAAAATTTGAATCGAAATTACAGTTACTTGTCATAATTAGTAACGAAGTTACAGTTACCTGTCATAATTAGTATCGAACTTACAGTTACTTGTCATAATTAGTATCGAAGTTACTGTTAATTGTCATAATTAGTATCGATGTTACTGTTACCTGTCATATTTAGTATCGAAATTACAATTGCCTGCCATAATATGTATCGAAATTACAGGGACTTGTCATAATTAGTAACGAAGTTACAGTAACCTGCCATAATTAGTATCGAAATTAAAGTTACTTGTCATAATAAGTAACGAAGTTACAGTTACCTGCCATAATTAGTATCGAAGTTACTGTTACCTGTCATAATTAGTATTGAAGATAGTGTTACCTGCCATAATTTGTATCGACATTACAGTTAATTGTCATAATTAGTAACGAAGTTACAGTTACCTACAATAATTTTTTATCAAAATTACAGTTACTTGTCATAAGTAGTAACGAAGTTACAGTTTCTTGTCATAATTAGTATCGAAGTTACAGTTACCTGTCATAATTTGTATCGAAGTTATAGTTACTTGTCATAATTAGTATCGAAGTTGCTGTTACCTGTCATAATTAGTATCGATGTTACAGTTACCTGCCATAATTTGTATCGAAATTATAGTTACTTGTCATAATTAGTAACGAAGTTACAGTTAACTGTCATAATTAGTATCGAACTTACAGTTACTTGTCATAATTAGTATCGAAGTTACTGTTACTTGTCATAATTAGTATCGAAGTTACTGTTACCTGTCATATTTAGTATCGAAATTACAATAACCTGCCATAATTTGTATCGAAATTACAGGGATTTGTCATAATTAGTAACGAAGTTACAGTAACCTGCCATAATTAGTATCGAAATTAAAGTTACTTGTCATAATAAGTAACGAAGTTACAGTAACCTGTCATAATTAGTATCGAAGTTACTGTTACCTGTCATAATTAGTATTGAAGTTACAGTTACCTACAATAATTTTTTATCAAAATTACAGTTACTTGTCATAATTAGTAACGAAGTTAGAGTTTCTTGTCATAATTAGTATCGAAGTTACAGTTACTTGTCATAATTAGTATCGAAGTTACTGTTACTTGTCATAATTAGTATCGACGTTACTGTTACCTGTCATAATTAGTATCGAAATTACAATAACCTGCCATAATTTGTAACGAAATTACAGTTACTTGTCATAATTAGTAAGGAAGTTACAGTTACCTGTCATAATTAGTATCGAAGTTAAAGTTACTTGTCATGATTAGTATCGATGTTACTGTTACCTGTCATAATTAGTATCGAATTTACTGTTACTTGTCATAATTAATATCGAAGTTACTGTTACCTGTCATAATTAGTATCGAAGTTACAGTTACCTGCCATAATTTGTATCGAAATTTCAGTTACTTGTCATAATTAGTAACGAGGTTTCAGTTACCTGTCATAATTAGTATCGATGTTATAGTTACTTGTCATAATTAGTATCGAAGTTACTGTTACCTGTCATAATTAGTATCGAAGTAACAGTTACCTGCCAAAATTTATTTCGAAATTACAGTTACTTGTCATATTTAGTATCGAAGTTACTGTTACTTGTCATAATTAATATCGAAGTTACTGATGCCTGTCATAAATAGTATCGAAGTTACAGTTACTTGTCATAATTAGTATCGAAGTTACAGTTACTTGTCATAATTAGTATCGAAGTTACAGTTACCTGTCATAATTAGTATCGATGTTACAGTTTCTTGTCATAATTAGTAATGAAGTTACAGTTACCTGTCATAATAAGTATCGAAGTTACAGTTACATGTCATAATTAGTATCGAAGTTACAGTTACTTGTCATAATTAGTAACGATGTTACAGTAACCTGTCATAATTAGTATCGAAGTAACTGTTACCTGTATTAATTAGTATCGAAGTTAGAGTTACCTGCCATAATTCTCTATCAAAATTAGAGTTACTTGTCATAATTGGTAGCGAAGTTACAGTTACTTCTCATAATTAGTATCGAAGTTACCGTTACCTGTCAGAATTAGTATCAAAGTTACAGTTACCTGCCATATTTTGTATCGAAATTACAGTACCTTGTCATAATTACTATCGAAGTTACAGTTACCTGTCAAAATTAGTATCGAAGGTACTGTTACCTGCCATAATTTGTATCGAAATTACAGTTACTTGTCATAATTAGTAACGAAGATACAGTTACCTGTCATTATTTGTATCGAGATTACAGTTACTTGTCATAATTAGTAACGAAGTTACAGTTTCCTGTCATAATTAGTATCGAAGTTACTGTTACCTGACATAATTAGTATCGAAGTTACAGTTACCTGCCATAATTTGTATCGAAATAACAGGGACTTGTCATAATTAGTAACGAAGTTACAGTTACCTGCCATAATTAGTATCGAAATTAAAGTTACTTATCATAATTAGTAACGAAGTTACAGTTACCTGTCATAATAAGTATCGAAGTTACTCTTACCTGTCATAATTACAATTGAAGTTACAGTTACCTACCATAATTTTTTATCAAAATGACTGTTATTTGTCATAATTAGTAACGAAGTTAGAGTTTCTTGTCATAATTAGTATCGAAGTTACAGTTACCTGTCATAATTTGTATCGAAGTTATAGTTACTTGTCATAATTAGTACCGAAGTTACTGTTACCTGTCATAATTAGTATCGAAGTTACAGTTACCTGCCATAATTTGTATCGAAATTACTCTTACCTGTCATAATAAGTATCGAAGTTACAGTTATTTGTCATAATTAGTATCGAAGTTACAGTTACTTCACATAATTAGAAACGATGTTACAGTAACCTGTCATAATTAGTATCGAAGTTACTGTTACCTGTATTAATTAGTATCGAAGTTACATTTATCTGCCATAATTTTTTAATCAAAATTAGAGTTACTTGTCAAATTAGTAACGAAGTTACAGTTACTTGTCATAATTAGTATCGAAGTTACTGTTACCTGTCATAATTAGTATCAAAGTTACAGTTACCTGCCATAATTTGTATCGAAGTTACAGTTCCATGTCATAATTAGTATCGAAGTTACAGTTACCTGTCATAATTAATATCGAAGGTACTGTTACCTGCCATAATTTGTATCGAAATTACAGTTACATGTCATAATTAGTAACGAAGTTACAGTTACCTGTCATAATTTGCATCGTAATTACAGTTAATTGTCATAATTAGTAACGAAGTTACCGTTTCCTGTCATAATTAGTACCGAAGTCACTGTTACCTGACATAATTAGTATCGAAGTTACAGTTACCTGCCATAATTTGTATCGAAATTTCAGGGACTTGTCATAATTAGTAACGAAGTTACAGTTACCTGCCATAATTAGTATCGAAATTAAAGTTACTTATCATAATTAGTAACGATGTTACAGTTACCTGTCATAATAAGTATCGAAGTTACTCTTACCTGTCATAATTACAATTGAAGTTACAGTTACCTACCATAATTTTTTATCAAAATGACTGTTATTTGTCATAATTAGTAACGAAGTTAGAGTTTCTTGTCATAATTAGTATCGAAGTTACAGTTACCTGTCATAATTTGTATCGAAGTTATAGTTACTTGTCATAATTAGTATCGAAGTTACTGTTATCTGTCATATATAGTATCGAAGTTACAGTTACCTGCCATAATTTGTATCGAAATTACTGTTACCTGTCATAATAAGTATCGATGTTACAGTTATTTGTCATAATTAGTATCGAAGTTACAGTTACTTCACATAATTAGAAACGATGTTACAGTAACCTGTCATAATTAGTATCGAAGTTACTGTTACCTGTATTAATTAGTATCGAAGTTACATTTATCTGCCATAATTTTTTAATCAAAATTAGAGTTACTTGTCAAATTAGTAACGAAGTTACAGTTACTTGTCATAATTAGTATCGAAGTTACTGTTACCTGTCATAATTAGTATCAAAGTTACAGTTACCTGCCATAATTTGTATCGAAGTTACAGTTCCATGTCATAATTAGTATCGAAGTTACAGTTACCTGTCATAATTAATATCGAAGGTACTGTTACCTGCCATAATTTGTATCGAAATTACAGTTACATGTCATAATTAGTAACGAAGTTACAGTTACCTGTCATAATTTGCATCGTAATTACAGTTAATTGTCATAATTAGTAACGAAGTTACAGTTTCCTGTCATAATTAGTACCGAAGTCACTGTTACCTGACATAATTAGTATCCAAGTTACAGTTACCTGCCATAATTTGTTTCGAAATTACAGGGACTTGTCATAATTAGTAACGAAGTTACAGTTACCTGCCATAATTAGTATCGAAATTAAAGTTACTTGCCATAATAAGTAACGAAGTTACAGATACCTGTCATAATTAGTATCGAAGTTACTGTCACCTGTCATAATTAGTATTGAAGTTACAGTTACCTACCATAATTTTTTATCAAGATTACTGTTACTTGTCATAATTAGTATCGAAGTTACAGTTACTTGTCATAATTAGTATCGAAGTTACTGTTACCTGTCATAAATAGTATCGAAATTACAATTACCTGCCATAATTTGTAACGAAATTACAGCTACTTGTCATAATTAGTAACGAAGTTACAGTTACCTGTCATGATTCGTATCGAAGTTACAGTTACCTGCAATAATTAGTATCGAAGTTACTGTTACCTGTCATAATTAGTATCGAAGTTAGAGTTACCTGCCATAATTTGTATCGAAATTACAGTTAATTGTCATAATTAGTAACGAAGTTACAGTTACCTACAATAATTTTTATCAAAATTACAGTTACTTGTCATAATTAGTAACGAAGTTAGAGTTTCTTGTCATAATTAGTATCGAAGTTACAGTTACCTGTCATAATTTGTATCGAAGTTATAGTTACTTGTCATAATTAGTATCGAAGTTGCTGTTACCTGTCATAATTACTATCGAAGTTACAGTTACCTGCCATAATTTGTATCGAAATTACAGTTACTTGTCATAATTAGTAACGAAGTTAGAGATACCTGTCATAATTAGTATCGAAGTTACAATTACTTGTCTTAATTAGTATCGAAGTTACTGTTGACTGTCATAATAAGTATCGAAGTTACAGTTACCTGCCAAAATTTGAATCGAAATTACAGTTACTTGTCATAATTAGTAACGAAGTTACAGTTACCTGTCATTATTAGTATCGAACTTACAGTTACTTGTCTTAATTAGTATCGAAGTTACTGTTACTTGTCATAATTAGTATCGATGTTACTGTTACCTGTCATATTTAGTATCGAAATTACAATTACCTGCCATAATTTGTATCGAAATTACAGGGACTTGTCATAATTAGTAACGAAGTTACAGTAACCTGCCATAATTAGTATCGAAATTAAAGTTACTTGTCATAATAAGTAACGAAGTTACAGTTACCTGTCTTAATTAGTATCGAAGTTACTCTTACCTGTCATAATTAGTATCGAAGGTACTGTTACCTGCCATAATTTGTATCGAAATTACAGTTACTTGTCATAATTAGTTACAACGTTACAGTTACCTGTCATAATTTGTATCGAAATTACAGTTACTTGTCATAATTAGTATCGAAATTACTGTTACATGTCATAATTAGTATCGAAGTTACAGTTACCTGCCAAAATTTGTATCGAAATTACAGTTACTTGTCATAATTAGTAACGAAGTTACAGTTACCTGTCATAATTAGTATCGAAGTTACAGTTACTTGTCATAATTAGTATCGAAGTTACTGTTAATTGTCATAATTAGTATCGAAGTTACTGTTACCTGTCATAAATAGTATCGAAATTACAATTACCTGCCATAATATGTAACGAAATTACAGCTACTTGTCATAATTAGTAACGAAGTTACAGTTACCTGTCATAATTAGTATCGAAGTTACAGTTACTTGTCATAATTAGTATCGAAGTTACTGTTGACTGTCATAATAAGTATCGAAGTTAAAGTTACCTGCCAAAATTTGAATCGAAATTACAGTTACTTGTCATAATTTGTAACGAAGTTACAGTTACCTGTCATAATTAGTATCGAAGTTACAGTTACTTGTCCTAATTAGTATCGAAGTTACTGTTGACTGTCATACTAAGTATCGAAGTTACAGTTACCTGCCAAAATTTGAATCGAAATTACAGTTACTTGTCATAATTAGTAACGAAGTTACAGTTACCTGTCATAATTAGTATCGAACTTACAGTTACTTGTCATAATTAGTATCGAAGTTACTGTTAATTGTCATAATTAGTCTCGATGTTACTGTTACCTGTCATATTTAGTATCGAAATTACAATTGCCTGCCATAATTTGTATCGAAATTACAGGGACTTGTCATAATTAGTAACGAAGTTACAGTAACCTGCCATAATTAGTATCGAAATTAAAGTTACTTGTCATAATAAGTAACGAAGTTACAGTTACCTGCCATAATTAGTATCGAAGTTACTGTTACCTGTCATAATTAGTATTGAAGATAGTGTTACCTGCCATAATTTGTATCGACATTACAGTTAATTGTCATAATTAGTATCGAAGTTACAGTTACCTACAATAATTTTTTATCAAAATTACAGTTACTTGTCATAATTAGTAACGAATTTAGAGTTTCTTGTCATAATTAGTATCGAAGTTACAGTTACTTGTCATAATTAGTATCGAAGTTACTGTTACTTGTCATAATTAGTATCGACGTTACTGTTACCTGTCATAATTAGTATCGAAATTACAATAACCTGCCATAATTTGTAACGAAATTACAGTTACTTGTCATAATTAGTAAGGAAGTTACAGTTACCTGTCATAATTAGTATCGAAGTTAAAGTTACTTGTCATGATTAGTATCGATGTTACTGTTACCTGTCATAATTAGTATCGAATTTACTGTTACTTGTCATAATTAATATCGAAGTTACTGTTACCTGTCATAATTAGTATCGAAGTTACAGTTACCTGCCATAATTTGTATCGAAATTACAGTTACTTGTCATAATTAGTAACGAGGTTTCAGTTACCTGTCATAATTAGTATCGATGTTATAGTTACTTGTCATAATTAGTATCGAAGTTACTGTTACCTGTCATAATTTGTATCGAAGTAACAGTTACCTGCCAAAATTTATTTCGAAATTACAGTTACTTGTCATAATTAGTATCGAAGTTACTGTTACTTGTCATAAATAATATCGAAGTTACTGATACCTGTCATAAATAGTATCGAAGTTACAGTTACTTGTCATAATTAGTATCGAAGTTACAGTTACTTGTCATAATTAGTATCGAAGTTACAGTTACCTGTCATAATTAGTATCGATGTTACAGTTTCTTGTCATAATTAGTAATGAAGTTACAGTTACCTGTCATAACAAGTATCGAAGTTACAGTTACATGTCATAATTAGTATCGAAGTTACAGTTACTTGTCATAATTAGTAACGATGTTACAGTAACCTGTCATAATTAGTATCGAAGTTACTGTTACCTGTATTAATTAGTATCGAAGTTAGAGTTACATGCCATAATTCTCTATCAAAATTAGAGTTACTTGTCATAATTGGTAGCGAAGTTACAGTTACTTCTCATAATTAGTATCGAAGTTACCGTTACCTGTCAGAATTAGTATCAAAGTTACAGTTACCTGCCATATTTTGTATCGAAATTACAGTACCTTGTCATAATTACTATCGAAGTTACAGTTACCTGTCAAAATTAGTATCGAAGGTACTGTTACCTGCCATAATTTGTATCGAAATTACAGTTACTTGTCATAATTAGTAACGAAGATACAGTTACCTGTCATTATTTGTATCGAGATTACAGTTACTTGTCATAATTAGTAACGAAGTTACAGTTTCCTGTCATAATTAGTATCGAAGTTACTGTTACCTGACATAATTAGTATCGAAGTTACAGTTACCTGCCATAATTTGTATCGAAATAACAGGGACTTGTCATAATTAGTAACGAAGTTACAGTTACCTGCCATAATTAGTATCGAAATTAAAGTTACTTATCATAATTAGTAACGAAGTTACAGTTACCTGTCATAATAAGTATTGAAGTTACTCTTACCTGTCATAATTACAATTGAAGTTACAGTTACCTACCATAATTTTTTATCAAAATGACTGTTATTTGTCATAATTAGTAACGAAGTTAGAGTTTCTTGTCATAATTAGTATCGAAGTTACAGTTACCTGTCATAATTTGTATCGAAGTTATAGTTACTTGTCATAATTAGTACCGAAGTTACTGTTACCTGTCATAATTAGTATCGAAGTTACAGTTACCTGCCATAATTTGTATCGAAATTACTCTTACCTGTCATAATAAGTATCGAAGTTACAGTTATTTGTCATAATTAGTATCGAAGTTACAGTTACTTCACATAATTAGAAACGATGTTACAGTAACCTGTCATAATTAGTATCGAAGTTACTGTTACCTGTATTAATTAGTATCGAAGTTACTTTTATCTGCCATAATTTTTTTAATCAAAATTAGAGTTACTTGTCATAATTAGTAACGAAGTTACAGTTACTTGTCATAATTACTATTGAAGTTACTGTTACCTGTCATAATTAGTATCAAAGTTACAGTTACCTGCCATAATTTGTATCGAAGTTACAGTTCCATGTCATAATTAGTATCGAAGTTACAGTTACCTGTCATAATTAATATCGAAGGTACTGTTACCTGCCATAATTTGTATCGAAATTACAGTTACATGTCATAATTAGTAACGAAGTTACAGTTACCTGTCATAATTTGCATCGTAATTACAGTTAATTGTCATAATTAGTAACGAAGTTACAGTTTCCTGTCATAATTAGTACCGAAGTCACTGTTACCTGACATAATTAATATCGAAGTTACAGTTACCTGCCATAATTTGTATCGAAATTTCAGGGACTTGTCATAATTAGTAACGAAGTTACAGTTACCTGCCATAATTAGTATCGAAATTAAAGTTACTTATCATAATTAGTAACGATGTTACAGTTACCTGTCATAATAAGTATCGAAGTTACTCTTACCTGTCATAATTACAATTGAAGTTACAGTTACCTACCATAATTTTTTATCAAAATGACTGTTATTTGTCATAATTAGTAACGAAGTTAGAGTTTCTTGTCATAATTAGTATCGAAGTTACAGTTACCTGTCATAATTTGTATCGAAGTTATAGTTAATTGTCATAATTAGTATCGAAGTTACTGTTATCTGTCATAATTAGTATCGAAGTTACAGTTACCTGCCATAATTTGTATCGAAATTACTGTTACCTGTCATAATAAGTATCGATGTTACAGTTATTTGTCATAATTAGTATCGAAGTTACAGTTACTTCACATAATTAGAAACGATGTTACAATAACCTGTCATAATTAGTATCGAAGTTACTGTTACCTGTATTAATTAGTATCGAAGTTACAGTTACCTGCCATAATTTGTTTCGAAATTACAGGGACTTGTCATAATTAGTATCGAAGTTTCAGTTACCTGTAATAATTAGTATCGAAGGTACTGTTACCTGCCATAATTTGTATCGAAATTACAGTTCCATGTCATAATTAGTATCGAAGTTACAGTTCCATGTCATAATTAGTATCGAAGTTACAGTTACCTGTAATAATTAGTATTGAAGGTTCTGTTAGCTGCCATAATTTTTATCGAAATTACAGTTACTTATCATAATTAGTTACGAAGTTACAGTTACCTGTCATAATTTGTATCGATATTACAGTTACTTGCCATAATTAGTATCGAAATAACTGTTACCTGTCATAATTAGTATCGACGTTACAGTTACCTGCCAAAATTTGTATCTAAATTACAGTTACTTGTCATAATTAGTAACGAAGTTATAGTTACCTGTCATAATTAGTATCGAAGTTACAGTTACTTGTCATAATTAGTATCGAAGTTACTGTTACCTGTCATAAATAGTATCGAAATTACAATTACCTGCCATAATTTGTAACGAAATTACAGCTACTTGTCATAATTAGTAACGAAGTTACAGTTACCTGTCATGATTCGTATCGAAGTTACAGTTACCTGCAATAATTAGTATCGAAGTTACTGTTACCTGTCATAATTAGTATCGAAGTTAGAGTTACCTGCCATAATTTGTATCGAAATTACAGTTAATTGTCATAATTAGTAACGAAGTTACAGTTACCTACAATAATTTTTATCAAAATTACAGTTACTTGTCATAATTAGTAACGAAGTTAGAGTTTCTTGTCATAATTAGTATCGAAGTTACAGTTACCTGTCATAATTTGTATCGAAGTTATAGTTACTTGTCATAATTAGTATCGAAGTTGCTGTTACCTGTTATAATTACTATCGAAGTTACAGTTACCTGCCATAATTTGTATCGAAATTACAGTTACTTGTCATAATTAGTAACGAAGTTACAGATACCTGTCATAATTAGTATCGAAGTTACAATTACTTGTCTTAATTAGTATCGAAGTTACTGTTGACTGTCATAATAAGTATCGAAGTTACAGTTACCTGCCAAAATTTGAATCGAAATTACAGTTACTTGTCATAATTAGTAACGAAGTTACAGTTACCTGTCATTATTAGTATCGAACTTACAGTTACTTGTCTTAATTAGTATCGAAGTTACTGTTACTTGTCATAATTAGTATCGATGTTACTGTTACCTGTCATATTTAGTATCGAAATTACAATTACCTGCCATAATTTGTATCGAAATTACAGGGACTTGTCATAATTAGTAACGAAGTTACAGTAACCTGCCATAATTAGTATCGAAATTAAAGTTACTTGTCATAATAAGTAACGAAGTTACAGTTACCTGTCTTAATTAGTATCGAAGTTACTCTTACCTGTCATAATTAGTATCGAAGGTACTGTTACCTGCCATAATTTGTATCGAAATTACAGTTACTTGTCATAATTAGTTACAACGTTACAGTTACCTGTCATAATTTGTATCGAAATTACAGTTACTTGTCATAATTAGTATCGAAATTACTGTTACCTGTCATAATTAGTATCGTAGTTACAGTTACCTGCCAAAATTTGTATCGAAATTACAGTTACTTGTCATAATTAGTAACGAAGTTACAGTTACCTGTCATAATTAGTATCGAAGTTACAGTTACTTGTCATAATTAGTATCGAAGTTACTGTTAATTGTCATAATTAGTATCGAAGTTACTGTTACCTGTCATAAATAATATCGAAATTACAATTACCTGCCATAATTTGTAACGAAATTACAGCTACTTGTCATAATTAGTAACGAAGTTACAGTTACCTGTCATAATTTGTATCGAAATAACAGTTACATGTCATAATTAGTATCGAAATTAATGTTACCTGTCATAATTAGTATCGAAGTTACAGTTACCTGCCAAAATTTGAATCGAAATTACAGTTACATGTCATAATTAGTAACGAAGTTACATTTACCTGTCATAATTAGTATCGAACTTACAGTTACTTGTCATAATTAGTATCGAAGTTACTGTTACTTGTCATAATTAGTATCGAAGTTACTGTTACCTGTCATATTTAGTATCGAAATTACAATTACCTGCCATAATTTGCATCGAAATTACAGGGACTTGTCATAATTAGTAACGAAGTTACAGTAACCTGCTATAATTAGTATCGAAATTAAAGTTACTTGTCATAATAAGTAATGAAGTTACAGTTACCTGTCTTAATTATTATCGAAGTTACTGTTACCTGCCATAATTAGTATCGAAGGTACTGTTACCTGCCATAATTTGTATCGAAATTACAGTTAATTGTCATAATTAGTAACGAAGTTACAGTTACCTACAATAATTTTTTGTCAAAATTACAGTTACTTGTCATAATTAGTAACGAAGTTAGAGTTTCTTGTCATAATTAGTATCGAAGTTACAGTTACCTGTCATAATTTGTATCGAAGTTATAGTTACTTGTCATAATTAGTATCGAAGTTGCTGTTACCTGTCATAATTAGTATCGAAGTTACATTTACCTGCCATAATTTGTATCGAAATTACAGTTACTTGTCATAAGTAGTAACGAAGTTACAGTTACCTGTCATAATTAGTATCGAAGTTACAGTTACTTGTCATAATTAGTATCGAAGTTACTGTTGACTGTCATAATAAGTATCGGAGTTACAGTTACCTGCCAAAATTTGAATCGAAATTACAGTTACTCGTCATAATTAGTAACGAAGTTGCAGTTACCTGTCATAATTAGTATCGAACTTACAGTACCTTGTCATAATTAGTATCGAAGTTACTGTTACATGTCATAATTAGTATCGAAGTTACTGTTACCTGTCATATTTAGTATCGAAATTACAATTACCTGCCATAATTTTTATCGAAATTACAGGGACTTGTCATAATTAGTAACGAAGTTACAGTAACCTGCCATAGTTAGTATCGAAATTAAAGTTACTTGTCATAATAAGTAACGAAGTTACAGTTACCTGTCATAATTAGTATCGAAGTTACTGTTACCTGTCATAATTAGTATTGAAGTTACAGTTACCTACAATAATTTATTATCAAAATTACAGTTACTTGTCATAATTAGTAACGAAGTTACAGTTACTTGTCATAATTAGTACCGAAGGTTCTGTTACCTGCCATAATTTGTATCGAAATTACAGTTACATGTCATAATTAGTAACGAAGTTACAGTCACCTGTCATAATTTGCATCGTAATTACAGTTAATTGTCATAATTAGTAACGAAGTTACAGTTTCCTGTCATAATTAGTACCGAAGTCACTGTTACCTGTCACAATTAGTATCGAAGTTACAGTTACCTGCCATAATTTGTATCGAAATTACAGGGACTTGTCATAATTAGTAACGAAGTTACAGTTACCTGCCATAATTAGTATCGAAATTAAAGTTACTTGTCATAATAAGTAACGAAGTTACAGATACCTGTCATAATTAGTATCGAAGTTACTGTCACCTGTCATAATTAGTATTGAAGTTACAGTTACCTACCATAATTTTTTATCAATATTACTGTTACTTGTCATAATTAGTAACGAAGTTAGATTTTCTTGTCATAATTAGTATCGAAGTTACAGTTACCTGTCATAATTTGATTCGAAGTTATAATTACTTGTCATAATTCGTATCGAAGTTACTGTTACCTGTCATAATTAGTATCGAAGTTACAGTTACCTGCCATAATTTGTATCGAAATTACAGTTCCTTGTCATAATTAGTATCGAAGTTTCAGTTACCTGTAATAATTAGTATCAAAGGTACTGTTAGCTGACATAATTTGTATCGAAATTACAGTTACTTGTCATAATTAGTTACGAAGTTACAGTTTCCTGTCATAATTTGTATCGAAATTACAGTTACTTGTCATAATTAGTATCGAAATTACTGTTACCTGTCATAATTAGTATCGACGTTACAGTTTCCTGCCAAAATTTGTATCGAAATTACAGTTACTTGTCATAATTAGTAACGAAGTTACAGTTACCTGTCATAATTAGTATCGAAGTTACAGTTACTTGTCATAATTAGTATCGAAGTTACTGTTACTTGTCATAATTAGTATCGAAGTTACTGTTACCTGTCATAAATAGTATCGAAATTACAATTACCTGCCATAATTTGTAACGAAATTACAGCTACTTGTCATAATTAGTAACGAAGTTACAGTTACCTGTCATAATTAGTATCGAAGTTACAGTTACCTGCAATAATTAGTATCGAAGTTACTGTTACCTGTCATAATTAGTATCGAAGTTAGAGTTACCTGCCATAATTTGTATCGAAATTACAGTTAATTGTCATAATTAGTAACGAAGTTACAGTTACCTACAATAATTTTTATCAAAATTACATTTACTTGTCATAATTAGTAACGAAGTTAGAGTTTCTTGTCATAATTAGTGTTGAAGTTACAGTTACCTACCATAATTGTTTATCAAGATTACTGTTACTTGTCATAATTAGTAACGAAGTTAGATTTTCTTGTCATAATTAGTATCGAAGTTACAGTTACCTGTCATAATTTGATTCGAAGTTATAATTACTTGTCATAATTCGTATCGAAGTTACTGTTACCTGTCATAATTAGTATCGAAGTTACAGTTACCTGCCATAATTTGTATCGAAATTACAGTTCCTTGTCATAATTAGTATCGAAGTTTCAGTTACCTGTAATAATGAGTATCGAAGGTACTGTTAGCTGCCATAATTTGTATCGAAATTACAGTTACTTGTCATAATTAGTTACGAAGTTACAGTTTCCTGTCACAATTTGTATCGAAATTACAGTTACTTGTCATAATTAGTATCGAAATTAAAGTTACTTGTCATAATAAGTAACGAAGTTACAGTTACCTGTCTTAATTAGTATCGAAGTTACTGTTACCTGTCATAATTAGTATCGAAGGTACTGTTACCAGCCATAATTTGTATCGAAATTACAGTTACTTGTCATAATTAGTTACAAAGTTACAGTTACCTGTCATAATTTGTATCGAAATTACAGTTACTTGTCATAATTAGTATCGAAATTACTGTTACCTGTCATAATTAGTATCGAAGTTACAGTTACCTGCCAAAATTTGAATCGAAATTACAGTTACTTGTCATAATTAGTAACGAAGTTACATTAACCTGTCATAATTAGTATCGAACTTACAGTTACTTGTCATAATTAGTATCGAAGTTACTGTTACTTGTCATAATTAGTATCGAAGTTACTGTTACCTGTCATATTTAGTATCGAAATTACAATTACCTGCCATAATTTGTATCGAAATTACAGGGACTTGTCATAATTAGTAACGAAGTTACAGTAACCTGCCATAATTAGTATCGAAATTAAAGTTACTTGTCATAATAAGTAATGAAGTTACAGTTACCTGTTTAATTAGTATCGAAGTTACTGTTACCTGCCATAATTAGTATCGAAGGTACTGTTACCTGCCTTAATTTGTATCGAAATTACAGTTACTTGTCATAATTAGTTACGAAGTTACAGTTACCTGTCATAATTTGTATCGAAATTACAGTTACATGTCATAATTAGTATGGAAATTACTGTTACCTGTCATAATTAGTATCGAAGTTACAGTTGCCTGCCAAAATTTGAATCGAAATTACAGTTACTTGTCATAATTAGTAACGAAGTTACATTTACCTGTCATAATTAGTATCGAACTTACAGTTACTTGTCATAATTAGTATCGAAGTTACTGTTACTTGTCATAATTAGTATCGAAGTTACTGTTACCTGTCATATTTAGTATCGAAATTACAATTACCTGCCATAATTTGTATCGAAATTACAGGGACTTGTCATAATTAGTAACGAAGTTACAGTAACCTGCCATTATTAGTATCGAAATTAAAGTTACTTGTCATAATAAGTAATGAAGTTACAGTTACCTGTCTTAATTAGTATCGAAGTTACTGTTACCTGCCATAATTAGTATCGAAGGTACTGTTACCTGCCATAATTTGTATCGAATTTACAGTTACTTGTCATAATTAGTAACGAAGTTACAGTTACCTGTTATAATTAGTATCGAAGTTACATTTACTTGTCATAATTAGTATCGAAGTTACTGTTACTTTTCATAATTAGTATCATAGTTACTGTGACCTGTCATAAATAGTATCGAAATTACAATTACCTGCCATAATTGGTAACGAAATTACAGCTACTTGTCATAATTAGTAACGAAGTTACAGTTACCTGTCATAATTAGTATCGAAGTTACAGTTACCTGCCATAATTAGTATCGAAGTAACTGTTACCTGTCATAATTAGTATCGAAGATAGAGTTACCTGCCATAATTTGTATCGAAATTACAGTTAATTGTCATAATTAGTAACGAAGTTACAGTTACCTACAATAATTTTTTATCAAAATTACAGTTACTTGTCATAATTAGTAACGAAGTTAGAGTTTCTTGTCATAATTAGTATCGAAGTTACAGTTACCTGTAATAATTTGTATCGAAGTTATAGTGACTTGTCATAATTAGTATCGAAGTTGCTGTTACGTGTCATAATTAGTATCGAAGTTACATTTACCTGCCATAATTTGTATCGAAATTACAGTTACTTGTCATAATTAGTAACGAAGTTACAGTTACCTGTCATAATTAGTATCGAAGTTACAGTTACTTGTCATAATTAGTATCGAAGTTACTGTTGACTGTCATAATAAGTATCGGAGTTACAGTTACCTGCCAAAATTTGAATCGAAATTACAGTTACTTGTCATAATTAGTAACGAAGTTACAGTTACCTGTCATAATTAGTATCGAACTTACAGTACCTTGTCATAATTATTATCGAAGTTACTGTTACTTGTCATAATTAGTATCGAAGTTACTGTTACCTGTCATATTTAGTATCGAAATTACAATTACCTGCCATAATTTTTATCGAAATTACAGGGACTTGTCATAATTAGTAACGAAGTTACAGTAACCTGCCATAGTTAGTATCGAAATTAAAGTTACTTGTCTTAATAAGTAACGAAGTTACAGTTACCTGTCATAATTAGTATCGAAGTTACTGTTACCTGTAATAATTAGTATTGAAGTTACAGTTACCTACAATAATTTTTTATCAAAATTACAGTTACTTGTCATAATTAGTAACGAAGTTACAGTTACTTGTCATAATTAGTATCGAAGGTTCTGTTACCTGCCATAATTTGTATCGAAATTACTGTTACATGTCATAATTAGTAACGAAGTTACAGTTACCTGTCATAATTTGCATCGTAATTACAGTTAATTGTCATAATTAGTATCGAAGTTACTGTTACTTTTCATAATTAGTATCATAGTTACTGTGACCTGTCATAAATAGTATCGAAATTACAATTACCTGCCATAATTGGTAACGAAATTACAGCTACTTGTCATAATTAGTAACGAAGTTACAGTTACCTGTCATAATTAGTATCGAAGTTACAGTTACCTGCCATAATTAGTATCGAAGTTACTGTTACCTGTCATAATTAGTATCGAAGATAGAGTTACCTGCCATAATTTGTATCGAAATTACAGTTAATTGTCATAATTAGTAACGAAGTTACAGTTACCTACAATAATTTTTTATCAAAATTACAGTTACTTGTCATAATTAGTAACGAAGTTAGAGTTTCTTGTCATAATTAGTATCGAAGTTACAGTTACCTGTAATAATTTGTATCGAAGTTATAGTGACTTGTCATAATTAGTATCGAAGTTGCTGTTACGTGTCATAATTAGTATCGAAGTTACATTTACCTGCCATAATTTGTATCGAAATTACAGTTACTTGTCATAATTAGTAACGAAGTTACAGTTACCTGTCATAATTAGTATCGAAGTTACAGTTACTTGTCATAATTAGTATCGAAGTTACTGTTGACTGTCATAATAAGTATCGGAGTTACAGTTACCTGCCAAAATTTGAATCGAAATTACAGTTACTTGTCATAATTAGTAACGAAGTTACAGTTACCTGTCATAATTAGTATCGAACATACAGTACCTTGTCATAATTATTATCGAAGTTACTGTTACTTGTCATAATTAGTATCGAAGTTACTGTTACCTGTCATATTTAGTATCGAAATTACAATTACCTGCCATAATTTTTATCGAAATTACAGGGACTTGTCATAATTAGTAACGAAGTTACAGTAACCTGCCATAGTTAGTATCGAAATTAAAGTTACTTGTCTTAATAAGTAACGAAGTTACAGTTACCTGTCATAATTAGTATCGAAGTTACTGTTACCTGTAATAATTAGTATTGAAGTTACAGTTACCTACAATAATTTTTTATCAAAATTACAGTTACTTGTCATAATTAGTAACGAAGTTACAGTTACTTGTCATAATTAGTTTCGAAGGTTCTGTTACCTGCCATAATTTGTATCGAAATTACTGTTACATGTCATAATTAGTAACGAAGTTACAGTTACCTGTCATAATTTGCATCGTAATTACAGTTAATTGTCATAATTAGTAACGAAGTTACAGTATCCTGTCATAATTAGTACCGAAGTCACTGTTACCTGTCACAATTAGTACCGAAGTTACAGTTACCTGCCATAATTTGTATCGAAATTACAGGGACTTGTCATAATTAGTAACGAAGTTACAGTTTCCTGTCATAATTAGTACCGAAGTCACTGTTACCTGACATAATTAGTATCCAAGTTACAGTTACCTGCCATAATTTGTTTCGAAATTACAGGGACTTGTCATAATTAGTAACGAAGTTACAGTTACCTGCCATAATTAGTATCGAAATTAAAGTTACTTGCCATAATAAGTAACGAAGTTACAGATACCTGTCATAATTAGTATCGAAGTTACTGTCACCTGTCATAATTAGTATTGAAGTTACAGTTACCTACCATAATTTTTTATCAAGATTACTGTTACTTGTCATAATTAGTATCGAAGTTACAGTTACTTGTCATAATTAGTATCGAAGTTACTGTTACCTGTCATAAATAGTATCGAAATTACAATTACCTGCCATAATTTGTAACGAAATTACAGCTACTTGTCATAATTAGTAACGAAGTTACAGTTACCTGTCATGATTCGTATCGAAGTTACAGTTACCTGCAATAATTAGTATCGAAGTTACTGTTACCTGTCATAATTAGTATCGAAGTTAGAGTTACCTGCCATAATTTGTATCGAAATTACAGTTAATTGTCATAATTAGTAACGAAGTTACAGTTACCTACAATAATTTTTATCAAAATTACAGTTACTTGTCATAATTAGTAACGAAGTTAGAGTTTCTTGTCATAATTAGTATCGAAGTTACAGTTACCTGTCATAATTTGTATCGAAGTTATAGTTACTTGTCATAATTAGTATCGAAGTTGCTGTTACCTGTCATAATTACTATCGAAGTTACAGTTACCTGTCATAATTTGTATCGAAATTACAGTTACTTGTCATAATTAGTAACGAAGTTAGAGATACCTGTCATAATTAGTATCGAAGTTACAATTACTTGTCTTAATTAGTATCGAAGTTACTGTTGACTGTCATAATAAGTATCGAAGTTACAGTTACCTGCCAAAATTTGAATCGAAATTACAGTTACTTGTCATAATTAGTAACGAAGTTACAGTTACCTGTCATTATTAGTATCGAACTTACAGTTACTTGTCTTAATTAGTATCGAAGTTACTGTTACTTGTCATAATTAGTATCGATGTTACTGTTACCTGTCATATTTAGTATCGAAATTACAATTACCTGCCATAATTTGTATCGAAATTACAGGGACTTGTCATAATTAGTAACGAAGTTACAGTAACCTGCCATAATTAGTATCGAAATTAAAGTTACTTGTCATAATAAGTAACGAAGTTACAGTTACCTGTCTTAATTAGTATCGAAGTTACTCTTACCTGTCATAATTAGTATCGAAGGTACTGTTACCTGCCATAATTTGTATCGAAATTACAGTTACTTGTCATAATTAGTTCTAACGTTACAGTTACCTGTCATAATTTGTATCGAAATTACAGTTACTTGTCATAATTAGTATCGAAATTACTGTTACATGTCATAATTAGTATCGAAGTTACAGTTACCTGCCACAATTTGTATCGAAATTACAGTTACTTGTCATAATTAGTAACGAAGTTACAGTTACCTGTCATAATTAGTATCGAAGTTACAGTTACTTGTCATAATTAGTATCGAAGTTACTGTTAATTGTCATAATTAGTATCGAAGTTACTGTTACCTGTCATAAATAGTATCGAAATTACAATTACCTGCCATAATTTGTAACGAAATTACAGCTACTTGTCATAATTAGTAACGAAGTTACAGTTACCTGTCATAATTAGTATCGAAGTTACAGTTACTTGTCATAATTAGTATCGAAGTTACTGTTGACTGTCATAATAAGTATCGAAGTTAAAGTTACCTGCCAAAATTTGAATCGAAATTACAGTTACTTGTCATAATTTGTAACGAAGTTACAGTTACCTGTCATAATTAGTATCGAAGTTACAGTTACTTGTCCTAATTAGTATCGAAGTTACTGTTGACTGTCATACTAAGTATCGAAGTTACAGTTACCTGCCAAAATTTGAATCGAAATTACAGTTACTTGTCATAATTAGTAACGAAGTTACAGTTACCTGTCATAATTAGTATCGAACTTACAGTTACTTGTCATAATTAGTATCGAAGTTACTGTTAATTGTCATAATTAGTATCGATGTTACTGTTACCTGTCATATTTAGTATCGAAATTACAATTGCCTGCCATAATTTGTATCGAAATTACAGGGACTTGTCATAATTAGTAACGAAGTTACAGTAACCTGCCATAATTAGTATCGAAATTAAAGTTACTTGTCATAATAAGTAACGAAGTTACAGTTACCTGCCATAATTAGTATCGAAGTTACTGTTACCTGTCATAATTAGTATTGAAGATAGTGTTACCTGCCATAATTTGTATCGACATTACAGTTAATTGTCATAATTAGTATCGAAGTTACAGTTACCTACAATAATTTTTTATCAAAATTACAGTTACTTGTCATAATTAGTAACGAAGTTACAGTTTCTTGTCATAATTAGTATCGAAGTTACAGTTACCTGTCATAATTTGTATCGAAGTTATAGTTACTTGTCATAATTAGTATCGAAGTTGCTGTTACCTGTCATAATTAGTATCGATGTTACAGTTACCTGCCATAATTTGTATCGAAATTATAGTTACTTGTCATAATTAGTAACGAAGTTACAGTTAACTGTCATAATTAGTATCGAACTTACAGTTACTTGTCATAATTAGTATCGAAGTTACTGTTACTTGTCATAATTAGTATCGAAGTTACTGTTACCTGTCATATTTAGTATCGAAATTACAATAACCTGCCATAATTTGTATCGAAATTACAGGGACTTGTCATAATTAGTAACGAAGTTACAGTAACCTGCCATAATTAGTATCGAAATTAAAGTTACTTGTCATAATAAGTAACGAAGTTACAGTAACCTGTCATAATTAGTATCGAAGTTACTGTTACCTGTCATAATTAGTATTGAAGTTACAGTTACCTACAATAATTTTTTATCAAAATTACAGTTACTTGTCATAATTAGTAACGAAGTTAGAGTTTCTTGTCATAATTAGTATCGAAGTTACAGTTACTTGTCATAATTAGTATCGAAGTTACTGTTACTTGTCATAATTAGTATCGACGTTACTGTTACCTGTCATAATTAGTATCGAAATTACAATAACCTGCCATAATTTGTAACGAAATTACAGTTACTTGTCATAATTAGTAAGGAAGTTACAGTTACCTGTCATAATTAGTATCGAAGTTAAAGTTACTTGTCATGATTAGTATCGATGTTACTGTTACCTGTCATAATTAGTATCGAATTTACTGTTACTTGTCATAATTAATATCGAAGTTACTGTTACCTGTCATAATTAGTATCGAAGTTACAGTTACCTGCCATAATTTGTATCGAAATTACAGTTACTTGTCATAATTAGTAACGAGGTTTCAGTTACCTGTCATAATTAGTATCGATGTTATAGTTACTTGTCATAATTAGTATCGAAGTTACTGTTACCTGTCATAATTTGTATCGAAGTAACAGTTACCTGCCAAAATTTATTTCGAAATTACAGTTACTTGTCATAATTAGTATCGAAGTTACTGTTACTTGTCATAAATAATATCGAAGTTACTGATACCTGTCATAAATAGTATCGAAGTTACAGTTACTTGTCATAATTAGTATCGAAGTTACAGTTACTTGTCATAATTAGTATCGAAGTTACAGTTACCTGTCATAATTAGTATCGATGTTACAGTTTCTTGTCATAATTAGTAATGAAGTTACAGTTACCTGTCATAATAAGTATCGAAGTTACAGTTACATGTCATAATTAGTATCGAAGTTACAGTTACTTGTCATAATTAGTAACGATGTTACAGTAACCTGTCATAATTAGTATCGAAGTTACTGTTACCTGTATTAATTAGTATCGAAGTTAGAGTTACATGCCATAATTCTCTATCAAAATTAGAGTTACTTGTCATAATTGGTAGCGAAGTTACAGTTACTTCTCATAATTAGTATCGAAGTTACCGTTACCTGTCAGAATTAGTATCAAAGTTACAGTTACCTGCCATATTTTGTATCGAAATTACAGTACCTTGTCATAATTACTATCGAAGTTACAGTTACCTGTCAAAATTAGTATCGAAGGTACTGTTACCTGCCATAATTTGTATCGAAATTACAGTTACTTGTCATAATTAGTAACGAAGATACAGTTACCTGTCATTATTTGTATCGAGATTACAGTTACTTGTCATAATTAGTAACGAAGTTACAGTTTCCTGTCATAATTAGTATCGAAGTTACTGTTACCTGACATAATTAGTATCGAAGTTACAGTTACCTGCCAAAATTTGTATCGAAATAACAGGGACTTGTCATAATTAGTAACGAAGTTACAGTTACCTGCCATAATTAGTATCGAAATTAAAGTTACTTATCATAATTAGTAACGAAGTTACAGTTACCTGTCATAATAAGTATCGAAGTTACTCTTACCTGTCATAATTACAATTGAAGTTACAGTTACCTACCATAATTTTTTATCAAAATGACTGTTATTTGTCATAATTAGTAACGAAGTTAGAGTTTCTTGTCATAATTAGTATCGAAGTTACAGTTACCTGTCATAATTTGTATCGAAGTTATAGTTACTTGTCATAATTAGTACCGAAGTTACTGTTACCTGTCATAATTAGTATCGAAGTTACAGTTACCTGCCATAATTTGTATCGAAATTACTCTTACCTGTCATAATAAGTATCGAAGTTACAGTTATTTGTCATAATTAGTATCGAAGTTACAGTTACTTCACATAATTAGAAACGATGTTACAGTAACCTGTCATAATTAGTATCGAAGTTACTGTTACCTGTATTAATTAGTATCGAAGTTACTTTTATCTGCCATAATTTTTTTAATCAAAATTAGAGTTACTTGTCATAATTAGTAACGAAGTTACAGTTACTTGTCATAATTACTATTGAAGTTACTGTTACCTGTCATAATTAGTATCAAAGTTACAGTTACCTGCCATAATTTGTATCGAAGTTACAGTTCCATGTCATAATTAGTATCGAAGTTACAGTTACCTGTCATAATTAATATCGAAGGTACTGTTACCTGCCATAATTTGTATCGAAATTACAGTTACATGTCATAATTAGTAACGAAGTTACAGTTACCTGTCATAATTTGCATCGTAATTACAGTTAATTGTCATAATTAGTAACGAAGTTACAGTTTCCTGTCATAATTAGTACCGAAGTCACTGTTACCTGACATAATTAATATCGAAGTTACAGTTACCTGCCATAATTTGTATCGAAATTTCAGGGACTTGTCATAATTAGTAACGAAGTTACAGTTACCTGCCATAATTAGTATCGAAATTAAAGTTACTTATCATAATTAGTAACGATGTTACAGTTACCTGTCATAATAAGTATCGAAGTTACTCTTACCTGTCATAATTACAATTGAAGTTACAGTTACCTACCATAATTTTTTATCAAAATGACTGTTATTTGTCATAATTAGTAACGAAGTTAGAGTTTCTTGTCATAATTAGTATCGAAGTTACAGTTACCTGTCATAATTTGTATCGAAGTTATAGTTAATTGTCATAATTAGTATCGAAGTTACTGTTATCTGTCATAATTAGTATCGAAGTTACAGTTACCTGCCATAATTTGTATCGAAATTACTGTTACCTGTCATAATAAGTATCGATGTTACAGTTATTTGTCATAATTAGTATCGAAGTTACAGTTACTTCACATAATTAGAAACGATGTTACAATAACCTGTCATAATTAGTATCGAAGTTACTGTTACCTGTATTAATTAGTATCGAAGTTACATTTATCTGCCATAATTTTTTAATCAAAATTAGAGTTACTTGTCAAATTAGTAACGAAGTTACAGTTACTTGTCATAATTAGTATCGAAGTTACTGTTACCTGTCATAATTAGTATCAAAGTTACAGTTACCTGCCATAATTTGTATCGAAGTTACAGTTCCATGTCATAATTAGTATCGAAGTTACAGTTACCTGTCATAATTAATATCGAAGGTACTGTTACCTGCCATAATTTGTATCGAAATTACAGTTACATGTCACAATTAGTAACGAAGTTACAGTTACCTGTCATAATTTGCATCGTAATTACAGTTAATTGTCATAATTAGTAACGAAGTTACAGTTTCCTGTCATAATTAGTACCGAAGTCACTGTTACCTGACATAATTAGTATCCAAGTTACAGTTACCTGCCATAATTTGTTTCGAAATTACAGGGACTTGTCATAATTAGTAACGAAGTTACAGTTACCTGCCATAATTAGTATCGAAATTAAAGTTACTTGCCATAATAAGTAACGAAGTTACAGATACCTGTCATAATTAGTATCGAAGTTACTGTCACCTGTCATAATTAGTATTGAAGTTACAGTTACCTACCATAATTTTTTATCAAGATTACTGTTACTTGTCATAATTAGTAACGAAGTTAGATTTTCTTGTCATAATTAGTATCGAAGTTACAGTTACCTGTCATAATTTGATTCGGAGTTATAGTTACTTGTCATAATTAGTATCGAAGTTACTGTTACCTGTCAGAATTAGTATCGAAGTTACAGTTACCTGCCATAATTTGTATCGAAATTACAGTTCCATGTCATAATTAGTATCGAAGTTACAGTTACCTGTAATAATTAGTATTGAAGGTTCTGTTAGCTGCCATAATTTTTATCGAAATTACAGTTACTTATCATAATTAGTTACGAAGTTACAGTTACCTGTCATAATTTGTATCGATATTACAGTTACTTGCCATAATTAGTATCGAAATAACTGTTACCTGTCATAATTAGTATCGACGTTACAGTTACCTGCCAAAATTTGTATCTAAATTACAGTTACTTGTCATAATTAGTAACGAAGTTATAGTTACCTGTCATAATTAGTATCGAAGTTACAGTTACTTGTCATAATTAGTATCGAAGTTACTGTTACCTGTCATAAATAGTATCGAAATTACAATTACCTGCCATAATTTGTAACGAAATTACAGCTACTTGTCATAATTAGTAACGAAGTTACAGTTACCTGTCATGATTCGTATCGAAGTTACAGTTACCTGCAATAATTAGTATCGAAGTTACTGTTACCTGTCATAATTAGTATCGAAGTTAGAGTTACCTGCCATAATTTGTATCGAAATTACAGTTAATTGTCATAATTAGTAACGAAGTTACAGTTACCTACAATAATTTTTATCAAAATTACAGTTACTTGTCATAATTAGTAACGAAGTTAGAGTTTCTTGTCATAATTAGTATCGAAGTTACAGTTACCTGTCATAATTTGTATCGAAGTTATAGTTACTTGTCATAATTAGTATCGAAGTTGCTGTTACCTGTCATAATTACTATCGAAGTTACAGTTACCTGCCATAATTTGTATCGAAATTACAGTTACTTGTCATAATTAGTAACGAAGTTACAGATACCTGTCATAATTAGTATCGAAGTTACAATTACTTGCCTTAATTAGTATCGAAGTTACTGTTGACTGTCATAATAAGTATCGAAGTTACAGTTACCTGCCAAAATTTGAATCGAAATTACAGTTACTTGTCATAATTAGTAACGAAGTTACAGTTACCTGTCATTATTAGTATCGAACTTACAGTTACTTGTCTTAATTAGTATCGAAGTTACTGTTACTTGTCATAATTAGTATCGATGTTACTGTTACCTGTCATATTTAGTATCGAAATTACAATTACCTGCCATAATTTGTATCGAAATTACAGGGACTTGTCATAATTAGTAACGAAGTTACAGTAACCTGCCATAATTAGTATCGAAATTAAAGTTACTTGTCATAATAAGTAACGAAGTTACAGTTACCTGTCTTAATTAGTATCGAAGTTACTCTTACCTGTCATAATTAGTATCGAAGGTACTGTTACCTGCCATAATTTGTATCGAAATTACAGTTACTTGTCATAATTAGTTACAACGTTACAGTTACCTGTCATAATTTGTATCGAAATTACAGTTACTTGTCATAATTAGTATCGAAATTACTGTTACCTGTCATAATTAGTATCGAAGTTACAGTTACCTGCCAAAATTTGTATCGAAATTACAGTTACTTGTCATAATTAGTAACGAAGTTACTGTTACCTGTCATAATTAGTATCGAAGTTACAGTTACTTGTCATAATTAGTATCGAAGTTACTGTTAATTGTCATAATTAGTATCGAAGTTACTGTTACCTGTCATAAATAATATCGAAATTACAATTACCTGCCATAATTTGTAACGAAATTACAGCTACTTGTCATAATTAGTAACGAAGTTACAGTTACCTGTCATAATTTGTATCGAAATAACAGTTACATGTCATAATTAGTATCGAAATTAATGTTACCTGTCATAATTAGTATCGAAGTTACAGTTACCTGCCAAAATTTGAATCGAAATTACAGTTACATGTCATAATTAGTAACGAAGTTACATTTACCTGTCATAATTAGTATCGAACTTACAGTTACTTGTCATAATTAGTATCGAAGTTACTGTTACTTGTCATAATTAGTATCGAAGTTACTGTTACCTGTCATATTTAGTATCGAAATTACAATTACCTGCCATAATTTGCATCGAAATTACAGGGACTTGTCATAATTAGTAACGAAGTTACAGTAACCTGCTATAATTAGTATCGAAATTAAAGTTACTTGTCATAATAAGTAATGAAGTTACAGTTACCTGTCTTAATTATTATCGAAGTTACTGTTACCTGCCATAATTAGTATCGAAGGTACTGTTACCTGCCATAATTTGTATCGAAATTACAGTTAATTGTCATAATTAGTAACGAAGTTACAGTTACCTACAATAATTTTTTGTCAAAATTACAGTTACTTGTCATAATTAGTAACGAAGTTAGAGTTTCTTGTCATAATTAGTATCGAAGTTACAGTTACCTGTCATAATTTGTATCGAAGTTATAGTTACTTGTCATAATTAGTATCGAAGTTGCTGTTACCTGTCATAATTAGTATCGAAGTTACATTTACCTGCCATAATTTGTATCGAAATTACAGTTACTTGTCATAAGTAGTAACGAAGTTACAGTTACCTGTCATAATTAGTATCGAAGTTACAGTTACTTGTCATAATTAGTATCGAAGTTACTGTTGACTGTCATAATAAGTATCGGAGTTACAGTTACCTGCCAAAATTTGAATCGAAATTACAGTTACTCGTCATAATTAGTAACGAAGTTGCAGTTACCTGTCATAATTAGTATCGAACTTACAGTACCTTGTCATAATTAGTATCGAAGTTACTGTTACATGTCATAATTAGTATCGAAGTTACTGTTACCTGTCATATTTAGTATCGAAATTACAATTACCTGCCATAATTTTTATCGAAATTACAGGGACTTGTCATAATTAGTAACGAAGTTACAGTAACCTGCCATAGTTAGTATCGAAATTAAAGTTACTTGTCATAATAAGTAACGAAGTTACAGTTACCTGTCATAATTAGTATCGAAGTTACTGTTACCTGTCATAATTAGTATTGAAGTTACAGTTACCTACAATAATTTTTTATCAAAATTACAGTTACTTGTCATAATTAGTAACGAAGTTACAGTTACTTGTCATAATTAGTACCGAAGGTTCTGTTACCTGCCATAATTTGTATCGAAATTACAGTTACATGTCATAATTAGTAACGAAGTTACAGTCACCTCTCATAATTTGCATCGTAATTACAGTTAATTGTCATAATTAGTAACGAAGTTACAGTTTCCTGTCATAATTAGTACCGAAGTCACTGTTACCTGTCACAATTAGTATCGAAGTTACAGTTACCTGCCATAATTTGTATCGAAATTACAGGGACTTGTCATAATTAGTAACGAAGTTACAGTTACCTGCCATAATTAGTATCGAAATTAAAGTTACTTGTCATAATAAGTAACGAAGTTACAGATACCTGTCATAATTAGTATCGAAGTTACTGTCACCTGTCATAATTAGTATTGAAGTTACAGTTACCTACCATAATTTTTTATCAATATTACTGTTACTTGTCATAATTAGTAACGAAGTTAGATTTTCTTGTCATAATTAGTATCGAAGTTACAGTTACCTGTCATAATTTGATTCGAAGTTATAATTACTTGTCATAATTCGTATCGAAGTTACTGTTACCTGTCATAATTAGTATCGAAGTTACAGTTACCTGCCATAATTTGTATCGAAATTACAGTTCCTTGTCATAATTAGTATCGAAGTTTCAGTTACCTGTAATAATTAGTATCGAAGGTACTGTTAGCTGACATAATTTGTATCGAAATTACAGTTACTTGTCATAATTAGTTACGAAGTTACAGTTTCCTGTCATAATTTGTATCGAAATTACAGTTACTTGTCATAATTAGTATCGAAATTACTGTTACCTGTCATAATTAGTATCGACGTTACAGTTTCCTGCCAAAATTTGTATCGAAATTACAGTTACTTGTCATAATTAGTAACGAAGTTACAGTTACCTGTCATAATTAGTATCGAAGTTACAGTTACTTGTCATAATTAGTATCGAAGTTACTGTTACTTGTCATAATTAGTATCGAAGTTACTGTTACCTGTCATAAATAGTATCGAAATTACAATTACCTGCCATAATTTGTAACGAAATTACAGCTACTTGTCATAATTAGTAACGAAGTTACAGTTACCTGTCATAATTAGTATCGAAGTTACAGTTACCTGCAATAATTAGTATCGAAGTTACTGTTACCTGTCATAATTAGTATCGAAGTTAGAGTTACCTGCCATAATTTGTATCGAAATTACAGTTAATTGTCATAATTAGTAACGAAGTTACAGTTACCTACAATAATTTTTATCAAAATTACATTTACTTGTCATAATTAGTAACGAAGTTAGAGTTTCTTGTCATAATTAGTGTTGAAGTTACAGTTACCTACCATAATTGTTTATCAAGATTACTGTTACTTGTCATAATTAGTAACGAAGTTAGATTTTCTTGTCATAATTAGTATCGAAGTTACAGTTACCTGTCATAATTTGATTCGAAGTTATAATTACTTGTCATAATTCGTATCGAAGTTACTGTTACCTGTCATAATTAGTATCGAAGTTACAGTTACCTGCCATAATTTGTATCGAAATTACAGTTCCTTGTCATAATTAGTATCGAAGTTTCAGTTACCTGTAATAATTAGTATCGAAGGTACTGTTAGCTGCCATAATTTGTATCGAAATTACAGTTACTTGTCATAATTAGTTACGAAGTTACAGTTTCCTGTCACAATTTGTATCGAAATTACAGTTACTTGTCATAATTAGTATCGAAATTAAAGTTACTTGTCATAATAAGTAACGAAGTTACAGTTACCTGTCTTAATTAGTATCGAAGTTACTGTTACCTGTCATAATTAGTATCGAAGGTACTGTTACCAGCCATAATTTGTATCGAAATTACAGTTACTTGTCATAATTAGTTACAAAGTTACAGTTACCTGTCATAATTTGTATCGAAATTACAGTTACTTGTCATAATTAGTATCGAAATTACTGTTACCTGTCATAATTAGTATCGAAGTTACAGTTACCTGCCAAAATTTGAATCGAAATTACAGTTACTTGTCATAATTAGTAACGAAGTTACATTAACCTGTCATAATTAGTATCGAACTTACAGTTACTTGTCATAATTAGTATCGAAGTTACTGTTACTTGTCATAATTAGTATCGAAGTTACTGTTACCTGTCATATTTAGTATCGAAATTACAATTACCTGCCATAATTTGTATCGAAATTACAGGGACTTGTCATAATTAGTAACGAAGTTACAGTAACCTGCCATAATTAGTATCGAAATTAAAGTTACTTGTCATAATAAGTAATGAAGTTACAGTTACCTGTTTAATTAGTATCGAAGTTACTGTTACCTGCCATAATTAGTATCGAAGGTACTGTTACCTGCCTTAATTTGTATCGAAATTACAGTTACTTGTCATAATTAGTTACGAAGTTACAGTTACATGTCATAATTTGTATCGAAATTACAGTTACATGTCATAATTAGTATGGAAATTACTGTTACCTGTCATAATTAGTATCGAAGTTACAGTTGCCTGCCAAAATTTGAATCGAAATTACAGTTACTTGTCATAATTAGTAACGAAGTTACATTTACCTGTCATAATTAGTATCGAACTTACAGTTACTTGTCATAATTAGTATCGAAGTTACTGTTACTTGTCATAATTAGTATCGAAGTTACTGTTACCTGTCATATTTAGTATCGAAATTACAATTACCTGCCATAATTTGTATCGAAATTACAGGGACTTGTCATAATTAGTAACGAAGTTACAGTAACCTGCCATTATTAGTATCGAAATTAAAGTTACTTGTCATAATAAGTAATGAAGTTACAGTTACCTGTCTTAATTAGTATCGAAGTTACTGTTACCTGCCATAATTAGTATCGAAGGTACTGTTACCTGCCATAATTTGTATCGAATTTACAGTTACTTGTCATAATTAGTAACGAAGTTACAGTTACCTGTTATAATTAGTATCGAAGTTACATTTACTTGTCATAATTAGTATCGAAGTTACTGTTACTTTTCATAATTAGTATCATAGTTACTGTGACCTGTCATAAATAGTATCTAAATTACAATTACCTGCCATAATTGGTAACGAAATTACAGCTACTTGTCATAATTAGTAACGAAGTTACAGTTACCTGTCATAATTAGTATCGAAGTTACAGTTACCTGCCATAATTAGTATCGAAGTTACTGTTACCTGTCATAATTAGTATCGAAGATAGAGTTACCTGCCATAATTTGTATCGAAATTACAGTTAATTGTCATAATTAGTAACGAAGTTACAGTTACCTACAATAATTTTTTATCAAAATTACAGTTACTTGTCATAATTAGTAACGAAGTTAGAGTTTCTTGTCATAATTAGTATCGAAGTTACAGTTACCTGTAATAATTTGTATCGAAGTTATAGTTACTTGTCATAATTAGTATCGAAGTTGCTGTTACGTGTCATAATTAGTATCGAAGTTACATTTACCTGCCATAATTTGTATCGAAATTACAGTTACTTGTCATAATTAGTAACGAAGTTACAGTTACCTGTCATAATTAGTATCGAAGTTACAGTTACTTGTCATAATTAGTATCGAAGTTACTGTTGACTGTCATAATAAGTATCGGAGTTACAGTTACCTGCCAAAATTTGAATCGAAATTACAGTTACTTGTCATAATTAGTAACGAAGTTACAGTTACCTGTCATAATTAGTATCGAACTTACAGTACCTTGTCATAATTATTATCGAAGTTACTGTTACTTGTCATAATTAGTATCGAAGTTACTGTTACCTGTCATATTTAGTATCGAAATTACAATTACCTGCCATAATTTTTATCGAAATTACAGGGACTTGTCATAATTAGTAACGAAGTTACAGTAACCTGCCATAGTTAGTATCGAAATTAAAGTTACTTGTCTTAATAAGTAACGAAGTTACAGTTACCTGTCATAATTAGTATCGAAGTTACTGTTACCTGTAATAATTAGTATTGAAGTTACAGTTACCTACAATAATTTTTTATCAAAATTACAGTTACTTGTCATAATTAGTAACGAAGTTACAGTTACTTGTCATAATTAGTACCGAAGGTTCTGTTACCTGCCATAATTTGTATCGAAATTACAGTTACATGTCATAATTAGTAACGAAGTTACAGTCACCTGTCATAATTTGCATCGTAATTACAGTTAATTGTCATAATTAGTAACGAAGTTACAGTTTCCTGTCATAATTAGTACCGAAGTCACTGTTACCTGTCACAATTAGTATCGAAGTTACAGTTACCTGCCATAATTTGTATCGAAATTACAGGGACTTGTCATAATTAGTAACGAAGTTACAGTTACCTGCCATAATTAGTATCGAAATTAAAGTTACTTGTCATAATAAGTAACGAAGTTACAGATACCTGTCATAATTAGTATCGAAGTTACTGTCACCTGTCATAATTAGTATTGAAGTTACAGTTACCTACCATAATTTTTTATCAATATTACTGTTACTTGTCATAATTAGTAACGAAGTTAGATTTTCTTGTCATAATTAGTATCGAAGTTACAGTTACCTGTCATAATTTGATTCGAAGTTATAATTACTTGTCATAATTCGTATCGAAGTTACTGTTACCTGTCATAATTAGTATCGAAGTTACAGTTACCTGCCATAATTTGTATCGAAATTACAGTTCCTTGTCATAATTAGTATCGAAGTTTCAGTTACCTGTAATAATTAGTATCGAAGGTACTGTTAGCTGACATAATTTGTATCGAAATTACAGTTACTTGTCATAATTAGTTACGAAGTTACAGTTTCCTGTCATAATTTGTATCGAAATTACAGTTACTTGTCATAATTAGTATCGAAATTACTGTTACCTGTCATAATTAGTATCGACGTTACAGTTTCCTGCCAAAATTTGTATCGAAATTACAGTTACTTGTCATAATTAGTAACGAAGTTACAGTTACCTGTCATAATTAGTATCGAAGTTACAGTTACTTGTCATAATTAGTATCGAAGTTACTGTTACTTGTCATAATTAGTATCGAAGTTACTGTTACCTGTCATAAATAGTATCGAAATTACAATTACCTGCCATAATTTGTAACGAAATTACAGCTACTTGTCATAATTAGTAACGAAGTTACAGTTACCTGTCATAATTAGTATCGAAGTTACAGTTACCTGCAATAATTAGTATCGAAGTTACTGTTACCTGTCATAATTAGTATCGAAGTTAGAGTTACCTGCCATAATTTGTATCGAAATTACAGTTAATTGTCATAATTAGTAACGAAGTTACAGTTACCTACAATAATTTTTATCAAAATTACATTTACTTGTCATAATTAGTAACGAAGTTAGAGTTTCTTGTCATAATTAGTGTTGAAGTTACAGTTACCTACCATAATTGTTTATCAAGATTACTGTTACTTGTCATAATTAGTAACGAAGTTAGATTTTCTTGTCATAATTAGTATCGAAGTTACAGTTACCTGTCATAATTTGATTCGAAGTTATAATTACTTGTCATAATTCGTATCGAAGTTACTGTTACCTGTCATAATTAGTATCGAAGTTACAGTTACCTGCCATAATTTGTATCGAAATTACAGTTCCTTGTCATAATTAGTATCGAAGTTTCAGTTACCTGTAATAATTAGTATCGAAGGTACTGTTAGCTGCCATAATTTGTATCGAAATTACAGTTACTTGTCATAATTAGTTACGAAGTTACAGTTTCCTGTCACAATTTGTATCGAAATTACAGTTACTTGTCATAATTAGTATCGAAATTAAAGTTACTTGTCATAATAAGTAACGAAGTTACAGTTACCTGTCTTAATTAGTATCGAAGTTACTGTTACCTGTCATAATTAGTATCGAAGGTACTGTTACCAGCCATAATTTGTATCGAAATTACAGTTACTTGTCATAATTAGTTACAAAGTTACAGTTACCTGTCATAATTTGTATCGAAATTACAGTTACTTGTCATAATTAGTATCGAAATTACTGTTACCTGTCATAATTAGTATCGAAGTTACAGTTACCTGCCAAAATTTGAATCGAAATTACAGTTACTTGTCATAATTAGTAACGAAGTTACATTAACCTGTCATAATTAGTATCGAACTTACAGTTACTTGTCATAATTAGTATCGAAGTTACTGTTACTTGTCATAATTAGTATCGAAGTTACTGTTACCTGTCATATTTAGTATCGAAATTACAATTACCTGCCATAATTTGTATCGAAATTACAGGGACTTGTCATAATTAGTAACGAAGTTACAGTAACCTGCCATAATTAGTATCGAAATTAAAGTTACTTGTCATAATAAGTAATGAAGTTACAGTTACCTGTTTAATTAGTATCGAAGTTACTGTTACCTGCCATAATTAGTATCGAAGGTACTGTTACCTGCCTTAATTTGTATCGAAATTACAGTTACTTGTCATAATTAGTTACGAAGTTACAGTTACATGTCATAATTTGTATCGAAATTACAGTTACATGTCATAATTAGTATGGAAATTACTGTTACCTGTCATAATTAGTATCGAAGTTACAGTTGCCTGCCAAAATTTGAATCGAAATTACAGTTACTTGTCATAATTAGTAACGAAGTTACATTTACCTGTCATAATTAGTATCGAACTTACAGTTACTTGTCATAATTAGTATCGAAGTTACTGTTACTTGTCATAATTAGTATCGAAGTTACTGTTACCTGTCATATTTAGTATCGAAATTACAATTACCTGCCATAATTTGTATCGAAATTACAGGGACTTGTCATAATTAGTAACGAAGTTACAGTAACCTGCCATTATTAGTATCGAAATTAAAGTTACTTGTCATAATAAGTAATGAAGTTACAGTTACCTGTCTTAATTAGTATCGAAGTTACTGTTACCTGCCATAATTAGTATCGAAGGTACTGTTACCTGCCATAATTTGTATCGAATTTACAGTTACATGTCATAATTAGTAACGACGTTACAGTTACCTGTTATAATTAGTATCGAAGTTACATTTACTTGTCATAATTAGTATCGAAGTTACTGTTACTTTTCATAATTAGTATCATAGTTACTGTGACCTGTCATAAATAGTATCTAAATTACAATTACCTGCCATAATTGGTAACGAAATTACAGCTACTTGTCATAATTAGTAACGAAGTTACAGTTACCTGTCATAATTAGTATCGATGTTACAGTTACCTGCCATAATTAGTATCGAAGTTACTGTTACCTGTCATAATTAGTATCGAAGATAGAGTTACCTGCCATAATTTGTATCGAAATTACAGTTAATTGTCATAATTAGTAACGAAGTTACAGTTACCTACAATAATTTTTTATCAAAATTACAGTTACTTGTCATAATTAGTAACGAAGTTAGAGTTTCTTGTCATAATTAGTATCGAAGTTACAGTTACCTGTAATAATTTGTATCGAAGTTATAGTTACTTGTCATAATTAGTATCGAAGTTGCTGTTACGTGTCATAATTAGTATCGAAGTTACATTTACCTGCCATAATTTGTATCGAAATTACAGTTACTTGTCATAATTAGTAACGAAGTTACAGTTACCTGTCATAATTTGTATCGAAGTTACAGTTACTTGTCATAATTAGTATCGAAGTTACTGTTGACTGTCATAATAAGTATCGGAGTTACAGTTACCTGCCAAAATTTGAATCGAAATTACAGTTACTTGTCATAATTAGTAACGAAGTTACAGTTACCTGTCATAATTAGTATCGAACTTACAGTACCTTGTCATAATTATTATCGAAGTTACTGTTACTTGTCATAATTAGTATCGAAGTTACTGTTACCTGTCATATTTAGTATCGAAATTACAATTACCTGCCATAATTTTTATCGAAATTACAGGGACTTGTCATAATTAGTAACGAAGTTACAGTAACCTGCCATAGTTAGTATCGAAATTAAAGTTACTTGTCTTAATAAGTAACGAAGTTACAGTTACCTGTCATAATTAGTATCGAAGTTACTGTTAGCTGTAATAATTAGTATTGAAGTTACAGTTACCTACAATAATTTTTTATCAAAATTACAGTTACTTGTCATAATTAGTAACGAAGTTACAGTTACTTGTCATAATTAGTATCGAAGGTTCTGTTACCTGCCATAATTTGTATCGAAATTACTGTTACATGTCATAATTAGTAACGAAGTTACAGTTACCTGTCATAATTTGCATCGTAATTACAGTTAATTGTCATAATTAGTAACGAAGTTACAGTATCCTGTCATAATTAGTACCGAAGCCACTGTTACCTGTCACAATTAGTACCGAAGTTACAGTTACCTGCCATAATTTGTATCGAAATTACAGGGACTTGTCATAATTAGTAACGAAGTTACAGTTACCTGCCATAATTAGTATCGAAATTAAAGTTACTTGTCATAATAAGTAACGAAGTTACAGATACCTGTCATAATTAGTATCGAAGTTACTGTCACCTGTCATAATTAGTATTGAAGTTACAGTTACCTACCATAATTTTTTATCAATATTACTGTTACTTGTCATAATTAGTAACGCAGTTAGATTTTCTTGTCATAATTAGTATCGAAGTTACAGTTACCTGTCATAATTTGATGCAAAGTTATAATTACTTGTCATAATTCGTATCGAAGTTACTGTTACCTGTCATAATTAGTATCGAAGTTACAGTTACCTGCCATAATTTGTATCGAAATTACAGTTCCTTGTCATAATTAGTATCGAAGTTTCAGTTACCTGTAATAATTAGTATCGAAGGTACTGTTAGCTGCCATAATTTGTATCGAAATTACAGTTACTTGTCATAATTAGTTACGAAGTTACAGTTTCCTGTCATAATTTGTATCGAAATTACAGTTACTTGTCATAATTAGTATCGAAATTACTGTTACCTGTCATAATTAGTATCGACGTTACAGTTTCCTGCCAAAATTTGTATCGAAATTACAGTTACTTGTCATAATTAGTAACGAAGTTACAGTTACCTGTCATAATTAGTATCGAAGTTACAGTTACTTGTCATAATTAGTATCGAAGTTACTGTTACTTGTCATAATTAGTATCGAAGTTACTGTTACCTGTCATAAATAGTATCGAAATTACAATGACCTGCCATAATTTGTAACGAAATTACAGCTACTTGTCATAATTGGTAACGAAGTTACAGTTACCTGTCATAATTAGTATCGAAGGTTCAGTTACCTGCAATAATTAGTATCGAAGTTAATGTTACCTGTCATAATTAGTATCGAAGTTAGAGTTACCTGCCATAATTTGTATCGAAATTACAGTTAATTGTCATAATTAGTAACGAAGTTACAGTTACCTACAATAATTTTTATCAAAATTACATTTACTTGTCATAATTAGTAACGAAGTTAGAGTTTCTTGTCATAATTAATGTTGAAGTTACAGTTACCTACCATAATTGTTTATCAAGATTACTGTTACTTGTCATAATTAGTAACGAAGTTAGATTTTCTTGTCATAATTAGTATCGAAGTTACAGTTACCTGTCATAATTTGATTCGAAGTTATAATTACTTTTCATAATTCGTATCGAAGTTACTGTTACCTGTCATAATTAGTATCGAAGTTACAGTTACCTGCCATAATTTGTATCGAAATTACAGTTCCTTGTCATAATTAGTATCGAAGTTTCAGTTACCTGTAATAATTAGTATCGAAGGTACTGTTAGCTGCCATAATTTGTATCGAAATTACAGTTACTTGTCATAATTAGTTACGAAGTTACAGTTTCCTGTTATAATTTGTATCGAAATTACAGTTACTTGTCATAATTGGTATCGAAATTACTGTTACCTGTCATAATTAGTATCGACGTTACAGTTTCCTGCCAAAATTTGTATCGAAATTACAGTTACTTGTCATAATTAGTAACGAAGTTACAATTACCTGTCATAATTAGTACCGAAGTTACAGTTACTTGTCATAATTAGTATCGAAGTTACTGTTACTTGTCATAATTAGTATCGAAGTTACTGTTACCTGTCATAAATAGTATCGAAATTACAATTACCTGCCATAATTTGTAACGAAATTACAACTACTTGTCATAATTAGTAACGAAGTTACAGTTACCTGTCATAATTAGTATCGAAGTTACAGTTACCTGCAATAATTAGTATCGAAGTTACTGTTACCTGTCATAATTAGTATCGAAGTTAGAGTTACCTGCCATAATTTGTATCGAAATTACAGTTAATTGTCATAATTAGTAACGAAGTTACAGTTACCTACAATAATTTTTATCAAAATTACATTTACTTGTCATAATTAGTAACGAAGTTAGAGTTTCTTGTCATAATAAGTATCGAAGTTACAGTTACCTGTCATAATTTGTATCGAAGTTATAGTTACTTTTCATAATTAGTATCGAAGTTGCTGTTACCTGACATAATTAGTATCGAAGTTACAGTTACCTGCCATAATTTTTATCGAAATTACAGTTACTTGTCATAATTAGTAACGAAGTTACAGTTACCAGTCATAATTAGTATCGAAGTTACAGTTACTTGTCCTAATTAGTATCGAAGTTACTGTTGACTGTCATACTAAGTATCGAAGTTACAGTTACCTGCCAAAATTTGAATCGAAATTACAGTTACTTGTCATAATTAGTAACGAAGTTACAGTTACCTGTCATAATTAGTATTGAACTTACAGTTACTTGTCATAATTAGTATCGAAGTTACTGTTAATTGTCATAATTAGTATCGAAGTTACTGTTACCTGTCATATTTAGTATCGAAATTACAATTGCCTGCCTTAATTTGTATCGAAATTACAGGGACTTGTCATAATTAGTAACGAAGTTACAGTAACCTGCCATAATTAGTATCGAAATTACAGCTACTTGTCATAATTAGTAACGAAGTTACAGTTACCTGTCATAATTAGTATCGAAGTTACAGTTACCTGCAATAATTAGTATCGAAGTTACTGTTACCTGTCATAATTAGTATCGAAGATAGAGTTACCTGCCATAATTTGTATCGACATTACATTTAATTGTCATAATTAGTAACGAAGTTACAGTTACCTACAATAATTTTTTATCAAAATTACAGTTACTTGTCATAATTAGTAACGAAGTTACAGTTTCTTGTCATAATTAGTATCGAAGTTACAGTTACCTGTCATAATTTGTATCGAAGTTATAGTTACTTGTCATAATTAGTATCGAAGTTGCTGTTACCTGTCATAATTAGTATCGATGTTACAGTTACCTGCCATAATTTGTATCGAAATTATAGTTACTTGTCATAATTAGTAACGAAGTTACAGTTACCTGTCATAATTAGTATCGAACTTATAGTTACTTGTCATAATTAGTATCGAAGTTACTGTTACTTGTCATAATTAGTATCGAAGTTACTGTTACCTGTCATATTTAGTATCGAAATTACAATTACCTGCCATAATTTGTATCGAAATTACAGGGACTTGTCATAATTAGTAACGAAGTTACAGTAACCTGCCATAATTAGTATCGAAATTAAAGTTACTTGTCATAATAAGTAACGAAGTTACAGTAACCTGTCATAATTAGTATCGAAGTTACTGTTACCTGTCATAATTAGTATTGAAGTTACAGTTACCTACAATAATTTTTTATCAAAATTACAGTTACTTGTCATAATTAGTAACGAAGTTAGAGTTTCTTGTCATAATTAGTATCGAAGTTACAGTTACTTGTCATAATTAGTATCGAAGTTACTGTTACTTGTCATAATTAGTATCGACGTTACTGTTACCTGTCATAATTAGTATCGAAATTACAATAACCTTCCATAATTTGTAACGAAATTACAGTTACTTGTCATAATTAGTAAGGAAGTTACAGTTACCTGTCATAATTAATATCGAAGTTAAAGTTACTTGTCATGATTAGAATCGAAGTTACTGTTACCTGTCATAATTAGTATCGAATTTACTGTTACTTGTCATAATTAATATCGAAGTTACTAATACCTGTCATAATTAGTATCGAAGTTACAGTTACCTGCCATAATTTGTATCGAAATTACAGTTACTTGTCATAATTAGTAACGAAGTTACAGTTACCTGTCATAATTAGTATCGATGTTATAGTTACTTGTCATAATTAGTATCGAAGTTACTGTTACCTGTCATAATTAGTATCGAAGTAACAGTTACTTGTCATAATTAATATCGAAGTTACTGATACCTGTCATAAATAGTATCGAAGTAACAGTTACTTGTCATAATTAGTATCGAAGTTACAGTTACTTGTCATAATTAGTATCGAAGTTACAGTTACCTGTCATAATTAGTAACGATGTTACAGTTTCTTGTCATAATTAGTAATGAAGTTACAGTTACCTGTCATAATAAGTATCGAAGTTACAGTTACATGTCATAATTAGTATCGAAGTTACAGTTACTTGTCATAATTAGTAACGATGTTACAGTAACCTGTCATAATTAGTATCGAAGTTACTGTTACCTGTATTAATTAGTATCGAAGTTAGAGTTACCTGCCATAATTCTCTATCAAAATTAGAGTTACTTGTCATAATTGGTAGCGAAGTTACAGATACCTGTCATAATTAGTATCGAAGTTACTGTCACCTGTCATAATTAGTATTGAAGTTACAGTTACCTACCATAATTTTTTATCAAGATTACTGTTACTTTTCATAATTAGTAACGAAGTTAGATTTTCTTGTCATAATTAGTATCGAAGTTACAGTTACCTGTCATAATTTGATTCGAAGTTATAGTTACTTGTCATAATTAGTAACGAAGTTATAGTTAGCTGTCATAATTAGTATCGAAGTTACAGTTACTTGTCATAATTAGTATCGAAGTTACTGTTACTTGTCATAATTAGTATCGAAGTTACTGTTACCTGTCATAAATAGTATCGAAATTACAATTACCTGCCATAATTTGTAACGAAATTACAGCTACTTGTCATAATTAGTAACGAAGTTACAGTTACCTGTCATAATTAGTATCGAAGTTACAGTTACTTGTCATAATTAGTATCGAAGTTACTGTTACTTGTCATAATTAGTATCGAAGTTACTGTTACCTGTCATAAATAGTATCGAAATTACAATTACCTGCCATAATTTGTAACGAAATTACAGCTACTTGTCATAATTAGTAACGAAGTTACTGTTACCTGTCATAATTAGTATCGAAGTTACAGTAACCTGCCATAATTTGTATCGAAATTACAGTTCCTTGTCATAATTAGTATCGAAGTTACAGTTACCTGTAATAATTAGTATCGTAGGTTCTGTTAGCTGCCATAATTTGTATCGAAATTACAGATACTTGTCATAATTAGTTACGAAGTTACAGTTACCTGTCATAATTTGTATCGATATTACAGTTACTTGTCATAATTAGTATCGAAATAACTGTTACCTGTCATAATTAGTATCGACGTTACAGTTACCTGCCAAAATTTGTATCGAAATTACAGTTACTTGTCATAATTAGTAACGAAGTTATAGTTAGCTGTCATAATTAGTATCGAAGTTACAGTTACTTGTCATAATTAGTATCGAAGTTACTGTTACTTGTCATAATTAGTATCGAAGTTACTGTTACCTGTCATAAATAGTATCGAAATTACAATTACCTGCCATAATTTGTAACGAAATTACAGCTACTTGTCATAATTAGTAACGAAGTTAGAGTTTCTTGTCATAATTAGTATCGAAGTTACAGTTACCTGTCATAATTTGTATCGAAGTTATAGTTACTTGTCATAATTAGTATCGAAGTTGCTGTTACCTCTCATAATTACTATCGAAGTTACAGTTACCTGCCATAATTTGTATCGAAATTACAGTTACTTGTCATAATTAGTAACGAAGTTACAATTACCTGTCATAATTTGTATCGAAGTTACAATTACTTGTCTTAATTAGTATCGAAGTTACTGTTGACTGTCATAATAAGTATCGAAGTTACAGTTACCTGCCAAAATTTGAATCGAAATTACAGTTACTTGTCATAATTAGTAACGAAGTTACAGTTACCTGTCATAATTAGTATCGAAGTTACAGTTACTTGTCATAATTAGTATCGAAGTTACTGTTACTTGTCATAATTAGTATCGATGTTACTGTTACCTGTCATATTTAGTATCGAAATTACAATTACCTGCCATAATTTGTATCGAAATTACAGGGACTTGTCATAATTAGTAACGAAGTTACAGTAACCTGCCATAATTAGTATCGAAATTAAAGTTACTTGTCATAATAAGTAACGAAGTTACAGTAACCTGTCTTAATTAGTATCGAAGTTACTGTTACCTGTCATAATTAGTATCGAACGTACTGTTACCTGCCATAATTTGTATCGAAATTACAGTTACTTGTCATAATTAGTTACGAAGTTACAGTAACCTGCCATAATTTGTATCGAAATTACAGTTACTTGTCATAATTAGTATCGAAATTACTGTTACCTGTCATAATTAGTATCGAAGTTACAGTTACCTGCCAAAATTTGTATCGAAATTACAGTTACTTGTCATAATTAGTAACGAAGTTACAGTTACCTGTCATAATTAGTATCGAAGTTACAGTTACTTGTCATAATTAGTATCGAAGTTACTTTTACTTGTCATAATTAGTATCGAAGTTACTGTTACCTGTCTTAAATAGTATCGAAATTACAATTACCTGCCCTAATTTGTAACGAAATTACAGCTACTTGTCATAATTAGTAACGAAGTTACAGTTACCTGTCATAATTAGTATCGAAGTTACAGTTACCTGCGATAATTAGTATCGAAGTTACTGTTACCTGTCATAATTAGTATCGAAGATAGAGTTACCTGCCATAATTTGGATCGAAATTACAGTTAATTGTCATAATTAGTAACGAAGATACATTTACCTACAATAATTTTTTACCAAAATTACAGTTACTTGTCATAATTAGTAACGAAGTTAGAGTTTCTTGTCATAATTAGTATCGAAGTTACAGTTACCTGTCATAATTTGTATCGAAGTTATAGTTATTTGTCATAATTAGTATCGAAGTTGCTGTTACCTGTCATAATTAGTATCGAAGTTACAGTTACCTGCCATAATTTGTATCGAAATTACAGTTACTTAACATAATTAGTAACGAAGTTACAGTTACCTGTCATAATTAGTGTCGAAGTTACAGTTACATGACATAATTAGTATCGAAGTTACTGTTGACTGTCATAATAAGTTTCGAAGTTACAGTTACCTGCCAAAATTTGAATCGAAATTACAGTTACTTGTCATAATTAGTAACGAAGTTACAGTTACCTGTCATAATTAGTATCGAACTTACAGTTACTTGTAATAATTAGTATCGAAGTTACTGTTACTTGTCATAATTAGTATCGAAGTTACTGTTACCTGTCATATTTAGTATTTAAACTACAATTACCTGCCATAATTTGTATCGAAATTACAGGGACTTGTCATAATCAGTAACGAAGTTACAGTAACCTGCCATAATTATTATCGAAATTAAAGTTACTTGTCATAATAAGTAACGAAGTTACAGTTACCTGTCATAATTAGTATCGAAGTTACTGTTACCTGTCATAATTAGTATTGAAGTTACAGTTACCTACAATAATTTTTTATCAAAATTACAGTTACTTGTCATAATTAGTAACGAAGTTACAGTTACTTGTCATAATTAGTATCGAAGTTACTGTTACCTGTCATAATTAGTATCAATGTTACAGTTACCTGCCATAATTTGTATCGAAGTTACAGTTCCATGTCATAATTAGTATCGAAGTTACAGTTACCTGTCATAATTAGTATCGAAGGTACTGTTACCTGCCATAATTTGTATCGAAATAACAGTTACATGTCATAATTAGTAACGAAGTTACAGTTACCTGTCATAATTTGCATCGTAATTACAGTTAATTGTCATAATTATTAACGAAGTTACAGTTTCCTGTCATAATTTGTATCGAAATTACAGTTACTTGTCATAATTAGTATCGAAATTACTGTTACCTGTCATAATTAGTATCGACGTTACAGTTACCTGCCATAATTTGTATCGAAATTACAGTTACTTGTCATAATTAGTAACGAAGTTACAGTTACCTGTCATAATTAGTATCGATGTTATAGTTACTTGTCATAATTAGTATCGAAGTTACTGTTACCTGTCATAATTAGTATCGAAGTAACAGTTACCTGCCAAAATTTGTTTCGAAATTACAGTTACTTGTCATAATTAGTATCGAAGTTACTGTTACTTGTCATAATTAATATCGAAGTTACTGATACCTGTCATAAATAGTATCGAAGTTACAGTTACTTGTCATAATTAGTATCGAAGTTACAGTTACTTGTCATAATTAGTATCGAAGTTACAGTTACCTGTCATAATTAGTAACGAAGTTACAGTTTCTTGTCATAATTTGTAATGAAGTTACAGTTACCTGTCATCATAAGTATCGAAGTTACAGTTACATGTCATAATTAGTATCGAAGTTACAGTTACTTGTCATAATTAGTAACGATGTTACAGTAACCTGTCATAATTAGTATCGACGTTACTGTTACCTGTATTAATTAGTATCGAAGTTACAGTTACCTGCCATAATTTTCTATCAAAATTAGAGTTACTTGTCATAATTGGTAGCGAAGTTACAGTTACTTCTCATAATTAGTATCGAAGTTAACGTTACCTGTCAGAATTAGTATCAAAGTTACAGTTACCTGCCATATTTTGTATCGAAATTACAGTACCTTGTCATAATTACTATCGAAGTTACAGTTACCTGTCAAAATTAGTATCGAAGGTACTGTTACCTGCCATAATTTGTATCGAAATTACAGTTACTTGTCATAATTAGTAGCGAAGATACAGTTACCTGTCATTATTTGTATCGGGATTACAGTTACTTGTCATAATTAGTAACGAAGTTACAGATTCCTGTCATAATAAGTATCGAAGTTACTCTTACCTGTCATAATTACAATTGAAGTTACAGTTACTACCATAATTTTTTATCAAAATGACTGTTATTTGTCATAATTAGTAACGAAGTTAGAGTTTCTTGTCATAATTAGTATCGAAGTTACAGTTACCTGTCATAATTTGTATCGAAGTTATAGTTACTTGTCATAATTAGTACCGAAGTTACTGTTACCTGTCATAATTAGTATCGAAGTTACAGTTACCTGCCATAATTTGTATCGAAATTACTCTTACCTGTCATAATAAGTATCGAAGTTACAGTTATTTGTCATAATTAGTATCGAAGATACAGTTACTTCACATAATTAGAAACGATGTTACAGTAACCTGTCATAATTAGTATCGAAGTTACTGTTACCTGTATTAATTAGTATCAAAGTTACAGTTACCTGCCATAATTTGTATCGAAGTTACAGTTCCATGTCATAATTAGTATCGAAGTTACAGTTACCTGTCATAATTAATATCGAAGGTACTGTTACCTGCCATAATTTGTATCGAAATTACAGTTACATGTCATAATTAGTAACGAAGTTACAGTTACCTGTCATAATTTGCATCGTAATTACAGTTAATTGTCATAATTAGTAACGAAGTTACAGTTTCCTGTCATAATTAGTACCGAAGTCACTGTTACCTGACATAATTAGTATCGAAGTTACAGTTACCTGCCATAATTTGTATCGAAATTACAGGGACTTGTCATAATTAGTAACGAAGATACAGTTACCTGCCATAATTAGTATCGAAATTAAAGTTACTTGTCATAATAAGTAACGAAGTTACAGATACCTGTCATAATTAGTATCGAAGTTACTGTCACCTGTCATAATTAGTATTGAAGTTACAGTTACCTACCATAATTTTTTTATCAAGATTACTGTTACTTGTCATAATTAGTAACGAAGTTAGATTTTCTTGTCATAATTAGTATCGAAGTTACAGTTACCTGTCATAATTTGATTCGAAGTTATAGTAACTTGTCATAATTAGTATCGAAGTTACTGTTACCTGTCATAACTAGTATCGAAGTTACAGTTACCTGCCATAATTTGTATCGAAATTACAGTTCCTTGTCATAATTAGTATCGAAGTTACAGTTACCTGTAATAATTAGTATCGAAGGTTCTGTTAGCTGCCATAATTTGTATCGAAATTACAGTTACTTGTCAAAATTAGTTACGAAGTTACAGTTACCTGTCATAATTTGTATCGATATTACAGTTACTTGTCATAATTAGTATCGAAATAACTGTTACCTGTCATAATTAGTATCGACGTTACAGTTACCTGCCAAAATTTGTATCGAAATTACAGTTACTTGTCATAATTAGTAACGAAGTTATAGTTACCTGTCATAATTAGTATCGAAGTTACTGTTACTTGTCATAATTAGTATCGAAGTTACTGTTACTTGTCATAATTAGTATCGAAGTTACTGTTACCTGTCATAAATAGTATCGAAATTACAATTACCTGCCATAATTTGTAACGAAATTACAGCTACTTGTCATAATTAGTAACGAAGTTACAGTTACCTGTCATAATTCGTATCGAAGTTACAGTTACCTGCAAAAATTAGTATCGAAGTTACTGTTAACTGTCATAATTAGTATCGAAGTTAGAGTTACCTGCCATAATTTGTATCGAAATTACAGTTAATTGTCATAATTAGTAACGAAGTTACAGTTACCTAAAATAATTTTTATCAAAATTACAGTTACTTGTCATAATTAGTAACGAAGTTAGAGTTTCTTGTCATAATTAGTATCGAAGTTACAGTTACCTGTCATAATTTGTATCGAAGTTATAGTTACTTGTCATAATTAGTATCGAAGTTGCTGTTACCTCTCATAATTACTATCGAAGTTACAGTTACCTGCCATAATTTGTATCGAAATTACAGTTACTTGTCATAATTAGTAACGAAGTTACAGTTACCTGTCATAATTAGTATCGATGTTACAATTACTTGTCTTAATTAGTATCGAAGTTACTGTTGACTGTCATAATAAGTATCGAAGTTACAGTTACCTGCCAAAATTTGAATCGAAATTACAGTTACTTGTCATAATTAGTAACGAAGTTACAGTTACCTGTCATAATTAGTATCGAACTTACAGTTACTTGTCATAACTAGTATCGAAGTTACTGTTACTTGTCATAATTAGTATCGATGTTACTGTTACCTGTCATATTTAGTATCGAAATTACAATTACCTGCCATAATTTGTATCGAAATTACAGGGACTTGTCATAATTAGTAACGAAGTTACAGTAACCTGCCATAATTAGTATCGAAATTAAAGTTACTTGTCATAATAAGTAACGAAGTTACAGTTACCTGTCATAATTAGTATCGAAGTTACTGTTACCTGTCATAATTAGTATTGAAGTTACAGTTACCTACAATAATTTTTTATCAAAATTACAGTTACTTGTCAGAATTAGTAACGAAGTTACAGTTACTTGTCATAATTAGTATCGAAGTTACTGTTACCTGTTATAATTAGTATCAATGTTACAGTTACCTGCCATAATTTGTATCGAAGTTACAGTTCCATGTCATAATTAGTATCGAAGTTACAGTTACCTGTCATAATTAGTATCGAAGGTACTGTTACCTGCCATAATTTGTATCGAAATAACAGTTACATGTCATAACTAGTAACGAAGTTACAGTTACCTGTCAGAATTTGCATCGTAATTACAGTTAATTGTCATAATTAGTAACGAAGTTACAGTTACCTGTCATAATTAGTATCGAAGTTACAGTTACTTGTCATAATTAGTATCGAAGTTACTGTTACATGTCATAATTAGTATCGAAGTTACTGTTACCTGTCATAAATAGTATCGAAATTACAATTACCTGCCATAATTTGTAAAGAAATTACATCTACTTGTCATAATTAGTAACGAAGTTACAGTTACCTGTCATAATTTGTATCGAAGTTACAGTTACCTGCCATAATTAGTATCGAAGTTACTGTTACCTGTCATAATTAGTATCGAAGATAGAGTTACCTGCCATAATTTGTATCGAAATTACAGTTAATTTTCATAATTAGTAACGAAGTTACAATTACCTACAATAATTTTTAATCAAAATTACAGTTACTTGTCATAATTAGTAACGAAGTTAGAGTTTCTTGTCATAATTAGTATCGAAGTTACAGTTACCTGTCATAAATTGTATCGAAGTTATAGTTACTTGTCATAATTAGTATCGAAGTTGCTGTTACCTGTCATAATTAGTATCGAAGTTACAGTTACCTGCCATAATTTGTATCGAAATTACAGTACTTGTCATAATTAGTAACGAAGTTACAGTTACCTGTCATAATTAGTATCGAAGTTACAGTTACTTGACATAATTAGTATCGAAGTTACTGTTGACTGTCATAATAAGTATTGAAGTTACAGTTACCTGCCAAAATTTGAATCGAAATTACAGTTACATGTCATAATTAGTAACGAAGTTACAGTTACCTGTCATAATTAGTATCGAACATACAGTTACTTGTCATAACTAGTATCGAAGTTACTGTTAGTTGTCATAATTAGTATCGAAGTTACTGTTACCTGTCATATTTAGTAACGAAATTACAATTACCTGCCATAATTTGTATCGAAATTACAGGGACTTGTCATAATTAGTAACGAAGTTACAGTAAACTGCCATAATTAGTATCGAAATTAAAGTTACTTGTCATAATAAGTAACGAAGTTACAGTTACCTGTCATAATTAGTATCGAAGGTACTGTTACCTGCCTTAATTTGTATCGAAATTACAGTTACATGTCATAATTAGTAACGAAGTTACAGTTACCTGTCATAATTTGCATCGTAATTACAGTTAATTGTCATAATTAGTAACGAAGTTACAGTTTCCTGTCATAATTTGTATCGAAATTACAGTTACTTGTCATAATTAGTATCAAAATTACTGTTACCTGTCTTAATTAGTATCGACGTTACAGTTGCCTGCCATAATTTGTATCGAAATTACAGGGACTTGTCATAATTAGTAACGAAGTTACAGTGACCTGCCATAATTAGTATCGAAATTAAAGTTACTTGGCATAATAAGTAACGAAGTTACAGATACCTGTCATAATTAGTATCGAAGTTACTGTCACCTGTCATAATTAGTATTGAAGATACAGTTACCTACCATAATTTTTTATCAAGATTACTGTTACTTGTCATAATTAGTAACGAAGTTATAGTTTCTTGTCATAATTAGTATCAAAGTTACTGTTACCTGTCATAATTTGATTCGAAGTTATAGTTTCTTGTCATAATTAGTATCAAAGTTACTGTTACCTGTCATAATTTGATTCGAAATTAAAGTTACTTGTCATAATAAGTAACGAAGTTACAGTTACCTGTCATAATTAGTATCGAAGTTACAGTTACCTGCCATAATTTGTATCGAAATTACAGTTCCTTGTCATAATTAGTATCGAAGTTACAGTTACCTGTAATAATTAGTATCGAAGGTACTGTTAGCTGCCATAATTTGTATCGAAATTACAGTTACTTGTCATAATTAGTTACGAAGTTACAGTTACCTGTCATAATTTGTATCGAAATTACAGTTACTTGTCATAATTAGTATCGAAATTACTGTTACCTGTCATAATTAGTATCGACGTTACAGTTACCTGCCAAAATTTGTATCGAAATTATAGTTACTTGTCATAATTAGTAACGAAGTTACAGTTACCTGTCATAATTAGTATCGAAGTTACAGTTACTTGTCATAATTAGTATCGAAGTTACTGTTACTTGTCATAATTAGTATCAATGTTACTGTTACCTGTCATAAATTGTATCGAAATTACAATTACATGCCATAATTTGTAACGAAATTACAGCTACTTGTCATAATTAGTAACGAAGTTACAGTTACCTGTCATAATTAGTATCGAAGTTACAGTTACCTGCAATAATTAGTATCGAAGTTACTGTTACCTGTCATAATTAGTATCGAAGTTAGAGTTACCTGCCATAATTTGTATCGAAATTACAGTTAATTGTCATAATTTGTAACGATGTTACAGTTACCTACAATAATTTTTATCAAAATTACAGTTACTTGTCATAATTAGTAACGAAGTTAGAGTTTCTTGTCATAATTAGTATCGAAGTTACAGTTACCTGTCATAATTTGTATCGAAGTTATAGTAACTTGTCATAATTAGTATCGAAGTAGCTCTTACCTGTCATAATTAGTATCGAAGTTACAGTTACCTGCCATAATTTGTATCGAAGTTACAGTTACTTGTCATAATTAGTATCGAAGTTTCTGTTGACTGTCATAATAAGTATCGAAGTTACAGTTACCTGCCAAAATTTGAATCGAAATTACAGTTACTTGTCATAATTAGTAACGAAGTTACAGTTACCTGTCATAATTAGTATCGAACTTACAGTTACTTGTCATAATTAGTATCGAAGTTACTGTTACTTGTCATAATTAGTATCGACGTTACTGTTACCTGTCATATTTAGTATCGAAATTACAATTACCTGCCATAATTCATATCGAAATTACAGGGACTTGTCATAATTATTAACGAAGTTACAGTAACCTGCCATAATTAGTATCGAAATTAAAGTTACTTGTCATAATAAGTAACGAAGTTACAGTTAACTGTCATAATTAGTATCGAAGTTACTGTTACCTGTCATAATTAGTATCGAAGGTACTGTTACCTGCCATAATTTGTATCTAAATTACAGTTACTTGTCATAATTAGTTACGAAGTTACAGTTACCTGTCATAATTTGTATCGAAATTACAGTTACTTGTCATAATTAGTATCGAAATTACTGTTACCTGTCATAATTAGTATCGAAGTTACAGTTACCTGCCAAAATTTGTATCGAAATTACAGTTACTTGTCATAATTAGTAACGAAGTTACAGTTACCTGTCATAATTAGTATCGAAGTTACAGTTACTTGTCATAATTAGTAACGAAGTTACAGTTACCTACAATAATTTTTTATCAAAATTACAGTTACTTGTCATAATTAGTAATGAAGTTAGAGTTTCTTGTCATAATTAGTATCGAAGTTACAGTTACCTGTCATAATTTGTATCGAAGTTATAGTTACTTGTCATAATTAGTATCGAAGTTGCTGTTACCTGTCATAATTAGTATCGAAGTTACAGTTACCTGCCATAATTTGTATCGAAAGTACAGTTACTTGTCATAATTAGTAACGAAGTTACAGTTACCTGTCATAATTAGTATCGAAGTTACAGTTACTTGTCATAATTAGTATCGAAGTTACTGTTGACTGTCATAATAAGTATCGAAGTTACAGTTACCTGCCAAAATTTGAATCGAAATTACAGGGACTTGTCATAATTAGTAACGAAGTTACAGTAACCTGCCTTAATTAGTATCGAAATTAAAGTTACTTGTCATAATAAGTAACGAAGTTACAGTTACCTGTCATAATTAGTATGGAAGTTACTGTTACCTTTCATAATTAGTATTGAAGTTACAGTTATCTACAATAACTTTTATCAAAATTACAGTTACTTGTCATAATTAGTAACGAAGTTAGAGTTTCTTGTCTTAATTAGTATCGAAGTTACAGTTACCTGTCTTAATTTGTATCGAAGTTATAGTTACTTGTCATAATTAGTATCGAAGTTGCTGCTACCTGTCATAATTAGTATCGAAGTTACAGTTACCTGCCATAATTTGAATCGAAATTACAGTTACTTGTCATAATTAGTATCGAAGTTACTGTTACCTGTCATAATTAGTATCGAAATTACAATTACCTGCCATAATTTGTAACGAAATTACAGTAACTTGTCATAATTAGTAAGGAAGTTACAGTTACCTGTCATAATTAATATCGAAGTTAAAGTTACTTGTCATGATTAGTATCGAAGTTACTGTTACCTGTCATAATTAGTATCGAAGTTACAGTTACCTGCCATAAATAGTATCGAAGTTACTGTTACCTGCCATAAATAGTATCGAAGTTACTGTTACCTGTCATAATAAGTAACGAAGTTACAGTTACCTGTCATAATTAGTATTGATGTTACAGTTACTTGTCATAATTAGTATCGTAGTAACTGTTACCTGTCATAATTAGTATCGAAGTTACAGTTACCTGCCAAAATTTGTATCGAAATTACAGTTACTTGTCATAATTAGTATCGAATTTACTGTTACTTGTCATAATTAATATCGAAGTTACTGTTTCCTGTCATAAAAAGTATCGAAGTTACAGTTACTTGTCATAATTAGTATCGATGTTACTGTTACTTGTCATAATTAGTATCGAAGTTACATTTACCTGTCATAATTAGTATCGAAGTTACAGTTCCTTGTCATAAATAGTAATTAAGTTACAGTTACCTGTCATAATAAGTATCGAAGTTACAGTTACTTGTCATAATTAGTATCGAAGTTACAGTTACTTGTTATAATTAGTAACGATGTTACAGTAAACTGTCATAATTAGTATCAAAGTTACTGTTAACTGTCATAATTAGTATTGAAGTTACAGTTACCTACAATAATTTTTTATCCAAATTACAGTTACTTGTCATAATTAGTAACGAAGTTATAGTTTCTTGTCATAATTAGTATCGAAGTTACAGTTGCCTGTCATAATTTGTATCGAAGTTATAGTTACTTGTCATAATTAGTATCGAAGTTGCTGTTACCTGTCATAATTAGTATCGAAGTTACAGTTACCTGCCAAAATTTGAATCGAAATTACCGTTACTTGTCATAATTAGTAACGAAGTTACAGTTACCAGTCATAATTAGTATCGAAGTTACAGTTACTTGTCATAATTAGTATCGAAGTTACTGTTACTTGTCATAATTAGTATCGAAGTTACTGTTACCTGTCATAATTAGTATCGAAATTACATTTACCTGCCATAATTTGTAACGAAATTACAGTTACTTGTCATAATTAGTAAGGAAGTTACAGTTACCTGTCATAATTAGTATCGAAGTTAAAGTTACTTGTCATGATTAGTATCGAAGTTACTGTTACCTGTCATAATTAGTATCGAAGTTTCAGTTACCTGCCATAAATAGTATCGAAGTTACTCTTACCTGTCATAATTAGTATCGAAGTTACAGTTACCTGCCATAATTGGTATCGAAATTACAGTTACTTGTCATAATTAGTAACGAAGTTACAGTAAACTGTCATAATTAGTATCGAAGTTACAGTTACTTGTCATAATTAGTATCGTAGTAACTGTTACCTGTCATAATTAGTATCGAAGTTACAGTTACCTGCCAAAATTTGTATCGAAATTACAGTTACTTGTCATAATTAGTATCGAATTTACTGTTACTTGTCATAATTAATATCGAAGTTACTGTTACCTGTCATAATAAGTATCGAAGTTACAGTTACTTGTCATAATTAGTATCGATGTTACTGTAACTTGTCATAATTAGTATCGAAGTTACATTTACCTGTCATAATTAGTATCGAAGTTTCAGTTTCTTGTCATAAATAGTAATTAAGTTACAGTTACCTGTCATAATAAGTATCGAAGTTACAGTTACTTGTCATAATTAGTATCGAAGTTACAGTTACCTGCCATAATTTTTTAATCAAATTAGAGTTACTTGTCATAATTAGTAACGAAGTTACAGTTACTTGTCATAATTAGTAACGAAGTTACTGTTACCTGTCATAATTAGTATCAAAGTTACAGTCACCTGCCATAATTTGTATCGAAATTACAGTTCCTTGTCATAATTAGTATCGAAGTTACAGTTACCTGCCATAATTAGTATCGAAGGTACTGTTACGTGCCATAATTTGTATCGAAATTTCAGTTACTTGTCATAAGTAGTAACGAAGTTACAGTTACCTGTCATAATTTGTAACGAAATTACAGTTACTTTTCATAATTAGTAACGAAGTTAGTTTCCTGTCATAATTAGTATCTAAGTTACAGTTACCTGACATAATTAGTATCGAAGTTACAGTTTCCTGCCATAATTTGTATCGAAATTACAGGGACTTGTCAAAATTAGTAACGAAGTTACAGTTACCTACCATAATTAGTATCGATATTAAAGTTACTTGTCATAATTAGTATCGAAGTTACAGTTACCTGTCTTAATAAGTATCGAAGTTACTGTTACCTGTCATAATAAGTATTGAAGTTGCAGTTACCTACCATAATGTTTTATCAAAATGACTGTTAATTGTCATAATTAGTAACGAAGTTAGAGTTTCTTGTCATAATTAGTATCGAAGTTACAGTTACCTGTCATAATTTATATCGAAGTTATAGTTACTTTTCATAATTAGTATCGAAGTTACTGTTACCTGTCATAATTAGTATCAAAATTACAGTTACTTGTCATAATTAGTAACGAAGTTAGAGTTTCTTGTCATAATTAGTATCGAAGTTACAGTTACCTGTCATAATTTGTATCGAAGTTATAGTTACTTGTCATAATTAATATCGAAGTTACTGTTTCCTGTCATAAAAAGTATCGAAGTTACAGTTACTTGTCATAATTAGTATCGATGTTACTGTTACTTGTCATAATTAGTATCGAAGTTACATTTACCTGTCATAATTAGTATCGAAGTTACAGTTCCTTGTCATAAATAGTAATTAAGTTACAGTTACCTGTCATAATAAGTATCGAAGTTACAGTTACTTGTCATAATTAGTATCGAAGTTACAGTTACTTGTTATAATTAGTACCGATGTTACAGTAAACTGTCATAATTAGTATCAAAGTTACTGTTAACTGTCATAATTAGTATTGAAGTTACAGTTACCTACAATAATTTTTTATCCAAATTACAGTTACTTGTCATAATTAGTAACGAAGTTATAGTTTCTTGTCATAATTAGTATCGAAGTTACAGTTACCTGTCATAATTTGTATCGAAGTTATAGTTACTTGTCATAATTAGTATCGAAGTTGCTGTTACCTGTCATAATTAATATCGAAGTTACAGTTACCTGCCAAAATTTGAATCGAAATTACCGTTACTTGTCATAATTAGTAACGAAGTTACAGTTACCAGTCATAATTAGTATCGAAGTTACAGTTACTTGTCATAATTAGTATCGAAGTTACTGTTACTTGTCATAATTAGTATCGAAGTTACTGTTACCTGTCATAATTAGTATCGAAATTACATTTACCTGCCATAATTTGTAACGAAATTACAGTTACTTGTCATAATTAGTAAGGAAGTTACAGTTACCTGTCATAATTACTATCGAAGTTAAAGTTACTTGTCATGATTAGTATCGAAGTTACTGTTACCTGTCATAATTAGTATCGAAGTTACAGTTACCTGCCATAAATAGTATCGAAGTTACTCTTACCTGTCATAATTAGTATCGAAGTTACAGTTACCTGCCATAATTGGTATCGAAATTACAGTTACTTGTCATAATTAGTAACGAAGTTACAGTAAACTGTCATAATTAGTATCGAAGTTACAGTTACTTGTCATAATTAGTATCGTAGTAACTGTTACCTGTCATAATTAGTATCGACGTTACAGTTACCTGCCAAAATTTGTATCGAAATTACAGTTACTTGTCATAATTAGTATCGAATTTACTGTTACTTGTCATAATTAATATCGAAGTTACTGTTACCTGTCATAATAAGTATCGAAGTTACAGTTACTTGTCATAATTAGTATCGATGTTACTGTAACTTGTCATAATTAGTATCGAAGTTACATTTACCTGTCATAATTAGTATCGAAGTTACAGTTTCTTGTCATAAATTGTAATTAAGTTACAGTTACCTGTCATAATAAGTATCGAAGTTACAGTTACTTGTCATGATTAGTATCGAAGTTACTGTTACCTGTCATAATTAGTATCGAAGTTACAGTTACCTGCCATAAATAGTATCGAAGTTACTCTTACCTGTCATAATTAGTATCGAAGTTACAGTTACCTGTCATAATTAGTATCGAAGGTACTGTTACCTGCCTTAATTTGTATCGAAATTACAGTTACATGTCATAATTAGTAACGAAGTTACAGTTACCTGTCATAATTTGCATCGTAATTACAGTTAATTGTCATAATTAGTAACGAAGTTACAGTTTCCTGTCATAATTTGTATCGAAATTACAGTTACTTGTCATAATTAGTATCAAAATTACTGTTACCTGTCTTAATTAGTATCGACGTTACAGTTGCCTGCCATAATTTGTATCGAAATTACAGGGACTTGTCATAATTAGTAACGAAGTTACAGTGACCTGCCATAATTAGTATCGAAATTAAAGTTACTTGGCATAATAAGTAACGAAGTTACAGATACCTGTCATAATTAGTATCGAAGTTACTGTCACCTGTCATAATTAGTATTGAAGATACAGTTACCTACCATAATTTTTTATCAAGATTACTGTTACTTGTCATAATTAGTAACGAAGTTATAGTTTCTTGTCATAATTAGTATCAAAGTTACTGTTACCTGTCATAATTTGATTCGAAGTTATAGTTTCTTGTCATAATTAGTATCAAAGTTACTGTTACCTGTCATAATTTGATTCGAAATTAAAGTTACTTGTCATAATAAGTAACGAAGTTACAGTTACCTGTCATAATTAGTATCGAAGTTACAGTTACCTGCCATAATTTGTATCGAAATTACAGTTCCTTGTCATAATTAGTATCGAAGTTACAGTTACCTGTAATAATTAGTATCGAAGGTACTGTTAGCTGCCATAATTTGTATCGAAATTACAGTTACTTGTCATAATTAGTTACGAAGTTACAGTTACCTGTCATAATTTGTATCGAAATTACAGTTACTTGTCATAATTAGTATCGAAATTACTGTTACCTGTCATAATTAGTATCGACGTTACAGTTACCTGCCAAAATTTGTATCGAAATTATAGTTACTTGTCATAATTAGTAACGAAGTTACAGTTACCTGTCATAATTAGTATCGAAGTTACAGTTACTTGTCATAATTAGTATCGAAGTTACTGTTACTTGTCATAATTAGTATCAATGTTACTGTTACCTGTCATAAATTGTATCGAAATTACAATTACATGCCATAATTTGTAACGAAATTACAGCTACTTGTCATAATTAGTAACGAAGTTACAGTTACCTGTCATAATTAGTATCGAAGTTACAGTTACCTGCAATAATTAGTATCGAAGTTACTGTTACCTGTCATAATTAGTATCGAAGTTAGAGTTACCTGCCATAATTTGTATCGAAATTACAGTTAATTGTCATAATTTGTAACGAAGTTACAGTTACCTACAATAATTTTTATCAAAATTACAGTTACTTGTCATAATTAGTAACGAAGTTAGAGTTTCTTGTCATAATTAGTATCGAAGTTACAGTTACCTGTCATAATTTGTATCGAAGTTATAGTAACTTGTCATAATTAGTATCGAAGTAGCTCTTACCTGTCATAATTAGTATCGAAGTTACAGTTACCTGCCATAATTTGTATCGAAGTTACAGTTACTTGTCATAATTAGTATCGAAGTTTCTGTTGACTGTCATAATAAGTATCGATGTTACAGTTACCTGCCAAAATTTGAATCGAAATTACAGTTACTTGTCATAATTAGTAACGAAGTTACAGTAACCTGTCATAATTAGTATCGAACTTACAGTTACTTGTCATAATTAGTATCGAAGTTACTGTTACTTGTCATAATTAGTATCGACGTTACTGTTACCTGTCATATTTAGTATCGAAATTACAATTACCTGCCATAATTCATATCGAAATTACAGGGACTTGTCATAATTATTAACGAAGTTACAGTAACCTGCCATAATTAGTATCGAAAATAAAGTTACTTGTCATAATAAGTAACGAAGTTACAGTTAACTGTCATAATTAGTATCGAAGTTACTGTTACCTGTCATAATTAGTATCGAAGGTACTGTTACCTGCCATAATTTGTATCTAAATTACAGTTACTTGTCATAATTAGTTACGAAGTTACAGTTACCTGTCATAATTTGTATCGAAATTACAGTTACTTGTCATAATTAGTATCGAAATTACTGTTACCTGTCATAATTAGTATCGAAGTTACAGTTACCTGCCAAAATTTGTATCGAAATTACAGTTACTTGTCATAATTAGTAACGAAGTTACAGTTACCTGTCATAATTAGTATCGAAGTTACAGTTACTTGTCATAATTAGTACGAAGTTACTGTTACTTGTCATAATTAGTATCGAAGTTACTGTTACCTGTCATAATTAGTATCGAAGTTACATTTACCTGCCATAATTAGTATCGAAGTTACTGTTACCTGTCATAATTAGTATCGAAGATAGAGATACCTGCCATAATTTGTATCGAAATTACAGTTACTTGTCATAATTAGTAATGAAGTTAGGGTTTCTTGTCATAATTAGTATCGAAGTTACAGTTACCTGTCATAATTTGTATCGAAGTTATAGTTACTTGTCATAATTAGTATCGAAGTTGCTGTTACCTGTCATAATTAGTATCGAAGATACAGTTACCTGCCATAATTTGTATCGAAAGTACAGTTACTTGTCATAATTAGTAACGAAGTTACAGTTACCTGTCATAATTAGTATCGAAGTTACAGTTACTTGTCATAATTAGTATCGAAGTTACTGTTGACTGTCATAATAAGTATCGAAGTTACAGTTACCTGCCAAAATTTGAATCGAAATTACAGGGACTTGTCATAATTAGTAACGAAGTTACAGTAACCTGCCTTAATTAGTATCGAAATTAAAGTTACTTGTCATAATAAGTAACGAAGTTACAGTTACCTGTCATAATTAGTATGGAAGTTACTGTTACCTGTCATAATTAGTATTGAAGTTACAGTTATCTACAATAACTTTTATCAAAATTACAGTTACTTGTCATAATTAGTAACGAAGTTAGAGTTTCTTGTCTTAATTAGTATTGAAGTTACAGTTACCTGTCTTAATTTGTATCGAAGTTATAGTTACTTGTCATAATTAGTATCGAAGTTGCTGCTACCTGTCATAATTAGTATCGAAGTTACAGTTACCTGCCATAATTTGAATCGAAATTACAGTTACTTGTCATAATTAGTAACGAAGTTACAGTTACCAGTCATAATTAGTATCGAAATTACAGTTACTTGTCATAATTAGTATCGAAGTTACTGTTACCTGTCATAATTAGTATCGAAATTACAATTACCTGCCATAATTTGTAACGAAATTACAGTAACTTGTCATAATTAGTAAGGAAGTTACAGTTACCTGTCATAATTAATATCGAAGTTAAAGTTACTTGTCGTGATTAGTATCGAAGTTACTGTTACCTGTCATAATTAGTATCGAAGTTACAGTTACCTGCCATAAATAGTATCGAAGTTACTGTTACCTGCCATAAATAGTATCGAAGTTACTGTTACCTGTCATAATAAGTAACGAAGTTACAGTTACCTGTCATAATTAGTATTGATGTTACAGTTACTTGTCATAATTAGTATCGTAGTAACTGTTACCTGTCATAATTAGTATCGAAGTTACAGTTACCTGCCAAAATTTGTATCGAAATTACAGTTACTTGTCATAATTAGTATCGAATTTACTGTTACTTGTCATAATTAATATCGAAGTTACTGTTTCCTGTCATAAAAAGTATCGAAGTTACAGTTACTTGTCATAATTAGTATCGATGTTACTGTTACTTGTCATAATTAGTATCGAAGTTACATTTACCTGTCATAATTAGTATCGAAGTTACAGTTCCTTGTCATAAATAGTAATTAAGTTACAGTTACCTGTCATAATAAGTATCGAAGTTACAGTTACTTGTCATAATTAGTATCGAAGTTACAGTTACTTGTTATAATTAGTAACGATGTTACAGTAAACTGTCATAATTAGTATCAAAGTTACTGTTAACTGTCATAATTAGTATTGAAGTTACAGTTACCTACAATAATTTTTTATCCAAATTACAGTTACTTGTCATAATTAGTAACGAAGTTATAGTTTCTTGTCATAATTAGTATCGAAGTTACAGTTACCTGTCATAATTTGTATCGAAGTTATAGTTACTTGTCATAATTAGTATCGAAGTTGCTGTTACCTGTCATAATTAGTATCGAAGTTACAGTTACCTGCCAAAATTTGAATCGAAATTACCGTTACTTGTCATAATTAGTAACGAAGTTACAGTTACCAGTCATAATTAGTATCGAAGTTACAGTTACTTGTCATAATTAGTATCGAAGTTACTGTTACTTGTCATAATTAGTATCGAAGTTACTGTTACCTGTCATAATTAGTATCGAAATTACATTTACCTGCCATAATTTGTAACGAAATTACAGTTACTTGTCATAATTAGTAAGGAAGTTACAGTTACCTGTCATAATTAGTATCGAAGTTAAAGTTACTTGTCATGATTAGTATCGAAGTTACTGTTACCTGTCATAATTAGTATCGAAGTTACAGTTACCTGACATAAATAGTATCGAAGTTACTCTTACCTGTCATAATTAGTATCGAAGTTACAGTTACCTGCCATAATTGGTATCGAAATTACAGTTACTTGTCATAATTAGTAACGAAGTTACAGTAAACTGTCATAATTAGTATCGAAGTTACAGTTACTTGTCATAATTAGTATCGTAGTAACTGTTACCTGTCATAATTAGTATCGAAGTTACAGTTACCTGCCAAAATTTGTATCGAAATTACAGTTACTTGTCATAATTAGTGTCGAATTTACTGTTACTTGTCATAATTAATATCGAAGTTACTGTTACCTGTCATAATAAGTATCGAAGTTACAGTTACTTGTCATAATTAGTATCGATGTTACTGTAACTTGTCATAATTAGTATCGAAGTTACATTTACCTGTCATAATTAGTATCGAAGTTACAGTTTCTTGTCATAAATAGTAATTAAGTTACAGTTACCTGTCATAATAAGTATCGAAGTTACAGTTACTTGTCATAATTAGTATCGAAGTTACAGTTACCTGCCATAATTTTTTAATCAAATTAGAGTTACTTGTCATAATTAGTAACGAAGTTACAGTTACTTGTCATAATTAGTAACGAAGTTACTGTTACCTGTCATAATTAGTATCAAAGTTACAGTCACCTGCCATAATTTGTATCGAAATTACAGTTCCTTGTCATAATTAGTATCGAAGTTACAGTTACCTGCCATAATTAGTATCGAAGGTACTGTTACCTGCCATAATTTGTATCGAAATTTCAGTTACTTGTCATAAGTAGTAACGAAGTTACAGTTACCTGTCATAATTTGTAACGAAATTACAGTTACTTTTCATAATTAGTAACGAAGTTAGTTTCCTGTCATAATTAGTATCTAAGTTACAGTTACCTGACATAATTAGTATCGAAGTTACAGTTTCCTGCCATAATTTGTATCGAAATTACAGGGACTTGTCAAAATTAGTAACGAAGTTACAGTTACCTACCATAATTAGTATCGATATTAAAGTTACTTGTCATAATTAGTATCGAAGTTACAGTTACCTGTCTTAATAAGTATCGAAGTTACTGTTACCTGTCATAATAAGTATTGAAGTTGCAGTTACCTACCATAATGTTTTATCAAAATGACTGTTAATTGTCATAATTAGTAACGAAGTTAGAGTTTCTTGTCATAATTAGTATCGAAGTTACAGTTACCTGTCATAATTTGTATCGAAGTTATAGTTACTTTTCATAATTAGTATCGAAGTTACTGTTACCTGTCATAATTAGTATCAAAATTACAGTTACTTGTCATAATTAGTAACGAAGTTAGAGTTTCTTGTCATAATTAGTATCGAAGTTACAGTTACCTGTCATAATTTGTATCGAAGTTATAGTTACTTGTCATAATTAATATCGAAGTTACTGTTTCCTGTCATAAAAAGTATCGAAGTTACAGTTACTTGTCATAATTAGTATCGATGTTACTGTTACTTGTCATAATTAGTATCGAAGTTACATTTACCTGTCATAATTAGTATCGAAGTTACAGTTCCTTGTCATAAATAGTAATTAAGTTACAGTTACCTGTCATAATAAGTATCGAAGTTACAGTTACTTGTCATAATTAGTATCGAAGTTACAGTTACTTGTTATAATTAGTAACGATGTTACAGTAAACTGTCATAATTAGTATCAAAGTTACTGTTAACTGTCATAATTAGTATTGAAGTTACAGTTACCTACAATAATTTTTTATCCAAATTACAGTTACTTGTCATAATTAGTAACGAAGTTATAGTTTCTTGTCATAATTAGTATCGAAGTTACAGTTACCTGTCATAATTTGTATCGAAGTTATAGTTACTTGTCATAATTAGTATCGAAGTTGCTGTTACCTGTCATAATTAGTATCGAAGTTACAGTTACCTGCCAAAATTTGAATCGAAATTACCGTTACTTGTCATAATTAGTAACGAAGTTACAGTTACCAGTCATAATTAGTATCGAAGTTACAGTTACTTGTCATAATTAGTATCGATGTTACTGTTACTTGTCATAATTAGTATCGAAGTTACTGTTACCTGTCATAATTAGTATCGAAATTACATTTACCTGCCATAATTTGTAACGAAATTACAGTTACTTGTCATAATTAGTAAGGAAGTTACAGTTACCTGTCATAATTAGTATCGAAGTTAAAGTTACTTGTCATGATTAGTATCGAAGTTACTGTTACCTGTCATAATTAGTATCGAAGTTACAGTTACCTGCCATAAATAGTATCGAAGTTACTCTTACCTGTCATAATTAGTATCGAAGTTACAGTTACCTGCCATAATTGGTATCGAAATTACAGTTACTTGTCATAATTAGTAACGAAGTTACAGTAAACTGTCATAATTAGTATCGAAGTTACAGTTACTTGTCATAATTAGTATCGTAGTAACTGTTACCTGTCATAATTAGTATCGAAGTTACAGTTACCTGCCAAAATTTGTATCGAAATTACAGTTACTTGTCATAATTAGTATCGAATTTACTGTTACTTGTCATAATTAATATCGAAGTTACTGTTACCTGTCATAATAAGTATCGAAGTTACAGTTACTTGTCATAATTAGTATCGATGTTACTGTAACTTGTCATAATTAGTATCGAAGTTACATTTACCTGTCATAATTAGTATCGAAGTTACAGTTTCTTGTCATAAATAGTAATTAAGTTACAGTTACCTGTCATAATAAGTATCGAAGTTACAGTTACTTGTCATAATTAGTATCGAAGTTACAGTTACCTGCCATAATTTTTTAATCAAATTAGAGTTACTTGTCATAATTAGTAACGAATTTACAGTTACTTGTCATAATTAGTAACGAAGTTACTGTTACCTGTCATAATTAGTATCAAAGTTACAGTCACCTGCCATAATTTGTATCGAAATTACAGTTCCTTGTCATAATTAGTATCGAAGTTACAGTTACCTGCCATAATTTGTATCGAAATTTCAGTTACTTGTCATAAGTAGTAACGAAGTTACAGTTACCTGTCATAATTTGTAACGAAATTAAAGTTACTTTTCATAATTAGTAACGAAGTTAGTTTCCTGTCATAATTAGTATCTAAGTTACAGTTACCTGACATAATTAGTATCGAAGTTACATTTACCTGTCATAATTAGTATCGAAGTTACAGTTTCTTGTCATAAATAGTAATTAAGTTACAGTTACCTGTCATAATAAGTATCGAAGTTACAGTTACTTGTCATAATTAGTATCGAACTTACAGTTACCTGCCATAATTTTTTAATCAAATTAGAGTTACTTGTCATAATTAGTAACGAAGTTACAGTTACTTGTCATAATTAGTAACGAAGTTACTGTTACCTGTCATAATTAGTATCAAAGTTACAGTCACCTGCCATAATTTGTATCGAAATTACAGTTCCTTGTCATAATTAGTATCGAAGTTACAGTTACCTGCCATAATTAGTATCGAAGGTACTGTTACCTGCCATAATTTGTATCGAAATTTCAGTTACTTGTCATAAGTAGTAACGAAGTTACAGTTACCTGTCATAATTTGTAACGAAATTACAGTTACTTTTCATAATTAGTAACGAAGTTAGTTTCCTGTCATAATTAGTATCTAAGTTACAGTTACCTGACTTAATTTGTATCGAAGTTACAGTTTCCTGCCATAATTTGTATCGAAATTACAGGGACTTGTCAAAATTAGTAACGAAGTTACAGTTACCTACCATAATTAGTATCGATATTAAAGTTACTTGTCATAATTAGTATCGAAGTTACAGTTACCTGTCTTAATAAGTATCGAAGTTACTGTTACCTGTCATAATAAGTATTGAAGTTGCAGTTACCTACCATAATGTTTTATCAAAATGACTGTTAATTGTCATAATTAGTAACGAAGTTAGAGTTTCTTGTCATAATTAGTATCGAAGTTACAGTTACCTGTCATAATTTATATCGAAGTTATAGTTACTTTTCATAATTAGTATCGAAGTTACTGTTACCTGTCATAATTAGTATCAAAATTACAGTTACTTGTCATAATTAGTAACGAAGTTAGAGTTTCTTGTCATAATTAGTATCGAAGTTACAGTTACCTGTCATAATTTGTATCGAAGTTATAGTTACTTGTCATAATTAATATCGAAGTTACTGTTTCCTGTCATAAAAAGTATCGAAGTTACAGTTACTTGTCATAATTAGTATCGATGTTACTGTTACTTGTCATAATTAGTATCGAAGTTACATTTACCTGTCATAATTAGTATCGAAGTTACAGTTCCTTGTCATAAATAGTAATTAAGTTACAGTTACCTGTCATAATAAGTATCGAAGTTACAGTTACTTGTCATAATTAGTATCGAAGTTACAGTTACTTGTTATAATTAGTAACGATGTTACAGTAAACTGTCATAATTAGTATCAAAGTTACTGTTAACTGTCATAATTAGTATTGAAGTTACAGTTACCTACAATAATTTTTTATCCAAATTACAGTTACTTGTCATAATTAGTAACGAAGTTATAGTTTCTTGTCATAATTAGTATCGAAGTTACAGTTACCTGTCATAATTTGTATCGAAGTTATAGTTACTTGTCATAATTAGTATCGAAGTTGCTGTTACCTGTCATAATTAGTATCGAAGTTACAGTTACCTGCCAAAATTTGAATCGAAATTACCGTTACTTGTCATAATTAGTAACGAAGTTACAGTTACCAGTCATAATTAGTATCGAAGTTACAGTTACTTGTCGTAATTAGTATCGATGTTACTGTTACTTGTCATAATTAGTATCGAAGTTACTGTTACCTGTCATAATTAGTATCGAAATTACATTTACCTGCCATAATTTGTAACGAAATTACAGTTACTTGTCATAATTAGTAAGGAAGTTACAGTTACCTGTCATAATTAGTATCGAAGTTAAAGTTACTTGTCATGATTAGTATCGAAGTTACTGTTACCTGTCATAATTAGTATCGAAGTTACAGTTACCTGACATAAATAGTATCGAAGTTACTCTTACCTGTCATAATTAGTATCGAAGTTACAGTTACCTGCCATAATTGGTATCGAAATTACAGTTACTTGTCATAATTAGTAACGAAGTTACAGTAAACTGTCATAATTAGTATCGAAGTTACAGTTACTTGTCATAATTAGTATCGTAGTAACTGTTACCTGTCATAATTAGTATCGAAGTTACAGTTACCTGCCAAAATTTGTATCGAAATTACAGTTACTTGTCATAATTAGTGTCGAATTTACTGTTACTTGTCATAATTAATATCGAAGTTACTGTTACCTGTCATAATAAGTATCGAAGTTACAGTTACTTGTCATAATTAGTATCGATGTTACTGTAACTTGTCATAATTAGTATCGAAGTTACATTTACCTGTCATAATTAGTATCGAAGTTACAGTTTCTTGTCATAAATAGTAATTAAGTTACAGTTACCTGTCATAATAAGTATCGAAGTTACAGTTACTTGTCATAATTAGTATCGAAGTTACAGTTACCTGCCATAATTTTTTAATCAAATTAGAGTTACTTGTCATAATTAGTAACGAAGTTACAGTTACTTGTCATAATTAGTAACGAAGTTACTGTTACCTGTCATAATTAGTATCAAAGTTACAGTCACCTGCCATAATTTGTATCGAAATTACAGTTCCTTGTCATAATTAGTATCGAAGTTACAGTTACCTGCCATAATTAGTATCGAAGGTACTGTTACCTGCCATAATTTGTATCGAAATTTCAGTTACTTGTCATAAGTAGTAACGAAGTTACAGTTACCTGTCATAATTTGTAACGAAATTACAGTTACTTTTCATAATTAGTAACGAAGTTAGTTTCCTGTCATAATTAGTATCTAAGTTACAGTTACCTGACATAATTAGTATCGAAGTTACAGTTTCCTGCCATAATTTGTATCGAAATTACAGGGACTTGTCAAAATTAGTAACGAAGTTACAGTTACCTACCATAATTAGTATCGATATTAAAGTTACTTGTCATAATTAGTATCGAAGTTACAGTTACCTGTCTTAATAAGTATCGAAGTTACTGTTACCTGTCATAATAAGTATTGAAGTTGCAGTTACCTACCATAATGTTTTATCAAAATGACTGTTAATTGTCATAATTAGTAACGAAGTTAGAGTTTCTTGTCATAATTAGTATCGAAGTTACAGTTACCTGTCATAATTTGTATCGAAGTTATAGTTACTTTTCATAATTAGTATCGAAGTTACTGTTACCTGTCATAATTGGTATCAAAATTACAGTTACTTGTCATAATTAGTAACGAAGTTAGAGTTTCTTGTCATAATTAGTATCGAAGTTACAGTTACCTGTCATAATTTGTATCGAAGTTATAGTTACTTGTCATAATTAATATCGAAGTTACTGTTTCCTGTCATAAAAAGTATCGAAGTTACAGTTACTTGTCATAATTAGTATCGATGTTACTGTTACTTGTCATAATTAGTATCGAAGTTACATTTACCTGTCATAATTAGTATCGAAGTTACAGTTCCTTGTCATAAATAGTAATTAAGTTACAGTTACCTGTCATAATAAGTATCGAAGTTACAGTTACTTGTCATAATTAGTATCGAAGTTACAGTTACTTGTTATAATTAGTAACGATGTTACAGTAAACTGTCATAATTAGTATCAAAGTTACTGTTAACTGTCATAATTAGTATTGAAGTTACAGTTACCTACAATAATTTTTTATCCAAATTACAGTTACTTGTCATAATTAGTAACGAAGTTATAGTTTCTTGTCATAATTAGTATCGAAGTTACAGTTACCTGTCATAATTTGTATCGAAGTTATAGTTACTTGTCATAATTAGTATCGAAGTTGCTGTTACCTGTCATAATTAGTATCGAAGTTACAGTTACCTGCCAAAATTTGAATCGAAATTACCGTTACTTGTCATAATTAGTAACGAAGTTACAGTTACCAGTCATAATTAGTATCGAAGTTACAGTTACTTGTCATAATTAGTATCGATGTTACTGTTACTTGTCATAATTAGTATCGAAGTTACTGTTACCTGTCATAATTAGTATCGAAATTACATTTACCTGCCATAATTTGTAACGAAATTACAGTTACTTGTCATAATTAGTAAGGAAGTTACAGTTACCTGTCATAATTAGTATCGAAGTTAAAGTTACTTGTCATGATTAGTATCGAAGTTACTGTTACCTGTCATAATTAGTATCGAAGTTACAGTTACCTGCCATAAATAGTATCGAAGTTACTCTTACCTGTCATAATTAGTATCGAAGTTACAGTTACCTGCCATAATTGGTATCGAAATTACAGTTACTTGTCATAATTAGTAACGAAGTTACAGTAAACTGTCATAATTAGTATCGAAGTTACAGTTACTTGTCATAATTAGTATCGTAGTAACTGTTACCTGTCATAATTAGTATCGAAGTTACAGTTACCTGCCAAAATTTGTATCGAAATTACAGTTACTTGTCATAATTAGTATCGAATTTACTGTTACTTGTCATAATTAATATCGAAGTTACTGTTACCTGTCATAATAAGTATCGAAGTTACAGTTACTTGTCATAATTAGTATCGATGTTACTGTAACTTGTCATAATTAGTATCGAAGTTACATTTACCTGTCATAATTAGTATCGAAGTTACAGTTTCTTGTCATAAATAGTAATTAAGTTACAGTTACCTGTCATAATAAGTATCGAAGTTACAGTTACTTGTCATAATTAGTATCGAAGTTACAGTTACCTGCCATAATTTTTTAATCAAATTAGAGTTACTTGTCATAATTAGTAACGAATTTACAGTTACTTGTCATAATTAGTAACGAAGTTACTGTTACCTGTCATAATTAGTATCAAAGTTACAGTCACCTGCCATAATTTGTATCGAAATTACAGTTCCTTGTCATAATTAGTATCGAAGTTACAGTTACCTGCCATAATTTGTATCGAAATTTCAGTTACTTGTCATAAGTAGTAACGAAGTTACAGTTACCTGTCATAATTTGTAACGAAATTAAAGTTACTTTTCATAATTAGTAACGAAGTTAGTTTCCTGTCATAATTAGTATCTAAGTTACAGTTACCTGACATAATTAGTATCGAAGTTACATTTACCTGTCATAATTAGTATCGAAGTTACAGTTTCTTGTCATAAATAGTAATTAAGTTACAGTTACCTGTCATAATAAGTATCGAAGTTACAGTTACTTGTCATAATTAGTATCGAACTTACAGTTACCTGCCATAATTTTTTAATCAAATTAGAGTTACTTGTCATAATTAGTAACGAAGTTACAGTTACTTGTCATAATTAGTAACGAAGTTACTGTTACCTGTCATAATTAGTATCAAAGTTACAGTCACCTGCCATAATTTGTATCGAAATTACAGTTCCTTGTCATAATTAGTATCGAAGTTACAGTTACCTGCCATAATTAGTATCGAAGGTACTGTTACCTGCCATAATTTGTATCGAAATTTCAGTTACTTGTCATAAGTAGTAACGAAGTTACAGTTACCTGTCATAATTTGTAACGAAATTACAGTTACTTTTCATAATTAGTAACGAAGTTAGTTTCCTGTCATAATTAGTATCTAAGTTACAGTTACCTGACTTAATTTGTATCGAAGTTACAGTTTCCTGCCATAATTTGTATCGAAATTACAGGGACTTGTCAAAATTAGTAACGAAGTTACAGTTACCTACCATAATTAGTATCGATATTAAAGTTACTTGTCATAATTAGTATCGAAGTTACAGTTACCTGTCTTAATAAGTATCGAAGTTACTGTTACCTGTCATAATAAGTATTGAAGTTGCAGTTACCTACCATAATGTTTTATCAAAATGACTGTTAATTGTCATAATTAGTAACGAAGTTAGAGTTTCTTGTCATAATTAGTATCGAAGTTACAGTTACCTGTCATAATTTATATCGAAGTTATAGTTACTTTTCATAATTAGTATCGAAGTTACTGTTACCTGTCATAATTAGTATCAAAATTACAGTTACTTGTCATAATTAGTAACGAAGTTAGAGTTTCTTGTCATAATTAGTATCGAAGTTACAGTTACCTGTCATAATTTGTATCGAAGTTATAGTTACTTGTCATAATTAATATCGAAGTTACTGTTTCCTGTCATAAAAAGTATCGAAGTTACAGTTACTTGTCATAATTAGTATCGATGTTACTGTTACTTGTCATAATTAGTATCGAAGTTACATTTACCTGTCATAATTAGTATCGAAGTTACAGTTCCTTGTCATAAATAGTAATTAAGTTACAGTTACCTGTCATAATAAGTATCGAAGTTACAGTTACTTGTCATAATTAGTATCGAAGTTACAGTTACTTGTTATAATTAGTAACGATGTTACAGTAAACTGTCATAATTAGTATCAAAGTTACTGTTAACTGTCATAATTAGTATTGAAGTTACAGTTACCTACAATAATTTTTTATCCAAATTACAGTTACTTGTCATAATTAGTAACGAAGTTATAGTTTCTTGTCATAATTAGTATCGAAGTTACAGTTACCTGTCATAATTTGTATCGAAGTTATAGTTACTTGTCATAATTAGTATCGAAGTTGCTGTTACCTGTCATAATTAGTATCGAAGTTACAGTTACCTGCCAAAATTTGAATCGAAATTACCGTTACTTGTCATAATTAGTAACGAAGTTACAGTTACCAGTCATAATTAGTATCGAAGTTACAGTTACTTGTCGTAATTAGTATCGATGTTACTGTTACTTGTCATAATTAGTATCGAAGTTACTGTTACCTGTCATAATTAGTATCGAAATTACATTTACCTGCCATAATTTGTAACGAAATTACAGTTACTTGTCATAATTAGTAAGGAAGTTACAGTTACCTGTCATAATTAGTATCGAAGTTAAAGTTACTTGTCATGATTAGTATCGAAGTTACTGTTACCTGTCATAATTAGTATCGAAGTTACAGTTACCTGCCATAAATAGTATCGAAGTTACTCTTACCTGTCATAATTAGTATCGAAGTTACAGTTACCTGCCATAATTGGTATCGAAATTACAGTTACTTGTCATAATTAGTAACGAAGTTACAGTAAACTGTCATAATTAGTATCGAAGTTACAGTTACTTGTCATAATTAGTATCGTAGTAACTGTTACCTGTCATAATTAGTATCGAAGTTACAGTTACCTGCCAAAATTTGTATCGAAATTACAGTTACTTGTCATAATTAGTATCGAATTTACTGTTACTTGTCATAATTAATATCGAAGTTACTGTTACCTGTCATAATAAGTATCGAAGTTACAGTTACTTGTCATAATTAGTATCGATGTTACTGTAACTTGTCATAATTAGTATCGAAGTTACATTTACCTGTCATAATTAGTATCGAAGTTACAGTTTCTTGTCATAAATAGTAATTAAGTTACAGTTACCTGTCATAATAAGTATCGAAGTTACAGTTACTTGTCATAATTAGTATCGAAGTTACAGTTACCTGCCATAATTTTTTAATCAAATTAGAGTTACTTGTCATAATTAGTAACGAATTTACAGTTACTTGTCATAATTAGTAACGAAGTTACTGTTACCTGTCATAATTAGTATCAAAGTTACAGTCACCTGCCATAATTTGTATCGAAATTACAGTTCCTTGTCATAATTAGTATCGAAGTTACAGTTACCTGCCATAATTTGTATCGAAATTTCAGTTACTTGTCATAAGTAGTAACGAAGTTACAGTTACCTGTCATAATTTGTAACGAAATTAAAGTTACTTTTCATAATTAGTAACGAAGTTAGTTTCCTGTCATAATTAGTATCTAAGTTACAGTTACCTGACATAATTAGTATCGAAGTTACAGTTTCCTGCCATAATTTGTATCGAAATTACAGGGACTTGTCAAAATTAGTAACGAAGTTACAGTTACCTACCATAATTAGTATCGATATTAAAGTTACTTGTCATAATTAGTATCGAAGTTACAGTTACCTGTCTTAATAAGTATCGAAGTTACTGTTACCTGTCATAATAAGTATTGAAGTTGCAGTTACCTACCATAATGTTTTATCAAAATGACTGTTAATTGTCATAATTAGTAACGAAGTTAGAGTTTCTTGTCATAATTAGTATCGAAGTTACAGTTACCTGTCATAATTTATATCGAAGTTATAGTTACTTTTCATAATTAGTATCGAAGTTACTGTTACCTGTCATAATTAGTATCAAAATTACAGTTACTTGTCATAATTAGTAACGAAGTTAGAGTTTCTTGTCATAATTAGTATCGAAGTTACAGTTACCTGTCATAATTTGTATCGAAGTTATAGTTACTTGTCATAATTAGTATCGAAGATACTGTTACCTGTCATAATTATTATCGAAGTTACAGTTACCTAACATAATTTGTATCAAAATTACAGTTACCTGTCATAATAAGTATCGAAGTTACAGTTACTTGTCATAATTAATATCGAAGTTACAATTACTTGACATAATTAGTAACGATGTAACAGTAACCTGTCATAATTAGTATTGAAGTTACAGTTACCTACCATAATTTTTTATCAAAATGACTGTTATTTGTCATAATTAGTAACGAAGTTAAAGTTTCTTGTCATAATTAGTATCGAAGTTACAGTTACCTGTCATAATTTGTATCGAAGTTATAGTTACTTGTCATAATTAGTATCGAAGTTACTGTTACCTGTCATAATTAGTATCAAAGTTACAGTTACCTGCCATAATTTGTATCGAAGTTACAGTTCCTTGTCATAATTAGTATCGAAGTTAGAGTTACCTGTCATAACTAGTATCGAAGGTACTGTTACCTGCCATAATTTGTATCGAAATTACAGTTACATGTCATAATTAGTAACGAAGTTACAGTTACCTGTCATAATTTGCATCGTAATTACAGTTAATTGTCATAATTAGTAACGAAGTTACAGTTTCCTGTCATAAATAATACCGAAGTTACTGTTACCTGACATAATTAGTATCGAAGTTACAGTTGCCTGCCATAATTTGTATCGAAATTACAGGGACTTGTCATAATTAGTAACGAAACTACAGTTACCTGCCATAATTAGTATCGAAATTAAAGTTACTTGTCATAATAAGTAACGAAGTTAGAGATACCTGTCATAATTAGTATCGAAGTTACTGTCACCTGTCATAATTAGTATTGAAGTTACAGTTACCTACCATAATTTTTTATCAAGATTACTGATACTTGTCATAATTAGTAACGAAGTTAGATTGTCTTGTCATAATAAGTATCGAAGTTACAGTTACCTGCCAAAATTTGAATCGAAATTACAGTTACTTGTCATAATTTGTAGCGAAGTTACAGTTACCTGTCATAATTAGTATCGAACTTACAGTTACTTGTCATAATTAGTGTCGAAGTTACTGTTACTTGTCATAATTAGTATCGAAGTTACTGTTACCTGTCATATTTAGTATCGAAATTACAATTACCTGCCAAAATTTGTATCGAAATTACAGGGACTTGTCATAATTATTAACGAAGTTACAGTAACCCGCCATAATTAGTATCGAAATTAAAGTTACTTGTCATAATAAGTAACGAAGTTACAGTTACCTGTCATAATTAGTCTCGAAGTTACTTTTACCTGTCATAATTAGTATTGAAGTTACAGTTACCTACAATAATTTTTTAACAAAATTACAGTTACTTGTCATAATTAGTATCGAAGTTAGAGTTTCTTGTCATAATTAGTATCGAAGTTACAATTACCTGTAATAATTTGTATCGAAGTTATAATTACTTGTCATAATTTGTATCGAAGTTACTGTTGCCTGCCATAATTTGTATCGAAATTACAGTTACTTGTCATAATTAGTAACGAAGTTTCACTTACCTGTCATAATTAATATCGAAGTTACAGTTACTTGTCATAATTAGTATCGAAGTTACTGTTGCCTGTCATAATAAATATCGAAGTTAAATTTACCTGCCAAAATTTGAATCGAAATTACAGTTACTTGTCATAATTAGTAACGAAGTTACAGTTACCAGTCATAATTAGTATCGAAGTTACAGTTACTTGTCATAATTAGTATTGAAGTTACTGTTACTTGTCATAATTAGTATCGAAGTTACTGTTACCTGTCATAATTAGCATCTAAATTACAATTACCTGCCATAATTTGTAACGAAATTACAGTTACTTGTCATAATTAGTAAGGAAGTTACAGTTACCTGTCATAATTAGTATCGAAGTTAAAGTTACTTGTCATGATTAGTATCGAAGTTACTGTTACCTGTCATAATTAGTATCGAAGTAACAGTTACCTGCCATAAATATTATCGAAGTTACTGTTACCTGTCATAATTAGTATCGAAGTTAAGGTTAACTGCCATAATTTGTATCGAAATTACAGTTACTTGTCATAATTAGTAACGAAGTTACAGTTATCTGTCATAATTAGTATCGAAGTTACAGTTACTTGTCATAATTAGTATCGAAGTTACTGTTGACTGTCATAATTTGTATCGAAATTACAGGTAATTGTCATAATAATAAACGAAGTTACAGTTACCTGCCATAAATTGTATCGAAATTACAGGGACTTGTCATAATTAGTAACGAAGTTACAGTTTCCTGTCATAATTAGTACCGAAATTAAAGTTACTTGTCATAATTAGTAACGAAGTTACAGTTGCCTGTCATAATTAGTATCGAAGTTACTGTTACCTGTCATAATTAGTATTGAAGTTACAGTTACCTAACATAAGTCTTTATCAAGATTACTGTTACTTGTCATAATTAGTAATGAAGTTAGATTTTCTTGTCATAATTAGTATCGAAGTTACAGTTACCTGTCATAATTTGATTCGAAATTATAGTTACTTGTCATAATTAGTATCGAAGTTACTGTTACCTGTCATAATTAATATCGAAGTTACAGTTTCCTGCCATAATTTGTATCGAAATTACAGTTCCTTGTCATAATTAGTATCGAAGTTACAGTTACATGTAATAATTAGTATCGAAGGTACTGTTACCAACCATAATTTGTATCGAAATTACAGTTACTTGTCATAATTAGTTACGAAGTTACAGTTACCTGTCATAATTTGTATCGAAATTACAGTTACTTGTCATAATTAGTAACGAAGTTACAGTTTTATGTCATAATTAGTATCGAAGTTACTGTTACCTGTCATAATTAGTATCGAAGTTACAGTTACCTGCCAAAATTTGTATCGAAATTACAGTTACTTGTCATAATTAGTAATGAAGTTACAGTTACCTGTCATAATTAGTATCGAAGTTACAGTTACTTGTCATAATTAGTATCGAAGTTACTGTTACTTGTCATAATTAGTATCGAAGTTACTGTTACCTGTCATAATTAGTATTGAAGTTACAGTTACCTACCATAACTTTTTATCAAAATGACAGTTACTTGTCATATTTAGTAACGAAGTTATAGTTTCTTGTCATAATTAGTATCGAAGTGACAGTTACCTGTCAAAATTAGTATCGAAGTTACAGTTACTTGTCATAATTAGTATCGAAGTTACTGTTACCTGTCATAATTAGTATCGAAGTTACAGTTACCTGTCTTAATTAGTCTCGAAGTTACTGTCACCTGTCATAATAAGTATTGAAGTTGCAGTTACCTACCATAATTTTTTATCAAAATGACTGTTATTTGTCATAATTAGTAACGAAGTTAGAGTTTCTTGTCATAATTAGTATCGAAGTTACAGTTACCTGTCATAAATTGTATCGAAGTTATAGTTACTTTTCATAATTAGTATCGAAGTTACTGTTACCTGTCATAATTAGTATCAAAATTACAGTTACTTGTCATAATTAGTAACGACGTTAGAGTTTCTTGTCATAATTAGTATCGAAGTTACAATTACCTGTCATAATTTTTATCGAAGTTATAGTTACTTGTCATAATTAGTATCGAAGATACTGTTACCTGTCATAAATAGTATCGAAGTTACAGTTACCTGCCATAATTTGTATCAAAATTACAGTTACCTGTCATAATAAGTATCGAAGTTACAGTTACTTGTCATAAATAGTATCGAAGTTACAATTACTTGACATAATTAGTAACGATGTTACAGTAACCTGTCATAATTAGTATCGAAGTTACTGTTACATGTAGTAATTAGTATCGAAGTTACAGTTACCTGCCATAATTTGTATCGAAGTTACAGTTACTTGTCATAATTAGTAACGAAGTTACAGTTTTCTGTCATAATTAGTATCGAAGTTACAGTTACTTGTCATAATTAGTATCGAAGTTACTGTTACCTGTCATAATAAGTATCGAAGTTACAGTTACCTGCCAAAATTTGTATCGAAATTACAGTTACTTTTCATAATTAGTAACGAAGTTACAGTTACCTGTCATAATTAGTATCGAACTTACAGTTACTTGTCATTATTAGTATCGAAGTTACAGTTTCCTGTCTTAATTAATACCGAAGTTACTGTTACCTGACATAATTAGTATCGAAGTTACAGTTACCTGCCATAATTTGTATCGAAATTACAGGGACTTGTCATAATTAGTAACGAAACTACAGTTACCTGCCATAATTAGTATCGAAATTAAAGTTACTTGTCATAATAAGTAACGTAGTTACAGATACCTGTCATAATTAGTATCGAAGTTACTGTCACCTGTCATAATTAGTATTGAAGTTACAGTTACCTACCACAATTTTTTATCAAGATTACTGTTACTTGTCATAATTAGTAACGAAGTTAGATTGTCTTGTCATAATAAGTATCGAAGTTACAGTTACCTGCCAAAATTTGAATCGAAATTATAGTTACTTGTCATAATTTGTAACGAAGTTACAGTTACCTGTCATAATTAGTATCGAACTTACAGTTACTTGTCATAACTAGTATCGAAGGTACTGTTACCTGCCATAATTTGTATCGAAATTACAGTTACATGTCATAATTAGTAACGAAGTTACAGTTACCTGTCATAATTTGCATCGTAATTACAGTTACTTGTCATAATTAGTATCGAAGTTGCTGTTACCTGTCATAATTAGTATCGAAGTTACAGTTACCTGCCATAATTTGTATCGAAAGTACAGTTACTTGTCATAATTAGTAACGAAGTTACAGTTACCTGTCATAATTAGTATCGAAGTTACAGTTACTTGTCATAATTAGTATCGAAGTTACTGTTGACTGTCATAATAAGTATCGAAGTTACAGTTACCTGCCAAAATTTGAATCGAAATTACAGGGACTTGTCATAATTAGTAACGAAGTTACAGTAACCTGCCTTAATTAGTATCGAAATTAAAGTTACTTGTCATAATAAGTAACGAAGTTACAGTTACCTGTCATAATTAGTATGGAAGTTACTGTTACCTGTCATAATTAGTATTGAAGTTACAGTTATCTACAATAACTTTTATCAAAATTACAGTTACTTGTCATAATTAGTAACGAAGTTAGAGTTTCTTGTCTTAATTAGTATCGAAGTTACAGTTACCTGTCTTAATTTGTATCGAAGTTATAGTTACTTGTCATAATTAGTATCGAAGTTGCTGCTACCTGTCATAATTAGTATCGAAGTTACAGTTACCTGCCATAATTTGAATCGAAATTACAGTTACTTGTCATAATTAGTAACGAAGTTACAGTTACCAGTCATAATTAGTATCGAAATTACAGTTACTTGTCATAATTAGTATCGAAGTTACTGTTACTTGTCATAATTAGTATCGAAGTTACTGTTACCTGTCATAATTAAATCGAAATTACAATTACCTGCCATAATTTGTAACGAAATTACAGTAACTTGTCATAATTAGTAAGGAAGTTACAGTTACCTGTCATAATTAATATCGAAGTTAAAGTTACTTGTCATGATTAGTATCGAAGTTACTGTTACCTGTCATAATTAGTATCGAAGTTACAGTTACCTGCCATAAATAGTATCGAAGTTACTGTTACCTGCCATAAATAGTATCGAAGTTACTGTTACCTGTCATAATAAGTAACGAAGTTACAGTTACCTGTCATAATTAGTATTGAAGTTACAGTTACTTGTCATAATTAGTATCGTAGTAACTGTTACCTGTCATAATTAGTATCGAAGTTACAGTTACCTGCCAAAATTTGTATCGAAATTACAGTTACTTGTCATAATTAGTATCGAATTTACTGTTACTTGTCATAATTAATATCGAAGTTACTGTTTCCTGTCATAAAAAGTATCGAAGTTACAGTTACTTGTCATAATTAGTATCGATGTTACTGTTACTTGTCATAATTAGTATCGAAGTTACATTTACCTGTCATAATTAGTATCGAAGTTACAGTTCCTTGTCATAAATAGTAATTAAGTTACAGTTACCTGTCATAATAAGTATCGAAGTTACAGTTACTTGTCATAATTAGTATCGAAGTTACAGTTACTTGTTATAATTAGTAACGATGTTACAGTAAACTGTCATAATTAGTATCAAAGTTACTGTTAACTGTCATAATTAGTATTGAAGTTACAGTTACCTACAATAATTTTTTATCCAAATTACAGTTACTTGTCATAATTAGTAACGAAGTTATAGTTTCTTGTCATAATTAGTATCGAAGTTACAGTTACCTGTCATAATTTGTATCGAAGTTATAGTTACTTGTCATAATTAGTATCGAAGTTGCTGTTACCTGTCATAATTAGTATCGAAGTTACAGTTACCTGCCAAAATTTGAATCGAAATTACCGTTACTTGTCATAATTAGTAACGAAGTTACAGTTACCAGTCATAATTAGTATCGAAGTTACAGTTACTTGTCATAATTAGTATCGAAGTTACTGTTACTTGTCATAATTAGTATCGAAGTTACTGTTACCTGTCATAATTAGTATCGAAATTACATTTACCTGCCATAATTTGTAACGAAATTACAGTTACTTGTCATAATTAGTAAGGAAGTTACAGTTACCTGTCATAATTAGTATCGAAGTTAAAGTTACTTGTCATGATTAGTATCGAAGTTACTGTTACCTGTCATAATTAGTATCGAAGTTACAGTTACCTGCCATAAATAGTATCGAAGTTACTCTTACCTGTCATAATTAGTATCGAAGTTACAGTTACCTGCCATAATTGGTATCGAAATTACAGTTACTTGTCATAATTAGTAACGAAGTTACAGTAAACTGTCATAATTAGTATCGAAGTTACAGTTACTTGTCATAATTAGTATCGTAGTAACTGTTACCTGTCATAATTAGTATCGAAGTTACAGTTACCTGCCAAAATTTGTATCGAAATTACAGTTACTTGTCATAATTAGTATCGAATTTACTGTTACTTGTCATAATTAATATCGAAGTTACTGTTACCTGTCATAATAAGTATCGAAGTTACAGTTACTTGTCATAATTAGTATCGATGTTACTGTAACTTGTCATAATTAGTACCGAAGTTACATTTACCTGTCATAATTAGTATCGAAGTTACAGTTTCTTGTCATAAATAGTAATTAAGTTACAGTTACCTCTCATAATAAGTATCGAAGTTACAGTTACTTGTCATAATTAGTATCGAAGTTACAGTTACCTGCCATAATTTTTTAATCAAATTAGAGTTACTTGTCATAATTAGTAACGAAGTTACAGTTACTTGTCATAATTAGTAACGAAGTTACTGTTACCTGTCATAATTAGTATCAAAGTTACAGTCACCTGCCATAATTTGTATCGAAATTACAGTTCCTTGTCATAATTAGTATCGAAGTTACAGTTACCTGCCATAATTAGTATCGAAGGTACTGTTACCTGCCATAATTTGTATCGAAATTTCAGTTACTTGTCATAAGTAGTAACGAAGTTACAGTTACCTGTCATAATTTGTAACGAAATTACAGTTACTTTTCATAATTAGTAACGAAGTTAGTTTCCTGTCATAATTAGTATCTAAGTTACAGTTACCTGACATAATTAGTATCGAAGTTACAGTTTCCTGCCATAATTTGTATCGAAATTACAGGGACTTGTCAAAATTAGTAACGAAGTTACAGTTACCTACCATAATTAGTATCGATATTAAAGTTACTTGTCATAATTAGTATCGAAGTTACAGTTACCTGTCTTAATAAGTATCGAAGTTACTGTTACCTGTCATAATAAGTATTGAAGTTGCAGTTACCTACCATAATGTTTTATCAAAATGACTGTTAATTGTCATAATTAGTAACGAAGTTAGAGTTTCTTGTCATAATTAGTATCGAAGTTACAGTTACCTGTCATAATTTATATCGAAGTTATAGTTACTTTTCATAATTAGTATCGAAGTTACTGTTACCTGTCATAATTAGTATCAAAATTACAGTTACTTGTCATAATTAGTAACGAAGTTAGAGTTTCTTGTCATAATTAGTATCGAAGTTACAGTTACCTGTCATAATTTGTATCGAAGTTATAGTTACTTGTCATAATTAGTATCCAAGATACTGTTACCTGTCATAATTATTATCGAAGTTACAGTTACCTAACATAATTTGTATCAAAATTACAGTTACCTGTCATAATAAGTATCGAAGTTACAGTTACTTGTCATAATTAATATCGAAGTTACAATTACTTGACATAATTAGTAACGATGTAACAGTAACCTGTTATAATTAGTATTGAAGTTACAGTTACTTGTCATAATTAGTATCGTAGTAACTGTTACCTGTCATAATTAGTATCGAAGTTACAGTTACCTGCCAAAATTTGTATCGAAATTACAGTTACTTGTCATAATTAGTATCGAATTTACTGTTACTTGTCATAATTAATATCGAAGTTACTGTTTCCTGTCATAAAAAGTATCGAAGTTACAGTTACTTGTCATAATTAGTATCGATGTTACTGTTACTTGTCATAATTAGTATCGAAGTTACATTTACCTGTCATAATTAGTATCGAAGTTACAGTTCCTTGTCATAAATAGTAATTAAGTTACAGTTACCTGTCATAATAAGTATCGAAGTTACAGTTACTTGTCATAATTAGTATCGAAGTTACAGTTACTTGTTATAATTAGTAACGATGTTACAGTAAACTGTCATAATTAGTATCAAAGTTACTGTTAACTGTCATAATTAGTATTGAAGTTACAGTTACCTACAATAATTTTTTATCCAAATTACAGTTGCTTGTCATAATTAGTAACGAAGTTATAGTTTCTTGTCATAATTAGTATCGAAGTTACAGTTACCTGTCATAATTTGTATCGAAGTTATAGTTACTTGTCATAATTAGTATCGAAGTTGCTGTTACCTGTCATAATTAGTATCGAAGTTACAGTTACCTGCCAAAATTTGAATCGAAATTACCGTTACTTGTCATAATTAGTAACGAAGTTACAGTTACCAGTCATAATTAGTATCGAAGTTACAGTTACTTGTCATAATTAGTATCGAAGTTACTGTTACTTGTCATAATTAGTATCGAAGTTACTGTTACCTGTCATAATTAGTATCGAAATTACATTTACCTGCCATAATTTGTAACGAAATTACAGTTACTTGTCATAATTAGTAAGGAAGTTACAGTTACCTGTCATAATTAGTATCGAAGTTAAAGTTACTTGTCATGATTAGTATCGAAGTTACTGTTACCTGTCATAATTAGTATCGAAGTTACAGTTACCTGCCATAAATAGTATCGAAGTTACTCTTACCTGTCATAATTAGTATCGAAGTTACAGTTACCTGCCATAATTGGTATCGAAATTACAGTTACTTGTCATAATTAGTAACGAAGTTACAGTAAACTGTCATAATTAGTATCGAAGTTACAGTTACTTGTCATAATTAGTATCGTAGTAACTGTTACCTGTCATAATTAGTATCGAAGTTACAGTTACCTGCCAAAATTTGTATCGAAATTACAGTTACTTGTCATAATTAGTATCGAATTTACTGTTACTTGTCATAATTAATATCGAAGTTACTGTTACCTGTCATAATAAGTATCGAAGTTACAGTTACTTGTCATAATTAGTATCGATGTTACTGTAACTTGTCATAATTAGTACCGAAGTTACATTTACCTGTCATAATTAGTATCGAAGTTACAGTTTCTTGTCATTAATAGTAATTAAGTTACAGTTACCTGTCATAATAAGTATCGAAGTTACAGTTACTTGTCATAATTAGTATCGAAGTTACAGTTACCTGCCATAATTTTTTAATCAAATTAGAGTTACTTGTCATAATTAGTAACGAAGTTACAGTTACTTGTCATAATTAGTAACGAAGTTACTGTTACCTGTCATAATTAGTATCAAAGTTACAGTCACCTGCCATAATTTGTATCGAAATTACAGTTCCTTGTCATAATTAGTATCGAAGTTACAGTTACCTGCCATAATTAGTATCGAAGGTACTGTTACCTGCCATAATTTGTATCGAAATTTCAGTTACTTGTCATAAGTAGTAACGAAGTTACAGTTACCTGTCATAATTTGTAACGAAATTACAGTTACTTTTCATAATTAGTAACGAAGTTAGTTTCCTGTCATAATTAGTATCTAAGTTACAGTTACCTGACATAATTAGTATCGAAGTTACAGTTTCCTGCCATAATTTGTATCGAAATTACAGGGACTTGTCAAAATTAGTAACGAAGTTACAGTTACCTACCATAATTAGTATCGATATTAAAGTTACTTGTCATAATTAGTATCGAAGTTACAGTTACCTGTCTTAATAAGTATCGAAGTTACTGTTACCTGTCATAATAAGTATTGAAGTTGCAGTTACCTACCATAATGTTTTATCAAAATGACTGTTAATTGTCATAATTAGTAACGAAGTTAGAGTTTCTTGTCATAATTAGTATCGAAGTTACAGTTACCTGTCATAATTTATATCGAAGTTATAGTTACTTTTCATAATTAGTATCGAAGTTACTGTTACCTGTCATAATTAGTATCAAAATTACAGTTACTTGTCATAATTAGTAACGAAGTTAGAGTTTCTTGTCATAATTAGTATCGAAGTTACAGTTACCTGTCATAATTTGTATCGAAGTTATAGTTACTTGTCATAATTAGTATCCAAGATACTGTTACCTGTCATAATTATTATCGAAGTTACAGTTACCTAACATAATTTGTATCAAAATTACAGTTACCTGTCATAATAAGTATCGAAGTTACAGTTACTTGTCATAATTAATATCGAAGTTACAATTACTTGACATAATTAGTAACGATGTAACAGTAACCTGTTATAATTAGTATTGAAGTTACAGTTACTTGTCATAATTAGTATCGTAGTAACTGTTACCTGTCATAATTAGTATCGAAGTTACAGTTACCTGCCAAAATTTGTATCGAAATTACAGTTACTTGTCATAATTAGTATCGAATTTACTGTTACTTGTCATAATTAATATCGAAGTTACTGTTTCCTGTCATAAAAAGTATCGAAGTTACAGTTACTTGTCATAATTAGTATCGATGTTACTGTTACTTGTCATAATTAGTATCGAAGTTACATTTACCTGTCATAATTAGTATCGAAGTTACAGTTCCTTGTCATAAATAGTAATTAAGTTACAGTTACCTGTCATAATAAGTATCGAAGTTACAGTTACTTGTCATAATTAGTATCGAAGTTACAGTTACTTGTTATAATTAGTAACGATGTTACAGTAAACTGTCATAATTAGTATCAAAGTTACTGTTAACTGTCATAATTAGTATTGAAGTTACAGTTACCTACAATAATTTTTTATCCAAATTACAGTTACTTGTCATAATTAGTAACGAAGTTATAGTTTCTTGTCATAATTAGTATCGAAGTTACAGTTACCTGTCATAATTTGTATCGAAGTTATAGTTACTTGTCATAATTAGTATCGAAGTTGCTGTTACCTGTCATAATTAGTATCGAAGTTACAGTTACCTGCCAAAATTTGAATCGAAATTACCGTTACTTGTCATAATTAGTAACGAAGTTACAGTTACCAGTCATAATTAGTATCGAAGTTACAGTTACTTGTCATAATTAGTATCGAAGTTACTGTTACTTGTCATAATTAGTATCGAAGTTACTGTTACCTGTCATAATTAGTATCGAAATTACATTTACCTGCCATAATTTGTAACGAAATGACAGTTACTTGTCATAATTAGTAAGGAAGTTACAGTTACCTGTCATAATTAGTATCGAAGTTAAAGTTACTTGTCATGATTAGTATCGAAGTTACTGTTACCTGTCATAATTAGTATCGAAGTTACAGTTACCTGCCATAAATAGTATCGAAGTTACTCTTACCTGTCATAATTAGTATCGAAGTTACAGTTACCTGCCATAATTGGTATCGAAATTACAGTTACTTGTCATAATTAGTAACGAAGTTACAGTAAACTGTCATAATTAGTATCGAAGTTACAGTTACTTGTCATAATTAGTATCGTAGTAACTGTTACCTGTCATAATTAGTATCGAAGTTACAGTTACCTGCCAAAATTTGTATCGAAATTACAGTTACTTGTCATAATTAGTATCGAATTTACTGTTACTTGTCATAATTAATATCGAAGTTACTGTTACCTGTCATAATAAGTATCGAAGTTACAGTTACTTGTCATAATTAGTATCGATGTTACTGTAACTTGTCATAATTAGTACCGAAGTTACATTTACCTGTCATAATTAGTATCGAAGTTACAGTTTCTTGTCATAAATAGTAATTAAGTTACAGTTACCTGTCATAATAAGTATCGAAGTTACAGTTACTTGTCATAATTAGTATCGATGTTACTGTAACTTGTCATAATTAGTACCGAAGTTACATTTACCTGTCATAATTAGTATCGAAGTTACAGTTTCTTGTCATAAATAGTAATTAAGTTACTGTTACCTGTCATAATAAGTATCGAAGTTACAGTTACTTGTCATAATTAGTATCGATGTTACTGTAACTTGTCATAATTAGTACCGAAGTTACATTTACCTGTCATAATTAGTATCGAAGTTACAGTTACTTGTCATAATTAGTAACGAAGTTACAGTTACTTGTCATAATTAGTAACGAAGTTACTGTTACCTGTCATAATTAGTATCAAAGTTACAGTCACCTGCCATAATTTGTATCGAAATTACAGTTCCTTGTCATAATTAGTATCGAAGTTACAGTTACCTGCCATAATTAGTATCGAAGGTACTGTTACCTGCCATAATTTGTATCGAAATTTCAGTTACTTGTCATAAGTAGTAACGAAGTTACAGTTACCTGTCATAATTTGTAACGAAATTACAGTTACTTTTCATAATTAGTAACGAAGTTAGTTTCCTGTCATAATTAGTATCTAAGTTACAGTTACCTGACATAATTAGTATCGAAGTTACAGTTTCCTGCCATAATTTGTATCGAAATTACAGGGACTTGTCAAAATTAGTAACGAAGTTACAGTTACCTACCATAATTAGTATCGATATTAAAGTTACTTGTCATAATTAGTATCGAAGTTACAGTTACCTGTCTTAATAAGTATTGAAGTTGCAGTTACCTACCATAATGTTTTATCAAAATGACTGTTAATTGTCATAATTAGTAACGAAGTTAGAGTTTCTTGTCATAATTAGTATCGAAGTTACAGTTACCTGTCATAATTTATATCGAAGTTATAGTTACTTTTCATAATTAGTATCGAAGTTACTGTTACCTGTCATAATTAGTATCAAAATTACAGTTACTTGTCATAATTAGTAACGAAGTTAGAGTTTCTTGTCATAATTAGTATCGAAGTTACAGTTACCTGTCATAATTTGTATCGAAGTTATAGTTACTTGTCATAATTAGTATCGAAGATACTGTTACCTGTCATAATTATTATCGAAGTTACAGTTACCTAACATAATTTGTATCAAAATTACAGTTACCTGTCATAATAAGTATCGAAGTTACAGTTACTTGTCATAATTAATATCGAAGTTACAATTACTTGACATAATTAGTAACGATGTAACAGTAACCTGTCATAATTAGTATTGAAGTTACAGTTACCTACCATAATTTTTTATCAAAATGACTGTTATTTGTCATAATTAGTAACGAAGTTAAAGTTTCTTGTCATAATTAGTATCGAAGTTACAGTTACCTGTCATAATTTGTATCGAAGTTATAGTTACTTGTCATAATTAGTATCGAAGTTACTGTTACCTGTCATAATTAGTATCAAAGTTACAGTTACCTGCCATAATTTGTATCGAAGTTACAGTTCCTTGTCATAATTAGTATCGAAGTTAGAGTTACCTGTCATAACTAGTATCGAAGGTACTGTTACCTGCCATAATTTGTATCGAAATTACAGTTACATGTCATAATTAGTAACGAAGTTACAGTTACCTGTCATAATTTGCATCGTAATTACAGTTAATTGTCATAATTAGTAACGAATTTACAGTTTCCTGTCATAAATAATACCGAAGTTACTGTTACCTGACATAATTAGTATCGAAGTTACAGTTGCCTGCCATAATTTGTATCGAAATTACAGGGACTTGTCATAATTAGTAACGAATCTACAGTTACCTGCCATAATTAGTATCGAAATTAAAGTTACTTGTCATAATAAGTAACGAAGTTAGAGATACCTGTCATAATTAGTATCGAAGTTACTGCCACCTGTCATAATTAGTATTGAAGTTACAGTTACCTACCATAATTTTTTATCAAGATTACTGTTACTTGTCATAATTAGTAACGAAGTTAGATTGTCTTGTCATAATAAGTATCGAAGTTACAGTTACCTGCCAAAATTTGAATCGAAATTACAGTTACTTGTCATAATTTGTAGCGAAGTTACAGTTACCTGTCATAATTAGTATCGAACTTACAGTTACTTGTCATAATTAGTGTCGAAGTTACTGTTACTTGTCATTATTAGTATCGAAGTTACTGTTACCTGTCATATTTAGTATCGAAATTACAATTACCTGCCAAAATTTGTATCGAAATTACAGGGACTTGTCATAATTATTAACGAAGTTACAGTAACCCGCCATAATTAGTATCGAAATTAAAGTTACTTGTCATAATAAGTAACGAAGTTACAGTTACCTGTCATAATTAGTCTCGAAGTTACTTTTACCTGTCATAATTAGTATTGAAGTTACAGTTACCTACAATAATTTTTTTAACAAAATTACAGTTACTTGTCATAATTAGTATCGAAGTTAGAGTTTCTTGTCATAATTAGTATCGAAGTTACAATTACCTGTAATAATTTGTATCGAAGTTATAATTACTTGTCATAATTTGTATCGAAGTTACTGTTGCCTGCCATAATTTGTATCGAAATTACAGTTACTTGTCATAATTAGTAACGAAGTTACACTTACCTGTCATAATTAATATCGAAGTTACAGTTACTTGTCATAATTAGTATCGAAGTTACTGTTGCCTGTCATAATAAATATCGAAGTTAAATTTACCTGCTAAAATTGGAATCGAAATTACAGTTACTTGTCATAATTAGTAACGAAGTTACAGTTACCAGTCATAATTAGTATCGAAGTTACAGTTACTTGTCATAATTAGTATGGAAGTTACTGTTACTTGTCATAATTAGTATCGAAGTTACTGTTACCTGTCATAATTAGCATCTAAATTACAATTACCTGCCATAATTTGTAACGAAATTACAGTTACTTGTCATAATTAGTAAGGAAGTTACAGTTACCTGTCATAATTAGTATCGAAGTTAAAGTTACTTGTCATGATTAGTATCGAAGTTACTGTTACCTGTCATAATTAGTATCGAAGTAACAGTTACCTGCCATAAATATTATCGAAGTTACTGTTACCTGTCATAATTAGTATCGAAGTTAAGGTTAACTGCCATAATTTGTATCGAAATTACAGTTACTTGTCATAATTAGTAACGAAGTTACAGTTATCTGTCATAATTAGTATCGAAGTTACAGTTACTTGTCATAATTAGTATCGAAGTTACTGTTGACTGTCATAATTTGTATCGAAATTACAGGTAATTGTCATAATAATAAACGAAGTTACAGTTACCTGCCATAAATTGTATCGAAATTACAGGGACTTGTCATAATTAGTAACGAAGTTACAGTTACCTGTCATAATTAGTACCGAAATTAAAGTTACTTGTCATAATTAGTAACGACGTTAGAGTTTCTTGTCATAATTAGTATCGAAGTTACAATTACCTGTCATAATTTTTATCGAAGCTATAGTTACTTGTCATAATTAGTATCGAAGATACTGTTACCTGTCATAAATAGTATCGAAGTTACAGTTACCTGCCATAATTTGTATCAAAATTACAGTTACCTGTCATAATAAGTATCGAAGTTACAGTTACTTGTCATAAATAGTATCGAAGTTACAATTACTTGACATAATTAGTAACGATGTTACAGTAACCTGTCATAATTAGTATCGAAGTTACTGTTACATGTAGTAATTAGTATCGAAGTTACAGTTACCTGCCATAATTTGTATCGAAGTTACAGTTACTTGTCATAATTAGTAACGAAGTTACAGTTTTCTGTCATAATTAGTATCGAAGTTACAGTTACTTGTCATAATTAGTATCGAAGTTACTGTTACCTGTCATAATAAGTATCGAAGTTACAGTTACCTGCCAAAATTTGTATCGAAATTACAGTTACTTTTCATAATTAGTAACGAAGTTACAGTTACCTGTCATAATTAGTATCGAACTTACAGTTACTTGTCATAATTAGTATCGAAGTTACAGTTTCCTGTCTTAATTAATACCGAAGTTACTGTTACCTGACATAATTAGTATCGAATTTACAGTTACCTGCCATAATTTGTATCGAAATTACAGGGACTTGTCATAATTAGTAACGAAACTACAGTTACCTGCCATAATTAGTATCGAAATTAAAGTTACTTGTCATAATAAGTAACGTAGTTACAGATACCTGTCATAATTAGTATCGAAGTTACTGTCACCTGTCATAATTAGTATTGAAGTTACAGTTACCTACCACAATTTTTTATCAAGATTACTGTTACTTGTCATAATTAGTAACGAAGTTAGATTGTCTTGTCATAATAAGTATCGAAGTTACAGTTACCTGCCAAAATTTGAATCGAAATTATAGTTACTTGTCATAATTTGTAACGAAGTTACAGTTACCTGTCATAATTTGCATCGTAATTACAGTTACTTGTCATAATTAGTATCGAAGTTGCTGTTACCTGTCATAATTAGTATCGAAGTTACAGTTACCTGCCATAATTTGTATCGAAAGTACAGTTACTTGTCATAATTAGTAACGAAGTTACAGTTACCTGTCATAATTAGTATCGAAGTTACAGTTACTTGTCATAATTAGTATCGAAGTTACTGTTGACTGTCATAATAAGTATCGAAGTTACAGTTACCTGCCAAAATTTGAATCGAAATTACAGGGACTTGTCATAATTAGTAACGAAGTTACAGTAACCTGCCTTAATTAGTATCGAAATTAAAGTTACTTGTCATAATAAGTAACGAAGTTACAGTTACCTGTCATAATTAGTATGGAAGTTACTGTTACCTGTCATAATTAGTATTGAAGTTACAGTTATCTACAATAACTTTTATCAAAATTACAGTTACTTGTCATAATTAGTAACGAAGTTAGAGTTTCTTGTCTTAATTAGTATCGAAGTTACAGTTACCTGTCTTAATTTGTATCGAAGTTATAGTTACTTGTCATAATTAGTATCGAAGTTGCTGCTACCTGTCATAATTAGTATCGAAGTTACAGTTACCTGCCATAATTTGAATCGAAATTACAGTTACTTGTCATAATTAGTAACGAAGTTACAGTTACCAGTCATAATTAGTATCGAAATTACAGTTACTTGTCATAATTAGTATCGAAGTTACTGTTACTTGTCATAATTAGTATCGAAGTTACTGTTACCTGTCATAATTAAATCGAAATTACAATTACCTGCCATAATTTGTAACGAAATTACAGTAACTTGTCATAATTAGTAAGGAAGTTACAGTTACCTGTCATAATTAATATCGAAGTTAAAGTTACTTGTCATGATTAGTATCGAAGTTACTGTTACCTGTCATAATTAGTATCGAAGTTACAGTTACCTGCCATAAATAGTATCGAAGTTACTGTTACCTGCCATAAATAGTATCGAAGTTACTGTTACCTGTCATAATAAGTAACGAAGTTACAGTTACCTGTCATAATTAGTATTGAAGTTACAGTTACTTGTCATAATTAGTATCGTAGTAACTGTTACCTGTCATAATTAGTATCGAAGTTACAGTTACCTGCCAAAATTTGTATCGAAATTACAGTTACTTGTCATAATTAGTATCGAATTTACTGTTACTTGTCATAATTAATATCGAAGTTACTGTTTCCTGTCATAAAAAGTATCGAAGTTACAGTTACTTGTCATAATTAGTATCGATGTTACTGTTACTTGTCATAATTAGTATCGAAGTTACATTTACCTGTCATAATTAGTATCGAAGTTACAGTTCCTTGTCATAAATAGTAATTAAGTTACAGTTACCTGTCATAATAAGTATCGAAGTTACAGTTACTTGTCATAATTAGTATCGAAGTTACAGTTACTTGTTATAATTAGTAACGATGTTACAGTAAACTGTCATAATTAGTATCAAAGTTACTGTTAACTGTCATAATTAGTATTGAAGTTACAGTTACCTACAATAATTTTTTATCCAAATTACAGTTACTTGTCATAATTAGTAACGAAGTTATAGTTTCTTGTCATAATTAGTATCGAAGTTACAGTTACCTGTCATAATTTGTATCGAAGTTATAGTTACTTGTCATAATTAGTATCGAAGTTGCTGTTACCTGTCATAATTAGTATCGAAGTTACAGTTACCTGCCAAAATTTGAATCGAAATTACCGTTACTTGTCATAATTAGTAACGAAGTTACAGTTACCAGTCATAATTAGTATCGAAGTTACAGTTACTTGTCATAATTAGTATCGAAGTTACTGTTACTTGTCATAATTAGTATCGAAGTTACTGTTACCTGTCATAATTAGTATCGAAATTACATTTACCTGCCATAATTTGTAACGAAATTACAGTTACTTGTCATAATTAGTAAGGAAGTTACAGTTACCTGTCATAATTAGTATCGAAGTTAAAGTTACTTGTCATGATTAGTATCGAAGTTACTGTTACCTGTCATAATTAGTATCGAAGTTACAGTTACCTGCCATAAATAGTATCGAAGTTACTCTTACCTGTCATAATTAGTATCGAAGTTACAGTTACCTGCCATAATTGGTATCGAAATTACAGTTACTTGTCATAATTAGTAACGAAGTTACAGTAAACTGTCATAATTAGTATCGAAGTTACAGTTACTTGTCATAATTAGTATCGTAGTAACTGTTACCTGTCATAATTAGTATCGAAGTTACAGTTACCTGCCAAAATTTGTATCGAAATTACAGTTACTTGTCATAATTAGTATCGAATTTACTGTTACTTGTCATAATTAATATCGAAGTTACTGTTACCTGTCATAATAAGTATCGAAGTTACAGTTACTTGTCATAATTAGTATCGATGTTACTGTAACTTGTCATAATTAGTACCGAAGTTACATTTACCTGTCATAATTAGTATCGAAGTTACAGTTTCTTGTCATAAATAGTAATTAAGTTACAGTTACCTGTCATAATAAGTATCGAAGTTACAGTTACTTGTCATAATTAGTATCGAAGTTACAGTTACCTGCCATAATTTTTTAATCAAATTAGAGTTACTTGTCATAATTAGTAACGAAGTTACAGTTACTTGTCATAATTAGTAACGAGGTTACTGTTACCTGTCATAATTAGTATCAAAGTTACAGTCACCTGCCATAATTTGTATCGAAATTACAGTTCCTTGTCATAATTAGTATCGAAGTTACAGTTACCTGCCATAATTAGTATCGAAGGTACTGTTACCTGCCATAATTTGTATCGAAATTTCAGTTACTTGTCATAAGTAGTAACGAAGTTACAGTTACCTGTCATAATTTGTAACGAAATTACAGTTACTTTTCATAATTAGTAACGAAGTTAGTTTCCTGTCATAATTAGTATCTAAGTTACAGTTACCTGACATAATTAGTATCGAAGTTACAGTTTCCTGCCATAATTTGTATCGAAATTACAGGGACTTGTCAAAATTAGTAACGAAGTTACAGTTACCTACCATAATTAGTATCGATATTAAAGTTACTTGTCATAATTAGTATCGAAGTTACAGTTACCTGTCTTAATAAGTATCGAAGTTACTGTTACCTGTCATAATAAGTATTGAAGTTGCAGTTACCTACCATAATGTTTTATCAAAATGACTGTTAATTGTCATAATTAGTAACGAAGTTAGAGTTTCTTGTCATAATTAGTATCGAAGTTACAGTTACCTGTCATAATTTATATCGAAGTTATAGTTACTTTTCATAATTAGTATCGAAGTTACTGTTACCTGTCATAATTAGTATCAAAATTACAGTTACTTGTCATAATTAGTAACGAAGTTAGAGTTTCTTGTCATAATTAGTATCGAAGTTACAGTTACCTGTCATAATTTGTATCGAAGTTATAGTTACTTGTCATAATTAGTATCGAAGATACTGTTACCTGTCATAATTATTATCGAAGTTACAGTTACCTAACATAATTTGTATCAAAATTACAGTTACCTGTCATAATAAGTATCGAAGTTACAGTTACTTGTCATAATTAATATCGAAGTTACAATTACTTGACATAATTAGTAACGATGTAACAGTAACCTGTCATAATTAGTATTGAAGTTACAGTTACTTGTCATAATTAGTATCGTAGTAACTGTTACCTGTCATAATTAGTATCGAAGTTACAGTTACCTGCCAAAATTTGTATCGAAATTACAGTTACTTGTCATAATTAGTATCGAATTTACTGTTACTTGTCATAATTAATATCGAAGTTACTGTTTCCTGTCATAAAAAGTATCGAAGTTACAGTTACTTGTCATAATTAGTATCGATGTTACTGTTACTTGTCATAATTAGTATCGAAGTTACATTTACCTGTCATAATTAGTATCGAAGTTACAGTTCCTTGTCATAAATAGTAATTAAGTTACAGTTACCTGTCATAATAAGTATCGAAGTTACAGTTACTTGTCATAATTAGTATCGAAGTTACAGTTACTTGTTATAATTAGTAACGATGTTACAGTAAACTGTCATAATTAGTATCAAAGTTACTGTTAACTGTCATAATTAGTATTGAAGTTACAGTTACCTACAATAATTTTTTATCCAAATTACAGTTACTTGTCATAATTAGTAACGAAGTTATAGTTTCTTGTCATAATTAGTATCGAAGTTACAGTTACCTGTCATAATTTGTATCGAAGTTATAGTTACTTGTCATAATTAGTATCGAAGTTGCTGTTACCTGTCATAATTAGTATCGAAGTTACAGTTACCTGCCAAAATTTGAATCGAAATTACCGTTACTTGTCATAATTAGTAACGAAGTTACAGTTACCAGTCATAATTAGTATCGAAGTTACAGTTACTTGTCATAATTAGTATCGAAGTTACTGTTACTTGTCATAATTAGTATCGAAGTTACTGTTACCTGTCATAATTAGTATCGAAATTACATTTACCTGCCATAATTTGTAACGAAATTACAGTTACTTGTCATAATTAGTAAGGAAGTTACAGTTACCTGTCATAATTAGTATCGAAGTTAAAGTTACTTGTCATGATTAGTATCGAAGTTACTGTTACCTGTCATAATTAGTATCGAAGTTACAGTTACCTGCCATAAATAGTATCGAAGTTACTCTTACCTGTCATAATTAGTATCGAAGTTACAGTTACCTGCCATAATTGGTATCGAAATTACAGTTACTTGTCATAATTAGTAACGAAGTTACAGTAAACTGTCATAATTAGTATCGAAGTTACAGTTACTTGTCATAATTAGTATCGTAGTAACTGTTACCTGTCATAATTAGTATCGAAGTTACAGTTACCTGCCAAAATTTGTATCGAAATTACAGTTACTTGTCATAATTAGTATCGAATTTACTGTTGCTTGTCATAATTAATATCGAAGTTACTGTTACCTGTCATAATAAGTATCGAAGTTACAGTTACTTGTCATAATTAGTATCGATGTTACTGTAACTTGTCATAATTAGTACCGAAGTTACATTTACCTGTCATAATTAGTATCGAAGTTACAGTTTCTTGTCATAAATAGTAATTAAGTTACAGTTACCTGTCATAATAAGTATCGAAGTTACAGTTACTTGTCATAATTAGTATCGAAGTTACAGTTACCTGCCATAATTTTTTAATCAAATTAGAGTTACTTGTCATAATTAGTAACGAAGTTACAGTTACTTGTCATAATTAGTAACGAAGTTACTGTTACCTGTCATAATTAGTATCAAAGTTACAGTCACCTGCCATAATTTGTATCGAAATTACAGTTCCTTGTCATAATTAGTATCGAAGTTACAGTTACCTGCCATAATTAGTATCGAAGGTACTGTTACCTGCCATAATTTGTATCGAAATTTCAGTTACTTGTCATAAGTAGTAACGAAGTTACAGTTACCTGTCATAATTTGTAACGAAATTACAGTTACTTTTCATAATTAGTAACGAAGTTAGTTTCCTGTCATAATTAGTATCTAAGTTACAGTTACCTGACATAATTAGTATCGAAGTTACAGTTTCCTGCCATAATTTGTATCGAAATTACAGGGACTTGTCAAAATTAGTAACGAAGTTACAGTTACCTACCATAATTAGTATCGATATTAAAGTTACTTGTCATAATTAGTATCGAAGTTACAGTTACCTGTCTTAATAAGTATCGAAGTTACTGTTACCTGTCATAATAAGTATTGAAGTTGCAGTTACCTACCATAATGTTTTATCAAAATGACTGTTAATTGTCATAATTAGTAACGAAGTTAGAGTTTCTTGTCATAATTAGTATCGAAGTTACAGTTACCTGTCATAATTTATATCGAAGTTATAGTTACTTTTCATAATTAGTATCGAAGTTACTGTTACCTGTCATAATTAGTATCAAAATTACAGTTACTTGTCATAATTAGTAACGAAGTTAGAGTTTCTTGTCATAATTAGTATCGAAGTTACAGTTACCTGTCATAATTTGTATCGAAGTTATAGTTACTTGTCATAATTAGTATCGAAGATACTGTTACCTGTCATAATTATTATCGAAGTTACAGTTACCTAACATAATTTGTATCAAAATTACAGTTACCTGTCATAATAAGTATCGAAGTTACAGTTACTTGTCATAATTAATATCGAAGTTACAATTACTTGACATAATTAGTAACGATGTAACAGTAACCTGTCATAATTAGTATTGAAGTTACAGTTACTTGTCATAATTAGTATCGTAGTAACTGTTACCTGTCATAATTAGTATCGAAGTTACAGTTACCTGCCAAAATTTGTATCGAAATTACAGTTACTTGTCATAATTAGTATCGAATTTACTGTTACTTGTCATAATTAATATCGAAGTTACTGTTTCCTGTCATAAAAAGTATCGAAGTTACAGTTACTTGTCATAATTAGTATCGATGTTACTGTTACTTGTCATAATTAGTATCGAAGTTACATTTACCTGTCATAATTAGTATCGAAGTTACAGTTCCTTGTCATAAATAGTAATTAAGTTACAGTTACCTGTCATAATAAGTATCGAAGTTACAGTTACTTGTCATAATTAGTATCGAAGTTACAGTTACTTGTTATAATTAGTAACGATGTTACAGTAAACTGTCATAATTAGTATCAAAGTTACTGTTAACTGTCATAATTAGTATTGAAGTTACAGTTACCTACAATAATTTTTTATCCAAATTACAGTTACTTGTCATAATTAGTAACGAAGTTATAGTTTCTTGTCATAATTAGTATCGAAGTTACAGTTACCTGTCATAATTTGTATCGAAGTTATAGTTACTTGTCATAATTAGTATCGAAGTTGCTGTTACCTGTCATAATTAGTATCGAAGTTACAGTTAACTGCCAAAATTTGAATCGAAATTACCGTTACTTGTCATAATTAGTAACGAAGTTACAGTTACCAGTCATAATTAGTATCGAAGTTACAGTTACTTGTCATAATTAGTATCGAAGTTACTGTTACTTGTCATAATTAGTATCGAAGTTACTGTTACCTGTCATAATTAGTATCGAAATTACATTTACCTGCCATAATTTGTAACGAAATTACAGTTACTTGTCATAATTAGTAAGGAAGTTACAGTTACCTGTCATAATTAGTATCGAAGTTAAAGTTACTTGTCATGATTAGTATCGAAGTTACTGTTACCTGTCATAATTAGTATCGAAGTTACAGTTACCTGCCATAAATAGTATCGAAGTTACTCTTACCTGTCATAATTAGTATCGAAGTTACAGTTACCTGCCATAATTGGTATCGAAATTACAGTTACTTGTCATAATTAGTAACGAAGTTACAGTAAACTGTCATAATTAGTATCGAAGTTACAGTTACTTGTCATAATTAGTATCGTAGTAACTGTTACCTGTCATAATTAGTATCGAAGTTACAGTTACCTGCCAAAATTTGTATCGAAATTACAGTTACTTGTCATAATTAGTATCGAATTTACTGTTACTTGTCATAATTAATATCGAAGTTACTGTTACCTGTCATAATAAGTATCGAAGTTACAGTTACTTGTCATAATTAGTATCGATGTTACTGTAACTTGTCATAATTAGTACCGAAGTTACATTTACCTGTCATAATTAGTATCGAAGTTACAGTTTCTTGTCATAAATAGTAATTAAGTTACAGTTACCTGTCATAATAAGTATCGAAGTTACAGTTACTTGTCATAATTAGTATCGAAGTTACAGTTACCTGCCATAATTTTTTAATCAAATTAGAGTTACTTGTCATAATTAGTAACGAAGTTACAGTTACTTGTCATAATTAGTAACGAAGTTACTGTTACCTGTCATAATTAGTATCAAAGTTACAGTCACCTGCCATAATTTGTATCGAAATTACAGTTCCTTGTCATAATTAGTATCGAAGTTACAGTTACCTGCCATAATTAGTATCGAAGGTACTGTTACCTGCCATAATTTGTATCGAAATTTCAGTTACTTGTCATAAGTAGTAACGAAGTTACAGTTACCTGTCATAATTTGTAACGAAATTACAGTTACTTTTCATAATTAGTAACGAAGTTAGTTTCCTGTCATAATTAGTATCTAAGTTACAGTTACCTGACATAATTAGTATCGAAGTTACAGTTTCCTGCCATAATTTGTATCGAAATTACAGGGACTTGTCAAAATTAGTAACGAAGTTACAGTTACCTACCATAATTAGTATCGATATTAAAGTTACTTGTCATAATTAGTATCGAAGTTACAGTTACCTGTCTTAATAAGTATTGAAGTTGCAGTTACCTACCATAATGTTTTATCAAAATGACTGTTAATTGTTATAATTAGTAACGAAGTTAGAGTTTCTTGTCATAATTAGTATCGAAGTTACAGTTACCTGTCATAATTTATATCGAAGTTATAGTTACTTTTCATAATTAGTATCGAAGTTACTGTTACCTGTCATAATTAGTATCAAAATTACAGTTACTTGTCATAATTAGTAACGAAGTTAGAGTTTCTTGTCATAATTAGTATCGAAGTTACAGTTACCTGTCATAATTTGTATCGAAGTTATAGTTACTTGTCATAATTAGTATCGAAGATACTGTTACCTGTCATAATTATTATCGAAGTTACAGTTACCTAACATAATTTGTATCAAAATTACAGTTACCTGTCATAATAAGTATCGAAGTTACAGTTACTTGTCATAATTAATATCGAAGTTACAATTACTTGACATAATTAGTAACGATGTAACAGTAACCTGTCATAATTAGTATTGAAGGTACAGTTACCTACCATAATTTTTTATCAAAATGACTGTTATTTGTCATAATTAGTAACGAAGTTAAAGTTTCTTGTCATAATTAGTATCGAAGTTACAGTTACCTGTCATAATTTGTATCGAAGTTATAGTTACTTGTCATAATTAGTATCGAAGTTACTGTTACCTGTCATAATTAGTATCAAAGTTACAGTTACCTGCCATAATTTGTATCGAAGTTACAGTTCCTTGTCATAATTAGTATCGAAGTTAGAGTTACCTGTCATAACTAGTATCGAAGGTACTGTTACCTGCCATAATTTGTATCGAAATTACAGTTACATGTCATAATTAGTAACGAAGTTACAGTTACCTGTCATAATTTGCATCGTAATTACAGTTAATTGTCATAATTAGTAACGAAGTTACAGTTTCCTGTCATAAATAATACCGAAGTTAATGTTACCTGACAGAATTAGTATCGAAGTTACAGTTGCCTGCCATAATTTGTATCGAAATTACAGGGACTTGTCATAATTAGTAACGAATCTACAGTTACCTGCCATAATTAGTATCGAAATTAAAGTTACTTGTCATAATAAGTAACGAAGTTAGAGATACCTGTCATAATTAGTATCGAAGTTACTGCCACCTGTCATAATTAGTATTGAAGTTACAGTTACCTACCATAATTTTTTATCAAGATTACTGTTACTTGTCATAATTAGTAACGAAGTTAGATTGTCTTGTCATAATAAGTATCGAAGTTACAGTTACCTGCCAAAATTTGAATCGAAATTACAGTTACTTGTCATAATTTGTAGCGAAGTTACAGTTACCTGTCATAATTAGTATCGAACTTACAGTTACTTGTCATAATTAGTGTCGAAGTTACTGTTACTTGTCATAATTAGTATCGAAGTTACTGTTACCTGTCATATTTAGTATCGAAGTTACAATTACCTGCCAAAATTTGTATCGAAATTACAGGGACTTGTCATAATTATTAACGAAGTTACAGTAACCCGCCATAATTAGTATCGAAATTAAAGTTACTTGTCATAATAAGTAACGAAGTTACAGTTACCTGTCATAATTAGTCTCGAAGTTACTTTTACCTGTCATAATTAGTATTGAAGTTACAGTTACCTACAATAATTTTTTTAACAAAATTACAGTTACTTGTCATAATTAGTATCGAAGTTAGAGTTTCTTGTCATAATTAGTATCGAAGTTACAATTACCTGTAATAATTTGTATCGAAGTTATAATTACTTGTCATAATTTGTATCGAAGTTACTGTTGCCTGCCATAATTTGTATCGAAATTACAGTTACTTGTCATAATTAGTAACGAAGTTACACTTACCTGTCATAATTAATATCGAAGTTACAGTTACTTGTCATAATTAGTATCGAAGTTACTGTTGCCTGTCATAATAAATATCGAAGTTAAATTTACCTGCTAAAATTGGAATCGAAATTACAGTTACTTGTCATAATTAGTAACGAAGTTACAGTTACCAGTCATAATTAGTATCGAAGTTACAGTTACTTGTCATAATTAGTATGGAAGGTACTGTTACTTGTCATAATTAGTATCGAAGTTACTGTTACCTGTCATAATTAGCATCTAAATTACAATTACCTGCCATAATTTGTAACGAAATTACAGTTACTTGTCATAATTAGTAAGGAAGTTACAGTTACCTGTCATAATTAGTATCGAAGTTAAAGTTACTTGTCATGATTAGTATCGAAGTTACTGTTACCTGTCATAATTAGTATCGAAGTAACAGTTACCTGCCATAAATATTATCGAAGTTACTGTTACCTGTCATAATTAGTATCGAAGTTAAGGTTAACTGCCATAATTTGTATCGAAATTACAGTTACTTGTCATAATTAGTAACGAAGTTACAGTTATCTGTCATAATTAGTATCGAAGTTACAGTTACTTGTCATAATTAGTATCGAAGTTACTGTTGACTGTCATAATTTGTATCGAAATTACAGGTAATTGTCATAATAATAAACGAAGTTACAGTTACCTGCCATAAATTGTATCGAAATTACAGGGACTTGTCATAATTAGTAACGAAGTTACAGTTACCTGTCATAATTAGTACCGAAATTAAAGTTACTTGTCATAATTAGTAACGAAGTTACAGTTACCTGTCATAATTAGTATCGAAGTTACTGTTACCTGTCATAATTAGTATTGAAGTTACAGTTACCTAACATAAGTCTTTATCAAGATTACTGTTACTTGTCATAATTAGTAATGAAGTTAGATTTTCTTGTCATAATTAGTATCGAAGTTACAGTTACCTGTCATAATTTGATTCGAAATTATAGTTACTTGTCATAATTAGTATCGAAGTTACTGTTACCTGTCATAATTAATATCGAAGTTACAGTTTCCTGCCATAATTTGTATCGAAATTACAGTTCCTTGTCATAATTAGTATCGAAGTTACAGTTACATGTAATAATTAGTATCGAAGGTACTGTTACCAACCATAATTTGTATCGAAATTACAGTTACTTGTCATAATTAGTTACGAAGTTACAGTTACCTGTCATAATTTGTATCGAAATTACAGTTACTTGTCATAATTAGTAACGAAGTTACAGTTTTATGTCATAATTAGTATCGAAGTTACTGTTACCTGTCATAATTAGTATCGAAGTTACAGTTACCTGCCAAAATTTGTATCGAAATTACAGTTACTTGTCATAATTAGTAATGAAGTTACAGTTACCTGTCATAATTAGTATCGAAGTTACAGTTACTTGTCATAATTAGTATCGAAGTTACTGTTACTTGTCATAATTAGTATCGAAGTTACTGTTACCTGTCATAATTAGTATTGAAGTTACAGTTACCTACCATAACTTTTTATCAAAATGACAGTTACTTGTCATATTTAGTAACGAAGTTATAGTTTCTTGTCATAATTAGTATCGAAGTGACAGTTACCTGTCAAAATTAGTATCGAAGTTACAGTTACTTGTCATAATTAGTATCGAAGTTACTGTTACCTGTCATAATTAGTATCGAAGTTACAGATACCTGTCTTAATTAGTCACGAAGTTACTGTCACCTGTCATAATAAGTATTGAAGTTGCAGTTACCTACCATAATTTTTTATCAAAATAACTGTTATTTGTCATAATTAGTAACGAAGTTAGAGTTTCTTGTCATAATTAGTATCGAAGTTACAGTTACCTGTCATAAATTGTATCGAAGTTATAGTTACTTTTCATAATTAGTATCGAAGTTACTGTTACCTGTCATAATTAGTATCAAAATTACAGTTACTTGTCATAATTAGTAACGAAGTTAGAGTTTCTTGTCATAATTAGTATCGAAGTTACAATTACCTGTCATAATTTTTATCGAAGTTATAGTTACTTGTCATAATTAGTATCGAAGATACTGTTACCTGTCATAAATAGTATCGAAGTTACAGTTACCTGCCATAATTTGTATCAAAATTACAGTTACCTGTCATAATAAGTATCGAAGTTACAGTTACTTGTCATAAATAGTATCGAAGTTACAATTACTTGACATAATTAGTAACGATGTTACAGTAACCTGTCATAATTAGTATCGAAGTTACAGTTACTTGTCATAATTAGTATCGAAGTTACTGTTACCTGTCATAATAAGTATCGAAGTTACAGTTACCTGCCAAAATTTGTATCGAAATTACAGTTACTTTTCATAATTAGTAACGAAGTTACAGTTACCTGTCATAATTAGTATCGAACTTACAGTTACTTGTCATAATTAGTATCGAAGTTACAGTTTCCTGTCTTAATTAATACCGAAGTTACTGTTACCTGACATAATTAGTATCGAAGTTACAGTTACCTGCCATAATTTGTATCGAAATTACAGGGACTTGTCATAATTAGTAACGAAACTACAGTTACCTGCCATAATTAGTATCGAAATTAAAGTTACTTGTCATAATAAGTAACGTAGTTACAGATACCTGTCATAATTAGTATCGAAGTTACTGTCACCTGTCATAATTAGTATTGAAGTTACAGTTACCTACCACAATTTTTTATCAAGATTACTGTTACTTGTCATAATTAGTAACGAAGTTAGATTGTCTTGTCATAATAAGTATCGAAGTTACAGTTACCTGCCAAAATTTGAATCGAAATTATAGTTACTTGTCATAATTTGTAACGAAGTTACAGTTACCTGTCATAATTAGTATCGAACTTACAGTTACTTGTCATAACTAGTATCGAAGGTACTGTTACCTGCCATAATTTGTATCGAAATTACAGTTACATGTCATAATTAGTAACGAAGTTACAGTTACCTGTCATAATTTGCATCGTAATTACAGTTAATTGTCATAATTAGTAACGAAGTTACAGTTTCCTGTCATAAATAATACCGAAGTTACTGTTACCTGACATAATTAGTATCGAAGTTACAGATACCTGCCATAATTTGTATCGAAATTACAGGGACTTGTCATAATAAGTAACGAAACTACAGTTACCTGCCATAATTAGTATCGAAATTAAAGTTACTTGTCATAATAAGTAACGAAGTTACAGATACCTGTCATAATTAGTATCGAAGTTACTGTCACCTGTCATAATTAGTATTGAAGTTACAGTTACCTACCATAGTTTTTTATCAAGATTACTGTTACTTGTCATAATTAGTAACGAAGTTAGATTGTCTTGTCATAATAAATATCGCAGTTACAGTTACCTGCCAAAATTTGAATCGAAATTACAGTTACTTGTCATAATTTGTAACGAAGTTACAGTTACCTGTCATAATTAGTATCGAACTTACAGTTACTTGTCATAATTAGTATCGAAGTTACTGTTACTTGTCATAATTAGTATCGAAGTTACTGTTACCTGTCATATTTAGTATCGAAATTACAATTACCTGCCAAAATTTGTATCGAAATTACAGGGACTTGTCATAATTAGTAACGAAGTTACAGTAACCCGCCATAATTAGTATCGAAATTAAAGTTACTTGTCATAATAAGTAACGAAGTTACAGTTACCTGTCATAATTAGTATCGAAGTTACTGTTACCTGTCATAATTAGTATTGAAGTTACAGTTACCTACAATAATTTTTTTAACAAAATTACAGTTACTTGTCATAATTAGTATCGAAGTTACTGTTACTTGTCATAATTAGTATCGAAGTTAGTGTTACCTGTCATAATTAGCATCGAAATTACAATTACCTGCCATAATTTGTAACGAAATTACAGTTACTTGTCATAATTAGTAAGGAAGTTACAGTTACCTGTCATAATTAGTATCGAAGTTAAAGTTACTTGTCATGATTAGTATCGAAGTTACTGTTACCTGTCATAATTAGTATCGAAGTTACAGTTACCTGCCATAAATAGTATCGAAGTTACTGTTACCTGTCATAATTAGTATCGAAGTTACAGTTAACTGCCATAGTTTGTATCAAAATTACAGTTACTTGTCATAATTAGTAACGAAGTTACAGTTACCTGTCATAATTATTATCGAAGTTACAGTTACTTGTCATAATTAGTATCGAAGTTACTGTTGACTGTCATAATTTGTATCTAAATTACAGGTAATTGTCATAATAATAAACGAAGTTACAGTTTCCTGTCATAATTAGTACCTTAAATTGCCCTACACGTGACCCCTGGGTGGTGCTAAACGAGCAACAGCGTTAAAGGTGACTTACAATATGCCCAGAAACATATCAAGTAACGGTTCTTTTCAGGACCATCAAACTATAGATGAGAAACACCTAGTCCGTACTATGCAACTTAATATTGAAGGCATAAGTTCTGCCAAATGTGAGTATCTACAGAAACAACTGAATGACCTTAACATTGATGTTGTTAACATTCAAGAAATCCATACCAAAGACGAACAGGATCTCCAGCGCAGAGGACGAATACCCGGTTACACACTGGTCAAAGCTATCCACCATCCACAATATGGAATAGCCACTTATGTGAAGTCAAGTTTAAACGGAGTGCAAGTAATTGTTTCAACAGAAGTTGACTAAATCTATACAATAGCAATTCAGATAAATGATTTAAAAATTGTCAATCTGTACAAGCCTCCGTGTGTGAATTGGGCTCCTACAGTACTGCCAGCTTTTGACCACCCTTGTATATACACTGGAGACTTCAACAGCCATCACACAAACTGGCGGTATGACACCGTGGATGTGAATGGGGAGAAACTAGTTCAGTGGGCAGAAACTACAAATATGCACCTGGTCTTTGATGTAAAAGACAAGGGAACCTTCCACTCTGCACGCTGGGATAAGGATTACAACCCAGACTTGACATTCGTGTCTAAAGATCAGTTAGACCAACCACTCAACACCACTCGTACTGTTCTGTCCAACTTCCCAAACAGTCAACATCGACCTGTTATGGTGGAAATTGGTTTGAAAATTCCCCTTGTAAACTCAATGCCCTTACCCAGATGGAACTTTCGACGAGCTAATTGGGATGGATTCTCAAAAGACCTTGACTCCAGCTTAGTTGCGGAGAATCTACAGCCGACAGCAAACAACTACGATGAATTTGTGAAACTAGTTATCAAAGCTGCTAAGTCAAACATTCCTAGGGGTTACAGAAAGCAATATGTGCCTGGCTGGAATGAAGAAAGTGAGGCTTTATACCAAGAATACCAAAGTTCTGGAAATCAAACAGTGGGTTCACAGCTACTCCACTCTTTAAACAAGAATAGACGAGAGAAATGGGAAGCAACACTCGAAGAAATGAACTTCGCAAAGTCAAGTAGGAAAGCCTGGCGAGTCTTGAATGGGCTAACTGGCAAGCAACACCCCAAACAGCCGCATACTAAACTGAGTCCTGACATTATTGCCAACAGGATCGTAGACCTCTCAAGGGCAAAGAGAGACAAGAATCATACCAGAGTGGTAAAATGTAACCTCTCTAACCTCAAGCACAGTGCCCCAAGAAACGAACCGCTTTCCAATCCCTTCTCCACAGCGGAAGTAGAAAGTGCAATCAAACAACTGAAAATCGGCAAGGCTGCTGGTCCCGACAAGATCTATAATGAGTTCATTAAGAACATGGGTCCGTATTGTATATGCTGGCTCACTTCTCTCTTCACTTACATTCTCAAAGAGAACAGACTGCCCAGACTATTCAAACTGTCAAATGTTATAGCCATTCTCAAACCTGGCAAACCTGAAGACAGCCCCGAAAGCTATCGTCCAATAGCACTGCTCAGTTGCATATTAAAACTTTTTGAACGAATCCTTCTAACCAGAATAGCACCGCTCATTGAGGCTGTTATCCCTCCTGAACAAGCTGGCTTCAGACACGGACGCAGCTGCACTGATCAAGTTCTTGCCCTAACTACACACATTGAAGCAGGTTTTCAAGGTAAACGGAAATCAACAGCTGTTTTCATCGACTTGACAGCTGCGTATGATACTGTTTGGCGACAAGGACTGATCTACAAACTATTGCAAGTTGTACCAAGCCGAGAAATTGTGGATCTAATATCTAGCATGCTTAGTGAAAGGCAATTTGAAGTGTTCCTAGGAAACACTAAAAGCCGCAAACGAAAACTAAATAACGGCCTACCACAGGGATCTGTTTTAGCCCCACTGCTATTCAATTTGTACATCCATGATTTACCAACTACAACATCAAGTAAGTTCATCTATGCTGATGATATCGCGCTGGTAGCTCAGAGCAATAACTTTGAAGATGGCGAACAAATCATTACGGAGGACCTGGAGAAGATGTCAACTTTCTTTAAAACCTGGAGATTGATCCCAAGCACAACAAAAACTGAAGTCTCTTGTTTCCATCTAGCGAATCGTGTCGCAAACTACAAACCTAGAGTCCTGTTCAATGGACAAGAGCTGAGGTACAATCCTTTCCCAAAATATCTCGGAGTCACTTTAGATAGAACCCTGAGCTACAAAGAGCACATCACCAAGCTCTCTCACAAAGTCGCCGCAAGAAACAACATACTGCATAAGCTCAGTGGTACCTCCTGGGGAGCCTCTGCTGACTGTCTACGTTTAACTGGCATCAGTCTTGTTTACTCAGCTGCTGAGTACTGTGCGCCTGTCTGGTTGGAAAGCGTACATGTGAAGAAGATAGACACGAAACTGAACGATACAATGCGTTGCATTACTGGTACCATCAAATCAACTCCATGTCACTGGTTACCCGTGCTGAGCCACATCCCTCCACCTCACTTAAGGCGGAAGCAAGCTCTACTGAGGGAGGCTAAGAAAATCTTTGCATCACCCTCTTTGCCACTGCATCAGGAATTCTGCCATCCGTCACAACAACGATTGAAATCCAGAAGACCGGCAAGTGTCACTGCAAGGCAACTCATCGCGGATGGATTTGACATAAAGGAAAGCTGGAAGCATGAGTGGTCAACAAAAACATTGGGAACAAGTGTCCACCATCTTGATCCCACAAAGAAGCCAAATGGTTTTGACCTACCAAGGAACCTCTGGTGCCGTATCAACAGGTTGAGGACTGGACATGGGTGTTGTAATTATTTCAGGTACAAGTGGGGCTGGATCAGTTCACCAATGTGTGAATGTAACTTAGAAGAACAGACGATTGAACACCTGGTCCTACGCTGTCCTCTTCATTCATACCCTGGAATTCCTGACGACTTGTTTGATCTCACACCTAGTCTAACCGAATGGTTGAAAAGGAAGGACTTTAAAGTTTAATTTTGTCTTATTTGTATTCTGTATTGTATCACCATACGATTAAATAAATAAATTAGTACCGATGTTACTGTTACCTGACATAATTTGAATCGAAGTTACAGTTACCTGCCATAAATTGTATCGAAATTACAGGGACTTGCCATAATTAGTAACGAAGTTACAGTTACCTGTCATAATTAGTATCGAAATTAAAGTTACTCGTCATAATTAATAACGAAGTTACAGTTACCTGTCATAATTAGTATCGAAGTTACTGTTACCTGTCATAATTAGTATTGAAGTTACAGTTACCTAACATAAGTCTTTATCAAGATTACTGTTACTTGTCATAATTAGTAATGAAGTTAGATTTTCTTGTCATAATTAGTATCGAAGTTACAGTTACCTGTCATAATTTGATTCGAAATTATAGTTACTTGTCATAATTAGTATCGAAGTTACTGTTACCTGTCATAATTAATATCGAAGTTACAGTTTCCTGCCATAATTTGTATCGAAATTACAGTTCCTTGTCATAATTAGTATCGAAGTTACAGTTACATGTAATAATTAGTATCGAAGGTACTGTTACCAACCATAATTTGTATCGAAATTACAGTTACTTGTCATAATTAGTTACGAAGTTACAGTTACCTGTCATAATTTGTATCGAAATTACAGTTACTTGTCATAATTAGCAACGAAGTTACAGTTTTATGTCATAATTAGTATCGAAGTTACTGTTACCTGTCATAATTAGTATCGAAGTTACAGTTACCTGCCAAAATTTGTATCGAAATTACAGTTACTTGTCATAATTAGTAATGAAGTTACAGTTACCTGTCATAATTAGTATCGAAGTTACAGTAATTTGTCATAATTAGTATCGAAGTAACTGTTACTTGTCATAATTAGTATCGAAGTTACTGTTACCTGTCATAATTAGTATTGAAGTTACAGTTACCTACCATAACTTTTTATCAAAATGACAGTTACTTGTCATATTTAGTAACGAAATTATAGTTTCTTGTCATAATTAGTCTCGAAGTGACAGTTACCCGTCAAAATTAGTATCGAAGTTACAGTTACTTGTCATAATTAGTATCGAAGTTACTGTTACCTGTCATAATTAGTATCGAAGTTACAGTTACCTGTCTTAATTAGTATCGAAGTTACTGTTACCTGTCATAATAAGTATTGATGTTGCAGTTACCTACCATAATTTTTTATCAAAATGACTGTTATTTGTCATAATTAGTAACGAAGTTAGAGTTTCTTGTCATAATTAATATCGAAGTTACAGTTACCTGTCATAATTTGTATCGAAGTTATAGTTACTTTTCATAATTAGTATCGAAGTTACTGTTACCTGTCATAATTAGTATCAAAATTACAGTTACTTGTCATAATTAGTAACGAAGTTAGAGTTTCTTGTCATAATTAGTATCGAAGTTACAGTTACCTGTCATAATTTGTATCGAAGTTATAGTTACTTGTCATAATTAGTATCGAAGATACTGTTACCTGTCATAATTAGTATCGAAGTTACAGTTACCTGCCATAATTTGTATCAAAATTACAGTTACCTGTCATAATAAGTATCGAAGTTACAGTTACTTGTCATAATTAGTATCGAAGTTACAATTACTTGACATAATTAGTAACGATGTTACAGTAACCTGTCATAATTAGTATCGAAGATACTGTTACCTGTAGTAATTAGTATCGAAGATACAGTTACCTGCCATAATTTGTATCGAAGTTACAGTTACTTGTCATAATTAGTAACGAAGTTACAGTTTTCTGTCATAATTAGTATCGAAGTTACAGTTACTTGTCATAATTAGTATCGAAGTTACTGTTACCTGTCATAATAAGTATCGAAGTTACAGTTACCTGCCATAATTTGTATCGAAGTTACAGTTACCTGCCAAAATTTGTATCGAAATTACAGGGACTTGTCATAATTAGTAACGAAGTTACAGTAACCCGCCATAATTAGTATCGAAATTAAAGTTACTTGTCATAATAAGTAACGAAGTTACAGTTACCTGTCATAATTAGTATCGAAGTTACTGTTACCTGTCATAATTAGTATTGAAGTTACAGTTACCTACAATAATTTTTTTAACAAAATTACAGTTACTTGTCATAATTAGTATCGAAGTTACTGTTACTTGTCATAATTAGTATCGAAGTTACTGTTACCTGTCATATTTAGTATCGAAATTACAATTACCTGCCAAAATTTGTATCGAAATTACAGGGACTTGTCATAATTAGTAACGAAGTTACAGTAACCCGCCATAATTAGTATCGAAATTAAAGTTACTTGTCATAATAAGTAACGAAGTTACAGTTACCTGTCATAATTAGTATCGAAGTTACTGTTACCTGTCATAATTAGTATTGAAGTTACAGTTACCTACAATAATTTTTTTAACAAAATTACAGTTACTTGTCATAATTAGTATCGAAGTTACTGTTACTTGTCATAATTAGTATCGAAGTTACTGTTACCTGTCATATTTAGTATCGAAATTACAATTACCTGCCAAAATTTGTATCGAAATTACAGGGACTTGTCATAATTAGTAACGAAGTTACAGTAACCCGCCATAATTAGTATCGAAATTAAAGTTACTTGTCATAATAAGTAACGAAGTTACAGTTACCTGTCATAATTAGTATCGAAGTTACTGTTACCTGTCATAATTAGTATTGAAGTTACAGTTACCTACAATAATTTTTTTAACAAAATTACAGTTACTTGTCATAATTAGTATCGAAGTTACTGTTACTTGTCATAATTAGTATCGAAGTTAGTGTTACCTGTCATAATTAGCATCGAAATTACAATTACCTGCCATAAATAGTATCGAAGTTACTGTTACCTGTCATAATTAGTATTGAAGTTACAGTTACCTACCATAACTTTTTATCAAAATGACAGTTACTTGTCATATTTAGTAACGAAGTTATAGTTTCTTGTCATAATTAGTATCGAAGTGACAGTTACCTGTCAAAATTAGTATCGAAGTTACAGTTACTTGTCATAATTAGTATCGAAGTTACTGTTACCTGTCATAATTAGTATCGAAGTTACAGTTACCTGTCTTAATTAGTATCGAAGTTACTGTTACCTGTCATAATAAGTATTGAAGTTGCAGTTACCTACCATAATTTTTTATCAAAATGACTGTTATTTGTCATAATTAGTAACGAAGTTAGAGTTTCTTGTCATAATTAGTATCGAAGTTACAGTTACCTGTCATAATTTGTATCGAAGTTATAGTTACTTTTCATAATTAGTATCGAAGTTACTGTTACCTGTCATAATAAGTATCAAAATTACAGTTACTTGTCATAATTAGTAACGAAGTTAGAGTTTCTTGTCATAACTAGTATCGAAGTTACAGTAACCTGTCATAATTTGTATCAAAGTTATTGTTACTTGTCATAATTAGTATCGAAGATACTGTTACCTGTCATAATTAGTATCGAAGTTACAGTTACCTGCCATAATTTGTATCAAAATTACAGTTACCTGTCATAATAAGTATCGACGTTACAGTTACTTGTCATAATTAGTACCGAAGTTACAATTACTTGACATAATTAGTAACGATGTTACAGTAACCTGTCATAATTAGTATCGAAGATACTGTTACCTGTAGTAATTAGTATCGATGTTACAGTTACCTGCCATAATTTGTATCGATGTTACAGTTACTTGTCATAATTAGTAACGAAGTTACAGTTTTCTGTCATAATTAGTATCGAAGTTACAGTTACTTGTCATAATTAGTATCGAAGTTACTGTTACCTGTCAAAATAAGTATCGAAGTTACAGTTACCTGCCAAAATTTGTATCGAAATTACAGTTACTTTTCATAATTAATAACGAAGTTACAGTTACCTGTCATAATTAGTATCGAAGTTACAGTTACTTGTCATAATTAGTATCGAAGTTACTGTTACCTGTCATAATTAGTATCGAAGTTACAGTTACCTGCCATAATTAGTATCGAAGTTACTGTTACCTGTCATAATTAGTAAAGACGTTACAGTTACCTGCCATAATTTGTATCGAAATTACAGTTACTTGTCATAATTAGTAACGAAGTTACAGTTACCTGTCATAATTAGTATCGATGTTACAGTTACTTGTCATAATTAGTATCGAAGTTACTGTTACCTGTCATAATTAGTATCGAAGTTACAGTTAACTGCCAAAATTTGTATCGAAATTACAGTTACTTGTCATAATTAGTATCGAAGTTACTGTTACTTGTCATAATTAATATCGATGTTACTGTTACCTGTCATAAATAGTATCGAAGTTACAGTTACTTGTCATAATTAGTATCGAAGTTTCAGTTACTTGTCATAATTAGTATCGAAGTTACAGTTACCTGTCATAATTAGTATCGAAGTTACAGTTTCTTGTCATAATTAGTAATGAAGTTACAGTTACCTGTCATAATAAGTATCGAAGTTACAGTTACTTGTCATAATTAGTATCGAAGTTACAGTTACTTGTCATAATTAGTATCGAAGTTACAGTTACCTGCCATAATTTTCTATTTAAATTAGAGTTACTTGTCATAATTAGTATCAAAGTTACAGTTACCTATCATATTTTGTATCGAAATTACATTTCCTTGTCATAATTACTATCGAAGTTACATTTACCTGTCAAAAATTATTATCGAAGGTACTGTTACCTGCCATAATTTGTATCGATATTACAGTTACTTGTCATAATTAGTAACGAAGATACAGTTACCTGTCATTATTTTTATCGAAATTACAGTTACTTGTCATAATTAGTAACGAAGTTACAGTTTCCTGTCATAATTAGTATCGAAGTTACTGTTACCTGACATAATTAGTATCGAAGTTACAGTTACCTGCCATAATTTATATCGAAATAACCGGGACTTGTCATAATTCGTAACGAAGTTACAGTTACCTGCCATAATTAGTATCGAAACTAAATTTACTTGTCATAATTAGTAACGAAGTTACAGTTACCTGTCATAATTAGTATCGAAGTTACTCTTACCTGTCATAATTAGTATTGAAGTTACAGTTACCTACCATAATTTTTTATCAAAATGACTGTTATTTGTCATAATTAGTAACGAAGTTAAAGTTTCTTGTCATAATTAGTATCGAAGTTACAGTTACCTGTCATAATTTGTATCGAAGTTATAGTTACTTGTCATAATTAGTATCGAAGTTACTGTTACCTGTCATAATTAGTATCAAAGTTACAGTTACCTGCCACAATTTGTATCGAAGTTACGGTTCCTTGTCATAATTAGTATCGAAGTTAGAGTTACCTGTCATAACTAGTATCGAAGGTACTGTTACCTGCCATAATTTGTATCGAAATTACAGTTACATGTCATAATTAGTAACGAAGTTACAGTTACCTGTCTTAATTTGCATTGTAATTACAGTAAATTGTCATAATTAGTAACGAAGTTACAGTTTCCTGTCATAATTAATACCGAAGTTACTGTTACCTGACATAATTAGTATCGAAGTTACAGTTACCTGCCATAATTTGTATCGAAATTACAGGGACTTGTCATAATTAATAACGAAACTACAGTTACCTGCCATAATTAGTATCGACATTAAAGTTACTTGTCATAATAAGTAACGAAGTTACAGATACCTGTCATAATTAGTGTCGAAGTTACTGTCACCTGTCATAATTAGTATTGAAGTTACAGTTACCTACCATAATTTTTTATCAAGATTACTGTTACTTGTCATAATTAGTAACGAAGTTAGATTGTCTTGTCATAATAAGTATCGAAGTTACAGTTACCTGCCATAATTGAATCGAAATTACAGTTACTTGTCAGAATTTGTAACGAAGTTACAGTTACCTGTCATAATTAGTATTGAACTTACAGTTACTTGTCATAATTAGTATAGAAGTTACTGTTACTTGTCATAATTAGTATCGAAGTTAGTGTTACCTGTCATATTTAGTATCGAAATTACAATTACCTGCCAAAATTTGTATCGAAATTACAGGGACTTGTCATAATTAGTAACGAAGTTACAGTAACCCGCCATAATTAGTATCGAAATTAAAGTTACTTGTCATAATAAGTAATGAAGTTACAGTTACCTGTCATAATTAGTATCGAAGTTACTGTTACCTGTCATAATTAGTATTGAAGTTACAGTTACCTACAATAATTTTTTAACAAAATTACAGTTACTTGTCATAATTAGTATCGAAGTTAGAGTTTCTTGTCATAATTAGTATCGAAGTTACAGTTACCTGTCATAATTTGTATCGAAGTTATAGTTACTTGTCATAATTAGTATCGAAGTTGCTCTTACCTGTCATAATTAGTATCGAAGTTACATTTACCTGCCATAATTTGTATCGAAATTACTGTTACATGTCATAATTAGTAACAAAGTTACACTTACCTGTCATAATTAGTATCGAAGTTACAGTTACTTGTCATAATTAGTATCGAAATTACTGTAACCTGTCATAATTAGCATCGAAATTACAATTACCTGCCATAATTTGTAACGAAATTTCAGTTACTTGTCATAATTAGTAAGGAAGTTACAGTTACCTGTCATAATTTGTATCGAAGTTACAGTTACTTGTCATAATTAGTATCGAAGTTACTGTTACCTGTCATAATTAGTATCGAAGTTACAGTTACCTGCCATAATTAGTATCGAAGTTACTGTTACCTGTCATAATTAGTAACGACGTTACAGTTACCTGCCATAATTTGTATCGAAATTACAGTTACTTGTCATAATTAGTAACGAAGTTACACTTACCTGTCATAATTAGTATCGAAGTTACAGTTACTTGTCATAATTAGTATCGAAGTTACTGTTACCTGTCATAATAAATATCGAAGTTAAATTTACCTGCCAAAATTTGAATCGAAATTACAGTTACTTGTCATAATTAGTAACGAAGTTACAGTTACCAGTCATAATTTGTATCGAAGTTATAGTTACTTTTCATAATTAGTATCGAAGTTACTGTTACCTGTCATAATTAGTATCAAAATTACAGTTACTTGTCATAATTAGTAACGAAGTTAGAGTTTCTTGTCATAATTATTATCGAAGTTACAGTTACCTGTCATAATTTGTATCGAAGTTATAGTTACTTGTCATAATTAGTATCGAAGATACTGTTACCTGTCATAATTAGAATCGAAGTTACAGTTACCTGCCATAATTTGTATCAAAATTACAGTTACCTGTCATAATAAGTATCGATGTTACAGTTACTTGTCATAATTAGTATCGAAGTTACAATTACTTGACATAATTAGTAACGATGTTACAGTAACCTGTCATAATTAGTATCGAAGTTACTGTTACCTGTAGTAATTAGTATCGAAGTTACAGTTACCTGCCTTAATTTGTATCGAAGTTACAGTTACTTGTCATAATTAGTAACGAAGTTACAGTTTTCTGTCATAATTAGTATCGAAGTTACAGTTACTTGTCATAATTAGTATCGAAGTTACTGTTACCTGTCATAATAAGTATCGAAGTTACAGTTACCTGCCAAAATTTGTATCGAAATTACAGTTACTTTTCATAATTAGTAACGAAGTTACAGTTACCTGTCATAATTAGTATCGAAGTTATAGTTACTTGTCATAATTAGTATCGAAGTTACTGTTACCTGTCATAATTAGTATCGAAGGTACAGTTACCTACCATAATTAGTATCGAAGTTACTGTTACCTGTCATAATTAGTAACGACGTTACAGTTACCTTCCATAATTTGTATCGAAATTACAGTTACTTGTCATAATTAGTAACGAAGTTACATTTACCTGTCATAATTAGTATCGATGTTACAGTTACTTGTCATAATTAGTATCGAAGTTACTGTTACCTGTCATAATTAGTATCGAAGTTACAGTTACCTGCCAAAATTTGTATCGAAATTACAGTTACTTGTCATAATTAGTATCGAAGTTACTGTTAATTGTCATAATTAATATCGAAGTAACTGTTACCTGTCATAAATAGTATCGAAGTTACAGTTACTTGTCATAATTAGTATCGAAGTTACAGTTACTTGTCATAATTAGTATCGAAGTTACAGTTACCTGTCATAATTAGTATCGAAGTTACAGTTTCTTGTCATAATTAGTAATGAAGTTACAGTTACCTGTTATAATAATTATCGAAGTTACAGTTCCTTGTCATAATTAGTATCGAAGTTACAGTTACTTGTCATAATTAGTATCGAAGTTACAGTTACCTGCCATAATTTTCTATTTAAATTAGTGTTACTTGTCATAATTAGTAACGAAGTTACAGTTACTTGTCATAATTAGTATCGAAGTTACTGTTACCTGTCAGAATTAGTCTCAAAGTTACAGTTACCTGCATAATTTGTATCGAAATTACATTTCCTTGTCATAATTACTATCGAAGTTACATTTACCTGTCAAAAATTAGTATCGAAGGTACTGATACCTGCCATAATATGTATCGAAATTACAGTTACTTCTCATAATTAGTAACGAAGATACAGTTACCTGTCATTATTTGTATCGAAATTACAGTTACTTGTCATAATTAGTAACGAAGTTACAGTTTCCTGTCATAATTAGTATCGAAGTTACTGTTACCTGACATAATTAGTATCGAAGTTACAGTTACCTGCCATAATTTATATCGAAATAACCGGGACTTGTCATAATTCGTAACGAAGTTACAGTTACCTGCCATAATTAGTATCGAAATTAAAGTTACTTGTCATAATTAGTAACGAAGTTACAGTTACCTGTCATAATAAGTATCGAAGTTACTCTTACCTGTCATAATTGGTATTGAAGTTACAGTTACCTACCATAATTTTTTATCAAAATGACTGTTATTTGTCATAATTAGTAACGAAGTTAAAGTTTCTTGTCATAATTAGTATCGAAGTTACAGTTACCTGTCATAATTTGTATCGAAGTTATAGTTACTTGTCATAATTAGTATCGAAGTTACTGTTACCTGTCATAATTAGTATCAAAGTTACAGTTACCTGCCATAATTTGTATCGAAGTTACAGTTTCCTGTCATAATTAATACCGAAGTTACAGTTACCTGACATAATTAGTATCGAAGTTACAGTTACCTGCCATAATTTGTATCGAAGTTACTGTAACTTGTCTTAATTAATATCGAAGTTACTGTTACCTGTCATAATTAGCATCGAAATTACAATTACCTGCCATAATTTGTAACGAAATTTCAGTTACTTGTCATAATTAGTAAGGAAGTTACAGTTACCTGTCATAATTTGTATCGAAGTTACAGTTACCTGCCAAAATTTGTATCGAAATTACAGTTACTTGTCATAATTAGTATCGAAGTTACTGTTAATTGTCATAATTAATATCGAAGTAACTGTTACCTGTCATAAATAGTATCGAAGTTACAGTTACTTGTCATAATTAGTATCGAAGTTACAGTTACTTGTCATAATTAGTATCGAAGTTACAGTTACCTGTCATAATTAGTATCGAAGTTACAGTTTCTTGTCATAATTAGTAATGAAGTTACAGTTACCTGTTATAATAATTATCGAAGTTACAGTTCCTTGTCATAATTAGTATCGAAGTTACAGTTACTTGTCATAATTAGTATCGAAGTTACAGTTACCTGCCATAATTTTCTATTTAAATTAGTGTTACTTGTCATAATTAGTAACGAAGTTACAGTTACTTGTCATAATTAGTATCGAAGTTACTGTTACCTGTCAGAATTAGTCTCAAAGTTACAGTTACCTGCATAATTTGTATCGAAATTACATTTCCTTGTCATAATTACTATCGAAGTTACATTTACCTGTCAAAAATTAGTATCGAAGGTACTGATACCTGCCATAATATGTATCGAAATTACAGTTACTTCTCATAATTAGTAACGAAGATACAGTTACCTGTCATTATTTGTATCGAAATTACAGTTACTTGTCATAATTAGTAACGAAGTTACAGTTTCCTGTCATAATTAGTATCGAAGTTACTGTTACCTGACATAATTAGTATCGAAGTTACAGTTACCTGCCATAATTTATATCGAAATAACCGGGACTTGTCATAATTCGTAACGAAGTTACAGTTACCTGCCATAATTAGTATCGAAATTAAAGTTACTTGTCATAATTAGTAACTAAGTTACAGTTACCTGTCATAATAAGTATCGAAGTTACTCTTACCTGTCATAATTGGTATTGAAGTTACAGTTACCTACCATAATTTTTTATCAAAATGACTGTTATTTGTCATAATTAGTAACGAAGTTAAAGTTTCTTGTCATAATTGGTATCGAAGTTACAGTTACCTGTCATAATTTGTATCGAAGTTATAGTTACTTGTCATAATTAGTATCGAAGTTACTGTTACCTGTCATAATTAGTATCAAAGTTACAGTTACCTGCCATAATTTGTATCGAAGTTACAGTTTCCTGTCATAATTAATACCGAAGTTACAGTTACCTGACATAATTAGTATCGAAGTTACAGTTACCTGCCATAATTTGTATCGAAGTTACTGTAACTTGTCTTAATTAATATCGAAGTTACTGTTACCTGTCATAATTAGCATCGAAATTACAATTACCTGCCATAATTTGTAACGAAATTTCAGTTACTTGTCATAATTAGTAAGGAAGTTACAGTAACCTGTCATAATTTGTATCGAAGTTACAGTTACTTGTCATAATTAGTATCGAAGTTACTGTTACCTGTCATAATTAGTATCGAAGTTACAGTTACCTGCCATAATTAGTATCGAAGTTACTGTTACCTGTCATAATTAGTAACGACGTTACAGTTACCTGCCATAATTTGTATCGAAATGACAGTTACTTGTCATAATTAGTAACGAAGTTACACTTACCTGTCATAATTAGTATCGAAGTTACAGTTACTTGTCATAATTAGTATCGAAGTTACTGTTACCTGTCATAATAAATATCGAAGTTAAATTTACCTGCCAAAATTTGAATCGAAATTACAGTTACTTGTCATAATTAGTAACGAAGTTACAGTTACCAGTCATAATTTGTATCGAAGTTATAGTTACTTTTCATAATTAGTATCGAAGTTACTGTTACCTGTCATAATTAGTATCAAAATTACAGTTACTTGTCATAATTAGTAACGAAGATAGAGTTTCTTGTCATAATTAGTATCGAAGTTACAGTTACCTGTCATAATTTGTATCGAAGTTATAGTTACTTGTCATAATTAGTATCGAAGATACTGTTACCTGTCATAATTAGTATCGAAGTTACAGTTACCTGCCATAATTTGTATCAAAATTACAGTTACCTGTCATAATAAGTATCGAAGTTACAGTTACTTGTCATAATTAGTATCGAAGTTACAATTACTTGACATAATTAGTAACGATGTTACAGTAACCTGTCATAATTAGTATCGAAGTTACTGTTACCTGTAGTAATTAGTATCGAAGTTACAGTTACCTGCCATAATTTGTATCGAAGTTACAGTTACTTGTCATAATTAGTAACGAAGTTACAGTTTTCTGTCATAATTAGTATCGAAGTTACAGTTACTTGTCATAATTAGTATCGAAGTTACTGTTACCTGTCATAATAAGTATCGAAGTTACAGTTACCTGCCAAAATTTGTATCGAAATTACAGTTACTTTTCATAATCAGTAACGAAGTTACAGTTACCTGTCATAATTAGTATCGAAGTTATAGTTACTTGTCATAATTAGTATCGAAGTTACTGTTACCTGTCATAATTAGTATCGAAGTTACAGTTACCTGCCAAAATTTGTATCGAAATTACAGTTACTTGTCATAATTAGTAACGACGTTACAGTTACCTTCCATAATTTGTATCGAAATTACAGTTACTTGTCATAATTAGTAACGAAGTTACAGTTACCTGTCATAATTAGTATCGATGTTACAGTTACTTGTCATAATTAGTATCGAAGTTACTGTTACCTGTCATAATTAGTATCGAAGTTAAATTTACCTGCCAAAATTTGAATCGAAATTACAGTTACTTGTCATAATTAGTAACGAAGTTACAGTTACCAGTCATAATTTGTATCGAAGTTATAGTTACTTTTCATAATTAGTATCGAAGTTACTGTTACCTGTCATAATTAGTATCAAAATTACAGTTACTTGTCATAATTAGTAACGAAGTTAGAGTTTCTTGTCATAATTAGTATCGAAGTTACAGTTACCTGTCATAATTTGTATCGAAGTTATAGTTACTTGTCATAATTAGTATCGAAGATACTGTTACCTGTCATAATTAGTATCGAAGTTACAGTAACCTGCCATAATTTGTATCAAAATTACAGTTACCTGTCATAATAAGTATCGAAGTTACAGTTACTTGTCATAATTAGTATCGAAGTTACAATTACTTGACATAATTAGTAACGATGTTACAGTAACCTGTCATAATTAGTATCGAAGTTACTGTTACCTGTAGTAATTAGTATCGAAGTTACAGTTACCTGCCATAATTTGTATCGAAGTTACAGTTACTTGTCATAATTAGTAACGAAGTTACAGTTTTCTGTCATAATTAGTATCGAAGTTACAGTTACTTGTCATAATTAGTATCGAAGTTACTGTTACCTGTCATAATAAGTATCGAAGTTACAGTTACCTGCCAAAATTTGTATCGAAATTACAGTTACTTTTCATAATTAGTAACGAAGTTACAGTTACCTGTCATAATTAGTATCGAAGTTATAATTACTTGTCATAATTAGTATCGAAGTTACTGTTACCTGTCATAATTAGTATCGAAGTTACAGTTACCTGCCATAATTAGTATCGAAGTTACTGTTACCTGTCATAATTAGTAACGACGTTACAGTTACCTTCCATAATTTGTATCGAAATTACAGTTACTTGTCATAATTAGTAACGAAGTTACAGTTACCTGTCATAATTAGTATCGATGTTACAGTTACTTGTCATAATTAGTATCGAAGTTACTGTTACCTGTCATAATTAGTATCGAAGTTACAGTTACCTGCCAAAATTTGTATCGAAATTACAGTTACTTGTCATAATTAGTATCGAAGTTACTGTTACTTGTCATAATAAATATCGAAGTTACTGTTACCTGTCATAAATAGTATCGAAGTTACAGTTACTTGTCATAATTAGTATCGAAGTTACAGTTACTTGTCATAATTAGTATCGAAGTTACAGTTACCTGTCATAATTAGTATCGAAGTTACAGTTTCTTGTCATAATTAGTAATGAAGTTACAGTTACCTGTTATAATAAGTATCGAAGTTACAGTTCCTTGTCATAATTAGTATCGAAGTTACAGTTACTTGTCATAATTAGTATCGAAGTTACAGTTACCTGCCATAATTTTCTATTTAAATTAGAGTTACTTGTCATAATTAGTAACGAAGTTACAGTTACTTGTCATAATTAGTATCGAAGTTACTGTTACCTGTCAGAATTAGTATCAAAGTTACAGTTACCTGCATATTTTGTATCGAAATTACATTTCCTTGTCATAATTACTATCGAAGTTACATTTACCTGTCAAAAATTAGTATCGAAGGTACTGTTACCTGCCATAATTTGTATCGAAATTACAGTTACTAGTCATAATTAGTAACGAAGATACAGTTACCTGTCATTATTTGTATCGAAATTACAGTTACTTGTCATAATTAGTAACGAAGTTACAGTTTCCTGTCATAATTAGTATCGAAGTTACTGTTACCTGACATAATTAGTATCGAAGTTACAGTTACCTGCCATAATTTATATCGAAATAACCGGGACTTGTCATAATTCGTAACGAAGTTACAGTTACCTGCCATAATTAGTATCGAAATTAAAGTTACTTGTCATAATTAGTAACGAAGTTACAGTTACCTGTCATAATAAGTATCGAAGTTACTCTTACCTGTCATAATTAGTATTGTTGTTACAGTTACCTACCATAATTTTTTATCAAAATGACTGTTATTTGTCAAATTAGTAACGAAGTTAAAGTTTCTTGTCATAATTAGTATCGAAGTTACAGTTACCTGTCATAATTTGTATCGAAGTTATAGTTACTTGTCATAATTAGTATCGAAGTTACTGTTACCTGTCATAATTAGTATCAAAGTTACAGTTACCTGCCATAATTTGTATCGAAGTTACAGTTTCCTGTCATAATTAATACCGAAGTTACTGTTACCTGACATAATTAGTATCGAAGTTACAGTTACCGGCCATAATTTGTATCGAAATTACAGGGACTTGTCATAATTAGTAACGAAACTACAGTTACCTGCCATAATTAGTATCGAAATTAAAGTTACTTGTCATAATTAGTGTCGAAGTTACTGTCACCTGTCATAATTAGTATTGAAGTTACAGTTACCTACCATAATTTTTTACGAAGATTACTGTTACTTGTCATAATTAGTAACGAAGTTAGATTGTCTTGTCATAATAAGTATCGAAGTTACAGTTACCTGCCAAAATTTGAATCAAAATTACAGTTACTTGTCATAATTTGTAACGAAGTTACAGTTACCTGTCATAATTAGTATTGAACTTACAGTTACTTGTCATAATTAGTATCGAAATTACTGTTACTTGTCATAATTAGTATCGAAGTTACTGTTACCTGTCATATTTAGTATCGATATTACAATTACCTGCCAAAATTTGTATCGAAATTACAGGGACTTGTCATAATTAGTAACGAAGTTACAGTAACTCGCCATAATTAGTATCGAAATTAAAGTTACTTGTCATAATAAGTAACGAAGTTACACTTACCTGTCATAATTAGTATCGAAGTTACAGTTACTTGTCATAATTAGTATCGAAGTTCCTGTTACCTGTCATAATAAATATCGAAGTTAAATTTACCTGCCAAAATTTGAATCGAAATTACAGTTACTTGTCATAATTAGTAACGAAGTTACAGTTACCAGTCATAATTAGTATCGAAGTTACAGTTACTTGTCATAATTAGTATCGAAGTTACTGTTACTTGTCATAATTAGTATCGAAGTTACTGTTACCTGTCATAATTAGCATCGAAATTACAATTAACTGCCATAATTTGTAACGAAATTACAGTTACTCTTCATAATTAGTAAGGAAGTTACAGTTACCTGTTATAATTAGTATCGAAGTTAAAGTTACTTGTCATGATTAGTATCGAAGTTACTGTTACCTGTCATAATAAGTATCGAAGTTACAGTTACCTGCCATAAATAGTATCGAAGTTACTGTTACCTGTCATAATTAGTATCGAAGTTACAGTTAACTGTCATAATTTGTATCGAAATGACAGTTACTTGTCATAATTAGTAACGAAGTTACAGTTACCTGTCATAATTAGTATCGAAGTTACAGTTACTTGTCATAATTAGTATCGAAGTTACTGTTGACTGTCATAATTTGTATCGAAATTACAGGTAATTGTCATAATAATAAACGAAGTTACAGTTTCCTGTCATAATTAGTACCGATGTTACTGTTACCTGACATAATTTGTATCGAAGTTACAGTTACCTGCCATAAATTGTATCGAAATTACAGGGACTTGTCATAATTAGTAACGAAGTTACTGTTACCTGTCATAATTAGTATCGAAATTAAAGTTACTTGTCATAATTAGTAACGAAGTTACGGTTACCTCTCTTAATTAGTATCGAAGTTACAGTTACCTAACATAAGTCTTTATCAAGATTACTGTTACTTGTCATAATTAGTAATGAAGTTAGATTTTCTTGTCATAATTAGTATCGAAGTTACAGTTACCTGTCATAATTTGATTCGAAATTATAGTTACTTGTCATAATTAGTATCGAAGTTACTGTTACCTGTCATAATTAATATCGAAGTTACAGTTTCCTGCCATAATTTGTATCGAAATTACAGTTCCTTGTCATAATTAGTATCGAAGTTACAGTTACATGTTATAATTAGTATCGAAGGTACTGTTACCATCCATAATTTGTATCGAAATTACAGTTACTTGTCATAATTAGTTAGGAAGTTACAGTTACCTGTCATAATTTGTATCGAAATTACAGTTACTTGTCATAATTAGTAACGAAGTTACAGTTCTATGTCATAACTAGTATCGAAGTTACTGTTACCTGTCATAATTAGTATCGAAGTTACAGTTACCTGCCAAAATTTGTATCGAAATTACAGTTACTTGTCATAATTAGTAATGAAGTTACAGTTACCTGTCATAATTAGTATCGAAGTTACAGTTACTTGTTGGGTAGATTATAGGCTAGGGAATAACCCACCCACCAAGGGAAGATGATTAAGAGAAGGAAGTAGATTTGGGATTGGAAAAAAAGGATAGAAAAATAGGAGGAGAGTCCCACAAAATTAATGAGTTCAACTTTAAATACCTTTAGAGGCAGTTGCCACTGAAAATTAATACCTTGATACCTAAAATAGGAACGAGCTTGGTCGAGGCTGACGGGAACCGCAGCTAAGACTTGGGCAGTTTGCCAGAGAGAGCCTGTAGTGTATTTCCTCCCAAGCACGAATAAAAGTACTATAGGGAAGGGTGATGGTCTGGCCAGGCAAATAGTAAAAGCTTTATTAAGTGTTAACGAGGGCATAAACCTAGGAAGAGCTAGGAAGGCCAGGATCCTGCCTAACTGTAGTATCAGAGAAATGATGAATCCAAAAACAAATATTTAATTTATTTAACAATGCAGGATTAATTAATCTTTTTAACAAATAAATATTCTCTATGTAGTTAACAATTTGGGGTCGCAGACCTCCCAACATTAAACGGTTGCTCCAGGCAATTGACAATTTACAAGGTTTCAAACCTGACATGTTTCTAAAATCTTTATAAAATTTAAACAAATGAGCAATGAAAAAATTAAGCTTGAACGTGAATTGGAGTACAAAAAGTGCACCTTAAAAAATTCAGGAGAGAATGTTCTAGAGAAAGTGACAACTTTAAAAATAACAATAATAACAACGTGAAAAATAAGATAGAAGTTCCTACAACTTCTTATATTTATACAGAATTAATATATGAGAATTATACAAAGAGGGCAGGTCACTTACTGTGAAACCTGAAGAAAGTGAAAGGGAAAGTTCTGGACTTCCCAAGTTTGAGCAGGTATCACTCGCCAAATGGGACAGTTTCCATTTCGTGAAACCTGAACATGACTCGCTCAAGAGTTTAAAGAATTGTTTTCCCTGATTATGGGAAAGGAACAAAGTAAATTTAAAACTTGCGTCACACAAGCAATTATGCAGAATTTAATTAATGTTAAACTAACAAAGAGGGAAGGGCACCTTGTGAGTGACACCTTATAGAAAGTTACAATTTTATTAATAATGATGGTTAGTAGAAGGTTGAGGAAAGATCATTGGGATATAGGATCAATGTTCTTGGCCGTATTTAATATAACCGGACGATCGCGACGCGGTAGAAACGCGGAGCAAGCACTGTTTATCACTGTAGTCTATGAAGATGGATGCATAGTTCACTATAGAAACACTGAAGTTTATGAGAAAAAAAGTTATTGCAATTATGGAAATAACTGATTGCACTATATAGATGAAAGTCTATTTCTTGAAAAAGTTGTGATTTACAATTAAATGCGCCATAGAATGTTCCAGAGGTTCCAGTGGTGGAAGAAAGTTAGCTATTACAAAAATTTGAAAGGATGATTCCTCATTTTAAATATCATTGTCCCAAGTGAGCGAAAAACACTTGACGGCAAGACTCACAGATAGAGTACAAGATCTCGAAGGTTCCAGAACGACCTTAGCAGAAGAATGGGGTTGAGAAAATCCAACGGAGGAACTGGCTTTATAATTACAGACAGCGGGTATTAGATAATATCCCACGTAGCGAGAGTATTTCTCTTTGAATAGCTTAAGAAATGCTCTTTTTAGTAAGGTTGGCTCATACAAGCAAAAGCTCAACATGGCAAATCCCACGAGGAATGATATTTGCCCCAAAGTAAATAATTTCACACTGTCTATAAATTATAATTAAAAGCACGTGGAAGTTAAAACCATGAAGATGAGGTTAAAACTTTTAAAAAGGTACTTATCTTGATTTCATGTTGAAGTCGAAGATTTCGATGATGATTACTTAGCCAACATGGCGTAGAAGAGGGTGAGCCTCTTGGTTTGAGGAGGCAAGCTCGAGCGGAGCTTTGACTGATCGAGTCAACTGCAGACTGAGAAGTGAGACCTGCTCAAGGGAGCACGGAGAGACCACGGAAGGGGAAAAGAGTGGGGGGTAGGAGACAAAAGGAGAACATATAAGCATTGCCAACTTAAATACAACAAATTGATCTCTTGCTGAGCTGATCTTCTAAGAGTTGATAACAAATGATACTAGCGCAGCATGGTGAGTAAAGAAGTAGACGTAGTCCTCTTGCTCAAGGAGAAAATAGCTGACGATGGTAACAGGATCTGGTGGCCAAATGGATAAGTAAGTCCTCTAGCACCAGGAAGAGTTGAGGAGCTTCAGAGATTCGCTGCAAGGTGACACTAGGTGGGTCACAGAAGTTATATATCTGAAACATACTTATGAAGACGTAAGAGATATGCCCAACAAGGAGAAAACAAATGATCACTGTTGGTGTTTGACAAAAAGGAAGGAAAGAACGTGCAAAAGCATTCAAAATTATAATCTCAGGTACCGTGTATTCCAAGAATGCACCATACTGGGAGGGGCAGACACCAACAGCGAACAAGAAAAACAAGTACAGTAATAAGTAATTGCGGAAAAGTAGTCTTGTGATCTGACCATTAGTGGTCACGACTCTGAATACCCTGACTCTCCTATCTCTTCCAGGGTAACACTTAGTCACTCTTCCAAAAGGCCAGACTAGGGGGGGTGAAACATCCCTAACTAAGACCAAGTCCCCCACTTTAATGTCGGGACTGGAAAGAAACCACTTCTGCCTCCGTTGCAAGGACGTTAAATATTCCAAGTTCCATCTCTTCCAAAAAGAATTACGGAGGGCTTCAAGTTTACACCAAACAATAGGTAAATCAGAATCCCTGAAAGAATTAGGAAGGGGAGGATGGGCAGAGAGAGAAGTGCGTGTAAAGAAGCGACCAGGTGTAAGTGGAAGGAGGTTATCAGGGTCATTGTAAAGCGGAATTGAAAGGCGAGAATTATCAACACTTTCAATCACGAAATAGCTGGAAGCTGAGAGAAATAAAGCACTAGTAAAGATTGCGATACGATGAGAAAGAAGAATTGGCAAGTTTAAACAAAGCGTATAGAAACAAGTACATCTATTCAGGACAAGAATATACCAAATAAACAAAGGAACTATGCGAGTAGAAAGCAAGAATGCCATAGGTAACAAACGAGTAGCCATAAACAATAATCTCAAGTTATAATGAGTATCAAAGGGGTTACTCAGAAAAATACATAAGTCAGCGAAAAACGTGACATGACAAGTATGAATACAAAAACACATCGAATGTGACGACGCGAAAAAACCAGTTTGTTCATCAATGAACATTAAGATCGCAAAATATGTAAGCAAATTGCAATACATAAGCGCGTGAGAAATACGCAACGAAGTTTTGAAACAGGGATCGAAGCAGTTATAGAATACGAGCATGAGTAAGTGAGAGACGTAAACAAGCACGGCCTTGACACACATAGTACAACGAGATAAGACATATAAATAGCTGAAGGAGTCCTTAACTAGAACAAGTTTATTTTGGGAAGTAGGTGAGCGACTTCTGTACTTGTAGTAGCAACTCGCCAGACAATGCTTGGCAATCAGCCAAAGTTGAGATAAGAGAAACTTGCTTTGAACTGTGTCAAGCGTACAGGAAATAAACAACAACTTGGCCTTGCTCAGACTGGTATACAAACAAGTCTGACAAACAAGCAGTTCAAAGTACGCAAATAACATTTGTTGAATCAGCTGTAACTTAAAGCAGATATTTAGGTTGAACGGAATGCAGTCAATCATAACTTGGACGTGAAAAAGCAATTTGAAGCTATATGAAATAAAGTAGGAAATCAATTTCGCATAATTGAGAGGATCACGAAATCGGACAATTTTCAACAGAAAGAAGCTTAATTCTTCCGAGCAAAGAAGACAAGCTGGGACATTGAAAAGAAGGTTATGCATAAGAATAGTTATTCTAGATGCTATAGAATTCAGAGTTTCAAGCGGTTTCAAAAGCGACTTCCAATTGTGAGGAAGGAGGGAGGAGCCGGCCGTGGCCATCCTTCTACATAGCGAAAGAAGTGAAACATAGCGTACAGCAAAGTGATGGTGACTGATAGCCATGGTTTTACACAAGGGGAAGATAGTTTTCGAGAAAAAATTTAAGCAATTAACTGCTATAAAAAATGACGTAAGAAGGTAGACGAAATAACACAAAGCAAGGCGAACTTGAATTGCCATTTTGTGCGGGAAGAAGGAAAAACCATTTAAACAACTTACAGAGGTAGCGCAGTTGTTCACGATAAGACATCGTTTCGACAAGTGTTTTTCAAAAATATTGAGATTTGAAACATGAGCGTTCTCTTTTTCAGAAATGGGATTTATGTCAGCTGTGACGAAATGACATTGCGCTTTGGTTCGAACACTGGTATGTTTGATTTCACCAGTAATAACCCAACCAAAATCGGTGTCTCTGGCGACCACGGTTGAGGATAACTTGCGTGTTTGTTTGCGAATGCAATTCCAAAAAACATTGGCACTGAGAAGTACATCAATGGGACCTTGAGCATTAAACTGAGGATCGGCTAACCTTAAGTGCGAAGGAATCTTTAATCCGGAGGTATTAATAGAGTGACTTGGAGTGTCCTTGCCAATACTGGTAAGAATGAGACAGTTTAAATTAAGATTGGTGTTTCTTTGGCAAACGTCTCTGATTTTCAATTTTGAAGACTGCAAGACTTGAGTTTTCAAATTGTCAATGCCGGTCACATTGATAGAAGTAGGCGATGACGAAAGACCTAGTTTTTTAATCAACGATTGCGAAACAAAGTTATGAGTTGAAGCGGAATCGAGAAGACCACGGGTTCGAAACCAATTTCCAAATTTATCTTGGATTTCAAATTGTACAGTGGTCAACAGGGTTTGCGCACTGTGAGAAGGTTCGGCATTAGAAATGCAGGAAGAAGCATTAGTTTGTTCGGAGCTGCTCTGCATGGAGCTTGAAGAGGCAGGTGCTGATGACCTCGATTTATCGTGAACGTGCAATAAAGAATGATGCGGTTTTTTACAATGGAAACAGAGATTTGATGACGTACAGTTCGAAGAAGAATGCTTAGGTGATAAGCAATTGAAACAATGTTTGCTATTCAAGACAACCTTTCTTCGATCTTCGACAGACAATTCTTTAAAGGATTTGCACAAATACAATGTGTGAAGCTTTTTACAGAGCGTGCATTTTAATGATTTGTTAAGCGGCCTGATATCTTCTCTTGGATTATTGAAAGAAGAACGGGTTTGTTTGTTTTCGACAAATGGGGGCTGATGTCCCTTTGAAGAAGCAAGTTTTTTTTTCAAAAATTTGACACGGAGGATTCGTTTCGACTTTTTCGCACTGAAATGCGAGTGCTGTAAGGAATTGACATCGACTGTTGAGAAACGAGATAAGGTGTTCGAACGAATGTTCCTTGTTGCAGGCGAGTTCGATCTCCCAGGCCTTCAGTGTCGAAAAATCGAATCTTGATGTAGCTAGGTGAATAAGTATGGTGTCCCATGTTTGGACAGGCTGTTTTAGTTGGTATAACGCTCTGACATTTAACTGCATAGAATCTAAGAGGTCTCTTAAAGATGTGACGTCATTAGGTTTGACGGCTGGTAAGTTGAAGAGACAGCGGATATGACGAGCTACACTCAAACGTAAATTGCCATATCTCTCTTTAAGGAGATTAAAGGCGATGTGGTAGTTGTCTGCGCTTAAAGGCAGTGACTCCACCAAGGCCAAGGCCTCAGATTCCAAAGACGTACGGAGGAAGTAAAATTTATGTATGTCGGGGATCTCAGCATTTTCATGAATAAGGGAGCAGTAAAGTTCGTAAAAAGAATACCATTCACCTTCCTTGCCTGAGAAATGCGGTAGGCTTATCTTGGGAAGTAACGGTTTCGGTTTGTTCTTGTGAACTGAAGCGGGTGCGAACTGGGCCGGATTGATGACCCTAGTGTCCGGTTCTGAGATATTGCGGATCAGTTGGTGGGCCTTTGCAATTCCTTCAAAGTACAAGGGTTCGACCTCGTCCCGATCCGATTGCAGTTCTGGGCAAGCGGATTCAATCTCGGTTTGAATTTGGTCATAATAATCATAAGACCGTTCGTACAACTTAAGACGATGTGTTAAGATATCTAAATCACACTCGGCGGGATTTAACTTGTTGATGAAATTTCGGAATATAGTGAGTTGCCCTTTATAAGAAGAACGTCTAGCAATGAGAGTTTCATCTTTTTCAGTAGGAGCCATGATAAAGAGAATAAATTGAAATACAACTCACGAAACTGTAGAACCTTGGAGATGCTGTCAAGTTGGCAACAGCGAAAGAGTAGAAAGAACAGGACACCCCAAAGGAGACAGGAGCGGCCTCTTTCCCGTTCACATGCTTTGCATGACGTAGATATAGCTGAAAGATCCAAAGGAGATATTAAAAATTTGCAAAGTATTGTCAAATGACACTTGACAAACAATAGAAATAAAAAATGGACTCCCCCGGGTTTCTGGTACCAAATTTTGGGTAGATTATAGGCTAGGGAATAACCCACCCACCAAGGGAGGATGATTAAGAGAAGGAAGTAGATTTGGGATTGGAAAAAAAGGATAGAAAAATAGGAGGAGAGTCCCACAAAATTAATGAGTTCAACTTTAAATACCTTTAGAGGCAGTTGCCACTGAAAATTAACACCTTGATACCTAAAATAGGAACGAGCTTGGTCGAGGCTGACGGGAACCGCAGCTAAGACTTGGGCAGTTTGCCAGAGAGAGCCTGTAGTGTATTTCCTCCCAAGCACGAATAAAAGTACTATAGGGAAGGGTGATGGTCTGGCCAGGCAAATAGTAAAAGCTTTATTAAGTGTTAACGAGGGCATAAACCTAGGAAGAGCTAGGAAGGCCAGGATCCTGCCTAACTGTAGTATCAGAGAAATGATGAATCCAAAAACAAATATTTAATTTATTTAACAATGCAGGATTAATTAATCTTTTTAACAAATAAATATTCTCTATGTAGTTAACAATTTGGGGTCGCAGACCTCCCAACATTAAACGGTTGCTCCAGGCAATTGACAATTTACAAGGTTTCAAACCTTACATGTTTCTAAAATCTTAATAAGATTTAAACAAATGAGCAATGAAATAATTAAAGCTTGAACGTGAATTGGAGTACAAAAAGTGCACCTTAAAAAATTCAGGAGAGAATGTTCTAGAGAAAGTGACAACTTTAAAAATAACAATAATAACAACGTGAAAAATAAGATAGAAGTTCCTACAACTTCTTATATTTATACAGAATTAATATATGAGAATTATACAAAAAGGGCAGGTCACTTACTGTGAAACCTGAAGAAAGTGAAAGGGAAAGTTCTGGACTTCCCAAGTTTGAGCAGGAATCACTCGCCAAATGGGACAGTTTCCATTTCGTGAAACCTGAACATGACTCGCTCAAGAGTTTAAAGAATTGTTTTCCCTGATTATGGGAAAGGAACAAAGTAAATTTAAAACTTGCGTCACACAAGCAATTATGCAGAATTTAATTAATGTTAAACTAACAAAGAGGGAAGGGCACCTTGTGAGTGACACCTTATAGAAAGTTACAATTTTATTAATAATGATGGTTAGTAGAAGGTTGAGGAAAGATCATTGGGATATAGGATCAATGTTCATGGCCGTATTTAATATAACCGGACGATCGCGGCGCGGTAGAAACGCGGAGCAAGCACTGTTTATCACTGTAGTCTATGAAGATGGATGCAAAGTTCACTATAGAAACACTGAAGTTTATGAGAAAAAAAGTTATTGCAATTATGGAAATAACTGATTGCACTATATAGATGAAAGTCTATTTCTTGAAAAAGTTGTGATTTACAATTAAATGCGCCATAGAATGTTCCAGAGGTTCCAGCGGTGGAAGAAAGTTAGCTATTACAAAAATTTGTAAGGAAATTCCTCATTTTAAATATCATTGTCCCAAGTGAGCGAAAAACACTTGACGGCAAGACTCACAGATAGAGTACAAGATCTCGAAGGTTCCAGAACGACCTTAGCAGAAAAATGGGGTTGAGAAAATCCAACGGAGGAACTGGCTTTATAATTACAGACAGCGGGTATTAGATAATATCCCACGTAGCGAGAGTATTTCTCTTTGAATAGCTTAAGAAAAGCTCTTTTTTAGTAAGGTTGGCTCATACAAGCAAAAGCTCAACATGGCAAATCCCACGAGGAATGATATTTGCCCCAAAGTAAATAATTTCACACTGTCTATAAATTATAATTAAAAGCACGTGGAAGTTAAAACCATGAAGATGAGGTTAAAACTTTTAAAAAGGTACTTATCTTGATTTCATGTTGAAGTCGAAGATTTCGATGATGATTACTTAGCCAACATGGCGTAGAAGAGGGTGAGCCTCTTGGTTTGAGGAGGCAAGCTCGAGCGGAGCTTTGACTGATCGAGTCAACTGCAGACTGAGAAGTGAGACCTGCTCAAGGGAGCACGGAGAGACCACGGAAGGGGAAAAGAGTGGGGGGTAGGAGACAAAAGGAGAACATATAAGCATTGCCAACTTAAATACAACAAATTGATCTCTTGCTGAGCTGATCTTCTAAGAGTTGATAACAAATGATACTAGCGCAGCATGGTGAGTAAAGAAGTAGACGTAGTCCTCTTGCTCAAGGAGAAAATAGCTGACGATGGTAACAGGATCTGGTGGCCAAATGGATAAGTAAGTCCTCTAGCACCAGGAAGAGTTGAGGAGCTTCAGAGATTCGCTGCAAGGTGACGCTAGGTGGGTCACAGAAGTTATATATCTGAAACATACTTATGAAGACGTAAGAGATTTGCCCAACAAGGAGAAAACAAATGATCACTGTTGGTGTTTGACAAAAAGGAAGGAAAGAACGTGCAAAAGCATTCAAAATTATAATCTCAGGTACCGTGTATTCCAAGAATGCACCACTTGTCATAATTAGTATCGAAGTTACTGTTACTTGTCATAATTAGTATCGAAGTTACTGTTACCTGTCATAATTAGTACTGAAGTTACAGTTACCTACCGTAACTTTTTATCAAAATGACAGTTACTTGTCATATTTAGTAACGAAGTTATAGTTTCTTGTCATAATTAGTATCGAAGTGACAGTTAACTGTCAAAATTAGTATCGAAGTTACAGTTACTTGTCATAATTAGTATCGAAGTTACTGTTACCTGTCATAATTAGTATTGAAGTTACAGTTACCTACCATAATTTTTTTATCAAAATGACAGTTACTTGTCATAATTAGTAACGAAGTTATAGTTTCTTGTCATAATTAGTATCGAAGTTACTGTTACCTGTCATAATTTGATTCGATGTTATAGATAGTTGTCATAATTAGTATCGAAGTTACTGTTACCTGTCATAATTAATATCGAAGTTACAGTTACCTGCCATAATTTGTATCGAAATTACAGTTCCTTGTCATAATTAGTATCGAAGTTACAGTTACCTGTCATAATTAGTATCGAAGTTACTGTTACCTGCCATAATTTGTATCGAAATTACAGTTACTTGTCATAATTAGTAACGAAGTTACAGTTACCTGTCATAATAAGTATCGAAGTTACTCTTACCTGTCATAATTAGTATTGAAGTTACAGTTACCTACCATAATTTTTTATCAAAATGACTGTTATTTGTCATAATTAGTAACGAAGTTAAAGTTTCTTGTCATAATTAGTATCGAAGTTACAGTTACCTGTCATAATTTGTATCGAAGTTATAGTTACTTGCCATAATTAGTATCGAAGTTACTGTTACCTGTCATAATTAGTATCAAAGTTACTGTTACCTGCCATAATTTGTATCGAAGTTACAGTTTCCTGTCATAATTAATACCGAAGTTACTGTTACCTGATATAATTAGTATCGATGTTACAGTTACCTGCCATAATTTGTATCGAAATTACAGGGACTTGTCATAATTAGTAACGAAACTACAGTTACCTGCCATAATTAATATCGAAATTAAATTTACTTGTCATAATTAGTGTCGAAGTTACTGTCACCTGTCATAATTAGTATTGAAGTTACAGTTACCTGCCAAAATTTGAATCGAAATTACAGTTACTTGTCATAATTAGTAACGAAGTTAGATTGTCTTGTCATAATAAGTATCGAAGTTACAGTTTCCTGCCAAAATTTGAATCGAAATTACAGTTACTTGTCATAATTTGTAACGAAGTTACAGTTACCTGTCATAATTAGTATTGAACTTACAGTTACTTGTCATAATTAGTATCGAAATTACTGTTACTTGTCATAATTAGTATCGAAGTTACTGTTACCTGTCATATTTAGTATCGATATTACAATTACCTGCCAAAATTTGTATCGAAATTACAGGGACTTGTCGTAATTAGTAACGAAGTTACAGTAGCCCGCCATAATTAGTATCGAAATTAAAGTTACTTGTCATAATAAGTAACGAAGTTACAGTTACCTGTCGTAATTAGTATCGAAGTTACTGTTACCTGTCATAATTAGTATTGAAAATACAGTTACCTACAATATTTTTTTAACAAAATTACAGTTACTTGTCATAATTAGTATCGAAGTTAGAGTTTCTTGTCATAATTAGTATCGAAGTTACAGTTACCTGTCATAATTTGTATCGAAGTTATAGTTACTTGTCATAATTAGTATCGAAGTTGCTCTTACCTGTCATAATAAGTATCGAAGTTACAGTTACCTGCCATAATTTGTATCGAAATTACAGTTACTTGTCATAATTAGTAACGAAGTTACACTTACCTGTCATAATTAGTATCGAAGTTACAGTTACTTGTCATAATTAGTATCGAAGTTACTGTTACCTGTCATAATAAATATCGAAGTTAAATTTACCTGCCAAAATTTGAATCGAAATTACAGTTACTTGTCATAATTAGTAACGAAGTTACAGTTACCAGTCATAATTAGTATCGAAGTTACAGTTACTTGTCATAATTAGTATCGAAGTTACTGTTACTTGTCATAATTAGTATCGAAGTTACTGTTACCTATCATAATTAGCATCGAAATTACAATTAACTGCCATAATTTGTAACGAAATTACAGTTACTCTTCATAATTAGTAAGGAAGTTACAGTTACCTGTCATAATTAGTATCGAAGTTAAAGTTACTTGTCATTATTAGTATCGAAGTTACTGTTACCTGTCATAATAAGTATCGAAGTTACAGTTACCTGCCATAAATAGTATCGAAGTTACTGTTACCTGTAATAATTAGTATCGAAGTTACAATTAACTGCCATAATTTATATCGAAATTACAGTTACTTGTCATAATTAGTAACGAAGTTACAGTTACCTGTCATAATTAGTATCGAAATTAAAGATACTTGTCATAATTAGTAACGAAGTTACGGTTACCTCTCATAATTTGTATCGAAGTTACTGTTACCTGTCATAATTAGTATTGAAGTTACAGTTACCTAACATAAGTCTTTATCAAGATTACTGTTACTTGTCATAATTAGTAATAAAGTTAGATTTTCTTGTCATAATTAGTATCGAAGTTACAGTTACCTGTCATAATTTGATTCGAAATTATAGTTACTTGTCATAATTAGTATCGAAGTTTCTGTTACCTGTCATAATTAATATCGAAGTTACAGTTTCCTGCCATAATTTGTATCGAAATTACAGTTCCTTGTCATAATTAGTATCGAAGTTACAGTTACATGTAATAATTAGTATCGAAGGTACTGTTACCAACCATAATTTGTATCGAAATTACAGTTACTTGTCATAATTAGTTACGAAGTTACAGTTACCTGTCATAATTTGTATCGAAATTACAGTTACTTGTCATAATTAGTAACGAAGTTACAGTTTTATGTCTTAATTAGTATCGAAGTTACTGTTACCTGTCATAATTAGTATCGAAGTTACAGTTACCTGCCAAAATTTGTATCGAAATTACAGTTACTTGTCATAGTTAGTAATGAAGTTACAGTTACCTGTCATAATTAGTATCGAAGTTACAGTTACTTGTCATAATTAGTATCGAAGTTACTGTTACTTGTCATAATTAGTATCGAAGTTACTGTTACCTGTCATAATTAGTACTGAAGTTAAAGTTACCTACCATAACTTTTTATCAAAATATCAGTTACTTGTCATATTTAGTAACGAAGTTATAGTTTCTTGTCATAATTAGTGTCGAAGTGACAGTTACGTGTCAAAATTAGTATCGAAGTTACAGTTACTTGTCATAATTAGTATCGAAGTTACTGTTACCTGTCATAATTAGTATTGATGTTACAGTTACCTACCATAATTTTTTTTATCAAAATGACAGTTATTTGTCATAATTAGTAACGAAGTTATAGTTTCTTGTCATAATTAGTATCGAAGTTACTGTTACCTGTCATAATTTGATTCGATGTTATAGATACTTGTCATAATTAGTATCGAAGTTACTGTTACCTGTCATTATTAATATCGAAGTTACAGTTACCTGCCATAATTTGTATCGAAATTACAGTTCCTTGTCATAATTAGTATCGAAGTTACAGTTACCTGTCATAATTAATATCGAAGTTACTGTTACCTGCCATAATGTGTATCGAAATTACAGTTACTTGTCATAATTAGTAACGAAGTTACAGTTACCTGTCATAATAAGTATCGAAGTTACTCTTACCTGTCATAATTAGTATTGAAGTTACAGTTACCTACCATAATTTATTATCAATATGACTGTTATTTGTCATAATTAGTAACGAAATTAAAGTTTCTTGTCATAATTAGTATCGAAGTTACAGTTACCTGTCATAATTTGTATCGAAGTTATAGTTACTTGTCATAATTAGTATCGAAGTTACTGTTACCTGTCATAATTAGTATCAAAGTTACTGTACTGTTACCTGCCATAATTTGTATCGAAGTTACAGTTTCCTGTCATAATTAATACCGAAGTTACTGTTACCTGATATAATTAGTATCGATGTTACAGTTACCTGCCATAATTTGTATCGAAATTACAGGGACTTGTCATAATTAGTAACGAAACTACAGTTACCTGCCATAATTAGTATCGAAATTAAAGTTACTTGTCATAATTAGTGTCAAAGTTACTGTCACCTGTCATAATTAGTATTGAAGTTACAGTTACCTACCATAATTTTTTACCAAGATTACTGTTACTTGTCATAATTAGTAACGAAGTTAGATTGTCTTTTCATAATAAGTATCGAAGTTACAGTTACCTGCCAAAATTTGAATCGAAATTACAGTTACTTGTCATAATTTGTAACGAAGTTACAGTTACCTGTCATAATTAGTATTGAACTTACAGTTACTTGTCATAATTAGTATCGAAATTACTGTTACTTGTCATAATTAGTATCGAAGTTACTGTTACCTGTCATATTTAGTATCGATATTACAATTACCTGCCAAAATTTGTATCGAAATTACAGGGACTTGTCATAATTAGTAACGAAGTTACAGTAACCCGCCATAATTAGTATCGAAATTAAAGTTACTTGTCATAATAAGTAACGAAGTTACAGTTACCTGTCATAATTAGTATCGAAGTTACTGTTACCTGTCATAATTAGTATTGAAGTTACAGTTACCTACAATAATTTTTAACAAAATTACAGTTACTTGTCATAATTAGTATCGAAGTTAGAGTTTCTTGTCATAATTAGTATCGAAGTTACAGTTACCTGTCATAATTTGTATCGAAGTTATAGTTACTTGTCATAATTAGTATCGAAGTTGCTCTTACCTGTCATAATTAGTAACGAAGTTACACTTACCTGTCATAATTAGTATCGAAGTTACAGTTATTTGTCAAAATTAGTATCGAAGTTACTGTTACCTGTAATAAATATCGAAGTTAAATTTACCTGCGAAAATTTGAATCGAAATTACAGTTACTTGTCATAATTAGTAACGAAGTTACAGTTACCAGTCATAATTAGTATCGAAGTTACAGTTACTTGTCATAATTAGTATCGAAGTTACTGTTACTTGTCATAATTAGTATCGAAGTTACTGTTACCTGTCACAATTAGCATCGAAATTACAATTAACTGCCATAATTTGTAACGAAATTACAGTTACTCTTCATAATTAGTAACGAAGTTACAGTTACCTGTCATAATTAGTATCGAAGTTACAGTTACTTGTCATAATTAGTATCGAAGTTACTGTTGACTGTCATAATTTGTATCGAAATTACAGGTAATTGTCATAATTAGTAACGAAGTTACAGTTACCTGTCATAATTAGTATCGAAATTAAAGTTACTTGTCATAATTAGTAACGAAGTTACGGTTACCTCTCATAATTAGTATCGAAGTTACTGTTACCTGTCATAATTAGTATTGAAGTTACAGTTACCTAACATAAGTCTTTATCAAGATTACTGTTACTTGTCATAATTAGTAATGAAGTTAGATTTTCTTGTCATAATTAGTATCGAAGTTACAGTAACCTGTCATAATTTGATTCGAAATTATAGTTACTTGTCATAATTAGTATCGAAGTTTCTGTTACCTGTCATAATTAATATCGAAGTTACAGTTTACTGCCATAATTTGTATCGAAATTACAGTTACCTGCCATAAATTGTATCGAAATTACAGGGACTTGTCATAATTAGTAACGAAGTTACAGTTACCTGTCATAATTAGTATCGAAATTAAAGTTACTTGTCATAATTAGTAACGAAGTTACGGTTACCTCTCATAATTAGTATCGAAGTTACTGTTACCTGTCATAATTAGTATTGAAGTTACAGTTACCTAACATAAGTCTTTATCAAGATTACTGTTACTTGTCATAATTAGTAATGAAGTTAGATTTTCATGTCATAATTAGTATCGAAGTTACAGTAACCTGTCATAATTTGATTCGAAATTATAGTTACTTGTCATAATTAGTATCGAAGTTTCTGTTACCTGTCATAATTAATATCGAAGTTACAGTTTCCTGCCATAATTTGTATCGAAATTACAGTTCCTTGTCATAATTAGTATCGAAGTTACAGTTACATGTAATAATTAGTATCGAAGGTACTGATACCAACCATAATTTGTATCGAAATTACAGTTACTTGTCATAATTAGTTACGAAGTTACAGTTACCTGTCATAATTTGTATCGAAATTACAGTTACTTGTCATAATTAGTAACGAAGTTACAGTTTTATGTCTTAATTAGTATCGAAGTTACTGTTACCTGTCATAATTAGTATCGAAGTTACAGTTACCTGCCAAAATTTGTATCGAAATTACAGTTACTTGTCATAATTAGTAATGAAGTTACAGTTACCTGTCATAATTAGTATCGAAGTTACAGTTACTTGTCATAATTAGTATCGAAGTTACTGTTACTTGTCATAATTAGTATCGGAGTTACTGTTACCTGTCATAATTAGTACTGAAGTTACAGTTACCTACCATAACTTTTTATCAAAATGACAGTTACATGTCATAATTAGTAACGAAGTTATAGTTTCTTGTCATAATTAGTATCGATGTTACTGTTACCTGTCATAATTAGTATCGAAGTTACAGTTACCTGCCATAATTAGTATCGAAGTTACTGTTACCTGTCATAATTAATAACGACGTTACAGTTACCTGCCATAATTTGTATCGAAATTACAGTTACTTGTCATAATTAGTATCGAAGTTACTGTTACTTGTCATAATTAATATCGAAGTTACTGTTACCGGTCATAAATAGTATCGAAGTTACAGTTACTTGTCATAATTAGTACCGAAGTTACAGTTACTTGTCATAATTAGTATCGAAGTTACAGTTACCTGTCATAATTAGTATCGAAGTTACAGTTTCTTGTCATAATTAGTAATGAAGTTACAGTTACCTGTCATAATAAGTATCGAAGTTACACTTACTTGTCATAATTAGTATCGAAGTTACAGTTACTTGCCATAATTAGTATCGAAGTTACAGTTACCTGCCATAATTTTCTATTTAAATTAGAGTTACTTGTCATAATTAGTAACAAAGTTACAGTTACTTGTCATAATTAGTATCGAAGTTACTGTTACCTGTCAGAATTAGTATCAAAGTTACAGTTACCTGCCATATTTTGTATCGAAATTACATTTCCTTGTCATAATAACTATCGAAGTTACAGTTACCTGCCATAAATAGTATCGAAGTTACTGTTACCTGTCATAATTAGTATCGAAGTTACAGTTACCTGTCATAATTTGATTCGAAATTATAGTTACTTGTCATAATTAGTATCGAAGTTTCTGTTACCTGTCATAATTAATATCGAAGTTACTGTTTCCTGCCATAATTTGTATCGAAATTACAGTTCCTTGTCATAATTAGTATCGAAGTTACAGTTACATGTAATAATTAGTATCGAAGGTACTGATACCAACCATAATTTGTATCGAAATTACAGTTACTTGTCATAATTAGTTACGAAGTTACAGTTACCTGTCATAATTTGTATCGAAATTACAGTTACTTGTCATAATTAGTAACGAAGTTACAGTTTTATGTCTTAATTAGTATCGAAGTTACTGTTACCTGTCATAATTAGTATCGAAGTTACAGTTACCTGCCAAAATTTGTATCGAAATTACAGTTACTTGTCATAATTAGTAATGAAGTTACAGTTACCTGTCATAATTAGTATCGAAGTTACAGTTACTTGTCATAATTAGTATCGAAGTTACTGTTACTTGTCATAATTAGTATCGGAGTTACTGTTACCTGTCATAATTAGTACTGAAGTTACAGTTACCTACCATAACTTTTTATCAAAATGACAGTTACATGTCATAATTAGTAACGAAGTTATAGTTTCTTGTCATAATTAGTATCGATGTTACTGTTACCTGTCATAATTAGTATCGAAGTTACAGTTACCTGCCATAATTAGTATCGAAATTACTGTTACCTGTCATAATTAATAACGACGTTACAGTTACCTGCCATAATTTGTATCGAAATTACAGTTACTTGTCATAATTAGTATCGAAGTTACTGTTACTTGTCATAATTAATATCGAAGTTACTGTTACCGGTCATAAATAGTATCGAAGTTACAGTTACTTGTCATAATTAGTACCGAAGTTACAGTTACATGTCATAATTAGTATCGAAGTTACAGTTACCTGTCATAATTAGTATCGAAGTTACAGTTTCTTGTCATAATTAGTAATGAAGTTACAGTTACCTGTCATAATAAGTATCGAAGTTACACTTACTTGTCATAATTAGTATCGAAGTTACAGTTACTTGCCATAATTAGTATCGAAGTTACAGTTACCTGCCATAATTTTCTATTTAAATTAGAGTTACTTGTCATAATTAGTAACAAAGTTACAGTTACTTGTCATAATTACTATCGAAGTTACTGTTACCTGTCAGAATTAGTATCAAAGTTACAGTTACCTGCCATATTTTGTATCGAAATTACATTTCCTTGTCATAATAACTATCGAAGTTACAGTTACCTGCCATAAATAGTATCGAAGTTACTGTTACCTGTCATAATTAGTATCGAAGTTACAGTTACCTGCCATAATTTGTATCGAAATTACAGTTACTTGTCATAATTAGTAACGAAGATACAGTTACCTGTCATTATTTGTATCGAAATTACAGTTACTTGTCATAATTAGTAACGAAGTTACAGTTTCCTGTCATAATTAGTATCGAAGTTACTGTTACCTGACATAATTAGTATCGAAGTTACAGTTACCTGCCATAATTTATATCGAAATAACCGGGACTTGTCATAATTCGTAACGAAGATACAGTTACCTGCCATAATTAGTATCGAAATTAAAGTTACTTGTCATAATTTGTAACGAAGTTACAGTTACCTGTCATAATAAGTATCGAAGTTACTCTAACCTGTCATAATTAGTATTGAAGTTACAGTTACCTACCATAATTTTTATCAAAATTACTGTTATTTGTCATAATTGATGATGATGATAATTGTTGTTTTAAGGGGACTAACATCTAGGTTATCGGCCCCTGAAATTTGTCATAATTAGTAACGAAGTTAACGTTTCTTGTCATAATTAGTATCGAAGTTACTGTTACCTGTCATAATTAGTATCAAAGTTACAGTTACCTGCCATAATTTGTATCGAAGTTACAGTTTCCTGTCATAATTAATACCGAAGTTACTGTTACCTGACATAATTAGTATCGAAGTTACAGTTACCTGCCATAATTTGTATCGAAATTACAGGGACTTGTCATAATTAGTAACGAAACTACAGTTACCTGCCATAATTAGTATCGAAATTAAAGTTACTTGTCATAATTAGTGTCGAAGTTACTGTCACCTGTCATAATTAGTATTGAAGTTACAGTTACCTACCATAATTTTTTATCAAGATTACTGTTACTTGTCATAATTAGTAACGAAGTTAGATTGTCTTGTCATAATAAGTATCGAAGTTACAGTTACCTGCCAAAATTTGAATCGAAATTACAGTTACTTGTCATAATTTGTAACGAAGTTACAGTTACCTGTCATAATTAGTATTGAACTTACAGTTACTTGTCATAATTAGTATCGAAGTTACTGTTACTTGTCATAATTAGTATCGAAGTTACTGTTACCTGTCTTATTTAGTATCGAAATTACAATTACCTGCCAAAATTTGTATCGAAATTACAGGGACTTGTCATAATTATTAACGAAGTTACAGTAACCCGCCATAATTAGTATCGAAATTAAAGTTACTTGTCATAATAAGTAACGAAGTTACAGTTACCTGTCATAATAAATATCGAAGTTAAATTTACCTGCCAAAATTTGAATCGAAATTACAGTTACTTGTCATAATTAGTAACGAAGTTACAGTTACTTGTCATAATTAGTATCGAAGTTACTGTTACTTGTCATAATTAGTATCGAAGTTACTGTTACCTGTCATAATTAGCATCGAAATTACAATTACCTGCCATAATTTGTAACGAAATTACAGTTACTCTTCATAATTAGTAAGGAAGTTACAGTTACCTGTCATAATTAGTATCGAAGTTAAAGTTACTTGTCATGATTAGTATCGAAGTTACTGTTACCTGTCATAATTAGTATCGAAGTTAAAGTTACCTGCCATAAATAGTATCGAAGTTACTGTTACCTGTCATAATTAGTATCGAAGTTACAGTTAACTGCCATAATTTGTATCGAAATTACAGTTACTTGTCATAATTAGTAACGAAGTTACAGTTACCTGTCATAATTAGTATCGAAATTACAGTTACTTGTCATAATTAGTATCGAAGATACTGTTGACTGTCATAATTTGTATCGAAATTACAGGTAATTGTCATAATAATAAACGAAGTTACAGTTTCCTGTCATAATTAGTACCGATGTTATTGTTACCTGACATAATTTGTATCGAAGTTACAGTTACCTGCCATAAATTGTATCGAAATTACAGGGACTTGTCATAATTAGTAACGAAGTTACAGTTACCTGTCATAATTAGTATCGAAATTAAAGTTATTTGTCATAATTAGTAACGAAGTTACAGTTACCTGTCATAATTAGTATCGAAGTTACTGTTACTTGTCATAATTAGTAATGAAGTTAGATTTTATTGTCATAATTAGTATCGAAGTTACAGTTACCTGTCATAATTTGATTCGAAATTATAGTTACTTGTCATAATTAGTATCGAAGTTACTGTTACCTGTCATAATTAATATCGAAGTTACAGTTTCCTGCCATAATTTGTATCGAAATTACAGTTCCTTGTCATAATTAGTATCGAAGTTACAGTTACATGTAATAATTAGTATCGAAGGTACTGTTACCAACCATAATTTGTATCGAAATTACAGTTACTTGTCATAATTAGTTACGAAGTTACAGTTACCTGTCATAATTTGTATCGAAATTACAGTTACTTGTCATAATTAGTAACGAAGTTACAGTTTTATGTCATAATTAGTATCGAAGTTACTGTTACCTGTCATAATTAGTATCGAAGTTACAGTTACCTGCCAAAATTTGTATCGAAATTACAGTTACTTGTCATAATTAGTAATGAAGTTACAGTTACCTGTCATAATTAGTATCGAAGTTACAGTAACTTGTCATAATTAGTATCGAAGTTACTATTACTTGTTATAATTAGTATCGAAGTTACTGTTACCTGTCATAATTAGTACTGAAGTTACAGTTACCTACCATAACTTTTTATCAAAATGACAGTTACTTGTCATATTTAGTAACGAAGTTATAGTTTCTTGTCATAATTAGTATCGAAGTGACAGTTACCTGTCAAAATTAGTATCGAAGTTACAGTTATTTGTCATAATTAGTATCGAAGTTACTGTTACCTGTCATAATTAGGATTGAAGTTACAATTACCTACCATAATTGTTTTATCAAAATGACAGTTACTTGTCATAATTAGTAACGAAGTTATAGTTTCTTGTCATAATTAGTATCGAAGTTACTATTACCTGACATAATTAGTATCGAAGTTACAGTTACCTGCCATAATTTGTATCGAAATTACAGGGACTTGTCATAATTAGTATCGAAGTTACTGTTACCTGTCATAATTAGTATCGAAATTACAATTACCTGCCATATTTTGTAACGAAATTACAGTTACTTGTCATAATTAGTAACGATGTTACAGTAACCTGTCATAATTAGTATCGAAGTTACTGTTACCTGTATTAATTAGTATCGAAGTTACAGTTACCTGCCATAATTTTTTATCAAAATTAGAGTTACTTGTCATAATTAGTAACGAAGTTACAGTTACTTGTCATAATTAGTATCAATTACTGTTACCTGTCATAATTAGTATCAAAGTTACAGTTACCTGCCATATTTTGTATCGAAATTACTGTTCCTTGTCATAATTAGAATCGAAGTTACAGTTACCTGTCAAAATTAGTATCGAAGGTACTGTTAACTGCCATAATTTGTATCGAAATTACAGTTACTTGTCATAATTAGTAACGATGATACAGTTACCTGTCATTATTTGTATCGAAATTACAGTTACTTGTCATAATTAGTAACGAAGTTACAGTTTCCTGTCATAATTAGTATCGAAGTTACTGTTACCTGTCATAATTAGTATCGAATTTACAGTTACCTGCCATATTTTGTATCGAAATTACAGGGAATTGTCATAATTAGTAACGAAGTTACTGTTACCTGCCATAATTAGTATCGAAATTAAAGTTACTTGTCATAATTAGTAACGAAGTTACAGTTAGTTGTCATAATTAGTATCGAAGTTACTGTTACCTGTCATAATTAGTATGGAAGTTACAATTACCTACCATAATTTTTTATCAAAATTACTGTTATTTGTCATAATTAGTAACGATGTTAGAGTTTCTTGTCATAATTAGTATCGAAGTTACAGTTACCTGTCATAATTTGTATCGAAGTTATAGTTTCTTGTCATAATTAGTATCGAAGTTACTGTTACCTGTCATAATTAGTATCAAAGTTACAGTTACCTGCCATAACTTGTATCGAAATTACAGTTACCTGTCATATTAAGTATCGAAGTTACAGTTACTTGTCATAATTAGTATCGAAGTTACAGTTACTTCACATAATTAGAAACGATGTTACAGTAACCTGTCATAATTAGTATCGAAGTTACTGTTACCTGTATTAATTAGTATCGAAGTTACAGTTACCTGCCATATTTTTTTAAATCAAAATTAGAGTTACTTGTCATAATTAGTAACGAAGTTACAGTTATTTTTCATAATTAGTATCGAAGTTACTGTTACCTGTCATAATTAGTATCAAAGTTACAGTTACCAGCCATAATTTGTATCGAAGTTACAGTTCCTTGTCATAATTAGTATCGAGGTTACAGTTACCTGTCATAATTAGTATCGAAGGTACTGTTACCTGCCATAATTTGTATCGTAATTACAGGGACTTGTCATAATTAGTAACGGAGTTACAGTTACCTGCCATAATTAGTATCGAAATTAAAGTTACTTGTCATAATTAGTAACGAAGTTACAGTTACCTGTAATAAATAGTATCGAAGTTACTGTTACCTGTCATAATTAGTATTGAAGTTACAGTTACCTACCATAATTTTTTATCAAGATTACTGTTACTTGACATAATTTGTAACGAAGTTAGATTTTCTTGTCATAATTAGTACCGAAGTTACAGTTTCCTGTCATAAATTGATTCGAAGTTATAGTTACTTGTCATAATTAGTATCGAAGTTACTGTTACCTGTCATAATTAGTATCGAAGTTACAGTTACCTGCCATAATTTGTATCGAAATTACTGTTCCTTGTCATAATTAGTATCGATGTTACAGTTACCTGTAATAATTAGTATCGAAGGTACTGTTACCTGCCATAATTTGTATCGAAATTACAGTTTCTTGTCATAATTAGTTACGAAGTTACAGTTACTTGTCATAATTAGTACCGAAGTTACTGTTACTTGTCATAATTAGTATCGAAGTTACTGTTACCTGTCATAAATAGTATCGAAATTACAATTACCTGCCATAATTTGTTACGAAATTACAGTTACTTGTCGGTATTAGTAACGAAGTTACAGTTACCTGTCAAAATTAGTATCGAAGTTACAGTTACTTGTCATAATTAGTATCGATGTTACAGTTACTTGTCATAATTAGTACCGAAGTTACTGTTACTTGTCATAATTAGTATCGAAGTTACTGTTACCTGTCATAAATAGTATCGAAATTACAATTACCTGACATAATTTGTTACGAAATTACAGTTACTTGTCGTTATTAGTAACGAAGTTACAGTTACCTGTCAAAATTAGTATCGAAGTTACAGTTACTTGTCATAATTAGTATCGAAGTAACTGATACCTGTCATAATTAGTATCGAAGTTACAGTTATTTGTCATAATTAGTATCTAAGTTACTGTTACTTGTCATAATTAGTATCGAAGTTACTGTTACCTGTCATAAATAGTATCGAAATTACAATTACCTGCCATAATTTGTAACGAAATTACAGTTACTTGTCATAATTAGTAACGATGTTACAGTAACCTGTCATAATTAGTATCGAAGTTACTGTTACCTGTATTAATTAGTATCGAAGTTACAGTTACCTGCCATAATTTCTTATCAAAATTAGAGTTACTTGTCATAATTAGTAACGAAATTACAGTTGCTTGTCATAATTAGTATCGAAGTTACTGTTACCTGTCATAATTAGTATCAAAGTTACAGGTACCTGCCATATTTTGTATCGAAATTACAGTTCCTTGTCATAATTAGTATCGAAGTTACAGTTACCTGTAAAAATTAGTATCGAAGGTACTGTTACCTGCCATAATTTGTATCGAAATGACAGTTACATGTCATAATTAGTAACGAAGATACAGTTACCTGTCATTATTTGTATCGAAATTACAGTTACTTGTCATAATTAGTAACGAAGTTACAGTTTCCTGTCATAATTAGTATCGAAGTTACTGTTACCTGACATAATTAGTATCGAAGTTACAGTTACCTGCCATAATTAGTATCGAAATTAAAGTTACTTGTCATAATTAGTAACGAAGTTACAGTTACCTGCCATAATTAGTATCGAAGTTACTGTTACCTGTCATAATTAGTATTGAAGTTAGAGTTACCTACCATAAGTTTTTATCAAAATTCCTGTTATTTGTCATAATTAGTAACGAAGTTAGAGTTTCTTGTCATAATTAGTATCGAAGTTACAGTTACCTGTCATAATTTGTATCGAAGTTATAGTTACTTGTCATAATTAGTATCGAAGTTACTGTTACCTGTCATAATTATTATCGAAGTTACAGTTACCTGCCATAATTTTTTATCGAAATTACAGTTACCTGTCATAATAAGTATCGAAGTTACAGTTACTTGTCATAATTAGTATCGAAATTACAGTGACTTGTCATAATTAGTAACGAAGTTACAGTTTCCTGTCATAATTAGTATCGAAGTTACTGTTACCTGACATAATTAGTATCGAAGTTACAGTTACCTGCCATAATTTGTATCGAAATTACAGGGACTTGTCATAATTAGTAACGAAGTTACAGTTACCTGCCATAATTAGTATCTAAATTAAAGTTACTTGTCATAATTAGTATCGAAGTTACTGTTACCTGTCATAATTAGTATCAAAGTTACAGTTACCTGCCATAATTTGTATCGAAGTTACAGTTCCTTGTCATAATTAGTATCGAAATTACAGTTTCCTGTCATAATTAGTATCGAAGGTACTGATACCTGTCATAATTAGTATCGAAGTAACAGTTACCTGCCAAAATTTGTATCGAAATTACAGTTACTTGTCATAATTAGTATCGAAGTTACAGTTACCTGTCATAATAAGTATCGAAGTTACTGTTTCTTGTCATAATTAGTAATGAAGTTACAGTTACCTGTCATAATAAGTATCGAAGTTACAGTTACCTGTCATAATTTGATTCGAAGTTATATTTACTTGTCATAATTAGTATCGAAGTTACTGTTACCTGTCATAATTAGCATCGAAGTTACAGTTACCTGCCATAATTTGTATCGAAATTACAGTTTCTTGTCATAATTCGTATCGAAGTTACAGTTACCTGTAATAATTTGTATCGAAGGTACTGTTCCCTGCCATAATTTGTATCGAAATTACAGTTACTTGTCATAATTTGTTACGAAGTTACAGTTACCTGTCATAATGAGTATCGAAGTTACAGTTACTTGTCATAATTAGTATCGAAGTTACTGTTACTTGTCATAATTAGTATCGAAGTTACTGTTACCTGTCAGAAATAGTATTGAAATTAAAATTACCTGCCATAATTTGTTACGAAATTACAGTTACTTGTCATAATTAGTAACGAAGTTACAGTTACCTGTCATAATTAGTATCGAAGTTACAGTAACCTGCCATATTTGGTATCGAAGTAACTGTTACCTGTCATAATTAGTATCGAAGTTAGAGTTACCTGCCATAATTTGTATCGAAATTACAGTTAATTGTCATAATTAGTAACGAAGTTACGGTTATCTGTCAAAATTAGTATCGAAGTTACAGTTACTTGTCATAATTAGTACCGAAGTAACTGATACCTGTCATAATTAGTATCAAAGTTACAGTTTCTTGTCATAATTAGTATCGAAGTTACTGTTACTTGTCAAAATTAGTATCGAAGTTACAGTTACCTGTCATAATTTGATTCGAAATTATAGTTACTTGTCATAATTAGTATCGAAGTTACTGTTACCTGTCATAATTAATATCGAAGTTACAGTTACCTGCCATAATTAGTATCGAAATGTAAGTTACTTGTCATAATTAGTAACGAAGTTACAGTTACCTGTCATAATTAGTATCGAAGTTACTGTTACTTGTCATAATTAGTATCGAAGTTACTGTTACCTGTCATAAATAGTATCGAAATTACAATTACCTGCCTTAATTTGTAACGAAAGTACAGTTCCTTGTCATAATTAGAATCGAAGTTACAGTTACCTGTCAAAATTAGTATCGAAAGTACTGTTAACTGCCATAATTTGTATCGAAATTACAGTTACGTGTCATAATTAGTAACGATGATACAGTTACCTGTCATTATTTGTATCGAAATTACAGTTAATTGTCATAATAAGTAACGAAGTTACAGTTTCCTGTCATAATTAGTATCGAAGTTACTGTTACCTGACATAATTAGTATCGAAGTTACATTTACCTGCCATATTTTGTATCGAAATTACAGGGACTTGTCATAATTAGTAACGAAGTTACAGTTACCTGCCATAATTAGTATCGATATTAAAGTTACTTGTCATAATTAGTAACGAAGTTACAGTTAGTTGTCATAATTAGTATCGAAGTTAGTGTTACCTGTCATAATTAGTATTGAAGTTACAGTTACCTACCATAATTTTTATCAAAATTTCTGTTATTTGTCATAATTAGTAACGAAGTTAGAGTTTCTTGCCATAATTAGTATCGAAGTTACAGTTACCTGTCATAATTTGTATCGAAGTTATAGTTACTTGTCATAATTAGTATCGAAGTTACTGTTACCTGTCATAATTAGTATCGAAGTTACAGATACCTGCCATAATTTGTATCGAAATTACAGTTACCTGTCATAATAAGTATCGAAGTTACAGTTACTTGTCATAATTAGTATCGAAGTTACAGTTACTTCACATAATTAGAAACGATGTTACAGTAACCTGTCATAATTAGTATCGAAGTTACTGTTAACTGTATTAATTAGTATCGAAGTTACAGTTACCTGCCATATTTTTTAAAATCAAAATTAGAGTTACTTGTCATAATTAGTAACGAAGTTACAGTTACTTGTCATAATTAGTATCGAAGTTACTGTTACCTGTCATAATTAGTATCAAAGTTACAGTTACCTGCCATAATTTGTATCGAAGTTACAGTTCCTTGTCATAATTAGTATCGAAGTTACAGTTACCTGTCATAATTAGTATCGAAGGTACTGTTACCTGCCATAATTTGTATCGAAATTACAGGGACTTGTCATAATTAGTAACGGAGTTACAGTTACCTGCCAAAATTAGTATCGAAATTAAAGTTACTTGTCATAATTAGTAACGAAGTTACAGTTACCTGTCATAATTAGTATCGAAGTTACTGTTACCTGTCATAATTAGTATTGAAGTTACAGTTACCTACCATAATTTTTTATCATGATTACTGTTACTTGTCATAATTAGTAACGAAGTTAGATTTTCTTGTCATAATTAGTATCGAAGTTACAGTTTCCTGTCATAAATTGATTCGAAGTTGTAGTTACTTGTCATAATTAGTATCGAAGTTACTGTTACCTGTCATAATTAGTATCGAAGTTACAGTTACCTGTCATAATTTGTATCGAAGTTACTGTTCCTTGTCATAATTAGTATCGAAGTTACAGTTACCTGTAATAATTAGTATCGAAGGTACTGTTACCTGCCATAATTTGTATCGAAATTACAGTTTCTTGTCATAATTAGTTACGAAGTTACAGTTACCTGTCATAATTTGTATCGAAATTACAGTTACTTGTCATAATTAGTAACGAAGTTACAGTTTCCAGTCATAATTAGTATCGAAGTTACAGTTACCTGTCATAATTAGTATCGAAGTTACAGTTACTTGTCATAATTAGTATCGAAGTTACTGTTACTTGTCATAATTAGTATCGTAGTTACTGTTACCTGTCATAAATAGTATCGAAATTACAATTACCTGCCATAATTAGTTACGAAATTACAGTTACTTGTCATAATTAGCAACGAAGTTACAGTTACCTGTCATAATTAGTATCGAAGTTACAGTAACCTGCCATGTTTGGTATCGAAGTTACTGTTACCTGTCATAATTAGTATCGAAGTTAGAGTTACCTGCCATAATTTGTATCGAAATTACAGTTAATTGTCATAATTAGTAACGAAGTTACAGTTACCTGTCAAAATTAGTATCGAAGTTACAGTTACTTGTCATAATTATTATCGAAGTAACTGATACCTGTCATAATTAGTATCGAAGTTACAGTTACTTGTCATAATTAGTATCGAAGTTACTGTTACTTGTCATAATTAGTATCGAAGTTACTGTTACCTGTCATAAATAGTATCGAAATTACAATTACCTGCCATAATTTTTAACGAAATTACAGTAACATGTCATAATTAGTAACGATGTTACAGTAACCTGTCATAATTAATATCGAAGTTACTGTTACCTGTATTAATTAGTATCGAAGTTACAGTTACCTGCCATAATTTCTTATCAAAATTAGAGTTACTTGTCATAATTAGTTACGAAGTTACAGTTACTTGTCATAATTAGTATCGAAGTTACTGTTACCTGTCATAATTAGTATCAAAGTTACAGTTACCTGCCATATTTTGTATCGAAATTACTGTTCCTTGTCATAATTAGTTTCGAAGTTCCAGTTACCTGTCAAAATTAGTATCGAAGGTACTGTTACCTGCCATAATTTGTATCGAAATGACAGTTACTTGTCATAATTAGTAACGAAGATACAGTTACCTGTCATTATTTGTATCGAAATTACAGTTACTTGTCATAATTAGTAACGAAGTTAAAGTTTCCTGTCATAATTAGTATCGAAGTTACTGTTACCTGACATAATTAGTATCGAAGTTACAGTTACCTGCCATAATTTGTATCGAAATTACAGGGACTTGTCATAATTAGTAACGAAGTTACAGTTACCTGCCATAATTAGTATCGAAATTAAAGTTATTTGTCATAATTAGTAACGAAGTTAGAGTTTCTTGTCATAATTAGTATCGAAGTTACAGTTACCTGTCATAATTTGTATCGAAGTTATAGTTACTTGTCATAATTAGTATCGAAGTTACTGTTACCTGTCATAATTAGTATCGAAGTTACAGTTACCTGCCATAATTTGTATCGAAATTACAGTTTCCTGTCATAATAAGTATCGAAGTTACAGTTACTTGTCATAATTAGTATCGAAGTTACAGTTACTTCACATAATTAGAAACGATGTTACAGTAACCTGTCATAATTAGTATCGAAGTTACTGTTACCTGTATTAATTAGTATCGAAGTTACAGTTACCTGCCATATTTTTTAAAATCAAAATTAGAGTTACTTGTCATAATTAGTAACGAAGTTACAGTTACTTGTCATAATTAGTATCGAAGTTACTGTTACCTGTCATAATTAGTATCAAAGTTACAGTTACCTGCCATAATTTGTATCGAAGTTACAGTTCCTTGTCATAATTAGTATCGAAGTTACAGTTACCTGTCATAATTAGTATCGAAGGTACTGTTACCTGCCATAATTTGTATCGAAATTACAGGGACTTGTCATAATTAGTAACGGAGTTACAGTTACCTGCCAAAATTAGTATCGAAATTAAAGTTACTTGTCATAATTAGTAACGAAGTTACAGTTACCTGTCATAATTAGTATCGAAGTTACTGTTACCTGTCATAATTAGTATTGAAGTTACAGTTACCTACCATAATTTTTTATCATGATTACTGTTACTTGTCATAATTAGTAACGAAGTTAGATTTTCTTGTCATAATTAGTATCGAAGTTACAGTTTCCTGTCATAAATTGATTCGAAGTTGTAGTTACTTGTCATATTTAGTATCGAAGTTACTGTTACCTGACATAATTAGTACCGAAGTTACAGTTACCTGCCATAATTTGTATCGAAATTACAGGGACTTGTCATAATTAGTAACGAAGTTACCGTTACTTGCCATAATTAGTATCGAAATTAAAGTTACTTGTCATAATTAGTAACGAAGTTACAGTTACCTGCCATAATTAGTATCGAAGTTACTGTTACCTGTCATAATTAGTATTGAAGTTACAGTTACCTACCACAATTTTTTATCAAAATTACTGTTATTTGTCATAATTAGTAACAAAATTAAAGTTTCTTGTCATAATTAGTATCGAAGTTACAGTTACCTGCCATAATTTGTATCGAAGTTATAGTTACATGTCATAATTAGTATCGAAGTTACTGTTACCTGTCATAATTAGTATCGAAGTTACAGTTACCTGCCATAATTTGTATCGAAATTACAGTTACCTGTCATAATAAGTATCGAAGTTACAGTTACTTGTCATAATTAGTATCGAAGTTACAGTTACTTCACATAATTAGAAACGATGTTTCAGTAACCTGTCATAATTAGTATCGAAGTTACTGTTACCTGTATTAATTAGTATCGAAGTTACAGTTACCTGCCATAATTTTTTTAATCAAAATTAGAGTTACTTGTCATAATTAGTAAAGAAGTTACAGTTACTTGTCATAATTAGTATCGAAGTTACTGTTACCTGTCATAATTAGTATCAAAGTTACGGTTACCTGCCATAATTTGTATCGAAGTTACAGTTCCGTGTCATAATTAGTATCGAAGTTACAGTTACCTGTCATAATTAGTATCGAAGGTACTGTTTCCTGTCATAATTAGTATTGAAGTTACAGTTACCTACCATAATTTTTTATCAAGATTACTGTTACTTGTCATAATTAATAACGAAGTTAGATTTTCTTGTCATAATTAGTATCGAAGTTACAGTTACCTGTCATAATTTGATTCGAAGTTATAGTTACTTGTCATAATTAGTATCGGAGTTACTGTTACCTGTCATAATTAGTATCGAAGTTTCAGTTACCTGCCATAATTTGTATCGAAATTACAGTTCCTTGTCATAATTACTATCGAAGTTACTGTTACCTGTCATAATTAGTATCTAAGTTACTGTTAACTGCCAAAATTTGTATCGAAATTACAATTACCTGCCATAATTTGTAACGAAATTACAGTTACTTATCATAATTAGTAACGAAGTTAGAGTTACCTGTCATAATTAGTATCGAAGTTACAGTTACTTGTCATAATTAGTATCAAAATTACTGTTACCTGTCATAATTAGTATCGAAGTTACAGTTACCTGCCATAATGAGTATCGAAGTTACTGTTACCTGTCATAAATAGAATCGAAGTTAGAGTTACCTGCCATAATTTGTATCGAAATTACAGTTAATTGTCATAATTAGTAACGAAGTTAAAGTTACCTGTCAAAATTAGTATCGAAGTTACAGTTACTTGTCATAATTAGTATCGAAGTTACTGATACCTGTCATAATTAGTATCAAAGTTACAGTTACCTGCCAAAATTTGTATCGAAATTACAGTTACTTGTCATAATTAGTATCGAAGTTACAGTTACCTGTCTTAATAAGTATCGAAGTAACTGTTTCTTGTCATAATTAGTAATGAAGTCACAGTTACCTGTCATAATAAGTATCGGAGTTACAGTTACTTGTCATAATTAGTATCGAAGTTACAGTTACTTGACATAATTAGTAACGATGTTACAGTAACCTGTCAAAATTAGTATCGAAGTTACTGTTACCTGTATTAATTAGTATTGAAGTTACAGTTACCTGCCATAATTTTTTAACAAAATTAGAGTTACTTGTCATAATTAGTAACGAAGTTACAGTTACTTGTCATAATTAGTATCGAAGTTACTGTTACCTGTCATAATTAGTATCAAAGTTACAGTTACCTGCCATAATTTGTATCGAAATTACAGTTCCTTGTCATAATTAGTATCGAAGTTACAGTTACCTGTCATAATTAGTATCAAAGGTACTGTTACCTGCCATAATTTGTATCGAAATTACAGTTACGTGTCATAATTAGTAACGAAGATACAGTTACCTGTCATAATTTGTATCAAAATTACAGCTACATGTCATAATTAGTAACGAAGTTACAGTTTCCTGTCATAATAAGTATCGAAGTTACTGTTACCTGACATAATTAGTATCGAAGTTACAGTTACCTGCCATAATTTGAATCGAAATTATAGGGACTTGTCATAATTAGTATCGAAATTAAAGCTACTTGTCATAATTAGTAACGAAGTTACTGTTACCTGTCATAATTAGTATTGAAGTTACTTTTACTTGTCATAATTAAAATCGAAGTTACTGTTACCTGTCATAATTAGTATCGAAGTTACAGTTTCTTGTCATAATTAGTAATGAATTTACTGTTACCTGTCATAATAAGTATCGAAGTTACAGTTACTTGTCATAATTAGTATCGAAGTTACAGTAACTTGACATAATTAGTAACGATGTTACAGTAACCTGTCATAATTAGTATCGAAGTTACTGTTACCTGTATTAATTAATATCGAAGTTACTGTTACCTGACATAATTAGTATCGAAGTTACAGTTACCTGCCATAATTTGTATCGAAATTACAGGGACTTGTCATAATTAGTAACGAAGTTACAGTTACCTGCCATAATTGGTATCGAAATTAATGTTACTTGTCATAATTAGTAACGAAGTTACAGTTACCTGTCATAATTAGTATCGAAGTTACTGTTACCTGTCATAATACGTATTGAAGTTACAGTGACCTACCATAATTTTTTATCAAAATTACTGTTACTTGTCATAATTAGTAACGAAGTTAGAGTTTCTTGTCATAATTAGTATCGAAGTTACTGTTAGCTGTCATAATTTGCATCGAAGTTATAGTTACTTGTCATAATTAGTTTCGAAGTAACTGTTACCTGTCATAATTAGTATCGAAGTTACAGTTACCTGCCATAATTTGTATCGAAATTACAGTTACCTGTCATAATAAGTATCGAAGTTACAGTTACTTGTCATAATTAGTATCGAAGATACAGTTACCTGACATAATTACTAACGATGTTACAGTAACCTGTCATAATTAGTATCGAAGTTACTGTTACCTGTATTAATTAGTATCGAAGTTACAGTTACCTGCCATTTTTTTTAAACAAAATTAGAGTTACTTGTCATAATTAGTAACGAAGTTACAGTTACCTGTCATAATTAGTATCGATGTTACTGTTACCTGTCATAATTGGTATCAAAGTTACAGTTACCTGCCATAATTTGTATCGAAATTACAGGGACTTGTCATAATTAGTAACGAAGTTAGAGTTTCTTGTCATAAATACTATCGAATTTACGGTTACCTGTCATAACTTAATTCGAAGTTATAGTTACTTGTCATAATTAGTATCGAAGTTACTGTTACCTGTCGTAATTAGTATCGAAGTTACAGTTACCTGCCATAATTTGTATCGAAATTACAGTTCCTTGTCATAATTAGTATCGAAGTTACAGTTACCTGTCATAATTAGTATCGAAGGTACTGTTACCTGCCATAATTTGTATCGGAATTTTAGTTACATGTCATAATTAGTTACGAAGTTACAGTTACCTGTCATAATTTGTATCGAAATTACAGTTACTTGTCATAATTAGTAACGAAGTTACAGTTTCCTGTCATAATTAGTATCGAAGTTACTGTTACCTGTCATATTCAGTATCGAAGTTACAGTTACCTGCCAAAATTTGTATCGAAATTACAGTTACTTGTCATAATTAGTAACGAAGTTACAGTTACCTGTCATATTTAGTATCGAAGTTACAGTTACTTGTCTTAATAAGTATCGAAGTTACTGTTACTTGTCATAATTAGTATCGAAGTTACTGTTACCTGTCAAAATTAGTATCGAAATTACAATTACCTGCCGTAATTTGTAACGAAATTACTGTTACTTGTCATAATTAGTAACGAAGTTACAGTTATCTGTCATAATTAGTATCGAAGTTACAGTTACTTGTCATAATTAGTATCGAAATTACTCTTACCTGTCATAATAAGTATCGAAGTTACAGTTACCTGCCATAATTAGTATCGAAGTTACTGTTACCTGTCATAATTAGTATCGAAGTTAGAGTTACCTGCCATAATTCGTATCGAAATTACAGTTACTTGTCATAATTAGTAACGAAGTTACAGTTACCTGTCAAAATTCGTATCGAAGTTACAGTTACTTGTCATAATTAGTATCGAAGTTACTGATACCTGTCAAAATTAGTATCGACGTTACAGTTACCTCCCTAAATTTGTATCGAAATTACAGTTACTTGTCATAATTAGTATCGAAGTTACAGTTACCTGTCATAATTAGTATCGAAGTATCAGTTTCATGTCATAATTAGTAATGAAGTTACAGTTACCTGTCATAATAAGTATCGAAGTTACAGTTACTTGTCATAATTAGTATCGAAGTTACAGTAACTTGACATAATTAGTAACGATGTTACAGTAACTTGTCATAATTAGTATCGAAGTTACTGTTACCTGTATTAATTAGTATCGAAGTAACAGTTGCCTGCCAAATTTTTTTATCAAAATTAGAGTTACTTGTCATAATTAGTAACGAAGTTACAGTTACTTGTCATAATTAGTATCGAAGTAACTGTTACCTGTCATAATTAGTATCAAAGTTACAGTAACCTGCCATAATTTGTATCTAAATTACAGTTCCTTGTCATACTTCGTATCGAAGTTACATTTACCTGTCATAATTTGTATCGAAGTTATAGTTACTTGTCATAATTAGTATCGAAGTTACTGTTACCTGTCATAATTAGTATCGAAGTTACAGTTACCTTCCATAATTTGTATCGAAATTACAGTTACTTGTCATAATTAGTAACGAAGTTACAGGTACCTGTCATAATTAGTATCGAAGTTACAGTTACTTGTCATAATTAGTATCGAAGTTACTGTTACCTGTCATAATTAATATCGAAGTCACAGTTACCTGCCAAAATTTGTATCGAAATTACAGTTACTTGTCATAATTAGTAACGAAGTTACAGTTACTTGTCATAATTAGTATCGAAGTTACAGTTACTTGTCATAATTAGTATCGTAGTTACTGTTACCTGTCATAATTAGTATCGAAGTTACTGTTACCTGTCATAATTAGTGTCGAAGTTACAGTTACCTGCCATAATTTGTATCGAAATTACAGTTACTTGTCATAATTAGTAACGAAGATACTGTTACATGTCATAATAAGTATCGAAGTTACTGTTACCTGTCATAACTAATATCGAAATTACAGTTACCTGCCATAATTTGTTTCGAAATTACAGTTACTTGTCATAATTAGTAACGAAGTTACAGTTACTTGCCATAATTAGTATAGAAATTACAGTTACTTGTCATAATTAGTAACGAAGTTGCAGTTACCTGTCATAATTAGTATCGAAGTTACTGTTACCTGTCATAATTAGTATCGAAGTTACAGTTACCTACCATAATTTGTATCGAAATTACAGTTACTTGTCATAATTAGTAACGAAGTTACAGTTACCTGTCATAATTAGTATCGAAGTTACAGTTACTTGTCATAATAAGTATCGAAGTTACTGTTACTTGTCATAATTAATATCGAAGTTACTGTTACCTGTCATAATTAGTATCGAAGTTACAGTTTCTTGTCATAATTAGTAATGAAGTTACAGTTACCTGTCATAATAAGTATCGAAGTTACAGTTACTTGTCATAATTAGTATCGAAGTTACAGTTACTTGACATAATTAGTATCGATGTTACAGTAACCTGTCATAATTAGTATCGAAGTTACTGTTACCTGCATTAATATGTATCGAAGTTACTGTTACCTGACATAATTAGTATCGAAGTTACAGTTACCTGCCATAATTTGTATCGAAATTACAGGGACTTGTCATAATTAGTAACGAAGTTACAGTTACCTGCCATAATTAGTATCGAAATTAAAGTTACTTGTTATAATTAGTAACGAAGTTACAATTACCTGTCATAATTAGTATCGAAGTTCCTGTAACCTGTCATAATACGTATTGAAGTTAAAGTTACCTACCATAATTTTTTGTCAAAATTACTGTTACTTGTCATAATTAGTAACGAAGTTAGAGTTTCTTGTCATAATTAGTATCGAAGTTACTGTTACCTGTCATAATTAGTATCGAAGTTACAGTTACCTAACATAATTTGTATCGGAATTACAGTTAATTGTCATAATTAGTAACGAAGTTACAGTTACCTGTCATAATTAGTATCGAAGTTACAGTTACTTGTCATAATTAGTATCGAAGTAACTGTTACTTGTCATAATTAATATCGAAGTTACTGTTACCTGTCATAATTAGTATCGAAGTTACAGTTTCTTGTCATAATTAGTAATGAAGTTACAGTTACCTGTCATAATAAGTATCGAAGTTACAGTTACTTGTCATAATTAGTATCGAAGTTACAGTTACTTGACATAATTAGTATCGATGTTACAGTAACCTGTCATAATTAGTATCGAAGTTACTGTTACCTGTATTAATAAGTATCAAAGTTACTGTTACCTGACATAATTAGTATCGAAGTTACAATTACCTGCCATAATTTGTATCGAAATTACAGGGACTTGTCATAATTAGTAACGAAGTTACAGTTACCTGCCATAATTAGTATCGAAATTAAGTTACTTGTCATAATTAGTAACGAAGTTACAATTACCTGTCATAATTAGTATCGATTTTCCTGTAACCTGTCATAATACGTATTGAAGTTACAGTTACCTACCATAATTTTTTGTCAATATTACTGTTACTGGTCATAATTAGTAACGATGTTAGAGTTTCTTGTCATAAATAGTATCGAAGTTACTGTTACATGTCATAATTTGTATCGAAGTTATAGTAACCTGTCATAATTAGTATCGAAGTTACTGTTACCTGTATTAATTAATATCGAAGTTACTGTTACCTGACATAATTAGTATCGAAGTTACAGTTACCTGCCATAATTTGTATCGAAATTACAGGGACTTGCCATAATTAGTAACGAAGTTACAGTTACCTGCCATAATTAGTATCGAAATTAAAGTTACTTTACATAATTAGTAACGAAGTTACAGTAACCTGTCATAATTAGTATCGAAGTTACTGTTACCTGTATAAAAATAATATCGAAGTTACAGTTACCTGCCAATTTTTTTTTTATCAAAACAGAGTTATTTGTCATAATTAGTAACGAAGTGACAATTACCTGTCATAATTATTATCGAAGTTCCTGTTACCTGTCATAATTGGTATCAAAGTTACAGTTACCTGCCATAATTTGTATCGAAATTACAGGGAATTGTCATAATTAGTAACGAAGTTACAGTTACCTGTCATAATTAGTATCGAAGTTACTGTTACCTGTCATAATTAGTGTTGAAGTTACAGTTACCTACCATAATTTTTTATCAAAATTACTGTTACTTGTCATAATTAGTAACGAAGTTAGAGTATCTTGTCATAATTAGTATCGAAATTACAGTTACCTGTCATAATTTGATTCGAAGTTATAGTTACTTGTCATAAATTGTATCGAAGTTACTGTTACCTGTCATAATTAGTATCGAAGTTACAGTTACCTGCCATAATTTGTATCGAAATTACAGTTCCTATTCATAAAAGTATCGAAGTTAGAGTTACCTGTCATAATTAGTATCGAAGGTACTGTTACCTGCCATAATTTGTATCGGAATTACAGTTACTTGTCATAATAAGTTACGAAGTTACAGTTACCTGTCATAATTTGTATCGAAATTACAGTAACTTGTCACAATTAGTAACGAAATTACAGTTTCCTGTCATAATTAGTGTCGAAGTTACTGTTACCTGTCATAATCAGTAACGAAGTTACAGTAACCCGCCAAAATTTGTATCGAAATTACAGTTACTTGTCATAATTAGTAACGAAGTTACAGTTACCTGTCATAATTAGTATCGAAGTTATAGTTACTTGTCATAATAAGTATCGAAGTTACTTTTACTTGTCATAGTTAGTATCGAAGTTACTGTTACCAGTCATAATTAGTATCGAAATTACAATTACCTGCCATAATTTTTAACGAAATTACAGTTACTTGTCATAATTAGTAACGAAGTTACAGTTACCTGTCATAATTAGTGTCGAAGTTACAGTTACTTGTCATAATTAGTATCGAAGTTACTGTTACCTGTCATAATTAGTATCGAAGTTACTGTTACCTGTCATAATTAGTATCGAAGTTAGAGTTACCAGCCATAATTGGTGTCGAAATTACAGTTACTTGTCATAATAAGTAACGAAGTTACAGTTACCTGTCATAATTAGTATCGAAGTAACAGTTACTTTTCATAATTAGTATCGAAGTTACAGTTACCTGCCAAAATTTGTATCGAAATTACAGTTACTTGTCATAATAAGTATCGAAGTTACTGTTACTTGTCATAATTAATATCGAAGTTACTGTTACCTGTCATAATTAGTATCGAAGTTACAGTTACTTGTCATAATTGGTATCTAAGTTACAGTTACTTGTCATAATTAGTATCGAAGTTACAGTTACCTGTCATAATTAGTATCGAAGTTACAGTTTCTTGTCATAATTAATAATGAAGTTACAGTTACCTGCCATAATAAGTATCGAAGTTACAGTTACTTGTCATAATTAGTATCAAAGTTACAGTTACTTGACATAATTAGTAACGATGTTACAGTAACCTGTCATAATTAGTATCGAAGTTACTGTTACCTGTATTAATTAGTATCGAAGTTACAGTTACTTGCCATAAACTTTTATCAAAATTAGAGTTTCTTGTCTTAATTAGTAACGAAGTTACAGTTACTTGTCATAATTAGTATCGATGTTACTGTTACCTGTCATAATTAGTATCAAAGTTACCGTTACCTGCCATAATTTGTAACGAAATTACAGTTCCTTGTCATAATTAGTATCGAAGTGACAGTTACATGTCATAATAAGTATCGAAGGTACAGTTATCTGCCATAATTTGTATCGAAATTACAGTTACTTGTCATAATTAGTAACGAAGTTACAGTTACCTGTCATAATTTGTATCGATATTACAGTTACTTGTCTAATTAGTAACGAAGTTACAGTTTCCTGTCATAATTAGTATCGAAGTTACTGTTACCTGACATAATTAGTATCGAAGTTACAGTTACCTGCCATAATTTGTATCGAAAATACAGGGACTTGTCATAATTAGTAAGGAAGTGACAGTTACCTGCCATAATTAGTATCGAAATTAAAGTTACTTGTCATAATTAGTAACGTAGTTACAGTTACCTGTCATAATTAGTATCGAAGTTACTGTTACCTGTCATAATTAGTATTGAAGTTACAGTTACCTACCATAATTTTTGATCAAAATTACTGTTACTTGTCATAATTAGTAACTAAGTTAGAGTTTCTTGTCATAATTAGTATCGAAGATACAGTTACCTGTCATACTTTGTATCGAAATTACAGTTACTTGTCATAATTAGTATCGAAGTTACAGTTACCTGTCATAATTTGTATCGAAATTACAGTTACTTGTCATAATTAGTAACGAAGTTACAGTTACCAGTCATAGGCTAATTAGTATCGAAGTTACAGTTACTTGTCATAATTAGTATCGAAGTTACTCTTAATTGTCATAATTAGTATCGAAGTAACTGTTACCTGTCATAATTATTATCGAAATTACAATTACCTGCCATAATTTGTATCGAAATTACAGTTACTTGTCATAATTAGTAACGAAGTTACAGTTACCTGTCATAATTAGTATCGAAGTTACAGTTACCTGCCATAATTATTATCGAAGTTACTGTTATCTCTCATAAATAGTATCGAAGTTACTGTTTTCTGTCATAATCAGTATCGAAGTTACTGTTACCTGTCATAATTAGTATCGAAGTTACAGTTACCTGCCATAATTTGTATCGAAATTACAGTTACTTTTCATAATTAGTAACGAAGATACTGTTACATGTCATAATAAGTATCGAAGTTACTGTTACCTGTCATAACTAGTATCGAAATTACAGTTACCTGCCATAATTTGTATCGAAATTACAGTTACTTGTCATAATGAGTAACGAAGTTACAGTTACTTGTCATAATTAGTATAGAAATTACAGTTACTTGTCATAATTAGTAACGAAGTTGCAGTTACCTGTCATAATTAGTATCGAAGTTACTGTTACCTGTCATAATTAGTATCGAAGTTACAGTTACCTACCATAATTTGTATCGGAATTACAGTTAATTGTCATAATTAGTAACGAAGTTACAGTTACCTGTCATAATTAGTATCGAAGTTACAGTTACTTGTCATAATTGGTATCTAAGTTACAGTTACTTGTCATAATTAGTATCGAAGTTACAGTTACCTGTCATAATTAGTATCGAAGTTACAGTTTCTTGTCATAATTAGTAATGAAGTTACAGTTACCTGTCATAATAAGTATCGAAGTTACAGTTACTTGTCATAATTAGTATCGAAGTTACAGTTACTTGACATAATTAGTAACGATATTACAGTAACCTGTCATAATTAGTATCGAAGTTACTGTTACCTGTATTAATTAGTATCGATGTTACAGTTACTTGCCATAAACTTTTATCAAAATTAGAGTTTCTTGTCTTAATTAGTAACGAAGTTACAGTTACTTGTCATAATTAGTATCGATGTTACTGTTACCTGTCATAATTAGTATCAAAGTTACCGTTACCTGCCATAATTTGTATCGAAATTACAGTTCCTTGTCATAATTAGTATCGAAGTGACAGTTACATGTCATAATAAGTATCGAAGGTACAGTTATCTGCCATAATTTGTATCGAAATTACAGTTACTTGTCATAATTAGTATCGAAGTTACAGTTACTTGTCATAATTGGTATCTAAGTTACAGTTACTTGTCATAATTAGTATCGAAGTTACAGTTACCTGTCATAATTAGTATCGATGTTACAGTTTCTTGTCATAATTAATAATGAAGTTACAGTTACCTGCCATAATAAGTATCGAAGTTACAGTTACTTGTCATAATTAGTATCGAAGTTACAGTTACTTGACATAATTAGTAACGATGTTACAGTAACCTGTCATAATTAGTATCGAAGTTACTGTTACCTGTATTAATTAGTATCGAAGTTACAGTTACTTGCCATAAACTTTTATCAAAATTAGAGTTTCTTGTCTTAATTAGTAACGAAGTTACAGTTACTTGTCATAATTAGTATCGATGTTACTGTTACCTGTCATAATTAGTATCAAAGTTACCGTTACCTGCCATAATTTGTAACGAAATTACAGTTCCTTGTCATAATTAGTATCGAAGTGACAGTTACATGTCATAATAAGTATCGAAGGTACAGTTATCTGCCATAATTTGTATCGAAATTACAGTTACTTGTCATAATTAGTAACGAAGTTACAGTTACCTGTCATAATTTGTATCGATATTACAGTTACTTGTCTAATTAGTAACGAAGTTACAGTTTCCTGTCATAATTAGTATCGAAGTTACTGTTACCTGACATAATTAGTATCGAAGTTACAGTTACCTGCCATAATTTGTATCGAAAATACAGGGACTTGTCATAATTAGTAAGGAAGTTACAGTTACCTGCCATAATTAGTATCGAAATTAAAGTTACTTGTCATAATTAGTAACGTAGTTACAGTTACCTGTCATAATTAGTATCGAAGTTACTGTTACCTGTCATAATTAGTATTGAAGGTACAGTTACCTACCATAATTTTTGATCAAAATTACTGTTACTTGTCATAATTATTAACGAAGTTAGAGTTTCTTGTCATAATTAGTATCGAAGATACAGTTACCTGTCATACTTTGTATCGAAATTACAGTTACTTGTCATAATTAGTATCGAAGTTACAGTTACCTGTCATACTTTGTATCGAAATTACAGTTACTTGTCATAATTAGTAACGAAGTTACAGTTACCAGTCATAATTAGTATCGAAGTTACAGTTACTTGTCATAATTAGTATCGAAGTTACTCTTAATTGTCATAATTAGTATCGAAGTAACTGTTACCTGTCATAATAATTATCGAAATTACAATTACCTGCCATAATTTGTATCGAAATTACAGTTACTTGTCATAATTAGTAACGAAGTTACAGTTACCTGTCATAATTAGTATCGAAGTTATAGTTACCTGCCATAATTATTATCGAAGTTACTGTTATCTGTCATAAATAGTATCGAAGTTACTGTTTTCTGTCATAATCAGTATCGAAGTTACTGTTACCTGTCATAATTAGTATCGAAGTTACAGTTACCTGCCATAATTTGTATCGAAATTACAGTTACTTGTCATAATTAGTAACGAAGATACTGTTACATGTCATAATAAGTATCGAAGTTACTGTTACCTGTCATAACTAGTATCGAAATTACAGTTACCTGCCATAATTTGTATCGAAATTACAGTTACTTGTCATAATGAGTAACGAAGTTACAGTTACTTGTCATAATTAGTATAGAAATTACAGTTACTTGTCATAATTAGTAACGAAGTTGCAGTTACCTGTCATAATTAGTATCGAAGTTACTGTTACCTGTCATAATTAGTATCGAAGTTACAGTTACCTACCATAATTTGTATCGGAATTACAGTTAATTGTCATAATTAGTAACGAAGTTACAGTTACCTGTCATAATTAGTATCGAAGTTACAGTTACTTGTCATAATTAGTATCGAAGTTACTGTTACTTGTCATAATTAATATCGAAGTTACTGTTACCTGTCATAATTAGTATCGACGTTACAGTTTCTTGTCATAATTAGTAATGAAGTTACAGTTACCTGTCATAATAAGTATCGAAGTTACAGTTACTTGTCATAATTAGTATCGAAGTTACAGTAACTTGACATAATTAGTATCGATGTTACAGTAACCTGTCATAATTAGTATCGAAGTTACTGTTACCTGTATTAATAAGTATCGAAGTTACTGTTACCTGACATAATTAGTATCGAAGTTACAATTACCTGCCATAATTTGTATCGAAATTACAGGGACTTGTCATAATTAGTAACGAAGTTACAGTTACCTGCCATAATTAGTATCGAAATTAAGTTACTTGTCATAATTAGTAACGAAGTTACAATTACCAGTCATATTTAGTATCGATGTTCCTGTAACCTGTCATAATACGTATTGAAGTTACAGTTACCTACCATAATTTTTTGTCAAAATTACTGTTACTTGTCATAATTAGTAACGATGTTAGAGTTTCTTGTCATAATTAGTATCGAAGTTACTGTTACCTGTCATAATTTGTATCGAAGTTATAGTATCCTGTCATAATTAGTATCGAAGTTACTGTTACATGTATTAATTAAAATCGAAGTTACTGTTACCTGACATAATTAGTATCGAAGTTACAGTTACCTGCCATAATTTGTATCGAAATTACAGGGACTTGCCATAATTAGTAACGAAGTTACAGTTACGTGCCATAATTAGTATCGAAATTTAAGTTACTTTACATAATTAGTAACGAAGTTACAGTAACCTGTCATAATTAGTATCGAAGTTACTGTTACCTGTATAAAAATAATATCGAAGTTACAGTTACCTGCCATATTTTTTTTTATCAAAACAGAATTACTTGTCATAATTAGTAACGAAGTGACAATTACCTGTCATAATTAGTATCGAAGTTCCTGTTACCTGTCATAATTGGTATCAATGTTACAGTTACCTGCCATAATTTGTATCGAAATTACAGGGACTTGTCATAATTAGTAACGAAGTTACAGTTACCTGTCATAATTAGTATCGAAGTTACTGTTACCTGTCATAATTAGTGTTGAAGTTACAGTTACCTACCATAATTTTTTATCAAAATTACTGTTACTTGTCATAATTAGTAACGAAGTTAGAGTTTCTTGTCATAATTAGTATCGAAATTACAGTTACCTGTCATAATTTGATTCGATGATATAGTTACTTGTCATAAATTGTATCGAAGTTACTGTTACCTGTCATAATTAGTATCGAAGTTACAGTTACCTGCCATAATTTGTATCGAAATTACAGTTCCTATTCATAATTAGTATCGAAGTTAGAGTTACCTGTCATAATTAGTATCGAAGGTACTGTTACCTGCCATAATTTGTATCGGAATTACAGTTACTTGTCATAATTAGTTACGAAGTTACAGTTACCTGTCATAATTTGTATCGAAATTACAGTAACTTGTCATAATTAGTAACGAAATTACACTTTCCTGTCATAATTAGTGTCGAAGTTACTGTTACCTGTCATAATCAGTAACGAAGTTACAGTTACCCGCCAAAATTTGTATCGAAATTACAGTTACTTGTCATAATTAGTAACGAAGTTACAGTTACCTGTCATAATTAGTATCGAAGTTATTGTTACTTGTCATAATAAGTATCGAAGTTACTTTTACTTGTCATAATTAGTATCGAAGTTACTGTTACCTGTCATAATTAGTATCGAAATTACAATTACCTGCCATAATTTGTGTCGAAATTACAGTTACTTGTCATAATAAGTAACGAAGTTACAGTTACCTGTCATAATTAGTATCGAAGTAACAGTTACTTTTCATAATTAGTATCGAAGTTACTGTTTCCTGTCATAATTAGTATCGAAGTTACAGTTACCTGCCAAAATTTGTATCGAAATTACAGTTACTTGTCATAATAAGTGTCGAAGTTACTGTTTCTTGTCATAATTAATATCGAAGTTACTGTTACCTGTCATAATTAGTATCGAAGTTACAGTTACTTGTCATAATTGGTATCTAAGTTACAGTTACTTGTCATAATTAGTATCGAAGTTACAGTTACCTGTCATAATTAGTATCGAAGTTACAGTTTCTTGTCATAATTAGTAATGAAGTTACAGTTACCTGTCATAATAAGTATCGAAGTTACAGTTACTTGTCATAATTAGTATCGAAGTTACAGTTACTTGACATAATTAGTAACGATGTTACAGTAACCTGTCATAATTAGTATCGAAGTTACTGTTACCTGTATTAATTAGTATCGATGTTACAGTTACTTGCCATAAACTTTTATCAAAATTAGAGTTTCTTGTCTTAATTAGTAACGAAGTTACAGTTACTTGTCATAATTAGTGTCGATGTTACTGCTACCTGTCATAATTTGTATCAAAGTTACCGTTACCTGCCATAATTTGTATCGAAATTACAGTTCCTTGTCATAATTAGTATCGAAGTGACAGTTACATGTCATAATAAGTATCGAAGGTACAGTTATCTGCCATAATTTGTATCGAAATTACAGTTACTTGTCATAATTAGTATCGAAGTTACAGTTACTTGTCATAATTGGTATCTAAGTTACAGTTACTTGTCATAATTAGTATCGAAGTTACAGTTACCTGTCATAATTAGTATCGAAGTTACAGTTTCTTGTCATAATTAATAATGAAGTTACAGTTACCTGCCATAATAAGTATCGAAGTTACAGTTACTTGTCATAATTAGTATCGAAGTTACAGTTACTTGACATAATTAGTAACGATGTTACAGTAACCTGTCATAATTAGTATCGAAGTTACTGTTACCTGTATTAACCCGTTAAGTGGGGAGCGAATTCTTCCACATGACCACTACGGTGGGGAGAGGTTTTCATATTTTTTTAAATGTTTAAATAATTGGATTTACGCAGCTCGACATGTATCTGTTTAGTATTGCATGTATATTTTGACAAGAAGACACATTAATTTCAATACTGCAACGAATATTTACGAAATAGAATGATTTTTAAGCGAATCATATCTTAGTGCAACAAAGGCATAAGTCTCATATTACTATTTTTTCACTGATGAGCATTGTAATCGTTACTTTCCGAAACTTGTACGTTAGCAATAAGTATTTACGTATCCAATAAGATCGGATTTTTTGGAGTGACCTCCTGAGAGGCCTGGTGCAGGTCTTTCTAGTCGACGCCCGTGGGCAACTTACGCGTCGGGATGGGCAAGGATGTGGTAGGAAGAGGCCGTGGCCAGTCAGGAGGTACTGCCCCAGCATTTGCCTGGTGTTGAAAATGGGAAAACCACGGCAAACCATTTCAAGGACGGCCGATGGAGGGGCTCGAACCCACGCATATGTCGAGTCAGGAGATAGCTGGGCCCTACGACCTAACGCTACGCTTTAGCGAGCACAGACACTGCTGTCGATAATAAAAGATACATGTAGTCCCACAAGCGCTATAAATATATTTCACACTATAATTACACTATTGAAGAATACGATAATGACCTGATAACAATGTACTCACCTAATATGTACTTTCTTCTCGTGCTGTGCATACAGATTTGTTTGCTGTGCAATAAGCTCACAAAATCCGTCGTCTATAAAAAAAATCGAAAATTTCTTCCGGGTCCTTCTTATCTAAAAGTTCACCCTGTATTCCAGCATTGTAATTAGCTGGAAATCTTCCCCGCCTACAACCCCGTACGTCCCATTCACCGTGTACAGCAGGATTACCATCATTCGCGATTTCAGTGTCACTGCTGTCACTAGAACTCGAACTCCGTACCAATACACTGTGTCTTGAAACCCCACTAAAATTACTAGTCCCTGGAGTATTTACTAATAACGGAGTTTCTTCGTCACTTTCTGAACTGGACTCACTACAACTATCATCATCGCTATGTTCGAGCATATCACGAATAACACATTCACTCGGAATATCTCTCGAACGTTTAGACATACTGTAGTACAATATAAAACAAAATAAATCTCTAAAACATTCTAAAAACCACAATAGGAACACATCAAAGCTTCTGTATCTGGCGAACTTAGTACCGTGTACGAAAAAGACGGGCTACTAAAGACGCACGGCGCTCGAGTTGAGTGTGACGCGGCATTTGAGCGGTTATTGCATTGAGCAAATACGTACCAAATAGCAAGGGGATTCCCTATCATAAAACCATAGTAGCTACGTAGTTCAAAAAATATCGTAGAGATGGCAGCACCTCCCAGAGCCTGTGAGGAAAGTCTCAAGCCTGGCGCGTAATTTTAAAGGCAAGAAAAAAAATAAAACCCGTCCTGCGTCTGGAGACGCGACACCCATCCAAGTGCAAAGCTGCAATCGCGGATGGAGCCGCGAGCCCCGCTCTACGGGTTAACTAGTATCGAAGTTACAGTTACTTGCCATAAACTTTTATCAAAATTAGAGTTTCTTGTCTTAATTAGTAACGAAGTTACAGTTACTTGTCATAATTAGTATCGATGTTACTGTTACCTGTCATAATTAGTATCAAAGTTACCGTTACCTGCCATAATTTGTAACGAAATTACAGTTCCTTGTCATAATTAGTATCGAAGTGACAGTTACATGTCATAATATGTATCGAAGGTACAGTTATCTGCCATAATTTGTATCGAAATTACAGTTACTTGTCATAATTAGTAACGAAGTTACAGTTACCTGTCATAATTTGTATCGATATTACAGTTACTTGTCTAATTAGTAACGAAGTTACAGTTTCCTGTCATTATTAGTATCGAAGTTACTGTTACCTGACATAATTAGTATCGAAGTTACAGTTACCTGCCATAATTTGTATCGAAAATACAGGGACTTGTCATAATTAGTAAGGAAGTTACAGTTACCTGCCATAATTAGTATCGAAATTAAAGTTACTTGTCATAATTAGTAACGTAGTTACAGTTACCTGTCATAATTAGTATCGAAGTTACTGTTACCTGTCATAATTAGTATTAAAGTTACAGTTACCTACCATAATTTTTGATCAAAATTACTGTTACTTGTCATAATTAGTAACGAAGTTAGAGTTTCTTGTCATAATTAGTATCGAAGATACAGTTACCTGTCATACTTTGTATCGAAATTACAGTTACTTGTCATAATTAGTATCGAAGTTACAGTTACCTGTCATACTTTGTATCGAAATTACAGTTACTTGTCATAATTAGTAACGAAGTTACAGTTACCAGTCATAATTAGTATCGAAGTTACAGTTACTTGTCATAATTAGTAACGAAGTTACAATTACCTGTCATATTTAGTATCGATGTTCCTGTAACCTGTCATAATACGTATTGAAGTTACAGTTACCTACCATAATTTTTTGTCAAAATTACTGTTACTTGTCATAATTAGTAACGATGTTAGAGTTTCTTGTCATAATTAGTATCGAAGTTACTGTTACCTGTCATAATTTGTATCGAAGTTATAGTATCCTGTCATAATTAGTATCGAAGTTACTGTTACCTGTATTAATTAAAATCGAAGTTACTGTTACCTGACATAATTAGTATCGAAGTTACAGTTACCTGCCATAATTTGTATCGAAATTACAGGGACTTGCCATAATTAGTAACGAAGTTACAGTTACGTGCCATAATTAGTATCGAAATTTAAGTTACTTTACATAATTAGTAACGAAGTTACAGTAACCTGTCATAATTAGTATCGAAGTTACTGTTACCTGTATAAAAATAATATCGAAGTTACAGTTACCTGCCATATTTTTTTTTATCAAAACAGAGTTACTTGTCATAATTAGTAACGAAGTGACAATTACCTGTCATAATTAGTATCGAAGTTCCTGTTACCTGTCATAATTGGTATCAATGTTACAGTTACCTGCCATAATTTGTATCGAAATTACAGGGACTTGTCATAATTAGTAACGAAGTTACAGTTACCTGTCATAATTAGTATCGAAGTTACTGTTACCTGTCATAATTAGTGTTGAAGTTACAGTTACCTACCATAATTTTTTATCAAAATTACTGTTACTTGTCATAATTAGTAACGAAGTTAGAGTTTCTTGTCATAATTAGTATCGAAATTACAGTTACCTGTCATAATTTGATTCGATGATATAGTTACTTGTCATAAATTGTATCGAAGTTACTGTTACCTGTCATAATTAGTATCGAAGTTACAGTTACCTGCCATAATTTGTATCGAAATTACTGTTCCTATTCATAATTAGTATCGAAGTTAGAGTTACCTGTCATAATTAGTATCGAAGGTACTGTTACCTGCCATAATTTGTATCGGAATTACAGTTACTTGTCATAATTAGTTACGAAGTTACAGTTACCTGTCATAATTTGTATCGAAATTACAGTAACTTGTCATAATTAGTAACGAAATTACACTTTCCTGTCATAATTAGTGTCGAAGTTACTGTTACCTGTCATAATCAGTAACGAAGTTACAGTTACCCGCCAAAATTTGTATCGAAATTACAGTTACTTGTCATAATTAGTAACGAAGTTACAGTTACCTGTCATAATTAGTATCGAAGTTATTGTTACTTGTCATAATAAGTATCGAAGTTACTTTTACTTGTCATAATTAGTATCGAAGTTACTGTTACCTGTCATAATTAGTATCGAAATTACAATTACCTGCCATAATTTGTGTCGAAATTACAGTTACTTGTCATAATAAGTAACGAAGTTACAGTTACCTGTCATAATTAGTATCGAAGTAACAGTTACTTTTCATAATTAGTATCGAAGTTACTGTTTCCTGTCATAATTAGTATCGAAGTTACAGTTACCTGCCAAAATTTGTATCGAAATTACAGTTACTTGTCATAATAAGTGTCGAAGTTACTGTTTCTTGTCATAATTAATATCGAAGTTACTGTTACCTGTCATAATTAGTATCGAAGTTACAGTTACTTGTCATAATTGGTATCTAAGTTACAGTTACTTGTCATAATTAGTATCGAAGTTACAGTTACCTGTCATAATTAGTATCGAAGTTACAGTTTCTTGTCATAATTAGTAATGAAGTTACAGTTACCTGTCATAATAAGTATCGAAGTTACAGTTACTTGTCATAATTAGTATCGAAGTTACAGTTACTTGACATAATTAGTAACGATGTTACAGTAACCTGTCATAATTAGTATCGAAGTTACTGTTACCTGTATTAATTAGTATCGATGTTACAGTTACTTGCCATAAACTTTTATCAAAATTAGAGTTTCTTGTCTTAATTAGTAACGAAGTTACAGTTACTTGTCATAATTAGTATCGATGTTACTGCTACCTGTCATAATTTGTATCAAAGTTACCGTTACCTGCCATAATTTGTATCGAAATTACAGTTCCTTGTCATAATTAGTATCGAAGTGACAGTTACATGTCATAATAAGTATCGAAGGTACAGTTATCTGCCATAATTTGTATCGAAATTACAGTTACTTGTCATAATTAGTATCGAAGTTACAGTTACTTGTCATAATTGGTATCTAAGTTACAGTTACTTGTCATAATTAGTATCGAAGTTACAGTTACCTGTCATAATTTGTATCGAAGTTACAGTTTCTTGTCATAATTAATAATGAAGTTACAGTTACCTGCCATAATAAGTATCGAAGTTACAGTTACTTGTCATAATTAGTATCGAAGTTACAGTTACTTGACATAATTAGTAACGATGTTACAGTAACCTGTCATAATTAGTATCGAAGTTACTGTTACCTGTATTAACTAGTATCGAAGTTACAGTTACTTGCCATAAACTTTTATCAAAATTAGAGTTTCTTGTCTTAATTAGTAACGAAGTTACAGTTACTTGTCATAATTAGTATCGATGTTACTGTTACCTGTCATAATTAGTATCAAAGTTACCGTTACCTGCCATAATTTGTAACGAAATTACAGTTCCTTGTCATAATTAGTATCGAAGTGACAGTTACATGTCATAATATGTATCGAAGGTACAGTTATCTGCCATAATTTGTATCGAAATTACAGTTACTTGTCATAATTAGTAACGAAGTTACAGTTACCTGTCATAATTTGTATCGATATTACAGTTACTTGTCTAATTAGTAACGAAGTTACAGTTTCCTGTCATTATTAGTATCGAAGTTACTGTTACCTGACATAATTAGTATCGAAGTTACAGTTACCTGCCATAATTTGTATCGAAAATACAGGGACTTGTCATAATTAGTAAGGAAGTTACAGTTACCTGCCATAATTAGTATCGAAATTAAAGTTACTTGTCATAATTAGTAACGTAGTTACAGTTACCTGTCATAATTAGTATCGAAGTTACTGTTACCTGTCATAATTAGTATTAAAGTTACAGTTACCTACCATAATTTTTGATCAAAATTACTGTTACTTGTCATAATTAGTAACGAAGTTAGAGTTTCTTGTCATAATTAGTATCGAAGATACAGTTACCTGTCATACTTTGTATCGAAATTACAGTTACTTGTCATAATTAGTATCGAAGTTACAGTTACCTGTCATACTTTGTATCGAAATTACAGTTACTTGTCATAATTAGTAACGAAGTTACAGTTACCAGTCATAATTAGTATCGAAGTTACAGTTACTTGTCATAATTAGTATCGAAGTTACTCTTAATTGTCATAATTAGTATCGAAGTAACTGTTACCTGTCATAATTATTATCGAAATTACAATTACCTGCCATAATTTGTATCGAAATTACAGTTACTTGTCATAATTAGTAACGAAGTTACAGTTACCTGTCATAATTAGTATCGAAGTTACAGTTACCTGCCATAATTATTATCGAAGTTACTGTTATCTGCCATAAATAGTATCGAAGTTACTGTTTTCTGTCATAATCAGTATCGAAGTTACTGTTACCTGTCATAATTAGTATCGAAGTTACAGTTACCTGCCATAATTTGTATCGAAATTACAGTAATTTGTCATAATTAGTAACGAAGATACTGTTACATGTCATAATAAGTATCGAAGTTACTGTTACCTGTCATAACTAGTATCGAAATTACAGTTACCTGCCATAATTTGTATCGAAATTACAGTTACTTGTCATAATGAGTAACGAAGTTACAGTTACTTGTCATAATTAGTATATAAATTACAGTTACTTGTCATAATTAGTAACGAAGTTGCAGTTACCTGTCATAATTAGTATCGAAGTTACTGTTACCTGTCATAATTAGTATCGAAGTTACAGTTACCTACCATAATTTGTATCGGAATTACAGTTAATTGTCATAATTAGTAACGAAGTTAGAGTTACCCGTCATAATTAGTATCGAAGTTACAGTTACTTGTCCTAATTAGTATCGAAGTTACTGTTACTTGTCATAATTAATATCGAAGTTACTGTTACCTGTCATAATTAGTATCGAAGTTACAGTTTCTTGTCATAATTAGTAATGAAGTTACAGTTACCTGTCATAATAAGTATCGAAGTTACAGTTACTTGTCATAATTAGTATCGAAGTTACAGTAACTTGACATAATTAGTATCGATGTTACAGTAACCTGTCATAATTAGTATCGAAGTTACTGTTACCTGTATTAATAAGTATCGAAGTTACTGTTACCTGACATAATTAGTATCGAAGTTACAATTACCTGCCATAATTTGTATCGAAATTACAAGGAATTGTCATAATTAGTAACGAAGTTACAGTTACCTGCCATAATTAGTATCGAAATTAAGTTACTTGTCATAATTAGTAACGAAGTTACAATTACCTGTCATAATTAGTATCGATGTTCCTGTAACCTGTCATAATACGTATTGAAGTTACAGTTACCTACCATAATTTTTTGTCAAAATTACTGTTACTTGTCATAATTAGTAACGATGTTAGAGTTTCTTGTCATAATTAGTATCGAAGTTACTGTTACCTGTCATAATTTGTATCGAAGTTATAGTATCCTGTCATAATTAGTATCGAAGTTACTGTTACCTGTATTAATTAAAATCGAAGTTACTGTTACCTGACATAATTAGTATCGAAGTTACAGTTACCTGCCATAATTTGTATCGAAATTACAGGGACTTGCCATAATTAGTAACGAAGTTACAGTTACCTGCCATAATTTGTATCGAAATTAAAGTTACTTTACATAATTAGTAACGAAGTTACAGTAACCTGTCATAATTAGTATCGAAGTTACTGTTACCTGTATAAAAATAATATCGAAGTTACAGTTACCTGCCATATTTTTTTTTTATCAAAACAGAGTTACTTGTCATAATTAGTAACGAAGTGACAATTACCTGTCATAATTAGTATCGAAGTTCCTGTTACCTGTCATAATTGGTATCAATGTTACAGTTACCTGCCATAATTTGTATCGAAATTACAGGGACTTGTCATAATTAGTAACGAAGTTACAGTTACCTGTCATAATTAGTATCGAAGTTACTGTTACCTGTCATAATTAGTGTTGAAGTTACAGTTACCTACCATAATTTTTTATCAAAATTACTGTTACTTGTCATAATTAGTAACGAAGTTAGAGTTTCTTGTCATAATTAGTATCGAAATTACAGTTACCTGTCATAATTTGATTCGAAGTTATAGTTACTTGTCATAAATTGTATCGAAGTTACTGTTACCTGTCATAATTAGTATCGAAGTTACAGTTACCTGCCATAATTTGTATCGAAATTACAGTTCCTATTCATAATTAGTATCGAAGTTAGAGTTACCTGTCATAATTAGTATCGAAGGTACTGTTACCTGCCATAATTTGTATCGGAATTACAGTTACTTGTCATAATTAGTTACGAAGTTACAGTTACCTGTCATAATTTGTATCGAAATTACAGTAACTTGTCATAATTAGTAACGAAATTACAGTTTCCTGTCATAATTAGTGTCGAAGTTACTGTTACCTGTCATAATCAGTAACGAAGTTACAGTTACCCGCCAAAATTTGTATCGAAATTACAGTTACTTGTCATAATTAGTAACGAAGTTACAGTTACCTGTCATAATTAGTATCGAAGTTATAGTTACTTTTCATAATAAGTATCGAAGTTACTTTTACTTGTCATAATTAGTATCGAAGTTACTGTTACCTGTCATAATTAGTATCGAAATTACAATTACCTGCCATAATTTGTGTCGAAATTACAGTTACTTGTCATAATAAGTAACGAAGTTACAGTTACCTGTCATAATTAGTATCGAAGTAACAGTTTCTTTTCATAATTAGTATCGAAGTTACTGTTACCTGTCATAATTAGTATCGAAGTTACTGTTACCTGCCAAAATTTGTATCGAAATTACAGTTACTTGTCATAATAAGTATCGAAGTTACTGTTTCTTGTCATAATTAATATCGAAGTTACTGTTACCTGTCATAATTAGTATCGAAGTTACAGTTACTTGTCATAATTGTTATCTAAGTTACAGTTACTTGTCATAATTAGTATCGAAGTTACAGTAACCTGTCATAATTAGTATCGAAGTTACAGTTACCTGCCAAAATTTGTATCGAAATTACAGTTACTAGTCATAATTAGTATCGAAGTTACTGTTACTTGTCATAATTAATATCGAAGTTACTGTTACCTGTCATAATTAGTACCGAAATTACAATTACCTGCCATAATTAGTAACGAAATTACAGTTACTTGTCATGATTAGTAACGAAGTTACAGTTACCTGTTCTAATTAGTATCGAAGTAACAGTTACTTGTCATAATTAGTATCGAAGTTACTGATACCTGTCATAATTAGTATCGAAGTTACAGTTACCTGCCAAAATTTGTATCGAAATTACAGTTACTAGTCATAATTAGTATCGAAGTTACTGTTACTTGTCATAATTAATATCGAAGTTACTGTTACCTGTCATAATTAGTGTCGAAGTTACAGTTACTTGTCATAATTAGTATCGAAGTTACCGTTACTTGTCATAATTAGTATCGTTGTTACAGTTACGTGTCATAATTAGTATCGAAGTTACAGTTTCTTGTCATAATTAGTAATGAAGTTACAGTTACCTGTCATAATAAGTATCGAAGTTACAGTTACTTGTCATAATTAGTATCGAAGTTTCAGTTACTTGACCTAATTAGTAACGATGCTACAGTAACCTTTCATAATTAGTATCGAAGTTACTATTACCTGTATTAATTAGTATCGAAGTTATAGTTACCTGCCATAATTTTTTATCAAATTAGAGTTACTTGTCATAATTAGCAACGAAGTTACTGTTACTTGTCATAATTAGTATCGAAGTTACTGTTACCTCTCATAATTAGTATCAAAGTTACAGTTACCTGCCATAATTTGTATCGAAATTACAGTTCCTTGTCATAATTAGTATCGAAGTTACAGTTACCTGCCATAATTTGTATACAAGTTATAGTTACTTGTCATAATAAGTATCGAAGTTACTGTTTCCTGTCATAATTAGTATCGAAGTTACAGTTACCTGCCATAATTTTTTATCAAAATTACTGTTACTTGTCATAATTAGTAACGAAGTTAAAGTTTCTTGTTATAATTAGTATCGAAGTTACAGTTACCTGTCATAATTTGTATCGAAGTTATAGTTACTTGTCATAATAAGTATCGAAGTTACTGTTTCCTGTCATAATTAGTATCGAAGTTACAGTTACCTGCCATAATTAGTATCGAAGTTACAGTTACCTGCCAAAATTTGTATCGAAATTACAGTTACTTGACATAATTAGTAATGAAGTTACTGTTTCCTGTCATAATTAGTATCGAAGTTACAGTTACCTGCCATAATTAGTATCGAAGTTACAGTTACCTGCCAAAATTTGTATCGAAATTACAGTTACTTGTCATAATTAGTAACGAAGTAAGAGTTTCCTGTCATAATTAGTATCGAAGTTTCAATGATCTGCCAAAATTTGTATCGAAATTACAGTTACTTGTCATAATTAGTATCGAAGTTACTGTTACCTGTCATAATTAGTATCGAAGTTACAGTTACCTGCCATAATTTGTATCGAAATTACAGTTACTTGTCATAATTAGAAACGAAGATACTGTTACATGTCATAATAAGTATCGAAGTTACTGTTACCTGACATAATTAGTATCGAAATTACAGTTACCTGCCATAATTTGTATCGAAATTACAGTTACTTGTCATAATTAGTATGGAAGTTACTGTTACTTGTCATAATTAATATCGAAGTTACTGTTACCTGTCATAATTAGTATCGAAGTTACATTTACTAGTCATAATTAGTATCGAAGTTACATTTACTAGTCATAATTAGTATCGAAGTTACAGTTACTTGTCATAATCAGTATCGAAGTTACTGTTACCTGACATAATTAGTATCGAAGTTACAGTTACCTGCCATAATTTGTTTCGAAATTACAGGGACTTGTCATAATTAGTAACGAAGTTACAGTTACCTGCCATAATTTCTATCGAAATTAAAGTTACTTGTCATAATTAGTAACGAAGTTACAGTTACCTGTCATAATTAGTATCGAAGTTACTGTTACCTGTCATAATACGTATTGAAGTTACAGTTACCTACCATAATTTTTTATCAAAATTACTGTTACTTGTCATAATTAGTAACGAAGTTAGAGTTTATTGTCATAATTAGTATCGAAGTTACAGTTACCTGCCATAATTTGTATCGAAGTTATATTTACTTGTCATAATTAGTATCGAGGTTACTGTTACCTGTCATAATTAGTATCAAAGTTACAGTTACCTGCCATAATTTGTATCGAAATTACAGTTACTTGTCATAATTAGTAACGAAGTTACAGTTACCTGTCATAATTTGTATCGAAATTGCTGTTAATTGTCATAATTAGTATCGAAGTTTCTGTTACTTGTCATAATTAATATCGAAGTTACTGTAACCTGTCATAATTAGTATCGAAGTTACATTAACTAGTCATAATTATTATCGAAGTTACAGTTACTTGTCATAATTAGTATCGAAGTCACAGTTACCTCTCATAATTAGTATCGAAGTTACAGTTTCTTGTCATAATTAGTAATGAAGTTACAGTTACCTGTCTTAATAAGTATCGAAGTTACAGTTACTTGTCTTAATTAGTATCGAAGTTACAGTTACTTGACATAATTAGTAACGATGTTACAGTAACCTGTCATAATTACTATCGAAGTTACTGTTACCTGTATTAATGAGTATCGAAGTTACTGTTACCTGACATAATTAGTATCGAAGTTACAGTTACCTGCCATAATTTGTTTCGAAATTACAGGAACTTGTCATAATTAGTAACGAAGTTACAATTACCTGCCATAATTTGTATCGAAATTAAGGTTACTTGTCATAATTAGTAACGAAGTTACAGTTACCTGTCATAATTAGTATCGAAGTTACTGTTACCTGTCATAATACGTATTGAAGTTACAGTTACCTACCATAATTTTTTATCAAAATTACTGTTACTTGTCATAATTAGTAACGAAGTTAGAGTTTCTTGTCATAATTAGTATCGAAGTTACAGTTACCTGCCATAATTTGTATGGAGGTGATATTTACTTGTCATAATTAGTATCGAAGTTACTGTTACCTGTCATAATTGAGTAACAAAGTTACAGTTACCTGCCATAATTTGCATCGAAGTTACAGTTCCTTGTCATAATTAGTATCGAAGATACAGTTACCTGTCATAATTAGTATCGAAGGTACTGTTACCTGCCATAATTTGTATCGAAATTACAGTTACTTGTCATAATTAGTAACGAAGTTACAGTTTCCTGTCATAATTAGTATCGAAGTTACAGTCACTTGTCATAATTAGTATCGAAGTTAATGTTACTTGTCATAATTAGTATCGAAGTTACTGTTACCTGTCATAATTAGTACCGAAATTACAATTACCTGCCATAATTAGTAACGAAATTACAGTTACTTGTCATAATTAGTAACGAAGTTACAGTTACCTGTTCTAATTAGTATCGAAGTAACAGTTACTTGTCATAATTAGTATCGAAGTTACTGTTACCTGTCATAATTAGTATCGAAGTTACAGTTACCTGCCATAATTAGTATCGATGTAACTGTTACCTGTCATCATTAGTATCTAAGTTAGAGTTACCTGCCATAATTTGTATCGAAATTACAGTTACTTGTCATAATTAGTAACGAAGTTACAGTTACCTGTCATAATTAGTATCGAAGCTACAGTTACTTGTCATAATTAGTATCGAAGTTACTGATATCTGTCATAATTAATATCGAAGTTACAGTTACCTGCCAAAATTTGTATCGAAATTACAGTTACTAGTCATAATTAGTATCGAAGTTACTGTTACTTGTCATAATTAATATCGAAGTTACTGTTACCTGTCATAATTAGTGTCGAAGTTACAGTTACTTGTCATAATTAGTATCGAAGTTACCGTTACTTGTCATAATTAGTATCGTTGTTACAGTTACGTGTCATAATTAGTATCGAAGTTACAGTTTCTTGTCATAATTAGTAATGAAGTTACAGTTACCTGTCATAATAAGTATCGAAGTTACAGTTACTTGTCATAATTAGTATCGAAGTTTCAGTTACTTGACATAATTAGTAACGATGCTACAGTAACCTTTCATAATTAGTATCGAAGTTACTATTACCTGTATTAATTAGTATCGAAGTTATAGTTACCTGCCATAATTTTTTATCAAAATTAGAGTTACTTGTCATAATTAGTAACGAAGTTACTGTTACTTGTCATAATTAGTATCGAAGTTACTGTTACCTCTTATAATTAGTATCAAAGTTACAGTTACCTGCCATAATTTGTATCGAAATTACAGTTCCTTGTCATAATTAGTATCGAAGTTACAGTTACCTGCCATAATTTGTATACAAGTTATAGTTACTTGTCATAATAAGTATCGAAGTTACTGTTTCCTGTCATAATTAGTATCGACGTTACAGTTACCTGCCATAATTTTTTATCAAAATTACTGTTACTTGTCATAATTAGTAACGAAGTTAAAGTTTCTTGTTATAATTAGTATCGAAGTTACAGTTACCTGTCATAATTTGTATCGAAGTTATAGTTACTTGTCATAATAAGTATCGAAGTTACTGTTTCCTGTCATAATTAGTATCGAAGTTACAGTTACCTGCCATAATTAGTATCGAAGTTACAGTTACCTGCCAAAATTTGTATCGAAATTACAGTTACTTGACATAATTAGCAATGAAGTTACTGTTTCCTGTCATAATTAGTATCGAAGTTACAGTTACCTGCCATAATTAGTATCGAAGTTACAGTTACCTGCCAAAATTTGTATCGAAATTACAGTTACTTGTCATAATTAGTAACGAAGTTAGAGTTTCTTGTCATAATTAGTATCGAAGTTATCTGCCAAAATTTGTATCGAAATTACAGTTACTTGTCATAATTAGTATCGAAGTTACTGTTACTTGTCATAATTAATATCGAAGTTACTCTTACCTGTCATAATTTGTATCGAAGTTACAGTAACTTGTCATAATTAGTATCGAAGTTACAGTTACTTGTCATAATTAGTATCGAAGTTACACTTACCTGTCATAATTAGTATCGAAGTTACAGTTTCTTGTCATAATTAGTAATGAAGTTACTGTTACCTGTCATAATTAGTATCGAAGTTACAGTTACCTGCCATAATTTGTATCGAAATTACAGTTACTTTTCATAATTAGTTACGAAGTTACAGTTACCTGTCATAATTAGTATCGAAGTTACAGTTACTTGTCATAATTAGTATCGAAGTTACTGTTGAAAATGATAATCCACAGCCTGCTTCCAGTCTCCGACCGGGTCAGGAATGGAATGAAAGAAGCCCCTATTTCGCGGCCAGGATAAGAACTGTGCCGGCTGCCGAGGCCTGTCGCACTCCTCTGGGGCAATGATTAAATGAATGACAGATGAAATGAGATGATAGTGGAGAGTGTTGCCGGAATGAAATGTTGACAGGGAAAACCGGAGTACCCGGAGAAAAAGCTGTCTGCCTCCGTTTTGTCGAGCACAGATCTCACATGGAGTGACCGGGATTTGAACCAAAGACCCAGCGGTGAGAGGCCGGCGTGCTGCCGCCTGAGCCACGGAGGCTTCGATGTTACTGTTACCTGTCATAATTAGTATCGAAGTTACAGTTACCTGCCAAAATTTGTATAGAAATTACAGTTACTTGTCATAATTAGTAACGATGTTACTGTTTCTTGTCATAATCAGTATCGAAGTTACTGTTACCTGACATAATTAGTATCGAAATTACATTTACCTGCCATAATTTGTATCGAAATTACAGTTACTTGTCATAATTAGTAACGAAGTTACAGTTACTTGCCATAATTAGTATAGAAATTACAGTTACTTGTCATAATTAGTAACGAAGTTGCAGTTACCTGTCATAATGAGAATCGAAGTTACTGTTACCTGTCATAATTAGGATCGAAGTTACTGTTACCTTCCATAATTTGTATCGAAATTACAGTTACTTGTCATAATAAGTAACGAAGTTACAGTTACCTGTCATAATTAGTATCGAAGTTACATTTACTTGTCATAATTAGTATCGAAGTTACTGTTACCTGTCATAATTAGTATCGAAGTTACAGTTACCTGTCTAAATTTGTATCGAAATTACTGTACTTGTCATAATTAGTATCGAAGTTACTGTTACTTGTCATAATTAATATCGAAGTTACTGTTACCTGTCATAATTAGTATCCAAGTTACATTTACTAGTCATAATTAGTATCGAAGTTACAGTTACTTGTCATAATTAGTATCGAAGTTACAGTTACCTCTCATAATTAGTATCGAAGTTACAGTTTCTTGTCATAATTAGTTATGAAGTTACAGTTACATGTCATAATAAGTATCGAAGTTACAGTTACTTGTCATAATTTGTATCGAAGTTACAGTTACTTGACATAATTAGTAACGATGTTACAGTAACCTGTCATAATTATTATCGAAGTTACTGTTACCTGTATTAATGAGTATCGAAGTTACTGTTACCTGACATAATTAGTATCGAAGTTACAGTTACCTTCCATAATTTGTTTCGAAATTACAGGGACTTGTCATAATTAGTAACGAAATTACAGTTACCTGCCATAATTTCTATCGAAATTAAAGTTACTTGTCATAATTAGTAACGAAGTTACAGTTACCTGTCATAATTAGTATCGAAGTTACTGTTACCTGTCATAATACGTATTGAAGTTACAGTTACCTACCATAATTTTTTTCAAAATTACTGTTACTTGTCATAATTAGTAACGAAGTTAGAGTGTCTTGTCATAATTAGTATCGAAGTTACAGTTACCTGCCATAATTTGTATCGAAGTTATATTTACTTGTCATAATTAGTATCGAGGTTACTGTTACCTGTCATAATTAGTATCAAAGTTACAGTTACCTGCCATAATTTGTATCGAAGTTACAGTTCCTTGTCATAATTAGTATCGAAGATACAGTTACCTGTCATAATTAGTATCGAAGGTACTGTTACCTGCCATGATTTGTATCGAAATTACAGTTACTTGTCATAATTAGTAACGAAGTTACAGTTACCTGTCATAATTTGTATCGAAATTGCAGTTAATTGTCATAATTAGTATCGAAGTTACTGTTACTTGTCATAATTAATATCGAAGTTACTGTAACCTGTCATAATTAGTATCGAAGTTACATTTACTAGTCATAATTAGTATCGAAGTTACAGTTACTTGTCATAATTAGTATCGAAGTTACATTTACCTCTCATAATTAGTATCGAAGATACAGTTTCTTGTCATAATTAGAAATGAAGTTACAGTTACCTGTCATAATAAGTATCGAAGTTACAGTTACTTGACATAATTAGTAACGATGTTACAGTAACCTGTCATAATTACTATCGAAGTTACTGTTACCTGTATTAATGAGTATCGAAGTTACTGTTACCTGACATAATTAGTATCGAAGTTACAGTTACCTGCCATAATTTGTTTCGAAATTACAGGGACTGGTCATAATTAGTATCGAAGTTACAATTAACTGCCATAATTTGTATCGAAATTAAGGTTACTTGTCATAATTAGTAACGAAGTTACAGTTACCTGTCATAATTAGTATCGAAGTTACTGTTACCTGTCATAATACGTATTGAAGTTACAGTTACCTACCATAATTTTTTATCAAAATTACTGTTAATTGTCATAATTAGTAACGAAGTTAGAGTTTCTTGTCATAATTAGTATCGAAGTTACAGTTACCTGCCATAATTTGTATCGAAGTTATATTTACTTGTCATAATTAGTATCGAAGTTACTGTTACCTGTCATAATTAGTAACAAAGTTACAGTTACCTGCCATAATTTGCATCGAAGTTACAGTTCCTTGTCATAATTAGTATCGAAGTTAGAGTTACCTGTCATAATTATTATCGAAGGTACTGTTACCTGCCTTAATTTGTATCGAAATTACAGTTACTTGTCATAATTAGTAACGAAGTTACAGTTACCTGTCATAATTAGTATCGAAGTTACAGTTCTTGTCATAATTAGTAATGAAGTTACAGTTACCTGTCATAATAAGTATCGAAGTTACAGTTACTTGTCATAATTAGTATCGAAGTTTCAGTTACTTGACATAATTAGTAACGATGCTACAGTAACCTGTCATAATTAGTATCGAAGTTACTATTACCTGTATTAATTAGTATCGAAGTTATAGTTACCTGCCATAATTTTTTATCAAAATTAGAGTTACTTGTCATAATTAGTAACGAAGTTACTGTTACTTGTCATAATTAGTATCGAAGTTACTGTTACCTGTCATAATTAGTATCAAAGTTACAGTTACCTGCCATAATTTGTATCGAAATTACAATTCCTTGTCATAATAAGTATCGAAGTTACAGTTACCTGCCATAATTTGTATCGAAGGTACAGTTACCTGCCATAATTTTTTATCGAAATTACAGTTACTTGTCAAAATTAGTAACGAAGTTACAGTTACCTGTCATAATTTGTATCGAAATTGAAGTAACTTGTCATAATTAGTAACGATGTTACAGTTACCTGTCATAATTAGTTTCGAAGTTACTGTTACCTGTTCTAATTAGTATCGAAGTAACAGTTACTTGTCATAATTAGTATCGAAGTTACTGTTACCTGTCATAATTAGTATCGAAGTTACAGTTACCTGCCATAATTAGTATCGATGTTACTGTTACCCGTCATCATTAGTATCTAAGTGAGAGTTACCTGCCATAATTTGTATCGAAATTACAGTTACTTGTCATAATTAGTAACGAAGTTACAGTTACCTGTCATAATTAGTATCGAAATTACAGTTACTTGTCATAATTAGTATCGAAGTTACCGATACCTGTTATAATTAGTATCGAAGTTACAGTTACCTGCCAAAATTTGTATCGAAATTACAGTTACTAGTCATAATTAGTATCGAAGTTACTGTTACTTGTCATAATTAATATCGAAGTTACTGTTACCTGTCACAATTAGTGTCGAAGTTACAGTTACTTGTCATAATTAGTATCGAAGTTACCGTTACTTGTCATAATTAGTATCGAAGTTACCGTTACTTGTCATAATTAGTATCGTTGTTACAGTTACCTGTCATAATTAGTATCGAAGTTACAGTTCTTGTCATAATTAGTAATGAAGTTACAGTTACCTGTCATAATAAGTATCGAAGTTACAGTTACTTGTCATAATTAGTATCGAAGTTTCAGTTACTTGACATAATTAGTAACGATGCTACAGTAACCTGTCATAATTAGTATCGAAGTTACTATTACCTGTATTAATTAGTATCGAAGTTATAGTTACCTGCCATAATTTTTTATCAAAATTAGAGTTACTTGTCATAATTAGTAACGAAGTTACTGTTACTTGTCATAATTAGTATCGAAGTTACTGTTACCTGTCATAATTAGTATCAAAGTTACAGTTACCTGCCATAATTTGTATCGAAATTACAGTTCCTTGTCATAATTAGTATCGAAGTTACAGTTACCTGCCATAATTTGTATCGAAGGTACAGTTACCTGCCATAATTTGTATCGAAATTACAGTTACTTGTCAAAATTAGTAACGAAGTTACAGTTACCTGTCATAATTTGTATCGAAATTACAGTTACTTGTCATAATTAGTAACGAAGTTACAGTTTCCTGTCATAATTAGTATCGAAGTTACTGTTATCTGACATAATTAGTATCGAAGTTACAGTTACCTGCCATAATTTGTATCGAAATTACAGGGACTTGTCATAATTAGTAACGAAGTTACAGTTACCTGTCATAATTATTATCGAAGTTACAGTTACTTGTCATAATTAGTATCGAAGTTTCAGTTACTTGACATAATTAGTAACGATGCTACAGTAACCTGTCATAATTAGTTTCGAAGTTACTGTTACCTGTCATAATTAGTATTGAAGTTACAGTTACCTACCATAATTTTTTATCAAAATTACTGTTACTTGTCATAATTAGTAACGAAGTTAGAGTTTCTTGTTAAAATTAGTATCGAAGGTACAGTTACCTGTCATAATTTGTATCGATGTTATAGTTACATGTCATAATAAGTATCGAAGTTACTGTTACCTGTCATAATTAGTATCGAAATTACAGTTACCTGCCATACTTTGTATCGAAATTACAGTTACTTGTCATAATTAGCAACGAAGTTACAGTTACCTGTCATAATAAGTATCGAAGTTACAGTTACTTGTCATAATTAGTATCGAAGTTACTGTTACCTGTCATAATTAGTATCGAAGTTACAGTTACCTGCCAAAATTTGTATCGAAATTACAGTTACTTGTCATAATTAGTAACGAAGTTACAGTTACCTGTCATAATTATTATCGAAGTTACAGTTACTTGTCATAATTAGTATCGAAGTTACTGTTACTTGTCATAATTAGTATCGACGTTACTGTTACCTGTCATAATTATTATCGAAATTACAATTACCTGCCATAATTTGTATCGAAATTACAGTTACTTGTCATAATTAGTAACGAAGTTACAGTTACCTGTCAAAATTAGTATCGAAGTTACAGTTAATTGTCATAATTGGTATCGAAGTAACTGTTACCTGTCATAATTAGTATCGAAGTTACAGTTACCTGCCATAATTTGTATCGAAATTACAGTTACTTGTCATAATTAGTAACGGAGTTACAGTTAACTGTCATAATTAGTATCGAAGTTAGAGTTACCTGCCATAATTATTATCGAAGTTACTGTTACCTGACATAATTAGTATCGAAGTTACTGTTACCTGTCATAATTATTATCGAAATTACAATTACCTGCCATAATTTGTATCGAAATTACAGTTACTTGTCATAATTAGTAACGAAGTTACAGTTACCTGTCAAAATTAGTATCGAAGTTACAGTTAATTGTCATAATTGGTATCGAAGTAACTGTTACCTGTCATAATTAGTATCGAAGTTACAGTTACCTGCCATAATTAGTATCGAAATTACAGTTACTTGTCATAATTAGTAACGAAATTACAGTTACTTGCCATAATTAGTATAGAAATTACAGTTACTTGTCATAATTAGTAACGAAGTTGCAGTTACCTGTCATAATAAGTATCGAAGTTACTGTTACCTGTCATAATTAGTATCGAAGGTACAGTTACTTGCCATAATTAGTATAGAAATTACTGTTACTTGTCATAATTAGTAACGAAGTTTCAGTTACCAGTCTTAATTAGTATCGAAGTTACAGTTACTTGTCATAATTAGTAACGAAGTTACAGTTACCTGTCATAATTAGTATCGAAATTACAGTTACTTGTCATAATTAGTATCGAAGTTACTGATACCTGTCATAATTAGTATCGAAGTTACAGTTACCTGCCAAAATTTGTATCGAAATTACAGTTACTAGTCATAATTAGTATCGAAGTTACTGTTACTTGTCATAATTAATATCGAAGTTACTGTTACCTGTCATAATTAGTGTCGAAGTTACAGTTACTTGTCATAATTAGTATCGAAGTTACCGTTACTTGTCATAATTAGTATCGTTGTTACAGTTACCTGTCATAATTAGTATCGAAGTTACAGTTCTTGTCATAATTAGTAATGAAGTTACAGTTACCTGTCATAATAAGTATCGAAGTTACAGTTACTTGTCATAATTAGTATCGAAGTTTCAGTTACTTGACATAATTAGTAACGATGCTACAGTAACCTGTCATAATTAGTATCGAAGTTACTATTACCTGTATTAATTAGTATCGAAGTTATAGTTACCTGCCATAATTTTTTATCAAAATTAGAGTTACTTGTCATAATTAGTAACGAAGTTACTGTTACTTGTCATAATTAGTATCGAAGTTACTGTTACCTGTCATAATTAGTATCAAAGTTACAGTTACCTGCCATAATTTGTATCGAAATTACAGTTCCTTGTCATAATTAGTATCGAAGTTACAGTTACCTGCCATAATTTGTATCGAAGGTACAGTTACCTGCCTTAATTTGTATCGAAATTACAGTTACTTGTCAAAATTAGTAACGAAGTTACAGTTACCTGTCATAATTTGTATCGAAATTACAGTTACTTGTCATAATTAGTAACGAAGTTACAGTTTCCTGTCATAATTAGTATCGAAGTTACTGTTATCTGACATAATTAGTATCGAAGTTACAGTTACCTGCCATAATTTGTATCGAAATTACAGGGACTTGTCATAATTAGTAACGAAGTTACAGTTACCTGCCATAATTAGTATCGAAATTGAAGTAACTTGTCATAATTAGTAACGATGTTACAGTTACCTGTCATAATTAGTATCGAAGTTACTGTTACCTGTCATAATTAGTATCGAAGTTACAGTTACCTACCATAATTTGTATCGAAATTACAGTTACATGTCATAATTAGTAACGAAGTTACAGTTACCTGTCATAATTAGTATCGAAGTTACAGTTACCTGTCATTATTAGTATCGAAGTTACAGTTACCTGCCAAAATTTGTATCGAAATTACAGTTACTTGTCATAATTAGTAACGAAGTTACAGTTACCTGTCATAATAAGTATGGAAGTTACAGTTACTTGTCATAATTAGTATCGAAGTTACAGTAACCTGCCATAATTTGTATTGAAATTACAGGGACTTGTCATTATTAGTAACGAAGTTACAGTTACCTGCCATAATTAGTATCGAAATTAAAATTACTTGTCATAATAAGTAACGAAGTTACAGTTACCTGTCATAATTAGTATCGAAGTTACTGTTACCTGTCATAATTAGTATTGAAGTTACAGTTACCTAGCAAATTTTTAAATCAAAATTACAGTTACTTGTCATAATTAGTAACGAAGTTAGAGTTTCTTGTCATAATTAGTATCGAAGTTACAGTTACCTGTCATAATTTGTATCGAAGTTATAGTTACTTGTCATAATTAGTATCGAAGTTACTGTTACCTGTCATAATTAGTATTGAAGTTACAGTTACCTGCCATAATTTGTATCGAAATTACAGTTACTTGTCATAATTAGTATCGAAGTTACTGTTACCTGTCATAATTAGTATGGAAGTTACAGTTACCTGCCATAATTTGTAACGAAATTACAGGGACTTGTCATAATTAGAATCGAAGTTACAGTTACCTGCCAAAATTTGTATCGAAATTACAGATACTTGTCATAATTAGTAACGAAGTTACAGTTATCTGCCATAATTTGTATCGAAATTACAGTTCCTTGTCATAATTAGTATCGAAGTTACAGTTACCTGTCATAATTAGCATCGAAGGTACTGTTACATGTCATAATTAGTATCGACGTTACTGTTACCTGTCATAATAAGTATTGAAGTTACAGTTACCTACCATAATTTTTTCTAATCAAAATTAGAGTTACTTGTCATAATTAGTAACGAAGTTAGAGTTTCTTGTCTTAATTAGTATCGAAGTTACAGTTACCTGTCATAATTTGTATTGAAGTTATAGCTACTTGTCATAATTAGTATCGAAGGTACTGGTACTTGTCATAATTAGTAACGAAGTTACAGTTACCTGTCATAATTTGTATCGTAATTACAGTTACTTGTCATAATTAGTAATGAAGTTACATTTTCCTGTCATAATTAGTATCGAAGTTACTGTTACCTGTCATAATTAGTATGGAAGTTACAGTTAGCTGCCATAATTTGTATCGAAATTACAGGGACTTGTCATAATTAGTATCGAAGTTACAGTTACCTGCCATAATTTGTATCGAAATTACAGTTACTTGTCATAATTAGTAACGAAGTTACAGTTACCAGCCATAATTAGTATCGAAGTTACAGTTACTTGTCATAATTAGTATCAAAGTTACTGTTACCTGTCATAATTAGTATCGAAGCTACAGTTACCTGCCAAAATTTGTATCGAAATTACAATTACTTGTCATAATTAGTATCGAAGTTACTGTTACTTGTCATAATTAATATCGAAGTTACTGTTCCCTGTCACAATTAGTATCGAAGTTACAGTTACTTGTCATAATTAGCATCGAAGTTACAGTTACTTGTCATAATTAGTATCGAAGTTACAGTTACCTGTCATAATTTGTATCGAAGTTACAATTTCTTGTCATAATTAGTAATGAAGTTACAGTTACCTGTCATAATAAGTATCGAAGTTACAGTTACTTGTCATAATTTGTATCGAAGTTATATTTACTTGACATAATTAGTAACGATGTTACAGTAAGCTGTCATAATTAGTATAGAAGTTACTGTTACCTGTATTAATTAGTATCGAAGTTACAGTTACCTGCCATAACTTTTTATCAAAATTAGAGTTACTTGTCTCAATTAGTAACAAAGTTACAGTTACTTCTCATAATTAGTATCGAAGTTACTGTTACCTGTCATAATTAGTATCAAAGTTACAGTTACCTGCCATAATTTGTATCAAAATTACAGTTCCTTGTCATAATTAGTATCGAAGTTACAGTTACCTGTCATAATTAGTATCGAAGGTACTGTTACCTGCCATAATTTGTAACGAAATTACAGTTACTTGTCATAATTGGTAACGAAGTTACAGTTACCTGTCATAATTAGCATCGATATTACAGTTACTTCTCATAATTAGTAACGAAGTTACAGTTACCTGCAATAATTAGTATCGAAATTACAGTTACTTGTCATAATTAGTAACGAAGTTGCAGTTAACTGTCATAATTAGCATCGAAGTTACTGTTACCTCTCATAATGAGTATCGAAGTTACAGTTACCTGCCTTTATTAGTATCGAAGTTACAGTTACCTGCCATAATTTGTATCGAAATTACAGTTACTTGCCATAATTAGTAACGAAGTTACAGTTACCTGCCATAATTTGTATCGAAATTACAGTTACATGTCATAATTAGTATCGAAGTTACTGTTACCTGTCATAATTAGTATCGAGGTTACAGTTACCTGCCAAAATTTGTATCGAAATTACAGTTACTTGTCATAATTAGTAACGAAGTTACAGTTACCTGTCATAATTAGTATGGAAGTTACAGTTCCTTGTCATAATTAGTATCGAAATTTACAGTTACCTGTCATAATTAGCGTCGAAGGTACTGTTACTTGTCATAATTAGTAACGAAGTTACAGTTACCTGTCATAATTTGTATCGAAATTACAGTTACTTGTCAAAATTAGTAACGAAGTTACAGTTTCCTGTCGTAATTAGTATCGAAGTTACTGTTACCTGTCATAATTAGTATGGAAGTTACAGTTACCTGCCATAACGTGTATCGAAATTACAGGGACTTGTCATAATTAGTATCGAAGTTACAGTTACCTGCCATAATTTGTATCGAAATTACAGTTACTTGTCAAAATTAGTAACGAAATTACAGTTACCTGTCATAATTTGTATCGAAATTACAGTTACTTGTCATAATTAGTAACGAAGTTACAGTTTCCTGTCATAATTAGTATCGAAGTTACTGTTATCTGACATAATTAGTATCGAAGTTACAGTTACCTGCCATAATTTGTATCGAAATTACAGGGACTTGTCATAATTAGTAACGAAGTTACAGTTACCCGCCATAATTAGTATCGAAATTGAAGTAACATGTCATAATTAGTAACGATGTTACAGTTACCTGTCATAATTAGTTTCGAAGTTACTGTTACCTGTCATAATTAGTATTGAAGTTACAGTTACCTACCATAATTTTTTATCAAAATTACTGTTACTTGTCATAATTAGTAACGAAGTTAGAGTTTCTTGTTAAAATTAGTATCGAAGGTACAGTTACCTGTCATAATTTGTATCGAAGTTATAGTTACTTGTCATAATAAGTATCGAAGTTACTGTTACCTGTCATAATTAGTATCGAAGTTACAGTTACCTGCCATACTTTGTATCGAAATTACAGTTACTTGTCATAATTAGCAACGAAGTTACAGTTAACTGTCATAATAAGTATCGAAGTTACAGTTACTTGTCATAATTAGAATCGAAGTTACAGTTACCTGCCAAAATTTGTATCGAAATTACAGTTACTTGTCATAATTAGTAACGAAGTTACAGTTACCTGTCATAATTAGTATCGAAGTTACAGTTACTTGTCATAATTAGTATCGAAGTTACTGTTACTTGTCATAATTAGTATCGACGTTACTGTTACCTGTCATAATTATTATCGAAATTACAATTACCTGCCATAATTTGTATCGAAATTACAGTTACTTGTCATAATAAGTAACGAAGTTACAGTTACCTGTCAAAATTAGTATCGAAGTTACAGTTAATTGTCATAATTGGTATCGAAGTAACTGTTACCTGTCATAATTAGTATCGAAGGTACAGTTACCTGCCATAATTTGTATCGAAATTACAGTTACTTGTCATAATTAGTAACGGAGTTACAGTTAACTGTCATAATTAGTATCGAAGTTAGAGTTACCTGCCATAATTATTATCGAAGTTACTGTTACCTGACATAATTAGTATCGAAGTTACTGTTTTCTGTCATAATTAGTATCGAAGTTACTGTTACCTGTCATAATTAGTATCGAAGTTACAGTTACCTGCCATAATTAGTATCGAAATTACAGTTACTTGTCATAATTAGTAACGAAGTTACAGTAACTTGCCATAATTAGTATAGAAATTACAGTTACTTGTCATAATTAGTAACGAAGATGCAGTTACCTGTCATAATAAGTATCGAAGTTACTGTTACCTGTCATAATTAGTATCGAAGGTACAGTTACCTGCCAAAATTTGTATCGAAATTACAGTTAGTAGTCATAATTAGTATCGAAGTTACTGTTACTTGTCATAATTAATATCGAAGTTACTGTTACCTGTCATAATTAGTGTCGAAGTTACAGTTACTTGTCATAATTAGTATCGAAGTTACCGTTACTTGTCATAATTAGTATCGTTGTTACAGTTACCTGTCATAATTAGTATCGAAGTTACAGTTCTTGTCATAATTAGTAATGAAGTTACAGTTACCTGTCATAATAAGTATCGAAGTTACAGTTACTTGTCATAATTAGTATCGAAGTTTCAGTTACTTGACATAATTAGTAACGATGCTACAGTAACCTGTCATAATTAGTATCGAAGTTACTATAACCTGTATTAATTAGTATCGAAGTTATAGTTACCTGCCATAATTTTTTATCAAAATTAGAGTTACTTGTCATAATTAGTAACGAAGTTACTGTTACTTGTCATAATTAGTATCGAAGTTACTGTTACCTGTCATAATTAGTATCAAAGTTACAGTTACCTGCCATAATTTGTATCGAAATTACAGTTCCTTGTCATAATTAGTATCGAAGTTACAGTTACCTGCCATAATTTGTATCGAAGGTACAGTTACCTGCCATAATTTGTATCGAAAATACAGTTACTTGTCAAAATTAGTAACGAAGTTACAGTTACCTGTCATAATTTGTATCGAAATTACAGTTACTTGTCATAATTAGTAACGAAGTTACAGTTTCCTGTCATAATGAGTATCGAAGTTACTGTTATCTGACATAATTAGTATCGAAGTTACAGTTACCTGCCATAATTTGTATCGAAATTACAGGGACTTGTCATAATTAGTAACGAAGTTACAGTTACCTGCCATAATTAGTATCGAAATTGAAGTAAATTGTCATAATTAGTAACGATGTTACAGTTACCTGTCATAATTAGTATCGAAGTTACTGTTACCTGTCATAATTAGTATCGAAGTTACAGTTACCTACCATAATTTGTATCGAAATTACAGTTACATGTCATAATTAGTAACGAAGTTACAGTTACCAGTCATAATTAGTATCGAAGTTACAGTTACCTGTCATTATTAGTATCGAAGTTACAGTTACCTGCCATAATTTGTATCGAAATTACAGTTACTTGTCATAATTAGTAACGAAGTTACAGTTACCAGCCATAATTAGTATCGAAGTTACAGTTACTTGTCATAATTAGTATCAAAGTTACTGTTACCTGTCATAATTAGTATCGAAGCTACAGTTACCTGCCAAAATTTGTATCGAAATTACAATTACTTGTCATAATTAGTATCGAAGTTACTGTTACTTGTCATAATTAATATCGAAGTTACTGTTCCCTGTCACAATTAGTATCGAAGTTACAGTTACTTGTCATAATTAGCATCGAAGTTACAGTTACTTGTCATAATTAGTATCGAAGTTACAGTTACCTGTCATAATTTGTATCGAAGTTACAATTTCTTGTCATAATTAGTAATGAAGTTACAGTTACCTGTCATAATAAGTATCGAAGTTACAGTTACTTGTCATAATTTGTATCGAAGTTACAGTTACTTGACATAATTAGTAACGATGTTACAGTAAGCTGTCATAATTAGTATAGAAGTTACTGTTACCTGTATTAATTAGTATCGAAGTTACAGTTACCTGCCATAACTTTTTATCAAAATTAGAGTTACTTGTCTTAATTAGTAACAAAGTTACAGTTACTTCTCATAATTAGTATCGAAGTTACTGTTACCTGTCATAATTAGTATCAAAGTTACAGTTACCTGCCATAATTTGTATCAAAATTACAGTTCCTTGTCATAATTAGTATCGAAGTTACAGTTACCTGTCATAATTAGTATCGAAGGTACTGTTACCTGCCATAATTTGTAACGAAATTACAGTTACTTGTCATAATTAGTAACGAAGTTACAGTTACCTGTCATAATTAGCATCGATATTACAGTTACTTCTCATAATTAGTAACGAAGTTACAGTTACCTGCAATAATTAGTATCGAAATTACAGTTACTTGTCATAATTAGTAACGAAGTTGCAGTTACCTGTCATAAATAGCATCGAAGTTACTGTTACCTCTCATAATTAGTATCGAAGTTACAGTTACCTGCCATAATTAGTATCGAAGTTACAGTTACCTGCCATAATTTGTATCGAAATTACAGTTACTTGTCATAATTAGTAACGAAGTTACAGTTACCTGCCATAATTTGTATCGAAATTACAGTTACATGTCATAATTAGTAACGAAGTTACAGTTCCCTTTCATAATTAGTATCGAAGATGATGATGATGATAATTGTTGTTTTAAGGGGACTAACATCTAGGTTATCGGCCCAATAGTATCGAAGTTACAGCTACTTGTCATAATTAGTATCGATGTTACTGTTACCTGTCATAATTAGTATCGAGGTTACAGTTACCTGCCAAAATTTGTATCGAAATTACAGTTACTTGTCATAATTAGTAACGAAGTTACAGTTACCTGTCATAATTAGTATGGAAGTTACAGTTCCTTGTCATAATTAGTATCGAAGTTACAGTTACCTGTCATAATTAGCATCGAAGGTACTGTTACTTGTCATAATTAGTAACGAAGTTCCAGTTACCTGTCGTAATTTGTATCGAAATTACAGTTACTTGTCAAAATTAGTAACGAAGTTACAGTTTCCTGTCGTAATTAGTATCGAAGTTACTGTTACCTGTCATAATTAGTATGGAAGTTACAGTTACCTGCCATAATTTGTATCGAAATTACAGTTACTTGTCATAATTAGTATCGAGGTTACAGTTACCTGCCATAATTTGTATCGAAATTACAGTTCCTTGTCATAATTAGTATCAAAGTTACAGTTACCAGTCATAATTAGCATCGAAGGTACTGTTACTTGTCATAATTAGTATCGACGTTACTGTTTCCTTTCATAATTAGTATTGAAGTTACAGTTACCTACCATAATTTTTTATCAAAATTAAAGTTACTTGTCATAATTAGTAACGAAGTTAGAGTTTCTTGTCATAATTAGTATCGAAGTTACAGTTACCTGTCATAATTTGTATCGAAGTTATATTTACTTGTCATAATTAGTATCGAAGTTACTGTTACCTGTCATAATTAGTATCGAAGTTACAGTTACCTGCCATAATTTGTATCGAAATTACAGTTACTTGTCATAATTAGTAACGAAGTTACAGTTACCTGTCATAATTAGTATCGAAGTTACAATTACCTGCCATAATTTGTACCAAAATTACAGTTACCTCTCATAATTAGTATCGAAGTTACAGTTACTTGTCATAATTAGTATCGAAGTTACAGTTACCTGCCATAATTTGTATCGAAATTACAGGGACTTGTCATAATTAGTAACGAAGTTACAGACACCTGCCATAATTAGTATCGAAATTAAAGTTATTTATCATAATTAGTAACGAAGTACAGTTACCTGTCATAATTAGTATCGAAGTTACTGTTACCTGTCATAATTAGTATTGAAGTTACAGTTACCTACCATAAATTTTTATCAAAATTACAGTTACTTGTCATAATAAGTAACGAAGGTAGAGTTTCTTGTCATAATTAGTATCGAAGTTACTGTTACCTGTCATAATTTGTATCGAACTACTAGTTACTTGTCATAATTAGTATCGAAGTTACTGTCACCTGTCATAATTAGAATCGAAGTTACAGTTGCCTGCCATAATTTGTATCGAAATTACAGTTCCTTGCCATAATTAGTATCGAAGTTACAGTTACCTGTCATAATAAGTACCGAAGGAACTGTTACCTGCCATAATTTGTATTGAAATTACAGTTACTTGTCATAGTTAGTTACGAAGTTACAGTTACCTGTCATAATTTGTATCGAAATTACAGTTACTTCTCATAATTAGTAACGAAGTTACAGTTTCCTGTCATAATTAGTATCGAAGTTACTGTTACCTGTCATAATTGGTATCGAAATTACAGTTACCTGCCATAATTTGTATCGAAATTACAGGTACTTGTCATAATTAGTAACGAAGTTAAAGATACCTGCCATAATTAGTATCGAAATTAAAGTTACTTGTCATAATTAGTAACGAAGTTACAGTTACCTGTCATAATTAGTATCGAAGTTACTGTTACCTGTCATAATTAGTATTGAAGTTACAGTTACCTACCATAATTTTTTATCAAAATTACAGTTACTTGTCATAATTAGTAACGAAGTTAGAGTTTCTTGTCATAATTAGTATCGAATTTACAGTTACCTGTCATAATTTGTATCGAAGTTATAGTTACTTGTCATAATTAGTATCGAAGATTCTGTTACCTGTCATAATTAGTATCGAAGTTACAGTTACCTGCCATAATTTTTATCGAAATTACAGTTACTTGTAATAATTAGTATCGAAGTTACTGTTACTTGTCATAATTAATATCGAAGTTACTGTTACCTGTCACAATTAGTATCGTAGTTACAGTTACTTGTCATAATTAGTATCGAAGTTACAGTTACCTGTCATAATTAGTATCGAAGTTACAGTTTCTTGGCATAATTAGTAATGAAGTTACAGTTACCTGTCATAATAAGTATCGACGTTAAAGTTACTTGTCATAATTAGTATCGAAGTTACAGTTACTTGACATAATTAGTAACGATGTTACAGTAACCTGTCATAATTAGTATGGAAGTTACTGTTACCTGTATTAACTAGTATCGAAGTTACAATTACCTGCCATAATTTTTTATCAAAATTAGAGTTACTTGTCATAATTAGTAACGAAGTTACAGTTACTTGTCATAATTAGTATCAAAGTTACAGTTACCTGCCATAATTTGTATCGAAATTACAGTTCCTTGTCATAATTAGTATCGAAGTTACAGTTACCTGTCATAATTAGTATCGAAGGTACTGTTACCTGCCATAATTTGTAACGAAATTACAGTTACTTGTCATAATTAGTAACGAAGTTAAAGTTACCTGTAATAATTTGCATCGAAATTACAGTTACTTCTCATAATTAGTAACGAAGTTACAGTTACCTGCCATAATAAGTATCGAAATTACAGTTACTTGTCATAATTAGTAACGAAGTTGCAGTTACCTGTCATAATTAGTATCGAAGTTACTGTTACCTTCATAATTAGTATCGAAGTTACAGTTACCTGCCATAATTAGTATCGAAGTTACAGTTACCTACCATAATTTGTATCGAAATTACAGTTACATGTCATAATTAGTAACGAAGTTACAGTTACCTGTCATAATTAGTATCGAAGTTACAGTAACCTGTCATTATTTGTATCGAAGTTACAGTTACCTGCAAAAATTTGTATCGAAATTACAGTTACTTGTCATAATTAGTAACGAAGTTACAGTTACCTGTCATAATAAGTATGGAAGTTACAGTTACTTGTCATAATTAGTATCGAAGTTACAGTTACCTGCCATAATTTGTATCGAAATTACAGTTACTTGTCATAATTAGTATCGAAGTTACTGTTACCTGTCATAATTAGTATGGAAGTTACAGTTACCTGCCATAATTTGTATCGAAATTACAGGGACTTGTCATAATTAGAATCGAAGTTACAGTTACCTGCCAAAATTTGTATCGAAATTACAGTTACTTGTCATAATTAGTAACGAAGTTACAGTTATCTGCCATAATTTGTATCGAAATTACAGTTCCTTGTCATAATTAGTATCGAAGTTACAGTTACCTGTCATAATTAGCATCGAAGGTACTGATACTTGTCATAATTAGTATCGACGTTACTGTTACCTGTCATAATAAGTATTGAAGTTACAGTTACCTACCATAATTTTTTCTAATCAAAATTAGAGTTACTTGTCATAATTAGTAACGAAGTTAGAGTTTCTTGTCTTAATTAGTATCTAAGTTACAGTTACCTGTCATAATTTGTATTGAAGTTATAGGGACTTGTCATAATTAGTAACGAAGTTACAGTTACCTGCCATAATTAGTATCGAAATTAAAGTTACTTGTCATAATTAGTAACTAAGTTACAGTTACCTTTCATAATTAGTATCGAAGTTACTGTTACCTGTCATAATTAGTATTGAAGTTACAGTTACCTACCAAATTTTTTAATCAAAATTACAGTTACATCTCATAATTAGTAACGAAGTTAGGATTTCTTGTCATAATTAGTATCGAAGTTACAGTTACCTGTCATAATTAGTATCGAAGGTACTGTTACCTGCCATAATTTGTAACGAAATTACAGTTACTTGTCATAATTAGTAACGAAGTTACAGTTTCCTGTCATAATTAGTATCGAAGTTACTGTTACCTGTCATAATTAGTATCGAAATTACAGGTGCCTGCCATAATTTGTATCGAAATTACAGGGACTTGTCATAATTAGTAACGAAGTTACAGTTACCTGCCATAATTAGTATCAAAATTAAAGTTACTTGTCATAATTAATAACGAAGTTACAGTTACCTGTCATAATTAGTATCGAAGTTACTCTTACCTGTCATAATTAGTATTGAAGTTACAGTTACCTACCATAATTTTTTATCAAAATTACAGTTACTTGTCATAATTAGTAACGAAGTTAGAGTTTCTTGTCATAATTAGTATCGAATTTACAGTTACCTGTCATAATTTGTATCGAAGTTATAGTTACTTGTCATAATTAGTATCGAAGATACTGTTACCTGTCATAATTAGTATCGAAGTTACAGTTACCTGCCATAAATTTTATCGAAATTACAGTTACTTGTAATAATTAGTATCGAAGTTACTGTTACTTGTCATAATTAATATCGAAGTTACTGTTACCTGTCACAATTAGTATCGAAGTTACAGTAACTTGTCATAATAAATAATGAAGTTACAGTTACTTGTCATAATTAGTATCGAGGTTACTGTTACCAGTCATAATTAGTATCAAAGTTACAGTTACCTGCCATAATTTGTATCGAAATTACAGTTCCTTGTCATAATTAGTATCGAAGTTACAGTTACCTGTCATACTTAGTATCGGAGGTACTGTTACCTGCTATAATTTGTAACGAAATTACAGTTACATGTCATAATTAGTAACGAAGTTACAGTTACCTGTCATAATTTGCATCGAAATTACCGTTACTTCTCATAATTAGTAACGAAGTTACAGTTACCTGCCATAATAAGTATCGAAATTACAGTTACTTGTCATAATTAGTAACGAAGCTGCAGTTACCTGTCATAATTAGTATCGAAGTTACTGTTACCTCTCATAATTAGTATCGAAGTTACAGTTACCTGCCATAATTAGTATCGAAGTTACAGTTACCTACCATAATTTGTATCGAAATTACAGTTACATGTCATAATTAGTAACGAAGTTACAGTTACCTGTCATAATTAGTATCGATGTTACAGTTACTTGTCATAATTAGTATCGAAGTTACAGTTACCTGCCAAAATTTGTATCGAAATTACAGTTACTTGTCATAATTAGTAACGAAGTTACAGTTACCTGTCATAATAAGTATGGAAGTTACAGTTACTTGTCATAATTAGTATCGAAGTTACATTTACCTGCCATAATTTGTATTGAAATTACAGGGACTTGTCATTATTAGTAACGAAGTTACAGTTACCTGCCATAATTAGTATCGAAATTAAAATTACTTGTCATAATAAATAACGAAGTTACAGTTACCTGTCATAATTGGTATCGAAGTCACTGTTACCTGTCATAATTAGTATTAAAGTTACAGTTACCTAGCAAATTTTTTAATCAAAATTACAGTTACTTGTCATAATTAGTAACGAAGTTAGACTTTCTTGTCATAATTAGTATCGAAGTTACAGTTACATGTCATAATTTGTATCGAAGTTATAGTAACTTGTCATAATTAGTATCTAAGTTACTGTTACCTGTCATAATTAGTATTGAAGTTACAGTTACCTGCCATAATTTGTATCGAAATTACAGTTACTTGTCATAATTAGTATCGAAGTTACTGTTATCTGTCATAATTAGTATGGAAGTTACAGTTACCTGCCATAATTTGTATCCAAATTACAGGGACTTGTCATAATTAGTATCGAAGTTACAGTAACCTGCCAAAATTTGTATCGAAATTACAGTTCCTTGTCATAATTAGTAACGAAGTTACAGTTACCTGCCATAATTTGTATCGAATTTACAATTCCTTGTCATAATTAGTATCGAAGTTACAGTTACCTGTCATAATTAGCATCGAAGGTACTGTTACTTGTCATAATTAGTATCGACGTTACTGTTACCTGTCATAATAAGTATTGAAGTTACAGTTATATACCATAATTTTTTCTAATCAAAATTAGAGTTACTTGTCATAATTAGTAACGAAGTTAGAGTTTCTTGTCATAATTAGTATCGAAGTTACAGTTACCTATCATAATTTGTATCGAAGTTATAGTTACATGTCATAATTAGTATCGAAGGTACTGGTACTTGTCATAATTAGTAACGAAGTTACAGTTACCTGTCATAATTTGTATCGAAATTACAGTTACTTGTCATAATTATTTATGAAGTTACATTTTCCTGTCATAATTAGTATCGAAGTTACTGTTACCTGTCATAATTAGTATGGAAGTTACAGTTACCTGCCATAATTTGTATCGAAATTACAGGGACTTGTCATAATTAGTATCGAAGTTACAGTTACCTGCCATAATTTGTATCGAAATTACTGGGACATGTCATAATTAGTAACGAAGTTACAGTTACCTGCCATAATTAGCATCGAAGTTACTGTTACCTCTCATAATTAGTATTGAAGTTACAGTTACCTACCATAATTTGTATCGAAATTACAGTTACTTGTCATAATTAGTAACGAAGGTAGAGTTTCATGTCATAATTAGTATCGAAGTTACTGTTACCAGTCATAATTTGTATCGAAGTTATAGTTACTTGTCATAATTAGTATCGAAGATACTGTTACCTGTCATAATTAGTGTCGAAGTAACTGTTACCTGTCATAATTAGTACCGAAGGTACTTTTACCTGCCATAATTTGTATGGAAATTACAGTTACTTGTCATAATTAGTAACGAAGTTACAGTTACCTGTCATAATTTGTATCGAAATTACAGTTACTTGTCATAATTAGTAACGAAGTTACAGTTTCCTGTCATAATTAGTGTCGAAGTTACTGTTACCTGTCATAATTAGTATCGAAATTTCAGTTACCTGCCATAATTTGTATCGAAATTACAGGGAATTGTCATAATTACTAACGAAGTTACAGTTACCTGCCATAATTAGTATCGAAATTAAAGTTACTTGTCATAATTAGTAACGAAGTAACAGTTACCTGTCATAATTAGTATCGAAGTTACTGTTACCTGTCATAATTAGTATTGAAGTTACAGTTACCTACCATAATTTTTTATCAAAATTACAGTTACTTGTCATAATTAGTAATGAAGTTAGAGTTTCTTGTCATAATTAGTATCGATGTTACAGTTACCTGTCATAATTTGTATCGAAGTTATAGTTACTTGTCATAATTAGTATCGAAGATACTGTTACCTGTCATAATTAGTATCGATGTTACAGTTACCTGCAATAATTTGTATCGAATTACAGTTACTTTTCATAATAAGTAACGAAGTTACTGCTACCTGTCGTAATTAGTATCGAAGTTACAGTTACTTGTCATAATTAGTATCGAAGTTACTGTTACCTGTCATAATTATTATCGAAGTTACCGTTACCTGCCAAAATTTGTATCGAAATTACAGTTACTTGTCATAATTAGTAACGAAGTTACAGTTACCTCTCATAATTAGTATCGAAGTTACAGTTACTTGTCATAATTAGTAACGAAGTTACTGTTACTTGTCCTAATTAGTATCGAAGTTACTGTTACCTGTCGTAATTAGTATCGAAATTACAATTACCTGCCATAAATTGTAACGAAATTACAGTTACTTGTCATAATTAGTAACCAAGTTACAGTTACCTGTCATAATTAGTATCGAAGTTACAGTTACTTGTCATAATTAGTACCGAAGTTACTGATACCTGTCATAATTAGTATCGAAGTTACAGTTACCTGCCATAATTAGTATCGAAGTTACTGTTCCCTGTCATAAATAGTATCGAAGTTACAGTTACCTGCCAAAATTTGTATCGAAATTACAATTACTTGTCATAATTAGTATCGAAGTTACTGTTACTTGTCATAATTAATATCGAAGTTACTGTTACCTGTCACAATTAATATCGAAGTTACAGTTACTTGTCATAATTAGTATCAAAGTTACAGTTACTTGTCATAATTAGTATCGAAGTTACAGTTACTTGTCATAATTAGTATCGAAGTTACATTTACTTGACATAATAAGTAACGATGTTACAGTAACCTGTCATAATTGGTGTCGAAGTAACTGTTACCTGTATTAATTAGTATCGAAGTTACAGTTACCTGCCATAATTTTTTATCAAAATTAGAGTTACATGTCATAATTAGTAACGAAGTTACAGTTACTTGTCATAATTAGTATCGAAGATACTGTTACCTGTCATAATTAGTATCAAAGTTACAGTTACCTGCCATAATTTGTATCGAAATTACAGTTCCTTGTCATAATTAGTATCGAAGTTACAGTAACCTGTCATAATTAGTATCGAAGGTACTGTTATCTGTCATAATTTGTAAAGAAATTACTGTTACCTGCCATAATTAGTATCGAAGTTACAGTTACCTGCCATAATTTGTATCGAAATTACAGTTATTTGTCATAATTAGTAACGAAGTTACAGTTACCTGCCATAATTTGTATCGAAATTACAGTTACATGTCATAATTAGTAACGAAGTTACAGTTACCTGTCATAATTAGTATCGAAGTTACAGTTACTTATCATAATTAATATCGAAGTTACTGTTACCGGTCATAATTAGTATCGAGGTTACAGTTACCTGCCAAAATTTGTAACGAAATTACAGTTACTTGTCATAATTAGTAACGAAGTTACAGTAACCTGTCATAATTAGTATGGAAGTTACAGTTACTTGTCATAATTAGTATCGAGTTACAGTTACCTGCCATAATTTGTATCGAAATTACAGGGACTTGTCATAATTAGTAACGAAGTTACAGTTACCTGCCATAATTAGTATCGAAATTAAAGTTACTTGTCATAATTAGTAACTAAGTTACAGTTACCTGTCATAATTAGTATCGAAGTTAATGTTACCTGTCATAATTAGTATTGAAGTTACAATTACCTACCAAATTTTTTAATCAAAATTAGAGTTACTTTTCATAATTAGTAACGAAGTTAGAGTTTCTTGTCATAATTAGTATCGAAGTTACAGTTACCTGTCATAATTTGTATCGAAGTTATAATTACTTGTCATAATTAGTATCGAAGGTACTGTTACCTGTTTAATTAGTATCGAAGTTACAGTTACCTGCCATAATATGAATCGAAATTACAGTTACTTTTCATAATTAGTAACGAAGTTCCAGTAACCTGTCATAATTAGTATCGAAGTTACAGTTACTTGTCATAATTAGTATCGAAATTACTGTTACCTGTCATAATTAGTATCGATGTTACAGTTACCTGCCAAAATATGTATCGAAATTACAGTTACTTGTCATAATTAGTAACGAAGTTACATTTACCTGCCATAATTTGTATCGAAATTACAGTTCCTTGTCATAATTAGTATCGAAGTTACAGTTACCTGTCATAATTAGCATCGAAAATACTGTTACTTGTCATAAATAGTAACGATGTTACAGTTACCTGTCATAATTTGTATTGAATTTACAGTTACTTGTCATAATTAGTAACGAAGTTACAGTTTCCTGTCATAATTAGTATCGAAGTTACTGTTACCTGTCATAATTAGTATGGAAGTTACAGTTACCTGCCATAATTTGTATCGAAATTACAGGGACTTTTCAAAATTAGTATCGATGTTACAGTTACCTGGCAAAATTTGTATCGAAATCACAGTTGCTTGTCATAATTATTAACGAAGTTACAGTTACCTGCCATAATTTGTATCGAAATTACAGTTCCTTGTCATAATTAGTATCGAAGTTACAGTTACCTGTCATAATTAGTATCGAAGGTACTGTTACTTGTCATAATTAGTATCGACGTTACTATTACCTGTCATAATTAGTATTGAAGTTACATTTACCTACCATAATTTTTTTAATCAAAATTACAGTTACTTGTCATAATTAGTAACGAAGTTAGAGTTTCTTGTCATAATTAGTATCGATGTTGCTGTTACCTGTCATAATTTGTATCGAAGTTATAGTTACTTGTCATAGTTAGTATCGAAGGTACTGTTACTTGTCATAATTAGTAACGAAGTTACAGTTACCTGTCATAATTTGTATCGAAATTACAGTTACTTGTCATAATTAGTAATGAAGTTACAGTTTCCTGTCATAATTAGTATCGAAGTTACTGTTACCTGTCATAATTAGTATGGAAGTTACAGTTACCTGCCATAATTTGTATCGAAATTACAGGCACTTGTCATAATTAGTATCGAAGTTACAGTTACCTGCCATAATTTGTATCGAAATTACAGTTCCTTGCCATAATTAGTATCGAAGTTACAGTTACCTGTCATAATTAGTACCGAAGGTACTGTTACCTGCCATAATTTGTATCGAAATTACAGTTACTTGTCATAATTAGTAACGAAGTTACAGTTACCTGTCATGATTTGTACCGAAATTACAGTTACTTGTCATAATTAGTAACGAAGTTACAGTTTCCTGTCATAAATAGTATCGAAGTTACTGTTACCTGTCATAATTTGCATCGAAATTACAGTTACCTGCCATAATTTGTATCGAAATTACAGGGACTTGTCATAATTAGTAACGAAGTTACAGTTTCCTGTCATAATTAGTATCGAAGTTACTGTTACCTGTCATAATTAGTATTGAAGTTACTGTTACTTACCATAATTTTTTATCAAAATTACAGTACTTATCATAATTAGTATCGAAGTTACAGTTACCTGTCATAATTTGCATCGAAGTTATAGTTACTTGTCATAATTAGTATCGAAGATACTGTTACCTGTCATAATTAGTATCGAAGTTTCAATTACCTGCCATAATTTGTATCGAAATTACAGTTACTTTTCATAATTAGTAACGAAGTTACAGTTTCCTGTCATAATTAGTGTCGAAGTTACTGTTACCTGTCATAATTAGTATCGAAATTTCAGTTACCTGCCATAATTTGTATCGAAATTACAGGGACTTGTCATAATTAGTAACGAAGTTACAGTTACCTGCCATAATTAGTATCGAAATTAAAGTTACTTGTCATAATTATTAACGAAGTAACAGTTACCTGTCATAATTAGTATCGAAGTTACTGTTACCTGTCATAATTAGTATTGAAGTTACAGTTACCTACCATAATTTTTTATCAAAATTACAGTTACTTGTCATAATTAGTAATGAAGTTAGAGTTTCTTGTCATAATTAGTATCGATGTTACAGTTACCTGTCATAATTTGTATCGAAGTTATAGTTACTTGTCATAATTAGTATCGAAGATACTGTTACCTGTCATAATTAGTATCGAAGTTACAGTTACCTGCAATAATTTGTATCGAATTACAGTTACTTTTCATAATTAGTAACGAAGTTACTGCTACCTGTCATAATTAGTATCGAAGTTACAGTTACTTGTCATAATTAGTAACGAAGGTACTCTTACTTGTCCTAATTAGTATCGAAGTTACTGTTACCTGTCATAATTAGTATCGAAATTACAATTACCTGCCATAAATTGTAACGAAATTACAGTTACTTGTCATAATTAGTAACGAAGTTACAGTTACCTGTCATAATTAGTATCGAAGTTACAGTTACTTGTCATAATTAGTACCGAAGTTACTGATACCTGTCATAATTAGTATCGAAGTTACAGTTACCTGCCATAATTAGTATCGAAGTTACTGTTACCTGTCATAATTAGTATCGAAGTTACAGTTACCTGCCATAATTTGTATCGAAATTACAGATACTTGTCATAATTAGTAACGAAGTTACAGTTACCTGCCATAATTAGTATCGAAGTTACAGTTACTTGTCATAATTAGTATCAATTTTACTGTTTCCTGTCATAAATAGTATCGAAGTTACAGTTACCTGCCAAAATTTGTATTGAAATTACAATTACTTCTCATAATTAGTATCGAAGTTACTGTTACTTGTCATAATTAATATCGAAGTTACTGTTACCTGTCATAAATAGTATCGAAGTTACTGTTACCTGTCATAATTAGTATGGAAGTTACAGTTACCTGCCATAATTTGTATCGAAATTACAGGCACTTGTCATAATTAGTATCGAAGTTACAGTTACCTGCCATAATTTGTATCGAAATTACAGTTCCTTGCCATAATTAGTATCGAAGTTACAGTTACCTGTCATAATTAGTACCGAAGGTACTGTTACCTGCCATAATTAGTATCGAAGTTACTGTTACCTGTCATAATTTGTATTGAAGTTACTGTTACCTACCATAATTTTTTATCAAAATTACAGTACTTGTCATAATTAGTATCGAAGTTACAGTTACCTGTCATAATTTGCATCGAAGTTATAGTTACTTGTCATAATTAGTATCGAAGATACTGTTACCTGTCATAATTAGTATCGAAGTTACCGTTACCTGCCAAAATTTGTATCGAAATTACAGTTACTTGCCATAATTAGTAACGAAGTTACAGTTACCTGTCATAATTAGTATCAAAGTTACAGTTACTTGTCATAATTAGTACCGAAGTTACTGATGCCTGTCATAATTAGTATCGAAGTTACAATTACCTGCCATAATTAGTATCGAAGTTCCTGTTGCCTGTCATAATTAGAATCGAAGTTACAGTTACCTGCCATAATTTGTATCGAAATTACAGTTACTTGTCATAATTAGTAACGAAGGTACAGTTACCTGCCATAATTAGTATCGAAGTTACAGTTACTTGTCATAACTAGTATCAAAGTTACTGTTTCCTGTCATAATAAGTATCGAAGTTACAGTTACCTGCCAAAATTTGTATCGAAATTACTATTACTTGTCACAATAAGTATCGAAGTTACTGTTACTTGTCATAATTAATATCCAAGTTACTGTTACCTGTCACAATTAGTATCGAAGTTACAGTTACTTGTCATAATTAGTATCGAAGTTACAGTTACTTGTCATAATTAGTATCGAAGTTACAGTTACCTGTCATAATTAGTATCGAAGTTACAGTTTCTTGTCATAATTAGAAATGAAGTTACAGTTACCTGTCATAATAAGTATCGAAGTTACAGTTACTTGTCATAATTAGTATCGAAGTTACAGTTACTTGACATAATTAGTAACGATGTTACAGTAACCTGTCATAATTAGTATCGAAGTTACTGTTACCTGTATTAATTAGTATCGAAGTTACAGTTACCTGCCATAATTTTTTATCAAAATTAGAGTTACTTGTCATAATTAGTAACGATGTTACAGTTACTTGTCTTAATTAGTATCGAAGATACTGTTACCTGTCATAATTAGTATCAAAGTTACAGTTACCTGCCATAATTTGTATCGAAATTACAGTTCCTTGTCATAATTAGTATCGAAGTTACAGTTACCTGTCATAATTATAATCGAAGTTACAGTTACCTGCCATAATTTGTATCGAAATTACAGTTACTTGTCATAATTAGTAACGAAGTTACAGTTACCTGTCATAATTTGCATCGGAATTACAGTTACTTCTCATAATTAGTAACGAATTTACAGTTACCTGCAATAATTAGTATCGAAATTACAGTTACTTGTCATAATTAGTAACGAAGTTGCAGTTACCTGTCATAATTAGCATCGAAGTTACTGTTACCTCTCATAATTAGTATCGAAGTTACAGTTACCTGCCATAATTAGTATCGAAGTAACAGTTACCTGCCATAATTTGTATCGAAATTACAGTTATTTGTCATAATTAGTAACGAAGTTACAGTTACCTGCCATAATTTGTATCGAAATTACAGTTACATGTCATAATTAGTAACGAAGTTACAGTTACCTGTCATAATTAGTATCGAAGTTACAGTTACTTGTCATAATTAATATCGAAGTTATTGTTACCGGTCATAATTAGTATCCAGGTTACAGTTACCTGCCAAAATTTGTAACGAAATTACAGTTACTTGTCATAATTAGTAACGAAGTTACAGTAACCTGTCATAATTAGTATGGAAGTTACAGTTACTTGTCATAATTAGTATCGAAGTTACAGTTACCTGCCATAATTTGTATCGAAATTACAGGGACTTGTCTTAATTAGTAACGAAGTTACAGTTACCTGCCATAATTAGTATCGAAATTAAAGTTACTTGTCATAATTAGTAACTAAGTTACAGTTACCTGTCATAATTAGTATCGAAGTTAATGTTACCTGTCATAATTAGTATTGAAGTTACAATTACCTACCAAATTTTTTAATCAAAATTAGAGTTACTTGTCATAATTAGTAACGAAGTTAGAGTTTCTTGTCATAATTAGTATCGAAGTTACAGTTACCTGTCATAATTTGTATCGAAGTTATAATTACTTGTCATAATTAGTATCGAAGTTACTGTTACCTGTTTAATTAGTATCGAAGTTACAGTTACCTGCCATAATTTGAATCGAAATTACAGTTACTTGTCATAATTAGTAACGAAGTTCCAGTAACCTGTCATAATTAGTATCGAAGTTACAGTTACTTGTCATAATTAGTATCGAAGTTACTGTTACCTGTCATAATTAGTATCGAAGTTACAGTTTCCTGCCAAAATTTGTAACGAAATTACAGTTACTTGTCATAATTAGTAACGAAGTTACATTTACCTGCCATAATTTGTATCGAAATTACAGTTCCTTTTCATAATTAGTATCGAAGTTACAGTTACCTGTCATAATTAGCATCGAAAGTACTGTTACTTGTCATAATTAGTAACGATGTTACAGTTACCTGCCATAATTTGTATTGAATTTACAGTTACTTGTCATAATTAGTAACGAAGTTACAGTTTCCTGTCATAATTAGTATCGTAGTTACTGTTACCTGTCATAATTAGTATGGAAGTTACAGTTACCTGCCATAATTTGTATCGAAATTACAGGGACTTGTCAAAATTAGTATCGATGTTACAGTTACCTGCCAAAATTTGTATCGAAATTACAGTTGCTTGTCATAATTATTAACGAAGTTACAGTTACCTGCCATAATTTGTATCGAAATTACAGTTCCTTGTCATAATTAGTATTGAAGTTACTGTTACCTTCCATAATTTTTTATCAAAATTACAGTACTTGTCATAATTAGTATCGAAGTTACAGTTACCTGTCATAATTTGCATCGAAGTTATAGTTACTTGTCATAATTAGTATCGAAGATACTGTTACCTGTCATAATTAGTATCGAAGTTACAATTACCTGCCATAATTTGTATAGAAATTACAGTTACTTTTCATAATTAGTAACGAAGTTACAGTTACCTGTCATAATTAGTATCGAAGTTACAGTTACTTGTCATAATTAGTATCGAAGTTACTGTTAACTGTCATAATTAGTATCGAAGTTACCGTTACCTGCCAAAATTTGTATCGAAATTACAGTTACTTGCCATAATTAGTAACGAAGTTACAGTTACCTGTCATAATTAGTATCGAAGTTACAGTTACTTGTCATAATTAGTATCGAAGTTACTGTTACTTGTCCTAATTAGTATCGAAGTTACTGTTACCTGTCATAATTAGTATCGAAATTACAATTATCTGCCATAATTTGTAACGAAATTACAGTTACTTGTCATAATTAGTAACGAAGTTACAGTTACCTGCCACAATTAGTATCGAAGTTACAGTTACTTGTCATAATTAGTATCAAAGTTACTGTTTCCTGTCATAATAAGTATCGAAGTTACAGTTACCTGCCAAAATTTGTATCGAAATTACAATTACTTGTCACAATAAGTATCGAAGTTACTGTTACTTGTCATAATTAATAACCAAGTTACTGTTACCTGTCACAATTAGTATCGAAGTTACAGTTACTTGTCATAATTAGTATCGAAGTTACAGTTACTTGTCATAATTAGTATCGATGTTACAGTTTCTGGTCATAATTAGTAATGAAGTTACAGTTACCTGTCATAATAAGTATCGAAGTTACAGTTACTTGTCATAATTAGTATCGAAGTTACAGTTACTTGTCATAATTAGTAACGAAGTTACAGTTACCTGCCATAATTAGTATCGAAGTTACAGTTACTTGTCATAATTAGTATCGAAGTTACTGTTACCTGTTTAATTAGTATCGAAGTTACAGTTACCTGCCATAATATGAATCGAAATTACAGTTACTTTTCATAATTAGTAACGAAGTTCCAGTAACCTGTCATAATTAGTATCGAAGTTACAGTTACTTGTCATAATTAGTATCGAAATTACTGTTACCTGTCATAATTAGTATCGATGTTACAGTTACCTGCCAAAATTTGTATCGAAATTACAGTTACTTGTCATAATTAGTAACGAAGTTACATTTACCTGCCATAATTTGTATCGAAATTACAGTTCCTTGTCATAATTAGTATCGAAGTTACAGTTACCTGTCATAATTAGCATCGAAAATACTGTTACTTGTCATAAATAGTAACGATGTTACAGTTACCTGTCATAATTTGTATTGAATTTACAGTTACTTGTCATAATTAGTAACGAAGTACAGTTTCCTGTCATAATTAGTATCGAAGTTACTGTTACCTGTCATAATTAGTATGGAAGTTACAGTTACCTGCCATAATTTGTATCGAAATTACAGGGACTTTTCAAAATTAGTATCGATGTTACAGTTACCTGGCAAAATTTGTATCGAAATCACAGTTGCTTGTCATAATTATTAACGAAGTTACAGTTACCTGCCATAATTTGTATCGAAATTACAGTTCCTTGTCATAATTAGTATCGAAGTTACAGTTACCTGTCATAATTAGTATCGAAGGTACTGTTACTTGTCATAATTAGTATCGACGTTACTATTACCTGTCATAATTAGTATTGAAGTTACATTTACCTACCATAATTTTTTTAATCAAAATTACAGTTACTTGTCATAATTAGTAACGAAGTTAGAGTTTCTTGTCATAATTAGTATCGATGTTGCTGTTACCTGTCATAATTTGTATCGAAGTTATAGTTACTTGTCATAGTTAGTATCGAAGGTACTGTTACTTGTCATAATTAGTAACGAAGTTACAGTTACCTGTCATAATTTGTATCGAAATTACAGTTACTTGTCATAATTAGTAATGAAGTTACAGTTTCCTGTCATAATTAGTATCGAAGTTACTGTTACCTGTCATAATTAGTATGGAAGTTACAGTTACCTGCCATAATTTGTATCGAAATTACAGGCACTTGTCATAATTAGTATCGAAGTTACAGTTACCTGCCATAATTTGTATCGAAATTACAGTTCCTTGCCATAATTAGTATCGAAGTTACAGTTACCTGTCATAATTAGTACCGAAGGTACTGTTACCTGCCATAATTTGTATCGAAATTACAGTTACTTGTCATAATTAGTAACGAAGTTACAGTTACCTGTCATGATTTGTACCGAAATTACAGTTACTTGTCATAATTAGTAACGAAGTTACAGTTTCCTGTCATAAATAGTATCGAAGTTACTGTTACCTGTCATAATTTGCATCGAAATTACAGTTACCTGCCATAATTTGTATCGAAATTACAGGCACTTGTCATAATTAGTAACGAAGTTACAGTTTCCTGTCATAATTAGTATCGAAGTTACTGTTACCTGTCATAATTAGTATTGAAGTTACTGTTACTTACCATATTTTTTTATCAAAATTACAGTACTTGTCATAATTAGTATCGAAGTTACAGTTACCTGTCATAATTTGCATCGAAGTTATAGTTACATGTCATAATTAGTATCGAAGATACTGTTACCTGTCATAATTAGTATCGAAGTTTCAATTACCTGCCATAATTTGTATCGAAATTACAGTTACTTTTCATAATTAGTAACGAAGTTACAGTTTCCTGTCATAATTAGTGTCGAAGTTACTGTTACCTGTCATAATTAGTATCGAAATTTCAGTTACCTGCCATAATTTGTATCGAAATTACAGGGACTTGTCATAATTAGTAACGAAGTTACAGTTACCTGCCATAATTAGTATCGAAATTAAAGTTACTTGTCATAATAAGTAACGAAGTAACAGTTACCTGTCATAATTAGTATCGAAGTTACTGTTACCTGTCATAATTAGTATTGAAGTTACAGTTACCTACCATAATTTTTTATCAAAATTACAGTTACTTGTCATAATTAGTAATGAAGTTAGAGTTTCTTGTCATAATTAGTATCGATGTTACAGTTACCTGTCATAATTTGTATCGAAGTTATAGTTACTTGTCATAATTAGTATCGAAGATACTGTTACCTGTCATAATTAGTATCGAAGTTACAGTTACCTGCAATAATTTGTATCGAATTACAGTTACTTTTCATAATTAGTAACGAAGTTACTGCTACCTGTCATAATTAGTATCGAAGTTACAGTTACTTGTCATAATTAGTAACGAAGGTACTCTTACTTGTCCTAATTAGTATCGAAGTTACTGTTACCTGTCATAATTAGTATCGAAATTACAATTACCTGCCATAAATTGTAACGAAATTACAGTTACTTGTCATAATTAGTAACGAAGTTACAGTTACCTGTCATAATTAGTATCGAAGTTACAGTTACTTGTCATAATTAGTACCGAAGTTACTGATACCTGTCATAATTAGTATCGAAGTTACAGTTACCTGCCATAATTAGTATCGAAGTTACTGTTACCTGTCATAATTAGTATCGAAGTTACAGTTACCTGCCATAATTTGTATCGAAATTACAGATACTTGTCATAATTAGTAACGAAGTTACAGTTACCTGCCATAATTAGTATCGAAGTTACAGTTACTTGTCATAATTAGTATCAATTTTACTGTTTCCTGTCATAAATAGTATCGAAGTTACAGTTACCTGCCAAAATTTGTATTGAAATTACAATTACTTCTCATAATTAGTATCGAAGTTACTGTTACTTGTCATAATTAATATCGAAGTTACTGTTACCTGTCATAAATAGTATCGAAGTTACTGTTACCTGTCATAATTAGTATGGAAGTTACAGTTACCTGCCATAATTTGTATCGAAATTACAGGCACTTGTCATAATTAGTATCGAAGTTACAGTTACCTGCCATAATTTGTATCGAAATTACAGTTCCTTGCCATAATTAGTATCGAAGTTACAGTTACCTGTCATAATTAGTACCGAAGGTACTGTTACCTGCCATAATTAGTATCGAAGTTACTGTTACCTGTCATAATTAGTATTGAAGTTACTGTTACCTACCATAATTTTTTATCAAAATTACAGTACTTGTCATAATTAGTATCGAAGTTACAGTTACCTGTCATAATTTGCATCGAAGTTATAGTTACTTGTCATAATTAGTATCGAAGATACTGTTACCTGTCATAATTAGTATCGAAGTTACAATTACCTGCCATAATTTGTATCGAAATTACAGTTACTTTTCATAATTAGTAACGAAGTTACAGTTACCTGTCATAATTAGTATCGAAGTTACAGTTACTTGTCATAATTAGTATCGAAGTTACTGTTAACTGTCATAATTAGTATCGAAGTTACCGTTACCTGCCAAAATTTGTATCGAAATTACAGTTACTTGCCATAATTAGTAACGAAGTTACAGTTACCTGTCATAATTAGTATCGAAGTTACAGTTACTTGTCATAATTAGTATCGAAGTTACTGTTACTTGTCCTAATTAGTATCGAAGTTACTGTTACCTGTCATAATTAGTATCGAAATTACAATTACCTGCCAGAATTTGTAACGAAATTACAGTTACTTGTCATAATTAGTAACGAAGTTACAGTTACCTGTCATAATTAGTATCAAAGTTACAGTTACTTGTCATAATTAGTACCGAAGTTACTGATGCCTGTCATAATTAGTATCGAAGTTACAATTACCTGCCATAATTAGTATCGAAGTTCCTGTTGCCTGTCATAATTAGAATCGAAGTTACAGTTACCTGCCATAATTTGTATCGAAATTACAGTTACTTGTCATAATTAGTAACGAAGTTACAGTTACCTGCCATAATTAGTATCGAAGTTACAGTTACTTGTCATAACTAGTATCAAAGTTACTGTTTCCTGTCATAATAAGTATCGAAGTTACAGTTACCTGCCAAAATTTGTATCGAAATTACTATTACTTGTCACAATAAGTATCGAAGTTACTGTTACTTGTCATAATTAATATCCAAGTTACTGTTACCTGTCACAATTAGTATCGAAGTTACAGTTACTTGTCATAATTAGTATCGAAGTTACAGTTACTTGTCATAATTAGTATCGAAGTTACAGTTACCTGTCATAATTAGTATCGAAGTTACAGTTTCTTGTCATAATTAGTAATGAAGTTACAGTTACCTGTCATAATAAGTATCGAAGTTACAGTTACTTGTCATAATTAGTATCGAAGTTACAGTTACTTGACATAATTAGTAACGATGTTACAGTAACCTGTCATAATTAGTATCGAAGTTACTGTTACCTGTATTAATTAGTATCGAAGTTACAGTTACCTGCCATAATTTTTTATCAAAATTAGAGTTACTTGTCATAATTAGTAACGATGTTACAGTTACTTGTCTTAATTAGTATCGAAGATACTGTTACCTGTCATAATTAGTATCAAAGTTACAGTTACCTGCCATAATTTGTATCGAAATTACAGTTCCTTGTCATAATTAGTATCGAAGTTACAGTTACCTGTCATAATTATAATCGAAGTTACAGTTACCTGCCATAATTTGTATCGAAATTACAGTTACTTGTCATAATTAGTAACGAAGTTACAGTTACCTGTCATAATTTGCATCGGAATTACAGTTACTTCTCATAATTAGTAACGAATTTACAGTTACCTGCAATAATTAGTATCGAAATTACAGTTACTTGTCATAATTAGTAACGAAGTTGCAGTTACCTGTCATAATTAGCATCGAAGTTACTGTTACCTCTCATAATTAGTATCGAAGTTACAGTTACCTGCCATAATTAGTATCGAAGTAACAGTTACCTGCCATAATTTGTATCGAAATTACAGTTATTTGTCATAATTAGTAACGAAGTTACAGTTACCTGCCATAATTTGTATCGAAATTACAGTTACATGTCATAATTAGTAACGAAGTTACAGTTACCTGTCATAATTAGTATCGAAGTTACAGTTACTTGTCATAATTAATATCGAAGTTATTGTTACCGGTCATAATTAGTATCCAGGTTACAGTTACCTGCCAAAATTTGTAACGAAATTACAGTTACTTGTCATAATTAGTAACGAAGTTACAGTAACCTGTCATAATTAGTATGGAAGTTACAGTTACTTGTCATAATTAGTATCGAAGTTACAGTTACCTGCCATAATTTGTATCGAAATTACAGGGACTTGTCTTAATTAGTAACGAAGTTACAGTTACCTGCCATAATTAGTATCGAAATTAAAGTTACTTGTCATAATTAGTAACTATGTTACAGTTACCTGTCATAATTAGTATCGAAGTTAATGTTACCTGTCATAATTAGTATTGAAGTTACAATTACCTACCAAATTTTTTAATCAAAATTTGAGTTACTTGTCATAATTAGTAACGAAGTTAGAGTTTCTTGTCATAATTAGTATCGAAGTTACAGTTACCTGTCATAATTTGTATCGAAGTTATAATTACTTGTCATAATTAGTATCGAAGTTACTGTTACCTGTTTAATTAGTATCGAAGTTACAGTTACCTGCCATAATTTGAATCGAAATTACAGTTACTTGTCATAATTAGTAACGAAGTTCCAGTAACCTGTCATAATTAGTATCGAAGTTACAGTTACTTGTCATAATTAGTATCGAAGTTACTGTTACCTGTCATAATTAGTATCGAAGTTACAGTTTCCTGCCAAAATTTGTAACGAAATTACAGTTACTTGTCATAATTAGTAACGAAGTTACATTTACCTGCCATAATTTGTATCGAAATTACAGTTCCTTTTCATAATTAGTATCGAAGTTACAGTTACCTGTCATAATTAGCATCGAAAGTACTGTTACTTGTCATAATTAGTAACGATGTTACAGTTACCTGCCATAATTTGTATTGAATTTACAGTTACTTGTCATAATTAGTAACGAAGTTACAGTTTCCTGTCATAATTAGTATCGTAGTTACTGTTACCTGTCATAATTAGTATGGAAGTTACAGTTACCTGCCATAATTTGTATCGAAATTACAGGGACTTGTCAAAATTAGTATCGATGTTACAGTTACCTGCCAAAATTTGTATCGAAATTACAGTTGCTTGTCATAATTATTAACGAAGTTACAGTTACCTGCCATAATTTGTATCGAAATTACAGTTCCTTGTCATAATTAGTATTGAAGTTACTGTTACCTTCCATAATTTTTTATCAAAATTACAGTACTTGTCATAATTAGTATCGAAGTTACAGTTACCTGTCATAATTTGCATCGAAGTTATAGTTACTTGTCATAATTAGTATCGAAGATACTGTTACCTGTCATAATTAGTATCGAAGTTACAATTACCTGCCATAATTTGTATAGAAATTACAGTTACTTTTCATAATTAGTAACGAAGTTACAGTTACCTGTCATAATTAGTATCGAAGTTACAGTTACTTGTCATAATTAGTATCGAAGTTACTGTTAACTGTCATAATTAGTATCGAAGTTACCGTTACCTGCCAAAATTTGTATCGAAATTACAGTTACTTGCCATAATTAGTAACGAAGTTACAGTTACCTGTCATAATTAGTATCGAAGTTACAGTTACTTGTCATAATTAGTATCGAAGTTACTGTTACTTGTCCTAATTAGTATCGAAGTTACTGTTACCTGTCATAATTAGTATCGAAATTACAATTATCTGCCATAATTTGTAACGAAATTACAGTTACTTGTCATAATTAGTAACGAAGTTACAGTTACCTGCCACAATTAGTATCGAAGTTACAGTTACTTGTCATAATTAGTATCAAAGTTACTGTTTCCTGTCATAATAAGTATCGAAGTTACAGTTACCTGCCAAAATTTGTATCGAAATTACAATTACTTGTCACAATAAGTATCGAAGTTACTGTTACTTGTCATAATTAATAACCAAGTTACTGTTACCTGTCACAATTAGTATCGAAGTTACAGTTACTTGTCATAATTAGTATCGAAGTTACAGTTACTTGTCATAATTAGTATCGAAGTTACAGTTACCTGTCATAATTAGTATCGATGTTACAGTTTCTTGTCATAATTAGTAATGAAGTTACAGTTACCTGTCATAATAAGTATCGAAGTTACAGTTACTTGTCATAATTAGTATCGAAGTTACAGTTACTTGTCATAATTAGTAACGAAGTTACAGTTACCTGCCATAATTAGTATCGAAGTTACAGTTACTTGTCATAATTAGTATCAAAGTTACTGTTTCCTGTCATAATAAGTATCGAAGTTACAGTTACCTGACAAAATTTGTATCGAAATTACAATTACTTGTCACAATAAGTATCGAAGTAACTGTTACTTGTCATAATTAATATCCAAGTTACTGTTACCTGTCACAATTAGTATCGAAGTTACAGTTACTTGTCATAATTAGTATCGAAGTTTCAGTTACCTGTCATAGTTATAATCGAAGGTACTGTTACCTGTCATAATTTGTAACGAAATTACAGTTACTTGTCATAATTAGTATCGAAGTTAAAGTTACTTGTCATAATTAGTATCGAAGTTACTGTTACCTGCCAACATTTGTATCGAATTACATTTACTTGTCATAATTAGTAACGAAGTTACAGTTACCTGTCATAATTAGTATGGAAGTTACAGTTACTTGTCATAATTAGTATCGAAGTTACAGTTACCTGCCATAATTTGTATCGAAATTACAGGGACTTGTCATAATTAGTAACGAAGTTACAGTTACCTGCCATAATTAGTATCGAAATTAAAGTTACTTGTCATAATTAGTAACTAAGTTACAGTTACCTGTCATAATTAGTATCGACGTTACTGTTACCTGCCATAATTTGTATCGAAGTTATAGTTACTTGTCATAAATAGTATCGAAGTTACTGTTACCTGTCATAATTAGTATGGAAGTTACAGTTACTTGTCATAATTAGTATCGAAGTTACAGTTACCTGCCATAATTTGTATCGAAATTACAGTAACTTGTCATAATTAGTAACGAAATTCCAGTTACCTGTCATAATTAGCATCGAAAGTACCGTTAATTGTCATAATTAATAACGATGTTACAGTTACCTGTCATAATTTGTATTGAATTTACAGTTACTTGTCATAATTAGTAACGAAGTTACAGTTTCCTGTCATAATTAGTATCGAAGTTACTGTTACCAGTCATAATTAGTATGGAAGTTACAGTTACCTGCCATAATTTGTATCGAAATTACAGGGACTTGTCAAAATTAGTATCGATGTTACAGTTACCTGCCAAAATTTGTATCGAAATTACAGTTGCTTGTCATAATTATTAACGAAGTTACAGTAGTACCTGCCATAATTTGTATCGAAATTACAGTTCCTTGTCATAATTAGTATCGAAGTTACAGTTACCTGTCATAATTAGCATCGAAGGTACTGTTACTTGTCATAATTAGTATCGACGTTACTATTACCTCTCATAATTAGTATTGAAGTTACAGTTACCTACCATAATTTTTTAAATCAAAATTACAGTTACTTGTCATAATTAGTAACGAAGTTAGAGTTTCTTGTCATAATTAGTATCGATGTTGCAGTTACCTGTCATAATTTGTATCGAAGTTATAGTTACTTGTCATAATTAGTATCGAAGGTACTGTTACTTGTCATAATTAGTAACGAAGTTACAGTTACCTGTCATAATTTGTATCGAAATTACAGTTACTTGTCATAATTAGTAATGAAGTTACAGTTTCCTGTCATAATTATTATCGAAGTTACTGTTACCTGTCATAATTAGTATGGAAGTTACAGTTACCTGCCATAATTTGTATCGAAATTACAGGCACTTGTCATAATTGGTATCGAAGTTACAGTTACCTGCCATAATTTGTATCGAAATTACAGTTCCTTGCCATAATTAGTATCGAAGTTACAGTTACCTGTCATAATTAGTACCGAAGGTACTGTTACCTGCCATAATTTGTATCGAAATTACAGTTACTCGTCATAATTAGTAACGAAGTTACAGTTACCTGTCATGATTTGTACCGAAATTACAGTTACTTGTCATAATTAGTAACGAAGTTACAGTTTCCTGTCATAAATAGTATCGAAGTTACAGTTACCTGTCATAATTAGCATCGAAATTACAGTTACCTGCCATAATTTGTATCGAAATTACAGGGACTTGTCATAATTAGTAACGAAGTTACAGTTTCCTGTCATAATTAGTATCGAAGTTACTGTTACCTGTCATAATTAGTATTGAAGATACTGTTACCTACCATAATTTTTTATCAAAATTACAGTACTTGTCAAAATTAGTATCGAAGTTACAGTTACCTGTCATAATTTGCATCGAAGTTATAGTTACTTGTCATAATTAGTATCGAAGATACTGTTACCTGTCATAACTAGTATCGAAGTTACAATTACCTGCCATAATTTGTATCGAAATTACAGTTACTTTTCATAATTAGTAACGAAGTTACAGTTACCTGTCATAATTAGTATCGAAGTTACAGTTACTTGTCATAATTAGTATCGAAGTTACTGTTAACTGTCATAATTAGTATCGAAGTTACCGTTACCTGCCAAAATTTGTATCGAAATTACAGTTACTTGCCATAATTAGTAACGAAGTTACAGTTACCTGTCATAATTAGTATCGAAGTTACAGTTACTTGTCATAATTAGTATCGAAGTTACTGTTACTTGTACTAATTAGTATCGAAGTTACTGTTACCTGTCATAATTAGTATCGAAATTACAATTACCTGCCATAATTTGTAACGAAATTACAGTTACTTGTCATAATTAGTAACGAAGTTACAGTTACCTGTCATAATTAGTATCAAAGTTACAGTTACTTGTCATAATTAGTACCGAAGTTACTGATACCTGTCATAATTAGTATCGAAGATACAATTACCTGCCATAATTAGTATCGAAGTTACTGTTACCTGTCATAATTAGAATCGAAGTTACAGTTACCTGCCTTAATTTGTATCGAAATTACAGTTACTTGTCATAATTAGTAACGAAGTTACAGTTACCTGCCATAATTAGTATCGAAGTTACAGTTACTTGTCATAATTAGTATCAAAGTTACTGTTTCCTGTCATAATAAGTATCGAAGTTACAGTTACCTGCCAAAATTTGTATCGAAATTACAATTACTTGTCACAATAAGTATCGAAGTTACTGTTACTTGTCATAATTAATATCCAAGAAACTGTTACCTGTCACAATTAGTATCGAAGTTACAGTTACTTGTCATAATTAGTATCGAAGTTACAGTTACTTGTCATAATTAGTATCGAAGTTACAGTTACCTGTCATAATTAGTATCGAAGTTACAGTTTCTTGTCATAATTAGTAATGAAGTTACAGTTACCTGTCATAATAAGTATCGAAGTTACAGTTACTTGTCATAATTAGTATCGAAGTTACAGTTACTTGACATAATTAGTAACGATGTTACAGTAACCTGTCATAATTAGTATCGAAGTTACTGTTACCTGTATTAATTAGTATCGAAGTTACAGTTACCTGCCATAATTTTTTATCAAAATTAGAGTTACTTGTCATAATTTGTAACGATTATACAGTTACTTGTCTTAATTAGTATCGAAGATACTGTTACCTGTCATAATTAGTATCAAAGTTACAGTTACCTGCCATAATTTGTATCGAAATTACAGTTCCTTGTCATAATTAGTATCGAAGTTACAGTTACCTGCCATAATTTGTATCGAAATTACAGTTACTTGTCATAATTAGTAACGAAGTTCCAGTTACCTGTCATAATTAGCATCGAAAGTACTGTTAATTGTCATAATTAATAACGATGTTACAGTTACCTGTCATAATTTGTATTGAATTTACAGTTACTTGTCATAATTAGTAACGAAGTTACAGTTTCCTGTCATAATTAGTATCGAAGTTACTGTTACCTGTCATAATTAGTATGGAAGTTACAGTTACCTGCCATAATTTGTATCGAAATTACAGGGACTTGTCAAAATTAGTATCGATTTTACAGTTACCTGCCAAAATTTGTATCGAAATTACAGTTGCTTGTCATAATTATTAACGAAGTTACAGTTACCTGCCATAATTTGTATCGAAATTACAGTTCCTTGTCATAATTAGTATCGAAGTTACAGTTACCTGTCATAATTAGCATCGAACGTACTGTTACTTGTCATAATTAGTATCGACGTTACTATTACCTCTCATAATTAGTATTGAAGTTACAGTTACCTACCATAATTTTTAAAATCAAAATTACAGTTACTAGTCATAATTAGTAACGAAGTTAGAGTTTCTTGTCATAATTAGTATCGATGTTGCAGTTACCTGTCATAATTTGTATCGAAGTTATAGTTACTTGTCATAATTAGTATCGAAGGTACTGTTACTTGTCATAATTAGTAACGAAGTTACAGTTACCTGTCATAATTTGTATCGAAATTACAGTTACTTGTCATAATTAGTAATGAAGTTACAGTTTCCTGTCATAATTAGTATCGAAGTTACTGTTACCTGTCATAATTAGTATGGAAGTTACAGTTACCTGCCATAATTTGTATCGAAATTACAGGCACTTGTCATAATTAGTATCGAAGTTACAGTTACCTGCCATAATTTGTATCGAAATTACAGTTCCTTGCCATAATTAGTATCGAAGTTACAGTTACCTGTCATAATTAGTACCGAAGGTACTGTTACCTGCCATAATTTGTATCGAAATTACAGTTACTTGTCATAATTAGTAACGAAGTTACAGTTACCTGTCATGATTTGTACCGAAATTACAGTTACTTGTCATAATTAGTAACGAAGTTACAGTTTCCTGTCATAAATAGTATCGAAGTTACAGTTACCTGTCATAATTAGCATCGAAATTACAGTTACCTGCCATAATTTGTATCGAAATTACAGGGACTTGTCATAATTAGTAACGAAGTTACAGTTTCCTGTCATAATTAGTATCGAAGTTACTGTTACCTGTCATAATTAGTATTGAAGTTACTGTTACCTACCATAATTTTTTATCAAAATTACAGTACTTGTCATAATTAGTATCGAAGTTACAGTTACCTGTCATAATTAGTATCGAAGTTACAGTTACTTGTCATAATTAGTATCGAAGTTACTGTTACTTGTCCTAATTAGTATCGAAGTTACTGTTACCTGTCATAATTAGTATCGAAATTACAATTACCTGCCATAATTTGTAACGAAATTACAGTTACTTGTCATAATTAGTAACGAAGTTACAGTTACCTGTCATAATTAGTATCAAAGTTACAGTTACTTGTCATAATTAGTACCGAAGTTACTGATACCTGTCATAATTAGTATCGAAGATACAATCACCTGCCATAATTAGTAACGAAGTTACTGTTACCTGTCATAATTAGAATCGAAGTTACAGTTACCTGCCATAATTTGTATCGAAATTACAGTTACTTGTCATAATTAGTAACGAAGTTACAGTTACCTGCCATAATTAGTATCGAAGTTACAGTTACTTGTCATAATTAGTATCAAAGTTACTGTTTCCTGTCATAATAAGTATCGAAGTTACAGTTACCTGCCAAAATTTGTATCGAAATTACAATTACTTGTCACAATAAGTATCGAAGTTACTGTTACTTGTCATAATTAATATCCAAGTTACTGTTACCTGTCACAATTAGTATCGAAGTTACATTTACTTGTCATAATTAGTATCGAAGTTACAGTTACTTGTCATAATTAGTATCGAAGTTACAGTTACCTGTCATAATTAGTATCGAAGTTACAGTTTCTTGTCATAATTAGTAATGAAGTTACAGTTACCTGTCATAATAAGTATCGAAGTTACAGTTACTTGTCGTAATTAGTATCGAAGTTACAGTTACTTGACATAATTAGTAACGATGTTACAGTAACCTGTCATAATTAGTATCGAAGTTACTGTTACCTGTATTAATTAGTATCGAAGTTACAGTTACCTGCCATAATTTTTTTTATCAAAATTAGAGTTACCTGTCATAATTAGTAACGATTATACAGTTACTTGTCTTAATTAGTATCGAAGATACTGTTACCTGTCATAATTAGTATCAAAGTTACAGTTACCTGCCATAATTTGTATCGAAATTACAGTTCCTTGTCATAATTAGTATCGAAGTTACAGTTACTTGTCATAATTATAATCGAAGGTACTGTTACCTGCCATAATTTGTAACGAAATTACAGTTACATGTCATAATTAGTAACGAAGTTACAGTTACCTGTCATAATTTGCATCGGAATTACAGTTACTTCTCATAATTAGTAACGAAGTTACAGTTACCTGTCATAATTAGTATGGAAGTTACAGTTACTTGTCATAATTAGATTCGAAGTTACAGTTACCTGCCATAATTTGTATCGAAATTACAGGGACTTGTCATAATTAGTAACGAAGTTACAGTTACCTGCCATAATTAGTATCGAAATTAAAGTTACTTGTCATAATTAGTATCTAAGTTACAGTTACCTGTCATAATTAGTATCGAAGTTACTGTTACCTGTCATAATTAGTATTGAAGTTACAGTTACCTACCATAATTTTTTATCAAAATTACAGTTACTTGCCATAATTTGTAACGAAATTACAGTTACTTGTCATAATTAGTAACGAAGTTACAGTTAACAGTCATAATTAGTATCGAAGTTACAGTTACTTGTCATAATTAGTACCGAAGTTACTGATACCTGTGATAAATAGTATCGAACTTACAGTTACCTGCCATAATAAGTATCGAAGTTACTGTTACCTGTCATAATTAGAATCGAAATTACAGTTACCTGCCATAATTTGTATCGAAATTACAGTTACTTGTCATAATTAGTAACGAAGTTACAGTTACCTGCCATAATTAGTATCGAAGTTACAGTTACTTGTCATAATTAGTATCAAAGTTACTGTTTCCTGTCATAATTAGTATCGAAGTTACAGTTACCTGCCAAAATTTGTATCGAAATTACAATTACTTGTTATAATAAGTATCAAGGTTACTGTTACTTGTCATAATTAATATCGAAGTTACTGTTACCTGTCACAATTAGTATCGAAGTTACAGTTACTTGTCATAATTAGTATCGAAGTTACAGTTACTTGTCATAATTAGTATCGAAGTTTCAGTTACCTGTCATAAATAGTATCGAATTTACAGTTTCTTGTCATAATTAGTAATGAAGTTACAGTTACCTGTCATAATAAGTATCGAAGTTACAGTTACTTGTCATAATTAGTATCGAAGTTACAGTTACTTGACATAATTAGTAACGATGTTACAGTAACCTGTCATGATTAGTATCGAAGTTACTGTTACCTGTATTAATTAGTATCGAAGTTACAGTTACCTGCCATAATTTTTTTTATCAAAATTAGAGTTACTTGTCATAATTAGTAACGAAGTTACAGTTACTTGTCTTAAATAGTATCGAAGATACTGTTATCTGTCATAATTAGTATCAAAGTTACAGTTACCTGCCATCATTTGTATCGAAATTACATTTACTTTTCATAGTTAGTATCGAAGTTAAAGTTACCTGTCATAATTATAATTGAAGGTACTGTTACCTGCCATAATTTGTAACGAAATTACAGTTACTTGTCATAATTAGTAACGAAGTTACAGTTACCTGTCATAATTTGCATCGAAATTACAGTTACTTCTCATAATTAGTAACGAAGTTACAGTTACCTGCCATAATTTGCATCGAAATTACAGTTACTTCTCATGATTAGTAACGAAGTTACAGTTACCTGCCATAATTAGTATCGAAGTTACAGTTACCTGTCATAATTATAATTGAAGGTACTGTTACCTGCCATAATTTGTAACAAAGTTACAGTTACCTGTCATAATTAGCATCGAAGTTACTGTTACCTCTCATAATTAGTATCGAAGTTACAGTTACCTGCCATAATTAGTATTGAAGTTACAGTTACCTGCCATAATTTGTATCGAAATTACAGTTACTTGTCATAATTAGTAACGAAGTTACAGTTACCTGCCATAATTTGTATCGAAATTACAGTTACATGTCATAATTAGTATCGAAGTTACAGATACTTGTCATAATTAGTATCGAAGTTACTGTTACCTGTTATAATTAGTATCGAGGTTACAGTTACCTGCCAAAATTTGTATCGAAATTACAATTACTTGTCATAATTAGTAACGAAGTTACAGTTACCTGTCATAATTAGTATGGAAGTTACAGTTACTTGTCATAATTAGTATCGAAGTTAGAGTTTCTTGTCATAATTAGTATCGAAGATACTGTTACCTGTCATAATTAGTATCAAAGTTACAGTTACCTGCCATCATTTGTATCGAAATTCCAGTTCCTTGTCATAGTTAGTATCGAAGTTACAGTTACCTGTCATAATTATAATTGAAGGTACTCTTACCTGCCATAATTTGTAACGAAATTACAGTTACTTGTCATAATTAGTAACGAAGTTACAGTTACCTGTCATAATTTGCATCGAAATTACAGTTACTTCTCATAATTAGTAACGAAGTTACATTTACCTGCCATAATTTGCATCGAAAGTACAGTTACTTCTCATAATTAGTAACGAAGTTACAGTTACCTGCCATAATAAGTATCGAAGTTACAGTTACCTGTCATAATTATAATTGAAGGTACTGTTACCTGCCATAATTTGTAACGAAGTTACAGTTACCTGTCATAATTAGCATCGAAGTTACTGTTACCTCTCATAATTAGTATCGAAGTTACAGTTACCTGCCATAATTAGTATTGAAGTTACAGTTACCTGCCATAATTAGTATCGAAATTACAGTTACATGTCATAATTAGTATCGAAGTTACAGTTACTTGACATAATTAGTAACGATGTAACAGTAACCTGTCATGATTAGTATCTAAGTTACTGTTACCTGTATTAATTAGTATCGAAGTTACAGTTACCTGCCATAATTTTTTTATCAAAATTAGAGTTACTTGACATAATTAGTAACGATGTAACAGTAACCTGCCATCATTTGTATCGAAATTACAGTTCCTTGTCATAATTAGTATCGAAGTTACAGTTACCTGCCATAATTAGTATCGAAATTAAAGTTACTTGTCATAATTAGTAACTAAGTTACAGTTACCTGTCATATTTAGTATCGAAGTTACTGTTACCTGTCATAATTAGTATTGAAGTTACAGTTACCTACCAAATTTTTTAATCAAAATTACAGTTACTTGTCATAATTAGTAACGAAGTTAGAGTTTCTTGTCATAATTAGTATCGAAGTTACAGTTACCTGTCATAATTTGTATCGAAGTTATAGTTACTTGTCATAATTAGTATCGAAGTTACTGTTACCTGTCATAATTAGTATGCAAGTTACAGTTACTTGTCATAATTAGTATCGAAGTTACAGTTACCTGCCATAATTTGTATCGAAATTACAGTTACTTGTCATAATTAGTAACAAAGTTCCAGTTACCTGTCATAATTAGTATCGAACTTACAGTTACTTGTCATAATTAGTATCGAAGTAACTGTTACCTGTCATAATTAGTATCGAAGTTACAGTTACCTTCCAAAATTTGTATCGGAATTACAGTTACATGTCATAATTAGTAACGAAGTTACAGTTACCTGCCATAATTTGTATCGAAATTACAGTTCCTTGTCATAATTAGTATCGAAGTTACAGTTACCTGTCATAATTAGTAACGATTATACAGTTACTTGTCTTAATTAGTATCGAAGATACTGTTACCTGTCATAATTAGTATCAAAGTTACAGTTACCTGCCATAATTTGTATCGAAATTACAGTTCCTTGTCATATTTAGTATCGAAGTTACAGTTACCTGTCATAATTATAATCGAAGGTACTGTTACCTGCCATAATTTGTAACGAAATTACAGTTACATGTCATAATTAGTAACGAAGTTACAGTTACCTGTCATAATTTGCATCGGAATTACAGTTACTTCTCATAATTAGTAACGAAGTTACAGTTACCTGCCATAATTAGTATCGAAATTACAGTTACTTGTCATAATTAGTAACGAAGTTGCAGTTACCTGTCATAATTAGCATCGAAGTTACTGTTACCTCTCATAATTAGTATCGAAGTTACAGTTACCTGCCATAATTAGTATTGAAGTTACAGTTACCTGCCATAATTTGTATCGAAATTACAGGGACTTGTCATATTTAGTAACGAAGTTACAGTTGCCTGTCATAATTAGTATCGAAGTTACAGTTACTTGTCATAATTAGTATCGAAGTTATTGTTACCTGTCATAATTAGTATCGAGGTTACAGTTACCTGCCAAAATTTGTATCGAATTACATTTACTTGTCATAATTAGTAACGAAGTTACAGTTACCTGTCATAATTAGTATGGAAGTTACAGTTACTTGTCATAATTAGTATCGAAGTTACAGTTACCTGCCATAATTTGTATCGAAATTACAGGGACTTGTCATAATTAGTAACGAAGTTACAGTTACCTGCCATAATTATTATCGAAATTAAAGTTACTTGTCATAATTAGTATCGAAGTTACTGTTACCTGTCATAATTAGTATTGAAGTTACAGTTACCTACCATAATTTTTTATCAAAATTACAGTTACTTGCCATAATTTGTAACGAAATTACAGTTACTTGTCATAATTAGTAACGAAGTTACAGTTAACAGTCATAATTAGTATCGAAGTTACAGTTACTTGTCATAATTAGTACCGAAGTTACTGATACCTGTGATAAATAGTATCGAAGTTACAGTTACCTGCCATAATAAGTATCGAAGTTACTGTTACCTGTCATAATTAGAATCGAAATTACAGTTACCTGCCATAATTTGTATCGAAATTACAGTTACTTGTCATAATTAGTAACGAAGTTACAGTTACCTGCCATAATTAGTATCGAAGTTACAGTTACTTGTCATAATTAGTATCAAAGTTACTGTTTCCTGTCATAATTAGTATCGAAGTTACAGTTACCTTCCAAAATTTGTATCGAAATTACAATTACTTGTTATAATAAGTATCGAAGTTACTGTTACTTGTCATAATTAATATCGAAGTTACTGTTACCTGTCACAATTAGTATCGAAGTTACAGTTACTTGTCATAATTAGTATCGAAGTTACAGTTACTTGTCATAATTAGTATCGAAGTTTCAGTTACCTGTCATAAATAGTATCGAATTTACAGTTTCTTGTCATAATAAGTAATGAAGTTACAGTTAGCTGTCATAATAAGTATCGAAGTTACAGTTACTTGTCATAATTAGTATCGAAGTTACAGTTACTTGACATAATTAGTAACGATGTTACAGTAACCTGTCATGATTAGTATCGAAGTTACTGTTACCTGTATTAATTAGTATCGAAGTTACAGTTACCTGCCATAATTTTTTTAATCAAAATTAGAGTTACTTGTCATAATTAGTAACGAAGTTACAGTTACCTGTCATAATTAGTATGGAAGTTACAGTTACTTGTCATAATTAGTATCGAAGTTACAGTTACCTGCCATAATTTGTATCGAAATTACAGGGACTTGTCATAATTAGTAACGAAGTTACAGTTACCTGCCTTAATTAGTATCGAAATTAAAGTTACTTGTCATAATTAGTATCTAAGTTACAGTTACCTGTCATAATTAGTATCGAAGTTACTGTTACCTGTCATAATTAGTATTGAAGTTACAGTTACCTACCATAATTTTTTATCAAAATTACAGTTACTTGCCATAATTTGTAACGAAATTACAGTTACTTGTCATAATTAGTAACGAAGTTACAGTTAACAGTCATAATTAGTATCGAAGTTACAGTTACTTGTCATAATTAGTACCGAAGTTACTGATACCTGTGATAAATAGTATCGAAGTTACAGTTACCTGCCATAATAAGTATCGAAGTTACTGTTACCTGTCATAATTAGAATCGAAATTACAGTTACCTGCCATAATTTGTATCGAAATTACAGTTACTTGTCATAATTAGTAACGAAGTTACAGTTACCTGCCATAATTAGTATCGAAGTTACAGTTACTTGTCATAATTAGTATCAAAGTTACTGTTTCCTGTCATAATTAGTATCGAAGTTACAGTTACCTGCCAAAATTTGTATCGAAATTACAATTACTTGTTATAATAAGTATCGAAGTTACTGTTACTTGTCATAATTAATATCGAAGTTACTGTTACCTGTCACAATTAGTATCGAAGTTACAGTTACTTGTCATAATTAGTATCGAAGTTACAGTTACTTGTCATAATTAGTATCGAAGTTTCAGTTACCTGTCATAAATAGTATCGAATTTACAGTTTCTTGTCATAATTAGTAATGAAGTTACAGTTACCTGTCATAATAAGTATCGAAGTTACAGTTACTTGTCATAATTAGTATCGATGTTACAGTTACTTGACATAATTAGTAACGATGTTACAGTAACCTGTCATGAATAGTATCGAAGTTACTGTTACCTGTATTAATTAGTATCGAAGTTACAGTTACCTGCCATAATTTTTTTTATCAAAATTAGAGTTACTTGTCATAATTAGTAACGAAGTTACAGTTACTTGTCTTAAATAGTATCGAAGATACTGTTACCTGTCATAATTAGTATCAAAGTTACAGTTACCTGCCATCATTTGTATCGAAATTACATTTACTTTTCATAGTTAGTATCGAAGTTAAAGTTACCTGTCATAATTATAATTGAAGGTACTGTTACCTGCCATAATTTGTAACAAAGTTACAGTTACCTGTCATAATTAGCATCGAAGTTACAGTTACTTCTCATGAATAGTAACGAAGTTACAGTTACCTGCCATAATTAGTATCGAAGTTACAGTTACCTGTCATAATTATAATTGAAGGTACTGTTACCTGCCATAATTTGTAACAAAGTTACAGTTACCTGTCATAATTAGCATCGAAGTTACTGTTACCTCTCATAATTAGTATCGAAGTTACAGTTACCTGCCATAATTAGTAGTGAAGTTACAGTTAACTGCCATAATTTGTATCGAAATTACAGTTACTTGTCATAATTAGTAACGAAGTTACAGTTACCTGCCATAATTTGTATCGAAATTACAGTTACATGTCATAATTAGTATCGAAGTTACAGATACTTGTCATAATTAGTATCGAAGTTACTGTTACCTGTTATAATTAGTATCGAGGTTACAGTTACCTGCCAAAATTTGTATCGAAATTACAATTACTTGTCATAATTAGTAACGAAGTTACAGTTACCTGTCATAATTAGTATGGATGTTACAGTTACTTGTCATAATTAGTATCGAAGTTACAGTTACCTGCCATAATTTGTATCGAAATTACAGGGACTTGTCATAATTAGTAACGAAGTTACAGTCCCTGCCATAATTAGTATCGAAATTAAAGTTACTTGTCATAATTAGTAACGAAGTTAGAGTTTCTTGTCATAATTAGTATCGAAGATACTGTTACCTGTCATAATTAGAATCAAAGTTACAGTTACCTGCCATAATTTGTATCGAAATTCCAGTTCCTTGTCATAGTTAGTATCGAAGTTACAGTTACCTGTCATAATTATAATTGAAGGTACTCTTACCTGCCATAATTTGTAACGAAATTACAGTTACTTGTCATAATTAGTAACGAAGTTACAGTTACCTGTCATAATTTGCATCGAAATTACAGTTACTTCTCATAATTAGTAACGAAGTTACATTTACCTGCCATAATTTGCATCGAAAGTACAGTTACTTCTCATAATTAGTAACGAAGTTACAGTTACCTGCCATAATAAGTATCGAAGTTACAGTTACCTGTCATAATTATAATTGAAGGTACTGTTACCTGCCATAATTTGTAACGAAGTTACAGTTACCTGTCATAATTAGCATCGAAGTTACTGTTACCTCTCATAATTAGTATCGAAGTTACAGTTACCTGCCATAATTAGTATTGAAGTTACAGTTACCTGCCATAATTAGTATCGAAATTACAGTTACTTGTCATAATTAGTATCGAAGTTACAGTTACTTGACATAATTAGTAACGATGTAACAGTAACCTGTCATGATTAGTATCGAAGTTACTGTTACCTGTATTAATTAGTATCGAAGTTACAGTTACCTGCCATAATTTTTTTATCAAAATTAGAGTTACTTGACTTAATTAGTAACGATGTAACAGTAACCTGCCATCATTTGTATCGAAATTACAGTTCCTTGTCATAATTAGTATCGAAGTTACAGTTACCTGCCATAATTAGTATCGAAATTAAAGTTACTTGTCATAATTAGTAACTAAGTTAGAGTTTCTTGTCATAATTAGTATCGAAGTTACAGTTACCTGTCATAATTTGTATCGAAGTTATAGTTACTTGTCATAATTAGTATCGAAGTTACTGTTACCTGTCATAATTAGTATGCAAGTTACAGTTACTTGTCATAATTAGTATCGAAGTTACAGTTACCTGCCATAATTTGTATCGAAATTACAGTTACTTGTCGTAATTAGTAACTAAGTTCCAGTTACCTGTCATAATTAGTATCGAACTTACAGTTACTTGTCATAATTAGTATCGAAGTAACTGTTACCTGTCATAATTAGTATCGAAGTTACAGTTACCTTTCAAAATTTGTATCGAAATTACAGTTACATGTCATAATTAGTAACGAAGTTACAGTTACCTGCCATAATTTGTATCGAAATTACAGTTCCTTGTCATAATTAGTATCGAAGTTACAGTTACCTGTCATAATTAGTAACGATTATACAGTTACTTGTCTTAATTAGTATCGAAGATACTGTTACCTGTCATAATTAGTATCAAAGTTACAGTTACCTGCCATAATTTGTATCGAAATTACAGTTCCTTGTCATAATTAGTATCGAAGTTACAGTTACCTGTCATAATTATAATCGAAGGTACTGTTACCTGCCATAATTTGTAACGAAATTACAGTTACATGTCATAATTAGTAACGAAGTTACAGTTACCTGTCATAATTTGCATCGGAATTACAGTTACTTCTCATAATTAGTAACGAAGTTACAGTTACCTGCCATAATTAGTATCGAAATTACAGTTACTTGTCATAATTAGTAACGAAGTTGCAGTTACCTGTCATAATTAGCATCGAAGTTACTGTTACCTCTCATAATTAGTATCGAAGTTACAGTTACCTGCCATAATTAGTATTGAAGTTACAGTTACCTGCCATAATTTGTATCGATATTACAGGGACTTGTCATATTTAGTAACGAAGTTACAGTTGCCTGTCATAATTAGTATCGAAGTTACAGTTACTTGTCATAATTAGTATCGAAGTTATTGTTACCTGTCATAATTAGTATCGAGGTTACAGTTACCTGCCAAAATTTGTATCGAATTACATTTACTTGTCATAATTAGTAACGAAGTTACAGTTACCTGTCATAATTAGTATGGAAGTTACAGTTACTTGTCATAATTAGTATCGAAGTTACAGTTACCTGCCATAATTTGTATCGAAATTACAGGGACTTGTCATAATTAGTAACGAAGTTACAGTTACCTGCCATAATTAGTATCGAAATTAAAGTTACTTGTCATAATTAGTATCTAAGTTACAGTTACCTGTCATAATTAGTATCGAAGTTACTGTTACCTGTCATAATTAGTATTGAAGTTACAGTTACCTACCATAATTTTTTATCAAAATTACAGTTACTTGCCATAATTTGTAACGAAATTACAGTTACTTGTCATAATTAGTAACGAAGTTACAGTTAACAGTCATAATTAGTATCGAAGTTACAGTTACTTGTCATAATTAGTACCGAAGTTACTGATACCTGTGATAAATAGTATCGAAGTTACAGTTACCTGCCATAATAAGTATCGAAGTTACTGTTACCTGTCATAATTAGAATCGAAATTACAGTTACCTGCCATAATTTGTATCGAAATTACAGTTACTTGTCATAATTAGTAACGAAGTTACAGTTACCTGCCATAATTAGTATCGAAGTTACAGTTACTTGTCATAATTAGTATCAAAGTTACTGTTTCCTGTCATAATTAGTATCGAAGTTACAGTTACCTGCCAAAATTTGTATCGAAATTACAATTACTTGTTATAATAAGTATCGAAGTTACTGTTACTTGTCATAATTAATATCGAAGTTACTGTTACCTGTCACAATTAGTATCGAAGTTACAGTTACTTGTCATAATTAGTATCGAAGTTACAGTTACTTGTCATAATTAGTATCGAATTTTCAGTTACCTGTCATAAATAGTATCGAATTTACAGTTTCTTGTCATAATAAGTAATGAAGTTACAGTTACCTGTCATAATAAGTATCGAAGTTACAGTTACTTGTCATAATTAGTATCGAAGTTACAGTTACTTGACATAATTAGTAACGATGTTACAGTAACCTGTCATGATTAGTATCGAAGTTACTGTTACCTGTATTAATTAGTATCGAAGTTACAGTTACCTGCCATAATTTTTTTTATCAAAATTAGAGTTACTTGTCATAATTAGTAACGAAGTTACAGTTACTTGTCTTAAATAGTATCGAAGATACTGTTACCTGTCATAATTAGTATCAAAGTTACAGTTACCTGCCATCATTTGTATCGAAATTACATTTACTTTTCATAGTTAGTATCGAAGTTAAAGTTACCTGTCATAATTATAATTGAAGGTACTGTTACCTGCCATAATTTGTAACGAAATTACAGTTACTTGTCATAATTAGTAACGAAGTTACAGTTACCTGTCATAATTTGCATCGAAATTACAGTTACTTCTCATAATTAGTAACGAAGTTACAGTTACCTGCCATAATTTGCATCGAAATTACAGTTACTTCTCATGATTAGTAACGAAGTTACAGTTACCTGCCTTAATTAGTATCGAAGTTACAGTTACCTGTCATAATTATAATTGAAGGTACTGTTACCTGCCATAATTTGTAACAAAGTTACAGTTACCTGTCATAATTAGCATCGAAGTTACTGTTACCTCTCATAATTAGTATCGAAGTTACAGTTACCTGCCATAATTAGTATTGAAGTTACAGTTACCTGCCATAATTTGTATCGAAATTACAGTTACTTGTCATAATTAGTAACGAAGTTACAGTTACCTGCCATAATTTGTATCGAAATTACAGTTACATGTCATAATTTGTATCGAAGTTACAGATACTTGTCATAATTAGTATCGAAGTTACTGTTACCTGTTATAATTAGTATCGAGGTTACAGTTACCTGCCAAAATTTGTATCGAAATTACAATTACTTGTCATAATTAGTAACGAAGTTACAGTTACCTGTCATAATTAGTATGGAAGTTACAGTTACTTGTCATAATTAGTATCGAAGTTACAGTTACCTGCCATAATTTGTATCCAAATTACAGGGACTTGTCATAATTAGTAACGAAGTTACAGTTACCTGCCATAATTAGTATCGAAATTAAAGTTACTTGTCATAATTAGTATCTAAGTTACAGTTACCTGTCATAATTAGTATCGAAGTTACTGTTACCTGTCATAATTAGTATTGAAGTTACAGTTACCTACCATAATTTTTTATCAAAATTACAGTTACTTGCCATAATTTGTAACGAAATTACAGTTACTTGTCATAATTAGTAACGAAGTTACAGTTAACAGTCATAATTAGTATCGAAGTTACAGTTACTTGTCATAATTAGTACCGAAGTTACTGATACCTGTGATAAATAGTATCGAAGTTACAGTTACCTGCCATAATAAGTATCGAAGTTACTGTTACCTGTCATAATTAGAATCGAAATTACAGTTACCTGCCATAATTTGTATCGAAATTACAGTTACTTGTCATAATTAGTAACGAAGTTACAGTTACCTGCCATAATTAGTATCGAAGTTACAGTTACTTGTCATAATTAGTATCAAAGTTACTGTTTCCTGTCATAATTAGTATCGAAGTTACAGTTACCTGCCAAAATTTGTATCGAAATTACAATTACTTGTTATAATAAGTATCGAAGTTACTGTTACTTGTCATAATTAATATCGAAGTTACTGTTACCTGTCACCATTAGTATCGAAGTTACAGTTACTTGTCATAATTAGTATCGAAGTTACAGTTACTTGTCATAATTAGTATCGAAGTTTCAGTTACCTGTCATAAATAGTATCGAATTTACAGTTTCTTGTCATAATTAGTAATGAAGTTACAGTTACCTGTCATAATAAGTATCGAAGTTACAGTTACTTGTCATAATTAGTATCGAAGTTACAGTTACTTGACATAATTAGTAACGATGTTACAGTAACCTGTCATGATTAGTATCGAAGTTACTGTTACCTGTATTAATTAGTATCGAAGTTACAGTTACCTGCCATAATTTTTTTAATCAAAATTAGAGTTACTTGTCATAATTAGTAACGAAGTTACAGTTACTTGTCTTAAATAGTATCGAAGATACTGTTACCTGTCATAATTAGTATCAAAGTTACAGTTACCTGCCATCATTTGTATCGAAATTACATTTACTTTTCATAGTTAGTATCGAAGTTAAAGTTACCTGTCATAATTATAATTGAAGGTACTGTTACCTGCCATAATTTGTAACAAAGTTACAGTTACCTGTCATAATTAGCATCGAAGTTACAGTTACTTCTCATGATTAGTAACGAAGTTACAGTTACCTGCCATAATTAGTATCGAAGTTACAGTTACCTGTCATAATTATAATTGAAGGTACTGTTACCTGCCATAATTTGTAACAAAGTTACAGTTACCTGTCATAATTAGCATCGAAGTTACTGTTACCTCTCATAATTAGTATCGAAGTTACAGTTACCTGCCATAATTAGTATCGAAGTTACTGTTACCTGTTATAATTAGTATCGAGGTTACAGTTACCTGCCAAAATTTGTATCGAAATTACAATTACTTGTCATAATTAGTAACGAAGTTACAGTTACCTGTCATAATTAGTATGGAAGTTACAGTTACTTGTCATAATTAGTATCGAAGTTACAGTTACCTGCCATAATTTGTATCGAAATTACAGGGACTTGTCATAATTAGTAACGAAGTTACAGTCCCTGCCATAATTAGTATCGAAATTAAAGTTACTTGTCATAATTAGTATCGAAGATACTGTTACCTGTCATAATTAGTATCAAAGTTACAGTTACCTGCCATCACTTGTATCGAAATTCCAGTTCCTTGTCATAGTTAGTATCGAAGTTACAGTTACCTGTCATAATTATAATTGAAGATACTCTTACCTTCCATAATTTGTAACGAAATTACAGTTACTTGTCATAATTAGTAACGAAGTTACAGTTACCTGTCATAATTTGCATCGAAATTACAGTTACTTCTCATAATTAGTAACGAAGTTACATTTACCTGCCATAATTTGCATCGAAAGTACAGTTACTTCTCATAATTAGTAACGAAGTTACAGTTACCTGCCATAATAAGTATCGAAGTTACAGTTACCTGTCATAATTATAATTGAAGGTACTGTTACCTGCCATAATTTGTAACGAAGTTACAGTTACCTGTCATAATTAGCATCGAAGTTACTGTTACCTCTCATAATTAGTATCGAAGTTACAGTTACCTGCCATAATTAGTATTGAAGTTACAGTTACCTGCCATAATTAGTATCGAAATTACAGTTACTTGTCATAATTAGTATCGAAGTTACAGTTACTTGACATAATTAGTAACGATGTAACAGTAACCTGTCATGATTAGTATCGAAGTTACTGTTACCTGTATTAATTAGTATCGAAGTTACAGTTACCTGCCATAATTTTTTTATCAAAATTAGAGTTACTTGACATAATTAGTAACGATGTAACAGTAACCTGCCATCATTTGTATCGAAATTACAGTTCCTTGTCATAATTAGTATCGAAGTTACAGTTACCTGCCATAATTAGTATCGAAATTAAAGTTACTTGTCATAATTAGTAACTAAGTTACAGTTACCTGTCATATTTAGTATCGAAGTTACTGTTACCTGTCATAATTAGTATTGAAGTTACAGTTACCTACCAAATTTTTTAATCAAAATTACAGTTACTTGTCATAATTAGTAACGAAGTTAGAGTTTCTTGTCATAATTAGTATCGAAGTTACAGTTACCTGTCATAATTTGTATCGAAGTTATAGTTACTTCTCATAATTAGTAACGAAGTTACAGTTACCTGCCATAATTAGTATCGAAATTACAGTTACTTGTCATAATTAGTAACGAAGTTGCAGTTACCTGCCATAATTTGTATCGAAATTACAGTTACTTGTCATAATTAGTAACAAAGTTCCAGTTACCTGTCATAATTAGTATCGAACTTACAGTTACTTGTCATAATTAGTATCGAAGTAACTGTTACCTGTCATAATTAGTATCGAAGTTACAGTTACCTTTCAAAATTTGTATCGAAATTACAGTTACATGTCATAATTAGTAACGAAGTTACAGTTACCTGCCATAATTTGTATCGAAATTACAGTTCCTTGTCATAATTAGTATCGAAGTTACAGTTACCTGTCATAATTAGTAACGATTATACAGTTACTTGTCTTAATTAGTATCGAAGATACTGTTACCTGTCATAATTAGTATCAAAGTTACAGTTACCTGCCATAATTTGTATCGAAATTACAGTTCCTTGTCATAATTAGTATCGAAGTTACAGTTACCTGTCATAATTATAATCGAAGGTACTGTTACCTGCCATAATTTGTAACGAAATTACAGTTACATGTCATAATTAGTAACGAAGTTACAGTTACCTGTCATAATTTGCATCGGAATTACAATTACTTCTCATAATTAGTAACGAAGTTACAGTTACCTGCCATAATTAGTATCGAAATTACAGTTACTTGTCATAATTAGTAACGAAGTTGCAGTTACCTGTCATAATTAGCATCGAAGTTACTGTTACCTCTCATAATTAGTATCGAAGTTACAGTTACCTGCCATAATTAGTATTGAAGTTACAGTTACCTGCCATAATTTGTATCGAAATTACAGGGACTTGTCATAATTAGTAACGAAGTTACAGTTGCCTGTCATAATTAGTATCGAAGTTACAGTTACTTGTCATAATTAGTATCGAAGTTATTGTTACCTGTCATAATTAGTATCGAGGTTACAGTTACCTGCCAAAATTTGTATCGAATTACATTTACTTGTCATAATTAGTAACGAAGTTACAGTTACCTGTCATAATTAGTATGGAAGTTACAGTTACTTGTCATAATTAGTATCGAAGTTACAGTTACCTGCCATAATTTGTGTCGAAATTACAGGGACTTGTCATAATTAGTAACGAAGTTACAGTTACCTGCCATAATTAGTATCGAAATTAAAGTTACTTGTCATAATTAGTATCTAAGTTACAGTTACCTGTCATAATTAGTATCGAAGTTACTGTTAGCTGTCATAATTAGTATTGAAGTTACAGTTACCTACCATAATTTTTTATCAAAATTACAGTTACTTGCCATAATTTGTAACGAAATTACAGTTACTTGTCATAATTAGTAACGAAGTTACAGTTAACAGTCATAATTAGTATCGAAGTTACAGTTACTTGTCATAATTAGTACCGAAGTTACTGATACCTGTGATAAATAGTATCGAAGTTACAGTTACCTGCCATAATAAGTATCGAAGTTACTGTTACCTGTCATATTTAGTATCGAAGTTACTGTTACCTGTCATAATTAGTATTGAAGTTACAGTTACCTACCAAATTTTTTAATCAAAATTACAGTTACTTGTCATAATTAGTAACGAAGTTAGAGTTTCTTGTCATAATTAGTATCGAAGTTACAGTTACCTGTCATAATTTGTATCGAAGTTATAGTTACTTGTCATAATTAGTATCGAAGTTACTGTTACCTGTCATAATTAGTATGGAAGTTACAGTTACTTGTCATAATTAGTATCGAAGTTACAGTTACCTGCCAAAATTTGTATCGAAATTACAGTTACTTGTCATAATTAGTAACGAAGTTACAGTTACCTGCCATAATTTGTATCGAAATTACAGTTCCTTGTCATAATTAGTATCGAAGTTACAGTTACCTGTCATAATTAGCATCGAAGGTACTGTTACTTGTCATAATTAGTATCGACGTTACTCTTACCTTTCATAATTAGTATTGAAGTTACAGTTACCTACCATAATTTTTATCAAAATTACAGTTACTTGTCATAATTAGTAACGAAGTTAGAGTTTCTTGTCATAATTAGTACCGAAGTTACAGGTACCTGTCATAATTTGTATCGAAGTTATAGTTACTTGTCATAATTAGTATCGAAGATACTGTTACCTGTCATAATTAGTATCGAAGTTACAATTACCTGCCATAATTTGTATCGAAATTACAGTTACTTGTCATAATTAGTAACGCAGTTACAGTTACCTGTCATAATTAGTATCGAAGTTACAGTTACTTGTCATAATTAGTACCGAAGTTACTGATACCTGTGATAAATAGTATCGAAGTTACAGTTACCTGCCATAATAAGTATCGAAGTTACTGTTACCTGTCATAATTAGAATCGAAGTTACAGTTACCTGCCATAATTTGTATCGAAATTACAGTTACTTGTCATAATTAGTAACGAAGTTACAGTTACCTGCCATAATTAGTATCGAAGTTACATTTACTTGTCATAATTAGTATCAAAGTTACTGTTTCCTGTCATAATTAGTATCGAAGTTACAGTTACCTGCCAAAATTTGTATCGAAATTACAATTACTTGTTATAATAAGTATCGAAGTTACTGTTACTTGTCATAATTAATATCGAAGTTACTGTTACCTGTCACAATTAGTATCGAAGTTACAGTTACTTGACATAATTAGTATCGAAGTTACAGTTACTTGTCATAATTAGTATCGGAGTTTCAGTTACCTGTCATAAATAGTATCGAATTTACAGTTTCTTGTCATAATTAGTAATGAAGTTACAGTTACCTGTCATAATTAGTATCGAAGTTACAGTTACTTGACATAATTAGTAACGATGTTACAGTAACCTGTCATGATTAGTATCGAAGTTACTGTTACCTGTATTAATTAGTATCGAAGTTAAAGTTACCTGCCATAATTTTTTTAATCAAAATTAGAGTTACTTGTCATAATTAGTAACGAAGTTACAGTTACTTGTCTTAAATAGTATCGAAGATACTGTTACCTGTCATAATTAGTATCAAAGTTACAGTTCCTTGTCATAGTTAGTATCGAAGTTACAGTTACCTGTCATAATTATAATTGAAGGTACTGTTACCTGCCATAATTTGTAACTAAATTACAGTTACTTGTCATAATTAGTAACGAAGTTACAGTTACCTGCCATAATTTGCATCGAAATTACAGTTACTTCTCATAATTAGTAACGAAGTTACAGTTACCTGCCATAATTAGTATCGAAGTTACAGTTACCTGTCATAATTATAATTGAAGGTACTGTTACCTGCCATAATTTGTAACGAAGTTACAGTTACCTGTCATAATTAGCATCGAAGTTACTGTTACCTCTCATAATTAGTATCGAAGTTACAGTTACCCGCCATAATTAGTTTGAAGTTACAGTTACCTGCCATAATTTGTATCGAAATTACAGTTACTTGTCATAATTAGTAACGAAGTTACAGTTACCTGCCATAATTTGTATCGAAATTACAGTTACATGTCATAATTAGTATCGAAGTTACAGATACTTGTCATAATTAGTATCGAAGTTACTGTTACCTGTTATAATTAGTATCGAGGTTACAGTTACCTGCCAAAATTTGTATCGAAATTACAATTACTTGTCATAATTAGTAACGAAGTTACAGTTACCTGTCATAATTAGTATGGAAGTTACAGTTACTTTTCATAATTAGTATCGAAGTTACAGTTACCTGCCATAATTTGTATCGAAATTACAGGGACTTGTCATAATTAGTAACGAAGTTACAGTTACCTGCCATAATTAGTATCGAAATTAAAGTTACTTGTCATAATTAGTAACGAAGTTAGAGTTTCTTGTCATAATTAGTATCGAAGTTACAGTTACCTGTCATAATTTGTATCGAAGTTATAGTTACTTGTCATAATTAGTATCGAAGTTACTGTTACCTGTGATAATTAGTATCGAAGTTACAGTTACCTGCCATAATTTGTATCGAAATTACAGTTACTTGTCATAATTAGTAACGAAGTTCCAGTTACCTGTCATAATTAGTATCGAACTTACAGTTACTTGTCATAATTAGTATCGAAGTTACTGTTACCTGTCATAATTAGTATCGATGTTACAGTTACCTGCCAAAATTTGTATCGAAATTACAGTTACTTGTCATAATTAGTAACGAAGTTACAGTTACCTGCCATAATTTGTATCGAAATTACAGTTCCTTGTCATAATTAGTATCGAAGTTACAGTTACCTGTCATAATTAGCATCGAAGGTACTGTTACTTGTCATAATTAGTAACGAAGTTACAGTTACCTGTCATAATTTGTATCGAAATTACAGTTACTTGTCATAATTAGTAACGAAGTTACAGTTTCCTGTCATAATTAGTATCGAAGTTACTGTTACCTGTCATAATTAGTATGGAAGTTACAGTTACCTGCCATATTTTGTATCGAAATTACAGGCACTTGTCATAATTAGTATCGAAGTTACAGTTACCTGCCAAAATTTGTATCGAAATTACAGTTCCTTGTCATAATTAGTATCGAAGTTACAGTTATCTGTCATAATTAGCATCGAAGGTACTGTTACTTGTCATAATTAGTATCGACGTTACTGTTACCTGTCATAATTAGTATTGAAGTTACTGTTACCTACCATAATTGTTTATCAAAATTACAGTTACTTGTCATAATTAGTAACGAAGTTAGAGTTTCTTGTCATAATTAGTATCGAAGTTACAGTTACCTGCCATAATTAGTATTGAAGTTACAGTTACCTGCCATAATTTGTATCGAAATTACAGTTACTTGTCATAATTAGTAACGAAGTTACAGTTACCTGCCATAATTTGTATCGAAATTACAGTTACATGTCATAATTAGTAACGAAGTTACAGTTGCCTGTCATAAGTAGTATCGAAGTTACAGTTACTTGTCATAATTAGTATCGAAGTTACTGTTACCTGTCATAATTAGTATCGAGGTTACAGTTACCTGCCAAAATTTGTATCGAATTACATTTACTTGTCATAATTAGTAACGAAGTTACAGTTACCTGTCATAATTAGTATGGAAGTTACAGTTACTTGTCATAATTAGTATCGAAGTTACAGTTACCTGCCATAATTTGTATCGAAATTACAGTGACTTGTCATAATTAGTAACGAAGTTACAGTTACCTGCCATATTTAGTATCGAAATTAAAGTTACTTGTCATAATTAGTAACTAAGTTACAGTTACCTGTCATAATTAGTATCGAAGTTACTGTTACCTGTCATAATTAGTATTGAAGTTACAGTTACCTACCAAATTTTTTAATCAAAATTACAGTTACTTGTCATAATTAGTAACGAAGTTAGAGTTTCTTGTCATAATTAGTATCGAAGTTACAGTTACCTGTCATAATTTGTATCGAAGTTATAGTTACTTGTCATAATTAGTATCGAAGTAACTGTTACCTGTCATAATTAGTATGGAAGTTACAGTTACTTGTCATAATTAGTATCGAAGTTACAGTTACCTGCCATAATTTGTATCGAAATTACAGTTACTTGTCATAATTAGTAACGAAGTTCCAGTTACCTGTCATAATTAGTATCGAAGTTACTGTTACCTGTCATAATTAGTATGGAAGTTACAGTTACCTGCCATATTTTGTATCGAAATTACAGGCACTTGTCATAATTAGTATCTAAGTTACAGTTACCTGCCAAAATTTGTATCGAAATTACAGTTTCTTGTCATAATTAGTAACGAAGTTACAGTTACCTGCCATAATTTGTATCGAAATTACAGTTCCTTGTCATAATTAGTATCGAAGTTACAGTTACCTGTCATAATTAGCATCGAAGGTACTGTTACTTGTCATAATTAGTATCGACGTTACTCTTACCTTTCATAATTAGTATTGAAGTTACAGTTACCTACCATAATTTTTTATCAAAATTACAGTTACTTGTCATAATTAGTAACGAAGTTAGAGTTTCTTGTCATAATTAGTACCGAAGTTACAGGTACCTGTCATAATTTGTATCGAAGTTATAGTTACTTGTCATAATTAGTATCGAAGATACTGTTACCTGTCATAATTAGTATCGAAGTTACAATTACCTGCCATAATTTGTATCGAAATTACAGTTACTTTTCAAAATTAGTAACGAAGTTACAGTTACCTGTCATAATTAGTATCGAAGTTACAGTTACTTGTCATAATAAGTATCGAAGGTACTGCTACCTGTCATAATTAGTATCGAAGTTACCGTTACCTGCCAAAATTTGTATCGAAATTACAGTTACTTGCCATAATTAGTAACGAAGTTACAGTTACCTGTCATAATTAGTATCGAAGTTACAGTTACTTGTCATAATTAGTATCGAAGTTACTGTTACTTGTCCTAATTAGTATCGAAGTTACTGTTACCTGTCATAATTAGTATCGAAATTACAATTACCTGCCATAATTTGTAACGAAATTACAGTTACTTGTCATAATTAGTAACGAAGTTACAGTTAACTGTCATAATTAGTATCGAAGTTACAGTTACTTGTCATAATTAGTACCGAAGTTACTGATACCTGTGATAAATAGTATCGAAGTTACAGTTACCTGCCATAATAAGTATCGAAGTTACTGTTACCTGTCATAATTAGAATGGAAGTTACAGTTACCTGCCAAAATTTGTATCGAAATTACAATTACTTGTTATAATAAGTATCGAAGTTACTGTTACTTGTCATAATTAATATCGAAGTTACTGTTACCTGTCACAATTAGTATCGAAGTTACAGTTACTTGTCATAATTAGTATCGAAGTTTCAGTTACCTGTCATAAATAGTATCGAATTTACAGTTTCTTGTCATAATTAGTAATGAAGTTACAGTCACCTGTCATAATAAGTATCGAAGTTACAGTTACTTGTCATAATTAGTATCGAAGTTACAGTTACTTGACATAATTAGTAACGATGTTACAGTAACCTGTCATGATTAGTATCGAAGTTACGGTTACCTGTATTAATTAGTATCGAAGTTACAGTTACCTGCCATAATTCTTTTATCAAAATTAGAGTTACTTGTCATAATTAGTAACGAAGTTACAGATACTTGTCTTAAATAGTATCGAAGATACTGTTACCTGTCATAATTAGTATCAAAGTTACAGTTACCTGCCATCATTTGTATCGAAATTTCAGTTCCTTGTCATAGTTAGTATCGAAGTTACAGTTACCTGTCATAATTATAATTGAAGGTACTGTTACCTGCCATAATTTGTAACGAAATTACAGTTACTTGTCATAATTAGTAACGAAGTTACAGTTACCTGTCATAATTTCCATCGAAATTACAGTTACTTCTCATAATTAGTAACGAAGTTACAGTTACCTGCCATAATATGCATCGAAATTACAGTTACTTCTCATAATTAGTAACGAAGTTACAGTTACCTGCCATAATTAGTATCGAAGTTACAGTTACCTGTCATAATTATAATTGAAGGTACTGTTACCTGCCATAATTTGTAACGAAGTTACAGTTACCTGTCATAATTAGCATCGAAGTTACTGTTACCTCTCATAATTAGTATCGAAGTTACAGTTACCTGCCATAATTAGTATTGAAGTTACAGTTACCTGCCATAATTTGTATTGAAATTACAGTTACTTGTCATAATTAGTAACGAAGTTACAGTTACCTGCCATAATTTGTATCGAAATTACAGTTACATGTCATAATTAGTATCGAAGTTACAGATACTTGTCATAATTAGTATCGAAGTTACTATTACCTGTGATAATTAGTATCGAAGTTACAGTTACCTGCCATAATTTGTATCGAAATTACAGTTACTTGTCATAATTAGTAACGAAGTTCCTGTTACCTGTCATAATTAGTATCGAACATACAGTTACTTGTCATAATTAGTATCGAAGTTACTGTTACCTGTCATAATTAGTATCGAAGTTACAGTTACCTGCCAAAATTTGTATCGAAATTACAGTTACTTGTCATAATTAGTAACGAAGTTACAGTTACCTGCCATAATTTGTATCGAAATTACAGTTCCTTGTCATAATTAGTATCGAAGTTACAGTTACCTGTCATAATTAGCATCGAAGGTACTGTTACTTGTCATAATTAGTAACGAAGTTACAGTTACCTGTCATAATTTGTATCGAAATTACAGTTACTTGTCATAATTAGTAACGAAGTTACAATTTCCTGTCATAATTAGTATCGAAGTTACTGTTACCTGTCATAATTAGTATGGAAGTTACAGTTACCTGCCATATTATGTATCGAAATTACAGGCATTTGTCATAATTAGTATCGAAGTTACAGTTACCTGCCAAAATTTGTATCGAAATTACAGTTCCTTGTCATAATTCGTATCGAAGTTACAGTTACCTGTCATAATTAGCATCGAAGGTACTGTTACTTGTCATAATTAGTATCGACGTTACTGTTACCTGTCATAATTAGTATTGAAGTTACTGTTACCTACCATAATTTTTTATCAAAATTACAGTTACTTGTCATAATTAGTAACGAAGTTAGAGTTTCTTGTCAAAATTAGTATCGAAGTTACAGTTACCTGTCATAATTTGTATCGAAGTTATAGTTACTTGTCATAATTAGTATCGAAGATACTGTTACCTGTCATAATTAGTATCGAAGTTACAATTACCTTCCATAATTTGTATCGAAATTACAGTTACTTTTCATAATTAGTAACGAAGTTACAGTTACCTGTCATAATTAGTATCGAAGATACAGTTACTTGTCATAATTAATATCGAAGTTACTGTTACCTGTCATAATTAGTATGGAAGTTACTGATACCTGTCATAATTAGTATCGAAGTTACAGTTACCTGTCATCATTTGTATCGAAATTACTGTTACTTGCCATAATTTGTAACGAAGTTACAGTTACCTGTTATAATTAGTATCGAAGTTACAGTAACTTGTCATAATTAGTATTGAAGTTACTGTTACTTGTCCTAATTAGTATCGAAGTTACAGTTACCTGTCATAATTAGTATCGAAGTTACAGTTACTTGTCATAATTAGTATCGAAGTTACTGTTACCTGTCATAATTAGTATCGAAGTTACCGTTACCTGCCAAAATTTGTATCGAAATTACAGTTACTTGCCATAATTAGTAACGAAGTTACAGTTACCTGTTATAATTAGTATCGAAGTTACAGTTACTTGTCATAATTAGTATCGAAGATACTGTTACCTGTCATAATTAGTATCGAAGTTACAGTCACCTGTCATAATTAGTATCGAAATTACAATTACCTGCCATAATTTGTAACGAAATTACAGTTACTTGTCATAATTAGTAACGAAGTTACAGTTACCTGTCATAATTAGTATCGAAGTTACAGTTACTTGTCATAATTAGTACCGAAGTTACTGATACCTGTCATAATTAGTATCGAAGTTACAGTTACCTGCCATAATTAGTATCGAAGTTACTGTTACCTGTCGTAATAAGAATCGAAGTTACAGTTACCTGTCATAATTTGCATCGAAATTACAGTTACTTCTCATAATTAGTTACGAAGTTACAGTTACCTGCCATAATTAGTATAGAAATTACAGTTACTTGTCATAATTAGTAAAGAAGTTGCAGTTACCTGTCATAATTAGCATCGAAGTTACTGTTACCTCTCATTATTAGTATCGAAGTTACAGTTACCTGCCATAATTAGTATTGAAGTTACAGTTACCTGCCATAATTTGTATCGAAATTACAGTTACTTGTCATAATTAGTAACGAAGTTACAGTTACCTGCCATAATTTGTATCGAAATTAGAGTTACATGTCATAATTAGTAACGAAGTTACAGTTACCTGTCATAATTAGTATCGAAGTTACAGATACTTGTCATAATTAGTATCGAAGTTACTGTTACCTGTCATAATTAGTTTCGAGGTTACAGTTACCTGCCAAAATTTGTATCGAAATTACAGTTACTTGTCATAATTAGCAACGAAGTTACAGTTACCTGTCATAATTAGTATGGAAGTTACAGTTACTTGTCATAATTAGTATCGAAGTTACAGTTACCTGCCATAATTTGTATCGAAATTACAGGGACTTGTCATAATTGGTAACGAAGTTACAGTTACCTGCCATAATTAGTATCGAAATTAAAGTTTCTTGTCATAATTAGTAACGAAGTTAGAGTTTCCTGTCATAATTAGTATCGAAGTTACAGTTACCTGTCATAATTTGTATCGAAGTTATAATTACTTGTCATAATTAGTATCGAAGTTACTGTTACCTGTGATAATAAGTATCGAAGTTACAGTTACCTGCCATAATTTGTATCGAAATTACAGTTACTTGTCATAATTAGTAACGAAGTTCCAGTTACCTGTCATAATTAGTATCGAACTTACAGTTACTTGTCATAATTAGTATCGAAGTTACTGTTACCTGTCATAAATAGTATCGAAGTTACAGTTACCTGCCATAATTTGTATCGAAATTACAGTTACTTGTCATAATTAGTAACGAAGTTACAGTTACCTGCCATAATTTGTATCGAAATTACAGTTCCTTGTCTTAAATAGTATCGAAGTTACAGTTACCTGTCATAATTAGCATCGAAGGTACTGTTACTTGTCATAATTAGTAACGAAGTTACAGTTACCTGTCATAATTTGTATCGAAATTACAGTTACTTGTCATAATTAGTAACGAAGTTACAGTTTCCTGTCATAATTAGTATCGAAGTTACTGTTACCTGTCATAATTAGTATGGAAGTTACAGTAACCTGCCATATTTTGTATCGAAATTACAGGCACTTGTCATAATTAGTATCGAAGTTACATTTACCTGCCAAAATTTGTATCGAAATTACAGTTCCTTGTCATAATTAGTATCGAAGTTACAGTTACCTGTCATAATTTGTATCGAAGTTATAGTTACTTGTCATAATTAGTATCGAGGTTACTGTTACCTGTCATAATTAGTATCGAAGTTACAGTTACCTGCCATAATATGTATCGAAATTACAGTTACTTGTCATAATTAGTAACGAAGTTACAGTTACCTGTCATAATTAGTATCGAAGTTACAGTTACTTGTCATAATTAGTATCGAAGATACTGTTACCTGTCATAATTAGTATCGAAGTTACAGTCACCTGTCATAATTAGTATCGAAATTACAATTACCTGCCATAATTTGTAACGAAATTACAGTTACTTGTCATAATTAGTAACGAAGTTACAGTTACCTGTCATAATTAGTATCGAAGTTACAGTTACTTGTCATAATTAGTACCGAAGTTACTGATACCTGTCATAATTAGTATCGAAGTTACAGTTACCTGCCATAATTAGTATCGAAGTTACTGTTACCTGTCATAATAAGAATCGAAGTTACAGTTACCTGTCATAATTTGCATCGAAATTACAGTTACTTCTCATAATTAGTTACGAAGTTACAGTTACCTGCCATAATTAGTATAGAAATTACAGTTACTTGTCATAATTAGTAAAGAAGTTGCAGTTACCTGTCATAATTAGCATCGAAGTTACTGTTACCTCTCATAATTAGTATCGAAGTTACAGTTACCTGCCATAATTAGTATTGAAGTTACAGATACCTGCCATAATTTGTATCGAAATTAGAGTTACATGTCATAATTAGTATCGAAGTTACAGTTACCTGCCATAATTTGTATCGAAATTACAGTTACTTGTCATAATTAGTAACGAAGTTACAGTTACCTGCCATAATTTGTATCGAAATTAGAGTTACATGTCATAATTAGTAACGAAGTTACAGTTACCTGTCATAATTAGTATCGAAGTTACAGATACTTGTCATAATTAGTATCGAAGTTACTGTTACCTGTCATAATTAGTTTCGAGGTTACAGTTACCTGCCAAAATTTGTATCGAAATTACATTTACTTGTCATAATTAGCAACGAAGTTACAGTTACCTGTCATAATTAGTATGGAAGTTACAGTTACTTGTCATAATTAGTATCGAAGTTACAGTTACCTGCCATAATTTGTATCGAAATTACAGGGACTTGTCATAATTGGTAACGAAGTTACAGTTACCTGCCATAATTAGTATCGAAATTAAAGTTTCTTGTCATAATTAGTAACGAAGTTAGAGTTTCCTGTCATAATTAGTATCGAAGTTACAGTTACCTGTCATAATTTGTATCGAAGTTATAATTACTTGTCATAATTAGTATCGAAGTTACTGTTACCTGTGATAATAAGTATCGAAGTTACAGTTACCTGCCATAATTTGTATCGAAATTACAGTTACTTGACATAATTAGTAACGAAGTTCCAGTTACCTGTCATAATTAGTATCGAACTTACAGTTACTTGTCATAATTAGTATCGAAGTTATTGTTACCTGTCATAAATAGTATCGAAGTTACAGTTACCTGCCAAAATTTGTATCGAAATTACAGTTACTTGTCATAATTAGTAACGAAGTTACAGTTACCTGCCATAATTTGTATCGAAATTACAGTTCCTTGTCTTAAATAGTATCGAAGTTACAGTTACCTGTCATAATTAGCATCGAAGGTACTGTTACTTGTCATAATTAGTAACGAAGTTACAGTTACCTGTCATAATTTGTATCGAAATTACAGTTACTTGTCATAATTAATAACGAAGTTACAGTTTCCTGTCATAATTAGTATCGAAGTTACTGTTACCTGTCATAATTAGTATGGAAGTTACAGTAACCTGCCATATTTTGTATCGAAATTACAGGCACTTGTCATAATTAGTATCGAAGTTACATTTACCTGCCAAAATTTGTATCGAAATTACAGTTCCTTGTCATAATTAGTATCGAAGTTACAGTTACCTGTCATAATTTGTATCGAAGTTATAGTTACTTGTCATAATTAGTATCGAGGTTACTGTTACCTGTCATAATTAGTATCGAAGTTACAGTTACCTGCCATAATATGTATCGAAATTACAGTTACTTGTCATAATTAGTAACGAAGTTACAGTTACCTGTCATAATTAGTATCGATGTTACAGTTACTTGTCATAATTAGAATCGAAGTTACTGTTACCTGTCATAATTAGTATCGAAGTTACAGTTACCTGCCAAAATTTTGTATCGAAATAGCAGTTACTTGTCATAATTAGTAACGAAGTTACAGTTACCTGTCATAATTAGTATCGAAGTTACATTTACTTGTCATAATTAGTATCGAAGTTACAGTTACCTGCCATAATTTGTATCGAAATTACAGTTCCTTGTCATAATTAATATCGAAGTTACAGTTACCTGTCATAATTAGCATCGAAGGTACTGTTACTTGTCATAATTAGTAACGAAGGGACAGTTACCTGTCATAATTTGTATTGAAATTACAGTTACTTGTCATAATTAGTTACGAAGTTACAGTTTCCTGTCATAATTAGTATCGAAGTTACTGTTAACTGTCATAATTATTATGGAAGTTACAGTTACCTGCCATAATTTCTATCGAAATTACAGGGACTTGTCATAATTAGTATCGATGTTACAGTTACCTGCCAAAATTTGTATCGAAGTTATAGTTACTTGTCATAATTAGTATCGAAGGTACTGTTACTTGTCATAATTAGTAACGAAGTTACAGTTACCTGTCATAATTTGTATCGAAATTACAGTTACTTGTCATAATTAGTAATGATGTTACAGTTTCCTGTCATAATTAGTATCGAAGTTACTGTTACCTGTCATAATTAGTATGGAAGTTACAGTTACCTGCCATAATTTGTATCGAAATTACAGGGACTTGTCATAATTAGTATCGAAGTTACAGTTACCTGCCATAATTTGTATCGAAATTACAGGGACTTGTCATAATTAGTAACGAAGTTACAGTTACCTGTCATATTTAGTATCGAAGTTACAATAACCTGCCAAAATTTGTATCGAAATTACAGTTACTTGTCATAATTAGTAACGAAGTTACAGTTACCTGCCATAATTTGTATCGAAATTACAGTTCCTTGTCATAATTATTATCGAAGTTTCAGTTACCTGTCATAATTAGCATCGAAGGTACTGTTACTGGTCATAATTAGTAACGAAGTTACAGTTACCTGTCATAATTTGTATCGAAATTACAGTTACTTGTCATAATTAGTAACGAAGTTACAGTTACCTGCCATAATTTGTATCGAAATTACAGTTCCTTGTCATAATTAGTATCGAAGTTACAGTTACCTGTCATAATTAGCATCGAAGGTACTGTTTCCTGTCATAATTAGTATCGAAGTTACTGTTACCTGTCATAATTGGTATGGAAGTTACAGTTACCTGCCATATTTTGTATCGAAATTACAGGCACTTGTCATAATTAGTATCCAAGTTACAGTTACCTGCCAAAATTTGTATCAAAATTACAGTTCCTTGTCATAATTAGTATTGAAGTTACAGTTACCTGTCATAATTAGCATCGAAGGTACTGTTACTTGTCATAATTAGTATCGACGTTACTGTTACCTGTCATAATTAGTATTGAAGTTACTGTTACCTACCATAATTTTTTATCAAAATTACAGTTACTTGTCATAATTAGTAACGAAGTTAGAGTTTCTTGTCATAATTAGTACCGAAGTTACAGGTACCTGTCATAATTTGTATCGAAGTTATAGTTACTTGTCATAATTAGTATCGAAGATACTGTTACCTGTCATAATTAGTATCGAAGTTACAATTATCTGCCATAATTTGTATCGAAATTACAGTTACTTTTCATAATTAGTAACGAAGTTACAGTTACCTGTCATAATTAGTATCGAAGTTACAGTTACTAATCATAATTAGTATCGAAGTTACTGTTACCTGTCATAATTAGTATGGAAGTTACAGTTACCTGCCATATTTTGTATCGAAATTACAGGCACGTGTCATAATTAGTATCGAAGTTACAGTTACCTGCCAAAATTTGTATCGAAATTACAGTTCCTTGTCATAATTAGTAACGAAGTTACAGTTAACTGTCATAATTAGTATCGAAGTTACAGTTACTTGTCATAATTAGAACCGAAGTTACTGATACCTGTCATAATTAGTATCGAAGTTACAGTTACCTGTCATAATTTGTATCGAAATTACAGTTACTTGCCATAATTAGTAACGAAGTTACAGTTACCTGTTATAATTAGTATCGAAGTTACAGTAACTTGTCATAATTAGTATCGAAGTTACTGTTACTTGTCCTAATTAGTATCGAAGTTACAGTTACCTGTCCTAATTAGTATCGAAGTTACAGTGACTTGTCATATTTAGTATCGAAGTTACCGTTACCTGCCAAAATTTGTATCGAAATTACAGTTACTTGCCATAATTAATAACGAAGTTACAGTTACCTGTTATAATTAGTATCGAAGTTGCAGTTACTTGTCATAATTAGTATCGAAGATACTGTTACCTGTCATAATTAGTATCGAAGTTACAGTCACCTGTCATAATTAGTATCGAAATTACAATTACCTGCCATAATTTGTAACGAAATTACAGTTACTTGTCATAATTAGTAACGAAGTTACAGTTACCTGTCATATTTAGTATCGAAGTTACAATAACCTGCCAAAATTTGTATCGAAATTACAGTTACTTGTCATAATTAGTAACGAAGTTACAGTTACCTGCCATAATTTGTATCGAAATTACAGTTCCTTGTCATAATTAGTATCGAAGTTTCAGTTACCTGTCTAATTAGCATCGAAGGTACTGTTACTTGTCATAATTAGTAACGAAGTTACAGTTACCTGTCATAATTTGTATCGAAATTACAGTTACTTGTCATAATTAGTAACGAAGTTACAGTTACCTGCCATAATTTGTATCGAAATTACAGTCATAATTAGTATCGAAGTTACAGTTACCTGTCATAATTAGCATCGAAGGTACTGTTTCCTGTCATAATTAGTATCGAAGTTACTTTTACCTGTCATAATTAGTATGGAAGTTACAGTTACCTGCCATATTTTGTATCGAAATTACAGGCACTTGTCATAATTAGTATCCAAGTTACAGTTACCTGCCAAAATTTTTATCGAAATTACAGTTCCTTGTCATAATTAGTATCGAAGTTACAGTTACCTGTCATAATTAGCATCGAAGGTACTGTTACTTGTCATAATTAGTATCGACGTTACTGTTACCTGTCATAATTAGTATTGAAGTTACTGTTACCTACCATAATTTTTTATCAAAATTACAGTTACTTGTCATAATTAGTAACGAAGTTAGAGTTTCTTGTCATAATTAGTACTGAAGTTACAGGTACCTGTCATAATTTGTATCGAAGTTATAGTTACTTGTCATAATTAGTATCGAAGATACTGTTACCTGTCATAATTAGTATCGAAGTTACAATTACCTGCCATAATTTGTATCGAAATTACAGTTACTTTTCATAATTAGTAACGAAGTTACATTTACCTTTAATAATTAGTATCGAAGTTACAGTTACTAATCATAATTAGTATCGAAGTTACTGTTACCTGTCATAATTAGTATGGAAGTTACAGCTACCTGCCATATTTTGTATCGAAATTGCAGGCACGTGTCATAATTAGTATCGAAGTTACAGTTACCTGCCAAAATTTGTATCGAAATTACAGTTCCATGTCATAATTAGTTACGAAGTTCCAGTTAACTGTCATAATTAGTATCGAAGTTACAGTTACTTGTCATAATTAGAACCGAAGTTACTGATACCTGTCATAATTAGTATCGAAGTTACAGTTACCTGTCATAATTTGTATCGAAATTACAGTTACTTGCCATAATTAGTAACGAAGTTACAGTTACCTGTTATAATTAGTATCGAAGTTACAGTAACTGGTCATAATTAGTATCGAAGTTACAGTTACTTGTCATAATTAGTACCGAAGTTACTGATACCTGTCATAATTAGTATCGAAGTTACAGTTACCTGCCATAATTAGTATCGAAGTTACTGTTACCTGCCATAATAAGAATCGAAGTTACAGTTACCTGTCATAATTTGCATCGAAATTACAGTTACTTCTCATAATTAGAACCGAAGTTACTGATACCTGTCATAATTAGTATCGAAGTTACAGTTACCTGTCATAATTTGTATCGAAATTACAGTTACTTGCCATAATTAGTAACGAAGTTACAGTTACCTGTTATAATTAGTATCGAAGTTACAGTAACTTGTCATAATTAGTATCGAAGTTACTGTTACTTGTCCTAATTAGTATCGAAGTTACAGTTACCTGTCCTAACTAGTATCGAAGTTACAGTTACTTGTCATAATTAGTATCGAAGTTACTGTTACCTGTCATAATTAGTATCGAAGTTACCGTTACCTGCCAAAATTTGTATCGAAATTACAGTTACTTGCCATAATTAGTAACGAAGTTACAGTTACCTGTTATAATTAGTATCGAAGTTGCAGTTACTTGTCATAATTAGTATCGAAGATACTGTTACCTGTCATAATTAGTATCCAAGTTACAGTCACCTGTCATAATTAGTATCGAAATTACAATTACCTGCCATAATTTGTAACGAAATTACAGTTACTTGTCATAATTAGTAACGAAGTTTCAGTTACCTGTCATAATTAGTATCGAAGTTACAGTTACTTGTCATAATTAGTACCGAAGTTACTGATACCTGTCATAATTAGTATCGAAGTTACAGTTACCTGCCATAATTAGTATCGAAGTTACTGTTACCTGTCATAATAAGAATCGAAGTTACAGTTACCTGTCATAATTTGCATCGAAATTACAGTTACTTCTCATAATTAGTATCGAAGTTACAGTTACCTGCCATAATTAGTATTGAAGTTACAGTTACCTGCCATAATTTGTATCGAAATTACAGTTACTTGTCACAATTAGTAACGAAGTTACAGTTACCTGCCATAATTTGTATAGAAATTACAGTTACATGTCATAATTAGTAACGAAGTTACAGTTACCTGTCATAATTAGTATCGAAGTTACAGATACTTGTCATAATTAGTATCGAAGTTACTGTTACCTGTCATAATTAGTATCGAGGTTACAGTTACCTGCCATAATTTGTATCGAAATTACAGGGACTTGTCATAATTAGTAACGAAGTTACAGTTACCTGCCATAATTAGTATCGAAATTAAAGTTTCTTTTCATAATTAGTAACGAAATTAGAGTTACCTGTCATAATTTGTATCGAAGTTATAGTTACTTGTCATAATTAGTATCGAAGTTACTGTTACCTGTGATAATTAGTATCGAAGTTACAGTTACCTGCCATAATTTGTATCGAAATTACAGTTACTTGTCATAATTAGTAACGAAGTTCCAGTTACCTGTCATAATTAGTATCGAACTTACAGTTACTTGTCATAATTAGTATCGAAGTTACTGTTACCTGTCATAAATAGTATCGAAGTTACAGTTACCTGCAAAAATTTGTATCGAAATTACAGTTACTTGTCATAATTAGTAACGAAGTTACAGTTACCTGCCATAATTTGTATCGAAATTACAGTTCCTTGTCATAATTAGTATCGAAGTTACAGTTACCTGTCATAATTAGCATCGAAGTTACTGTTACCTGTCATAATTTGTATCGAAGTTATAGTTACTTGTCATAATTAGTATCGAGGTTACTGTTACCTGTCGTAATTAGTATCGAAGTTACAGTTACCTGCCATAATTTGTATCGAAATTACAGTTACTTGTCATAATTAGTAACGACGTTACAGTTACCTGTCATAATTAGTATCGATGTTACAGTTACTTGTCATAATTAGCATCGAAGTTACTGTTACCTGTCATAATTAGTACCGAAGTTACAGTTACCTGCCAAAATTTTGTATCGAAATAACTGTTACTTGTCATAATTAGTAACGAAGTTACAGTTACCTGTCATAATTAGTATCGAAGTTACATTTACTTGTCATAATTAGTATCGAAGTTACAGTTACCTGCCATAATTTGTATCGAAATTACAGTTCCTTGTCATAATTAGTATCGAAGTTACAGTTACCTGTCATAATTAGCATCGAAGGTACTGTTACTTGTCATAATTAGTAACGAAGTTACAGTTACCTGTCATAAGTTGTATTGAAATTACAGTTACTTGTCATAATTAGTAAGGAAGTTATAGTTTCCTGTCATAATTAGTATCGAAGTTACTGTTACCTGTCATAATTATTATGGAAGTTACAGTTACCTGCCATAATTTGTATCGAAATTACAGGGACTTGTCATAATTAGTATCGATGTTACAGTTACCTGCCAAAATTTGTATGGAAGTTATAGTTGCTTGTCATAATTAGTATCGAAGGTACTGTTACTTGTCATAATTAGTAACGAAGTTACAGTTACCTGTCATAATTTGTATCGAAATTACAGTTACTTGTCATAATTAGTAATGAAGTTACAGTTTCCTGTCATAATTAGTATCGAAGTTACTGTTACCTGTCATAATTAGTATGGAAGTTACAGTTACCTGCCATAATTTGTATCGAAATTACAGGGACTTGTCATGATTAGTATCGAAGTTACAGTTACCTGCCATAATTTGTATCGAAATTACAGGGACTTGTCATAATTAGTAACGAAGTTACAGTTACCTGCCATAATTAGTATCGAAATTAAAGTTATTTGTCATAATTAGTAACGAAGTTACAGTTACCTGTCATATTTATTATCGAAGTTACAATTACCTGCCAAAATTTGTATCGAAATTACAGTTACTTGTCATAATTAGTAACGAAGTTACTGTTACCTGCCATAATTTGTATCGAAATTACAGTTCCTTGTCATAATTAGTATCGAAGTTTCAGTTACCTGTCATAATTAGCATCGAAGGTACTGTTACTTGTCATAATTAGTAACCAAGTTACAGTTACCTGTCATAATTTGTATCGAAATTACAGCTACTTGTCATAATTAGTAACGAAGTTACAGTTACCTGCCATAATTTGTATCGAAATTACAGTTCCTTGTCATAATTAGTATCGAAGTTACAGTTACCTGTCATAATTAGCATCGAAGGTACTGTTTCCTGTCATAATTTGTATCGAAGATACTGTCACCTGTCATAATTAGTATGGAAGTTACAGTTACCTGCCATATTTTGTATCGAAATTACAGGCACTTGTCATAATTAGTATCCAAGTTACAGTTACCTGCCAAAATTTGTATCGAAATTACAGTTCCTTGTCATAATTAGTATCGAAGTTACAGTTACCTGTCATAATTAGCATCGAAGGTACTGTTACTTGTCATAATTAGTATCGACGTTACTGTTACCTGTCATAATTAGTATTGAAGTTACTGTTACCTACCATAATTTTTTATCAAAATTACAGTCACTTGTCATAATTAGTAACGAAGTTAGAGTTTCTTGTCATAATTAGTACCGAAGTTACAGGTACCTGTCAGAATTTGTATCGAAGTTATAGTTACTTGTCATAATTAGTATCGAAGATACTGTTACCTGTCATAATTAGTATCGAAGTTACAATTACCTGCCATAATTTGTATCGAAATTACAGTTACTTTTCATAATTAGTAACGAAGTTACAGTTACCTGTCATAATTAGTATTGAAGTTACAGTTACTAATCATCATTAGTATCGAAGTTACTGTTACCTGTCATAATTAGTAGGGAAGTTACAGTTACCTGCCATATTTTGTATCGAAATTACAGGCACGTGTCATAATTAGTATCGAAGTTACAGTTACCTGCCAAAATTTGTATCGAAATTACAGTTCCTTGTCATAATTAGTAACGAAGTTACAGTTAACTGTCATAATTAGTATCGAAGTTACAGTTACTTGTCATAATTAGTACCGAAGTTACTGATACCTGTCATAATTAGTATCGAAGTTACAGTTACCTGTCATAATTTGTATCGAAATTACAGTTACTTGCCATAATTAGTAACGAAGTTACAGTTACCTGTTATAATTAGTATCGAAGTTACAGTAACTTGTCATAATTTGTATCGAAGTTACTGTTACTTGTCCTAATTAGTATCGAAGTTACAGTTACCTGTCATAATTAGTATCGAAGTTACAGTTACTTGTCATAATTAGTATCGAAGTTACTGTTACCTGTCATAATTAGTATCGAAGTTACCGTTACCTGCCAAAATTTGTATCGAAATTACAGTTACATGTCATAATTAGTAACGAAGTTACAGTTACCTGCCATAATTTGTATAGAAATTACAGTTACATGTCATAATTAGTAACGAAGTTACAGGTACCTGTCATAATTAGTATCGAAGTTACAGATACTTGTCATAATTAGTATCGAAGTTACTGTTACCTGTCATAATTAGTATCGAGGTTACAGTTACCTGCCATAATTTGTATCGAAATTACAGGGACTTGTCATAATTAGTAACGAAGTTACAGTTACCTGCCATAATTAGTATCGAAATTAAAGTTTCTTGTCATAATTAGTAACGAAATTAGAGTTACCTGTCATAATTTGTATCGAAGTTATAGTTACTTGTCATAATTAGTATCGAAGTTACTGTTACCTGTGATAATTAGTATCGAAGTTACAGTTACCTGCCATAATTTGTATCGAAATTACAGTTACTTGTCATAATTAGTAACGAAGTTCCAGTTACCTGTCATAATTAGTATCGAACTTACAGTTACTTGTCATAATTAGTATCGAAGTTACTGTTACCTGTCATAAATAGTATCGAAGTTACAGTTGCCTGCAAAAATTTGTATCGAAATTACAGTTACTTGTCATAATTAGTAACGAAGTTACAGTTACCTGCCATAATTTGTATCGAAATTACAGTTCCTTGTCATAATTAGTATCGAAGTTACAGTTACCTGTCATAATTAGCATCGAAGGTACTGTTACTTGTCATAATTAGTAACGATGTTACAGTTACCTGTCATAATTTGTATCGAAATTACAGTTACTTGTCATAATTAGTAACGAAGTTACAGTTTCCTGTCATAATTTGTATCGAAGTTACTGTTACCTGTCATAATTAGTATGGAAGTTACAGTTACCTGCCATATTTTGTATCGAAATTACAGGCACTTGTTATAATTAGTATCGAAGTTACAGTTACCTGCCAAAATTTGTATCGAAATTACAGTTCCTTGTCATAATTAGTATCGAAGTTACAGTTACCTGTCATAATTTGTATCGAAGTTATAGTTACTTGTCATAATTGGTATCGAGGTTACTGTTACCTGTCATAATTAGTATCGAAGTTAAAGTTACCTGCCATAATTTGTATCGAAATTACAGTTACTTGTCATAATTAGTAACGACGTTACAGTTACCTGTCATAATTAGTATCGAAGTTACATTTACTTGTCATAATTAGTATCGAAGATACAGTTACCTGTCATAATTAGCATCGAAGGTACTGTTACTTGTCATAATTAGTAACGAAGTTACAGTTACCTGTCATAATTTGTATTGAAATTACAGTTACTTGTCATAATTAGTAAGGAAGTTATAGTTTCCTGTCATAATTAGTATCGAAGTTACTGTTACCTGTCATAATTATTATGGAAGTTACAGTTACCTGCCATAATTTGTATCGAAATTACAGGGACTTGTCATAATTAGTATCGATGTTACAATTACCTGCCAAAATTTGTATCGAAGTTATAGTTACTTGTCATAATTAGTATCGAAGGTACAGTTACTTGTCATAATTAGTAACGAAGTTACAGTTACCTGTCATAATTTGTATCGAAATTACAGTTACTTGTAATAATTAGTAATGAAGTTACAGTTTCCTGTCATAATTAGTATCGAAGTTACTGTTAACTGTCATAATTAGTATGGAAGATACAGTTACCTGCCATAATTTGTATCGAAATTACAGGGACTTTTCATAATTAGTATCGAAGTTACAGTTACCTGCCATAATTTGTATCGAAATTACAGGGACTTGTCATAATTAGTAACGAAGTTACAGTTACGTGCCATAATTAGTATCGAAATTAAAGTTATTTGTCATAATTAGTAACGAAGTTACAGTTACCTGTCATATTTAGTATCGAAGTTACAGTTACCTGCCAAAATTTGTATCGAAATTACAGTTACTTGTCATAATTAGTAACGAAGTTACAGTTACCTGCCATAATTTGTATCGAAATTACAGTTCCTTGTCATAATTAGTATCGAAGTTACAGTTACCTGTCATAATTAGGACCGAAGGTACTGTTACTTGTCATAATTAGTAACGAAGTTACAGTTACCTGTCTTAATTTGTATCGAAATTACAGTTACTTGTCATAATTAGTAACGAAGTTACAGTTACCTGCCATAATTTGTATCGAAATTACAGTTCCTTGTCATAATTAGTATCGAAGTTACAGTTACCTGTCATAATTAGCATCGAAGGTACTGTTACTTGTCATAATTAGTAACGAAGTGACAGTTACCTGTCATAATTTGTATCGAAATTACAGTTACTTGTCATAATTAGTAACGAAGTTACAGTTTCCTGTCATAATTAGTATCGAAGTTACTGTTACCTGTCATAATTAGTATGGAAGTTACAGTTACCTGCCATATTTTGTATCGAAATTACAGTTCCTTGTCATAATTAGTATCGAAGTTACAGTTACCTGTCATAATTAGCATCGAAGGTACTGTTACTTGTCATAATTAGTAACGAAGTGACAGTTACCTGTCATAATTTGTATCGAAATTACAGTTACTTGTCATAATTAGTAACGAAGTAACAGTTTCCTGTCATAATTAGTATCGAAGTTACTGTTACCTGTCATAATTAGTATGGAAGTTACAGTTACCTGCCATATTTTGTATCAAAATTACAGGCACTTGTCATAATTAGTATCGAAGTTACAGTTACCTGCCAAAATTTGTATCGAAATTACAGTTCCTTGTCATAATTAGTATCGAAGTTACAGTTACCTGTCATAATTAGCATCGAAGGTACTGTTACTTGTCATAATTAGTATCGACGATACTGTTACCTGTCATAATTAGTATTGAAGTTACTGTTACCTACCATAATTTTTTATCAAAATTACAGTTACTTGTCATAATTAGTAACGAAGTTAGAGTTTCTTGTCATAATTAGTACCGAAGTTACAGGTACCTGTCATAATTTGTATGGAAGTTATAGTTACTTGTCATAATTAGTATCGAAGATACTGTTACCTGCCATAATTAGTATCGAAGTTACAATTACCTGCCATAATATGTATCGAAATTACAGTTACTTTTCATAATTAGTAACGAAGTTACAGTTACCTGTCATAATAAGTATCGAAGTTACAGTTACTTGTCATAATTAGTATCGAAGTAACTGTTACCTGTCATAATTAGTATGGAAGTTACAGTTACCTGCCATATTTTGTATCGAAATTACAGGCACTTGTCATAATTAGTATCGAAGTTACAGTTACCTGCCAAAATTTGTATCGAAATTACAGTTCCTTGTCATAATTAGTAACGAAGGTACAGTTAACTGTCATAATTAGTATCGAAGTTACAGTTACTTGTCATAATTAGTACCGAAGTTACTGATACCTGTCATAATTAGTATCGAAGTTACAGTTACCTGTCATAATTTGTATCGAAATTACAGTTACTTGCCATAATTAGTAACGAAGATACAGTTACCTGTTATAATTAGTATCGATGTTACAGTAACTTGTCATAATTAGTATCGAAGTTACTGTTACTTGTCCTAATTAGTATCGAAGTTACAGTTACCTGTCATAATTAGTATCGAAGTTACAGTTACTTGTCATAATTAGTATCGAAGTTACTTTTACCTGTCATAATTAGTATCGAAGTTACTGTTACCTGCCAAAATTTGTATCGAAATTACAGTTACTTGTCATAATTAGTATCGAAGTTACAGTTACTTGACATAATTAGCAACGATGTTACAGTAACCTGTCATGATTAGTATCGAAGTTACTGTTACCTGTATTAATTAGTATCGAAGTTACAGTTACCTGCCATAATTTTTTTAATCAAAATTAGAGTTACTTGTCATAATTAGTAACGAAGTTACAGTTAATTGTCTTAAATAGTATCGAAGATACTGTTACCTGTCATAATTAGTATCAAAGTTACAGTTACCCGCCATCATTTGTATCGAAATTACAGTTCCTTGTCATAGTTAGTATCGAAGTTACAGTTACCTGTCATAATTATAATTGAAGGTACTGTTACCTGCCATAATTTGTAACGAAATTACAGTTACTTGTCATAATTAGTAACGAAGTTACAATTACCTGTCATAATTTCCAACGAAATAACAGTTACTTCTCATAATTAGTAACGAAGTTACAGTTACCTGCCATAATTTGCATCGAAATTACAGTTACTTCTCATAATTAGTAACGAAGTTACAGTTACCTGCCATAATTAGTATCGAAGTTACAGTTACCTGTCATAATTATAATTGAAGGTACTGTTACCTGCCATAATTTGTAACGAAGTTACAGTTACCTGTCATAATTAGCATCGAAGTTACTGTTACCTCTCATAATTAGTATCGAAGTTACAGTTACCTGCCATAATTAGTATTGAAGTTACAGTTACCTGCCATAATTTGTATCGAAATTACAGTTACTTGTCATAATTAGTAACGAAGTTACAGTTACCTGCCATAATTTGTATCGAAATTACAGTTACATGTCATAATTAGTATCGAAGTTACAGATACTTGTCATAATTAGTATCGAAGTTACTGTTACCTGTTATAATTAGTATCGAGGTTACAGTTACCTGCCAAAATTTGTATCGAAATTACAATTACTGGTAATAATTAGTAACGAAGTTACAGTTACCTGTCATAATAAGTATGGAAGTTACAGTTACTTGTCATAATTAGTATCGAAGTTACTGTTACCTGTGATAATTAGTATCGAAGTTACAGTTACCTGCCATAATTTGTATCGAAATTACAGTTACTTGTCATAATTAGTAACGAAGTTCCAGTTACCTGTCATAATTAGTATCGAACTTACAGTTACTTGTCATAATTAGTATCGAAGTTACTGTTACCTGTCATAATTAGTATCGAAGATACAGTTACCTGCCAAATTTTGTATCGAAATTACAGTTACTTGTCATAATTAGTAACGAAGTTACAGTTACCTGCCATAATTTGTATCGAAATTACAGTTCCTTGTCATAATTAGTATCGAAGTTACAGTTACCTGTCATAATTAGCATCGAAGGTACTGTTACTTGTCATAATTAGTAACGAAGTTACAGTTACCTGTCATAATTTGTATCGAAATTACAGTTACTTGTCATAATTAGTAACGAAGTTACAGTTTCCTGTCATAATTAGTATCGAAGTTACTGTTACCTGTCATAATTAGTATGGAAGTTACAGTTACCTGCCATATTTTGTATCGAAATTACAGGCACTTGTCATAATTAGTATCAAAGTTACAGTTACCTGCCAAAATTTGTATCGAAATAACAGTTCCTTGTCATAATTAGTATCGAAGTTACAGTTATCTGTCATAATTAGCATCGAAGGTACAGTTACCTGTCATAAGTAGTATCGAAGTTACAGTTACTTGTCATAATTAGTATCGAAGTTACTGTTACCTGTCATATTTAGTATCGAAGATACAGTTACCTGCCAAAATTTTGTATCGAAATTACAGTTCCTTGTCATAATTAGTATCGAAGTTACAGTTACTTGTCATAATTAGTATCGAAGTTACAGTAACCTGCCATAATTTGTATCGAAATTACAGTGACTTGTCATAATTAGTAACGAAGTTACAGTTACCTGCCATAATTAGTATCGAAATTACAATTACTGGTAATAATTAGTAACGAAGTTACAGTTACCTGTCATAATTAGCATCGAAGTTACTGTTACCTCTCATAATTAGTATCGAAGTTACAGTTACCTGCCATAATTAGTATTGAAGTTACATTTACCTGCCATAATTTGTATCGAAATTACAGTTACTTGTCATAATTAGTAACGAAGTTACAGTTACCTGCCATAATTTGTATCGAAATTACAGTTACATGTCATAATTAGTATCAAAGTTACAGATACTTGTCATAATTAGTATCGAAGTTACTGTTACCTGTTATAATTAGTATCGAGGTTACAGTTACCTGCCATAATTTGTATCGAAATTACAGTTACTTGTCATAATTAGTAACGAAGTTCCAGTTACCTGTCATAATTAGTATCGAACATACAGTTACTTGTCATAATTAGTATCGAAGTTACTGTTACCTGTCATAATTAGTATCGAAGTTACAGTTACCTGCCAAAATTTGTATCGAAATTACAGTTACTTGTCTTAATTAGTAACGAAGTTACAGTTACCTGCCATAATTTGTATCGAAATTACAGTTCCTTGTCATAATTAGTATCGAAGTTACAGTTACCTGTCATAATTAGCATCGAAGGTACTGTTACTTGTCATAATTAGTAACGAAGTTACAGTTACCTGTCATAATTTGTATCGAAATTACAGTTACTTGTCATAATTAGTAACGAAGTTACAGTTTCCTGTCATAATTAGTATCGAAGTTACTGTTACCTGTCATAATTAGTATGGAAGTTACAGTTACCTGCCATATTTTGTATCGAAATTACAGGCACTTGTCATAATTAGTATCGAAGTTACAGTTACCTGCCAAAATTTGTATCGAAATTACAGTTCCTTGTCATAATTAGTATCGAAGTTACAGTTACCTGTCATAATTAGCATCGAAGGTACTGTTACTTGTCATAATTAGTATCGACGTTACTGTTACCTGTCATAATTAGTATTGAAGTTACTGTTACCTACCATAATTTTTTATCAAAATTACAGTTACTTGTCATTATTAGTAACGAAGTTAGAGTTTCTTGTCATAATTAGTATCGAAGTTACAGTTACCTGTCATAATTTGTATCGAAGTTATAGTTACTTGTCATAATTAGTATCGAAGATACTGTTACCTGTCATAATTAGTATCGAAGTTACAATTACCTGCCATAATTTGTATCGAAATTACAGTTACTTTTCATAATTAGTAACGAAGTTACAGTTACCTGTCATAATTAGTATCGAAGTTACAGTTACTTGTCATAATTAGTATCGAAGTTACTGTTACCTGTCATAATTAGTATGGAAGTTACTGATACCTGTCATAATTAGTATCGAAGTTACAGTTACCTGTCATCATTTGTATCGAAATTACTGTTACTTGCCATGATTAGTAACGAAGTTACAGTTACCTGTTATAATTAGTATCGAAGTTACAGTAACTTGTCATAATTAGTATTGAAGTTACTGTTACTTGTCCTAATTAGTATCGAAGTTACAGTTACCTGTCATAATTAGTATCGAAGTTACAGTTACTTGTCATAATTAGTATCGAAGTTACTGTTACCTGTCATAATTAGTATCGAAGTTACCGTTACCTGCCAAAATTTGTATCGAAATTACAGTTACTTGCCATAATTAGTAACGAAGTTACAGTTACCTGTTATAATTAGTATCGAAGTTACAGTTACTTGTCATAATTAGTATCGAAGATACTGTTACCTGTCATAATTAGTATCGAAGTTACAGTCACCTGTCATAATTAGTATCGAAATTACAATTACCTGCCATAATTTGTAACGAAATTACAGTTACTTGTCATAATTAGTAACGAAGTTACAGTTACCTGTCATAATTAGTATCGAAGTTACAGTTACTTGTCATAATTAGTACCGACGTTACTGATACCTGTCATAATTAGTATCGAAGTTACAGTTACCTGCCATAATTAGTATCGAAGTTACTGTTACCTGTCATAATAAGAATCGATGTTACAGTTACCTGTCATAATTTGCATCGAAATTACAGTTACTTCTCATAATTAGTTACGAAGTTACAGTTACCTGCCATAATTAGTATAGAAATTACAGTTACTTGTCATAATTAACAAAGAAGTTGCAGTTACCTGTCATAATTAGCATCGAAGTTACTGTTACCTCTCATAATTAGTATCGAAGTTACAGTTACCTGCCATAATTAGTATTGAAGTTACAGTTACCTGCCATAATTTGTATCGAAATTACAGTTACTTGTCATAATTAGTAACGAAGTTCCAGTTACCTGTCATAATTAGTATCGAACTTACAGTTACTTGTCATAATTAGTATCGAAGTTACTGTTACCTGTCATAAATAGTTTCGAAGTTACAGTTGCCTGCAAAAATTTGTATCGAAATTACAGTTACTTGTCATAATTAGTAACGAAGTTACAGTTACCTGCCATAATTTGTATCGAAATTACAGTTCCTTGTCATAATTAGTATCGAAGTTACAGTTACCTGTCATAATTAGCATCGAAGGTACTGTTACTTGTCATAATTAGTAACGAAGTTACAGTTACCTGTCATAATTTGTATCGAAATTACAGTTACTTGTCATAATTAGTAACGAAGTTACAGTTTTCTGTCATAATTAGTATTGAAGTTACTGTTACCTGTCATAATTAGTATGGAAGTTACAGTTACCTGCCATATTTTGTATCGAAATTACAGGCACTTGTTATAATTAGTATCGAAGTTACAGTTACCTGCCAAAATTTGTATCGAAATTACAGTTCCTTGTCATAATTAGTATCGAAGTTACAGTTACCTGTCATAATTTGTATCGAAGTTATAGTTACTTGTCATAATTGGTATCGAGGTTACTGTTACCTGTCATAATTAGTATCGAAGTTACAGTTACCTGCCAAAATTTTGTACCGAAATAAAAGTTACTTGTCATAATTAGTAACGAAGTTACAGTTACCTGTCATAATTGGTATCGAAGTTACATTTACTTGTCATAATTAGTATCGAAGTTACAGTTACCTGTCATAATTAGCATCGAAGGTACTGTTACTTGTCATAATTAGTAACGAAGTTACAGTTACCTGTCATAATTTGTATTGAAATTACAGTTACTTGTCATAATTAGTAAGGAAGTTATAGTTTCCTGTCATAATTAGTATCGAAGTTACTGTTACCTGTCATAATTATTATGGAAGTTACAGTTACCTGCCATAATTTGTATCGAAATTACAGGTACTTGTCATAATTAGTATCGATGTTACAATTACCTGCCAAAATTTGTATCGAAGTTATAGTTACTTGTCATAATTAGTATCGAAGGTACTGTTACTTGTCATAATTAGTAACGAAGTTACAGTTACCTGTCATAATTTGTATCGAAATTACAGTTAATTGTAATAATTAGTAATGAAGTTACAGTTTCCTGTCATAATTAGTATCGAAGTTACTGTTAACTGTCATAATTAGTATGGAAGTTACAGTTACCTGCCATAATTTGTATCGAAATTACAGGGACTTTTCATAATTAGTATCGAAGTTACAGTTACCTGCCATAATTTGTATCGAAATTACAGGGACTTGTCATAATTAGTAACGAAGTTACAGTTACGTGCCATAATTAGTATCGAAATTAAAGTTATTTGTCATAATTAGTAACGAAGTTACAGTTACCTGTCATATTTAGTATCGAAGTTACAGTTATCTGCCAAAATTTGTATCGAAATTACAGTTACTTGTCGTAAATAGTAACGAAGTTACAGTTACCTGCCATAATTTGTATCGAAATTACAGTTCCTTGTCATAATTAGTATCGAAGTTACAGTTACCTGTCATAATTAGGATCGAAGGTACTGTTACTTGTCATAATTAGTAACGAAGTTACAGTTACCTGCCAAAATTTGTATCGAAATTACAGTTCCTTGTCATAATTAGTAACGAAGTTACAGTTACCTGCCATAATTTGTATCGAAATTACAGTTCCTTGTCATAATTAGTATCGAAGTTACAGTTACCTGTCATAATTAGCATCGAAGGTACTGTTACTTGTCATAATTAGTAACGAAGTGACAGTTACCTGTCATAATTTGTATCGAAATTACAGTTACTTGTCATAATTAGTAACGAAGTTACAGTTTCCTGTCATAATTAGTATCGAAGTTACTGTTACCTGTCATAATTAGTATGGAAGTTACAGTTACCTGCCATATTTTGTATCAAAATTACAGGCACTTGTCATAATTAGTATCGAAGTTACAGTTACCTGCCAAAATTTGTATCGAAATTACAGTTCCTTGTCATAATTTGTATCGAAGTTACAGTTACCTGTCATAATTAGCATCGAAGGTACTGTTACTTGTCATAATTAGTATCGACGATACTGTTACCTGTCATAATTAGTATTGAAGTTACTGTTACCTACCATAATTTTTTATCAAAATTACAGTTACTTGTCATAATTAGTAACGAAGTTAGAGTTTCTTGTCATAATTAGTACCGAAGTTACAGGTACCTGTCATAATTTGTATGGAAGTTATAGTTACTTGTCATAATTAGTATCGAAGATACTGTTACCTGTCATAATTAGTATCGAAGTTACAATTACCTGCCATAATTTGTATCGAAATTACAGTTACTTTTCATAATTAGTAACGAAGTTACAGTTACCTGTCATAATAAGTATCGAAGTTACAGTTACTTGTCATAATTAGTATCGAAGTTACTGTTACCTGTCATAATTAGTATGGAAGTTACAGTTACCTGCCATATTTTGTATCGAAATTACAGGCACTTGTCATAATTAGTATCGAAGTTACAGTTACCTGCCAAAATTTGTATCGAAATTACAGTTCCTTGTCATAATTAGTAACGAAGTTACAGTTAACTGTCATAATTAGTATCGAAGTTACAGTTACTTGTCATAATTAGTACCGAAGTTACTGATACCTGTCATAATTAGTATCGAAGTTACAGTTACCTGTCATAATTTGTATCGAAATTACAGTTACTTGCCATAATTAGTAACGAAGTTACAGTTACCTGTTATAATTAGTATCGATGTTACAGTAAATTGTCATAATTAGTATCGAAGTTACTGTTACTTGTCCTAATTAGTATCGAAGTTACAGTAACCTGTCATAATTAGTATCGAAGTTACAGTTCACTGTCATAATTAGTATCGAAGTTACTGTTACCTGTCATAATTAGTACCGAAGTTACCGTTACCTGCCAAAATTTGTATCGAAATTACAGTTACTTGCCATAATTAGTAACGAAGTTACAGTTACCTGTTATAATTAGTATCGAAGTTGCAGTTACTTGTCATAATTAGTATCGAAGATACTGTTACCTGTCATAATTAGTATCGAAGTTACAGTCACCTGTCATAATTAGTATCGAAATTACAATTACCTGCCATAATTTGTAACGAAATTACAGTTACTTGTCATAATTAGTAACGAAGTTACAGTTACCTGTCATAATTAGTATCGAAGTTACAGTTACTTGTCATAATTAGTACCGAAGTTACTGATACCTGTCATAATTAGTATCGAAGTTACAGTTATCTGCCATAATTAGTATCGAAGTTACTGTTACCTGTCATAATAAGAATCGAAGTTACAGTTACCTGTCATAATTTGCATCGAAATTACAGTTACTTCTCATAATTAGTTACGAAGTTACAGTTACCTGTCATAATTAGTATAGAAATTACAGTTACTTGTCATAATTAGTAAAGAAGTTGCAGTTACCTGTCATAATTAGCATCGAAGTTACTGTTACCTATCATTATTAGTATCGAAGTTACAGTTACCTGCCATAATTAGTATTGAAGTTACAGTTACCTGCCATAATTTGTATCGAAATTACAGTTACTTGTCATAATTAGTAACGAAGTTACAGTTACCTGCCATAATTTGTATCTAAATTACAGTTACATGTCATAATTAGTAACGAAGTTACAGTTACCTGTCATAATTAGTATCGAAGTTACAGATACTTGTCATAATTAGTATCGAAGTTACTGTTACCTGTCATAATTAGTATCGAGGTTACAGTTACCTGCCAAAATTTGTATCGAAATTACAGTTACTTGTCATAATTAGTAACGAAGTTACAGTTACCTGTCATAATTAGTATGGAAGTTAGAGTTTCTTGTCATAATTAGTATCGAAGTTACAGTTACCTGTCATAATTTGTATCGAAGTTATAATTACTTGTCATAATTAGTATCGAAGTTACTGTTACCTGTGATAATTAGTATCGAAGTTACAGTTACCTGCCATAATTTGTATCGAAATTACAGTTACTTGTCATAATTAGTAACGAAGTTCCAGTTACCTGTCATAATTAGTATCGAACTTACAGTTACTTGTCATAATTAGTATCGAAGTTACTGTTACCTGTCATAAATAGTATCGAAGTTACAGTTACCTGCCAAAATGTGTATCGAAATTACAGTTACTTGTCATAATTAGTAACGAAGTTACAGTTACCTGCCGTAATTTGTATCGAAATTACAGTTCCTTGTCATAAATAGTATCGAAGTTACAGTTACCTGTCATAATTAGCATCGAAGGTACTGTTACTTGTCATAATTAGTAACGAAGTTACAGTTACCTGTCATAATTTGCATCGAAATTACAGTAACTTGTCATAATTAGTAACGAAGTTACAGTTTCCTGTCATAATTAGTATCGAAGTTACTGTTACCTGTCATAATTAGTATGGAAGTTACAGTTACCTGCCATATTTTGTATCGAAATTACAGGCACTTGTCATAATTAGTATCGAAGTTACAGTTACCTGCCAAAATTTGTATCGAAATTACAGTTCCTTGTCATAATTAGTATCGAAGTTACAGTTACCTGTCATAATTTGTATCGAAGTTATAGTTACTTGTCATAATTAGTATCGAGGTTACTGTTACCTGTCATAATTAGTATCGAAGTTACAGTTACCAGCCATAATATGTATCGAAATTACAGTTACTTGTCATAATTAGTAACGAAGTTACAGTTACCTGTCATAATTAGTATCGATGTTACAGTTACTTGTCATAATTAGAATCGAAGTTACTGTTACATGTCATAATTAGTATCGAAGTTACAGTTACCTGCCAAAATTTTGTATCGAAATAACAGTTACTTGTCATAATTAGTAACGAAGTTACAGTTACCTGTCATAATTAGTATCGAAGTTACATTTACTTGTCATAATTAGTATCGAAGTTACAGTTACCTGCCATAATTTGTATCGAAATTACAGTTCCTTGTCATAATTAGTATCGAAGTTACAGTTACCTGTCATAATTAGCATCGAAGGTACTGTTACTTGTCATAATTAGTAACGAAGGAGCAGTTACCTGTCATAATTTGTATTGAAATTACAGTTACTTGTCATAATTAGTTACGAAGTTACAGTTTCCTGTCATAATTAGTATCGAAGTTACTGTTACCTGTCATAATTATTATGGAAGTTACAGTTACCTGCCATAATTTCTATCGAAATTACAGGGACTTGTCATAATTAGTATCGATGTTACAGTTACCTGCCAAAATTTGTATCGAAGTTATAGTTACTTGTCATAATTAGTATCGAAGGTACTGTTACTTGTCATTATTAGTAACGAAGTTACAGTTACCTGTCATAATTTGTATCGAAATTACAGTTACTTGTCATAATTAGTAATGATGTTACAGTTTCCTGTCATAATTAGTATCGAAGTTACTGTTACCTGTCATAATTAGTATGGAAGTTACAGTTACCTGCCATAATTTGTATCGAAATTACAGGGACTTGTCATAATTAGTATCGAAGTTACAGTTACCTGCCATAATTTGTATCGAAATTACAGGGACTTATCATAATTAGTAACGAAGTTACAGTTACCTGCCATAATTAGTATCGAAATTAAAGTTATTTGTCATAATTAGTAACGAAGTTACAGTTACCTGTCATATTTAGTATCGAAGTTACAGTTACCTGCCATAATTTGTATCGAAATTACAGTTACTGTCATAATTAGTAACGAAGTTACAGTTACCTTCCATAATTTGTATCGAAATTACAGTTCCTTGTCATAATTAGTATCGAAGTTTCAGTTACCTGTCATAATTAGCATCGAAGGTACTGTTACTTGTCATAATTAGTAACGAAGTTACAGTTACCTGTCATAATTTGTATCGAAATTACAGTTACTTGTCATAATTAGTAACGAAGTTACAGTTACCTGCCATTATTTGTATCGAAATTACAGTTCCTTGTCATAATTAGTATCGAAGTTACAGTTACCTGTCATAATTAGCATCGAAGGTACTGTTTCCTGTCATAATTAGTATCGAAGTTACTGTTACCTGTCATAATTAGTATGGAAGTTACAGTTACCTGCCTTATTTTGTATCGAAATTACAGGCACTTGTTATAATTAGTATCGAAGTTACAGTTACCTGCCAAAATTTGTATCGAAATTACAGTTCCTTGTCATAATTAGTATCGAAGTTACAGTTACCTGTCATAATTAGCATCGAACGAACTGTTACTTGTCATAATTAGTATCGACGTTACTGTTACCTGTCATAATTAGTATTGAAGTTACTGTTACCTACCATAATTTTTTATCAAAATTACAGTTACTTGTCATAATTAGTAACGAAGTGAGAGTTTCTTGTCATAATTAGTACCGAAGTTACAGGTACCTGTCATAATTTGTATCGAAGTTATAGTTACTTGTCATAATTAGTATCGAAGATAATGTTACCTGTCATAATTAGTATCGAAGTTACAATTACCTGCCATAATTTGTATCGAAATTACAGTTAATTTTCATAATTAGTAACGAAGTTACAGTTACCTGTCATAATTAGTATCGAAGTTACAGTTACTAATCATAATTAGTATCGAAGTTACTGTTACCTGTCATAATTAGTATGGAAGTTACAGTTACCTGCCATATTTTGTATCGAAATTACAGGCACGTGTCATAATTAGTATCGAAGTTACAGTTACCTGCCAAAATTTGTATCGAAATTACAGTCCCTTGCCATAATTAGTAACGAAGTTACAGTTAACTGTCATAATTAGTATCGAAGTTACAGTTACTTGTCATAATTAGTACCGAAGTTACTGATACCTGTCATAATTAGTATCGAAGTTACAGTTACCTGTCATAATTTGTATCGAAATTACAGTTACTTGCCATAATTAGTAACGAAGATACAGTTACCTGTTATAATTAGTATCGAAGTTACAGTAACATGTCATAATTAGTATCGAAGTTACTGTTACTTGTCCTAATTAGTATCGAAGTTACAGTTACCTGTCATAATTAGTATCGAAGTTACAGTTACTTGTCATAATTAGTATCGAAGTTACCGTTACCTGCCAAAATTTGTATCGAAATTACAGTTACTTGCCATAATTAGTAACGAAGTTACAGTTACCTGTTATAATTAGTATCGAAGTTGCAGTTACTTGTCATAATTAGTATCGAAGGTACTGTTACTTGTCATAATTAGTAACGAAGTTACAGTTACCTGTCATAATTAGCATCGAAGGTACTGTTACTTGTCATAATTAGTAACGAAGTTACAGTTACCTGTCATAATTTGTATCGAAATTACAGTTACTTGTCATAATTAGTAACGAAGTTACAGTTTCCTGTCATAATTAGTATCGAAGTTACTGTTACCTGTCATAATTAGTATGGAAGTTACAGTTACCTGCCATATTTTGTATCGAAATTACAGGCACTTGTCATAATTAGTATCGAAGTTACAGTTACCTGCCAAAATTTGTATCGAAATTACAGTTCCTTGTCATAATTAGTATCGAAGTTACAGTTACCTGTCATAATTCGTATCGAAGTTATAGTTACTTGTCATAATTAGTATCGAGTTTACTGTTACCTGTCATAATTAGTATCGAAGTTACAGTTACCTGCCATAATTTGTATCGAAATTACAGTTACTTGTCATAATTAGTAACGACGTTACATTTACCTGTCATAATTAGTATCGATGTTACAGTTACTTGTCATAATTAGTAACGAAGTTACAGTTACCTGTCATAATTTGTATCGAAATTACAGTTACTTGTCATAATTAGTAATGATGTTACAGTTTCCTGTCATAATTAGTATCGAAGTTACTGTTACCTGTCATAATTAGTATGGAAGTTACAGTTACCTGCCATAATTTGTATCGAAATTACAGGGACTTGTCATAATTAGTATCGAAGTTACAGTTACCTGCCATAATTTGTATCGAAATTACAGGGACTTGTCATAATTAGTAACGAAGTTACAGTTACCTGCCATAATTAGTATCGAAATTAAAGTTATTTGTCATAATTAGTAACGAAGTTACAGTTACCTGTCATATTTAGTATCGAAGTTACAGTTACCTGCCATAATTTGTATCGAAATTACAGTTACTGTCATAATTAGTAACGAAGTTACAGTTACCTTCCATAATTTGTATCGAAATTACAGTTCCTTGTCATAATTAGTATCGAAGTTTCAGTTACCTGTCATAATTAGCATCGAAGGTACTGTTACTTGTCATAATTAGTAACGAAGTTACAGTTACCTGTCATAATTTGTATCGAAATTACAGTTACTTGTCATAATTAGTAACGAAGTTACAGTTACCTGCCATTATTTGTATCGAAATTACAGTTCCTAGTCATAATTAGTATCGAAGTTACAGTTACCTGTCATAATTAGCATCGAAGGTACTGTTTCCTGTCATAATTAGTATCGAAGTTACTGTTACCTGTCATAATTAGTATGGAAGTTACAGTTACCTGCCATATTTTGTATCGAAATTACAGGCACTTGTTATAATTAGTATCGAAGTTACAGTTACCTGCCAAAATTTGTATCGAAATTACAGTTCCTTGTCATAATTAGTATCGAAGTTACAGTTACCTGTCATAATTAGCATCGAACGTACTGTTACTTGTCATAATTAGTATCGACGTTACTGTTACCTGTCATAATTAGTATTGAAGTTACTGTTACCTACCATAATTTTTTATCAAAATTACAGTTACTTGTCATAATTAGTAACGAAGTGAGAGTTTCTTGTCATAATTAGTACCGAAGTTACAGGTACCTGTCATAATTTGTATCGAAGTTATAGTTACTTGTCATAATTAGTATCGAAGATAATGTTACCTGTCATAATTAGTATCGAAGTTACAATTACCTGCCATAATTTGTATCGAAATTACAGTTAATTTTCATAATTAGTAACGAAGTTACAGTTACCTGTCATAATTAGTATCGAAGTTACAGTTACTAATCATAATTAGTATCGAAGTTACTGTTACCTGTCATAATTAGTATGGAAGTTACAGTTACCTGCCATATTTTGTATCGAAATTACAGGCACGTGTCATAATTAGTATCGAAGTTACAGTTACCTGCCAAAATTTGTATCGAAATTACAGTCCCTTGCCATAATTAGTAACGAAGTTACAGTTAACTGTCATAATTAGTATCGAAGTTACAGTTACTTGTCATAATTAGTACCGAAGTTACTGATACCTGTCATAATTAGTATCGAAGTTACAGTTACCTGTCATAATTTGTATCGAAATTACAGTTACTTGCCATAATTAGTAACGAAGATACAGTTACCTGTTATAATTAGTATCGAAGTTACAGTAACATGTCATAATTAGTATCGAAGTTACTGTTACTTGTCCTAATTAGTATCGAAGTTACAGTTACCTGTCATAATTAGTATCGAAGTTACAGTTACTTGTCATAATTAGTATCGAAGTTACCGTTACCTGCCAAAATTTGTATCGAAATTACAGTTACTTGCCATAATTAGTAACGAAGTTACAGTTACCTGTAATAATTAGTATCGAAGTTGCAGTTACTTGTCATAATTAGTATCGAAGGTACTGTTACTTGTCATAATTAGTAACGAAGTTACAGTTACCTGTCATAATTAGCATCGAAGGTACTGTTACTAGTCATAATTAGTAACGAAGTTACAGTTACCTGTCATAATTTGTATCGAAATTACAGTTACTTGTCATAATTAGTAACGAAGTTACAGTTTCCTGTCATAATTAGTATCGAAGTTACTGTTACCTGTCATAATTAGTATGGAAGTTACAGTTACCTGCCATATTTTGTATCGAAATTACAGGCACTTGTCATAATTAGTATCGAAGTTACAGTTACCTGCCAAAATTTGTATCGAAATTACAGTTCCTTGTCATAATTAGTATCGAAGTTACAGTTACCTGTCATAATTCGTATCGAAGTTATAGTTACTTGTCATAATTAGTATCGAGTTTACTGTTACCTGTCATAATTAGTATCGAAGTTACAGTTACCTGCCATAATTTGTATCGAAATTACAGTTACTTGTCATAATTAGTAACGACGTTACATTTACCTGTCATAATTAGTATCGATGTTACAGTTACTTGTCATAATTAGTAACGAAGTTACAGTTACCTGTCATAATTTGTATCGAAATTACAGTTACTTGTCATAATTAGTAATGATGTTACAGTTTCCTGTCATAATTAGTATCGAAGTTACTGTTACCTGTCATAATTAGTATGGAAGTTACAGTTACCTGCCATAATTTGTATCGAAATTACAGGGACTTGTCATAATTAGTATCGAAGTTACAGTTACCTGCCATAATTTGTATCGAAATTACAGGGACTTGTCATAATTAGTAACGAAGTTACAGTTACCTGCCATAATTAGTATCGAAATTAAAGTTATTTGTCATAATTAGTAACGAAGTTACAGTTACCTGTCATATTTAGTATCGAAGTTACAGTTACCTGCCATAATTTGTATCGAAATTACAGTTACTGTCATAATTAGTAACGAAGTTACAGTTACCTTCCATAATTTGTATCGAAATTACAGTTCCTTGTCATAATTAGTATCGAAGTTTCAGTTACCTGTCATAATTAGCATCGAAGGTACTGTTACTTGTCATAATTAGTAACGAAGTTACAGTTACCTGTCATAATTTGTATCGAAATTACAGTTACTTGTCATAATTAGTAACGAAGTTACAGTTACCTGCCATTATTTGTATCGAAATTACAGTTCCTAGTCATAATTAGTATCGAAGTTACAGTTACCTGTCATAATTAGCATCGAAGGTACTGTTTCCTGTCATAATTAGTATCGAAGTTACTGTTACCTGTCATAATTAGTATGGAAGTTACAGTTACCTGCCATATTTTGTATCGAAATTACAGGCACTTGTTATAATTAGTATCGAAGTTACAGTTACCTGCCAAAATTTGTATCGAAATTACAGTTCCTTGTCATAATTAGTATCGAAGTTACAGTTACCTGTCATAATTAGCATCGAACGTACTGTTACTTGTCATAATTAGTATCGACGTTACTGTTACCTGTCATAATTAGTATTGAAGTTACTGTTACCTACCATAATTTTTTATCAAAATTACAGTTACTTGTCATAATTAGTAACGAAGTGAGAGTTTCTTGTCATAATTAGTACCGAAGTTACAGGTACCTGTCATAATTTGTATCGAAGTTATAGTTACTTGTCATAATTAGTATCGAAGATAATGTTACCTGTCATAATTAGTATCGAAGTTACAATTACCTGCCATAATTTGTATCGAAATTACAGTTAATTTTCATAATTAGTAACGAAGTTACAGTTACCTGTCATAATTAGTATCGAAGTTACAGTTACTAATCATAATTAGTATCGAAGTTACTGTTACCTGTCATAATTAGTATGGAAGTTACAGTTACCTGCCATATTTTGTATCGAAATTACAGGCACGTGTCATAATTAGTATCGAAGTTACAGTTACCTGCCAAAATTTGTATCGAAATTACAGTCCCTTGCCATAATTAGTAACGAAGTTACAGTTAACTGTCATAATTAGTATCGAAGTTACAGTTACTTGTCATAATTAGTACCGAAGTTACTGATACCTGTCATAATTAGTATCGAAGTTACAGTTACCTGTCATAATTTGTATCGAAATTACAGTTACTTGCCATAATTAGTAACGAAGATACAGTTACCTGTTATAATTAGTATCGAAGTTACAGTAACATGTCATAATTAGTATCGAAGTTACTGTTACTTGTCCTAATTAGTATCGAAGTTACAGTTACCTGTCATAATTAGTATCGAAGTTACAGTTACTTGTCATAATTAGTATCGAAGTTACTGTTACCTGTCATAATTAGTATCGAAGTTACCGTTACCTGCCAAAATTTGTATCGAAATTACAGTTACTTGCCATAATTAGTAACGAAGTTACAGTTACCTGTTATAATTAGTATCGAAGTTGCAGTTACTTGTCATAATTAGTATCGAAGGTACTGTTACTTGTCATAATTAGTAACGAAGTTACAGTTACCTGTCATAATTAGCATCGAAGGTACTGTTACTTGTCATAATTAGTAACGAAGTTACAGTTACCTGTCATAATTTGTATCGAAATTACAGTTACTTGTCATAATTAGTAACGAAGTTACAGTTTCCTGTCATAATTAGTATCGAAGTTACTGTTACCTGTCATAATTAGTATGGAAGTTACAGTTACCTGCCATATTTTGTATCGAAATTACAGGCACTTGTCATAATTAGTATCGAAGTTACAGTTACCTGCCAAAATTTGAATCGAAATTACAGTTCCTTGTCATAATTAGTATCGAAGTTACAGTTACCTGTCATAATTCGTATCGAAGTTATAGTTACTTGTCATAATTAGTATCGAGTTTACTGTTACCTGTCATAATTAGTATCGAAGTTACAGTTACCTGCCATAATTTGTATCGAAATTACAGTTACTTGTCATAATTAGTAACGACGTTACAGTTACCTGTCATAATTAGTATCGATGTTACAGTTACTTGTCATAATTAGAATCGAAGTTACTGTTACCTGTCATAATTAGTATCGAAGTTACAGTTACCTGCCAAAATTTTGTATCGAAATAACTGTTACTTGTCATAATTAGTAACGAAGTTACAGTTACCTGTCATAATTAGTATCGAAGTTACATTTACTTGTCATAATTAGTATCGAAGTTACAGTTACCTGCCATAATTTGTATCGAAATTACAGTTCCTTGTCATAATAAGTATCGAAGTTACAGTTACCTGTCATAATTAGCATCGAAGGTACTGTTACTTGTCATAATTAGTAACGAAGTTACAGTTACCTGTCATAATTTGTATTGAAATTACAGTTACTTGTCATAATTAGTAAGGAAGTTATAGTTTCCTGTCATAATTAGTATCGAAGTTACTGTTACCTGTCATAATTATTATGGAAGTTACAGTTACCTGCCATAATTTGTATCGAAATTACAGGGACTTGTCATAATTAGTATCGATGTTACAGTTACCTGCCAAAATTTGTATCGAAGTTATATTTAATTGTCATAATTAGTATCGAAGGTACTGTTACTTGTCATAATTAGTAACGAAGTTACAGTTACCTGTCATAATTTGTATCGAAATTACAGTTACTTGTCATAATTAGTAATGAAGTTACAGTTTCCTGTCATAATTAGTATCGAAGTTACTGTTACCTGTCATAATTAGTATGGAAGTTACAGTTACCTGCCATAATTTGTATCGAAATTACAGGGACTTGTCATAATTAGTATCCAAGTTACAGTTACCTGCCATAATTTGTATCGAAATTACAGGGACTTGTCATAATTAGTAACGAAGTTACAGTTACCTGCCATAATTAGTATCGAAATTAAAGTTATTTGTCATAATTAGTAACGAAGTTACAGTTACCTGTCATATTTAGTATCGAAGTTACAATTACTTGCCAAAATTTGTATCGGAATTACAGTTACTTGTCATAATTAATAACGAAGTTACAGTTACCTGCCATAATTTGTATCGAAATTACAGTTCCTTGTCATAATTAGTATCGAAGTTTCAGTTACCTGTCATAATTAGCATCGAAGGTACTGTTACTTGTCATAATTAGTAACCAAGTTACAGTTACCTGTCATAATTTGTATCGAAATTACAGTTACTTGTCATAATTAGTAACGAAGTTAGTTACCTGCCATAATTTGTATCGAAATTAGAGTTCCTTGTCATAATTAGTATCGAAGATACAGTTACCTGTCATAATAAGCATCGAAGGTACTGTTTCATGTCATAATTAGTATCGAAGTTACTGTTACCTGTCATAATTAGTATGGAAGTTACAGTTACCTGCCATATTTTGTATCGAAATTACAGGCACTTGTCATAATTAGTATCCAAGTTACAGTTACCTGCCAAAATTTGTATCGAAATTACAGTTCCTTGTCATAATTAGTATCGAAGTTACAGTCACCTGTCATAATTAGCATCGAAGGTACTGTTACTTGTCATAATTAGTATCGACGTTACTGTTACCTGTCATAATTTGTATCGAAATTACAGTTACTTGCCATAATTAGTAACGAAGTTACAGTTACCTGTCATAATTAGTATCGAAGTTACAGTTACTAATCATAATTAGTATCGAAATTACTGTTACCTGTCATAATTAGTATGGAAGTTACAGTTACCTGCCATAATTTGTATCGAAATTACAGTTACTTCTCATAACTAGTAACGAAGTTACAGTTACCTGTCATAATTAGTATCGAAGTTACAGTTACTAATCATAATTAGTATCGAAGTTACTGTTACCTGTCATAATTAGTATGGAAGTTACAGTTACCTGCCATATTTTGTATCGAAATTACAGTTACTTTTCATAATTAGTAACGAAGTTAGAGTTTCTTGTCATAATTGGTACCGAAGTTACAGGTACCTGTCATAATTTGTATCGAAGTTATAGTTACTTGTCATAATTAGTATCGAAGATACTGTTACCTGTCATAATTAGTATCGAAGTTACAATTACCTGCCATAATTTGTATCGAAATTACAGTTACTTTTCATAATTAGTAACGAAGTTACAGTTACCTGTCATAATTAGTATCGAAGTTACAGTTACTAATCATAATTAGTATCGAAGTTACTGTTACCTGTCATAATTAGTATGGAAGTTACAGTTACCTGCCATATTTTGTATCGAAATTACAGGCACGTGTCATAATTAGTATCGAAGTTACAGTTACCTGCCAAAATATGTATCGAAATTACAGTTCCTTGTCATAATTAGTAACGAAGTTACAGTTAACTGTCATAATTAGTATCGAAGTTACAGTTACTTGTCATAATTAGTACCGAAGTTACTGATACCTGTCATAATTAGTATCGAAGTTACAGTTACCTGTCATAATTTGTATCGAAATTACAGTTACTTGCCATAATTAGTAACGAAGTTACAGTTACCTGTTATAATTAGTATCGAAGTTACAGTAACTTGTCATAATTTGTATCGAAGTTACTGTTACTTGTCCTAATTAGTATCGAAGTTACAGTTACCTGTCATAATTAGTATCGAAGTTACAGTTACTTGTCATAATTAGTATCGAAGTTACTGTTACCTGTCATAATTAGTATCGAAGTTACCGTTACCTGCCAAAATTTGTATCGAAATTACAGTTACATGTCATAATTAGTAACAAAGTTACAGTTACCTGCCATAATTTGTATCGAAATTACAGTTACTTGTCATAATTAGTAACGAAGTTCCAGTTACCTGTCATAATTAGTATCGAACTTACAGTTACTTGTCATAATTAGTATCGAAGTTACTGTTACCTGTCATAAATAGTATCGAAGTTACAGTTACCTGCAAAAATTTGTATCGAAATTACAGTTACTTGTCATAATTAGTAACGAAGTTACAGTTACCTGCCATAATTTGTATCGAAATTACAGTTCCTTGTCATAATTGGTATCGAAGTTACAGTTACCTGTCATAATTAGCATCGAAGGTACTGTTACTTGTCATAATTTCTAACGAAGTTACAGTTACCTGTCATAATTTGTATCGAAATTACAGTTACTTGTCATAATTAGTAACGAAGTTACAGTTTCCTGTCATAATTAGTATCGAAGTTACTGTTACCTGTCATAATTAGTATGGAAGTTACAGTTACCTGCCATATTTTGTATCGAAATTACATGCACTTGTCATAATTAGTATCGAAGTTACAGTTACCTGTCATAATTTGTATCGAAGTTATAGTTACTTGTCATAATTAGTATCGAGGTTACTGTTACCTGTCATAATTAGTATCGAAGTTAGAGTTACCTGCCATAATTTGTATCGAAATTACAGTTACTTGTCATAATTAGTAACGACGTTACAGTTACCTGTCATAATTAGTATCGATGTTACAGTTACTTGTCATAATTAGAAACGAAGTTACTGTTACCTGTCATAATTAGTATCGAAGTTACAGTTACCTGCCAAAATTTTGTATCGAAATAACAGTTACTTGTCATAATTAGTAACGACGTTACAGTTACCTGTCATAATTAGTATCGAAGTTACATTTACTTGTCATAATTAGTATCGAAGTTACAGTTACCTGTCATAATTAGCATCGAAGGTACTGTTACTTGTCATAATTAGTAACGAAGTTACAGTTACCTGTCATAATTTGTATTGAAATTTCAGTTACTTGTCATAATTAGTAAGGAAGTTATAGTTTCCTGTCATAATTAGTATCGAAGTTACTGTTACCTGTCATAATTATTATGGAAGTTACAGTTACCTGCCATAATTTGTATCGAAATTACAGGGACTTGTCATAATTAGTATCGATGTTACAATTACCTGCCAAAATTTGTATCGAAGTTATAGTTACTTGTCATAATTAGTATCGAAGGTACTGTTACTTGTCATAATTAGTAACGAAGTTACAGTTACCTGTCATAATTTGTATCGAAATTACAGTTACTTGTCATAATTAGTAATGAAGTTACAGTTTCCTGTCATAATTAGTATCGAAGTTACTGTTACCTGTCATAATTAGTATGGAAGTTACAGTTACCTGCCATAATTTGTATCGAAATTACAGGGACTTGTCATAATTAGTATCGAAGTTACAGTTACCTGCCATAATTTGTATCGAAATTACAGGGACTTGTCATAATTAGTAACGAAGTTACAGTTACGTGCCATAATTAGTATCGAAATTAAAGTTATTTGTCATAATTAGTAACGAAGTTACAGTTACCTGTCATATTTAGTATCGAAGTTACAGTTACCTGCCAAAATTTGTATCGAAATAACAGTTACTTGTCATAATTAGTAACGAAGTTACAGTTACCTGCCATAATTTGTATCGAAATTACAGTTCCTTGTCATAATTAGTATCGAAGTTACAGTTACCTGTCATAATTAGCATCGAAGGTACTGTTACTTGTCACAATTAGTAACGAAGTTACAGTTACCTGTAATAATTTGTATCGAAATTACAGTTACTTGTCATAATTAGTAACGAAGTTACAGTTACCTGCCATAATTTGTATCGAAATTACAGTTCCTTGTCATAATTAGTATCGAAGTTACAGTTACTTGTCATAATTAGCATCGAAGGTACTGTTACTTGTCATAATTAGTAACGAAGTGACAGTTACCTGTCATAATTTGTATCGAAATTACAGTTACTTGTCATAATTAGTAACGAAGTTACAGTTTCCTGTCATAAGTAGTATCGAAGTTACTGTTACCTGTCATAATTAGTATGGAAGTTACAGTTACCTGCCATATTTTGTATCAAAATTTCAGGCACTTGTCATAATTAGTATCGAAGTTACAGTTACCTGCCAAAATTTGTATCGAAATTACAGTTCCTTGTCATAATTAGTATCGAAGATACAGTTACCTGTCATAATTAGCATCGAAGGTACTGTTACTTGTCATAATTAGTATCGACGTTACTGTTATCTGTCATAATTAGTATTGAAGTTACTGTTACCTACCATAATTTTTTATCAAAATTACAGTTACTTGTCATAATTAGTATCGAAGGTACTGTTACCTGTCATAATTAGTATCGAAGTTACAATTACCTGCCATAATTTGTATCGAAATTACAGTTACTTTTCATAATTAGTAACGAAGTTACAGTTACCTGTCATAATTAGTATCGAAGTTACAGTTACTTGTCATAATTAGTATCGAAGTTACTGTTACCTGTCATAATTAGTATGGAAAATACAGTTACCTGCCATATTTTGTATCGAAATTAGAGGCACTTGTCATAATTAGTATCGAAGTTACAATTACCTGCCAAAATTTGTATCGAAATTACAGTTCCTTGTCATAATTAGTAACGAAGTTACAGTTAACTGTCATAATTAGTATCGAAGTTACAGTTACTTGTCATAATTAGTACCGAAGTTACTGATACCTGTCATAATTAGTATCGAAGTTACAGTTACCTGTCATAATTTGTATCGAAATTACAGTTACTTGCCGTAATTAGTAACGAAGTTACAGTTACCTGTTATAATTAGTATCGATGTTACAGTAACTTGTCATAATTAGTATCGAAGTTACTGTTACTTGTCCTAATTATTATCGAAGTTACAGTTACTTGTCATAATTAGTATCGAAGTTACCGTTAACTGCCAAAATTTGTATCGAAATTACAGTTACTTGCCATAATTAGTAACGAAGTTACAGTTACCTGTTATAATTAGTATCGAAGTTGCAGTTACTTGTCATAATTAGTATCGAATGTACTGTTACCTGTCATAATTAGTATCGAAGTTACAGTCACCTGTCATAATTAGTATCGATGTTACAGTTACTTGTCATAATTAGAATCGAAGTTACTGTTACCTGTCATAATTAGTATCGAAGTTACAGTTACCTGCCAAAATTTTGTATCGAAATAACAGTTACTTGTCATAATAAGTAACGAAGTTACAGTTACCTGTCATAATTAGTATCGAAGTTACATTTACTTGTCATAATTAGTATCGAAGTTACAGTTACCTGTCATAATTAGCATCGAAGGTACTGTTACTTGTCATAATTACTAACGAAGTTACAGTTACCTGTCATAATTTGTATCGAAATTACAGTTACTTGTCATAATTAGTAACGAAGTTACAGTTTCCTGTCATAATTAGTATCGAAGTTACTGTTACCTGTCATAATTAGTATGGAAGTTACAGTTACCTGCCATATTTTGTATCGAAATTACAGGCACTTTTCATAATTAGTATCGAAGTTACAGTTACCTGCCAAAATTTGTATCGAAATTACAGTTCCTTGTCATAATTAGTATCGAAGTTACAGTTACCTGTCATAATTTGTATCGAAGTTATAGTTACTTGTCATAATTAGTATCGAGGTTACTGTTACCTGTCATAATTAGTATCGAAGTTACAGTTACCTGCCATAATTTGTATCGAAATTACAGTTACTTGTCATAATTAGTAACGACGTTACAGTTACCTGTCATAATTAGTATCGATGTTACAGTTACTTGTCATAATTAGAATCGAAGTTACTGTTACCTGTCATAATTAGTATCGAAGTTACAGTTACCTGCCAAAATTTTGTATCGAAATAACAGTTACTTGTCATAATTAGTATCGAAGTTACAGTTACCTGTCATAATTAGCATCGAAGGTACTGTTACTTGTCATAATTAGTAACGAAGTTACAGTTACCTGTCATAATTTGTATTGAAATTACAGTTACTTGTCATAATTAGTAAGGAAGTTATAGTTTCCTGTCATAATTAGTATCGAAGTTACTGTTACCTGTCATAATTATTATGGAAGTTACAGTTACCTGCCATAATTTGTATCGAAATTACAGGGACTTGTCATAATTAGTATCGATGTTACAATTACCTGCCCAAATTTGTATCGAAGTTAAAGTTACTTGTCATAATTAGTATCGAAGGTACTGTTACTTGTCATAATTAGTAACGAAGTTACAGTTACCTGTCATAATTTGTATCGAAATTACAGTTACTTGTCATAATTAGTAATGAAGTTACAGTTTCCTGTCATAATTAGTATCGAAGTTACTGTTACCTGTCATAATTAGAATGGAAGTTACAGTTACCTGCCATAATTTGTATCGAAATTACAGGGACTTGTCATAATTAGTATCGAAGTTACAGTTACCTGCCAAAATTTGTATCGAAATTACAGTTCCTTGTCATAATTAGTATCGAAGTTACAGTTACCTGTCATAATTAGCATCGAAGGTACTGTTACTTGTCATAATTAGTATCGACGTTACTGTTACCTGTCATAATTAGTATTGAAGTTACTGTTACCTACCATAATTTTTTATCAAAATTACAGTTACTTGTCATAATTAGTATCGAAGGTACTGTTACCTGTCATAATTAGTATCGAAGTTACAATTACCTGCCATAATTTGTATCGAAATTACAGTTACTTTTCATAATTAGTAACGAAGTTACAGTTACCTGTCATAATTAGTATCGAAGTTACAGTTACTTGTCATAATTAGTATCGAAGTTACTGTTACCTGTCATAATTAGTATGGAAAATACAGTTACCTGCCATATTTTGTATCGAAATTACAGGCACTTGTCATAATTAGTATCGAAGTTACAGTTACCTGCCAAAATTTGTATCGAAATTACAGTTCCTTGTCATAATTAGTAACGAAGTTACAGTTAACTGTCATAATTAGTAACGAAGTTACAGTTACTTGTCATAATTAGTACCGAAGTTACTGATACCTGTCATAATTAGTATCGAAGTTACAGTTACCTGTCATAATTTGTATCGAAATTACTGTTACTTGTCCTAATTAGTATCGAAGTTACAGTTACCTGTCATAATTAGTATCGAAGTTACAGTTACTTGTCATAATTAGTATCGAAGTTACTGTTACTTGTCCTAATTAGTATCGAAGTTACAGTTACCTGTCATAATTAGTATCGATGTTACAGTAACTTGTCATAATTAGTATCGAAGTTACTGTTACTTGTCCTAATTAGTATCGAAGTTACAGTTACCTGTCATAATTAGTATCGAAGTTACAGTTACTTGTCTTAATTAGTATCGAAGTTACTGTTACCTGTCATAATTAGTATCGAAGTTACCGTTAACTGCCAAAATTTGTATCGAAATTACAGTTACTTGCCATAATTAGTAACGAAGTTACAGTTACCTGTTATAATTAGTATCGAAGTTGCAGTTACTTGTCATAATTAGTATCGAAGATACTGTTACCTGTCATAATTAGTATCGAAGTTACAGTCACCTGTCATAATTAGTATCGATGTTACAGTTACTTGTCATAATTAGAATCGAAGTTACTGTTACCTGTCATAATTAGTATCGAAGTTACAGTTACCTGCCAAAATTTTGTATCAAAATAACAGTTACTTGTCATAATTAGTAACGAAGTTACAGTTACCTGTCATAATTAATATCGAAGTTACATTTACTTGTCATAATTAGTATCGAAGTTACAGTTACCTGTCATAATTAGCATCGAAGGTACTGTTACTTGTCATAATTACTAACGAAGTTACAGTTACCTGTCATAATTTGTATCGAAATTACAGTTACTTGTCATAATTAGTAACGAAGTTACAGTTTCCTGTCATAATTAGTATCGAAGTTACTGTTACCTGTCATTATTAGTATGGAAGTTACAGTTACCTGCCATATTTTGTATCGAAATTACAGGCACTTGTCATAATTAGTATCGAAGTTACAGTTACCTGCCAAAATTTGTATCAAAATTACAGTTCCTTGTCATAATTAGTATCGAAGTTACAGTTACCTGTCATAATTTGTATCGAAGTTATAGTTACTTGTCATAATTAGTATCGAGGTTACTGTTACCTGTCATAATTAGTATCGAAGTTACAGTTACCTGCCATAATTTGTATCGAAATTACAGTTACTTGTCATAATTAGTAACGACGTTACAGTTACCTGTCATAATTAGTATCGATGTTACAGTTACTTGTCATAATTAGAATCGAAGTTACTGTTACCTGTCATAATTAGTATCGAAGTTACAGTTACCTGCCAACATTTTGTATCGAAATAACAGTTACTTGTCATAATTAGTAACGAAGTTACAGTTACCTGTCATAATTAGTATCGAAGTTACATTTACTTGTCATAATTAGTATCGAAGTTACAGTTACCTGTCATAATTAGCATCGAAGGTACTGTTACTTGTCATAATTAATAACGAAGTTACAGTTACCTGTCATAATTTGTATTGAAATTACAGTTACTTGTCATAATTAGTAAGGAAGTTATAGTTTCCTGTCATAATTAGTATCGAAGTTACTGTTACCTGTCATAATTATTATGGAAGTTACAGTTACCTGCCATAATTTGTATCAAAATTACAGGGACTTGTCATAATTAGTATCGATGTTACAATTACCTGCCAAAATTTGTATCGAAGTTATAGTTACTTGTCATAATTAGTATCGAAGGTACTGTTACTTGTCATAATTAGTAACGAAGTTACAGTTACCTGTCATAATTTGTATCGAAATTACAGTTACTTGTCATAATTAGTAATGAAGTTACAGTTTCCTGTCATAATTAGTATCGAAGTTACTGTTACCTGTCATAATTAGTATGGAAGTTACAGTTACCTGCCATAATTTGTATCGAAATTACAGGGACTTGTCATAATTAGTATCGAAGTTACAGTTACCTGCCATAATTTGTATCGAAATTACAGGAACTTGTCATAATTAGTAACGAAGTTACAGTTACGTGCCATAATTAGTATCGAAATTAAAGTTATTTGTCATAATTAGTAACGAAGTTACAGTTACCTGTCATATTTAGTATCGAAGTTACAGTTACCTGCCAAAATTTGTATCGAAATTACAGTTACATGTCATAATTAGTAACGAAGTTACAGTTACCTGCCATAATTTGTATCGAAATTACAGTTCCTTGTCATAATTACTATCGAAGTTACAGTTACCTGTCATAATTAGCATCGAAGGTACTGTTACTTGTCACAATTAGTAACGAAGTTACAGTTACCTGTAATAATTTGTATCGAAATTACAGTTACTTGTCATAATTAGTAACGAAGTTACAGTTACCTGCCATAATTTGTATCGAAATTACAGTTCCTTGTCATAATTAGTATCGAAGTTACAGTTACTTGTCATAATTAGCATCGAAGGTACTGTTACTTGTCATAATTAGTAAAGAAGTGACAGTTACCTGTCATAATTAGTATCGAAGTTACAGTTACTTGTCATAATTAGTATCGAAGTTACTGTTACCTGTCATAATTAGTATGGAAAATACAGTTACCTGCCATATTTTGTATCGAAATTACAGGCACTTGTCATAATTAGTATCGAAGTTACAGTTACCTGCCAAAATTTGTATCGAAATTACAGTTCCTTGTCATAATTAGTATCGAAGTTACAGTTACCTGTCATAATTAGCATCGAAGGTACTGTTACTTGTCATAATTAGTATCGACGTTACTGTTACCTGTCATAATTAGTATTGAAGTTACTGTTACCTACCATAATTTTTTATCAAAATTACAGTTACTTGTCATAATTAGTATCGAAGGTACTGTTACCTGTCATAATTAGTATCGAAGTTACAATTACCTGCCATAATTTGTATCGAAATTACAGTTACTTTTCATAATTAGTAACGAAGTTACAGTTACCTGTCATAATTAGTATCGAAGTTACAGTTACTTGTCATAATTAGTATCGAAGTTACTGTTACCTGTCATAATTAGTATGGAAAATACAGTTACCTGCCATATTTTGTATCGAAATTACAGGCACTTGTCATAATTAGTATCGAAGTTACAGTTACCTGCCAAAATTTGTATCGAAATTACAGTTCCTTGTCATAATTAGTAACGAAGTTACAGTTAACTGTCATAATTAGTATCGAAGTTACAGTTACTTGTCATAATTAGTACCGAAGTTACTGATACCTGTCATAATTAGTATCGAAGTTACAGTTACCTGTCATAATTTGTATCGAAATTACAGTTACTTGCCGTAATTAGTAACGAAGTTACAGTTACCTGTTATAATTAGTATCGATGTTACAGTAACTTGTCATAATTAGTATCGAAGTTACTGTTACTTGTCCTAATTATTATCGAAGTTACAGTTACCTGTCATAATTAGTATCGAAGTTACAGTTACTTGTCATAATTATTATCGAAGTTACCGTTAACTGCCAAAATTTGTATCGAAATTACAGTTACTTGCCATAATTAGTAACGAAGTTACAGTTACCTGTTATAATTAGTATCGAAGTTGCAGTTACTTGTCATAATTAGTATCGAATATACTGTTACCTGTCATAATTAGTATCGAAGTTACAGTCACCTGTCATAATTAGTATCGATGTTACAGTTACTTGTCATAATTAGAATCGAAGTTACTGTTACCTGTCATAATTAGTATCGAAGTTACAGTTACCTGCCAAAATTTTGTATCGAAATAACAGTTACTTGTCATAATAAGTAACGAAGTTACAGTTACCTGTCATAATTAGTATCGAAGTTACATTTACTTGTCATAATTAGTATCGAAGTTACAGTTACCTGTCATAATTAGCATCGAAGGTACTGTTACTTGTCATAATTACTAACGAAGTTACAGTTACCTGTCATAATTTGTATCGAAATTCCAGTTACTTGTCATAATTAGTAACGAAGTTACAGTTTCCTGTCATAATTAGTATCGAAGTTACTGTTACCTGTCATAATTAGTATGGAATTTACAGTTACCTGCCATATTTTGTATCGAAATTACAGGCACTTGTCATAATTAGTACCGAAGTTACAGTTACCTGCCAAAATTTGTATCGAAATTACAGTTCCTTGTCATAATTAGTATCGAAGTTACAGTTACCTGTCATAATTTGTATCGAAGTTATAGTTACTTGTCATAATTAGTATCGAGGTTACTGTTACCTGTCATAATTAGTATCGAAGTTACAGTTACCTGCCATAATTTGTATCGAAATTACAGTTACTTGTCATAATTAGTAACGACGTTACAGTTACCTGTCATAATTAGTATCGATGTTACAGTTACTTGTCATAATTAGAATCGAAGTTACTGTTACCTGTCATAATTAGTATCGAAGTTACAGTTACCTGCCAAAATTTTGTATCGAAATAACAGTTACTTGTCATAATTAGTAACGAAGTTACAGTTACCTGTCATAATTAGTATCGAAGTTACATTTACTTGTCATAATTAGTATCGAAGTTACAGTTACCTGTCATAATTAGCATCGAAGGTACTGTTACTTGTCATAATTAGTAACGAAGTTACAGTTACCTGTCATAATTTGTATTGAAATTACAGTTACTTGTCATAATTAGTAAGGAAGTTATAGTTTCCTGTCATAATTAGTATCGAAGTTACTGTTACCTGTCATAATTATTATGGAAGTTACAGTTACCTGCCATAATTTGTATCGAAATTACAGGGACTTGTCATAATTAGTATCGATGTTACAATTACCTGCCAAAATTTGTATCGAAGTTATAGTTACTTGTCATAATTAGTATCGAAGGTACTGTTACTTGTCATAATTAGTAACGAAGTTACAGTTACCTGTCATAATTTGTATCGAAATTACAGTTACTTGTCATAATTAGTAATGAAGTTACAGTTTCCTGTCATAATTAGCATCGAAGGTACTGTTACTTGTCACAATTAGTAACGAAGTTACAGTTACCTGTAATAATTTGTATCGAAATTACAGTTACTTGTCATAATTAGTAACGATGTTACAGTTACCTGCCATAATTTGTATCGAAATTACAGTTCCTTGTCATAATTAGTATCGAAGTTACAGTTACTTGTCATAATTAGCATCGAAGGTACTGTTACTTGTCATAATTAGTAACGAAGTGACAGTTACCTGTCATAATTTGTATCGAAATTACAGTTACTTGTCATAATTAGTAACGAAGTTACAGTTTCCTGTCATAAGTAGTATCGAAGTTACTGTTACCTGTCATAATTAGTATGGAAGTTACAGTTACCTGCCATATTTTGTATCAAAATTTCAGGCACTTGTCATAATTAGTATCGAAGTTACAGTTACCTGCCAAAATTTGTATCGAAATTACAGTTCCTTGTCATAATTAGTATCGAAGATACAGTTACCTGTCATAATTAGCATCGAAGGTACTGTTACTTGTCATAATTAGTATCGACGTTACTGTTACCTGTCATAATTAGTATTGAAGTTACTGTTACCTACCATAATTTTTTATCAAAATTACAGTTACTTGTCATAATTAGTATCGAAGGTAATGTTACCTGTCATAATTAGTATCGAAGTTACAATTACCTGCCATAATTTGTATCGAAATTACAGTTACTTTTCATAATTAGTAACGAAGTTACAGTTACCTGTCATAATTAGTATCGAAGTTACAGTTACTTGTCATAATTAGTATCGAAGTTACTGTTACCTGTCATAATTAGTATGGAAAATACAGTTACCTGCCATATTTTGTATCGAAATTAGAGGCACTTGTCATAATTAGTATCGAAGTTACAGTTACCTGCCAAAATTTGTATCGAAATTACAGTTCCTTGTCATAATTAGTAACGAAGTTACAGTTAACTGTCATAATTAGTATCGAAGTTACAGTTACTTGTCATAATTAGTACCGAAGTTACTGATACCTGTCATAAATAGTATCGAAGTTACAGTTACCTGTCATAATTTGTATCGAAATTACAGTTACTTGCCGTAATTAGTAACGAAGTTACAGTTACCTGTTATAATTAGTATCGATGTTACAGTAACTTGTCATAATTAGTATCGAAGTTACTGTTACTTGTCCTAATTATTATCGAAGTTACAGTTACTTGTCATAATTTGTATCGAAGTTACCGTTAACTGCCAAAATTTGTATCGAAATTACAGTTACTTGCCATAATTAGTAACGAAGTTACAGTTACCTGTTATAATTAGTATCGAAGTTGCAGTTACTTGTCATAATTAGTATCGAATATACTGTTACCTGTCATAATTAGTATCGAAGTTACAGTCACCTGTCATAATTAGTATCGATGTTACAGTTACTTGTCATAATTAGAATCGAAGTTACTGTTACCTGTCATAATTAGTATCGAAGTTACAGTTACCTGCCAAAATTTTGTATCGAAATAACAGTTACTTGTCATAATAAGTAACGAAGTTACAGTTACCTGTCATAATTAGTATCGAAGTTACATTTACTTGTCATAATTAGTATCGAAGTTACAGTTACCTGTCATAATTAGCATCGAAGGTACTGTTACTTGTCATAATTACTAACGAAGTTACAGTTACCTGTCATAATTTGTATCGAAATTACAGTTACTTGTCAAAATTAGTAACGAAGTTACAGTTTCCTGTCATAATTAGTATCGAAGTTACTGTTACCTGTCATAATTAGTATGGAAGTTACAGTTACCTGCCATATTTTGTATCGAAATTACAGGCACTTGTCATAATTAGTATCGAAGTTACAGTTACCTGCCAAAATTTGTATCGAAATTACAGTTCCTTGTCATAATTAGTATCGATGTTACAGTTACCTGTCATAATTTGTATCGAAGTTATAGTTACTTGTCATAATTAGTATCGAGGTTACTGTTACCTGTCATAATTAGTATCGAAGTTACAGTTACCTGCCATAATTTGTATCGAAATTACAGTTACTTGTCATAATTAGTAACGACGTTACAGTTACCTGTCATAATTAGTATCGATGTTACAGTTACTTGTCATAATTAGAATCGAAGTTACTGTTACCTGTCATAATTAGTATCGAAGTTACAGTTACCTGCCAAAATTTTGTATCGAAATAACAGTTACTTGTCATAATTAGTATCGAAGTTACAGTTACCTGTCATAATTAGCATCGAAGGTACTGTTACTTGTCATATTTAGTAACGAAGTTACAGTTACCTGTCATAATTTGTATTGAAATTACAGTTACTTGTCATAATTAGTAAGGAAGTTATAGTTTCCTGTCATAATTAGTATCGAAGTTACTGTTACCTGTCATAATTATTATGGAAGTTACAGTTACCTGCCATAATTTGTATCGAAATTACAGGGACTTGTCATAATTAGTATCGATGTTACAATTACCTGCCAAAATTTGTATCGAAGTTATAGTTACTTGTCATAATTAGTATCGAAGGTACTGTTACTTGTCATAATTAGTAACGAAGTTACAGTTACCTGTCATAATTTGTATCGAAATTACAGTTACTTGTCATAATTAGTAATGAAGTTACAGTTTCCTGTCATAATTAGTATCGAAGTTACTGTTACCTGTCATAATTAGTATGGAAGTTACAGTTACCTGCCATAATTTGTATCGAAATTACAGGGACTTGTCATAATTAGTATCGAAGTTACAGTTACCTGCCATAATTTGTATCGAAATTACAGGAACTTGTCATAATTAGTAACGAAGTTACAGTTACGTGCCATAATTAGTATCGAAATTAAAGTTATTTGTCATAATTAGTAACGAAGTTACAGTTACCTGTCATATTTAGTATCGAAGTTACAGTTACCTGCCAAAATTTGTATCGAAATTACAGTTACTTGTCATAATTAGTAACGAAGTTACAGTTACCTGCCATAATTTGTATCGAAATTACAGTTCCTTGTCATAATTAGTATCGAAGTTACAGTTACTTGTCATAATTAGCATCGAAGGTACTGTTACTTGTCATAATTAGTAAAGAAGTGACAGTTACCTGTCTTAATTTGTATCGAAATTACAGTTACTTGTCATAATTAGTAACGAAGTTACAGTTTCCTGTCATAATTAGTATCGAAGTTACTGTTACCTGTCATAATTAGTATGGAAGTTACAGTTACCTGCCATATTTTGTATCAAAATTTCAGGCACTTGTCATAATTAGTATCGAAGTTACAGTTACCTGCCAAAATTTGTATCGAAATTACAGTTCCTTGTCATAATTAGTATCGAAGTTACAGTTACCTGTCATAATTAGCATCGAAGGTACTGTTACTTGTCATAATTAGTATCGACGTTACTGTTACCTGTCATAATTAGTATTGAAGTTACTGTTACCTACCATAATTTTTTATCAAAATTACAGTTACTTGTCATAATTAGTATCGAAGGTACTGTTACCTGTCATAATTAGTATCGAAGTTACAATTACCTGCCATAATTTGTATCGAAATTACAGTTACTTTTCATAATTAGTAACGAAGTTACAGTTACCTGTCATAATTAGTATCGAAGTTACAGTTACTTGTCATAATTAGTATCGAAGTTACTGTTACCTGTCATAATTAGTATGGAAAATACAGTTACCTGCCATATTTTGTATCGAAATTACAGGCACTTGTCATAATTAGTATCGAAGTTACAGTTACCTGCCAAAATTTGTATCGAAATTACAGTTCCTTGTCATAATAAGTAACGAAGTTACAGTTAACTGTCATAATTAGTATCGAAGTTACAGTTACTTGTCATAATTAGTACCGAAGTTACTGATACCTGTCATAATTAGTATCGAAGTTACAGTTACCTGTCATAATTTGTATCGAAATTACAGTTACTTGCCGTAATTAGTAACGAAGTTACAGTTACCTGTTATAATTAGTATCGATGTTACAGTAACTTGTCATAATTAGTATCGAAGTTACTGTTACTTGTCCTAATTATTATCGAAGTTACAGTTACCTGTCATAATTAGTATCGAAGTTACAGTTACTTGTCATAATTATTATTGAAGTTACCGTTAACTGCCAAAATTTGTATCGAAATTACAGTTACTTGCCATTATTAGTAACGAAGTTACAGTTACCTGTTATAATTAGTATCGAAGTTGCAGTTACTTGTCATAATTAGTATCGAATATACTGTTACCTGTCATAATTAGTATCGAAGTTACAGCCACCTGTCATAATTAGTATCGATGTTACAGTTACTTGTCATAATTAGAATCGAAGTTACTGTTACCTGTCATAATTAGTATCGAAGTTACAGTTACCTGCCAAAATTTTGTATCGAAATAACAGTTACTTGTCATAATAAGTAACGAAGTTACAGTTACCTGTCATAATTAGTATCGAAGTTACATTTACTTGTCATAATTAGTATCGAAGTTACAGTTACCTGTCATAATTAGCATCGAAGGTACTGTTACTTGTCATAATTACTAACGAAGTTACAGTTACCTGTCATAATTTGTATCGAAATTCCAGTTACTTGTCATAATTAGTAACGAAGTTACAGTTTCCTGTCATAATTAGTATCGAAGTTACTGTTACCTGTCATAATTAGTATGGAAGTTACAGTTACCTGCCATATTTTGTATCGAAATTACAGGCACTTGTCATAATTAGTACCGAAGTTACAGTTACCTGCCAAAATTTGTATCGAAATTACAGTTCCTTGTCATAATTAGTATCGAAGTTACAGTTACCTGTCATAATTTGTATCGAAGTTATAGTTACTTGTCATAATTAGTATCGAGGTTACTGTTACCTGTCATAATTAGTATCGAAGTTACAGTTACCTGCCATAATTTGTATCGAAATTACAGTTACTTGTCATAATTAGTAACGACGTTACAGTTACCTGTCATAATTAGTATCGATGTTACAGTTACTTGTCATAATTAGAATCGAAGTTACTGTTACCTGTCATAATTAGTATCGAAGTTACAGTTACCTGCCAAAATTTTGTATCGAAATAACAGTTACTTGTCATAATTAGTAACGAAGTTACAGTTACCTGTCATAATTAGTATCGAAGTTACATTTACTTGTCATAATTAGTATCGAAGTTACAGTTACCTGTCATAATTAGCATCGAAGGTACTGTTACTTGTCATAATTAGTAACGAAGTTACAGTTACCTGTCATAATTTGTATTGAAATTACAGTTACTTGTCATAATTAGTAAGAAAGTTATAGTTTCCTGTCATAATTAGTATCGAAGTTACTGTTACCTGTCATAATTATTATGGAATTTACAGTTACCTGCCATAATTTGTATCGAAATTACAGGGACTTGTCATAATTAGTATCGATGTTACAATTACCTGCCAAAATTTGTATCGAAGTTATAGTTACTTGTCATAATTAGTATCGAAGGTACTGTTACTTGTCATTATTAGTAACGAAGTTACAGTTACCTGTCATAATTTGTATCGAAATTACAGTTACTTGTCATAATTAGTAATGAAGTTACAGTTTCCTGTCATAATTAGTATCGAAGTTACTGTTACCTGTCATAATTAGTATGGAAGTTACAGTTACCTGCCATAATTTGTATCGAAATTACAGGGACTTGTCATAATTAGTATCGAAGTTACAGTTACCTGCCAAAATTTGTATCGAAATTACAGTTCCTTGTCATAATTAGTATCGAAGTTACAGTTACCTGTCATAATTAGCATCGAAGGTACTGTTACTTGTCATAATTAGTATCGACGTTACTGTTACCTGTCATAATTAGTATTGAAGTTACTGTTACCTACCATAATTTTTTATCAAAATTACAGTTACTTGTCATAATTAGTATCGAAGGTACTGTTACCTGTCATAATTAGTATCGAAGTTACAATTACCTGCCATAATTTGTATCGAAATTACAGTTACTTTTCATAATTAGTAACGAAGTTACAGTTACCTGTCATAATTAGTAGCGAAGTTACAGTTACTTGTCATAATTAGTATCGAAGTTACTGTTACCTGTCATAATTAGTATGGAAAATACAGTTACCTGCCATATTTTGTATCGAAATTACAGGGACTTGTCATAATTAGTATCGAAGTTACAGTTACCTGCCAAAATTTGTATCGAAATTACAGTTCCTTGTCATAATTAGTAACGAAGTTACAGTTAACTGTCATAATTAGTATCGAAGTTACAGTTACTTGTCATAATTAGTACCGAAGTTACTGATACCTGTCATAATTAGTATCGAAGTTACAGTTACCTGTCATAATTTGTATCGAAATTACAGTTACTTGCCATAATTAGTAACGAAGTTACAGTTACCTGTTATAATTAGTATCGATGTTACAGTAACTTGTCATAATTAGTATCGAAGTTACTGTTACTTGTCCTAATTAGTTTCGAAGTTACAGTTACCTGTCATAATTAGTATCGAAGTTACAGTTACTTGTCATAATTAGTATCGAAGTTACTGTTACCTGTCATAATTAGTATCGAAGTTACCGTTAACTGCCAAAATTTGTATCGAAATTACAGTTACTTGCCATAATTAGTAACGAAGTTACAGTTACCTGTTATAATTAGTATCGAAGTTGCAGTTACTTGTCATAATTAGTATCGAAGATACTGTTACCTGTCATAATTAGTATCGAAGTTACAGTCACCTGTCATAATTAGTATCGATGTTACAGTTACTTGTCATAATTAGAATCGAAGTTACTGTTACCTGTCATAATTAGTATCGAAGTTACAGTTACCTGCTAAAATTTTGTATCGAAATAACAGTTACTTGTCATAATTAGTAACGAAGTTACAGTTACCTGTCATAATTAGTATCGAAGTTACATTTACTTGTCATAATTAGTATCGAAGTTACAGTTACCTGTCATAATTAGCATCGAAGGTACTGTTACTTGTCATAATTACTAACGAAGTTACAGTTACCTGTCATAATTTGTATCGAAATTACAGTTACTTGTCATAATTAGTTACGAAGTTACAGTTTCCTGTCATAATTAGTATCGAAGTTACTGTTACCTGTCATAATTAGTATGGAAGTTACAGTTACCTGACATATTTTGTATCGAAATTACAGGCACTTGTCATAATTAGTATCGAAGTTACAGTTACCTGCCAAAATTTGTATCGAAATTACAGTTCCTTGTCATAAATAGTATCGAAGTTACAGTTACCTGTCATAATTTGTATCGAAGTTATAGTTACTTGTCATAATTAGTATCGAGGTTACTGTTACCTGTCATAATTAGTATCGAAGTTACAGTTACCTGCCATAATTTGTATCGAAATTACAGTTACTTGTCATAATTAGAATCGAAGTTACTGTTACCTGTCATAATTAGTATCGAAGTTACAGTTACCTGCCAAAATTTTGTATCGAAATAACAGTTACTTGTCATAATTAGTAACGAAGTTACAGTTACCTGTCATAATTAGTATCGAAGTTACATTTACTTGTCATAATTAGTATCGAAGTTACAGTTACCTGTCATAATTAGCATCGAAGGTACTGTTACTTGTCATAATTAGTAACGAAGTTACAGTTACCTGTCATAATTTGTATTGAAATTACAGTTACTTGTCATAATTAGTAAGGAAGTTATAGTTTCCTGTCATAATTAGTATCGAAGTTACTGTTACCTGTCATAATTATTATGGAAGTTACAGTTACCTGCCATAATTTGTATCGAAATTACAGGGACTTGTCAAAATTAGTATCGATGTTACAATTACCTGCCAAAATTTGTATCGAAGTTATAGTTACTTGTCATAATTAGTATCGAAGGTACTGTTACTTGTCATAATTAGTAACGAAGTTACAGTTACCTGTCATAATTTGTATCGAAATTACAGTTACTTGTCATAATTAGTAATGAAGTTACAGTTTCCTGTCATAATTAGTATCGAAGTTACTGTTACCTGTCATAATTAGTATGGAAGTTACAGTTACCTGCCATAATTTGTATCGAAATTACAGGGACTTGTCATAATTAGTATCGAAGTTACAGTTACCTGCCATAATTTGTATCGAAATTACAGGGACTTGTCATAATTAGTAACGAAATTACAGTTACGTGCCATAATTAGTATCGAAATTAAAGTTATTTGTCATATTTAGTAACGAAGTTACAGTTACCTGTCATATTTAGTATCGAAGTTACAGTTACCTGCCAAAATTTGTATCGAAATTACAGTTACTTGTCATAATTAGTAACGAAGTTACAGTTACCTGCCATAATTTGTATCGAAATTACAGTTCCTTGTCATAATTAGTATCGAAGTTACAGTTACCTGTCATAATTAGCATCGAAGGTACTGTTACTTGTCATAATTAGTAACGAAGTTACAGTTACCTGTAATAATTTGTATCGAAATTACAGTTACTTGTCATAATTAGTAACGAAGTTACAGTTACCTGCCATAATTTGTATCGAAATTACAGTTCCTTGTCATAATTAGTATCGAAGTTACAGTTACCTGTCATAATTAGCATCGAATGTACTGTTACTTGTCATAATTAGTAACGAAGTGACAGTTACCTGTCATAATTTGTATCGAAATTACAGTTACTTGTCATAATTAGTAACGAAGTTACAGTTTCCTGTCATAATTAGTATCGAAGTTACTGTTACCTGTCATAATTAGTATGGAAGTTACAGTTACCTGCCATATTTTGTATCAAAATTACAGGCACTTGTCATAATTAGTATCGAAGTTACAGTTACCTGCCAAAATTTGTTACAAAATTACAGTTCCTTGTCATAATTAGTATCGAAGTTACAGTTACCTGTCATAATTAGCATCGAAGGTACTGTTACTTGTCATAATTAGTATCGACGTTACTGTTACCTGTCATAATTAGTATTGAAGTTACTGTTACCTACCATAATTTTTTATCAAAATTACAGTTACTTGTCATAATTAGTATCGAAGGTACTGTTACCTGTCATAATTAGTATCGAAGTTACAATTACCTGCCATAATTTGTATCGAAATTACAGTTACTTTTCATAATTAGTAACGAAGTTACAGTTACCTGTCATAATTAGTATCGAAGTTACAGTTACTTGTCATAATTAGTATCGAAGTTACTGTTACCTGTCATAATTAGTATGGAAAATACAGTTACCTGCCATATTTTGTATCGAAATTACAGGCACTTGTCATAATTAGTATCGAAGTTACAGTTACCTGCCAAAATTTGTATCGAAATTACAGTTACTTGTCATAATTAGTAACGAAGTTACAGTTAACTGTCATAATTAGTATCGAAGTTACAGTTACTTGTCATAATTAGTACCGAAGTTACTGATACCTGTCATAATTAGTATCGAAGTTACTGTTACCTGTCATAATTTGTATCGAAATTACAGTTACTTTCCATAATTAGTAACGATGTTACAGTTACCTATTATAATTAATATCGATGTTACAGTAACTTGTCATAATTAGTATCGAAGTTACTGTTACTTGTCCTAATTAGTATCGAAGTTACAGTTACCTGTCATAATTAGTATCGAAGTTACAGTTACTTGTCTTAATTAGTATCGAAGTTACTGTTACCTGTCATAATTAGTATCGAAGTTACCGTTAACTGCCAAAATTTGTATCGAAATTATAGTTACATGCCATAATTAGTAACGAAGTTACAGTTACCTGGTATAATTAGTATCGAAGTTGCAGTTACTTGTCATAATTAGTATCGAAGATACTGTTACCTGTCATAATTAGTATCGAAGTTACAGTCACCTGTCATAATTAGTATCGAAATTACAATTACCTGCCATAATTTGTAACGAAATTACAGTTACTTGCCATAATTAGTAACGAAGTTACAGTTACCTGTCATAATTAGTATCGAAGTTACAGTTACTTGTCATAATTAGTACCGAAGTTACTGATACCTGTCATAATTAGTATCGAAGTTACAGTTACCTTCCATAATTAGTATCGAAGTTACTGTTACCTGTCATAATAAGAATCGAAGTTACAGTTACCTGTCATAATTTGCATCGAAATTACAGTTACTTCTCATAATTAGTAACGAAGTTACAGTTACCTGCCATAATTAGTATAGAAATTACAGTTACTTGTCATAATTAGTAAAGAAGTTGCAGTTACCTGTCATAATTGGCATCGAAGTTACTATTACCTCTCATAATTAGTATCGAAGTTACAGTTACCTGCCATAATTAGTATTGAAGTTACAGTTACCTGCCATAATTTGTATCGAAATTACAGTTACTTGTCATAATTAGAAACGAAGTTACAGTTACCTGCCATAATTTATATCGAAATTACAGTTACTTGTCATAATTAGAAACGAAGTTACAGTTACCTGCCATAATTTGTATCGAAATTACAGTTACTTGTCATAATTAGTAACGAAGTTACTCTTACCTGTCATAATTAGTATGGAAGTTACAGTTACTTGTCATAATTAGTATCGAAGTTACAGTTACCTGCCATAATTTGTATGGAAATTACAGGGACTTGTCATAATTAGTAACGAAGTTACAGTTACCTGCCATAATTGGTATCGAAATTAAAGTTTCTTGTCATAATTAGTAACGAAGTTAGAGTTTCTTGTCATAATTAGTATCGAAGTTACAGTTACCTGTCATAATTTGTATCGAAGTTATAGTTACTTGTCATAATTAGTATCGAAGTTACTGTTACCTGTGATAATTAGTATCGAAGTTACAGTTACCTGCCATAATTTTTATCGAAATTACAGTTACTTGTCATAATTAGTAACGAAGTTCCAGTTACCTGTCATAATTAGTATCGAACTTACAGTTACTTGTCATAATTAGTATCGAAGTTACTGTTACCTGTCATAAATAGTATCGAAGTTACAGTTACCTGCCAAAATTTGTATGGAAATTACAGTTACTTGTCATAATTAGTAACGAAGTTACAGTTACCTGCCATAATTTGTATCGAAATTACAGTTCCTTGTCATAATTAGTATCGAAGTTACAGTTACCTGTCATAATTAGCATCGAAGTTACTTTTACTTGTCATAATTAGTAACGAAGTTATAGTTACCTGTCATAATTTGTATCGAAATTACAGTTACTTGTCATAATTAGTAACGAAGTTACAGTTTCCTGTCATAATAAGTATCGAAGTTACTGTTACCTGTCATAATTAGTATGGAAGTTACAGTTACCTGCCATATTTTGTATCGAAATTACAGGCACTTGTCATAATTAGTATCGAAGTTACAGTTACCTGCCAAAATTTGTATCGAAATTACAGTTCCTTGTCATAATTAGTATCGAAGTTACAGTTACCTGTCATAATTTGTATCGAAGTTATAGTTACTTGTCATAATTAGTATCGAGGTTACTGTTACCTGTCATAATTAGTATCGAAGTTACAGTTACCTGCCATAATTTGTATCGAAATTACAGTTACTTGTCATAATTAGAATCGAAGTTACTGTTACCTGTCATAATTAGTATCGAAGTTACAGTTACCTGCCAAAATTTTGTATCGAAATAACAGTTACTTGTCATAATTAGTAACGAAGTTACAGTTACCTTCATAATTAGTATCGAAGTTACATTTACTTGTCATAATTAGTATCGAAGTTACAGTTACCTGTCATAATTAGCATCGAAGGTACTGTTACTTGTCATAATTAGTAACGAAGTTACAGTTACCTGTCATAATTTGTATTGAAATTACAGTTACTTGTCATAATTAGTAAGGAAGTTATAGTTTCCTGTCATAATTAGTATCGAAGTTACTGTTACCTGTCATAATTATTATGGAAGTTACAGTTACCTGCCATAATTTGTATCGAAATTACAGGGACTTGTCATAATTAGTATCGAAGTTACAGTTACCTGCCATAATTTGTATCGAAATTACAGGGACTTGTCATAATTAGTAACGAAATTACAGTTACGTGCCATAATTAGTATCGAAATTAAAGTTATTTGTCATATTTAGTAACTAAGTTACAGTTACCTGTCATATTTAGTATCGAAGTTACAGTTACCTGCCAAAATTTGTATCGAAATTACAGTTACTTGTCATAATTAGTAACGAAGTTACAGTTACCTGCCATAATTTGTATCGAAATTACAGTTCCTTGTCATAATTAGTATCGAAGTTACAGTTACCTGTCATAATTAGCATCGAAGGTACTGTTACTTGTCATAATTAGTAACGAAGTTACAGTTACCTCTAATAATTTGTATCGAAATTACAGTTACTTGTCATAATTAGTAACGAAGTTACAGTTACCTGCCATAATTTGTATCGAAATTACAGTTCCTTGTCATAATTAGTATCGAAGTTACAGTTACCTGTCATAATTAGCATCGAAGGTACTGTTACTTGTCATAATTAGTAACGAAGTGACAGTTACCTGTCATAATTTGTATCGAAATTACAGTTACTTGTCATAATTAGTAACGAAGTTACAGTTTCCTGTCATAATTAGTATCGAAGTTACTGTTACCTGTCATAATTAGTATGGAAGTTACAGTTACCTGCCATATTTTGTATCAAAATTACAGGCACTTGTCAAAATTAGTATCGAAGTTACAGTTACCTGCCAAAATTTGTTACGAAATTACAGTTCCTTGTCATAATTAGTATCGAAGTTACAGTTACCTGTCATAATTAGCATCGAAGGTACTGTTACTTGTCATAATTAGTATCGACGTTACTGTTACCTGTCATAATTAGTATTGAAGTTACTGTTACCTACCATAATTTTTTATCAAAATTACAGTTACTTGTCATAATTAGTATCGAAGGTACTGTTACCTGTCATAATTAGTATCGAAGTTACAATTACCTGCCATAATTTGTATCGAAATTACAGTTACTTTTCATAATTAGTAACGAAGTTACAGTTACCTGTCATAATTAGTATCGAAGTAACAGTTACTTGTCCTAATTAGTATCGAAGTTACTGTTACCTGTCATAATTAGTATGGAAAATACAGTTACCTGCCATATTTTGTATCGAAATTACAGGCACTTGTCATAATTAGTATCGAAGTTACAGTTACCTGCCAAAATTTGTATCGAAATTACAGTTACTTGTCATAATTAGTAACGAAGTTACAGTTAACTGTCATAATTAGTATCGAAGTTACAGTTACTTGTCATAATTAGTACCGAAGTTACTGATACCTGTCATAATTAGTATCGAAGTTACTGTTACCTGTCATAATTTGTATCGAAATTACAGTTACTTGCCATAATTAGTAACGATGTTACAGTTACCTGTTATAATTAATATCGATGTTACAGTAACTTGTCAAAATTAGTATCGAAGTTACTGTTACTTGTCCTAATTAGTATCGAAGTTACAGTTACCTGTCATAATTAGTATCGAAGTTACAGTTACTTGTCTTAATTAGTATCGAAGTTACTGTTACCTGTCATAATTAGTATCGAAGTTACCGTTAACTGCCAAAATTTGTATCGAAATTATAGTTACATGCCATAATTAGTAACGAAGTTACAGTTACCTGGTATAATTAGTATCGAAGTTGCAGTTACTTGTCATAATTAGTATCGAAGATACTGTTACCTGTCATAATTAGTATCGAAGTTACAGTCACCTGTCATAATTAGAATCGAAATTACAATTACCTGCCATAATTTGTAACGAAATTACAGTTACTTGCCATAATTAGTAACGAAGTTACAGTTACCTGTCATAAATAGTATCGAAGTTACAGTTACTTGTCATAATTAGTACCGAAGTTACTGATACCTGTCATAATTAGTATCGAAGTTACAGTTACCTGCCATAATTAGTATCGAAGTTACTGTTACCTGTCATAATAAGAATCGAAGTTACAGTTACCTGTCATAATTTGCATCGAAATTAGAGTTACTTCTCATAATTAGTAACGAAGTTACAGTTACCTGCCATAATTAGTATAGAAATTACAGTTACTTGTCATAATTAGTAAAGAAGTTGCAGTTACCTGTCATAATTAGCATCGAAGTTACTATTACCTCTCATAATTAGTATCGAAGTTACAGTTACCTGCCATAATTAGTATTGAAGTTACAGTTACCTGCCATAATTTGTATCGAAATTACAGTTACTTGTCATAATTAGAAACGAAGTTACAGTTACCTGCCATAATTTGTATCGAAATTACAGTTACTTGTCATAATTAGAAACGAAGTTACAGTTACCTGCCATAATTTGTATCGAAATTACAGTTACTTGTCATAATTAGTAACGAAGTTACTCTTACCTGTCATAATTAGTATGGAAGTTACAGTTACTTGTCATAATTAGTATCGAAGTTACAGTTACCTGCCATAATTTGGATGGAAATTACAGGGACTTGTCATAATTAGTAACGAAGTTACAATTACCTGCCATAATTGGTATCGAAATTAAAGTTTCTTGTCATAATTAGTAACGAAGTTAGAGTTTCTTGTCATAATTAGTATCGAAGTTACAGTTACCTGTCATAATTTGTATCGAAGTTATAGTTACTTGTCATAATTAGTATCGAAGTTACTGTTACCTGTGATAATTAGTATCGAAGTTACAGTTACCTGCCATAATTTTTATCGAAATTACAGTTACTTGTCATAATTAGAATCGAAGTTACTGTTACCTGTCATAATTAGTATCGAACTTACAGTTACTTGTCATAATTAGTATCGAAGTTACTGTTACCTGTCATAAATAGTATCGAAGTTACAGTTACCTGCCAAAATTTGTATGGAAATTACAGTTACTTGTCATAATTAGTAACGAAGTTACAGTTACCTGCCATAATTTGTATCGAAATTACAGTTCCTTGTCATAATTAGTATCGAAGTTACAGTTACCTGTCATAATTAGCATCGAAGGTACTTTTACTTGTCATAATTAGTAACGAAGTTATAGTTACCTGTCATAATTTGTATCGAAATTACAGTTACTTGTCATAATTAGTAACGAAGTTACAGTTTCCTGTCATAATAAGTATCGAAGTTACTGTTACCTGTCATAATTAGTATGGAAGTTACAGTTACCTGCCATATTTTGTATCGAAATTACAGGCACTTGTCATAATTAGTATCGAAGTTACAGTTACCTGCCAAAATTTGTATCGAAATTACAGTTCCTTGTCATAATTAGTATCGAAGTTACAGTTACCTGTCATAATTTGTATCGATGTTATAGTTACTTGTCATAATTAGTATCGAGGTTACTGTTACCAGTCATAATTAGTATCGAAGTTACAGTTACCTGCCATAATTTGTATCGAAATTACAGTTACTTGTCATAATTAGTAACGACGTTACAGTTACCTGTCATAATTAGTATCGATGTTACAGTTACTTGTCATAATTAGAATCGAAGTTACTGTTACCTGTCATAATTAGTATCGAAGTTACAGTTACCTGCCAAAATTTTGTATCGAAATAACAGTGACTTGTCATAATTAGTAACGAAGTTACAGTTACCTGTCATAATTAGTATCGAAGTTACATTTACTTGTCATAATTAGTATCGAAGTTACAGTTACCTGCCATAATTTGTATCGAAATTACAGTTCCTTGTCATAATTAGTATCGAAGTTACAGTTACCTGTCATAATTAGCATCGAAGGTACAGTTACTTGTCATATTTAGTAACGAAGTTACAGTTACCTGTCATAATTTGTATTGAAATTACAGTTACTTGTCATAATTAGTTACGAAGTTACAGTTTCCTGTCATAATTAGTATCGAAGTTACTGTTACATGTCATAATTATTATGGAAGTTACAGTTACCTGCCATAATTTGTATCGAAATTACAGGGACTTGTCATAATTAGTATCGATGTTACAGTTACCTGCCAAAATTTGTATCGAAGTTATAGTTACTTGTCATAATTAGTATCGAAGGTACTGTTACTTGTCATAATTAGTAACGAAGTTACAGTTACCTGTCATAATTTGTATCGAAATTACAGTTACATGTCATAATTAGTAATGAAGTTACAGTTTCCCGTCATAATTAGTATCGAAGTTACTGTTACCTGTCATAATTAGTATGGAAGTTACAGTTACCTGCCATAATTTGTATCGAAATTACAGGGACTTGTCATAATTAGTATCGATGTTACAGTTACCTTTCATAATTTGTATCGAAATTACAGGGACTTGTCATAATTAGTAACGAAGTTACAGTTACCTGCCAAAATTAGTATGGAAATTAAAGTTATTTGTCATAATTAGTAACGAAGTTACTGTTACCTGTCATAATTAGTACCGAAGTTACAGTTACCTGCCAAAATTTGTATCGAAATTACAGTTCCTTGTCATAATTAGTATCGAAGTTACAGTTACCTGTCATAATTTGTATCGAAGTTATAGTTACTTGTCATAATTAGTATCGAGGTTACTGTTACCTGTCATAATTAGTATCGAAGTTACAGTTACCTGCCATAATTTGTATCGAAATTACAGTTACTTGTCATAATTAGTAACGACGTTACAGTTACCTGTCATAATTAGTATCGATGTTACAGTTACTTGTCATAATTAGAATCGAAGTTACTGTTACCTGTCATAATTAGTATCGAAGTTACAGTTACCTGCCAAAATTTTGTATCGAAATAACAGTTACTTGTCATAATTAGTAACGAAGTTACAGTTACCTGTCATAATTAGTATCGAAGTTACATTTACTTGTCATAATTAGTATCGAAGTTACAGTTACCTGTCATAATTAGCATCGAAGGTACTGTTACTTGTCATAATTAGTAACGAAGTTACAGTTACCTGTCATAATTTGTATTGAAATTACAGTTACTTGTCATAATTAGTAAGGAAGTTATAGTTTCCTGTCATAATTAGTATCGAAGTTACTGTTACCTGTCATAATTATTATGGAAGTTACAGTTACCTGCCATAATTTGTATCGAAATTACAGGGACTTGTCATAATTAGTATCGATGTTACAATTACCTGCCAAAATTTGTATCGAAGTTATAGTTACTTGTCATAATTAGTATCGAAGGTACTGTTACTTGTCATAATTAGTAACGAAGTTACAGTTACCTGTCATAATTTGTATCGAAATTACAGTTACTTGTCATAATTAGTAATGAAGTTACAGTTTCCTGTCATAATTAGCATCGAAGGTACTGTTACTTGTCACAATTAGTAACGAAGTTACAGTTACCTGTAATAATTTGTATCGAAATTACAGTTACTTGTCATAATTAGTAACGATGTTACAGTTACCTGCCATAATTTGTATCGAAATTACAGTTCCTTGTCATAATTAGTATCGAAGTTACAGTTACTTGTCATAATTAGCATCGAAGGTACTGTTACTTGTCATAATTAGTAACGAAGTGACAGTTACCTGTCATAATTTGTATCGAAATTACAGTTACTTGTCATAATTAGTAACGAAGTTACAGTTTCCTGTCATAAGTAGTATCGAAGTTACTGTTACCTGTCATAATTAGTATGGAAGTTACAGTTACCTGCCATATTTTGTATCAAAATTTCAGGCACTTGTCATAATTAGTATCGAAGTTACAGTTACCTGCCAAAATTTGTATCGAAATTACAGTTCCTTGTCATAATTAGTATCGAAGATACAGTTACCTGTCATAATTAGCATCGAAGGTACTGTTACTTGTCATAATTAGTATCGACGTTACTGTTACCTGTCATAATTAGTATTGAAGTTACTGTTACCTACCATAATTTTTTATCAAAATTACAGTTACTTGTCATAATTAGTATCGAAGGTAATGTTACCTGTCATAATTAGTATCGAAGTTACAATTACCTGCCATAATTTGTATCGAAATTACAGTTACTTTTCATAATTAGTAACGAAGTTACAGTTACCTGTCATAATTAGTATCGAAGTTACAGTTACTTGTCATAATTAGTATCGAAGTTACTGTTACCTGTCATAATTAGTATGGAAAATACAGTTACCTGCCATATTTTGTATCGAAATTAGAGGCACTTGTCATAATTAGTATCGAAGTTACAGTTACCTGCCAAAATTTGTATCGAAATTACAGTTCCTTGTCATAATTAGTAACGAAGTTACAGTTAACTGTCATAATTAGTATCGAAGTTACAGTTACTTGTCATAATTAGTACCGAAGTTACTGATACCTGTCATAAATAGTATCGAAGTTACAGTTACCTGTCATAATTTGTATCGAAATTACAGTTACTTGCCGTAATTAGTAACGAAGTTACAGTTACCTGTTATAATTAGTATCGATGTTACAGTAACTTGTCATAATTAGTATCGAAGTTACTGTTACTTGTCCTAATTATTATCGAAGTTACAGTTACTTGTCATAATTTGTATCGAAGTTACCGTTAACTGCCAAAATTTGTATCGAAATTACAGTTACTTGCCATAATTAGTAACGAAGTTACAGTTACCTGTTATAATTAGTATCGAAGTTGCAGTTACTTGTCATAATTAGTATCGAATATACTGTTACCTGTCATAATTAGTATCGAAGTTACAGTCACCTGTCATAATTAGTATCGATGTTACAGTTACTTGTCATAATTAGAATCGAAGTTACTGTTACCTGTCATAATTAGTATCGAAGTTACAGTTACCTGCCAAAATTTTGTATCGAAATAACAGTTACTTGTCATAATAAGTAACGAAGTTACAGTTACCTGTCATAATTAGTATCGAAGTTACATTTACTTGTCATAATTAGTATCGAAGTTACAGTTACCTGTCATAATTAGCATCGAAGGTACTGTTACTTGTCATAATTACTAACGAAGTTACAGTTACCTGTCATAATTTGTATCGAAATTACAGTTACTTGTCAAAATTAGTAACGAAGTTACAGTTTCCTGTCATAATTAGTATCGAAGTTACTGTTACCTGTCATAATTAGTATGGAAGTTACAGTTACCTGCCATATTTTGTATCGAAATTACAGGCACTTGTCATAATTAGTATCGAAGTTACAGTTACCTGCCAAAATTTGTATCGAAATTACAGTTCCTTGTCATAATTAGTATCGATGTTACAGTTACCTGTCATAATTTGTATCGAAGTTATAGTTACTTGTCATAATTAGTATCGAGGTTACTGTTACCTGTCATAATTAGTATCGAAGTTACAGTTACCTGCCATAATTTGTATCGAAATTACAGTTACTTGTCATAATTAGTAACGACGTTACAGTTACCTGTCATAATTAGTATCGATGTTACAGTTACTTGTCATAATTAGAATCGAAGTTACTGTTACCTGTCATAATTAGTATCGAAGTTACAGTTACCTGCCAAAATTTTGTATCGAAATAACAGTTACTTGTCATAATTAGTATCGAAGTTACAGTTACCTGTCATAATTAGCATCGAAGGTACTGTTACTTGTCATATTTAGTAACGAAGTTACAGTTACCTGTCATAATTTGTATTGAAATTACAGTTACTTGTCATAATTAGTAAGGAAGTTATAGTTTCCTGTCATAATTAGTATCGAAGTTACTGTTACCTGTCATAATTATTATGGAAGTTACAGTTACCTGCCATAATTTGTATCGAAATTACAGGGACTTGTCATAATTAGTATCGATGTTACAATTACCTGCCAAAATTTGTATCGAAGTTATAGTTACTTGTCATAATTAGTATCGAAGGTACTGTTACTTGTCATAATTAGTAACGAAGTTACAGTTACCTGTCATAATTTGTATCGAAATTACAGTTACTTGTCATAATTAGTAATGAAGTTACAGTTTCCTGTCATAATTAGTATCGAAGTTACTGTTACCTGTCATAATTAGTATGGAAGTTACAGTTACCTGCCATAATTTGTATCGAAATTACAGGGACTTGTCATAATTAGTATCGAAGTTACAGTTACCTGCCATAATTTGTATCGAAATTACAGGAACTTGTCATAATTAGTAACGAAGTTACAGTTACGTGCCATAATTAGTATCGAAATTAAAGTTATTTGTCATAATTAGTAACGAAGTTACAGTTACCTGTCATATTTAGTATCGAAGTTACAGTTACCTGCCAAAATTTGTATCGAAATTACAGTTACTTGTCATAATTAGTAACGAAGTTACAGTTACCTGCCATAATTTGTATCGAAATTACAGTTCCTTGTCATAATTAGTATCGAAGTTACAGTTACTTGTCATAATTAGCATCGAAGGTACTGTTACTTGTCATAATTAGTAAAGAAGTGACAGTTACCTGTCTTAATTTGTATCGAAATTACAGTTACTTGTCATAATTAGTAACGAAGTTACAGTTTCCTGTCATAATTAGTATCGAAGTTACTGTTACCTGTCATAATTAGTATGGAAGTTACAGTTACCTGCCATATTTTGTATCAAAATTTCAGGCACTTGTCATAATTAGTATCGAAGTTACAGTTACCTGCCAAAATTTGTATCGAAATTACAGTTCCTTGTCATAATTAGTATCGAAGTTACAGTTACCTGTCATAATTAGCATCGAAGGTACTGTTACTTGTCATAATTAGTATCGACGTTACTGTTACCTGTCATAATTAGTATTGAAGTTACTGTTACCTACCATAATTTTTTATCAAAATTACAGTTACTTGTCATAATTAGTATCGAAGGTACTGTTACCTGTCATAATTAGTATCGAAGTTACAATTACCTGCCATAATTTGTATCGAAATTACAGTTACTTTTCATAATTAGTAACGAAGTTACAGTTACCTGTCATAATTAGTATCGAAGTTACAGTTACTTGTCATAATTAGTATCGAAGTTACTGTTACCTGTCATAATTAGTATGGAAAATACAGTTACCTGCCATATTTTGTATCGAAATTACAGGCACTTGTCATAATTAGTATCGAAGTTACAGTTACCTGCCAAAATTTGTATCGAAATTACAGTTCCTTGTCATAATAAGTAACGAAGTTACAGTTAACTGTCATAATTAGTATCGAAGTTACAGTTACTTGTCATAATTAGTACCGAAGTTACTGATACCTGTCATAATTAGTATCGAAGTTACAGTTACCTGTCATAATTTGTATCGAAATTACAGTTACTTGCCGTAATTAGTAACGAAGTTACAGTTTCCTGTTATAATTAGTATCGATGTTACAGTAACTTGTCATAATTAGTATCGAAGTTACTGTTACTTGTCCTAATTATTATCGAAGTTACAGTTACCTGTCATAATTAGTATCGAAGTTACAGTTACTTGTCATAATTATTATTGAAGTTACCGTTAACTGCTAAAATTTGTATCGAAATTACAGTTACTTGCCATTATTAGTAACGAAGTTACAGTTACCTGTTATAATTAGTATCGAAGTTGCAGTTACTTGTCATAATTAGTATCGAATATACTGTTACCTGTCATAATTAGTATCGAAGTTACAGTCACCTGTCATAATTAGTATCGATGTTACAGTTACTTGTCATAATTAGAATCGAAGTTACTGTTACCTGTCATAATTAGTATCGAAGTTACAGTTACCTGCCAAAATTTTGTATCGAAATAACAGTTACTTGTCATAATAAGTAACGAAGTTACAGTTACCTGTCATAATTAGTATCGAAGTTACATTTACTTGTCATAATTAGTATCGAAGTTACAGTTACCTGTCATAATTAGCATCGAAGGTACTGTTACTTGTCATAATTACTAACGAAGTTACAGTTACCTGTCATAATTTGTATCGAAATTCCAGTTACTTGTCATAATTAGTAACGAAGTTACAGTTTCCTGTCATAATTAGTATCGAAGTTACTGTTACCTGTCATAATTAGTATGGAAGTTACAGTTACCTGCCATATTTTGTATCGAAATTACAGGCACTTGTCATAATTAGTACCGAAGTTACAGTTACCTGCCAAAATTTGTATCGAAATTACAGTTCCTTGTCATAATTAGTATCGAAGTTACAGTTACCTGTCATAATTTGTATCGAAGTTATAGTTACTTGTCATAATTAGTATCGAGGTTACTGTTACCTGTCATAATTAGTATCGAAGTTACAGTTACCTGCCATAATTTGTATCGAAATTACAGTTACTTGTCATAATTAGTAACGACGTTACAGTTACCTGTCATAATTAGTATCGATGTTACAGTTACTTGTCATAATTAGAATCGAAGTTACTGTTACCTGTCATAATTAGTATCGAAGTTACAGTTACCTGCCAAAATTTTGTATCGAAATAACAGTTACTTGTCATAATTAGTAACGAAGTTACAGTTACCTGTCATAATTAGTATCGAAGTTACATTTACTTGTCATAATTAGTATCGAAGTTACAGTTACCTGTCATAATTAGCATCGAAGGTACTGTTACTTGTCATAATTAGTAACGAAGTTACAGTTACCTGTCATAATTTGTATTGAAATTACAGTTACTTGTCATAATTAGTAAGAAAGTTATAGTTTCCTGTCATAATTAGTATCGAAGTTACTGTTACCTGTCATAATTATTATGGAAGTTACAGTTACCTGCCATAATTTGTATCGAAATTACAGGGACTTGTCATAATTAGTATCGATGTTACAATTACCTGCCAAAATTTGTATCGAAGTTATAGTTACTTGTCATAATTAGTATCGAAGGTACTGTTACTTGTCATTATTAGTAACGAAGTTACAGTTACCTGTCATAATTTGTATCGAAATTACAGTTACTTGTCATAATTAGTAATGAAGTTACAGTTTCCTGTCATAATTAGTATCGAAGTTACTGTTACCTGTCATAATTAGTATGGAAGTTACAGTTACCTGCCATAATTTGTATCGAAATTACAGGGACTTGTCATAATTAGTATCGAAGTTACAGTTACCTGCCAAAATTTGTATCGAAATTACAGTTCCTTGTCATAATTAGTATCGAAGTTACAGTTACCTGTCATAATTAGCATCGAAGGTACTGTTACTTGTCATAATTAGTATCGACGTTACTGTTACCTGTCATAATTAGTATTGAAGTTACTGTTACCTACCATAATTTTTTATCAAAATTACAGTTACTTGTCATAATTAGTATCGAAGGTACTGTTACCTGTCATAATTAGTATCGAAGTTACAATTACCTGCCATAATTTGTATCGAAATTACAGTTACTTTTCATAATTAGTAACGAAGTTACAGTTACCTGTCATAATTAGTAGCGAAGTTACAGTTACTTGTCATAATTAGTATCGAAGTTACTGTTACCTGTCATAATTAGTATGGAAAATACAGTTACCTGCCATATTTTGTATCGAAATTACAGGGACTTGTCTTAATTAGTATCGAAGTTACAGTTACCTGCCAAAATTTGTATCGAAATTACAGTTCCTTGTCATAATTAGTAACGAAGTTACAGTTAACTGTCATAATTAGTATCGAAGTTACAGTTACTTGTCATAATTAGTACCGAAGTTACTGATACCTGTCATAATTAGTATCGAAGTTACAGTTACCTGTCATAATTTGTATCGAAATTACAGTTACTTGCCATAATTAGTAACGAAGTTACAGTTACCTGTTATAATTAGTATCGATGTTACAGTAACTTGTCATAATTAGTATCGAAGTTACTGTTACTTGTCCTAATTAGTTTCGAAGTTACAGTTACCTGTCATAATTAGTATCGAAGTTACAGTTACTTGTCATAATTAGTATCGAAGTTACTGTTACCTGTCATAATTAGTATCGAAGTTACCGTTAACTGCCAAAATTTGTATCGAAATTACAGTTACTTGCCATAATTAGTAACGAAGTTACAGTTACCTGTTATAATTAGTATCGAAGTTGCAGTTACTTGTCATAATTAGTATCGAAGATACTGTTACCTGTCATAATTAGTATCGAAGTTACAGTCACCTGTCATAATTAGTATCGATGTTACAGTTACTTGTCATAATTAGAATCGAAGTTACTGTTACCTGTCATAATTAGTATCGAAGTTACAGTTACCTGCTAAAATTTTGTATCGAAATAACAGTTACTTGTCATAATTAGTAACGAAGTTACAGTTACCTGTCATAATTAGTATCGAAGTTACATTTACTTGTCATAATTAGTATCGAAGTTACAGTTACCTGTCATAATTAGCATCGAAGGTACTGTTACTTGTCATAATTACTAACGAAGTTACAGTTACCTGTCATAATTTGTATCGAAATTACAGTTACTTGTCATAATTAGTTACGAAGTTACAGTTTCCTGTCATAATTAGTATCGAAGTTACTGTTACCTGTCATAATTAGTATGGAAGTTACAGTTACCTGACATATTTTGTATCGAAATTACAGGCACTTGTCATAATTAGTATCGAAGTTACAGTTACCTGCCAAAATTTGTATCGAAATTACAGTTCCTTGTCATAAATAGTATCGAAGTTACAGTTACCTGTCATAATTTGTATCGAAGTTATAGTTACTTGTCATAATTAGTATCGAGGTTACTGTCACCTGTCATAATTAGTATCGAAGTTACATTTACCTGTCATAATTAGTATCGAAGTTACAGTCACCTGTCATAATTAGTATCGATGTTACAGTTACTTGTCATAATTAGAATCGAAGTTACTGTTACCTGTCATAATTAGTATCGAAGTTACAGTTACCTGCCAAAATTTTGTATCGAAATAACAGTTACTTGTCATAATAAGTAACGAAGTTACAGTTACCTGTCATAATTAGTATCGAAGTTACATTTACTTGTCATAATTAGTATCGAAGTTACAGTTACCTGTCATAATTAGCATCGAAGGTACTGTTACTTGTCATAATTACTAACGAAGTTACAGTTACCTGTCATAATTTGTATCGAAATTCCAGTTACTTGTCATAATTAGTAACGAAGTTACAGTTTCCTGTCATAATTAGTATCGAAGTTACTGTTACCTGTCATAATTAGTATGGAAGTTACAGTTACCTGCCATATTTTGTATCGAAATTACAGGCACTTGTCATAATTAGTACCGAAGTTACAGTTACCTGCCAAAATTTGTATCGAAATTACAGTTCCTTGTCATAATTAGTATCGAAGTTACAGTTACCTGTCATAATTTGTATCGAAGTTATAGTTACTTGTCATAATTAGTATCGAGGTTACTGTTACCTGTCATAATTAGTATCGAAGTTACAGTTACCTGCCATAATTTGTATCGAAATTACAGTTACTTGTCATAATTAGTAACGACGTTACAGTTACCTGTCATAATTAGTATCGATGTTACAGTTACTTGTCATAATTAGAATCGAAGTTACTGTTACCTGTCATAATTAGTATCGAAGTTACAGTTACCTGCCAAAATTTTGTATCGAAATAACAGTTACTTGTCATAATTAGTAACGAAGTTACAGTTACCTGTCATAATTAGTATCGAAGTTACATTTACTTGTCATAATTAGTATCGAAGTTACAGTTACCTGTCATAATTAGCATCGAAGGTACTGTTACTTGTCATAATTAGTAACGAAGTTACAGTTACCTGTCATAATTTGTATTGAAATTACAGTTACTTGTCATAATTAGTAAGAAAGTTATAGTTTCCTGTCATAATTAGTATCGAAGTTACTGTTACCTGTCATAATTATTATGGAAGTTACAGTTACCTGCCATAATTTGTATCGAAATTACAGGGACTTGTCATAATTAGTATCGATGTTACAATTACCTGCCAAAATTTGTATCGAAGTTATAGTTACTTGTCATAATTAGTATCGAAGGTACTGTTACTTGTCATTATTAGTAACGAAGTTACAGTTACCTGTCATAATTTGTATCGAAATTACAGTTACTTGTCATAATTAGTAATGAAGTTACAGTTTCCTGTCATAATTAGTATCGAAGTTACTGTTACCTGTCATAATTAGTATGGAAGTTACAGTTACCTGCCATAATTTGTATCGAAATTACAGGGACTTGTCATAATTAGTATCGAAGTTACAGTTACCTGCCAAAATTTGTATCGAAATTACAGTTCCTTGTCATAATTAGTATCGAAGTTACAGTTACCTGTCATAATTAGCATCGAAGGTACTGTTACTTGTCATAATTAGTATCGACGTTACTGTTACCTGTCATAATTAGTATTGAAGTTACTGTTACCTACCATAATTTTTTATCAAAATTACAGTTACTTGTCATAATTAGTATCGAAGGTACTGTTACCTGTCATAATTAGTATCGAAGTTACAATTACCTGCCATAATTTGTATCGAAATTACAGTTACTTTTCATAATTAGTAACGAAGTTACAGTTACCTGTCATAATTAGTAGCGAAGTTACAGTTACTTGTCATAATTAGTATCGAAGTTACTGTTACCTGTCATAATTAGTATGGAAAATACAGTTACCTGCCATATTTTGTATCGAAATTACAGGGACTTGTCTTAATTAGTATCGAAGTTACAGTTACCTGCCAAAATTTGTATCGAAATTACAGTTCCTTGTCATAATTAGTAACGAAGTTACAGTTAACTGTCATAATTAGTATCGAAGTTACAGTTACTTGTCATAATTAGTACCGAAGTTACTGATACCTGTCATAATTAGTATCGAAGTTACAGTTACCTGTCATAATTTGTATCGAAATTACAGTTACTTGCCATAATTAGTAACGAAGTTACAGTTACCTGTTATAATTAGTATCGATGTTACAGTAACTTGTCATAATTAGTATCGAAGTTACTGTTACTTGTCCTAATTAGTTTCGAAGTTACAGTTACCTGTCATAATTAGTATCGAAGTTACAGTTACTTGTCATAATTAGTATCGAAGTTACTGTTACCTGTCATAATTAGTATCGAAGTTACCGTTAACTGCCAAAATTTGTATCGAAATTACAGTTACTTGCCATAATTAGTAACGAAGTTACAGTTACCTGTTATAATTAGTATCGAAGTTGCAGTTACTTGTCATAATTAGTATCGAAGATACTGTTACCTGTCATAATTAGTATCGAAGTTACAGTCACCTGTCATAATTAGTATCGATGTTACAGTTACTTGTCATAATTAGAATCGAAGTTACTGTTACCTGTCATAATTAGTATCGAAGTTACAGTTACCTGCTAAAATTTTGTATCGAAATAACAGTTACTTGTCATAATTAGTAACGAAGTTACAGTTACCTGTCATAATTAGTATCGAAGTTACATTTACTTGTCATAATTAGTATCGAAGTTACAGTTACCTGTCATAATTAGCATCGAAGGTACTGTTACTTGTCATAATTACTAACGAAGTTACAGTTACCTGTCATAATTTGTATCGAAATTACAGTTACTTGTCATAATTAGTTACGAAGTTACAGTTTCCTGTCATAATTAGTATCGAAGTTACTGTTACCTGTCATAATTAGTATGGAAGTTACAGTTACCTGACATATTTTGTATCGAAATTACAGGCACTTGTCATAATTAGTATCGAAGTTACAGTTACCTGCCAAAATTTGTATCGAAATTACAGTTCCTTGTCATAAATAGTATCGAAGTTACAGTTACCTGTCATAATTTGTATCGAAGTTATAGTTACTTGTCATAATTAGTATCGAGGTTACTGTTACCTGTCATAATTAGTATCGAAGTTACAGTTACCTGCCATAATTTGTATCGAAATTACAGTTACTTGTCATAATTAGAATCGAAGTTACTGTTACCTGTCATAATTAGTATCGAAGTTACAGTTACCTGCCAAAATTTTGTATCGAAATAACAGTTACTTGTCATAATTAGTAACGAAGTTACAGTTACCTGTCATAATTAGTATCGAAGTTACATTTACTTGTCATAATTAGTATCGAAGTTACAGTTACCTGTCATAATTAGCATCGAAGGTACTGTTACTTGTCATAATTAGTAACGAAGTTACAGTTACCTGTCATAATTTGTATTGAAATTACAGTTACTTGTCATAATTAGTAAGGAAGTTATAGTTTCCTGTCATAATTAGTATCGAAGTTACTGTTACCTGTCATAATTATTATGGAAGTTACAGTTACCTGCCATAATTTGTATCGAAATTACAGGGACTTGTCAAAATTAGTATCGATGTTACAATTACCTGCCAAAATTTGTATCGAAGTTATAGTTACTTGTCATAATTAGTATCGAAGGTACTGTTACTTGTCATAATTAGTAACGAAGTTACAGTTACCTGTCATAATTTGTATCGAAATTACAGTTACTTGTCATAATTAGTAATGAAGTTACAGTTTCCTGTCATAATTAGTATCGAAGTTACTGTTACCTGTCATAATTAGTATGGAAGTTACAGTTACCTGCCATAATTTGTATCGAAATTACAGGGACTTGTCATAATTAGTATCGAAGTTACAGTTACCTGCCATAATTTGTATCGAAATTACAGGGACTTGTCATAATTAGTAACGAAATTACAGTTACGTGCCATAATTAGTATCGAAATTAAAGTTATTTGTCATATTTAGTAACGAAGTTACAGTTACCTGTCATATTTAGTATCGAAGTTACAGTTACCTGCCAAAATTTGTATCGAAATTACAGTTACTTGTCATAATTAGTAACGAAGTTACAGTTACCTGCCATAATTTGTATCGAAATTACAGTTCCTTGTCATAATTAGTATCGAAGTTACAGTTACCTGTCATAATTAGCATCGAAGGTACTGTTACTTGTCATAATTAGTAACGAAGTTACAGTTACCTGTAATAATTTGTATCGAAATTACAGTTACTTGTCATAATTAGTAACGAAGTTACAGTTACCTGCCATAATTTGTATCGAAATTACAGTTCCTTGTCATAATTAGTATCGAAGTTACAGTTACCTGTCATAATTAGCATCGAATGTACTGTTACTTGTCATAATTAGTAACGAAGTGACAGTTACCTGTCATAATTTGTATCGAAATTACAGTTACTTGTCATAATTAGTAACGAAGTTACAGTTTCCTGTCATAATTAGTATCGAAGTTACTGTTACCTGTCATAATTAGTATGGAAGTTACAGTTACCTGCCATATTTTGTATCAAAATTACAGGCACTTGTCATAATTAGTATCGAAGTTACAGTTACCTGCCAAAATTTGTTACAAAATTACAGTTCCTTGTCATAATTAGTATCGAAGTTACAGTTACCTGTCATAATTAGCATCGAAGGTACTGTTACTTGTCATAATTAGTATCGACGTTACTGTTACCTGTCATAATTAGTATTGAAGTTACTGTTACCTACCATAATTTTTTATCAAAATTACAGTTACTTGTCATAATTAGTATCGAAGGTACTGTTACCTGTCATAATTAGTATCGAAGTTACAATTACCTGCCATAATTTGTATCGAAATTACAGTTACTTTTCATAATTAGTAACGAAGTTACAGTTACCTGTCATAATTAGTATCGAAGTTACAGTTACTTGTCATAATTAGTATCGAAGTTACTGTTACCTGTCATAATTAGTATGGAAAATACAGTTACCTGCCATATTTTGTATCGAAATTACAGGCACTTGTCATAATTAGTATCGAAGTTACAGTTACCTGCCAAAATTTGTATCGAAATTACAGTTACTTGTCATAATTAGTAACGAAGTTACAGTTAACTGTCATAATTAGTATCGAAGTTACAGTTACTTGTCATAATTAGTACCGAAGTTACTGATACCTGTCATAATTAGTATCGAAGTTACTGTTACCTGTCATAATTTGTATCGAAATTACAGTTACTTTCCATAATTAGTAACGATGTTACAGTTACCTGTTATAATTAATATCGATGTTACAGTAACTTGTCATAATTAGTATCGAAGTTACTGTTACTTGTCCTAATTAGTATCGAAGTTACAGTTACCTGTCATAATTAGTATCGAAGTTACAGTTACTTGTCTTAATTAGTATCGAAGTTACTGTTACCTGTCATAATTAGTATCGAAGTTACCGTTAACTGCCAAAATTTGTATCGAAATTATAGTTACATGCCATAATTAGTAACGAAGTTACAGTTACCTGGTATAATTAGTATCGAAGTTGCAGTTACTTGTCATAATTAGTATCGAAGATACTGTTACCTGTCATAATTAGTATCGAAGTTACAGTCACCTGTCATAATTAGTATCGAAATTACAATTACCTGCCATAATTTGTAACGAAATTACAGTTACTTGCCATAATTAGTAACGAAGTTACAGTTACCTGTCATAATTAGTATCGAAGTTACAGTTACTTGTCATAATTAGTACCGAAGTTACTGATACCTGTCATAATTAGTATCGAAGTTACAGTTACCTTCCATAATTAGTATCGAAGTTACTGTTACCTGTCATAATAAGAATCGAAGTTACAGTTACCTGTCATAATTTGCATCGAAATTACAGTTACTTCTCATAATTAGTAACGAAGTTACAGTTACCTGCCATAATTAGTATAGAAATTACAGTTACTTGTCATAATTAGTAAAGAAGTTGCAGTTACCTGTCATAATTGGCATCGAAGTTACTATTACCTCTCATATTTAGTATCGAAGTTACAGTTACCTGCCATAATTAGTATTGAAGTTACAGTTACCTGCCATAATTTGTATCGAAATTACAGTTACTTGTCATAATTAGAAACGAAGTTACAGTTACCTGCCATAATTTATATCGAAATTACAGTTACTTGTCATAATTAGAAACGAAGTTACAGTTACCTGCCATAATTTGTATCGAAATTACAGTTACTTGTCATAATTAGTAACGAAGTTACTCTTACCTGTCATAATTAGTATGGAAGTTACAGTTACTTGTCATAATTAGTATCGAAGTTACAGTTACCTGCCATAATTTGTATGGAAATTACAGGGACTTGTCATAATTAGTAACGAAGTTACAGTTACCTGCCATAATTGGTATCGAAATTAAAGTTTCTTGTCATAATTAGTAACGAAGTTAGAGTTTCTTGTCATAATTAGTATCGAAGTTACAGTTACCTGTCATAATTTGTATCGAAGTTATAGTTACTTGTCATAATTAGTATCGAAGTTACTGTTACCTGTGATAATTAGTATCGAAGTTACAGTTACCTGCCATAATTTTTATCGAAATTACAGTTACTTGTCATAATTAGTAACGAAGTTCCAGTTACCTGTCATAATTAGTATCGAACTTACAGTTACTTGTCATAATTAGTATCGAAGTTACTGTTACCTGTCATAAATAGTATCGAAGTTACAGTTACCTGCCAAAATTTGTATGGAAATTACAGTTACTTGTCATAATTAGTAACGAAGTTACAGTTACCTGCCATAATTTGTATCGAAATTACAGTTCCTTGTCATAATTAGTATCGAAGTTACAGTTACCTGTCATAATTAGCATCGAAGGTACTTTTACTTGTCATAATTAGTAACGAAGTTATAGTTACCTGTCATAATTTGTATCGAAATTACAGTTACTTGTCATAATTAGTAACGAAGTTACAGTTTCCTGTCATAATAAGTATCGAAGTTACTGTTACCTGTCATAATTAGTATGGAAGTTACAGTTACCTGCCATATTTTGTATCGAAATTACAGGCACTTGTCATAATTAGTATCGAAGTTACAGTTACCTTCATAATTAGTATCGAAGTTACAGTTACCTGTCATAATTTGTATCGAAGTTATAGTTACTTGTCATAATTAGTATCGAGGTTACTGTTACCTGTCATAATTAGTATCGAAGTTACAGTTACCTGCCATAATTTGTATCGAAATTACAGTTACTTGTCATAATTAGAATCGAAGTTACTGTTACCTGTCATAATTAGTATCGAAGTTACAGTTACCTGCCAAAATTTTGTATCGAAATAACAGTTACTTGTCATAATTAGTAACGAAGTTACAGTTACCTTCATAATTAGTATCGAAGTTACATTTACTTGTCATAATTAGTATCGAAGTTACAGTTACCTGTCATAATTAGCATCGAAGGTACTGTTACTTGTCATAATTAGTAACGAAGTTACAGTTACCTGTCATAATTTGTATTGAAATTACAGTTACTTGTCATAATTAGTAAGGAAGTTATAGTTTCCTGTCATAATTAGTATCGAAGTTACTGTTACCTGTCATAATTATTATGGAAGTTACAGTTACCTGCCATAATTTGTATCGAAATTACAGGGACTTGTCATAATTAGTATCGAAGTTACAGTTACCTGCCATAATTTGTATCGAAATTACAGGGACTTGTCATAATTAGTAACGAAATTACAGTTACGTGCCATAATTAGTATCGAAATTAAAGTTATTTGTCATATTTAGTAACTAAGTTACAGTTACCTGTCATATTTAGTATCGAAGTTACAGTTACCTGCCAAAATTTGTATCGAAATTACAGTTACTTGTCATAATTAGTAACGAAGTTACAGTTACCTGCCATAATTTGTATCGAAATTACAGTTCCTTGTCATAATTAGTATCGAAGTTACAGTTACCTGTCATAATTAGCATCGAAGGTACTGTTACTTGTCATAATTAGTAACGAAGTTACAGTTACCTCTAATAATTTGTATCGAAATTACAGTTACTTGTCATAATTAGTAACGAAGTTACAGTTACCTGCCATAATTTGTATCGAAATTACAGTTCCTTGTCATAATTAGTATCGAAGTTACAGTTACCTGTCATAATTAGCATCGAAGGTACTGTTACTTGTCATAATTAGTAACGAAGTGACAGTTACCTGTCATAATTTGTATCGAAATTACAGTTACTTGTCATAATTAGTAACGAAGTTACAGTTTCCTGTCATAATTAGTATCGAAGTTACTGTTACCTGTCATAATTAGTATGGAAGTTACAGTTACCTGCCATATTTTGTATCAAAATTACAGGCACTTGTCAAAATTAGTATCGAAGTTACAGTTACCTGCCAAAATTTGTTACGAAATTACAGTTCCTTGTCATAATTAGTATCGAAGTTACAGTTACCTGTCATAATTAGCATCGAAGGTACTGTTACTTGTCATAATTAGTATCGACGTTACTGTTACCTGTCATAATTAGTATTGAAGTTACTGTTACCTACCATAATTTTTTATCAAAATTACAGTTACTTGTCATAATTAGTATCGAAGGTACTGTTACCTGTCATAATTAGTATCGAAGTTACAATTACCTGCCATAATTTGTATCGAAATTACAGTTACTTTTCATAATTAGTAACGAAGTTACAGTTACCTGTCATAATTAGTATCGAAGTAACAGTTACTTGTCCTAATTAGTATCGAAGTTACTGTTACCTGTCATAATTAGTATGGAAAATACAGTTACCTGCCATATTTTGTATCGAAATTACAGGCACTTGTCATAATTAGTATCGAAGTTACAGTTACCTGCCAAAATTTGTATCGAAATTACAGTTACTTGTCATAATTAGTAACGAAGTTACAGTTAACTGTCATAATTAGTATCGAAGTTACAGTTACTTGTCATAATTAGTACCGAAGTTACTGATACCTGTCATAATTAGTATCGCAGTTACTGTTACCTGTCATAATTTGTATCGAAATTACAGTTACTTGCCATAATTAGTAACGATGTTACAGTTACCTGTTATAATTAATATCGATGTTACAGTAACTTGTCATAATTAGTATCGAAGTTACTGTTACTTGTCCTAATTAGTATCGAAGTTACAGTTACCTGTCATAATTAGTATCGAAGTTACAGTTACTTGTCTTAATTAGTATCGAAGTTACTGTTACCTGTCATAATTAGTATCGAAGTTACCGTTAACTGCCAAAATTTGTATCGAAATTATAGTTACATGCCATAATTAGTAACGAAGTTACAGTTACCTGGTATAATTAGTATCGAAGTTGCAGTTACTTGTCATAATTAGTATCGAAGATACTGTTACCTGTCATAATTAGTATCGAAGTTACAGTCACCTGTCATAATTAGAATCGAAATTACAATTACCTGCCATAATTTGTAACGAAATTACAGTTACTTGCCATAATTAGTAACGAAGTTACAGTTACCTGTCATAAATAGTATCGAAGTTACAGTTACTTGTCATAATTAGTACCGAAGTTACTGATACCTGTCATAATTAGTATCGAAGTTACAGTTACCTGCCATAATTAGTATCGAAGTTACTGTTACCTGTCATAATAAGAATCGAAGTTACAGTTACCTGTCATAATTTGCATCGAAATTAGAGTTACTTCTCATAATTAGTAACGAAGTTACAGTTACCTGCCATAATTAGTATAGAAATTACAGTTACTTGTCATAATTAGTAAAGAAGTTGCAGTTACCTGTCATAATTAGCATCGAAGTTACTATTACCTCTCATAATTAGTATCGAAGTTACAGTTACCTGCCATAATTAGTATTGAAGTTACAGTTACCTGCCATAATTTGTATCGAAATTACAGTTACTTGTCATAATTAGAAACGAAGTTACAGTTACCTGCCATAATTTGTATCGAAATTACAGTTACTTGTCATAATTAGAAACGAAGTTACAGTTACCTGCCATAATTTGTATCGAAATTACAGTTACTTGTCATAATTAGTAACGAAGTTACTCTTACCTGTCATAATTAGTATGGAAGTTACAGTTACTTGTCATAATTAGTATCGAAGTTACAGTTACCTGCCATAATTTGGATGGAAATTACAGGGACTTGTCATAATTAGTAACGAAGTTACAATTACCTGCCATAATTGGTATCGAAATTAAAGTTTCTTGTCATAATTAGTAACGAAGTTAGAGTTTCTTGTCATAATTAGTATCGAAGTTACAGTTACCTGTCATAATTTGTATCGAAGTTATAGTTACTTGTCATAATTAGTATCGAAGTTACTGTTACCTGTGATAATTAGTATCGAAGTTACAGTTACCTGCCATAATTTTTATCGAAATTACAGTTACTTGTCATAATTAGAATCGAAGTTACTGTTACCTGTCATAATTAGTATCGAACTTACAGTTACTTGTCATAATTAGTATCGAAGTTACTGTTACCTGTCATAAATAGTATCGAAGTTACAGTTACCTGCCAAAATTTGTATGGAAATTACAGTTACTTGTCATAATTAGTAACGAAGTTACAGTTACCTGCCATAATTTGTATCGAAATTACAGTTCCTTGTCATAATTAGTATCGAAGTTACAGTTACCTGTCATAATTAGCATCGAAGGTACTTTTACTTGTCATAATTAGTAACGAAGTTATAGTTACCTGTCATAATTTGTATCGAAATTACAGTTACTTGTCATAATTAGTAACGAAGTTACAGTTTCCTGTCATAATAAGTATCGAAGTTACTGTTACCTGCCATAATTAGTATGGAAGTTACAGTTACCTGCCATATTTTGTATCGAAATTACAGGCACTTGTCATAATTAGTATCGAAGTTACAGTTACCTGCCAAAATTTGTATCGAAATTACAGTTCCTTGTCATAATTAGTATCGAAGTTACAGTTACCTGTCATAATTTGTATCGATGTTATAGTTACTTGTCATAATTAGTATCGAGGTTACTGTTACCAGTCATAATTAGTATCGAAGTTACAGTTACCTGCCATAATTTGTATCGAAATTACAGTTACTTGTCATAATTAGTAACGACGTTACAGTTACCTGTCATAATTAGTATCGATGTTACAGTTACTTGTCATAATTAGAATCGAAGTTACTGTTACCTGTCATAATTAGTATCGAAGTTACAGTTACCTGCCAAAATTTTGTATCGAAATAACAGTGACTTGTCATAATTAGTAACGAAGTTACAGTTACCTGTCATAATTAGTATCGAAGTTACATTTACTTGTCATAATTAGTATCGAAGTTACAGTTACCTGCCATAATTTGTATCGAAATTACAGTTCCTTGTCATAATTAGTATCGAAGTTACAGTTACCTGTCATAATTAGCATCGAAGGTACAGTTACTTGTCATATTTAGTAACGAAGTTACAGTTACCTGTCATAATTTGTATTGAAATTACAGTTACTTGTCATAATTAGTTACGAAGTTACAGTTTCCTGTCATAATTAGTATCGAAGTTACTGTTACATGTCATAATTATTATGGAAGTTACAGTTACCTGCCATAATTTGTATCGAAATTACAGGGACTTGTCATAATTAGTATCGATGTTACAGTTACCTGCCAAAATTTGTATCGAAGTTATAGTTACTTGTCATAATTAGTATCGAAGGTACTGTTACTTGTCATAATTAGTAACGAAGTTACAGTTACCTGTCATAATTTGTATCGAAATTACAGTTACATGTCATAATTAGTAATGAAGTTACAGTTTCCCGTCATAATTAGTATCGAAGTTACTGTTACCTGTCATAATTAGTATGGAAGTTACAGTTACCTGCCATAATTTGTATCGAAATTACAGGGACTTGTCATAATTAGTATCGATGTTACAGTTACCTCTCATAATTTGTATCGAAATTACAGGGACTTGTCATAATTAGTAACGAAGTTACAGTTACCTGCCAAAATTAGTATGGAAATTAAAGTTATTTGTCATAATTAGTAACGAAGTTACAGTTACCTGTCATATTTAGTATCGAAGTTACAGTTACCTGCCAAAATTTGTATCGAAATTACAGTTACTTGTCATAATTAGTAACGAAGTTACAGTTATCTGCCATAATTTGTATCCAAATTACAGTTCCTTGTCATAATTAGTATCGAAGTTACAGTTACCTGTCATAATTAGCATCGAAGGTACTGTTACTTGTCATAATTAGTAACGAAGTTACAGTTACCTGTCATAATTTGTATCGAAATTACAGTTACTTGTCACAATTAGTAACGATGTTACAGTTACCTGCCATAATTAGTATGGAAGTTACAGTTACCTGCCATATTTTGTATCGAAATTACAGGCACTTGTCATAATTAGTATCGAAGTTACAGTTACCTGCCAAAATTTGTATCGAAATTACAGTTCCTTGTCATAATTAGTATCGAAGTTACAGTTACCTGTCATAATTAGCATCGAAGGTACTGTTACTTGTCATAATTAGTATCGACGTTACTGTTACCTGTCATAATTAGTATTGAAGTTACTGTTACCTACCATAATTTTTTATCAAAATTACAGTTACTTGTCATAATTAGTAACGAAGTTAGAGTTTCTTGTCATAATTAGTACCGAAGTTACAGGTACCTGTCATAATTTGTATCGAAGTTATAGTTACTTGTCATAATTAGTATCGAAGATACTGTTACCTGTCATAATTAGTATCGAAGTTACAATTACCTGCCATAATTTGTATCGAAATTACAGTTACTTTTCATAATTAGTAACGAAGTTACATTTACCTGTCATAATTAGTATCGAAGTTACAGTTACTTGTCATAATTAGTATCGAAGTTACTTTTACCTGTCATAATTAGTATGGAAGTTACAGTTACCTTCCATATTTTGTATCGAAATTACAGGCACTTGTCATAATTAGTATCGAAGTTACAGTTACCTGCCAAAATTTGTATCGAAATTACAGTTCCTTGTCATAATTAGTAACGAAGTTACAGTTAACTGTCATAATTAGTATCGAAGTTACAGTTACTTGTCATAATTAGTACCGAAGTTACTGATACCTGTCATAATTAGTATCGAAGTTACAGTTACCTGTCATATATTGTATCGAAATTACAGTTACTTGCCATAATAAGTAACGAAGTTACAGTTACCTGTTATAATTAGTATCGAAGTTACAGTAACTTGTCATAATAAGTATCGAAGTTACTGTTACTTGTCCTAATTAGTATCGAAGTTACAGTTACCTGTCATAATTAGTATCGAAGTTACAGTTACTTGTCATAATTGGTATCGAAGTTACTGTTTCCAGTCATAAATAGTATCGAAGTTACCGTTACCTGCCAAAATTTGTATCGAAATTACAGTTACTTGTCATAATTAGTAACGAAGTTACAGTTACCTGTTATAATTAGTATCGAAGTTGCAGTTACTTGTCATAATTAGTATCGAAGATACTGTTACCTGTCATAATTAGTATCGAAGTTACAGTCACCTGTCATACTTAGTATCGAAATTACAATTACCTGCCATAATTTGTAACGAAATTACAGTTACTTGTCATAATTAGTAACGAAGTTACAGTTACCTGTCAAAATTAGTATCGAAGTTACAGTTACTTGTCATAATTAGTACCGAAGTTACCGATACCTGTCATAATTAGTATCGAAGTTACAGTTACCTGCCATAATTAGTATCGAAGTAACTGTTACCTGTCATAATAAGAATCGAAGTTACAGTTACCTGTCATAATTTGCATCGAAATTACAGTTACTTCTCATAATTAGTAACGAAGTTACAGTTACCTGCCATAATTAGTATAGAAATTACAGTTACTTGTCATAATTAGTAAAGAAGTTGCAGTTACCTGTCATAATTAGCATCGAAGTTACTATTACCTCTCATAATTAGTATCGAAGTTACAGTTACCTGCCATAATTAGTATTGAAGTTACAGTTACCTGCCATAATTTGTATCGAAATTACAGTTACTTGTCATAATTAGTAACGAAGTTACAGTTACCTGCCATAATTTGTATCGAAATTACAGTTACATGTCATAATTAGTAACGAAGTTACAGTTACCTGTCATAATTAGTATCGAAGTTACAGATACTTGTCATAATTAGAAACGAAGTTACTGTTACCTGTCATAATTAGTATCGAGGTTACAGTTACCTGCCAAAATTTGTATCGAAATTACAGTTACTTGTCATAATTAGTAACGAAGTTACTGTTACCTGTCATAATTAGTATGGAAGATACAGTTACTTGTCATAATTAGTATCGAAGTTACAGTTACCTGCCATAATTTGTATCGAAATTACAGGGACTTGTCATAATTAGTAACGATGTTACAGTTACCTGCCATAATTAGTATCGAAATTAAAGTTTCTTGTCATAATTAGTAACGAAGTTAGAGTTTCTTGTCATAATTAGTATCGAAGTTACAGTTACCTGTCATAATTTGTATCGAAGTTATAGTTACTTGTCATAATTAGTATCGAAGTTACTGTTACCTGTGATAATTAGTATCGAAGTTACAGTTACCTGCCATAATTTGTATCGAAATTACAGTTACTTGTCATAATTAGTAACGAAGTTCCAGTTACCTGTCATAATTAGTATCGAACTTACAGTTACTTGTCATAATTAGTATCGATGTTACTGTTACCTGTCATAAATAGTATCGAAGTTACAGTTAACTGCCAAAATTTGTATCGAAATTACAGTTACTTGTCATAATTAGTAACGAAGTTACAGTTACCTGCCATAATTTGTATCGAAATTACAGTTCCTTGTCATAATTAGTATCGAAGTTACAGTTACCTGTCATAATTAGCATCGAAGGTACTGTTACTTGTCATAATTAGTAAAGAAGTTACAGTTACCTATCATAATTTGTATCGAAATTACAGTTACTTGTCATAATTAGTAACGAAGTTACAGTTTCCTGTCATAATTAGTATCTAAGTTACTGTTACCTGTCATAATTAGTATGGAAGTTACAATTACCTGCCATATTTTGTATCGAAATTACAGGCACTTGTCATAATTAGCATCAAAGTTACAGTTACCTGCCAAAATTTGTATCGAAATTACAGTTCCTTGTCATAATTAGAATCGAAGTTACAGTTACCTGTCATAATTTGTATCGAAGTTATAGTTACTTGTCATAATTAGTATCGAGGTTACTGTTACCTGTCATAATTAGTATCGAAGTTACAGTTACCTGCCATAATTTGTATCGAAATTACAGTTACTTGTCATAATTAGTAACGACGTTACAGTTACCTGTCATAATTAGTATCGATGTTACATTTACTTGTCATAATTAGAATCGAAGTTACTGTTACCTGTCATAATTAGTATCGAAGTTACAGTTACCTGCCAAAATTTTGTATCGAAATAACAGTTATTTGTCATAATTAGTAACGAAGTTACAGTTACCTGTCATAATTAGTATCGAAGTTACATTTACTTGTCATAATTAGTATCGAAGTTACAGTTACCTGCCATAATTTGTATCGAAATTACAGTTCCTTGTCATGATTAGTATCGAAGTTACAGTTACCTGTCATAATTAGCATCGAAGGTACTGTTACTTGCCATAATTAGTAACGAAGTTACAGTTACCTGTCATAATTTGTATTGAAATTACAGTTACTTGTCATAATTAGTTACGAAGTTACAGTTTCCTGTCATAATTAGTATCGAAGTTACTGTTACCTGTCATAATTATTATGGAAGTTACAGTTACCTGCCATAATTTGTATCGAAATCACAGGGACTTGTCATAATTAGTATCGATGTTACAGTTACCTGCCAAAATTTGTATCGAAGTTATAGTTACTTGTCATAATTAGTATCGAAGGTACTGTTACTTGTCATAATTAGTAACGAAGTTACAGTTACCTGTCATAATTTGTATCGAAATTACAGTTACTTGTCATAATTAGTAATGAAGTTACAGTTTCCTGTCATAATTAGTATCGAAGTTACTGTTACCTGTCATAATTAGTATGGAAGTTACAGTTACCTGCCATAATTTGTATCGAAATTACTGGGACTTGTCATAATTAGTATCGAAGTTACAGTTACCTGCCATAATTTGTATCGAAATTACAGTTACTTGTCATAATTAGTAACGACGTTACAGTTACCTGTCATAATTAGTATCGATGTTACAGTTACTTGTCATAATTAGAATCGAAGTTACTGTTACCTGTCATAATTAGTATCGAAGTTACAAGTACCTGCCAAAATTTTGTATCGAAATAACAGTTACTTGTCATAATTAGTAACGAAGTTACAGTTACCTGTCATAATTAGTAACGAAGTTACATTTACTTGTCATAATTAGTATCGAAGTTACAGTTACCTGCCATAATTTGTATCGAAATTACAGTTCCTTGTCATAATTAGTATCGAAGTTACAGTTACCTGTCATAATTAGCATCGAAGGTACTGTTACTTGCCATAATTAGTAACGAAGTTACAGTTACCTGTCATAATTTGTATTGAAATTACAGTTACTTGTCATAATTAGTTACGAAGTTACAGTTTCCTGTCATAATTAGTATCGAAGTTACTGTTACCTGTCATAATTATTATGGAAGTTACAGTTACCTGCCATAATTTGTTTCGAAATCACAGGGACTTGTCATAATTAGTATCGATGTTACAGTTACCTGCCAAAATTTGTATCGAAGTTATAGTTACTTGTCATAATTAGTATCGAAGGTACTGTTACTTGTCATAATTAGTAACGAAGTTACAGTTACCTGTCATAATTTGTATCGAAATTACAGTTACTTGTCATAATTAGTATCGAGGTTACTGTTACCTGTCATATTTAGTATCGAAGTTATAGTTACTTGTCATAATTAGTATCGAGGTTACTGTTACCTGTCATAATTAGTATCGAAGTTACATTTACCTGCCATAATTAGTATCGAAATTAAAGTTTCTTGTCATAATTAGTAACGAAGTTAGAGTTTCTTGTCATAATTAGTATCGAAGTTACAGTTACCTGTCATAATTTGTATCGATGTTATAGTTACTTGTCATAATTAGTATCGAAGTTACTGTTACCTGTGATAATTAGTATCGAAGTTACAGTTACCTGCCATAATTTGTATCGTAATTACAGTTACTTGTCATAATTAGTAACGAAGTTCCAGTTACCTGACATAATTAGTATCGAACTTACAGTTACTTGTCATAATTAGTATCGATGTTACTGTTACCTGTCATAAATAGTATCGAAGTTACAGTTAACTGCCAAAATTTGTATCGAAATTACAGTTACTTGTCATAATTAGTAACGAATTTACAGTTACCTGCCATAATTTGTATCGAAATTACAGTTCCTTGTCATAATTAGTATCGAAGTTACAGTTACCTGTCATAATTAGCATCGAAGGTACTGTTACTTGACATAATTAGTAACGAAGTTACAGTTACCTGTCATAATTTGTATCGAAATTACAGTTACTTGTCATAATTAGTAACGACGTTACAGTTACCTGTCATAATAAGTATCGATGTTACAGTTACTTGTCATAATTAGAATCGAAGTTACTGTTACCTGTCATAATTAGTATCGAAGTTACAGTTACCTGCCATAATTTGTATCGAAATTACAGTTCCTTGTCATAATTAGTATCGAAGTTACAGTTACCTGTCATAATTAGCATCGAAGGTACTGTTACTTGTCATAATTAGTAACGAAGTTACAGTTACCTGTCATAATTTGTATATAAATTACAGTTACTTGTCATAATTAGTTACGAAGTTACAGTTTCCTGTCATAATTAGTATCGAAGTTACTGTTACCAGTCATAATTATTATGGAAGTTACAGTTACCTGCCATAATTTGTATCGAAATTACAGGGACTTGTCATAATTAGTATCGATGTTACAGTTACCTGCCAAAATTTGTATCGAAGTTATAGTTACTTGTCATAATTAGTATCGAAGGTACTGTTACTTGTCATAATTAGTAACGAAGTTACAGTTACCTGTCATAATTTGTATCGAAATTACAGTTACTTGTCATAATTAGTAATGAAGTTACAGTTTCCTGTCATAATTAGTATCGAAGTTACTGTTACCTGTCATAATTAGTATGGAAGTTACAGTTACCTGCCATAATTTGTATCGAAATTACAGGGACTTGTCATAATTAGTATCGAAGTTACAGTTACCTGCCATAATTTGTATCGAAATTACAGTTACTTGTCATAATTAGTAACGACGTTACAGTTACCTGTCATAATTAGTATCGATGTTACAGTTACTTGTCATAAGTAGAATCGAAGTTACTGTTACCTGTCATAATTAGTATCGAAGTTACAGTTATCTGCCAAAATTTTGTTTCGAAATAACAGTTACTTGTCATAATTAGTAACGAAGTTACAGTTACCTGTCATAATTAGTAACGAAGTTACATTTACTTGTCATAATTAGTATCGAAGTTACAGTTACCTGCCATAATTTGTATCGAAATTACAGTTCCTTGTCATAATTAGTATCGAAGTTACAGTTACCTGTCATAATTAGCATCGAAGGTACTGTTACTTGCCATAATTAGTAACGAAGTTACAGTTACCTGTCATAATTTGTATTGAAATTACAGTTACTTGTCATAATTAGTTACGAAGTTACAGTTTCCTGTCATAATTAGTATCGAAGATACTGTTACCTGTCATAATTATTATGGAAGTTACAGTTACCTGCCATAATTTGTATCGAAATCACAGGGATTTGTCATAATTAGTATCGATGTTACAGTTACCTGCCAAAATTTGTATCGAAGTTATAGTTACCTGTCATAATTAGCATCGAAGGTACTGTTACTTGTCATAATTAGTAACGAAGTTACAGTTACCTGTCATAATTTGTATCGAAATTACAGTTACTTGTCATAATTAGTATCGAGGTTACTGTTACCTGTCATAATTAGTATCGAAGTTATAGTTACTTGTCATAATTAGTATCGAGGTTACTGTTACCTGTCATAATTAGTATCGAAGTTACAGTTACCTGCCATAATTAGTATCGAAATTAAAGTTTCTTGTCATAATTAGTAACGAAGTTAGAGTTTCTTGTCATAATTAGTATCGAAGTTACAGTTACCTGTCATAATTTGTATCGATGTTATAGTTACTTGTCATAATTAGTATCGAAGTTACTGTTACCTGTGATAATTAGTATCGAAGTTACAGTTACCTGCCATAATTTGTATCGAAATTACAGTTACTTGTCATAATTAGTAACGAAGTTCCAGTTACCTGTCATAATTAGTATCGAACTTACAGTTACTTGTCATAATTAGTATCAATGTTACTGTTACCTGTCATAAATAGTATCGAAGTTACAGTTAACTGCCAAAATTTGTATCGAAATTACAGTTACTTGTCATAATTAGTAACGAATTTACAGTTACCTGCCATAATTTGTATCGAAATTACAGTTCCTTGTCATAATTAGTATCGAAGTTACAGTTACCTGTCATAATTAGCATCGAAGGTACTGTTACTTGTCATAATTAGTAACGAAGTTACAGTTACCTGTCATAATTTGTATCGAAATTACAGTTACTTGTCATAATTAGTAACGAAGTTACAGTTTCCTGTCATAATTAGTATCGAAGTTACTGTTACCTGTCATAATTAGTATGGAAGATACAGTTACCTGCCATATTTTGTATCGAAATTACAGGCACTTGTCATAATTAGTATCGATGTTACAGTTACTTGCCATAATTAGTAACGAAGTTACAGTTACCTGTTATAATTAGTATCGAAGTTACAGTTACCTGTCATAATTTGTATCGAAGTTATAGTTACTTGTCATAATTAGTATCGAGGTTACTGTTACCTGTCATAATTAGTATCGAAGTTACAGTTACCTGCCATAATTTGTATCGAAATTACAGTTACTTGTCATAATTAGTAACGACGTTACAATTACCTGTCATAATTAGTATCGATGTTACAGTTACTTGTCATAATTAGAATCGAAGTTACCGTTACCTGTCATAATTAGTATCGAAGTTACAGTTACCTGCCAAAATTTTGTATCGAAATAACAGTTACTTGTCATAATTAGTAACGAAGTTACAGTTACCTGTCATAATTAGTATCGAAGTTACATTTACTTGTCATAATTAGTATCGAAGTTACAGTTACCTGCCATAATTTGTATCGAAATTACAGTTCCTTGTCATAATTAGTATCGAAGTTACAGTTACCTGTCATAATTAGCATCGACGGTACTGTTACTTGTCATAATTAGTAACGAAGTTACAGTTACCTGTCATAATTTGTATATAAATTACAGTTACTTGTCATAATTAGTTACGAAGTTACAGTTTCCTGTCATAATTAGTATCGAAGTTACTGTTACCAGTCATAATTATTATGGAAGTTACAGTTACCTGCCATAATTTGTATCGAAATTACAGGGACTTGTCATAATTAGTATCGATGTTACAGTTACCTGCCAAAATTTGTATCGAAGTTATAGTTACTTGTCATAATTAGTATCGAAGGTACAGTTACTTGTCATAATTAGTAACGAAGTTACAGTTACCTGTCATAATTTGTATCGAAATTACAGTTACTTGTCATAATTAGTAATGAAGTTACAGTTTCCTGTCATAATTAGTATCGAAGTTACTGTTACCTGTCATAATTAGTATGGATGTTACAGTTACCTGACATAATTTGTATCGAAATTACAGGGCCTTGTCATAATTAGTATCGAAGTTACAGTTACCTGCCATAATTTGTATCGAAATTACAGTTACTTGTCATAATTAGTAACGACGTTACATTTACCTGTCATAATTAGTATCGATGTTACAGTTACTTGTCATAATTAGAATCGAAGTTACTGTTACCTGTCATAATTAGTATCGAAGTTACAAGTACCTGCCAAAATTTTGTATCGAAATAACAGTTACTTGTCATAATTAGTAACGAAGTTACAGTTACCTGTCATAATTAGTAACGAAGTTACATTTACTTGTCATAATTAGTATCGAAGTTACAGTTACCTGCCATAATTTGTATCGAAATTACAGTTCCTTGTCATAATTAGTATCGAAGTTACAGTTACCTGTCATAATTAGCATCGAAGGTACTGTTACTTGCCATAATTAGTAACGAAGTTACAGTTACCTGTCATAATTTGTATTGAAATTACAGTTACTTGTCATAATTAGTTACGAAGTTACAGTTTCCTGTCATAATTAGTATCGAAGTTACTGTTACCTGTCATAATTATTATGGAAGTTACAGTTACCTGCCATAATTTGTATCGAAATCACAGGGACTTGTCATAATTAGTATCGATGTTACAGTTACCTGCCAAAATTTGTATCGAAGTTATAGTTACTTGTCATAATTAGTATCGAAGGTACTGTTACTTGTCATAATTAGTAACGAAGTTACAGTTACCTGTCATAATTTGTATCGAAATTACAGTTACTTGTCATAATTAGTATCGAGGTTACTGTTACCTGTCATATTTAGTATCGAAGTTATAGTTACTTGTCATAATTAGTATCGAGGTTACTGTTACCTGTCATAATTAGTATCGAAGTTACATTTACCTGCCATAATTAGTATCGAAATTAAAGTTTCTTGTCATAATTAGTAACGAAGTTAGAGTTTCTTGTCATAATTAGTATCGAAGTTACAGTTACCTGTCATAATTTGTATCGATGTTATAGTTACTTGTCATAATTAGTATCGAAGTTACTGTTACCTGTGATAATTGGGATCGAAGTTACAGTTACCTGCCATAATTTGTATCGAAATTACAGTTACTTGTCATAATTAGTAACGAAGTTCCAGTTACCTGTCATAATTAGTATCGAACTTACAGTTACTTGTCATAATTAGTATCGATGTTACTGTTACCTGTCATAAATAGTATCGAAGTTACAGTTAACTGCCAAAATTTGTATCGAAATTACAGTTACTTGTCATAATTAGTAACGAATTTACAGTTACCTGCCATAATTTGTATCGAAATTACAGTTACTTGTCATAATTAGTATCGAAGTTACAGTTACCTGTCATAATTAGCATCGAAGGTACTGTTACTTGTCATAATTAGTAACGAAGTTACAGTTACCTGTCATAATTTGTATCGAAATTACAGTTACTTGTCATAATTAGTAACGACGTTACAGTTACCTGTCATAATAAGTATCGATGTTACAGTTACTTGTCATAATTAGAATCGAAGTTACTGTTACCTGTCATAATTAGTATCGAAGTTACAGTTACCTGCCAAAATTTTGTATCGAAATATCAGTTACTTGTCTTAATTAGTAACGAAGTTACAGTTACCTGTCATAATTAGTATCGAAGTTACATTTACTTGTCATAATTAGTATCGAAGTTACAGTTACCTGCCATAATTTGTATCGAAATTACAGTTCCTTGTCATAATTAGTATCGAAGTTACAGTTACCTGTCATAATTAGCATCGAAGGTACTGTTACTTGTCATAATTAGTAACGAAGTTACAGTTACCTGTCATAATTTGTATATAAATTACAGTTACTTGTCATAATTAGTTACGAAGTTACAGTTTCCTGTCATAATTAGTATCGAAGTTACTGTTACCAGTCATAATTATTATGGAAGTTACAGTTACCTGCCATAATTTGTATCGAAATTACAGGGACTTGTCATAATTAGTATCGATGTTACAGTTACCTGCCAAAATTTGTATCGAAGTTATAGTTACTTGTCATAATTAGTATCGAAGGTACTGTTACATGTCATAATTAGTAACGAAGTTACAGTTACCTGTCATAATTTGTATCGAAATTACAGTTACTTGTCATAATTAGTAATGAAGTTACAGTTTCCTGTCATAATTAGTATCGAAGTTACTGTTACCTGTCATAATTAGTATGGAAGTTACAGTTACCTGCCATAATTTGTATCGAAATTACAGGGACTTGTCATAATTAGTATCGAAGTTACAGTTACCTGCCATAATTTGTATCGAAATTACAGTTACTTGTCATAATTAGTAACGACGTTACAGTTACCTGTCATAATTAGTATGGATGTTACAGTTACTTGTCATAATTAGAATCGAAGTTACTGTTACCTGTCATAATTAGTATCGAAGTTACAGTTATCTGCCAAAATTTTGTATCGAAATAACAGTTACTTGTCATAATTAGTAACGAAGTTACAGTTACCTGTCATAATTAGTAACGAAGTTACATTTACTTGTCATAATTAGTATCGAAGTTACAGTTACCTGCCATAATTTGTATCGAAATTACAGTTCCTTGTCATAATTAGTATCGAAGTTACAGTTACCTGTCATAATTAGCATCGAAGGTACTGTTACTTGCCATAATTAGTAACGAAGTTACAGTTACCTGTCATAATTTGTATTGAAATTACAGTTACTTGTCATAATTAGTTACGAAGTTACAGTTTCCTGTCATAATTAGTATCGAAGATACTGTTACCTGTCATAATTATTATGGAAGTTACAGTTACCTGCCATAATTTGTATCGAAATCACAGGGATTTGTCATAATTAGTATCGATGTTACAGTTACCTGCCAAAATTTGTATCGAAGTTATAGTTACCTGTCATAATTAGTATCGAAGGTACTGTTACTTGTCATAATTAGTAACGAAGTTACAGTTACCTGTCATAATTTGTATCGAAATTACAGTTACTTGTCATAATTAGTATCGAGGTTACTGTTACCTGTCATAATTAGTATCGAAGTTATAGTTACTTGTCATAATTAGTATCGAGGTTACTGTTACCTGTCATAATTAGTATCGAAGTTACAGTTACCTGCCATAATTAGTATCGAAATTAAAGTTTCTTGTCATAATTAGTAACGAAGTTAGAGTTTCTTGTCATAATTAGTATCGAAGTTACAGTTACCTGTCATAATTTGTATCGATGTTATAGTTACTTGTCATAATTAGTATCGAAGTTACTGTTACCTGTGATAATTAGTATCGAAGTTACAGTTACCTGCCATAATTTGTATCGAAATTACAGTTACTTGTCATAATTAGTAACGAAGTTCCAGTTACCTGTCATAATTAGTATCGAACTTACAGTTACTTGTCATAATTAGTATCAATGTTACTGTTACCTGTCATAAATAGTATCGAAGTTACAGTTAACTGCCAAAATTTGTATCGAAATTACAGTTACTTGTCATAATTAGTAACGAATTTACAGTTACCTGCCATAATTTGTATCGAAATTACAGTTCCTTGTCATAATTAGTATCGAAGTTACAGTTACCTGTCATAATTAGCATCGAAGGTACTGTTACTTATCATAATTAGTAACGAAGTTACAGTTACCTGTCATAATTTGTATCGAAATTACAGTTACTTGTCATAATTAGTAACGAAGTTACAGTTTCCTGTCATAATTAGTATCGAAGTTACTGTTACCTGTCATAATTAGTATGGAAGTTACAGTTACCTGCCATATTTTGTATCGAAATTACAGGCACTTGTCATAATTAGTATCGAAGTTACAGTTACTTGCCATAATTAGTAACGAAGTTACAGTTACCTGTTATAATTAGTATCGAAGTTACAGTTACCTGTCATAATTTGTATCGAAGTTATAGTTACTTGTCATAATTAGTATCGAGGTTACTGTTACCTGTCATAATTAGTATCGAAGTTACAGTTACCTGCCATAATTTGTATCGAAATTACAGTTACTTGTCATAATTAGTAACGACGTTACAATTACCTGTCATAATTAGTATCGATGTTACAGTTACTTGTCATAATTAGAATCGAAGTTACTGTTACCTGTCATAATTAGTATCGAAGTTACAGTTACCTGCCAAAATTTTGTATCGAAATAACAGTTACTTGTCATAATTAGTAACGAAGTTACAGTTACCTGTCATAATTAGTATCGAAGTTACATTTACTTGTCATAATTAGTATCGAAGTTACAGTTACCTGCCAAAATTTGTATCGAAATTACAGTTCCTTGTCATAATTAGTATCGAAGTTACAGTTACCTGTCATAATTAGCATCGAAGGTACTGTTACTTGTCTTAATTAGTAACGAAGGTACAGTTACCTGTCATAATTTGTATATAAATTACAGTTACTTGTCATAATTAGTTACGAAGTTACAGTTTCCTGTCATAATTAGTATCGAAGTTACTGTTACCAGTCATAATTATTATGGAAGTTACAGTTACCTGCCATAATTTGTATCGAAATTACAGGGACTTGTCATAATTAGTATCGATGTTACAGTTACCTGCCAAAATTTGTATCGAAGTTATAGTTACTTGTCAAAATTAGTATCGAAGGTACAGTTACTTGTCATAATTAGTAACGAAGTTACAGTTACCTGTCATAATTTGTATCGAAATTACAGTTACTTGTCATAATTAGTAATGAAGTTACAGTTTCCTGTCATAATTAGTATCGAAGTTACTGTTACCTGTCATAATTAGTATGGAAGTTACAGTTACCTGCCATAATTTGTATCGAAATTACAGGGACTTGTCATAATTAGTATCGAAGTTACAGTTACCTGCCATAATTTGTATCGAAATTACAGGGACTTGTCATAATTAGTAACGAAGTTACAGTTACCTGCCATAATTAGTATCGAAATTAAAGTTATTTGTCATAATTAGTAACGAAGTTACAGTTACCTGTCATATTTAGTATCGAAGTTACTGCTACCTGTCATAATTAGTATTGAAGTTACTGTTACCTGTCATAATTAGTATTGAAGTTACAGTTACCTACCATATTTTTTTAATCAAAATTACAGTTACTTGTCATAATTAGTAAACAAGGTGGAGTTTCTTGTCATAAATAGTATCGAAGGTACTGTTTCCTGTCATAATTTGTATCGAAGTTATAGTTACTTGTCATAATTAGTATCTAAGTTACTGTCACCTGTCATAATTAGTATCGAATTTACAGTTACCTGCCATAATTTTTTATCAAAATTACAGTTACTTGTCATAATTAATAACGAAGTTAGATTTTCTTGTCATAATTAGTATGGAAGTTACAGTTACCTGTCATAATTTGTATCGAAATTACAGTTACTTGTCCTAATTAGAAACGAAGTTACAGTTTCATGTCATAATTAGTATCGAAGGTACTGTTACTTGTCATAATTAGTAACGAAGTTACAGTTACCTGTCATAATTTGTATCGAAATTACAGTTACTTGTCATAATTAGTAACGAAGTTACAGTTACCTGCCATAATTTGTATCGAAATTACAGTTCCTTGTCATAATAAGTATCGAAGTTACAGTTACCTGTCATAATTAGCATCGAAGGTACTGTTACTTGTCATAATTAGTAACGAAGTTACAGTTACCTGTCATAATTTGTATCGAAATTACAGTTACTTGTCATAATTAGTAACGAAGTTACAGTTTCCTGTCATAAATAGTATCGAAGTTACTGTTACCTGTCATAATTAGTATGGAAGTTACAGTTACCTGCCATATTTTGTATCGAAATTACAGGCACTTGTCATAATTAGTATCGAAGTTACAGTTACCTGCCAAAATTTGTATCGAAATTACAGTTCCTTGTCATAATTAGTATCGAAGTTACAGTTACCTGTCGTAATTAGCATCGAAGGTACTGTTACTTGTCATAATTAGTATCGACGTTACTGTTACCTGTCATAATTAGTATTGAAGTTACTGTTACCTACCATAATTTTTTATCAAATTTACAGTTACTTGTCATAATTAGTAACGAAGTTAGAGTTTCTTGTCATAATTAGTACCGAAGTTACAGGTACCTGTCATAATTTGTATCGAAGTTATAGTTACTTGTCATAATTAGTATCGAAGATACTGTTACCTGTCATAATTAGTATCGAAGTTACAATTACCTGCCATAATTTGTATCGAAATTACAGTTACTTTTCATAATTAGTAACGAAGTTACAGTTACCTGTCATAATTAGTATCGAAGTTACAGTTACTTGTCATAATTAGTATCGAAGTTACTGTTATCTGTCATAATTAGTATGGAAGTTACAGTTACCTGCCATATTTTGTATTGAAATTACAGGCACTTCTCATAATTAGTATCGAAGTTACAGTTACCTGCCAAAATTTGTATCGAAATTACAGTTCCTTGTCATAATTAGTAACGAAGTTACAGTTAACTGTCATAATTAGTATCGAAGTTACAGTTACTTGTCATAATTAGTACCGAAGTTACTGATACCTGTCATAATTAGTATCGAAGTTACAGTTACCTGTCATAATTTGTATCGAAATTACAGTTACTTGCCATAATTAGTAACGAAGTTACAGTTACTTGTTATAATTAGTATCGAAGTTACAGTAACTTGTCATAATTAGTATCGAAGTTACTGTTACTTGTCCTAATTAGTATCGAAGTTACAGTTACCTGTCATAATTAGTATCGAAGTTACAGTTACTTGTCATAATTAGTATCGAAGTTACTGTTACCTGTCATAATTAGTATCGAAGTTACAGTTACCTGCCATAATTTGTATCGAAATTACAGTTACTTGTCATAATTAGTAACGACGTTACAATTACCTGTCATAATTAGTATCGATGTTACAGTTACTTGTCATAATTAGAATCGAAGTTACTGTTACCTGTCATAATTAGTATCGAAGTTACAGTTACCTGCCAAAATTTTGTATCGAAATAACAGTTACTTGTCATAATTAGTAACGAAGTTACAGTTACCTGTCATAATTAGTATCGAAGTTACATTTACTTGTCATAATTAGTATCGAAGTTACAGTTACCTGCCATAATTTGTATCGAAATTACAGTTCCTTGTCATAATTAGTATCGAAGTTACAGTTACCTGTCATAATTAGCATCGAAGGTACTGTTACTTGTCATAATTAGTAACGAAGTTACAGTTACCTGTCATAATTTGTATATAAATTACAGTTACTTGTCATAATTAGTTACGAAGTTACAGTTTCCTGTCATAATTAGTATCGAAGTTACTGTTACCAGTCATAATTATTATGGAAGTTACAGTTACCTGCCATAATTTGTATCGAAATTACAGGGACTTGTCATAATTAGTATCGATGTTACAGTTACCTGCCAAAATTTGTATCGAAGTTATAGTTACTTGTCATAATTAGTATCGAAGGTACAGTTACTTGTCATAATTAGTAACGAAGTTACAGTTACCTGTCATAATTTGTATCGAAATTACAGTTACTTGTCATAATTAGTAATGAAGTTACAGTTCCTGTCATAATTAGTATCGAAGTTACTGTTACCTGTCATAATTAGTATGGAAGTGACAGTTACCTGACATAATTTGTATCGAAATTACAGGGCCTTGTCATAATTAGTATCGAAGTTACAGTTACCTGCCATAATTTGTATCGAAATTACAGTTACATGTCATAATTAGTAACGACGTTACAGTTACCTGTCATAATTAGTATCGATGTTACAGTTACTTGTCATAATTAGAATCGAAGTTACTGTTACCTGTCATAATTAGTATCGAAGTTACAGTTACCTGCCAAAATTTTGTATCGAAATAACAGTTACTTGTCATAATTAGTAACGAAGTTAGAGTTACTTGTCATAATTAGTAACGAAGTTACATTTACTTGTCATAATTAGTATCGAAGTTACAGTTACCTGCCATAATTTGTATCGAAATTACAGTTCCTTGTCATAATTAGTATCGTAGTTACAGTTACCTGTCATAATTAGCATCGAAGGTTCTCTTACTTGCCATAATTAGTAACAAAGTTACAGTTACCTGTCATAATTTGTATTGAAATTACAGTTTCTTGTCATAATTAGTTACGAAGTTACAGTTTCCTGTCATAATTAGTATCGAAGTTACTGTTACCTGTCATAATTATTATGGAAGTTACAGTTACCTGCCATAATTTGTATCGAAATCACAGGGACTTGTCATAATTAGTATCGATGTTACAGTTACCTGCCAAAATTTGTATCGAAGTTATAGTTACTTGTCATAATTAGTATCGAAGTTACTGTTACTTGTCATAATTAGTAACGAAGTTACAGTTACCTGTCATAATTTGTATCGAAATTACAGTTACTTGTCATAATTAGTAATGAAGTTACAGTTTCCTGTCATAATTAGTATCGAAGTTACTGTTACCTGTCATAATTAGTATGGAAGTTACAGTTACCTGCCATAATTTGTATCGAAATTACAGGGACTTGTCATAATTAGTATCGAAGTTACAGTTACCTGCCATAATTTGTATCGAAATTACAGGGACTTGTCATAATTAGTAACGAAGTTACAGTTACCTGCCATAATTAGTATCGAAATTAAAGTTATTTGTCATAATTAGTAACGAAGTTACAGTTACCTGTCATATTTAGTATCGAAGTTACTGCTACCTGTCATAATTAGTATTGAAGTTACTGTTACCTGTCATAATTAGTATTGAAGTTACAGTTACCTACCATATTTTTTTAATCAAAATTACAGTTACTTGTCATAATTAGTAAACAAGGTGGAGTTTCTTGTCATAAATAGTATCGAAGTTACTGTTTCCTGTCATAATTTGTATCGAAGTTATAGTTACTTGTCATAATTAGTATCTAAGTTACTGTCACCTGTCATAATTAGTATCGAATTTACAGTTACCTACCATAATTTGTATCGAAATTACAGTTCCTTGCCATAATTAGTATCGAAGTTACAGTTACCTGTCATAATTAGTACCGAAGGTACTGTTACCTGCCATAATTTGTATCGAAATTACAGTTTCCTGTCATAATTAGTAACGAAGTTACTGTTACCTGTCATAATTAGTATCGAAATTATAGTTACCTGCCATAATTTGTATCGAAATTACAGGGACTTGTCATAATTAGTAACGAAGTTACAGATACCTGCCATAATTAGTATCGAAATAAAAGTTACTTGTCATAATTAGTATCGAAGTAACAGTTACCTGTCATAATTAGTATCGAAGTTACTGTTACCTGTCATAATTAGTATTGAAGTTACAGTTACCTACCATAATTTTTTATCAAAATTACAGTTACTTGTCATAATTAATAACGAAGTTAGAGTTTCTTGTCATAATTAGTATGGAAGTTACAGTTACCTGTCATAATTTGTATCGAAATTACAGTTACTTGTCCTAATTAGAAACGAAGTTACAGTTTCATGTCATAATTAGTATCGAAGGTACTGTTACTTGTCATAATTAGTAACGAAGTTACAGTAACCTGTCATAATTTGTATCGAAATTACAGTTACTTGTCATAATTAGTAACGAAGTTACAGTTACCTGCCATAATTTGTATCGAAATTACAGTTCCTTGTCATAATAAGTATCGAAGTTACAGTTACCTGTCATAATTAGCATCGAAGGTACTGTTACTTGTCATAATTAGTAACGAAGTTACAGTTACCTGTCATAATTTGTATCGAAATTACAGTAACTTGTCATAATTAGTAACGAAGTTACAGTTTCCTGTCATAAATAGTATCGAAGTTACTGTTACCTGTCATAATTAGTATGGAAGTTACAGTTACCTGCCATATTTTGTATCGAAATTACAGGCACTTGTCATAATTAGTATCGAAGTTACAGTTACCTGCCAAAATTTGTATCGAAATTACAGTTCCTTGTCATAATTAGTATCGAAGTTACAGTTACCTGTCGTAATTAGCATCGAAGGTACTGTTACTTGTCATAATTAGTATCGAAGTTACTGTTACCTGTCATAATTAGTATTGAAGTTACTGTTACCTACCATAATTTTTTATCAAATTTACAGTTACTTGTCATAATTAGTTACGAAGTTAGAGTTTCTTGTCATAATTAGTACCGAATTTACAGGTACCTGTCATAATTTGTATCGAAGTTATAGTTACTTGTCATAATTAGTATCGAAGATACTGTTACCTGTCATAATTAGTATCGAAGTTACAATTACCTGCCATAATTTGTATCGAAATTACTGTTACTTTTCATAATTAGTAACGAAGTTACAGTTACCTGTCATAATTAGTATCGAAGTTACAGTTACTTGTCATAATTAGTATCGAAGTTACTGTTATCTGTCATAATTAGTATGGAAGTTACAGTTACCTGCCATATTTTGTATTGAAATTACAGGCACTTCTCATAATTAGTATCGAAGTTACTGTTACCTGCCAAAATTTGTATCGAAATTACAGTTCCTTGTCATAATTAGTAACGAAGTTACAGTTAACTGTCATAATTAGTATCGAAGTTACAGTTACTTGTCATAATTAGTACCGAAGTTACTGATACCTGTCATAATTAGTATCGAAGTTACAGTTACCTGTCATAATTTGTATCGAAATTACAGTTACTTGCCATAATTAGTAACGAAGTTACAGTTACCTGTTATAATTAGTATCGAAGTTACAGTAACTTGTCATAATTAGTATCGAAGTTACTGTTACTTGTCCTAATTAGTATCGAAGTTACAGTTACCTGTCATAATTAGTATCGAAGTTACAGTTACTTGTCATAATTAGTATCGAAGTTACTGTTACCTGTCATAATTAGTATCGAAGTTACCGTTACCTGCCAAAATTTGTATCGAAATTACAGTTACTTGCCATAATTAGTAACGAAGTTACAGTTACCTGTTATTATTAGTATCGAAGTTGCAGTTACTTGTCATAATTAGTATCGAAGATACTGTTACCTGTCATAATTAGTATCGAAGTTACAGTCACCTGTCATAATTAGTATCGAAATTACAATTACCTGCCATTATTTGTAACGAAATTACAGTTACCTGCCATAATTAGTATCGAAGTTACAGTTACCTGTCATAATTAGCATCGAAGGTACTGTTACTTGTCATAATTAGTAACGAAGTTACAGTTACCTGTCATAATTTGTATATAAATTACAGTTACTTGTCGTAATTAGTTACGAAGTTACAGTTTCCTGTCATAATTAGTATCGAAGTTACTGTTACCAGTCATAATTATTATGGAAGTTACAGTTACCTGCCATAATTTGTATCGAAATTACAGGGACTTGTCATAATTAGTATCGATGTTACAGTTACCTGCCAAAATTTGTATCGAAGTTACAGTAACTTGTCATAATTAGTATCGAAGTTACTGTTACTTGTCCTAATTAGTATCGAAGTTACAGTTACCTGTCATAATTAGTATCGAAGTTACAGTTACTTGTCATAATTAGTAACGAAGTTACAGTTACCTGTCATAATTAGTATCGAAGTTACAGTTACTTGTCATAATTAGTACCGAAGTTACAGTTACTTGTCATAATTAGTACCGAAGTTACTGACACCTGTCATAATTAGTATCGAAGTTACAGTTACCTGCCATAATTAGTATCGAAGTTACTGTTACCTGTCATAATAAGAATCGAAGTTACAGTTACCTGTCATAATCTGCATCGAAATTACAGTTACTTCTCATAATTAGTAACGAAGTTACAGTTACCTGCCATAATTAGTATAGAAATTACAGTTACATGTCATAATTAGTAAAGAAGTTGCAGTTACCTGTCATAATTAGCATCGAAGTTACTATTACCTCTCATAATTAGTATCGAAGTTACAGTTACCTGCCATAATTAGTTTGAAGTTACAGTTACCTGCCATAAATTGTATCGAAATTACAGTTACTTGTCATAATTAGTAACGAAGTTACAGTTACCTGCCATAATTTGTATCGAAATTACAGTTACACGTCATATTTAGTAACGAAGTTACAGTTACCTGTCATTATTAGTATCGAAGTTACAGATACTTGTCATAATTAGTAACGAAGTTACAGTTACCTGCCATAATTTGTATCGAAATTACAGTTACTTGTCATAATTAGTAACGAAGTTACAGTTACCCGTCATAATTATTATCGAGGTTACAGTTACTTGTCATAATTAGTAACGAAGTTACTGTTACCTGTCATAATTAGTATGGAAGTTACAGTTACTTGTCATAATTAGTATCGAAGTTACAGTTACCTGCCATAATTTGTATCGAAATTACAGGGACTTGTCATAATTAGTAACGAAGTTACAGTTACCTGCCATAATTTGTATCGAAATTACAGTTACTTGTCATAATTAGTAACGAAGTTACAGTTACCCGTCATAATTATTATCGAGGTTACAGTTACTTGTCATAATTAGTAATGAAGTTACAGTTTCCTGTCATAATTAGTATCGAAGTTACTGTTACCTGTCATAATTAGTATGGAAGTTACAGTTACCTGCCATAATTTGTATCGAAATTACAGGGACTTGTCATAATAAGTATCGAAGTTACAGTTACCTGCCATAATTTGTATCGAAATTACAGGGACTTGTCATAATTAGTAACGAAGTTACAGTTACCTGCCATAATTAGTATCGAAATTAAAGTTATTTGTCATAATTAGTAACGAAGTTACAGTTACCTGTCATATTTAGTATCGAAGTTACTGTTACCTGACATAATTAGTATTGAATTTACTGTTACCTGTCATAATTAGTATTGATGTTACAGTTACCTACCATATTTTTTTAATCAAAATTACAGTTACTTGTCATAATTAGTAAACAAGGTAGAGTTTCTTGTCATAATTAGTAACGAAGTTACAGTTACATGTTATAATTAGTATCGAAGTTATAGTTACTTGTCATAATTAGTATCGAAGTTACTGTCACCTGTCATAATTAGTATCGAATTTACAGTTACCTGCCATAATTTGTATCGAAATTACAGTTCCTGCCATAATTAGTATCGAAGTTACAGTTACCTGTCATAATTAGTACCGAAGGTACTGTTACCTGCCATAATTTGTATCGAAATTACAGTTACTTGTCATAATTAGTAACGAAGTTACAGTTACCTGTCATAATTTGTATCGAAATTACAGTTACTTGTCCTAATTAGAAACGAAGTTACAGTTACCTGTCATAATTAGTAACGAAGTTACTGTTACCTGTCATAATTAGTATCGAAATTACAGTTACCTGCCATAATTTGTATCGAAATTACAGTTTCCTGTCATAATTAGTAACGAAGTTACTGTTACCTGTCATAATTAGTATCGAAATTATAGTTACCTGCCATAATTTGTATCGAAATTACAGGGACTTGTCATAATTAGTAACGAAGTTACAGATACCTGCCATAATTAGTATCGAAATTAAAGTTACTTGTCATAATTAGTATCGAAGTAACAGTTACCTGTCATAATTAGTATCGAAGTCACTGTTACCTGTCATAATTAGTATTGAAGTTACAGTTACCTACCATAATTTTTTATCAAAATTACAGTTACTTGTCATAATTAATAACGAAATTAGAGTTTCTTGTCATAATTAGTATGGAAGTTACAGTTACCTGTCATAATTTGTATCGAAATTACAGTTACTTGTCCTAATTAGAAACGAAGTTACAGTTTCATGTCATAATTAGTATCGAAGGTACTGTTACTTGTCATAATTAGTAACGAAGTTACAGTTACCTGTCATAATTTGTATCGAAATTACAGTTACTTGTCATAATTAGTAACGAAGTTACAGTTACCTGCCATAATTTGTATCGAAATTACAGTTCCTTGTCATAATAAGTATCGAAGTTACAGTTACCTGTCGTAATTAGCATCGATGGTACTGTTACTTGTCATAATTAGTAACGAAGTTACAGTTACCTGTCATAATTTGTATCGAAATTACAGTTACTTGTCATAATTAGTAACGAAGTTACAGTTTCCTTTCATAAATAGTATCGAAGTTACTGTTACCTGTCATAATTAGTATGGAAGTTACAGTTACCTGCCATATTTTGTATCGAAATTACAGGCACTTGTCATAATTAGTAACGAAGTTACAGTTACCTGTTATAATTAGTATCGAAGTTGCAGTTACTTGTCATAATTAGTATCGAAGATACTGTTACCTGTCATAATTAGTATCGAAGTTACAGTCACCTGTCATAATTAGTATCGAAATTACAATTACCTGCCATAATTTGTAACGAAATTACAGTTACCTGCCATAATTAGTATCGAAGTTACTGTTACCTGTCATAATAAGAATCGAAGTTACAGTTACCTGCCAAAATTTGTTTCGAAATTACAGTTACTTGCCATAATTAGTAACGAAGTTACAGTTACCTGTTATAATTAGTATCGAAGTTGCAGTTACTTGTCATAATTAGTAACGAAGTTACAGTGACCTGTCATAATTAGTATCGAAGTTACAGTTACTTGTCATAATTAGTACCGAAGTTACAGTTACTTGTCATAATTAGTACCGAAGTTACTGACACCTGTCATAATTAGTATCGAAGTTACAGTTACCTGCCATAATTAGTATCGAAGTTACTGTTACCTGTCATAATAAGAATCGAAGTTACAGTTACCTGTCATAATTTGCATCGAAATTACAGTTACTTCTCATAATTAGTAACGAAGTTACGGTTACCTGCCATAATTAGTATAGAAATTACAGTTACATGTCATAATTAGTAAAGAAGTTGCAGTTACCTGTCATAATTAGCATCGAAGTTACTATTACCTCTCATAATTAGTATCGAAGTTACAGTTACCTGCCATAATTAGTATTGAAGTTACAGTTACCTGCCATAATTTGTATCGAAATTACAGTTACTTGTCATAATTAGTAACGAAGTTACAGTTACCTGCCATAATTTGTATCGAAATTACAGTTACATGTCATAATTAGTAACGAAGTTACAGTTACCTGTCATAATTAGTATCGAAGTTACAGATACTTGTCATAATTAGTAACGAAGTTACAGTTACCTGCCATAATTTGTATCGAAATTACAGTTACTTGTCTTAATTAGTAACGAAGTTACAGTTACCCGTCATAATTATTATCGAGGTTACAGTTACTTGTCATAATTAGTAACGAAGTTACTGTTACCTGTCATAATTAGTATGGAAGTTACAGTTACTTGTCATAATTAGTATCGAAGTTACAGTTACCTGCCATAATTTGTATCGAAATTACAGGGACTTGTCATAATTAGTAACGAAGTTACAGTTACCTGCCATAATTTGTATCGAAATTACAGTTACTTGTCATAATTAGTAACGAAGTTACAGTTACCCGTCATAATTATTATCGAGGTTACAGTTACTTGTCATAATTAGTAATGAAGTTACAGTTTCCTGTCATAATTAGTATCGAAGTTACTGTTACCTGTCATAATTAGTATGGAAGTTACAGTTACCTGCCATAATTTGTATCGAAATTACAGGGACTTGTCATAATAAGTATCGAAGTTACAGTTACCTGCCATAATTTGTATCGAAATTACAGGGACTTGTCATAATTAGTAACGAAGTTACAGTTACCTGCCATAATTAGTATCGAAATTAAAGTTATTTGTCATAATTAGTAACGAAGTTACAGTTACCTGTCATATTTAGTATCGAAGTTACTGTTACCTGACATAATTAGTATTGAAGTTACTGTTACCTGTCATAATTAGTATTGATGTTACAGTTACCTACCATATTTTTTTAATCAAAATTACAGTTACTTGTCATAATTAGTAAACAAGGTAGAGTTTCTTGTCATAATTAGTAACGAAGTTACAGTTACATGTTATAATTAGTATCGAAGTTATAGTTACTTGTCATAATTAGTATCGAAGTTACTGTCACCTGTCATAATTAGTATCGAATTTACAGTTACCTGCCATAATTTGTATCGAAATTACAGTTCCTTGCCATAATTAGTATCGAAGTTACAGTTACCTGTCATAATTAGTACCGAAGGTACTGTTACCTGCCATAATTTGTATCTAAATTACAGTTACTTGTCATAATTAGTAACGAAGTTACAGTTACCTGTCTTAATTTGTATCGAAATTACAGTTACTTGTCCTAATTAGAAACGAAGTTACAGTTACCTGTCATAATTAGTAACGAAGTTACTGTTACCTGTCATAATTAGTATCGAAATTACAGTTACCTGCCATAATTTGTATCGAAATTACAGTTTCCTGTCATAATTAGTAACGAAGTTACTGTTACCTGTCATAATTAGTATCGACATTATAGTTACCTGCCATAATTTGTATCGAAATTACAGGGACTTGTCATAATTAGTAACGAAGTTACAGATACCTGCCATAATTAGTATCGAAATTAAAGTTACTTGTCATAATTAGTATCGAAGTAACAGTTACCTGTCATAATTAGTATCGAAGTCACTGTTACCTGTCATAATTAGTATTGAAGTTACAGTTACCTACCATAATTTTTTATCAAAATTACAGTTACTTGTCATAATTAATAACGAAATTAGAGTTTCTTGTCATAATTAGTATGGAAGTTACAGTTACCTGTCATAATTTGTATCGAAATTACAGTTACTTGTCCTAATTAGAAACGAAGTTACAGTTTCATGTCATAATTAGTATCGAAGGTACTGTTACTTGTCATAATTAGTAACGAAGTTACAGTTACCTGTCATAATTTGTATCGAAATTACAGTTACTTGTCATAATTAGTAACGAAGTTACAGTTACCTGCCATAATTTGTATCGAAATTACAGTTCCTTGTCATAATAAGTATCGAAGTTACAGTTACCTGTCATAATTAGCATCGAAGGTACTGTTACTTGTCATAATTAGTAACGAAGTTACAGTTACCTGTCATAATTTGTATCGAAATTACAGTTACTTGTCATAATTAGTAACGAAGTTACAGTTTCCTTTCATAAATAGTATCGAAGTTACTGTTACCTGTCATAATTAGTATGGAAGTTACAGTTACCTGCCATATTTTGTATCGAAATTACAGGCACTTGTCATAATTAGTATCGAAGTTACAGTTACCTGCCAAAATTTTTTATCGAAATTACAGTTCCTTGTCATAATTAGTATCGAAGTTACAGTTACCAGTCGTAATTAGCATCGAAGGTACTGTTACTTGTCATAATTAGTATCGACGTTACTGTTACCTGTCATAATTAGTATTGAAGTTACTGTTACCTACCATAATTTTTTATCAAATTTACAGTTACTTGTCATAATTAGTAACGAAGTTAGAGTTTCTTGTCATAATTAGTACCGAAGTTACAGGTACCTGTCATAATTTGTATCGAAGTTATAGTTACTTGTCATAATTAGTATCGAAGATACTGTTACCTGTCATAATTAGTATCGAAGTTACAATTACCTGCCATAATTTGTATCGAAATTACAGTTACTTTTCATAATTAGTAACGAAGTTACAGTTACCTGTCATAATTAGTATCGAAGTTACAGTTACTTGTCATAATTAGTATCGAAGTTACTGTTATCTGTCATAATTAGTATGGAAGTTACAGTTACCTGCCATATTTTGTATTGAAATTACAGGCACTTCTCATAATTAGTATCGAAGTTACAGTTACCTGCCAAAATTTGTATCGAAATTACAGTTCCTTGTCATAATTAGTAACGAAGTTACAGTTAACTGTCATAATTAGTATCGAAGTTACAGTTACTTGTCATAATTAGTACCGAAGTTACTGATACCTGTCATAATTAGTTTCGAAGTTACAGTTACCTGTCATAATTTGTATCGAAATTACAGTTACTTGCCATAATTAGTAACGAAGTTACAGTTACCTGTTATAATTAGTATCGAAGTTACAGTAACTTGTCATAATTAGTATCGAAGTTACTGTTACTTGTCCTAATTAGTATCGAAGTTACAGTTACCTGTCATAATTAGTATCGAAGTTACAGTTACTTGTCATAATTAGTATCGAAGTTACTGTTACCTGTCATAATTAGTATCGAAGTTACCGTTACCTGCCAAAATTTGTATCGAAATTACAGTTACTTGCCATAATTAGTAACGAAGTTACAGTTACCTGTTATAATTAGTATCGAAGTTGCAGTTACTTGTCATAATTAGTATCGAAGATACTGTTACCTGTCATAATTAGTATCGAAGTTACAGTCACCTGTCATAATTAGTATCGAAATTACAATTACCTGCCATAATTTGTAACGAAATTACAGTTACCTGCCATAATTAGTATCGAAGTTACTGTTACCTGTCATAATAAGAATCGAAGTTACAGTTACCTGTCATAATTAGTATCGAAGTTACAGTTACTTGTCATAATTAGTACCGAAGTTACTGATACCTGTCATAATTAGTTTCGAAGTTACAGTTACCTGTCATAATTTGTATCGAAATTACAGTTACTTGCCATAATTAGTAACGAAGTTACAGTTACCTGTTATAATTAGTATCGAAGTTACAGTAACTTGTCATAATTAGTATCGAAGTTACTGTTACTTGTCCTAATTAGTATCGAAGTTACAGTTACCTGTCATAATTAGTATCGAAGTTACAGTTACTTGTCATAATTAGTATCGAAGTTACTGTTACCTGTCATAATTAGTATCGAAGTTACCGTTACCTGCCAAAATTTGTATCGAAATTACAGTTACTTGCCATAATTAGTAACGAAGTTACAGTTACCTGTTATAATTAGTATCGAAGTTGCAGTTACTTGTCATAATTAGTATCGAAGATACTGTTACCTGTCATAATTAGTATCGAAGTTACAGTCACCTGTCATAATTAGTATCGAAATTACAATTACCTGCCATAATTTGTAACGAAATTACAGTTACCTGCCATAATTAGTATCGAAGTTACTGTTACCTGTCATAATAAGAATCGAAGTTACAGTTACCTGTCATAATTAGTATCGAAGTTACAGTTACTTGTCATAATTAGTATCGAAGTTACTGTTACCTGTCATAATTAGTATCGAAGTTACCGTTACCTGCCAAAATTTGTTTCGAAATTACAGTTACTTGCCATAATTAGTAACGAAGTTACAGTTACCTGTTATAATTAGTATCGAAGTTGCAGTTACTTGTCATAATTAGTAACGAAGTTACAGTTACCTGTCATAATTAGTATCGAAGTTACAGTTACTTGTCATAATTAGTACCGAAGTTACTGACACCTGTCATAATTAGTATCGAAGTTACAGTTACCTGCCATAATTAGTATCGAAGTTACTGTTACCTGTCATAATAAGAATCGAAGTTACAGTTACCTGTCATAATTTGCATCGAAATTACAGTTACTTCTCATAATTAGTAACGAAGTTACAGTTACCTGCCATAATTAGTATAGAAATTACAGTTACATGTCATAATTAGTAAAGAAGTTGCAGTTACCTGTCATAATTAGCATCGAAGTTACTATTACCTCTCATAATTAGTATCGAAGTTACAGTTACCTGCCATAATTAGTATTGAAGTTACAGTTACCTGCCATAATTTGTATCGAAATTACAGTTACTTGTCATAATTAGTAACGAAGTTACAGTTACCTGCCATAATTTGAATCGAAATTACAGTTACATGTCATAATTAGTAACGAAGTTACAGTTACCTGTCATAATTAGTATCGAAGTTACAGATACTTGTCATAATTAGTAACGAAGTTACAGTTACCTGCCATAATTTGTATCGAAATTACAGTTACTTGTCATAATTAGTAACGAAGTTACAGTTACCCGTCATAATTATTATCGAGGTTACAGTTACTTGTCATAATTAGTAACGAAGTTACTGTTACCTGTCATAATTAGTATGGAAGTTACAGTTACTTGTCATAATTAGTATCGAAGTTACAGTTACCTGCCATAATTTGTATCGAAATTACAGGGACTTGTCATAATTAGTAACGAAGTTACAGTTACCTGCCATAATTTGTATCGAAATTACAGTTACTTGTCATAATTAGTAACGAAGTTACAGTTACCCGTCATAATTATTATCGAGGTTACAGTTACTTGTCATAATTAGTAATGAAGTTACAGTTTCCTGTCATAATTAGTATCGAAGTTACTGTTACCTGTCATAATTAGTATGGAAGTTACAGTTACCTGTCATAATTTGTATCGAAATTACAGGGACTTGTCATAATAAGTATCGAAGTTACAGTTACCTGCCATAATTTGTATCGAAATTACAGGGACTTGTCATAATTAGTAACGAAGTTACAGTTACCTGCCATAATTAGTATCGAAATTAAAGTTATTTGTCATAATTAGTAACGAAGTTACAGTTACCTGTCATATTTAGTATCGAAGTTACTGTTACCTGACATAATTAGTATTGAAGTTACTGTTACCTGTCATAATTAGTATTGATGTTACAGTTACCTACCATATTTTTTTAATCAAAATTACAGTTACTTGTCATAATTTGTAAACAAGGTAGAGTTTCTTGTCATAATTAGTAACGAAGTTACAGTTACATGTTATAATTAGTATCGAAGTTATAGTTACTTGTCATAATTAGTATCGAAGTTACTGTCACCTGTCATAATTAGTATCGAATTTACAGTTACCTGACATAATTTGTATCGAAATTACAGTTCCTTGCCATAATTTGTATTGAAGTTACAGTTACCTGTCATAATTAGTACCGAAGGTACTGTTACCTGCCATAATTTGTATCGAAATTACAGTTACTTGTCATAATTAGTAACGAAGTTACAGTTACCTGTCATAATTTGTATCGAAATTACAGTTACTTGTCCTAATTAGAAACGAAGTTACAGTTACCTGTCATAATTAGTAACGAAGTTACTGTTACCTGTCATAATTAGTATCGAAATTACAGTTACCTGCCATAATTTGTATCGAAATTACAGGGACTTGTCATAATTAGTAACGAAGTTACAGTTACCTGTCATAATTAGTATCGAAGTTACCGTTACCTGCCAAAATTTGTATCGAAATTACAGTTACTTGCCATAATTAGTAACGAAGTTACAGTAACATGTTATAATTAGTATCGAAGTTGCAGTTACTTGTCATAATTAGTATCGAAGATACTGTTACCTGTCATAATTAGTATCGAAGTTACAGTCACCTGTCATAATTAGTATCGAAATTACAATTACCTGCCATAATTTGTAACGAAATTACAGTTACCTGCCATAATTAGTATCGAAGTTACTGTTACCTGTCATAATAAGAATCGAAGTTACAGTTACCTGTCATAATTAGTATCGAAGTTACAGTTACTTGTCATAATTAGTATCGAAGTTACTGTTACCTGTCATAATTAGTATCGAAGTTACCGTTACCTGCCAAAATTTGTATCGAAATTACAGTTACTTGCCATAATTAGTAACGAAGTTACAGTTACATGTTATAATTAGTATCGAAGTTGCAGTTACTTGTCATAATTAGTATCGAAGATACTGTTACCTGTCATAATTAGTATCGAAGTTACAGTCACCTGTCATAATTAGTATCGAAATTACAATTACCTGCCATAATTTGTAACGAAATTACAGTTACATGTTATAATTAGTATCGAAGTTGCAGTTACTTGTCATAATTAGTATCGAAGATACTGTTACCTGTCATAATTAGTATCGAAGTTACAGTCACCTGTCATAATTAGTATCGAAATTACAATTACCTGCCAAAATTTGTAACGAAATTACAGTTACCTGTCATAATTAGTATCGAAGTTACTGTTACCTGTCATAATAAGAATCGAAGTTACAGTTACCTGTCATAATTAGTATCGAAGTTACCGTTACCTGCCAAAATTTGTATCGAAATTACAGTTACTTGCCATAATTAGTAACGAAGTTACAGTTACATGTTATAATTAGTATCGAAGTTGCAGTTACTTGTCATAATTAGTATCGAAGATACTGTTACCTGTCATAATTAGTATCGAAGTTACAGTCACCTGTCAGAATTAGTATCGAAATTACAATTACCTGCCATAATTTGTAACGAAATTACAGTTACCTGCCATAATTAGTATCGAAGTTACAGTTACTTGTCATAATTAGTAAAGAAGTTGCAGTTATCTGTCATAATTAGCATCGAAGTTACTATTACCTCTCATAATTAGTATCGAAGTTACAGTTACCTGCCATAATTAGTATTGAATTTACAGTTACCTGCCATAATTTGTATCGAAATTACAGTTACTTGTCATAATTAGTAACGAAGTTACAGTTACCTGCCATAATTTGTATCGAAATTACAGTTACATGTCATAATTAGTAACGAAGTTACAGTTACCTGTCATAATTAGTATCGAAGTTACAGATACTTGTCATAATTAGTAACGAAGTTACAGTTACCTGCCATAATTTGTATCGAAATTACAGTTACTTGTCATAATTAGTAACGAAGTTACAGTTACCCGTCATAATTATTATCGAGGTTACAGTTACTTGTCATAATTAGTAACGAAGTTACTGTTACCTGTCATAATTAGTATGGAAGTTACAGTTACTTGTCATAATTAGTATCGATGTTACAGTTACCTGCCATAATTTGTATCGAAATTACAGGGACTTGTCATAATTAGTAACGAAGTTACAGTTACCTGCCATAATTTGTATCGAAATTACAGTTACTTGTCATAATTAGTAACGAAGTTACAGTTACCCGTCATAATTATTATCGAGGTTACAGTTACTTGTCATAATTAGTCATGAAGTTACAGTTTCATGTCATAATTAGTATCGAAGTTACTGTTACCTGTCATAATTAGTATGGAAGTTACAGTTACCTGCCATAATTTGTATCGAAATTACAGGGACTTGTCATAATTAGTATCGAAGTTACAGTTACCTGCCATAATTTTTATCGAAATTACAGGGACTTGTCATAATTAGTAACGAAGTTACAGTTACCTGCCATAATAAGTATCGAAATTAAAGTTATTTGTCATAATTAGTAACGAAGTTACAGTTACCTGTCATATTTAGTATCGAAGTTACTGTTACCTGTCATAATTAGTATTGAAGTTACTGTTACCTGTCATAATTAGTATTGATGTTACAGTTACCTACCATATTTTTTTAATCAAAATTAGTTACTTGTCATAATTAGTAAACAAAGTAGAGTTTCTTGTCATAATTAGTATCGAAGTTACTGTGTCCTGTCATAATTTGTATCGAAGTTATAGTTACTTGTCATAATTAGTATCGAAGTTACTGTCACCTGTCATAATTAGTATCGAATTTACAGTTACCTGCCATAATTTGTATCGAAATTACAGTTCCTTGCCATAATTAGTATCGAAGTTACAGTTACCTGTCATAATTAGTACCGAAGGTACTGTTACCTGCCATAATTTGTATCGAAATTACAGTTACTTCTCATAATTAGTAACGAAGTTACAGTTACCTGTCATAATTTGTATCGAAATTACAGTTACTTGTCCTAATTAGAAACGAAGTTTCAGTTACCTGTCATAATTAGTAACGAAGTTACTGTTACCTGTCATAATAAGTATCGAAATTACAGTTACCTGCCATAATTTGTATCGAAATTACAGGGTCTTGTCATAATTAGTAACGAAGTTACAGTTACCTGCCATAATTAGTATCGAAATTAAAGTTACTTGTCATAATTAGTATCGAAGTAACAGTTACCTGTCATAACTAGTATCGAAGTTACTGTTACCTGTCATAATTAGTATTGAAGTTACAGTTACCTACCATAATTTTTTATAAAAATTACAGTTACTTGTCATAATTAATAACGAAGTTAGAGTTTCTTGTCATAATTAGTATGGAAGTTACAGTTACCTGTCATAATTTGTATCGAAATTACAGTTACTTGTCCTAATTAGAAACGAAGTTACAATTTCCTGTCATAATTAGTATCGAAGGTACTGTTACTTGTCATAATTAGTAAAGAAGTTACAGTTACCTGTCATAATTTGTATCGAAATTACAGTTACTTGTCATAATTAGTAACGAAGTTACAGTTACCTGCCATTATTTGTATCGAAATTACAGTTCCTTGTCATAATTAGTATCGAAGTTACAGTTACCTGTCACAATTAGCATCGAAGGTACTGTTACTTGTCATAATTAGTAACGAAGTTACAGTTACCTGTCATAATTTGTATCGAAATTACAGTTACTTGTCATATTTAGTAACGAAGTTACAGTTTCCTGTCATAATTAGTATCGAAGTTACTGTTACCTGTCATAATTA